>OZ020509.1:28381533-29844576 GCA_963971375.1 Platycheirus rosarum | reverse complement strand
TTGATTGTTCGAATAAAGTACGTTAAATTGAATTGGGCGAAATTATTTAAACGACATTTTTGTTTTTTAGAAAATGTAAAAAGTGTGATTTTTTTTCAAAATTGTAGGAGCCGTTTTGAAATAAAACGGTTTTTTCACAACTTTAAAAAAAAATAAAAAAAATAATTCAAAAATATAAATTTAAGCACAAAATTAACGTTCATTTAACAACAAAATTAAAAAAAAATTCACTCACCCGTTTTCAAAATATTGATTTTCAAAAAAATTAAAAATGTAATAAAAATACAAAATAAAAGTTTTCGAAAAAAAATTAATGCAAAATTAGGCTACCTACGTCTTTTTGAATATCAATTTTGATTGTAATCGGATCATCGTTTTTCAAGAACGTCGAAGAAAAAAAACCGGTCCTATGGGAGGTACCGTTTTTAGCCCACCATATTATAATAATAATAATATTATTAACTAAGTGTCTGGAAAGCACATTGCCTTTTAGAATGCAACATGACGTTGCACGACACTAGTTAGAAGAATTAGAAAGATAGGAAAGAATTTTTTTGGCGCAGTAGATCGAGAATTAGGTGACTATTTTCTCACTTAAAACATACGGACGGCTCTAGCTTGCACTAGGAGTTAGAAAAATGTCTTCTCAACCTGAGTATCGAACTGACGACCTCCGTGTCAGAAGCAAACATCTTATCTACTGCACCAATGCCACCCAAATATAATGCATACCTACAGTAGTAACTACCTACACAGATTTTTTTAATAAAAATTCTTGGACTCGTTTCCGAGAAAAATAAGCTTTTATATAACGGTTATATGCGTACCGTTAATTTTTGAGCTAAAAAAAATTCAAAAAACTCCTGTAGAATGTCGAAAAAACCTTAAGTTCAAAATATGAAGACGATTGGCCCAATCGTTTAGGCTGCAGTCTAAAATACATCCGTACAGGCAGACAGGCAGACAGACAGACAGACGGACAGAATTTTGCCAGTAACCCAAATATGTTTCTCTATCATTGTAAGGTCATGTTTGATTGTTATCTCAAAATTTTTAATCTGCACGAATGCAGAACTTGCATTAAAGTACCTATAATCGCAAGTAAAAACGTTCTATGAAAGGTCCCGTTAATAGACTTTTCCCGTATATGTATGTGGTTCTAATCAAATGATAGCCAATACCAACAAAAAATTCTGAAAAATGTTCATAAAAATCGTTGGAGCCGTTTTCGAGAAAAATAAGCTTTTCCTAACCGGTCGTATGGCAGGTACCGTTATTTTTAGCCCTAAAAATAAAATTTCAATTTCCCCTCTGAGGAATGCCAAGAGATCCACACATACCAAATTTGAACGCAATCGCTTAACCCGTTTAGGCTGCAGATCAATATACAACCGGAAAGCCAGACAGACAGAAAGACCGACATTTATTGTCAATGACTTTTTAAGGCTTCTCTATGATCTGTTTGATTGTTATCTCAATTTTTCGAATTGCCTTATAGTCCCTATAATCGCAAGTAAAAAAGAGGTTGGTAGATATACGTATTTTGTGATGATTACAAAAAAAAACACATTTAACAGTAATTGCGTTTTAACCACATTTTCCTTGCAGCATTGAGTTTTTGAAGCATTAAATTCCACACGATTAATATTTCTCCATTGAACAATGCTGTCCAGATCAGAATTTAATGAACTAATCATACGTTGCCGTTGCAGTTCCACATCCGAAGAACAGGGCATTTTCGGTAAAAGAGCTTGATGCCAAACTCTATCAAATGCTTTTAAAATATCAAATGCAATAATTTTACTTTCCCCAAAACGGTGTAAAGATTGATTCCACTGTTCGGTGAGATATACCGTATTGCTGGTCATTTAGAAGTTTCCGTGTCTCAAGATATTTCTTAATCTGATAGTTTATCAGCGTTTCCATGACCTTGAAAAGAAGGGATGTAAGTGCAATTGGTCGGTAGTTAAAGAGAGATGAAGATAAGCTTTTTTTAGGTATGGGCTGGACAAATGCAGTTTACCATCCTCTTGGATAGAGGCCTGTAGAATACGACATATGGACAACGTTACAAAGTGGTTTTGCCAGCAAGGAAGCACACCTCTTCAGAACTATAGGGGAAATCCGGGCCAGCGGATTTGTGAATATCGAGATCTTTAAGAACTCTTGCAACTGAACGAGCGCGAAAAAAGATTTGTCCCATAAAACCATTTACGTTATCAACTACAGGAGGAGCCATATTACACTGATCTTTGGTCAATAGCGAACGATCTTGTGATGACGATTATACCATCAAACATCCCACAATTGCAGGAAAATCTACAATCTTCTATACCTATAAACGAAATAAGCCCTCGAGTTGAACCAACTCTCCTCAGAACCCTGTTAAAAGGCAATTATGCAATAACATGCCACGTTTCAACACAGGCATGGAATATGGAACTCCATAGAAGGCAAAACTGGGAAGCGTGCCGAAGTTTACTGAGGTCAAACCATTGCAAACCACAGGTGGAGTCTTAAGGCAAAGCAGAGAATTGGGAGAGTTGTGGTCTTTGTTGAGATGATAACAATAGTCGGTTTATAAGTCAAAGAATTTTTTTTATCGAAATGCGCGAGGGGGCTTTGTCGCTGTTAAAAAATGTTTCATTTGTATGAATGTAATTGTTGTTTTTGTCGTAGTTGTTGCTGCTTATAGTATCTTCGGGAGGACGAAATGTCTACTTCTTCCCTCATCAACCCATAGACCAATAGTTTGAAAAAGATACATAAAACCATTATTTAGTCAACGAATTTCGATGTTTTCTCAAAAATAAATTGATTTCCAATCTAAGATCTTGAACAACTTTGTTGCAACAACCCTTTGATATAAGAAACATATTTGCCTACTTTCCGATTTCTTTTTTCAAACAAACCATTTGACAATTTGTTCACCAAAGCGTATTTGGTTAAATCTAAATACACATTCGTTCATCGTACAACAACTTTCATTTATGTAAGTTGACCTAGACAAATATTTACCCGCAAAAGTGCGATTCGTTTAAGTAATCCCTATCATTCAAATATATTCAATTTCAAAGCCTATCCCATTTTCAGATAACCAATATCCTTTATGTCAACACACTTGATGTTTTTAATCAAATTATTATCAAAAAATCCCTCCCATATATGCATGAAAACTGGTAAACATTTACAAAAAAACGATTATTCTAAATAGAAAAGGAAAGAGTGTTCGAAAGCAATTTCCACTCGATCAAACAATTTGTAAAATTCCACCAGTTATTGTAAATACTTTTGACAATACCCAAATTGATGCGACACACATCCAACATCAAATGCAAACACTGGATAATTTTTGAATAATTCGAATCTTGCCACGTCATTTAATTTCCATAATTTGGCTTAAATATACAATATGTATGCATCTGTGATGTATTGCATTGAGTAAAATGAAAAATTTAAAATTATTACCTTGATGCCGGAATAACAAATGTCATGTTAGTTAGAGAGGATGCACATTTCTAAAGGTATTATTGGTACGTGCACCCTTTGGGATAGGCAAATGTTATACACGTTCATGAAAAACTGTGCAAAATTTGAACGGAACAGAGTGTTTTTCAAACATTATCACCCTTGTTTGGTACCAAATAGAATTGTCAAGGGATTTGGATGGCAAGTTATATCCACGCATCACATTAGAGGCCGGTTAGTTAATTTGCCTTTTTTTGCTGTCACCCTAACTAAGGAATTTTGGTTTAAATGCATAGGACTGTATCTTTTAAATTGTTGGGTTCAACCCTTAACACAAATCTTACATAAATGTGTTTCCCTCCTTGGCAATAATTATATTAAATTATACCAGAGGCAAATTTGTGTGGCTGTTGTAAGGGTTAGTTGCATGAACTATACAAAAGCATTATTTTTTAACCCGGTCATTGTTTGGTGCTACTCGTATTTTTTGTTGTTTTGTTTTGTGTTTATTTCGTCATTTAATTGATGTCAATATACAGAATTGTGGGGTTAGCACCGCCACCCTAGAGGCTGAGAATCCTCAGCGAGATGATGATGATTGTAAGTTGATTGTGTTTACAGATACTCGTATTGTCGTATTATCGCATATGGCGTAAATTTGTTTTAAATTCGATGGAAACTATTTGATTTTCAGAATTTGTTGGCGTATTGATCTTGACAGCATTTTACAATGGGGAATAAGAAATCGCGTAGAATGTAATGCTTCTAAAACTCAGTGTTGTCTTTTGTCGTTAAAGCAAAACACCTCCAAGTCCGCAAAAACAAAAATGAAATAAGGCTCCAAAAATGGGGTACTTTCTCATAATGAAATAAAACCAATTTTTTCTTTATGAAAGAACACCCCAAAAAAATGAAAAAAAGACCCTAAAAACGAAATGAAAGAAGACCCCAATTTTTTTGAAAAAATAAAAAAAATAAAAAACCTAACACACTTAGGCTAAACTAGTTTTGTCTAGGCATTTCTTGAGATTTTATCACCCAATCAGTATCAGGTAGGTATGGGGGCATGCTACCCCCTGCAATACCCCTGCTTGGGCTCACTATAGGATTTGGAGTATGTGCGAAATTGCTTTTATGCAAAAGTTCTTTAAATCAAAAAGAAACGTTGCACATACCCAGCAAGATGGAAGAAGTTATTCACCCCGTCTGATCTGGCTACAGTATATATAAAGCATAAATTCGACTGTAACTCGAGTATAAATCCCATATTTGGGCAGTTGCTCCTATAACCCACTTGAGTTTTATAGATAGAATTAAAAAAAGAGCTTTGAAAATGAAAGGCGACCGGACAACAAGAGAAACATTTACATCTCTCGAGCACCGCCGTAATGTTTCGTTATTTTATCGTTATTTTTACAAACAATGCTCTAGCGAAATAGCCAGCTGCATTTCTCCCTCGAAACGATTCAACCGTAATACTCGAACTGCTAGGAATGCCCATCAGTTTACCATTGAGCCTTACTTCGGACGTACTGCTAAGTATAGAGATTCTTTCTTCAGCCACACCACACGAATGTGGAATCATTGTAAGCTCTGTTTTCCCTACCATTTTGATATGCAGAACTTTAAAACTAATGTGCATCGGTATCTCCTCTCTTATCCCTCCTCATTTCGCTAATGCTCGTGCGGTGTTTTAACGTTTTAAGGGTACACAAATACACAAAAAAAATTGGTGTACTTCCGGATTGTTGGGGTGTCGAACATGTAGAATTATCCCAAGTATTATCAATTTTTTTTTTTTTCAAAAAAAGGGATTTTTCTGAACAAGGATAAGCCATATTTGTACTGGTAAATAAATTCAGAGCGAGCGGGTCGGAATTCTGGTTTTGAATATTCTATGTTTGGTCAAAATTCAGTTTTTTTATAAAAATTCTGTATGGTCAAAATTCTGTTTTTCAAAATTCTGTATTTTACAATCATTGTTTATGTGCAAGATTCTGCTTCTGAACACTGAAATTCTGTCTAAAATAATAAGTACTTGCTCTTATGTGCGGTCACAGCTCGGAATAAAATTTGAAAAATATTAAGGGAACTTCAAAGATTATTCGATTTTTCTGACTTTTAATTGTTTGAAAAAAGTACGTAAAATAGTTTTCAGCGGAAAAATTTAAACGCCATTTTATTTCTTTAAAAAATGTGAAAAAGTGTGAATTTTTTTTCAAAATCGTTGGAGCCGTTTTTAAATAAAACGGTTTTTTTTAACAACTTTAAAAAAAAAAATAAAAAAAAATAATTCAAGAATACAAACTTAAGCACAAAAACAACGTACATTTAAAAACAAAATTTAAAAAAAATTCACTCACCCGTTTTCAAAATATTGATTTTTCAAAAAAAAAAAATTTTTTTTTAATTATTAAAAATACATAAAAAAAGCTTTCGAAAAAAAATGTATGCATAAATACTCAGGCTGCCTACATCTTCTTGAATATTAATTTTGATTGTAATCGGATCACCAGGTTTCGAAAAAGTCGAAGAAAAAAAACCGGTCCTATGGGAAGTACCGTTTTAAGCCCACCATATAAATTTTTGTTTTCACCAAAATATAATGCATACCTACAGTAGTACACTGATTTTTTTTTTTATAAAAATTCTTGGAGCCATTTTCGAGAAAAATAAGCTTTAACATAACGGTTATATGACAGGTACCGTTAAGTTTTTGAGCTAAAAAAAAAATTTTTAAATTCCTCTGTAGAATGTCAAAAGAACTTTAAGTTCAAAATTTGAAGACGATTGGCCCAACCGTTTAGCCTGCAGTCCAAAATACATCCGTACAGACAGCCAGACAGACGGACAGAATTTTGCCAGTAACTCAAATATCATCGTAATGTCATGTTTGATAGTTATCTCAACATTTTTAATCTGCACGAATGCATAACTTGTATTATAGTACCTATAATCGCAAGTAAAAATTACCATGTCCGGAAAAACATTTGTTGTGAGTTTATTAAACATTTATTTAATGAAGACGAAAAATAGAATTTACACAATTGATTAAACGGACAAATCTATACACATAAATTAAAATGAAGTGTCTGTTTTTAAAATCAAAATAACAGCTTTTTACTTGATGTACCTATGTATACGAAAGGATATACGTACAGTAATTATAACAAAAACACCATTTAAACAAATTTTAATACTCAGTAGGTGGCGCTGGTGTCGATTTTTTTTTCGAAAATTCTTATTTACGGACCGAGGGAGGGAGGGAGCTCATTTTGAAAGGATAACTAAATCTATTTGAATTACCCATAGGTGGTAACAGCTAGTTTATATATATCTAGTTTATATATAAAAGAATAATTTCATGTCAAAAACGAACTTTAAACATAACCAATTATCCAAATTTATAGCTTAATGCATACATACACATTACATACGTATAACTAACTAGTGAGACTACCTGTACGTAAATTTGGAGCCATGTACCGTGTACTGAAGTGATAGCTCAAAATCACGAAAATGTACGTAAATTGAAACGAGGAATTATTGTTGTACGTGAAATGTACGAAAACGACATGAAAAGAACAAAAGAAAAGTTCTGTTTGTTTCTCGAAACAGAACAATAATTCGATTGTTTTTATTTGATAGTTCCCATCATAAAAAATAGATATTACATAGTTCCCATCACTGCGCTATTGGGTTCGTTCGTTCATCGCGCCGCGCCGTCCCCTTCCACCGTTATGCCCGTCTTCCATTGCATGCGCAACCAAATCAACCAACTCCATCCAACTGTTTAATCAATTCTGTAATTGAATAAGCAAATTTAGAGCCTGGACAAACTAAAGTTGCTTGCGTTGAGCTGAGCAACGCAATTAGAATATTTTCGAGTTGAACAAGTTGGATGGCCCGTACACCTAGTTGACAAGCTCATTAAATTGTTGAATAACCTCGTACATCTGGTTCATAAAATTGTATGATTTTTATAAACAAAACAGTTGCTCTAGTTGGTCAAATGCTTTCTCGGTGTGGTTGCACAACAAGTTGATGCACGGGTTCATAGCCTCGTATACTAGACCAAGAAGGATCGTTGAGCAACGAGTTTGGCGCACTATGGAATATTTTTTCCATAGTCTATTTCCTACATCATATATTTTGTTATTATTATTATAATAAAGTTATGATTTCTACTGAAATGTAAAGAAAATTGGCTGCCGCTTTAATAATTTTAGCTGACAGTGAACGCCGAAGGCAGACTTTGTTTTTTTTTGTAAATTGAGGGGGGCGGCAGTGCTTCAGTAGGTACCATAGGTGTTCGCTTGCTAACCCAGAGGTCGTCAGTTCGATACTCAGGTCCAAAAGCAATTTTTCTAAGTCCTAGTGCAAGCTAGAGCGGTCCGTTGGTCTTAAGTGAGAAAATAGTCACCTTATTCTGGATCTACTGCGCTGAAAAAAAATGTTTCCTATCTTTTCAATTCTTCTTACAAACGTCTAATTGCATTCTTGAAAAGCAATTTACGTTACAGGCATGTAAGTTACATTTGAATTAAATAAAAAATCAAAAAAATAGTAAAATAAATAAAAAATTATAAAGCAAAATTAAATAAATTAAAATTGGCTCGAAATTGCTGACGCAAAAGTTTCCATTTATTATTTGCTTCAGCTTTCGTCACTTAAATTCGGGACGCAACTTCAGCCCATGCCAATTCGCTTATAACGCGGTTTCTTGTGGACTAGTTCAAATTCATGGTCATTTGTAAAAAAAAACAAAAAACAAAATGCGTCCTTCAACTCGGAACAGTACAGACATTAGTCGCATTCAATCAAGCGCATGCCAAAGAAAAATCAAATAAAATGCACGACTGGATCGCACGTACTTGCTCATATGTTCGGTCACATTGTAGAATAAAATTTAAGAAAATTTAAGTGAACATCAAAGCATTTATTCGATTTTTGTGACTTTCGATTGTTTGAATAAAGTACGTTCAATTGTATTGGATGAAAAAATTCAAACGCCATTTTATTTCTTTAAAAAATGTTAAAAAGTGTGACTTTTTTTCGAAATCGTAGGAGCGGTTTTTAAACAAAACGTTTTTTTAACAACTTTTTTTAAAAAATAATTAAAGAATACAGTTTTGAGCAAAAAAAAAAAAAAAAAATTTAAAACAGAATTTTTAAAAAAATTCACCTACCCGTTTACAAAATATTGATTTTCAAAAAAAAATGTTTAAAAATACAAAAAAAGTTTTCGGAAAAAAATTAGTGCGAAATTATTTAAGCTACCTACATCTTCCTGAATATCAATTTTGATAGTAATCGGATAACCAGTTTTCGAGAAAGTCGTAGAAAAAAACCGGTTCTATAGAAGGTACCGTTTTTAGCCCACCATATTAAATTTTTTTTCTTAAATTCTTGGAGCCGTTTTCGAGAAAAAATAACCTTTTACATAACAGTTATAGGACAGGTACCGTTGATTTTTGAGCTTAAAAAAATTCAAAAAACTCCTCTGTAGAATGTCAAAAATTGAAGACGATTGGCCCAACCGTTTAGGCTGCAGTCCAAAATATGTACATTCGTACAGACAGATAGACAGACAGACAGACAGACGGACAGAATTTGGCCAGTAACTCAAATTTGTTTCTCTATCATCGTAATACTATGTTTAATTGTTATCTCAAAATTTTTGTTTTCCACGAATGCATAACTTGCATTATAGTACCTATAATCTCAAGTAAAAAGTTTAGCAAAGAATTAAACAGATAATTATTAAAAATTCTGTAAATCTGTAAATCTCTTTTACAACATATTTACAGAATTTTTAAAAACAGAATTTTGAAAAACAGAATTTTTGCATGCAAAATTTTGGAAACAGAAATATGACCCATACCGAATTTCGACTCTACCCCAACCCAAATTCAGAACGTCAATATAAGCCTTTTTTGTTTCAGATCAAAATCAAATGATTTTTTCACTAGATTTTGGCTACAATAGCTACAATTTACGATCGGACTCCGAGGCCTATCAGTTAGTAAAGGGGTGCAGTAGATAAGATGTTTGCTTGTGAAACCAGAGATCATGAGTTCGAGTTTAAGGTTTGGTTGCAATTTTTCAAATTCCTAGTGAATCTAGACTCCAAGCCGCGCCGCGCCGTCCATGGGTCTTAAGTGAAAAAAAAGTCATGTAATTCTCTATTTAATACACCTTTTTCTTTCAGTGACCATGGTTTTGATCTCGACTGGGAGCACATTTCTCCCATTTCTCCTTGTCGTCCCCATAAGGCTCTAGCTGTCGTATTCGCCATGGTAACCTAGGAAAACGTCGATTTTGGATTGTTCGATGTCTCAATCTAAATAAAAGCAGAGGTCGTTTTAATTGTGTTGCGTGTTCATTTAGAATGTTCATCTTTAAGAATCATCAAAGTTTTGTTTTTTAGGAAAATAGGGAAGGATGTTAAAGGTGGCAACTATGCACATTTGTTTTAAAGTTTTGCACTTCAAAGAGGGAGGGAAAAACAGAGTCTAGCAAGGCATTCCACATTCGCGTGGTACGACAAAAGAAAAAATCCCTGTACTTGACAGTACGTAAGAAGTTGGGCTCAAGGGTATACTGATGGGCATTCGTTGCAGTGCCAGTGCGAGTATTACGGTTGAATCGTTTCAGGGGAGGAATGCAACTGGCTATTTCGATAGAGCAGTGTATATTGAAGTAGCGATAAAATAATGAAAGGCAGGAGACATAATGTCTGTGCTCCAGAGATGTAAATGTTTCTGTTATTGTTCGATCGCCTTTATCATTTTTAAGTAGTGCCCCGTGGCTTAGTGGTTAATGTGTCGGACTGCTAAGCGAATGAGCCTGGGTTCGAATTCAGCTCATAGATACCTTCTTTTCCGGGGTACTGCCTCTTGCGATAAACTGACGAAACCTCCAAGAGTAAAATTTGTCTCGACATTCCTGTGTGTGTTGTTAATATGCAAGAATGGAAGGGACCTACAGTTTACCGCCAAGTCCGAACGGCTTCATGAGGTGCACTTTTTGGAGACAAATTTTTACTCTTGGATATTTTGTCAGTTCCTCGCCAGAGGCATTACCCCGCTGTCTATGAGCAGGACTTTTCTTTTTATATGTATATAAGAATGTAAAGTAAAAAAGTAATATATTTCCATCTTATTTAGTACTAGCTGACCCAATCGGCGTTGCTCAGGTGCACTATCGTTTTCAGGATCACAATAACAGTGTTTTCAATCACTTTCAAGTATATCTTAAATCTACCATGCAAAACATTTTAATACAACACACTTTTTACTTGCGATTATAGGCAAGTTTAGGATTCGTGAATTATAAAACAAATTGAGATAACAATCAAACATGACATTACGATCATAGAGAAGTCTAAAAAAGTGATCGAGGAAAAATGTCTGCTTGTCTGTCTGTCAGTATGTATAACGAGCTGCAGCCTAAACGGCTTAAGCGATTATCTTCTTGGTGTGTGTGATGATTTTTTTGGCATTCTCCAGAGGGGAAATTGAAATTTTTTTTTTAGCCCTAAAAATAACGATACCTGCCATATGACCCCTTAGGAAAATCTTATTTTTCTCGAAAACGGCTCTAACGATTTTAATGAAAATTTTTGAGAATTTTTTTGTTGAAATTGGCTATCATTTGATTAGAACCACACATACGGGACCTTTCATAATAGGTTTTTTTTTTGGCTTTCTTGGTTACGGCTCTTTGGATTTCTATCAAATTTAATATTTAAGAAGATCTAGGTAGCCAAATTAATTCTGCTTATCAAAAAAATAAAAAAGAAGAATTTTATCAAAACCGGTCCTACAATTTTCGAAATACATTTTTCATAAATTCTTCGTTATTTAAGACGTAAGATGGCATACTAAAAACCCTTAAGTATTGTGGTTTTAATACTTTTTATAAGTTCAAACTGTGTTATTTTCAACGCAAATGTTACTTGTTTCTGTGAAAGATCTTGTAATTATGTAATGTAATTATGCACATAAGAGCAAGTACGTGCGACCCAGTCGTGCCCATTTTTTTAATTGGCCAGGCCATTTAAATATAATATTGTTGAAATGGAAATTATAAAAGGCTTACAAGTCTATATTTTCGTAGATATATCCTGAGCCGGGTGATCGACTCTAATCTCATTTTCATTTAAGCATTGTATATGCACTGCCTATAGTACTATCATGAAGCATCATTTTTTAGTTCTGAATCAATTCGCAATGAGGCGTGCCAATTGGTGTGAATATAGAATAAGTACAGACAACAAAAGTGTATTAAATACTGGTAAAATATCGGTTAAGGTTCTCGTCTTCACTATTTAGAGTTAGTTTCGAATCAACCAGGAAGGTGGCCAGACGAAAAATGACCACCATGAGAGTACTATAGAAAGTGTATATACAATGATTTAAGCCCAGCGGGTGATCCTGTTAAGATATATGGTGCTTCGTGCTTGGATCCTGGCATTGCTGCTTTAAGTTCCATGTCAGGTATTTCATTTAAATGATCGGACCGATTTTGAAGATTTGTTTGTGTGTATTAACATAGTTACCTTGGTAATTTGTTTGTATATTTGTATCCGAAAGGTTGCGTTGTTGTCAGGGTCCAGACACTGTACATACATACATACATAGGTCACACCCAAACAACGCCAGCCGTGTGTCTGAGGTAGTATGTATGAGGCATTTTTGATTAACTAAGGAAATTAGAATATGAAAAATTACACTACATACCATCAACTTAAAATTGGAGATTCACAGAGCGTATATGGCTTTGCTTACTTTCGATCCAAGCAAATGTGTCAACATTTCGTGTTCCAATAAAGAAATATATCTTTAAGCAGGCAAGGGTAAACGAGCTGCCGATTTATATATCACCGACTATAATATCTTGGCGGATTGTTGAGCCTTGAATTTCCTACACCATGCGCCTTATAAATTACGGTGACCATCTGTTTATTATTATAATGAACTGTTCATTATGAATTATTTCGTATTCAAAAACATAAAAATGTTCAATATTTCAAAAGCTGCTCATTATTTGTTCAGTATTTTATTTAATTTTGTTCAAACAAAAACGAAAAATTTACCAAACCAAAATTCCTTAGGCCCTTATTTGCTGAATAGATGATTAATTTAGTGCAAATCTTTCATTTCGGAACACTCCCTTCACCATGCTCGGAACACACGTAATGTCAAAATGTCAAAATCGACCATTGACACCATGAACCTATTAAGTACCTACTGCTAGTGAGCAAATACACCCTATGGAAAATCAGTAGTGAAGTATTTCATCAGAATATGAGCTGCAGTTCACTCCTGCATACATCCTTCCATATTTGACTATTGTTTGCCTTAGGCGCTAATTTGGAACCAACGTGAAGTTGGCTCCTAGAAGTACATACCTTTTAGGTACATGCAGATAATAATCAATT
This sequence comes from Platycheirus rosarum, assembly GCA_963971375.1. Lineage (NCBI taxonomy): Eukaryota > Metazoa > Arthropoda > Insecta > Diptera > Syrphidae > Platycheirus > Platycheirus rosarum. Next base: position 29,831,663 of record OZ020509.1, on the reverse strand, counting down.
GAAAAGCTTTTCAAAATTGTATAGATAGATAAATAAATCTAACATAAATTTCAAAAAACATTTTAAGAATTTTAAAATTTATCTAGTGCCTTCCGTGGCCGAATGCTATAACTGAGAAAGTTTTTTGAGAAATGAAAAAAAAAATTAAAAATATGGTCACCGTACCTCTTTAATTGCCCCTTCGTTTACATGTTTCGATTTCTTAATTAACTCAACAGTTTCGCCTTTTCAACAGAAGATAAGTGTACATACGCCGTACTTTATACAGAATTCAGCACCTTGGCATAAGTGTCGGGACGGCGTTCATTTAATATGATAATAGATACTTTGGAGAAATAGACAACCACACCATTTGTCTTTTCAGCACATCATCTTCCGCGGTGTCTTGCCTCCAGCTCCGTTAACATCTCTGATAATATTAACTTCCGCTTTGCTAATAGCGGGGAATGGAATGAGTTTTGATGATAAATTCAGTGCAGACGCATTTTATAGTTAATATCACATACAGGGCTGTCGTTTGGCTTCTTCAGAAAGCAGTACTTCAAGAAATAAAATGGGCACGACTGTGTCGCTCGTACTTGCTCTTATGTGCCTAATTACATTGGAAAGCAATATCTTTGACAGAAACAAGTAACATTTACGTTGAAAATAACACAGTTTGAATTTATAAAAAGTATCGAAACCACAATACTTAACGGTTTTTAGTAAAAATAAAGTACGCTATAACAAAGAATTTATGAAAAATGTATTTCGAAAATTGTAGGATCGGTTTTGATAAAATCCTGTTTTTTATTTTTGGTTTTTGAAAAAAAAAATTGTTGTAAAATTTTGGTATGCAATTTTTTAGAGTTTATCAATAAACATCTGATTATAAAATTTAAAACAATTTTGTCTGATAAGTTTTAAAAATAAGTTATAAATAAATAAAATAAGTTTTCAAAAAAAAATTAAAAATTAATTTGAAATAGAAAAATAATTATTAATTTGTTTTTTATTTAATCTAATTTTACTGAAATCCATCTTTTTTAATTGTTTCTTTGAAAAGACTCGCTCACAGTAGCGCTGCTGTGTGGCAAAAAAAGTAAGGATCCAATAAAAAAATTAATTTCAGGGAAACGATCTTCCCCCAAACCATTTCTGACTGAAAACACATCACACCAGAAACTTTCTAGTTCATGTTCTCTATACAATTCTGTAGAGTTCAAAAGAGCGCTCCACTCAGATTTAAGATCATCAATACTTATGTTCTGCGCAAGGTTTGGAAACAAGGATATGAATTCTACTAATCTTTGACCCAAATTTCTTGGGTTTTCCGATTATAGAGACTATAAGGCAAGTTTAGGATTCGTGAATATACAAAAAATTGAGACAACAATCAAACATGACATTACGATCATAGAGAAGCCTGAAAAAGTCATTGACAAAAAATGTCCGTCTGTCTGCCTGTGTGCCTGTCTGTCTGTCTGTCTGTCTGTCTGTCTGTCTGTCAGTATGTATAACGATCTGCAGCCTAAACGGCTTAAGCGATTTTCTTCAAACTTGGTGATTCATTTGGCATTCCCCAGAGGGGAAATTGAAATTTTATTTTTAGCCCTAAAAATAGCGGTACCTGCCATATGACCGTTTAGGAAAATCTTATTTTTCTCGAAAACGGCTCTAACGATTTTAATCAAAATTTTTGGGATTTTCTTTGTTGGTATTGGCTATAATTTGATTAATACCACATATACGGGAAAAGTCTATTAACGGGACCTTTAATATAACGGTTTTTTTTTAATTTTTGGCTTTCTCGGTTACGGCTGTTTGGATTTCTGTCAAATTTTATATTTAAGAAAATCTAGGTAGCCCAATTAATTTTGCATATCAAAATTTTTAATAACTTTTTTTTCTAATTAAAATTAATTTTTGAATTTTGTTTTACAAAAATCAATATTTTGAAAACTTATCAAAACAAATTATTTTAATTTTTATAATGACATGTATTTTAATAAATTCTAAAAAACTGCATACCAAATTTTAAAATATAATTTTTTTTCAAAAAACTAAAAATAAAAAACAGGATTTTATCAAAACCGGTCCTACAATTTTCGAAAAACATTTTTCATAAATTATTTAAGACGTGTGATGGCATACTTTATTTTTACTAAAAACCGTTAAGTATTTTGGTTTTTAATACTTTTTATAAGTTTAAACTGTGTTATTTTCAACGCAAATGTTACTTGTTTCTGCCAAAGATCTTGCTTCCCAATATAATTAGGCACATAAGAGCAAGTACGTGCCACCCAGTCGTGCCCATTTTTTTATTAGGTTTAAAAATATTGAAAAGTAAAAAAAAAAATCAAAAAAGTTGGTATGTAGAATTGATTTGGCTACCTATTTCTTTTCAAATATAAAATTCAATTGAAATCAAATGAGCTGTTACCTAAAATCTCGAGAATCAAAAAAAAACGTAGTTGTTTAACATCACAAGTAAAAAACACGTGAACCTGAACTAAAGTTTAAAGTTTCAGTTTAAATCGCCCGGTTTTACTGTAAATTCTGGACTACAGTTTGACTGAATTTTGTTAAATTTGATTTTATGAATAAAAGTGGGCAGCATTTCTCATTTCATTACGTAATGTCAAGTAATATGTGCATTACGTAACTTTTATGTACATAGTTATTCATTTACCTTTCCTTGACTTTTCTTAATTGAGGCAAACAAGGCAAAACGCAGAATTTTCCTCCAAATTAATTGTTAATTTATATCGAATAATATGAAATTCAAAATCTTTCTCGTTTAGCTTAGCATCAATAAAAATCTTTTTTTAAACGGAGCTTAGAACTCTTAAAAGCAAATTTTAAACATCAGTAAAATGGTTTTGTTGACACTTCAACCAAAGTTATTTTCTTGATTTTACCTTAGCAAATATCGAATTATAAATCTTTCTGCAAACAGAGTCAAATTTAATTAATAAAAACGTTTTATTTTCTTTGGGCAATCGACCCGCGTTGCATGGTTGCATTGTTGTGCCTTGCTAACAAAAACCCTAAAAGACTACGTCCCCAGAGATCCAAAAACAAACGAAAACGTTCATTTTGTCGTTCGCTAACGTAAGTGGGAAGAGAAATGAGTAGACCAAGCCAAACCACCCCTAACACCATACCACAAAGAACGTGGTTAACGGATACAGGGACTGAAAAGAAAATCATATTTTATAAATCATGGTTTGGAAATGTTTAGCAATTCCAAGGAATATTCGAGGCTGACAAGAATCAACCCCTAAAATATTTTCATAAATAAAATCTGTTGTATATCTTCCGCCTTTCAGCGTACTCCATCCGCCGATACTACCACAAACCAGCATGGAATAACAAGGATCGTTAAGGCGGGCGGGGGGTAATAGGTATAAGTGCCCCCTTTTTAAATTATGTGATTGCATGTTTATGTACTTGTGTTATTGGTTTGTTGACTTTTGAAATTAGTTTTGAATTGAGGTAAATAAAGTTTTTGAGTGGTTTGCGAACAAGGGCGAAGAGTGAAGTTTTTTTGATGAAAATGATGAAATTATGTTTTCGACGAGTTTTGAATTTTGTTTTGGTGCTTTATGTATGATGTGAGGACGGCAGGAATGGATTCGACGGGTGGCACAGATCTTTTTGATAAATAATTGCTATCGAGGTAATAAAATCACATCTGGCTCAATCGTCTAATAAGACTAATTGTAAGTGACTTTCGGGTTATGCTATTCAAATCTCGAATGTACACTTAGAACCATCTTTAAACGGCTTATGCATAATTATGTAATTATGTAATTCTGTTAAAACAAATTACTTGAATTCTTCATGTTTTTCTGATAATAAGTCTTCTCCAAATCATAATTTTGCACAAAAATTCCAGCTTTGAGATGAATTGTTGTAAGTGAATCTTTGAAGTATACATAGCTTAGACCAATCGAGTCTCGAATCCTTTGTGGTGATTTACACATCCGTTGACTTCTTTGATTTTACACCACTCATATATATTGATTTTGAAATAAATGGCCTCCATTTAATATCTTTAATTTTTAAATAGGTGGATAGTGAGTACATTATCTATAGATAATCCGTAAAAATAGGGTGTGGCTGTGTCATGGACACGGTCGTGTGTTGTACGTGAATAAATACGTCTCGTAATAGGTTATGAATTCTACGTCAAAATCATGTTTGATCACTAAGACGTCCTCCGGGTTTCCATGTTTTTGTTTACGTTTCCGGCACTGTTTGACTTGGTCATATAGTGTTTTATTGGTACCATTTGATTGCTTTTGAGAAGTCTTTTCCAACCGTATACAATCTTTGTATTGCGATCTGGCTTTTTGACGTGTATTTGTCACAGTGACAATAATACACTAATGTTTTATCTATAATCTAAAGATTTTGTCAAAAGCTAACGATTGAAATTGAAAGAACGTCGTAACTGCTCCGAGTCAAAAGTTGTAGTAAAAGATATCTCGATACGCAGTAAAATGATCTTGCGCTTGCACCTCTATCCAGCGCGATGCATGATAGTCATTACATGGCGTAATATATTCTTTGATTATACTAGGAACTATAATGCAAGTTATGCATTCGTGCATTTTATTTTTAATTAATTTTGGGATAACAATCAAACATGACATTACGATGTTGGAGAAACAATTTGAGTTACTGGAAAAATTCTGTCTGTATGTCTGTCTATCTGTACGGATGTATTTTAAACTGTAGCCTAAACGGATGGGCCAATCGTCTTCACATTTAGAGTGTAAGGTTATTTTGACATTCTATAGAGGAGTTTTTTTCAATTTTTTTTAGCTCAAAAATTAACGGTACCTGTCATGTAACCGTTATGTAAAAGCTTATTTTTCTCGAAAACGGCTCAAAGAATTTTTATGAAAAAAATCAGTGTACTACTGTAGGTAAGCATTATATTTTGGTGAAAAAAAATTATATGGTGGGCTAAAAAAGGTACCTCCCATAGGACCGGTTTTTTTCTTCGACTTTCTCGAAAACTGGTGATCCGATTAATATCAAAATTGATATTCAAGAAGATGTAGGTAGCCTTAGTAATTTCGCATTAATTTTTGTTCGAAAACTTTTTTTTTGTATGTTTTAATATTTTTTTTTATTTATTTTTTTTTTTTTTTTGAAAAATTAATATTTAGAAAACGGGTACGTGAATTTTTTTTAAATTTTGTTTTTAAATGAATGTTATTGTGTGCTTAAGTTTGCATTCAATCAACAATCAAATGTCACAAAAATCGAATAAATTCTTTGATGTTAACTTTAGTTTTCTTAAATTGTATTCCACAATGTGACCGCACATATGAGAAAGTACGTGCGATCCAGTCGTGCAATTTATTTTTAATTGCCTCCCTATGAAAGTAATTTTAAAGAGGTATTCACGATCACTATGTGAAAAGTCGGTTGATGCTCTTAAGTGTAGACTGTATAGTCATGTTCCGAATCTTTATCAGCTCAAGTATGAAAGTTGCCAATATCTCAATGAAAGTTGCCTCTCTTGATACTTAACCAAAAATTGCTACTTTTTTGATAAAAGCCACTGTCTTTTGAAAATCCGTTGGTGCTTCTCACACGAATCTCACAGGTATTCACCTACACAAGATAAAATTTCAGGGTTTGCAGGGCATGGTCGCAGTTCTTTTTTTCTTTTTTTTTATGTTCAAAAGAAAGCACAAGAAGTTTTATACTTTCTTTGCTGATTTCCGTGCCGCTTTTGATTCCATTTCACGAGAAACGCTTTTTTATAAGCTTTATAAGATGTGAATATCAAGTAAAATAATTAATATATTAAATATTGTTGTACGAGGCACAAATTTCGAGTTATGCGAAATTTGTAGAGGTGGAAAAATTCCTGACGTATTTTTTGAAGAGAATTTTACGTTTGCCTTCTTGTACACCGAACTATATGTTCTATCTGGAAACGTCAGTAGCCCCGTTGTTTTCAGACACTCTTAAACTACATTTTGACTATATATTGAAAATCATGGAGATGGAAGAGGGAAGACTACACATTTGAATAATAGTGTCAAAAGGAAACCTTGTCAAAAGGTGGGAAGAGCTGGGAATAGTTCAGGTGAAACAATACGTATTCAATCTGCTATTGGCCCGGATGATAGGAGTTTGTCTAGGAACTTACTAAAGAAAGTAAACCGCGCAACGTAGAAGGTTGTATGATGGAAGCGCAATCTTCACAATATCGAAAGATTTATTGTCAGCTGAATCTTAATCTTCAAGAAAACACATGCCTTCTTAATTGACTGCCTCGCTGCCGATAAAATTTAATATTGATAAATTTAATATTTAAATTAAAAGGCGAAATTATTAATTTAAACTTTATACCACATAGACCCGACCTGCCGATTATGCGCGACCTCTCTAACCTTAGGGAAAGAGAAGATGTTTACCATTTTATTGCTCGATGCCCCATATTAAGAGAGTTCCGTGTTAGATTTCTTGGTCAAAACTCAATGGATATGAGGGAGTTTTAGTTGTTTTCTATTTTTTTCAAAAACTAGAAGACATAGAACCATGCCGTTTTGTGTGTTCGATTAAGAACTGATAGTTACGTGGAACACATATAAGCTTATTTACAATTTCATTTCACAATTTTGAAATCAATCGGTCTAAACTTTTTTTCACGTTTTTTTTTATCAAAATTTGGACTTTAAATGCGAATTTCTCAAAAACCAAAACCCCCCCTTTTCCCATAGTAAAAAGTGATTGTATTTGACCCCTCTACAAAAACCCCTCATCAAATCTTGGCGGCCAAGTTATCGTACTCGTACCTAGAATAATGTCAGTCTGGTAGACTGCCTTCGGCCAAACCAAAATTAACCTTACGTTGAAAAACAAACGAATTGTATAAAAACTTTTAAAAAACTTTTAAAAAAACTATTATATTCCAGTAAATAAAGACGTTTTAGGTCGGCATTTTAAATTTTTCGGCCAAACCAAAATTAACCTTAAGTTGAAAAACAAACGAATTGTAAAAAACTTTTAAAAAACTTTTAAAAAAACTATTATATTCCAGTAAATAAAGACGTTTTAGGTCGGCATTTTAACGAAAAATGATTTTATATTCCAACGTGTAGAAAATAAAATTTCCTCCAATTTGGTCCATAAAGTTTTTTTGTACAACCAATAGCAATGGAGCTATTAAGCAAACATACAAGACATACAAGACTTACAAACATATTTAAATAGTCAAAATGTAGGAAATTTAGCGTTCTACGTACATAAATAAATACATTTTTGCTTTTGCTGTATATGGAACGTGATAAAAAAAAATAATTGATGAAAAACTTAAGAACGGTCAAAAATTTTGCTGTTGTGGGGGATTTTCACCTTTTTGCACGGGATCTACGAGGTAAAAGATGAGAAAATGTTAATCAACCATCCCTGAATAACATCTCAAAGCTTAATTAGGTTGAATATGAATATACCTCATGAGCTCAAAAAAGTCATTTCATTTTTTCTAACTCAGTTCTATCAACTAAATTCCTACCGCTGCGCTGCAAGGTTCTCTGCTACTCAGAGCACTGTCATGCACACAATCACTAGTTAGTGAAAAACGCTGACTGCAAACATGTAGTATACGTACTGAACCATATAATTTCCGTATCCATTCTGTGTTAAACATTGTACTTGCGCTCAATCTTTCTAAGCATAATCCTAATGCTAATGAATTTACCAAATGCCCCAAAATTGTACGCTATTCAAGATTTCTAATCTCTGAACGGCTAGGAATCCAAAAAGAAAAGACTAAAACCTCAAAATTTGGAATCGGAACAAATTAATAGCAAGCCTCATGATTCATTGATGAGTTTATCTACAGTCTAAAAGCAAAAATTAAAAAGAAGATAACTCAAGAACTTCTGGAATGTAACATCGATGAAACACAGTGGCCAATTCCAAAACATACGCCGATGTGTTTTTCCGAAAATCTTAACACGTTGATATTTACTAGAATTAGGTCTTTAAACTATTGATTCTTTTAGATCTTATCATTATCAAAACCTTAAATCAATTTCCAATTTCCAACCGATAAATCAAAACTTAACTTACAACAACCGTCTCCCTGCTGGACAACACCCAGAGAAATCGACCAACAATATTATTTAAAATTCAGTAATGTAAATGTGTCCTGATGTCTTTGAGACATTCTACTGGCTCCTGCTTTACCCCACTCTTTGTTGAAAAAAAAAACATTTTTAATTAAATTGCTCAATATTTGCTTTATAAGACAGAAAAACCAATTTTCCTATTCGGGTTTCGCAACTGATTTCTGCTTGCTAACTGATAACAGTTGGACCACATGTGAACAAAAGCGCTCTCTACCCTTGCTGACATCATTTTGTTCCACATATCGATGATTCCCCACTCTTGCCATGTTCTACCATCAAAATGCTCGTCGCTAATGACATATGAATGACCAATTGTTTTCCAATAAATCGGTAATCCATCTTCTGCACAACTGACAAGTGTGTTTGCCGGCTCTTGGCTAACTGAAGAAGTTTGTATCCTCTTATTACCTACATAAACAGAGCTGATGCCACCATCACCCTGGCAAATTGAGGGCAACCGGTGGAATTTTTATTTTACCCCAAAGTGCAAAAGGTTACAATACTTATTTTTGTAAGGGTGCGTCGTCGCGTCGTTAAAGTCAGTGAAGGAACCTGGAAGTTCGAACCCCAAAATACAAAATGCCAATTATCTGCTGAACGGAAAATTGTCAATTTCTTGGTCAATAAATGGCAAGAACTTTTTTTCTTTTTTTTTTTTGTCTCGAAGCCGATTATCCCTATTATCTGAGTTTTTTTCATTTCCAGCTTCTTTTTTCAGTAACATATTATAATTAGCAAGTTCATTAGAAAGTCACTCCAGCATTTCAAATTCCAATTAAAAATGTTTAAACTTTCGGTAAAGTTTTATTTTCTTTCATTTGCTTTGTGTAAGTGAACCCTCGTTTGATCGTTAAGTAATAAAATCAAGGAGTGTGATAAATTGAACAGTGCAGAGATAAACGCGAAGTGAAAGCTTTTTAAAATTCCATTAGGCCGGTGAGCACATTTCAAGAATAATTTTGGAAAAAAGTGCTACAACGCTGTAAACTGTTGGGAAAATAAAAGTTTATGTTGGTGTTTCTCATAGAAATCTTGAAAATTTGTTTAAGGCTTATTATGTTATATATCATGATGATTTTACAATGGTATTCTACTATAATGCAAGTTATGCATTCGTGCAGATTAAAAATTTTGAGATAACAATTAAACATGACATTACGATGATAGAGAAACATATTTGAGTTACATATGTATTTTGGACTGTAGCCTAAACGGTTGGGCCAATCGTCTTCAAATTTAGAACTTAAGATTATTTTGACATTCTACAAAGGATTTTTTTCAATTTTTTTTAGCTCAAAAATTAACGGTACCTGTCATATAACCGTTATATAAAAGCTGATTTTTCTCGAAAACGGCTCCAAGAATTTTTATAACAAAAATCAGTAGGTAAGCATTATATTTTGGTGAACAAAAAATGTAATATGGTGGGCTAAAAACGGTACCTCCCATAGAACTGGTTTTTTTTCTTCGACTTTCTCGAAAACTGGTAATCCGATTACTTTGTATTTTTAATATTTTTTTTTTTTGAAAAATCAATATTTTGAAAACGGGTAGGTGATTTTTTTTTAATTTTTTTTAAATTGAATGTTATTTTTGTGTTTAAGTTTGTATTCTTAAATAATTTTTGAGTTTTATAAAAAAAAGTTGTTAAAAAAGCCGTTTTATTTAAAAACCGTTCCTACAATTTTGAAAAAAAAATCACACTTTTTACCATTTCTTAAAGAAATAAAATGGCGTTTAAATTATTTCACTCAATGCAATTTAACGTACTTTATTCGAACAATCAATAGTCCTTGATATGTTAACTTTAATTTTCTTAAATTTTATTTTACAATGTGACCGCAGATATGAGCAAGTACGTGCGATCCAGTAGTGCAATTTATTTTTTTATGGGTAAGCTTTGGTTTTGTTCATATTACAAAACTAACATGACATTACGAGTGTTCGATAGTAGAGATGACTAAATTTAAAAATCTGTGTTTGTTTGTTTTGTTTGTCTGTGTCTGTCTGTATGTATGTCCAACGTTATTATGGCTACTTAAGGATGAAACGATTTCTTCAAATTTGGTATGTATCTACATATTCTATGGTAGAACATTCTTCATGTGTTTTGTGAACTGTCTGTTTATTTATTTATTAATTTATCAAAAATAACTTACAAAAATAAATTAATAAAATTATTTAAAATTAAAGACATCAGAGCAGCTAGACCATAGATGTCGTATTGAGAGTACTGATTTTTTTGTACTTCAAAAATTTATGTATGTACATAGGTCTTAAGAAGAATAACTTAAATGTATTTAAATTTGTTATGTAGGGCAGTGTCTTCTTTAATGCGCTGAAAGGATCGAGCATCAGATTGATTAAGTATGTACATATTTCGGCTATCTGTTTCTGTTTATCTTCCGTTGAATCGGTGTTTGTAGTTTGGCGAGAGATCGGACAAAAGGCTGATATATATATGCCAAACTAACAGGACCTCTCTACAATGTTCGCATTCCTCTGGGGGTCGTTGGTGGAATATTGACAACTAGAAAATAGAATTTTTCCTACACTGCTTCTAAATAATGAGATTCATGCAGGAAAAACTTACTTTTCTTTAAAAATGTTTAAACGGTATAATTCATGTTGTGGTTTTTTGAATTTCCTACTATGTCGGTAACGGCTCTTTAGATTCCAAAATAATTGTATATTTTAAAAGAAAATAGGTTGCCAAATAATTCGGGTTGTACCTAACAACATTAACAATAATTTTTTGTTTCCACTTACAAGTATTTTTTTTTTAATTTTCAGTAATTTTAGAATTAATCACTTATTTTACGGGAAAAATCTATTAACAGTACCTTTCATGTAATTTTTGGATTTCTCGGTAACGGTTCTTTGGATTTTTGCATATTAAATTTTTTAAAACTTTTTTTTCTAGTTAAAATTAATTTTAGATTTTTTTTTGAAAAATCAATATGTTTTAAAACTTATCAAAAAAATAGGATTTTATTTCTTTAAATTTTAACAACGAAAGAAAATAACGAATCCAGCGCATCTCGAACGACTTTTTTCGGAAATTATACACTTTTGCGGTCATGCATCTGGATTTTTGGTTGTACAAAATTAAAAACTGGACCGATTTTCATTACTTTTTTTATAGAATGTTTATTTTGACGGCGGATTAATTAAAAAAAATATCAACATTTAATAAAAAAAATTGTCATAAATACTTATTTGTGATGGTTGGTTTTATTTTAAGCTGGAAAAGTTGAAAAAAATTGATTGCTTTTTTCTGCTTATTTTGTTTTTTTTTTGCGTAGATTACGATGCAAAATATCGTGGATTCAATTGGGTGAGGTAAAAAAAAGTTATGAAGGACTGTTCATAATAATGGATTTTTTGTTCAGTATCCAAAGCTAAACAACTATCTGAAATATGACATGATGAAAATTTAAACATTTTTTATGGAAAATCCAAGTAAACACGTAACACAAACATTTAAAAAAGAAATCATAAAAATCAGTGCAGTTTAGATTTTTTACAGAAAAAAACTAAGTGACCGCGAAAGTGTATAATTACGCTTTTTACAATGGAGGATACGTTCATATCATCAAGAGACAGATTTTCAGGGGAAACATCAAAGAAACTTCTAAACAAATGAAATACCCAAATACCTGATAACTACGATGATTTTAATTTCTCAATTTTATAATAATCCATTTGTTTTGTACCGCTTTATTTCAATTAGTCGAAAAAAGAGCCTTTTGAAGTTTATACAAAATCTATGAAATTTTCCTAATGTAAATAATCTAAACGAAACGTAGATTACGTGGCTGAGTTTTTACATGCTAATTTTTAGCAACGCTGAGTTTTATATACCTACATATATTGTTTCTATAATTAGACTAAAATGGAAGATTTCATAAGCGCAAACAGTAAAGAGCATATGTTTACAATAACGTATTTTTTTTCAAGCATATAAATCAAATATATTAACCTTATCAAAACTAAATTCACTTCTATTCAACTTTCTTAAAATTGCCCTGAAGATGTTTTTGTATTATCAACCAGAAAAAAAGAGAACATTTCAAAAATCAATAAAACCATAATCTATATTCGTTTAAATAACATCAAATGTAGCTGCAAAAGAGAAAAGAACGTCCTACGTTAAAAGCCTTCACGTATATTTTGTAAATAACCACGTCTCCAAGAGCAGATTGAAGGGTCACGTGTCAGAAATTCTGATTGTTTTGTTCACTGTCAGATAGCTATTGGGTCCAGCTACCCGATCCACATACCATAAATTTCTTCAAAAAATAACTGCGCCTCCAGAAGCGGATTGAGGGTCGCGTGTCAGAAAATTATTTTTGTTACACTCAAGCTTTCACATGCTTGTATCTCGCTATGAAGAAGTCCTAGCTGAATTTTTCGTTCACTCTCAGATAAGTCTGAGTCCAGCTTCCCGATTTTTATACCACAAATGCAAAAATCTCCACCTGCAGGAGAGGATTGAAGGGCCGCGTTCAGAAAATAAATTTTTCACACACCTATGTTCCATTATTTTTTACCTTTTCCTTGTTTTTGTATTTTTAACTAGCTGTGCCCGCGGTTTAGCTTGTGTTAGCTTCGAAAACAAAAATCGTATTTTAATTTTTTTTTTAAATACGTGACAGGTAATTAATTTAATAATTTTAAAATAAATCTTTACTTAAGAAATAAAATAATAATAAAAGATGATAGTGACGTCAAAAATTTTTAGTATGCATCATACCACCATACCTGGTATTTCTGTGTATCATAGTATTTCTCTATAAATAAAATAAAGCTCTTGAAGATCTGTTGTTAACGCAGCCATCTGTTTTAGAGTAGAAGAAGGCAACACCAACACAATTTATTTAAAAAATGTGTCCGTTATGTTTCTCAAGTAAATAACCTAATAATTAAAAGACGATTTGTTCAATTTCGTTTTTTCGTTCTCGCGTGATCCGCGGTCAGGAGTTTAGTTTCACTTTTACTATATAAAATGATGATAATGATGACAACATTAATATTTCCCACAAAACTGCCTGTGATAACTATGTAGTGGGAGAGGGCGAAATCGATCCAAGAAGTAACTAAAATCAATACCAACTTAGCTTTTGTTAATTTTGGTGTGTGTTTACTTCGTATTACCGAAGTACATTTTTTAGTGTGTAAGAAGTTTGGGGTTTAATCAACGAATTATAATTACTACATTTAATCATAATTCCAGTATAAAGCAGAAATGGGGTAAAAATATGCAGTTTTTGTCATTTTTTTGGGAATTTTTTAAAAAAATATTTTTTTCGAAGCGCCATATCTTGGTAACGAATCAACATTATAAACATGTTTGAATAGTCAATATTGTAGTCAATATGCTCTAAAAAATATACTTGAATGATTTTAGTGTGTGTGTCCCCCTTCCCATTTTTTTGCGCAGGATCTACGAGGAGGTCCAAGACTTGAGAAAGTGTTAATTAACTTAACCATCCCTAAACATCATCTATTGGACTTTGTATGTATCGTACTTACATAATGTGAAATCAATTCACCCCTCAGTCCTTTTCAAACCTCCTGACAGCAACAGAATCTCAACAATTCGTTTCATTTTTCGCTTTACCAAATCTCCGAACAAATGTATCCTTACAATGTCCTTCGTTTAAGACCTAATCGGCTCTTTTTAAGTTAAAGCAGTATTATTCTTCACAGCTTCCAACTGCTACCGTCGAACACAAAGCTCATATTCACAAGAAATAGACTTTTATCCTACAGAATGTTCTCTCTATGAACAAAAATATACGAAGAAAAGGCTAAAATGGCAGTGGCGACTGGCGTGGTGGCGACCAAAATGGAGAAAGCAGGGTGGAAATCTTCCTTGAATGTTTCTCAATTACACGCCTTCTTAAGCACAATAGCAAATCTCCTTCAAATATTGCTGTCTTTCTGCTTGCCCTGCTCCTTCATCGTCATCTATTTTGCACTTTTACGTTGCTTACATTAAAATCTTTATCCTTTGGATCGTTTATATGTACAGATGTATTTTGCATCGTTTCAAAGAAAATTCTGCAAAATGGAAACATCCCCTTTGAGCTGTGGGACCAAAGATAGTTGTTGTTTTGTACACTCTTTCTTCTACTTTTGAAACCATCATTTATTTTAAAACTTCCTTGGCTATGACCCAACGCCACCTAAATGGGGACTTAATTATATGATGAGATAACATCGCAATAAGTTTATTTGACACAAGAAAAATTGAGAAGGCATTTAATGTTTTTGCAGTGTTAACAATATTTGACGCCTTTATTTAAACCATATTGCTTTGGCGTTGTATCAAGCTTATAGGCTAGGGCTTACTAATCCTGTTAACTAACATAATGTATTCCTCAATGTTTTTGATTCCTTGTTTATACTTGTAGAACTTATTAAAAAACAAGAGTTAATAAGAAGCAGTGCCCCGTGGCTTAGTGGTTATTGTGTCGGACTGCTGACCTGCTGAGCGAAGGGTTAGAGTTCAACTACCCAATCTTTGCAACTTAGGTCATTCGATTTGGGCAGCTTCCATGCTAGTCTCTTCTTTCATCCATCCATCTGTCCATTCCATCTTTTTAATTAGATGAGTCGACCGCGTGCGAATTGTGATCCTAGTCGAGATCAGAAAGTCGGGAAAAAAGTAAAATAGAAGAATAAGTCTCAAGACTGACAGTACCGCTGACTCTGTAGGTCAATAGATAAGAAACTGTTTACCAAATGTTGAGGACGCCAGTGATCACTATGGACTTGCCGCCGCCTTACAATTTACATAAAAGCTTATGGTAGTGGATTGGATGAATTTGTATAAGGCTTCTAGAGATACGGGAAAGAACTGGCGCAATCGAGTGATAACTTCGGAAATGATTTGGTTGTTTGAGAGACAATAGTATATTCATGCCTGCCTTGGACTTCACACCAGACACCAGAGACCAAAACACAAACTCTACTATCCCAACCATTACCCATACACCAAAGCTAGTATAAACAGGATAGATAACATTCAATAAGACTGATTACAAGCCCCATTGCAAGGAGGATGATCTCGAGTAATGAACAAATCTTCGTCGCTAACTATCCCCAATATTTTGAGAGCACGCGTTCTATAGTGGCTTTAGAGATGACCTGTTAGACTTCATAAACCAACTCATCTCTAAAGTTTCATCAGAAAGATCATCTCTACACCTCTACACATCTCTAAAACCTGATTGGTCGCTATCAGTGTGGTTTCAGGCCAGGAAATTCCACAATAGATCAAATGTTCACGCTAAGGCAGATCCTAGAATCTACCCGAGAATTCCAAATCGATACCATCTCCTTATCGATTTTATGGCCGCGTACGATAGCATTTATAGAGCGTCCCCACAAAGCTGGTCCGATTGTGCAGGATGACGATGAAGAATTATCGCTGCTCCGTCAAGGTTGGTACTGACCTCACAGAAGGTTTTGATGTCAAAAAACGATTCCGACAAGGTGATGCCCTATCGTGCGATTTCTTCAACCTAATACTTGAAAAAATTATAAGAAACTCTCAAGTTAATTGTACTGGCACAATTTTTTTCAAGTCTGTGCAATTTTGTTAGTATACGGTGTCGATATAGACATCATTGGCAAAATGCAGCGAGCTGTCACATGGAGCGTATGCTAAGATTGAAGCTGTTTCTATGGGCTAGGAAGGCAATTGAAAATCAAAGTCTTCTCTCGAAAGAAAAAGGAGACCTTGTATAAGACCTTAATCATCCCAGTCCTGCTCTATGGCGCCGAGGCATGGACTCTATTTAAAGCGGATGAAGATATCCTTAGTCGTTTCGAGCGTAAAATTCTTCGGAAGATTTTTGTTCCTATCTGCGTTAACGGGCTTTGGAGGAGAAGGTTCAACCAAGAACTATACGAGCTGTACAGCGACATTGACCTGGTCAAAAAAATACGTTATCACGTTTAAGATGGCTGGGCCACGTAGAACAATGGACAACAATGCTCCGGCTCGCAGGATCTTCGATTCCATCCCAGAGGGTAGACGCAGGCAAGAAAAACTTCGCCTTAGGTGGCGCGCTCAAGTGGAGACGACCTTAACCAACTTGGAGTGCGAAACTGGAGGCATCTATCCAAAAGCCGAGCTAGCTGGAGAGGCATGATGGTTGAGGACCAGGTCCGCCCGAACTGTAGCGCCACCTAAGTAAGTTAGTAAGTAAGTAAGTACCTACATAGATACATGGACTAACATATTATTCCTCCTAAGCCAAGAAACGTCGTTGCCTATCCTTTTCGACTCCCTCAGCATTTTCTATAAAATACAATTTAAATAAATTTAATTGATACTCACAGACATATCATCGGCAAATACATACATACATACATACACTATGAGTCACATAATAGTCCCTGTTACATACTTCCTATTAAATATGTGCTAGTTGGTTTCTAAGCAGCGTAGTCGACCGGAAAATTAACTTACACTTTACTCCATACACTACACACCCAGGGCGAGAGTAAATTTATTCGCATGTCCTTACATCCCTATTAGAAACGAAATCTATTCGCTTACTCCTCATTGAACTGAAAGAAAATTCTGTGCTTCTTTCCGATGGCATAACTGGTGCTAACATCGAAAAAAAAGAAAAAAAAGGATCGTTCCACTTAGTTAAACTCCACATAAAAAGAATCACTATACACATGTACATACAGGGTCGTGTCCTATACGATCTAAGGACTCAGATAATTTGTCTTGGTTATGGCTTCTGGGTATAAAATTGTCAAGCAGGCGTACAGATCCTTGAATAACTTGTGCAATTTCCCATGTAAACGGCAATAAATGCGTCTCAAGCCAAGAGTCATAGATACTGGAATCATCATCATCATCAAGATTTAATCGAAATCACCAAATCTTAATGGCAATCCTATATATACTCGGTTCTTTTTCTATATGGATATACGATGTGAACGACACTATTCTCATACAGACAAAATGTTAAAACAAATCGAAGACCATGGCTAGCAAACGGCGAATAGAAGATGTACATTCAAGCCACTCTGCAGCAGAGATTATATCAGGATACGATGAATAATAGAGTTAGTGGATTCGATACAGAGAGTCTTAGATATACCAACATCTCAATGCAAATAGAGGTCAATCGTTGAAAGCTTTGTTTTCATTATTTATTCAATGAAGAGATAGAAATGAAATAGCATAGTCGAATCATCGAAAGGTTTCAATAAGGATCCGGTTGTATACGAATCCTTTTTTATGTTGAGTGGGACGTGGGAGTGATTGGAATGGGATACGATTTTGAGAAAATCTCATTCGAAATTGAATACCACTTAAGCCAATCAGATTCACTCTGTGAATGACGATAAGACGACGACGACCGAGACCGACCGCCGACGACGATGTTAGGTTCATGATGACGGGCGTCAATCTAAGGATTCAAATGGGATTCAAATAATTAAATTTAATTGATATTCAGATTCAGGCAAATGGTTTGATTTGCCTTCCTAGGAGCATATTGTGTGTGTGTATGTGGCTGGCTTTGTTGAACATTTTAAATTTGTTTTTAATGGAATTTTCAGGTAAGAGAGGCGATTGAAGTTTTTGATGTTTTGGCTTAAAACTTTATCACAGCCAATTGGGATTTGTTTTGAGTTTTCCAATCAATAGGTAAACAAAAGAGATTTGTGTTCAGTGTTTAGGAAAGAAAGACTGTACTGCAAGCCATGTTTGTTTAGCAGGAAAGTAAAGCCAAGATTCTACATATACATTGTCATATAAGTTACAATACAAATAAACGAAGAAAAGTAAAAACAAAACAAAAATATGAAGCTAATTACAAGGAATTCTAATACCTTATATAGTATACAGCCGTTTAAATAGCCCTAGCCCCTAGAGCTTGAAAATGTTTTGTTTCGTATTCTTTACGGACAATTTTTTGAAGTTCAGCTTTTACGAAGAACTCCATTTGCAATTTTTGAGGCAATAAATTGCCCAATTCATTACCAGGTTGTCATTACCCCTCATATTGCCTATAATAGTGGAGACGCTGAAGCAATGGCAATAACAATATTGCCCGCATGCCCGGTAAATGGACGGCAGTTAATATTCTCTCAATTTCTCTGTTTTCAAAATGGCTGATAATAAATTAATTAATTAAATTTATTGGCGTGACTGGAAATTTAGTAAAGCACCCGAATTCGGGCATTTTTAGCTGCTTCATAGCTCCGTTGCTATTAGTTGTACAAACAAATTTATTATGCCAAACTTGTAGGAAACTTTATTTGCTACAAGTTGGCATATACTATTATTTTGCTTTAAAATGCACCAGAAAGGAGTTATAGGCCAAAGAGTGGAAAAAAGTACCGATTTTCAGTTATTGTTACCTGATTGTGAAGATGGCGGAGGGGACATGGTTGGGAATTGTTGTTTGTATCTACAGAACTACTACTATCTTAATAAAAATTCAAAACTACCCGACCTTATTAAGGCTTTGTTTATTGGACTAATATGCAAAAAGACCAGTGCTGGGTTCAACTTCATGACCTTGGAAGACGACCTTTGTTGTAGGTTATAGGTGGAAGACTATTCTTTTTAATGTTTATTACTATCAGAATTAGCATTCCTAGAAATTTAATCTTTGGGGGATAATTTTTTTTTACATTTTTTTGCGGATTTTGCGTGGGTGGAAACTTTTGTTCTGGGATACAGGTCTTTCAAATATTGCGTGGAATAAGTTGCGGCTATCAATTTGTTTCACACTTTTTTTGCGGGGTTTGAACCCCCCTGCAGAGAACAGAAAGCACATGTCAACATCACCCAGTTGGTTTTTGGACGGTCTCCCATCCGACTACTAACCACGCGCAACGATGCTTGATTTCGCTGATTTATTGGTTTATTATTAACTAGCTATTACCCGCGACTTCGTCCGCCTGAAATTTATCAAAAGCGCCACCTACGGGTAATTCAAATAGCTTAAGTTATCCCTTTCAAAATCAGCTCCCTGCCTGTGAAAGTCCCCTCAAAATCGGTCCATAAATAAGAATTTTCGAAAAAAACGACACCAGCCGCATCTAACTAAGTAATTAACATAGCCTAAGTTACTCCTAAGGATGGCAGTTACCTGCCAGTAAAGTCCCGTCAAAATCGTTGCAGCCGTTCCCGAGATTACCCGGAACAAACAGACAGAAGTTTTTGATGTAATGCCCCGTGGCTTAGTGGTTAGTGTGTCGGATTGCTAAGCGAAAGAACCTGATGGAGATGGAGCATTGTATATTTACTGCCTATAGTACTATCATGAAGCATCATTTTTTTAGTTCTGAATCAATTCGCAATGAGGCGTGCTGAAATTGCCAATTGGTGTGAATATAGAATAAGTACAGACAACAAAAGTGTATTAAATACTGGTAAAATATCGGTTAAGGTTCTCGTCTTCACTATTTAGAGTTAGTTTCGAATCAACCAGGAAGATGGCCAGACGAAAAATGACCACCATGAGAGTACTATAGAAAGTGTATATACAATGGTCATGTTGGAGTGTACGATTAAAACAAAAAAAAACACACACTATGTGTCTACGTAAATAAGTGCCTTTGTATCTTTTACAGTAGAAGATTTCTCAATTCAGGGTCGTGATAATATACGCTGTTTTGAAAAAATCTCGCCCATCCATAAGCAAGCCATGTTCTGACAATTTTTATTGAACAGGCACATTAATAAAAATAAAAAGTATTAAGTGTGTACTTTTTTTACCGAACTTGATGCTTAAACGATATACATACATACATACATAAATGTACGTATTTTTTATACTACACAGCGTTGCCGAAAGGGCTCAATCAAGCCAATTGGCCCCTTGTTGTAAATGTAGGCCGTTTTCTCCGTGCAAATTGCTCTCAAATCCAAATGTTTCTTAATTTGAAATTTTTGTTTAATTAGGTAAATTTTAAAGAATGCAATAGAATCAACAGTTAATTTTTTTTTAATATTAAAGAGAGTGGCACAAAATTAAAGTTACTTAACTCTCCACTTAAGCTTATTAAGTGTGACTTTTGTTTGTAATTTGTATGAAAATATGAGCTAGTCTTACATCACATTTTTCAGAGTGCTAAATTGTCAATAATTTTGAACCATTCTTGATATAGCTTCATTTCACATTTTTACTTGCGATTACAGGTAGGTAATATAAGGCAAGTTTGTTCAAATTAAAAATTGGACACGACGACGAGCCGCACGTACTTGCTAGGCATAATCACATTAGAAGGCAAGATATTTGATAGAAAGAAGTAAAATGTAGGTAGAAAAATAACACGGTCTAAAATTATAAACAAAATATTAAAATTCAAAAAAAAAATATTTATAAATATTAAAAAAAAATTAAAATGTTTGTATTAAGAGTTAATTTGGCTAGTTAGACCTTTTCAAATATTTATAAAGTTTGATAAAAATCCGATGGTTACCAAAAAAGCTGAAAATTAATAAACGTTATATGAAAGGCACCTTTAATAGACTTTTCTGATAAATTTGGTTTTGATAATATGATCGCCAATACACCTACCAAAATACTCTCAAAAATGTTCATCAAAATCTTTGCAAATGTTTTCGGAAAAAATGCTTTCTTTAACGGCTATATTACAGGTACCGTTTTTGTTAGCCCTTAAAGGTAACAAAAATATGTACATACATATCTACATAATAAATTATATCTTACGAATACTTTTTCTACAAAGTAGAAGCTGTTCCTGAACGTTTGCAGTAAAGGTTCGGATAAACAATGATTGTATTGAGCATCCTTTTGTTTACAGCCCATTATAGATTAACCGTCTCGATAATATTAATTTGAGCTTATACTTAGTCAAGCTGTTCAAAATTGTAAGCTCGATGTTGCCTGCAGGCTTAAAGACGTTTTTATAGACTTAAAAACCTCATCAATGCCGCTAATTCACACATCTGTTAGGCAATAAAATTCAATTACCAATCTGCACTAGAAAAGGTTGTGGGTAAATTCCTGCTGACTTCTATTGACTACGCTCAACAGACCGTAATCAAATTGCATGCAACCCCTTTTGTCTGTCAGCAGTAATTGTATTGTCCATTGGCCAATTTACCAGTTTTCAGCCGTTGCGTATCCTGCTGCCTGGTGTTGTTTTTGTAACCCACAAACTACCCTACCACCACTTTCTTTAGCTAGTGTTGCCCTTACTTTATTATATTAAAAAAAAAACGAATCAATCGCTTATCGTTTTGTGTAATCGATTTGTTGCGCTCCGTGCGGAGTACACCGTGAACTTAAGGCCTTTAGAAGTAAGTTTTGCTTGTAGTTATAGGCTGTA
Source organism: Platycheirus rosarum (assembly GCA_963971375.1). Taxonomy (NCBI): domain Eukaryota; kingdom Metazoa; phylum Arthropoda; class Insecta; order Diptera; family Syrphidae; genus Platycheirus; species Platycheirus rosarum. The sequence goes on along the minus strand of OZ020509.1, from coordinate 29,810,172 downwards.
AGCTGTAGGGTGTTGCAATTACCCAATTACTAATTTTGTTTATGGCTAAATTGTTTTAATAGTGATACAAAATAGATGTGATTATATTTATAAAGCAAGAACACAAGTAATGGACTTGACTTAATTGGCGGCATGTGTTCAAAATTCCGCGAATGTACCAAACGAAACGGTAGGAAGGATGCAGACGCAAGGTGGTTTTAGGAGTATACACATGTATCGCATCGCATCGGATTTGTTCGCAAGATTTTTAGCTCGTGACTAATTCTAGTACAGGGTGCATTCACTGCCAGTTTTTTTTACGGCGGCATCACTGGAAACTAGATTTGAATGTGATTGAAACATGATGTGGTAGGTAATTCAGTCCAGTCGGAATCTACAAAAAATAAAAGGCACGACTGGGTCGCACGTACTTGCTCTTATGTGCTAATCCTTTTTAAGTGCAGGCGTCTTTTTGACAAAGATTTTATTTTAATATTTTTTGTATGACGTGCAACTTCCTTAGAATCGTTTTGGGGTGAAGCTCGAACGAACATGCGTCACGACAAAGGGATAAACACATAAATATATAGGATTGTTAGCTTTTGCAGTTTTTTAGTGTAGTATTATCTTTCCACTTGCTGCTTACTGTTTATAATATAATTTGCTAATAGAAAGATACAAAGGACTTTTTTCAGTTAAATTTTCATTTTGGTATGGAAAAATTTGAACAACTGGCATAAAGATTCGTCGGAATCAGCAGTATGGCAATAATGCTAGGTAAAGGGACCTTTATACGTCCCAATATGGGACCAATGGAATTTATAAAGGATTTAGGTACCTATAATAAGGTTGGAAGGAAGGTATTTCAAAATCGTTCGACCAGTTTTTTCAAAAAAATGTTTTTTTTGAAAAACTTTTCGAAAACATATTTTAAAATTTTTTTTAGTATGTCAATTTTAAGAATACTAGGAGAAAAATTTAAAAAAAAAATCTATAGATCCGTTTTCAAAATATTCAAAAAACAAAATATTTTTTTAAAAAAATTATTAAAATTTAGAAAAAAATGTTTTTGAAAATTTTGATAAGCAATATTATTTATATCATAAAACACTACATATTTTGAAAATTTCATCAAAATCCGTCAATTAGTTAACGAGAAAGTCTGATTTAAAAAAAAACGGTCATATGGGAGGTACCGTTATAAAACTTTTTCTGAAAAATCCATTAAAATTAAAAGATAGATTTTGCACAGAAAACATCATTCTGAAAGTTTAATCAAAATCGTAGGAGCCGTTTTCGAGAAAAATAAGTTTTTTAATAAAAGTTATATGGCAGGTACCGTTAGTCTTGGAGCTAGAATGCCAATTCCAAAAACTGTCGGGTAGAGCACTCTAAAAATACTATATACCAAGTTTGAATCAAATCGGCCCAACCGTTTAGGCTGTAGATATCGATACGGACAGACAGACAGACAGACAGACGGACGGAATTTCCGGACCCACTTTTTTTGACTTCTCTATCATCGTAATATCATGTTTGATTGTTAGAATTTTTTTTTTTTTTACGAATGCATAACTTGCCTTATAGCCCCTATAATCGCAAGTAAAAAATGGAAAAAAAAATGAGATAAGTAGGTTTTTTCTTTTTTAATCGTAAGAGGGACTCATAGGGAGTATAAATTTCGATTCGAACTCCTAGGTCTTTAGCGTTGCTCGCCATCTTAAATTCAAGAGAGGTAAATTGATTTTTGTCAAATAACTCGCTTATTTTTAAGTTTTGACGAAAATTACATTTCAAGTTTTCAAAATTAATTTCCTACAACTTTGGTCTCAGTAATTTTTTGTCTAAGATGGTTATTTGTCGAGTTAACCCGAAAATAGGATTAAAGTAACAACCGCATATTTTTTTCATTTTTTTAATGATTTTTATTAAATCTAGACAAAAAACTTAAAAAACTATATTTAAAACTATCAACTTAATTAACTTACTGGCCCTATGGGGGCGCTCTAGATTAATCTCTATCTTAATTTGAATTGCTTTTCGGTCTAAAATAAATATATATAAATATATATTAAAATTAAAGGTGTTTTATTTTTCACCCACTGAACCGGAGGCGCTCTGCTTCGCTACCAGCGACTATGTCTCGGTCGTAGAGGAGCCGCCTATAGACCGTTATACGGCTAACGTGATAGATGAATTATTATATTAAACTACTGAGTTTAGTTCTTAGGCGCCAGTTATAGCGATCATTAAAAATCCATCATTAAAAGTTGAAACAGTTGGAAACTGGAATTTTGTACGTACGGGTAGTTATAGCGATCAGTAAAATAATGTCAAAATTTAAAGCCCAACCACACCTGCCATAACCTCAAATTTGTTTTAATGATGCAAAATGCTTCAGTAAACTTTTTACTGGTGGGTTGGAACATTAAAAAAATGGACCACAAACACTGGAGCGAAATGTTCCATTATTCTGTCAAATCATTGTGTATACATTTTCTATAGTGCTCTCATGGTGGTCATTTTTCGTCTGGCCATCTTCCTGGTTAATTCGAAACTAACTCTAAATAGTGAAGACTGAAGACGAGGACCTTAACCGATATTTTACCAGTATTTAATACACTTTTGTTGTCTGTACTTATTCTATATTCACACAAATTGGCAATTTCTGCACGCCTCATTGCGACTTGATTTAGAACTAAAAAATTATGCTTCATGATAGTACTATAGGCACTGTATATACAATGTCAAATCATTGTATATACTTACATTTTCTATAGTACTCTCATGGTGGTCATTTTTCGTCTGGCCATCTTCCTGGTTGATTCGTAAGTAATTCTAAATAGTGGAGACGAGAACATTTACCGATATTTTACCAGTATTTAATACACTTTTGTTGTCTGTACTTATTCTATATTCACACAAATTGGCAATTTCAGCACGCCTCATTGCGACTTGATTTAGAACTAAAAAATTATGCTTCATGATAGTACTATAGGCACTGTATATACAATGTCAAATCATTGTATACTTACATTTTCTATAGTACTCTCATGGTGGTCATTTTTCGTCTGGCCATCTTCCTGGTTGATTCGTAAGTAATTCTAAATAGTGGAGACGAGAACATTTACCGATATTTTACCAGTATTTAATACACTTTTGTTGTCTGTACTTATTCTAACAAGTGTATGAAATACTGGTAAAATAGTAAATGTTCTCGTCTCCACTATTTAGAATTACTTACGAATCAACCAGGAAGATGGCCAGACGAAAAATGTCACCATGAGAGTACTATAGAGAATGTACGTATATATACAATGCTTTTTCTACACTACCAACACCAAGAGGTAAGACAATAGGCCCGTTTTTAAAAAGTTCCCCAGAGCTCAGAAGGCCTTTTCCGGGTGGTAAAAGCAGTCCTGTTCTCCTGTTGACAGTCCCTCATTGATCGGTTGCCTTGGTGTTTTTATGGCTGCATCATTCCAAACTTTTTCACGGGTGTGTCCTTCTTTGACCCACGCCTCAGCAGTAAAAAAAAAATATTTTTGTTCTTTCTTTTTTTTTAAATAAAGTATAAAGTGATTTTTGTTGTATTTTTGTTAAGCTTAACCTCAACTGAAATTTTGTTCAGCGTTGCAAGATCAAAAAAAAATATTTGGTGTTCCAAAATAAAAATTGCAATTAATTCAAGAACCGAACTCCATAAAAAAATTGCAAATAGTAATTCTTCTTAAAAAAAAATAGCCAACAAATATTGTATAGCTGTATTTTAACTTTTCCAGAAAAAAAACCAAAAGATGTAAGCAGAAAAACACTGAGCGACTTGTTATACCAAGTCCCAAAAGCTCTAAAAAAGCTTCAATTTTGAAAGATCCATAGCCAAAACAAAGAAAAAAGGTTTTATAATTTCCATCAACAGATTTATGGTAACACTGAATCAGTCTTAAAAAAAACAATAAGCGAAAGGTAAATAATTGCCGACCTGTCTCTTTAAAGTTTAAAGCCGTGCTGCAGACAGGTCATGATGGAATGTATGCGTTTATAGAATATTAGGTAAAAAAAATTCAATGTAACTCAGGGATTCTGCTTTTATTTCAGTGGTAATTTCTTCCTACCAGCAGGTAGGTACCAGTTTCTTTGAAAACACTCTTCCATAAAGGGCTCGACCCATAGAATCCGTTTTGTTTGGTGCGGCAACGAATCCGACGACGTTGCCGCATGCGAAGAAAAGAGGTGACCAATTGAATCCGTTGCGTTATTTTGACATAAAATATAAAACGAAATAGCGATGGTACATTGGTTGATTTAAGAATGTTAGAGTGATTTGGTAACTGGTAAAGAGGATACTAAATAATAAAATCATACTAGTTCGATAGACGGGAGATCAAAATGTAGCGATATAATAGTATAATGTATGATATAATGTATGAAGATTATAGGCAATACGTGAATATGGATTAACATAATCGTTTTTCAACAAATGACAGAGAATATTTTTTTCCTTATTTTGGTAATTTTGCATTTTGATATTAATTGTAATGTATTTAGTTTATTTAAAAAAAGAACAATTTTTTTATTTTTTATTATTTTTTTGGAATACTGGGGTGGAATCGGCTAAGGTGATAGTTGATTGTTGATCATCAAAAATAATGCTTTTGCTCCACGTGAGGTGATTATCAAAGTGACCATTACCTTTTTGCTATGGTTTGCGGGTGACAGCTATTTAGTTGTCACCTTCATACATTTGTGTATAAAATTTGTGGTAAAAATAAGTTGTGTCGGCTTGAGTTCTATTATATTTCGATTTTTTTATGAAAAATAGTGAACAAATTATCAAATTTTAAGCAAAAACTGTAAAATGTAGTAATTTATACTTCAATGCAAACACAACGAAAAAGGAGACAGTTATAACAAAAGTTCAATTGCTTCAAACTAACTTAAGAAACAAAACAAATATTTTTACATTCTGCAAGAAATTTTGTTGGCGGCCTATTTAGGTTCAAGGATCTCACATACTACTCCCATTGATACTTTTAAGATACATACACACATAATAATGTTCGCCCAGAGCTTGAGAAGGCATTGTAGGATGTGGCCAGCCTGGATGCATTTCCATATACGCCGAGATCATCGAAATTTGTTGTTTGTAGCCGTCCTTAATGAAAACAAACATTTTTCTTAAAATATACATATTTCAAGAAATATGTACTTATATTTTTGGAAAAAAAAGTTGAACACAAAACAATTGAAACAAATTTTCAACAACATTAACACAGATTAATATTAATCGCTCTTAATGTTTAAAGAACTGAAAGATATGAATATTTACAATTTTTTGGAGCTATGTACATACATATTATGATTTGATTTTTTTTTGAAAGTGGACAATTTTGAGTATTATGCATTTGTTTTTGCTTAAATTCGTAATGCAAAGTTTAGGATATAGCTTGAACTAAATTACTTGACCAACGGTCGGTTGCGCAGAGAGAGGATTCAAGAGAACAGAAATTGTGCTCAAGAGATTTTATGAGTACAATGCCAGAGACGAAATGCATGGTTGCAGCACAAGTGGTACAATCGGTACCAACAAAAAAATTCTAAAAAAAATTTCATCAAAATCGTTGGGGCCGTTTTCGAAAAAAATAAGCTTTTCCCTATCGGTTATATGGCAGGTACTGTTATTTTTGGCCCTAAAAATAAAATTTTAATTTCCCGTCACTTACACATATCAAATTTGAAGGTAATCGCTCAATCCGTTTAGGCTGCAGCTCAGTATACATAGACAGACAGGCATTTTTTGTCATCACTTTATTACGATTCTCTATGATAGTAATGTCATGTTTGATTGTTATTTTTTTTACGAAAGCATAACTTGGCTTAGTCCCTATAATCGAAGTAAAAAATGTCGAAATAAAGATATTTTTTTGATGGAAGATCTTTGTTTTTAATATAGCACGGTAACGGCACGCTTCGTTGAGAAAAGCTGCTGCTAGTGGAGAATGATGCCGAATGATGTGGCTTCTATAACACTGCTGGTCACTTTCATTCCATATAGATACAATTGGTGGCAGGAATTTATCTGTTAAAAAATTAAATGCATCGATTGATTGTGGCAGCAAATGCTATTGAATATAATGAACACATAACAGTGAACAAGCATTGATAAAATGTTAAGCGCTAAATTATTGTCATTTAACTCGACACTAAAACTTATTTAGTGTGAAACTAGGTTGAAATTTGTATGAAAATATCAGCTAGTTTGACACTAAGTTTTTGATAATGTCGACTTTATTGTCTATAATTTTGCGCTTTTGAATTTAAAGGTTGTATCAAGAAAAAATCCTCTTTGCCCTAGCACATGGAGTGGAAATGTGTACATATTTTGAAACAACGTATTCATTTGGGGCACCCCAATCCAACAACAGTAAAATCTCAGTCAACGCAATGCATTCTGTGGGCTCATAAAAATCGTTATAGTGGTTTTGAAAACGATAAGCTTTTTGTCAACGGTTATATAACATGCGCTGTTTTTAAGCCCTAAAATAAAATAAAAAAAAATACCGGAAAAAACAATACATACCAAGTTTGAACTTATATCGTTTTTTTTTGGTCGTCCAGAACAGTCCAGAAGCATTCCGAATGCTTCTGAAATTGTTCGATTGGCACTCAATGACAGTTCTTGTTCTGAAAAGAACAGAAAATCGATTCTGTTTTCGTAGTCAGAATCAAAACCAGAATCACGCACACAAAGACACAATTTAAAATTCAAAATCGTGTAACGACAGTTTTAATTTAACGTATGAAATATTGTGATCGTTGATTTGAGGGAGTTAATAACAAAATAAACACATAATACGAAAGAAAGCAAACAAAGTGAAAGAGAATATAATTAAAATATAAATATCTTATAATTTCTCTTTTTTCATTGCAAATGAAATGCAAGTAAATGAAATTCAAAAAAAATTTATTTGAATCGTATTTGACGTTTGACAAATAAAATGAAACCCCTTCAGAAATAAAACTGCTTTGGCAATTTGTTCGTTTGGCATTCCGGATCGGGTGATTCCGTTACTGATTCCGGATAACCAAAAAAAACACTATTAATCACCTCAACTTCCCCTTAGACAATAGATCGTTATACATACATACAAACGGACAGATAAAGTTTTTCCAAGAGTAATCTAACAATCGATGACTTTTAAATATATTTTATCTTCTCTCAGATATACAGACCAAAGAGTTGACTATTTCACACACTTGAACAAGCTGGGCTGCAATTATTTCTAAATGAGCTAAAAAAACAACTCTAAACAAAACACCAACTTTTTTGACAAAACTTAATCTTTAATAAAAAAAAAATTAATTTTGGAAAAATAAAACCAAAAATAAATGCCAATTTACTGTTATGTCCAATTTTTCGTTCGCCACAACAAACAGTGTATGTTGTGCTCCATATCTGCTGGCAACATCTTTGGACTCTTGTGATGCTCAAAATGTGATGAACTTGGTTGTCGGCTGCCATCGATATTATCCATATATCGTGATATCAATGATCTATATCGACGGCCTACTGTGGCAATAAGAGGTGTTGTCTTACTTGGCACAGGTATAATAGCTTTAATCTAAACAAAACAGTAAATATTATTCTCAAAAAAAAAAAAAAACTAAGTTCAATTTAACCTCGTTTTCATAAGGACGAAAAACAGTTATCGGCCGCAGACTGTTTACTTCAGCTATAATTAGACAGCCCCAAGTTGTGCCGACGTACAGCTCATTTCCATGTGCTACTAAAGCTGAAATCTACAAATTACATGTTAAATTGTTTCATAAAAATCCAAAAGCTGTTACCTGACACTTAATTAAACTTAGATGTTCATCAATTGATATGCTTTTTAGGCTTTCAGAACATGGCAGCAATTTTGAACAATCGAGTTTATTATCTATGACCTTTGTAGCTATATTCCATTGGTAGACCATAAATCCTGGATAGAGGCAAGAGTAAACATACTGATCATTGGAACATAAACGTGCGACTTTTACGTCCTCGATTATGTTAGGTTCTTCACTGTGACAAACTGCTTGATGACCTGAAACTCCAGATTTGCTTAGTGGAAATATGTTAATCTTGCCTCCCGTTTCACCGCACCATAGTTCATAAGTACTGAAAGAAGGTACGTAAGTTTGTTTTAAATCACTTGAGAAATACTAACTCATCCAATAAAACAGCAGTAGCACTATGAAGAATTTGACCTGAACACATTTCAGTTAAAACAAATGAACCCTCAGCAAATGCACAGTTTGACGGTACTTTGGTAGAATCAACTAGAAAAACTCGACCATTGTGTAAGCCAACAGCTACTCGTTCAATGTTCTTTAAATACACCAAGTTCGTGATGGGACTTTTTATCGACGGGTCAAACATGTAAGAAAATACGTGTGTGTAATTCGTAGTGCTATAAAATAAAATGTTTTTTTAAATAAATTATGGAAGTAGTTTGTGGTTTGTACAGTATATACCTATAAACATGTAAATTGCCAGTGTAATCTCCTGCCCAGAAGCAATCTTCAATAACGCAGCAACAGAGCATATTCAATTTGTTCATATTGCGTTTTGCTGGATCCCGAGGTGAATCCACGTTGATTTTATTCTCACAGAGAATAGTACTGTACTGAAGATAGTTCCCAAAGGAGGATGAGTCAAGAATGTCAATACGAGAATTGTTGGTAGGAAGCCATATTTCGAAGCCATTGGTTTCGTCTATTTAAAATTAAAAATTGGATCATTTAAAAAACTACTCAATTTTGTGAAGTTGTAAAGGGTAAGAAGAAGGGAATACAAAATATAGAAATATTTTACGATGATAGAGCTTAAAGCAGCCCTGCAGCGCAATGTCTTTTTAATAAACTTAGATTAGTTCTAGATGCTCAAGATTCAAAGTGCATTCAAAGCAACTTCAAGGGGACGATTTTCTTTTGAAGGTCGTTTCCTTGGACCAGTTTTGGCCCTTCGCGGTTTTTTACTATTTTTTTTTAACTTTTTTTTATTTTCACAAATCAGAGGATTTTTTTGGCGGAGTCACAGCTCGTCACAGCTGTCCAATCAATCGGGATTACACCAAAAGTAGAACAGGGTCGCAGGACTTTGGATTTCTGTACAATATATAGGTTTAACCAAACTCTTTGTGAGGGAGGGATTGTTCATGTGGACGTTTGTCCTAATCACATAACCAGCCATTTACTAGGCTATACGCTAGATAAAATGTTGTGGTTATGAGAGAGTGATAGTGCCCCGTGGTTTAGTGGTTAGTGTGTCGGGCTGTTAAGCAAAGAGCCTGGGTTTGAGTCCCGCTCAACCTTCTTTTCAAGGGTACTGCCTCTTGCAAAGAACTGACAAAATCTCCAAGAGGAAACATTTTTCTCGAAAAAGTGCATCTCATGTGGCCGTTCGGACTCGGCCGTAAATTGTAGGTCCCTTCCATTCTTGCAGATTAACAACACACAAAGGAATGGTCGAGAGAATAAGTCACTAGGCCTTAGCTCCTTAAGGAGCTGTCGCGCCAGTAAATTTATAAAAATTTATTTAAATATGTGAGAGAGGGACGAACGGAGCACAAGCTGCATTTCAGGTACACCACGCACAAGTCACAACATAGACGGACGTGAACGGACAAAGTACTGACAACTACCAGTTTTATCGAATAAAAGAAGGGAACAGTAAAAGCGGTAAGAACCACCCCCAATCCGTCGAGCAAAGCCGTGCAATGACATGTTTGCCGCCTCCCTTCTACCGCCTAAAGAAGTTCCCCCGTAGAAACCTGCTTTGCAAATAATTCTTCAAATATGCTTTGATACGAGATTAATATAACGTCTGTTCAGTGAGCCTGCCCTAGCAGCTCTAAACTGCTCTAGATAGAAAAAAGCAAGATTTTGCTGTTCAGTGAGGAATTGGGTGTTCTAACAGCTGTTTTTATTTGCCTTACGCCGCTCTGCTCAACTCAAGTGATTGGATTGTAATCAGGCCTGTATACATACTTCGAGACAAGTACTACTTGAATCCTTAGAGCCGACAAAAATTATTAGTTATAAAGTTACCTTCATTTGAGAGCAAGCTTTTAAAAGCTCCGCAAACAACCTTGTCATTATGCGCCAACGCTGTAACATCCATAAGGTGCATACACTCTGGGGCAGTAAGTATAGAAACAATCTGGCTAGCCGATGGTCTTTTCTAAAACCCAACCAAAACTCAGCGTTAAAAATCAAATAAGATAGACAAACATACTTTTGGCAGCTCATCCCAACAAAGAACCATTAAGTCTAGACAATACGTTGGAAACTGGGTTTCTCTATATGTCAATTGTGGACGACTTCCTTCCAAAATGCATTCCTTAATCGATTCTTGTCCTTCAAAAGGTTGTCGCAAGCTTATATTTTCATATATAAACATTCCAAACGAAAAACAGTCAACCTAAAAGTTAATGGGAATATAAGATCGGAATTAAGATTAATTTTCCATTTTAAGTTAAACGCTAACTTTCTCTGTGTATTCTTCCTCTCCGTTATATCGAATTATCTCAGGAGCCATAAATCCTTCGGTGCCTCCGAAGCCTTTAGAACCGCTTGGAGCCGTCATTCTGCTTATACCATAATCAGCTATTTTTATATGAATACTATTTCTTGGACTATCCTCACTGTGAAACAACTATTTAAGGAACTGTTGCTATGAAATTAAAGAGCCACATTCAGGTCTCACCCATGAGGAAGTGGGAAATCCCAGACTAGAACATTTTCAGATTTCAAATCACGATAAATTATCCTACGGCGATGAAGATACTCAATCGCCCTAGCTGCCTGCAGAACTAGAATTTGGAATGTATGTGGTCCAATATGTGCACCGGACCTGCGATATTGCCTTAGAATCGCATCTAATCCTCCCTAAAAAATAATGTTATTTATTTGTATTTTAATTTCAATTGTAGATATTTAACCATTGGAGCAAGATCAAGAACCAATGCCAAAGGCTTGATACATATTCCGACTAATGGTACTATATTTGGATGCTTAAGAGTAAGGAGAACAGCGAGTTCCTGCCTTGCTGTACAGTACGCTTTGCATGAGTGCTGCAAGGGATCACGATCCCATTTGCCAAGAGCTATTTTGTATGCCATTTGAGCGCTCTAAAAAAGGAATAACATAATATATTAAAATTAAAACTTTTTTCTATACCTACATCTTTGGCTCGAGGTCCAGGTGGAACAGGCTGCAACATTTTCATAGCAACAGATCTAAACGATCTAGATCCTTTCACTTTGCATGTTGCTTTAAAGACAAATCCAAAAGCACCGCGTCCGAGCAGTGAACCTTTTACTATACTTTCTGGATTAATTGTATATTTCTCGGGTATATCAACGAATATAACATCTGGAGCTATTTTTAACATATTCACTTCTAAATGCACGGGACAGGATATTTTTGTTTGATTATACACCGAAAGAATGCACTCCTCAATCATCCAGGTATAACATACATTCGAAATGTCGGGTATATTATATAAAGGATGTCCGTCGACCGATGTGTTTCTTGAAGATCCAGCAGAATCCGGTCCTACACCAGAATCAGCATCAGATAAACAGAGAGAGTCCTTCGAATTATTTTATTAACTTTTAATAGAACAAAAAAAAATTATTTTCTATACCTCAGATCTTCTTTCTCTTCGAGAGCTAAAAAAATCTGGATCGAGAACACTTGCAGCAGAACTTCTTTTCTGTATAATTCCACCGATACGAGATCTAACATTTTCCTGAGTTGCGTCGAACAAAACACAGTTGTCACTAATTTTCCGCAAGCACTTTGGGCAAAGCACCAAACGAGTTATTAAAAATCTTCCCTCTGAAGTGTGAACAAATCGGGTACCCAATGATGGATACCAATCTTCTAGGAGTAAATCAATGTGATCCACAGAAAGTGCCAGTAACTTAGAAATTACTGGAAAATTAGGTTCGACAGAAGCAAGCATTTGCTTGGCATTATCATCTTGTTCTTGACTGATATTGATACTCAATAATGGAAAATGCACTTCTAATATGCTCGATGTAGCCAGGTTAACATCATTCCACACACCATCCAGTTTCAGTTTAAATCGATTGCTGGCATTTCTAAGAACTGAATTATGAGCAAAAGGCACTTCCCAAATTTTCATTAGCAAAGCACTTCCAAAATATAGCGACACACCACTTTGCCAAAGATTCCATTGGGTTTCCTGTTCCAGACAGGTTTTTAAATCAAATTCAACAGAATTCTTAAAAGTAAGGACAATTAATAGAAATTTGTTTCAAGACCCTCGGGAAACACACATATACATACCTCGTTAACAGCATTGTATGATATTTTAATTGCTTCCATAATTTGCTCATCAGCAAGCAATCGTGTCAATAACCGTGACCAAAATCCTGATGGAAAATAAGTCATGATGAGTATCCTACGAATGCCACATTCATTGTCTCTCGGGAATGGTTCATAAATTAAATTGTTTAGATTTATGTCGTTAGAAACTGAGCATCCAAGATTAATATTACGACCTCGAGTTCTTTGAGAAATCTGTAAGTGTGTTCAAACTAATAAGCTAATTTTTTATTTGTGTGTTTCTACTTTTATTGTTGTCCCAGCGTTTGGATTAACATCTTCGTTAAGAGGCAGAAGCGATGGTATAAGAAGCGTTCTTGAATCCCAAGTCAGAGCAACCTCGAATTTGTTAAGCAAGTTAACAATGTAACTGAAAATAAATGTCAATTTTGTTTTTTGTTTTTTAAGCTATATGCCGATGACTCCTTAACATATGCAACATCCATTTCACCAGAAATCGCAGCCAGGAGAGTTGAAGGTCACATAAGAAACTTTAGGGACTACTACCTGAAATGGGGACTAAAGATAAATAGCGATAAGAGCCAGCTTATCTGCTTCAGAACCCCAACAACAGCAACAAGAGGTCGAAGACGTTTCGCATCACGCTGTGATAATATCAGTATCAAGCTACCAGACAACATAGTGATAAGGACAAAGACAACAGCAAAATACCTTGGAGTGAATTTCACTAACCGCTTCCAATTCAATAAGCACGCTTCATTTATGCTTAGGAGAGCCAACTTCTACCTACATCTGGTCCACCCGCTTCTTAGAAGAAGAAACGGACTAAAAACTAATACCAAGCTCCTCATCTATAAGCTGCTGATCTGTCCAGTTCTGACGTACGCTTGTCCTATTTGGTTCACCATATCACCAACATATATGAAGAAGATCGAAGTTTTTGAAAGGAAGATACTCCGTAGCTGTACAGGCCTACACCGAAACCCCATTACAAGGAAATATGTCCCAAACAAGAAGCTATATGAAGACAGCAAAGTGATCCCAATAAATCAGTTCATGACACAGCTCTCCAAAAATATTTTCAGGAATTTGGAGGACCATCCCAACTTGAAAATCCAGCAACTACTCCAGCAACAACTAGAGCCCAGCCATCGCTACTTCAACATTCGAGCCATCACAGACGATCGATTCGAGGATATAATGAACAATGACGGAGCCCCGTTCGGCGAGAGAACCAGCAGCAGACACAACAGAGGATAAGCGACACCGCATCCTAACCCCAATTTTTTAAAACCAAAGACAGTAAATTATAATTAAGAATTTCAATTAAAAGATTATGCAAACAACAATATGGTATAAGTAAAAATATAGCATTGTATAGAGTCAGCTGAAGTAAGTCGGGCCCCTGTTGTTGAGCCGACATGATTTATTTGAGTTATAAGTTAGTTTAAGACCAATTGTACATAAATTCTAACGAATATAATAGAAATAATCTAATCTAATCTAGTCAATTTTGTTCATTAAGTTACTTTAATATTATGTCCCAAAACATTTAAAAAAATTCCTTCGTATAACTACAAAATGTGCCTATATTATTAAGTTAGTGGGTTAACAACAGGACAAGCCTCGAGGGATATCGGCCGATTTCGCTTCTATGCTGTGTCAGCAAAATCCTGGAGGGAATTATCCTGAGAAAGCTTCATCATTTTTTTCAAGGAAAAGGAAATCATACCTGAATGTCAGTATGGTTTCCGAGCACGACACTCCACTATCCATTCGCTTCTTGAACTGAACTCCGACGTTACATACGGACTCAACAAGAAAGAGACGACAGTCACCTGTTTACTGGACATCGAAAAGGCCTTCGACATAGTTTGGATAAAAGGGCTAATAACTGTCAAGTCTAGGAGTACCTGAACACTTGGTTAGATTAATCAACAGTTTTCTAACCCATAAATCCTTTTATGTACAGGTAAACCAAGAATATTTACGAAGAAAGACGATCAGCGCTGGAGTTCCACAAGGTTCCAAGTTGAGCCCCATATTTTTCAACCTTTAAACAGCTGACCAGCTTACCAACAATCCAGGGACAAAAACGAAGCTATATGCCGATGACTGCTTAACATAATATGCAACATCCATTTCACTAGAAATCGCAGCCAGGAGAGTTGAAGATCACATAAGAAACTTGTGGGACTACTACCTTAAATGCGGACTAAAGATAAATAGCAATAAGAGCGAGCTGATCTGCTTCAGAACCTCAACAACAGCTACAAGAGGTCGAAGACGTTTCGCATCACGCTGTGATAATATCAGTATCAAGCTACCAGACAACACAGTGATAAGGACAAAGACAACAGCAAAATACCTTGGAGTGAATTTCACTAACCGCTTCCAATTCAATAAGCACGCTTCATTTATGCTTAAGAGAGCCAACTTCTCCCTACATCTGGTCCTTAGAAGAAGAAACGGACTAAACACTAATACCAAGCTCCTCATCTATAAGCAGCATAAGATATGGTTCACCATATCACCAACATATATGAAGAAGATCGAAGTTTTTGAAAGGAAGATACTCCGTAGCTGTACAGGCCTACACCGAAACCCCATTACAAGGAAATATGTCCCAAACAAGAAGCTATATGAAGACAGCAAAGTGGTCCCAATAAATCAGTTCATGACACAGCTCTCCAAAAATATTTTGAGGAATTTGGAGGACCGCCCCAACTTGGAAATCCAGACACAACAGAGGATAAGCAACACCGCATCCTAACCCGAATTTTTTAAAACCAAAGACAGTAAATTATAATTCAGAATTTAAATTAAAGGATTATGCAAACAACAATATGATATAAGTAAAAATATAGCATTGTATAGAGTCAGCTGAAGTAAGTCGGGCCCCTGTTGTTGAGCCGACATGATTTATTTTAGTTATAAGTTAGTTTAAGACCAATTGTACATAAATTCTAACGAATATAATAGAAATAATCTATTCTAATCTAGTCAATTTTGTTCATTAAGTTACTTTAATATTATGTCCCAAAACATTTAAAAAAATTCCTTCGTATAACTACAAAATGTGCCTATATTATTAAGTTATTGGGTTAACAACAGGACTAGCCTCGAGGGATATCGGCCGATTTCGCTTCTATGCTGTGTCAGCAAAATCCTGGAGGGAATTATCCTGAGAAAGCTTCATCATTTTTTTCAAGGAAAAGGTTTCCGAGCACGACACTCCACTATCCATCCGTTTCTTGAACTGAACTCCGACGTTACATACGGACTCAACAAGAAAGAGACGACAGTCACCTGTTTACTGGACATCGAAAAGGCCTTCGACACAGTTTGGATAAAAGGGCTAATAACTGTCAAGTCTAGGAGTACCTGAACACTTGGTTAGATTAATCAACAGTTTTCTAACCCATAAATCCTTTTATGTACAGGTAAACCAAGAATATTTACGAAGAAAGACGATCAGCGCTGGAGTTCCACAAGGTTCCAAGTTGGGCCCCATATTTTTCAACCTTTAAACAGCTGACCAGCTTACCAACATTCCAGGGACAAAAACGAAGCTATATGCCGATGACTGCTTAACATAATATGCAGTTCTGACGTACGCTTGTCCTATTTGGTTCACCATATCACCAACATATATGCAGAAGATCGAAGTTTTTGAAAGGAAGATACTCCGTAGCTGTACAGGTCTACACCAAAACCCTATAACAGAAAATATATCCCAAACAAGAAGCTATATGAAGACACCAAACTGATCCCAATATATTCATGACACAGCTCTCCAAAAATATTTTGAGGAACTTGGAAGACCACCCCAACTTGGAAATCCAGTCTTACTATCATTTACAGACTTATACTCTCAACCATTCCTGTTTGTGTTGTTAAACTGCAAGAATGGAAGGGACCTACAGTTTACCGCCGAATCCGAACGGCTAGATGAGATGCACTTTTTCGAGACAAATTGGGGGTTTTGTCAGTTCCCCGCAAGAGGCAGTACCCCTGAAAAGAAGGTGGCTATGAACAGGATTCGAACCCAGGGACATTCGCTAAGCAGTCCTACACACTAACCACTAAGCCACGGGGCACAAGATGGCATCAGACATAAAAAAAATCAAATCCAGGGAGGCCTGTCTGAGAGAGTTGAGATAGTAATCATGTTGTGTTAAAGAAGAGGAAAGTGACTGAAATTCTTCATTTAACCTTTCATACGCATAACATAGGATTTTATGTGCTTTCAAATATTTTTTTTTGATTTAAGATGTATTACAATTACCTTCTATTATTGTTAGCGGATGAATTGGTATTCCGAAATAGCATTTGTAAATCCTCCAATTTCATAACACCAGTCCTTGCAAATGGATTTATCTCCCGGACCGTCACCACATGAGCTAACATATCACATAACCATTGTGGATCAAGAAAGTAAAAATCACGTAAGGTCGCATCATCGTAGTGTAAAACAACACCGTTGTCATGAAGAAACATAGTTGCTTGATTCAATTCAGCCATATCTCTAAACAAGATTATTAGCAACAAAATTTAAACAAATAGAACGCCTTTCTTACCTAAAACTTTTATAGTTATGTAATCTCATTTCTTCGGTGACAATTTTTCTATAACGCTCTGCATCCAGCACTGGATCCATTCCGGCAGCTTTCAAATTACAGGATATTAAATTTATAATATCTTCTAAAGCAATATAACTAGCTGGAATTTTTTGCAAGAGGACGGGTTCTTTGGAGCCAGGGGAACGCAACATAAATGCTGTGTCATAAATAATATTTGAAAGTAGTCGTATATTATGAAGAGTCTTGCAGCTGATTTCAATAGAATCTATTACGCGAGGCAGACCAATCTTCTCAGCATCGGGTATTGCGATAAATTTCTCTCGTATAATTTGTTGTAATTCTTCAGCTTTCTGCGGTGAAAAACGTTCACCTACTACGTCAAAATAAGTACCAACAATAATAACTGGAGAGTTTGGCGCCCTGGCCTAAAAAAAATAAATTATAAATCTATTCAGTTGCAATAATTATAACAACGCTTGTATACCTGAATATTTCCCAACCATTGCAAAATCTCCGCCAAGCCTTTGTGACCATCACTTATTTTCCATAATACCAGATACAAACTTCTTTTTGATAAGAAATATTGATGAGTTGCATAGTATCTGTAATTGTTTAGAACTATAATTCTGCAATTCTGAAAGCTATTTAACAAACAAAATCGTACTCTTTCTGTCCACCAAAATCCCAAGTTCGAAAAACAACTGGCCCATGTGAGCCTGGTCCTTTCTTGCGCTTCTCACATATCCATGTACCAATATCAACACCTACCGTTGATATATTCACTCCTCGGTTAGCTTTCGGAAGGTTCTTAGTGTGACCCATGCGCCTGGCCCAGTGATTTTCGGATGCTCGACTTTTTTGTGAACCACCTTGCCGTAGGATATCAAGCAAAGTCGTTTTTCCAATACCTTGAACTCCAACAACCATAAGTTTCATACGTGCATATGGTTGGGCGTCTTCGTATATTGATTTCAAATACCCAATTATATCCATTGTTTTGTATTTTTTGCTCTCTATCATGGACTTTAAGGGATCTTGAAGAAGGCAACCGCGTGTATTTAAATTCCAGAGTCTAGATAGAAGTCCAAGATGGGGTGGTAAATCTGTTATGTCAACATTTCCGCTTATATTAAGTACGCTAAGGCTGCTTAGTTCGTGAAGTGATGTCGGGATCTCCTAAAAACAAATTTTTTGTTTGTTCATATTTTAACTTAAGAATTAAAAATAAATATTTTGTATTTAATACAAACAAAATACAATCTGCTTTAAAAAAAGAGGTTGTCTGTAAAGTCGGTTTACGGACGATAATTTTACATGATTACGTCATAAGAAAACATTGATGACAGCCAAACCAACATATGTACAGCCCGGTAACTCACACCCACATATCCTCTCGTTAAATCCACACACACACACCAATATCTACATCTACTTTCAACTTTAAAAAAGGTGCGTGCGTACAAAGTACACATGTCAGAAGTGAAACTTCTTTTTTTATTTTGTATTTATTTATAAATTTAATTCATATCACTCTACACACCGTATGCAAACTAATGACAATGTAAATAAATAAAACAGATCTGCGTTTACTCACTCGCTTGCTCCCTACTCTCGCTCCATGGCTATGTGCTTCATGCTACGTTCGCCCGTTCTCACTCTCTCTCAATCGGTTCAAATGACTATTTGTAAATTAAAATATCACGTGTTTTTTGTAGATACTACTTCAAACGAATTAACATAAGATAATAATAATAATAATTGTATATGAACAAAAAGATAACAATTATATTACTTACTCTGAATAACTGCTTAGTATAGGACGATTTACAAATTAATCACAAAATTAACATGAACAAATCTGTCATTTTGTTTGTAAAGACGAAGGAAGACCATCAAAAAATTCGTAAAATGCTGAAAGAGGGAAGCACAGAGTTTAATACCTACACGGCCAAAGAAGACAAAAAGAAGCTGCTAGATCTTAAAGGTATACATTATAGGCATGATGCTTTTGAATGAAGTCAAAGAAGAACTATCGAAGAAAGGAATATCTCTTTGGCAGTAAGCCCATATAAGTCAGTAAAAAAAATGCAACAGCTTCGTGGTTGAAGTAGACAAGACAGCGGATATCCCTTCCATATATGGTAAAACTCTCCTTATGAACCAAAAGGTTTACTGGGAGAAATTCAAAAGTACCAGCATCTCTCAGTGCAAGAATTGCCAAAAATTCGGTCATGTAGCTAGCAACTGTGGAATGAAGTACAGGTGCGTCAAGTGCAAAGATGACCATTTGCCAGGCCAATGCACAAGAACCAGCAACGGCATAACGGACGACAAAGTTTACTGTGTAAACTGCCAGCAGACAGGGCACCCAGCAAGCTACAATGGATGCCCAATGAGAAAGAAGAAACTTGCCGAGAAGGTAAAATCTGCAGCCCAAAAACAAGAGAAACAAGCTTTTGCAGTCCAATCAGCAACCAGAACTATTGTTAGCGGTCTTTCGTACGCCAACATAGCAGCAGCAGTCAGGCCAGCCCCCAAATCCGTTGGACCAATACCTACGAAACCAGCTCTAAAGCCAGGAAAAAAGCCCTAACCACAACTTCCAACACAAGCCTTACAGAAGCCAACAGCATCAAAAGCAAATTATCATCAAAGACCATCAACAACGAACAATCAGATGCCGAAAGGATCGACGTCATTCAACATCTTCGAGGATACTGAAAGACTGTTTGGAGCAGATCTCTTCTCCCTTCTCCAGAAGGCAAAAGAGATAATTCCAAGTAACTACGGTACTTTGGATGATAAAGACAAGACAAATATATTGGGTCAACTTATATTCAAATTATGTATATAAAAACCCAACTTTCAATTATAACATATAACGTTAATTCTATTTATTCCACAGCCAGACGAATTTCTATCCATGTTTTTAAAATCAAAAAAAACCAGACATTATTTTCTTACAGGAAAGCAACATCACAGCGAAGAACAACTTTAAATCAACCATTACACATCCTACAGAGAGGACAAAGGAGCGAGCGGCAGAGGAACAGCAATTCTTCTCAAATCGGACATCAGGAGCGAAAAGAAAAGAATAACTGGACTTAGATGCATGGAAACAACGACAGTCGTCACTAAACTGACCGAGTCTGAGACGCTTCTGCTAATCTCAGTATACATCAAGTGCAACTCAACAAGAAGCGACATACATCACGATCTCCACATTATCAACAGCATTGCTAATCAATACACATCTTGTGTCATTGGAGGAGACTTCAACGGTAGGCACCCTCTATGGATGGATACCGCGGAATCTCACCAAGGCAAAGCAATTGTTGACTGGCTACAAGGAAATCCCGAGCATCACTCTTTGGTTGTCGTGTCTCAACCAAAACCAACATTCCCTAGAACTCCATCTTATTTGGATTTCTTTCTGGTTACGTCGAACTTCATCAACATCCTACCTGAACTACGGAACTACAATTGCGTAGCACACATTGATACACATTGATAGTGCTATACTCCAATTCGAGACAACACTTACCAACGCCTTGGTAAAGCTCAAGACCGCAAAAACCAGCAGAGACCGATATGCGAATATGCCGGAACATATACAGGCCATATATGCTCACAGACAGAGACTCCGCAAAAAGCTTCAACGATAATACCACAGGTTGTTCAACAGAGAGGACGACGAGTATAGACGCATATACTCCGAACTTCAATGCACCAACACCATGTTCAACCAGGCAGTGAAACATCACCAGGAGGATGAATTCAGGAAAAGACTTGCCAAAATCAAACCGGGACCCGATGCCTTCAAGAAAATTAACCAGCTCGTTGGGGAAAAAGAGCACGATGCCAGACACAATAATGCACGGGCAGTATACTGCAACAACACCAACCGAAAAAGCAGAAGCCCTCGCTAAGCATTTTGAAGAGACCTTCAAGGATCGCCCGCCCAATCACCTTCCTGAATTCATCAAAGAAGTTGAAAACAAATTTGAAGAAGTTGCAGCCTCTAATACTTCAGTCACCAACTTTAATGAGGACAGTCCTGCACTCGGACCAAGTGGAGATGCTTTTACTTCCATCGAGGAAGTAACTGACATAATCCACGGAGGAAATTCTAAGAAGTCAGCAGGAAATTATGGGATTTCTAACTTTGTACTTAAAAAGCTACCAAATCTCGTCATCCTACTGCTGACGATCATCATGACAGCATTTGTCCAGCCTGTCCCTAAGAAAGGTGACCGATCCTCCCCCTCCTCCTACCGATCCATAGCACTGACATCCCTTCTTTCTAAGGTCATGGAAACACTGATTAACCGTCAGCTTAAGGAATATCTCGAAGATCGTAAGCTTCCCATGACCGTCAGTATGGCTTCCGCAGCAACCGTTCCACTGGTGATCTGATGGCATATCTCACCGAACAGTGGAACAAATCTTTACATCGCTTTGGTGAAAGTAAGATTATTGCTCTGGATATCTCTAAGGCATTTGATAGAGTTTGGCATGAAGCTCTCTTATCGAAAATGCGTGCTTTTGGGATCGATAATACTCTTGTTCGTTGGATTAGAAGCTATCTTCTGGACCGTTCAATACAAGTTGTATTGGATTGGTGACCCATCCTCCCCCTCCTCCTACCGATCCATAGCACTGACATCCCTTCTTTCTAAGGTCATGGAAACACTGATTAACCGTCAGCTTAAGGAATATCTCGAAGATCGTAAGCTTCTCATGACCGTCAGTATGGCTTCCGCAGCAACCGTTCCACTGGTGATCTGATGGCATATCTCACCGAACAGTGGAACAAATCTTTACATCGCTTTGGTGAAAGTAAGATTATTGCTCTGGATATCTCTAAGGCATTTGATAGAGTTTGGCATGAAGCTCTCTTATCGAAAATGCGTGCTTTTGGGATCTATAATACTCTTGTTCGTTGGATTAGAAGCTATCTTCTGGACCGTTCAATACAAGTTGTATTGGACGGATTCAAGTCTGATTCCCATAAAATAAATGCTGGTGTGCCTCAGGGCTCTGTTCTGCCTCTGACTCTTTTCCTCATTTTTTTATAAATCATCTTCTGTCTGTTACTTCTAATTCACTTAACTGTTTTGCTGACGACTCTACCCTCAGCTTTTCATATTCGTTCGATAATTCACGTCCTTCGCCTTCGGACGTACAATTGCAACGGTGCCGTATGTCAAGCTCTTTAAGCTCCGATTTATACAGCATTGTCAAATGGGGTAATAGGAATCGTGTGGAGTTTAATGCTTTGAAAACTCAATGCTGTCTTCTGTCGTTAAAGCTTAACATACCCCCAATGCCATTGTCCATGAATGGCACTTACATCGAAGAAACCGAAAAGCTCTCAGTACTCGGTATGTGTGTCAACGACGACCTCCGTTGGAACGGCCATATATTTGAAATCGCTAAGAATGCTGCTAAGTTCTTAGGTTTTCTGTATCGGTGTAAGAAGTATTTTTCTCCATCTGATCTGGCTACAATTTATAAAGCGTTTATACGCCCTAAACTCGAGTATAACTCCCACCTCTGGGCAGGTGCTTCACAAACATCGCTTCACTTGCTTGATAGAATACAAAATCGAGCGTTAAGATTGATAGGAAATAGAACTGCCGCTGAAACAATTGCCCCTCTCGAACAACGACGCAATGTTTCATGTCTTTCCTTATTTTATCGTTTCTTTTATAAAAAATGTTCACTCGAGGTAGCCAGCTGCATTCCTCCCATTAAAAGTTTCGCCCGTAATACTCGTCTTGCTAGGAATGCCCATCAGTTCACCCTTGAGCCCAATTTCGGACGTACCGTGAAATATAGAGATTCTTTTTTTAGCCGTACAACACGACTTTGGAATGGTTTACCCGGCGAGATTTTCCCTTGCCATTTCAATATGCAAACATTCAAAACCAATGTTAATCGACACCTCCTATCTCTCCCCTCCCTATCTTCCTAATGCCCGCGCAGTGTGTTACATTAAAAGGGAAACAAATAGTCCTTTGTGCGCGCGTTAATTATAAAAAAAAAAAAAAATTTATGCTGTGTCAGCAAAATCCTGCAGGGACTTATCCTGAGAAAGCTTCATCATTTCTTCAGGGAAATTCATACCAGAATGTCAGTATGATTTCCGAGCACGACACTCAACCATCCATCCGCTTCTTGGACTGCACTCCGACGTGACAAACGGACTCAACAAGAAAGATACGACAGTCGGCTGTTTACTGGACATCGAAAAGGCCTTCGACATAGTTTGGATAAAAGGACTAATATTCAAACTGTCAAGTATAGGACTACCTGAACACTTGGTAAGATTAATCAAAAATTTTCTAACCCATAGATCCTTTTATGTACAGGTAAACAAAGAATATTCACAAAGAAAGACGATCAGCGCTGGAGTTCCACAAGGTTCCAAGTTGGGCCCCATACTTTTCAACCTTTATACAGCTGACCAGCCTACTAACATCCCAGGGACGAAAACGAAGCTATATGCCGATGACTCCTTAACATATGCAACATCCATTTCACCAGAAATCGCAGCCAGGAAAGTTGAAGGTCACATAAGAAACTTGTGGGACTACTACCTTAAATGGGGACTAAAGATAAATAGCGATAAGAGCGAGCTTATCTGCTTCAGAACCCCAACAACAGCAACAAGAGGTCGAAGACGTTTCGCATCACGCTGTGATAATATCAGTATCAAGCTACCAGACAACACAGTGATAAGGACAAAGACAACAGCAAAATACCTTGGAGTGAATTTCACTAACCGCTTGCAATTCAATAAGCACGCTTTATTTATGCTTAGGAGAGCCAACTTCTCCCTACATCTGGTCCACCCGCCTCTTAAAGAAGAAACGGACTAAACACTAATACCAAGCTCCTCATCTATAAGCAGCTGATCCGTCCAGTTCTGACGTACGCTTGTCCTATTTGGTTCACCATATCACCAACATATATGAAGAAGATCGAAGTTTTTGAAAGGAAGATACTCAGTAGCTGTACAGGCCTACACCGAAACCCCATTACAAGGAAATATGTCCCAAACAAGAAGCTATATGAAGACAGCAAAGTGATCCCAATAAATCAGTTCATGACACAGCTCTCCAAAAATATTTTGAGGTACTTGGAGGACCACCCCAACTTGGAAATCCAGCAACTACTCCAGCAACAACTAGAGCCCAGCCATCGCTACCTTAACATTCGAGCCATCACAGATGATCGATTCGAGGATATAATGAATAATGACGGAGCCCCGTTCTACGAGAGAACCAGCAGCGGACACAACAGAGGATAAGCAACACCGCATCCTAACCCAATTTTTTAAAACCAAGACAGTAAATTATAATTAAGAATTTCAATTAAAAGATTATGCAAACAACAATATGATATAAGTAAAAATATAGCATTGTATAGAGTCAGCTGAAGTAAGTCGGGCCCTGTTGTTGGGCCGACATGATTTACTTTAGTTATAAGTTAGTTTAAGACCAATTGTACATAAATTCTAACGAATATAATAAAAATAATCTAATCTAATCTAATTAATCACAAATTATTTATTTATAAATATAACTCACTCTACAGTCTACACACTGTATACTAATGATAATGCAAATAAATAAAACACATCTGCCTTTACTCACTCCCTTGATCCATGGCTATGTGCTTCATGCTACGTTCGCCCTTTCTCACTCTCCCTCAATCGGTCTCAATCGCTCTCTACCTATTCTTAGACTAAAACGTTGCACATATCCGTGTCACTACTTCTGTTTCATCCGTAAGAAATTTACCCTCATGCGCGTAAAGAAGTTTCACTTCAAAAGTTTTAGTTTGGCTATCTACATCTTGCTGAATATCAAATTTGATTGTAATATGTTAAGCAGTTCTCGAGAAAGTCGAAGAAAAATAATGGCTCTATAGGGGGTACCGTTATAGAACAAATTTCGAAAAATTAATTCTAACTGAAAGATGTATTGTTGTAAAAAAATAGCACCCTGAAAGTTTTATCAAAATCGTTGGAGCCATTTTCGAGAAAATCAAAATGAAAGATTATTGTGAATGTACCTTTTTCTATTTTCATCTTTATTTAATCAACACTCATACTTATAACATCATGATTTATACCAATGCGTTCTCTTTAATACATCATTATTGTCTTGATACTTAACTTTATACCTTTTTATAAGTCAGTCTTAAATAAACTCTTGAAATGACCGTTTGCTTTTTATTTGGGACTCATCACATACATATTTCCTTCGCTGATGATAAATACAAAATATCCTTCCCATTGTTAAAAACTAATGCCCACCCACTCAATCATAACCAAATACTTTCCACGATCCACAAAAAAATATCCCATTTCCTATTCATAATAAATAACTTCTGCTCGCCCTAAAAAATACCACCCACTCTTATCTTTAATGATCACTCATTTCACATATAGAAGACCACACACAATCCACAATACGCAGTTACCTGCCAAGCCAACATATCGATGTCACATGTCAGTCAAATTAAAAAGCTCTTACTGTACACAACACCACCTGAACAATATCCGGTTTACTCAGTGATCGTTTCGTAAAATTTAATTATTTGTGTTTTTTCAAATGTGTTCTGTCATAAATAAAAATAATGCAAATAAATAAAACAGATCTCCGTTCACTCACTCGCTTGTTCCCTACTCTCGCTCCATGGCTATGTGCTTCATGCTACGTTCGCCCATTCTCACTCTCTCTCAATCGGTCTCAATCGCTCTCTATCTATTCTTAGACAAAAACGTTGCACATTTCCGTGTCACCACTACTTCCGTTTCATCCGTAAGAAATTTACCCTCATGCGCGTAAAGAAGTTTCACTTCAAAAAACTCCGCCTAATCTTTATTTCTTTTCCTCCTCCTGTTCTTTTTTAATTATTTTGGGAATGTTCGCCTGTTGATTTTTCATTTTCGCCTGGTGCTTATAATACGTTTGCGATCGATATTGGTTGAACAAAATGACCCACAAACCCTCTCGTTAAATCCACACACACACACCTCAATATCTACATCTACTTTCTATTTAAAAAAAAAACTCCGCCTATTTTGTATTTCTTTTTCTCTTCTTGTTCTTTTTGAATTTGAGTGGAATAATTTTGGGAATTTGCGCCTGTTCTTTTTTTATGTTCGCCTGGTTCCTGCGATTGATTTTGGTTGAAAAAAACACAGTATCGCGGTTAGCATAAGATATGAGTGTTATCAGTATGTCTTGATATTGTTAATCTAAAAACTACCGATTCTAAAATTTTATATAATTTTAAAATTTTTCATTTCATTGTAATAATTTCTAACTTAGCGGTCATTCGTCAGCGGAATTGTGGGATCAACATGTACAATACGAGAATATGAACGCGTCATATCTATTCCCACTGAAGGAAGTATTTTCATGGCCTCCTCGTGGCGGCCGTACATAAACTCCTTAAGTTCGCATGAGAACTCTAGACAATGGTCCACAAATCATAGAAATGACAGTATTCATATAATTAGGATCTGCGTTAAGATATCTAAAAGCCACCTGGATATCACCAGCGTCAATCGTAACCCAATTGGCCACGTGTTCATGGATTGTCGAAACTGATGACAGTACCAACGTATTGCAGTACCAACATTTACTCGGATCTCTATCTTGTTAGTATGATGTTCCATAACAGATGAAGCCTTCACAGAAAGAAAGCAGTCTGGGAGAAGAAAATGATCGATGAAAAATAACAAGTGTGCATGCAAATCCCTGGAACGACACTACTGGAGATCACCGCTGTCGTTTAAGAAAGATCAAACACAAACAAAAATAGAGCGTGCATGTGTCGGATAAATCTCTAACGGGGAAAAAAGGCAGGCGCAAAGAAATAATGAGATCGCATAAAAAAGCAAACTTAAATTACCTTAAGACAATTATTGCTTATATCCAACATAGATAGATTAGGAAATATAAGTTTTGATTTTGTAACACCTACTACACTCCAGTCCGAATCATCGGATTCATTAAACAATGTTGTAACATCATCAGTTGACAACTGAATTCGAGTCAAAAGATTATCAGCTAATATTAAAGTGCGCAGCGATTCCAATCTAAAAATCATATATTTGTTTTAATCGCAGATAACCGTAAATAAATGCAACTACCTTAGATGCCTTCGATGACGACAAACACTTTTTAACACCGTACTACGAAATGATGATTGCTTACTGCTTGCACCGGGCTTAGAAAATGGGCTTTGGTCGGTTTCGAAGAACCCAGTTTCAGTTTTTGTTTTCTCTACGTAGCTGTAGCACATCAAATGCGGATCACTGTCAGTAATTCTTGGAAGACTTGGCCAACATGATATTTCGTTGTGACTAAGATCCAATTGTTTTAAGGTCGATGGATAACTCGTAACATGCCCCATTGACCTGAGATGAACATTAAATAATAAATTTATATATTAAAGCACAAAAAACTGTATTTTCTACCTTAAACTGTTGTAGGACATATTCAATCGTGTCAGATTAACTGCCAGACATGGTAGAGCTGCCGGGATACTTGGAAACAAATTGTTAGCAATATTAAGGCTGCTCAGTTGAGAAACCCCTTCTTCTTTTTTAGCTTCATTCCATTTGAGATCATTGTCGGTTATCTCTAAGGAGCAGCCCCATATGTTTCTATGAATAAGCTGATGAAAAGTTAAAGAACGCGGGTTGTTTTTATGCGTATCCGATATTTCTAAATGGGAGAATGGTTCTGAATCAATTTTATCAAGGCTTAGCTGTGATGCTGAGGGCTTAAAATAAAGATTTTTTTCTGTTTAAATTTGTTTAAATATTTAAATATTTGTATTTACCTGCATTGGAGGTATTGGAAGATCTTTAAGAAGGTTGAACGCGATATTGAGTTCGCGAAGTTTAGGAGCCTTCCACATATCGAAAGGAATTTCTTGTAGTTTGTTATTTGAAATATCCAAGATTGTTAGTGAAGGCAGGTGAAAAATTTCAGCAGGAATAATTGCCAGTCGGTTGTCTTGCAAAAATATCTCATCAAGTACGGGACATGAATATGTTTTTTCCCCATCAGAAGGTTGAGGTAGTGATGTAAGTTTGTTTTGGGCTAAATTTAGGTATCTGCATATAATATTTATTAGTCTATAATTTGCTGCTTATTCATTTTACGCGTAAAAATAGTATGCACTTAAGTTATGAAATAAAGTACATCAATGGGCTTCACGTACTCGTACATGTGCTCTTATGTTCGATTTCACCGTAAAAGAAATTCTTTTTAGATATACAGGCGTTCAAAGTTCTTGGTTTACTAATCCTGACTACGTTTTTTTACATCCCATTATCCCATCACTAGCTCTACTAAGTATATTTTTCCTAATAGCTGGAATTCATTGCAGTTTTGCAGTTTTTTTCTTCTTCTGGTTACATTTAAAATGCGCACCTATATAGCAATCGGAAAAAGCACAAACAAGCTAGGAACTCATGCAACTCCGTTATTGAAAGAACCATATTTTTGCATGACCAAAAATTACGACAAAACATCTGCAGTGTTCCAAAGGCAGTAAAAATGTTTGGTCATTTGTAAAAAAATATTAAAAACTCCTCAACATCTTATCTCGAAGATCGAAAGCTTCTCCATGACCGTCAGTATGGCTTCCGCAGCAACCGTTCCACTGGTGATCTGATGGCATATCTCACCGAACATCGCTTTGGTGAAAGTAGGATTATTGCTCTTGATATCTCCAAGGCATTTGATAGAGAAGAGCTCACTTATCGAAAATGCGTGCTTTTGGGATTGATGATACTCTTGTTCGTTCAATACAAGTTGTATTGTACGGATTCAAGTCTAATTCCCACAAAATAAATGCTGGTGTGCCTCAGGGCTCTGTTCTGTCTCCGACTCTTTTCCTCATTTTTATAAATGATCTTCTGTCTGTTACTTCTAATCCACTTAACTGTTTTGCTGACGACTCTACCCTCAGCTTTTCATATTCGTTCAATAATTCACGTCCTTCGCCTTCGGACGTACAATTGCAACAGTACCTTATGTCAAACTTATTAAACTCCGATTTATACAGCATTGTCAAATGGGGTAATAGGAATCGTGTGCATGTTAATGTTTCGAAAACTCAATGCTGTCTTCTGTCGTTTAAGCTTAACATACCCCCAATGCCATTGTCCGTGAATGGCACCTAGATCGAAGAAACCGAAAAGCTCTCAGTGCTCGGTATGTGTGTCATCGACGACCTCCGTTGGAACGACCATATATTTGAGATCGCTAAGAATCGGTGTAAGAAGTATTTTCCCCATCTGATCTGGCCCTAAATTCGAGTATAACTCCCACCTCTGGGCAGGTGCTTCACAAACATCGCTTCACCTGCTTAATAGAATACAAAATCGAACGTTATGATTGATAGGAAATAGAACTGCGGCTGAAACAATTGTCCCTCTCGAACACCGACGGAATGTTTCATGTCTTTCCTTATTTTATCGTTTTTTTATAAAAAATGTTCACTCGAAGTAGCCAGCTGCATTCCTCACCTTAAAAGTTTCTCCCGTAATACTCTTCTCGCAAGGAATGCACATCAATTTCGGACGTACCGTGAAATATTTTTTTAGCCAAACAACACGAATACCCGGCGAAATTTTCCCTTGCCATTTTGATCTGATTTTATTATTATTGATTGATTTTATTATAATTATTATTATAATGTCTGTTCGTCTGTAGGTATAACGAGCTGCAGTCTAAACGCCTTAAGCGATTATCTTCAAATTTGGTATGTGTATGTGATTCTTTTGGCATTCTTCAGAGAAGTTTTTGGAATTTTATTTTTAGGGCTAAAAATAAAGGTACCTACCATATAACCGTTAAGGAAAATCTTATTTTTCTCAAAAACGACTCCAACAATTTTGATGAACATTTTTGTTTTTTATAAAAACTGAATTGACTGTACAAGTCTATTAACGGTACCTTTCATATAACGGTCTATTTAATTCTTGACTTTCTCGGTAACAGCTCATTAGATTTATATAAAATTTTATATTTAAAAAATTCTAAGCTGGCAAATTGTCTATAAATAATTTTTGAAAATTCTTTTTTTGAAAATTTAATATTTTTTAATATTTTAATATTTTAAATTTTATGATCAGCTGTATATTAATAAACTCTAAAAAAACTACATACCAAAATCTATTTTTTTTAAACTAAAAATAAAAACAGGATTTTATCAAAATCCGCCTTACAATTTTTTAAATACTTTTTTCAAAAATTCTTTGTTATTTAAGACGTGTTATGGAATACCTGGGGATACAATGTGATAAGGCACATAAGAGCAAGTACGTGCAACCCAGTCGTGCCCATTTTTTTATGGATTATTGATAAGTTTAAATATTTAATAGTTTATATGTATAAATGAAGTATATTTTTCAGATTTTGAACTGTATACTAGCCGTTAAAAATTTGGAATTCCTTACTTACTTTAAACTAACTAAGGAAAATATTTCCGACGGTAAGTTCGTTAAATTGTTATGTGATAAATCAATTCGTGTGATTGCCGTTAGAGCAACTTCATTGATTTTCGGATGTCCTTGTAGTTTAGGATTAAGTTGCAATACCCCATTCACCATCCAACTTACTCTGTATAAAAGAAAAATATATATACATATTTTTTGTTTTAATGTCGTATGTATATTCGAACCTTATTAAGGGTAACTGCACGTTATTATTATTATGCCAATCGATAATTGTTGGAACGTTTGGAAACATCGTGCTATATGTAACATTTGTTGATGACGGATTAAAAACATTCACTTCCACAGGAGTTGGAAGTCCTTTTTTATTAATTTTATAGTCTGAATCGGGGTGGACGCGTTTAACAAGGAGACGGTTTAAAATAGCTTCATCTCCACTGCTAACAGCAACATTTAGAGCTGAACCAAATTCATCGCGAGCTCCATACCTGAAACATATAAGTTTCTGTGTAATTAAGCAAACAAGTTTCGTTTAAGAATTATGTTTACTTAAGTAAAAGCTCCACCATAGGTAGTGACTTTTGCTTGCAAGCTTCAGCAATCGGAACATTACTGAGACCATAGATTTCTTCACTGCATCTGAAATTGACATTCGTATAACAAAACTGACGGCCAAAAATAAATTTATATTTTACTTTGGATCATTCTGATCTTCTACTGGCTTTGCAACTATATTGGGATTTGCACCATGTTGTAAAAGTGAAGTAACAACATCTAAAAAACCTCCTCTTACGGCGGCTAGTAGAGCAGTTTCACGAGCAGCACCGCAGAGAAGATTTACGTTTATTGGACACTTTTCACATTCCGTATCCTCCTTTGTAAAATAAAGTGTTAACAACTATTTTCAAAAACATATCAAATGCAAGTTACCTTAACAAGATTATCTCCTTCTGCAGAAATGTTAAGCTTTGACATAATAGCTTGAATGCCAAATGAAATTCTTTTTCGTGTCGGTGTTATGGGAGTGCTCTGCGGACTGTCTTTAAGTGTCTTTCTACATTTCACTTTCCAGTTAAGCATCATATTGACAAGAGATTTATTTCCCAATATACTAGCAATATATAAGCTCGTCTGTCCAGTAACATCTTGTTGATTGGGATCAAATGGTAAACGCCATTCCCAGATTCCTTCTTCATCTCTAAAAGTACTATTCAAATAGTCTGGATAATTGTAGTTTATTAAGAGCTCAACCAAATTGGTGTGCCCGTTTATACATGCTGCGTGAAGTGGTAACCATCGCTCCATTGTTGGTTGCTGTTAATAAAATCGAGATATGTTGTACATAATTTACATAAACAAATATGTTAAACATTTTGTCTGAGTATTAACCTGAACTAAGTCGGCAAATGTTTCCAACATAAGCTTAGCAATACTGTAATGACCATGGTGAACAGAAGCATAAAGTGGAGAGTACTTAGTAACTGTATGTGATCGACCATCAGATCCAGCTTCTAATAGTCGTTTTGTAATGTTTTCGAACCCCGATTGAGCAGCACTAAATTCCGGATATAGAAATGAAAATGTTAGCCTTATTAAACAAACACCATATCAAAGATATATTATAATATCTCGGCTGTTTTTCTTTTAATCTAAGTGATTACGGCTTGAATATTTTTCAACTTTATTATTCAAATCTTGTTAAACTGACTTTCCAAAATAGCACTTATAGGGTGCGTTCATGCGTACACTGACTTGTAGTCAACTAACTTTTAGTGTTTTTTTTTTTTTTGTTAATCCGGAATCAGTAACAGAATCACCCCGATCCGGAATGCCAAACGAACAAAATGACAAAGCAGTTTTAATTCTGAAGTTTGAGTTTCATTGTATTTTTAAAACGTCAAATGCGATTTATATAATGTTTACTTGCGATTATAGGGACTAAAGGCAAGTTTAGGATTCGTGAATATAAAAAAAATTGAGAAAACAATCAAACATGACATTACGATCATAGAGAAGTCTAAAAAAAATTTAGTGGCAAAAAATGTCTGTCTGTCTGTCAGTATGTATAACGAGCTGCAGCCTAAACAATTTAATCGATCATTCGTTTGGCATTCCTCAGAGGGGAATTGAAATTTTATTTTTAGGGCTGAAAATAACGGTACCTGCCATGTGAACGTTAAGGAAAAGCTTATTTTTCTCGAAAACGGCTCCAACGATTTTGATGAAATTTTTTGAGATTTTTGTTTGTAGGTAATAGCAGCTACCGTCTTATAGAAATCAAATTTACCGGAAAAGTCTATTAACGGTACCTTTCATAAAACGGATTTTTTAATTTTCGACTTTCTCAAGATCAAGTAGCCAAAAATTAGTTCTGCATATCAAAACTTTTAAGAATTATTTTTTTCCATTTATAATTAATTTTTGAATTTTTTTTGAAAATTCAATATTTTTAAAACTAATATATATAAATTAATAAACTCTAAAAAACTGCATAACAAAATTAAAAAAAAAAATAAAAATAAAAAACAGGATTTTATCAAAACCGAAATACTTTTTTTTCGAAATACTTTTTTTCATAAATTCTTAGTTAATTAAGACGTGTGAAGGCTTACTTCATTTTTACTAAAAACAGTTAAGTATTGTGATTTTGATACTTTTGTATAAGTTCAAACTGTGTTATTTTCAACGTAAATGTTACTTGTTTCTGTCAAAGATCTTGCTTTCCGATGTAATTAGGCACATAAGAACAAGTACGTGCGACCCAGTCGTGCCCTTTTTTATTTCATTTATTATAAACATGGCGGATACAAATTTGCAGAATTGCATGCAATGAAAAAGGCGAAATTATAAAATATTTCTATTTCAACTGTGTTCTCTTTCACTTTATTGCTCAAATCAACAATTTCATATGCTAAATGAGAAAATGTCGTTGAATTTTAAATTGTGTCTATGTGTGCGTGATTCTGGTTTTGATTCCGACTACGAAAACAGAATCGATGTTTTGTTCTTTTCAGAACAACAACTTTCATTGAGTATCAATCGAACGATTTCAGAAACATTCGAAATGCTTCCGGACTATTCTGGACGACAAAAAAAAACGATATTAGTCAAAGCTTTTTATTGCAAAACTTGTAGTCCGGGAGCCAGGTGAAAATTTGGTCAATCATTTCCTCTCAAGCGATAATTGGTGCAACGCATCAGAGAATAGTATTATAAAACATCGTGAACGTCAGCTGCGGGTTCGTGGGTGGGATGAGCAGTCCAGAGCGTTATAACATTCAAAGTATCAGCTGACGGTCTTTCCACCGAGATACAGCCAGCTGACATTTACATTTATTTATAGTTGCATATAAGCTACCATCAGTCTAAATTTAAGCTGAGAGGAAATCACTGAAAGTAAATTTTTTTGCAAGTTCAAGCATGCAGTTGACGCATAATCTGACTTGTTACAGCCAGCTGACTTTTTTTTCTCTTCAGAATGATGGATAAGCTATGGTTTGACAAATTTTAAATTTTTAGTCGGGGGGAAATTACTAAAAAAAAATTTATATTCTTCGTGCGTGGAAGGCTACCACGAACCATCCCACCAACTGAACTGCAGCTGACGTTTACGAGGTTTTATAATACTATTCCCTGATGCTATTCACCAATTATTGTTTGAGAAGAACTTGGCCATGAAAATCTGTCACTTGCTTCCTGACTATTGGTACTTTTGCTTTTATTAAAAAAAGTTTGACAAAAAATCAATTCATAGTGAACTTCAGCTACACCTCCTGGCTCATATTTTAGAGACGCTTATTGAAAATGAATTCTTTTGTAACTAAATATTTCACGACTGGTTTCGTCCAGCTGTTAGTCTCGAGTTTTCCCCTGTGGGTGCGGGGATGAAAGAATAGACCCACGGTACGGATATGCCTGCAGTAAGTCTGCTAAAATATCCTCCCCTATAGGTGCGGGGCAGAATTGGCCTATGGTTGTGCGTGCCTGAGGTAAGAGTCCTCAAATCTCAGAATGGGTGTAAGAATTATTCTATGGCCGGGTTGCCGGTTGCGTCTCGAGAGAGACGGGCGAGGCCTTACCTAGGACTTAAAATTAGGAAACATGGGTTAACAGGAGTCCCAGCTGATTACACGAGCCTAGCTCGGTAGCAGCTGCCTGTTTGAATCGCGGTAGGCCTCCTTGTGGGAGTTTCATGGGGGCTGTGGTTTTTCCATATACGGAAGCGAAAAGGTATCTTTGGTTCCTGGGAGGATGGCACGGCTTCGAAAGAAATGTGTTTATATTGTCTTATTTAACCTTGATACTAGGGATGCTGATAGGCCCTGCTTCTTAGCAAGGAGAATGGATTTACCATAATAAATTCATTATTTGCACGATAAAGCATCGCTTCCCGTGAGATCAGCGAAATCAAGCATCGTTGCGCGTGGTTAGTGGAAAGATGGGTGACCGTCCGAAAACCAACTGCGTGCTGTTGACATGTGTTATGTGTTTTCTGTTTTCCGTCCTCTTTCTATCTTCTGTTCTGTCCTGTATCAATGTCGTCTTGTGTGTTGTCTTTTAATTTTCTGAGCCGATGGCCTCAGTAGCCAGTGCTCGTAAGTGTGTCTACTTCTTAGATTTATCTACGGAGTAGATTAAAATGTAATGTAATGTCATTATTTGCAACTAGAGTGGTTTGAGAGCCCACTCTAGTGATAGTGTGGTTTGGCGAACCGCTCTAGGGGTTTTGTCGCGCCCCAAGGTGACTCCTAAGTGGGTAGGTCCACCGTGAGATTAAGCCTTAATAGGCAGGTGCACACGTAAAGCCTTTACACGATCTGTTAGTCTCGAGCGACCCATGTTTGTATGATATTGTATGGAAATGACAACCAACCAGCAGTCCATACTTAATAGGTCCATGGCAAAGATCATACGATGTTAAAAACAAATTCAAACAAATACACATTAGTAGTTGCATGCCAGTACAACATAATTTGTAAATCATCCACTCATTTATATATTATTATTATTTAACCTATTGCTTTAAGTTTTAACGAACATTTTTTTTATTTACTTACACAAATAACAATGTGTTTGCTCCAGCCGGGGCCATGTTCACGATTATTTGACGTTCATGTCCCAATGCTTCCAATAATACCCGCACAGTCCTCTCATCTCCAGTTACTACTGCTTGTCGCAGTTCTTTATGCTTAATCAGTCGCACTTGTTCTCGAGCATCTGTTGGCGAAAAAAAAAAATATTATTCAAACAATTAGTTACAATATTTCTGAAGGACTTTTTCTGGGAATATTACCTAAACAACTTGTTATTTCTATGACCTCATCTATGAAATAATCACAAGCGTCTAATGCGGTTTCGGTCCCAGCTTTAGGTTTTTCACCGAAATTCCAATCCATAACTACTAAATTTATTAGGTTTTACACGATTTCGCAGTAGATAGTTCTTATATCCTTATTAAGTCAACTATGGATCACAAATTACTAATAAATCGATGAAACCTTTCATTTCGATTAAAGGACTTTTGATATATAATACAAAGTGAATTCCACGTTAAAGCTCTTTCGGTCCTTTCAAACTCGATGACAGTAACTGACTGAAAAATCGATAGTCTGCGGTGTCTGCCACCAAAACGCTAGGGCAGAAGGCGTATATCGTGGCAGTTCATTCATTGCACTTGTAGACACACAACTCTTCTATTGCGCAGGGGCTCCCAAAAAGAAAGACGAAACCAAACAAACTCATGAAGAAAATTAATTTCGATTGGAAGAAACTTTGTGTGAGGGATTCGATTTAAGGAAGCCGTCGAATGATGTTATTTATGGTTGGCGCCAATATAAAGTTATTAAACTGATTGAATGGTTTAATTTTAGTATCAGGAAAGATACCTTTGCGGTCGTAAAATATAACTTGAAGAAAAAAATTATATTATAATAGAAGAAATGCACCTGGGAAAATGGATTTTTTTGAATTGAAGATTGTTTGGTAAAGATATCAGATGAAGTAACAGGTTTATTTGTTATTATATATTAATTACGATAAAAGTAGATTTATAAAGTCTAAGCAGAACATAGGGTATACAGATACGAAGGTATTAAATAGATTTCGTTGCTCTTTAATAAGAATATTTTTTTTAACAAATTGAAGCAAAATAAATCTGTTGAATTTGCAAGACAAACTGTTAGAAACACATAGTATTTTGTTTTTATGTGTTAATTCATTAACTAAAATAAATATTAATACTTAGAGTTGATATTATTGGGCTCAATGATCAATTGGAAAATTATGCAATTAATTACTAAAACTAATTCATATTTTCACCCTATGTTTCTCTCAGTTGCTTGTTGGCTTCCTCAGGGGTTGTTTATTAACAGTCTTTTAAAAATACAAAATACAACAAGGAATAATTTAAATTGCATTAAGTGACGTACTTTAATTATAATATGGTATTTTAATATTATGCATTAAAAAAAATAACATTTGAAATTTTTGAATTAACGTAAAAAATAGTTTAACATTTAAATAAACAGACGGACAGAAATTTTCCTTAAAACTAATATCACATCTGTTTAATAAATGGCAACACTGTATAGAAGGTTAATATTGTATAATCGTGTCAAGGCTAGCTGCAGTGACTATAGCTAGTATTAGACGGTCCTTATAATTGGTCACTGCAGGGACACTGTGAAGTCACAACAAAATTGGTCCTACCGCCGTCACTGCCGCGACAAAGCCAATCGTGTCACAGCTAGCTACAGTGACTATCACACGAATGACACATGTCTGTCCTTGTTGTCCCAAAATACAATGAACGTCAAAGTGTGTCACTGTTGTCCATGTATCTCGATGATATGGAAGACAGTGACGATCACACGACGTGACAACTCTCAAACAGCTGATCGTTGGCGGTGAGCCTAAACTGCTATGACATTTATCATTTTTATGAGTGACGATCACACGGCGTCACTCAAATGAGTCATTGTGTCTTGGTTGTTTTTGTTAAATATAGACGTGAATTTCTGAAGTGTTTCAATTACCTAAATTAATTGAATTAAAAAAAATAAATAAATATATACATTTCCAATTACAGTGATTAAAGGCAAAAGTGAAAAGTCCACACGAAATATGGTAAAGGTGGCGATTCTCTTGGAAAGCAGCCGGTGACGATGACTCCGACAACAACCAAAGGCCACCGCAAAGAATTCGATCCTTGTGGTCCAAAAATTGGTTGTTGCGACGTGAGAATGAAGGTTTCTTCGCAAAATTAATGCGAAAATTAAGAGCTGAGGAGTTAGAGCTCTATCGTCTCGTTAAACAGCCGTGTTTTGACGCCGCGTTTTAGCGCCAAGTTTCACGCTGCCTTGTATGAACATATTTTGTGAGAAAATGAAAACCAAGATTCAAGTATTTATCGTGCTGCTTAAAGGTCTGTGTAACGTTCTCCAATTCTACGTTAAGACGCCGCGATTTCGTTAAAATTTTGCAAATTTCTTTGAAATAAAATATTTTTTCATCATCTCGCCGTCCAATAGCATCACCAAAGCTTTGAATAAAAGGGTGTTCAACTCTGAACGCCCAACCGTGACAAATAATGACATGGCAGAAATTCTTGCCGTGTCACGGTTGGGACACAGTCCTTGCAGCGACAGGCTACGTGTCTCGGTGTCACATCAACAATGACAGGGCTTTCACACGGTCACGGCAATTTGTCACTGCAGTGACCTAAAAGTGACGTGTCACGGTGCCTGTCATTGTTTTTGTCACGGCAATGTTATGCAAAACAATGACGATTACACGACGTGACACTTTAAGGACAGACAAATACGTCAGAGTGTCAGGACCGTCTAATACTAGCTTAACTCGCAAGGCGCGTTTTATAGTGCTAATATAGATTTTGCAACATGTTTCATTATGTTTACCTTTGCATGGAATTTGATATACTACACTATGTTGCCCCGTTTTTTTAAGTGATGGTTTTGTGTTGGCAAAGATTGTGCGTAGTGTAGAGTTAGCTTTATGTGCAAAAATTGTTTTATCTCTGTCGATTGGTAATATTTGGTTTATTCAAGAGTTATCGGTGAGAAGAGGAATGTATGTAATAGAAAAATATTTAGGGTTGCCATGTTGTTCCTTTATTATGTTTGGTGTGTTTTTATTATTTAGTTCTTGTTGAATTTTCTTATTAATAAGGTTCTTGATTATGGTGTTTGGATAATTGTTCATCTGTGGTTTCGTCCATATTTTATTAGTATTATCATTTTGGAACAAGTCGTTCCTCAAGTCAAAACATTTGTTAATTAAGTTTACTGCGTTGTTAGATTTATATTTCATTGGTAAGGAAGACATATAATTTAACATTCGGCCTGATGAAATCGGCTGAGCGTACCAATCAAATACAATGTTATTATTCTTTTTTATTAGTTTGACATCCAAAAAAGGAAGCATGTTGTCAGTTTCGGTTTCTATTGTAATATTTAGTTTGGTGTGGTATTCGTTGAGCATTTGATATGTGTCTCTTTTTTGATTACAGCGAATATATCATCAACATATTTAGTAATACATTTAATTTGTATGTTGTACAAATAAAGATATTAGTTTTAAGGAAAATTTCCGTTCGTCTGTTTTGTGTTTTTAATTGTTAATTTATTTAAATGTTTAACTATTTTGTACCTAATTTCGAAAATTTCAGTTTTTTTTAATCATAATATTAAAATACCATAACACTACATATATAATTAAAGTAAGTCACTTGATGGAATTTAAATTATTCCTACACATAGTTGTTGTATTTTGTATTTTTAAAAGACTAATTATCGATATAATGTTTGGAAGGCACGATAGATACCAAAATACAAATTTCAATAACCACGCCCCCTCCACCCTCTGCACAACAAAGAAAAAAATTTATTAAAATCGACACTTTGTTCACTATTAAGCCTATATCTCTTTCTGGTGCCTTTTAACGATTGCTACCGTAAAAATTACTAAATTATTTTATGGTCCAATTCGATTAATCAATTAGAAATCAGTTCATAATCCAACTTGCAGTAAACAAAATATCCTAAAACTTTTAGTCCAGTCGACAGGTAGTTTTAGGCCGACAAAGGTCGGAACTTAATGAATCTTTGAGATAATACTTAGCAATGCTTAATTTACATTTTCTCAAATGTTGGTATTGTATATACATTCTCTATAGTACTATCCTGGTGTCATTTTTCGTCTGGCCATCTTCCTGGTTGATTCGTAAATAACTCTAAATAGTGGAAACGAGAACATTTACCGATATTTTACAAGTATTTAATACACTCCTGTTGTTTGTTCTTATTCTATATCCACACAAATTGGCGATTTCAGCGCGCCTCATTGCGACTTGATTCGCAATTAAAATATGATGGATGCTTTATGATAGTACTATGTGCAGAGTATATACAAAGGTTTTGGACCCGGTGTACTCTGTAATTTTTTTTCCTAACGTCCTACGTTAAATTCGTTCACATATATATTTTGTAGAGCATACATGTTTATTTGTCAGTTCGTTATCACGATATGGAGCTTCGAAAAAAGGTAATTTTTTCAAATTTCCGTAAATTTCTGTTATACTTGAATTATGATCAATGTTATTGTAATTATGATTCCTGGGTAAAACCACAAACTTTTTAACCCTAAACGCAACCCTAAACTCCCCGCCCCCTCCCCAACCACTATATAGATTTTAGTTACTTTACGAATCGATTTCCACCTCCCTCACTTTATATTTATTAATTATGTATAACAGCCAGTATTGGGAGAAATATTAATGTAATTAACAACACAAAAACAAAGAAAAGGAAAAAATAGCGGGTTATAGATGTGTGAAGAAGTAACTGAAAATGTGAACAGATTCAGTTATTTAGCAAAATATCTTAAAAAATCAAAATAAAAAAAAAGATTTTAGCAAAGTTGGAAAGCGAGTTTTCTCCTTTTTAATAATCATGAACAATATAGTATATATAAAAACCCAATTACGAGTTATATAGGAAAATGTAGAATCGTGTCAAAAAAAATTGGCCGCCATAGTGATTACGCATCAATGCCGCTAGAAGGCCAGAAAAATGTGTGTCCCGGTGTAGCCGTCCTAAATGGCGTTAAGGCTGTACTATAATGATTCGAATGGCACGGACGGGCCCGCCGAATGGATTTGTTTGATGTTGTTTGTTTTATTGTTTTGTTAAACGCTTTGATTGTTAATGCTTTGATTTTTTTTTTAATTCTTCCGAATGATTCATTTCCCAAAAAAAATGTTATTATAACTGAGAATTAGTTTGTCATGTATATAGTGCCCGTGGCTAAGCGGTTAGTGTGTCGGTGATGAATGCAGTGAGAACCACAATTTAGGTGAGTGTAAACTCGGACAGGAAAGGGTCGAAGATAAGACTCTACTTAAATTTGTGCTTTGCGGAGGCGAGGGGCACCCTGCTAGTTATCGGGGCTGTCCTAAGTTTCAGCAGATAAAGCAAACAAAAGCTCCGAAGGTGGTGGAGAGGCGACCTATTTTTGCTCCTGCACCGATAGCCGTTGTGCCCCAAATCTCTTACGCTCAAATGGCGGCAGGGAGGGCAACAACAACGGTACAGCCACAACCAAAGGTTGCCAAACAGGCCCCCGTGCCTACGGCACCTGCGGGACAGGCCGATATAATGACTGTGTTGCTGGCCATGCAGGCCCAGTTAACCAGCCTACAACAACAGCTCGGAAAGCAGGAGGAAAGACTAGACCGTGTCTACGCTTACCTTCCCAGCTTAGGGCAATTTAAACCATAATGGGCGCGCTGTACGAGAACCCCTTTAAAATCCTGGCTGTGAATGTAAATTCACTAATCAGGACCGAACGTTGAGCAAATTTGTTTCAATTGTTGCATGATCACAGTCCAGATGTCTTTTTGGCTAGCGAAACCAAGCTAAACCAGAAACACAAACTGACTCATAATAATTACAATATCGTAAGAAGGGACCGGCCCAACTCCACTCGTGGGGGCGGGGTCGCTATCTTTTTACGAAAAGGTATTGTTCATAATGTCATATATAATAGCGAAGTGCGAAGATTCGAGTTGTTAGAAGCTTGCATCATATGCATTCCTCTCCAACATGGGAAGCGAATGTATGTGATTGCAGTGTACGCACAAGAAGCACCTCAACCTGCAAACTTTATTGCAGAGCTCGAAAAACTTTTCGAGTGCCTTAGTTTGCACTCGGATGAAAACTACTACATTATCGCTGGAGATTTTAATGCCAAACATGAAGATTGGGGAAATCAAATCCAAAATCCAAGGGGATACCATCTTTTTGATTGGATGGGTCGACACCATATTGAGTATAAAATCGACCTTCTTGCTACAGATAGACCATCGTTCCCAAGGAGCGGTGCTTTTCTAGATCTACTACTGTTAGACTCAAGACTGACAGTAACTGACTCTGTGGGCCAACAGACAAGAAACTGTTTACAGACGGTAGAATACGACAGTGACCAATGCGGACTTTCCGCCGTCATACAGCTACCAAATGAACTTGTGGTGTTGGATGAATTTGTGCCTGCGCGCTCTTACAATTTTAGTAAGGCACGCTGGCCACGTTTCTCCAACATCCTGACAAGAGAACTCCTCTCTAACGACATTGTGCCTCCAAACGACAGGAATCTATCGAACGTAGAGATCGACGGATACCTGCTTCAGATGGATGGTGTCATAAAACAAACGATGGACAAAACAATCCCACGGTACAAAGAACATAACGCAACTGAATGTACAAGAACGCGACAATAGACGCACTACATAGACAAAAAAGTGGCCTCCTGACAAGATTAAAACTCTTGTACAGGCGGTTTACTGACAGAAACGATCTGGAGATTAGGACACTGAAGTCTTCAATCAAAAATGTCAACTCGCTCATTAAACAAAACTATCGATTGTCTATTAACTCTTACTGGGATAACATAATTCGAGCCGTTAATTCTAGCGACCCGAGTATGTTTCCCGAGATTAATAAAATCTTTAGAAAGAACACTCAAAATGATCTTCCGTGTCTTAAGCTCCAAAGAACG
Organism: Platycheirus rosarum; assembly: GCA_963971375.1. Lineage (NCBI taxonomy): Eukaryota > Metazoa > Arthropoda > Insecta > Diptera > Syrphidae > Platycheirus > Platycheirus rosarum. The sequence continues at coordinate 29,767,683 of OZ020509.1, read as the reverse complement.
ACAGACAACGAAAACATACTCCTGACCGCAGGAGTAGATCTGGGGGACGCCGTCTTGGACGACGACTTCTTTGTGATCGAAGATCCATTGGAGAAGGCTGAGACAGTGGGTTCTGCTTTTCAGCAAGTGTATAAGGTGAATGAGTCTATTCATCCAAATCACGACCTGGAGAACAGAGCTCTGCTGAATCACTTCTACCTTCGAAATAGCATCACGCAATGGCGATCTGAGAATCTTGGTTTTACCGGATTCAATGAAGACAATCTGGCAAACGCCACCGTCGCCGAGCGAAATGGGCCAAGTTCCCTGCTCATCTCGAAGGTCAAACTACAAATGATCTTCGCATCATTAAAGAAAAAGAAGTCAGCAGGAGTCGATGGTATACCCAATGTTGTACTACGACATCTCCCCGAGGATGCAATTAACATATACACAACACTGTTCAACAACGCGCTGAATAATGCATATTATCCAGTGAGTTGGAAGACAGCAGTTGTACATCCTCTCCCCAAAAAGGGAAAGGACAATTCCAATCCGGCAAATCTCCGGTCGATAAGTCTTCTTCCGAGTATCAGTAAGGTATTCGAAAAGGTTATCAATAGAGCTCTGTCCAAGTGGGCCGAGGACAAAAATATAATTCCAGACACCCAGTTCGGCTTTAAGGCGGAACATGACACAATTCATGCCGCGTCTAAGTTAGTATCTGCTGTCCAATGGAACAATGCTAAAAATCAATGCATGGGTGCCTGTCTGGTTGATTTGGAGAAGGCTTTTGACACCGTATGGTTAGAAGGTCTGTATCTAAAGCTAACCAGATGGGGCATAAGTAAACCACTGCTATATATGCTTTACGACATGCTTAATGGTAGAAAGTTTGTTGTCAAGAGTGGCAATGTAACATCTACCACAACGTTTGATATCAAAAACGGTCTGCAACAGGGAGCGGTGAACTCGTCGATTCTCTTTAGTATTTACACCAGCGATCTCATTGGGAGTCCACCTCATGCAATTGCGTATGCCGATGATTTAGTTGCGTACAGAACAGGTCCAAAAGTTGAAGTCATCAGAATTCTCTTGCAACGTGATTTCGATAAAATTCAAAAGTACTGTAATGATTGGAAGCTGAAAATTAACTTCCAGAAATGTGAAACTATCCTGTTTAGAACCCCTTTGTCTGGGGCCTCTAGGGATACGAGAAAGAACTGGCGCAAGCTAGTGGTCGCTGGGCCACATGGACATCCACTGGCGAGTAAAAGTGTAGTAAAGTACCTTGGCATCTGGTTGGATCAGTATCTATATTTCAATCGACATGTAGAGGCTGCTCTGACCAGGGCTAGGGGAGCTTTTGCCCTGACAAGACGGTTGTTTTATAGCAGCCGCCTTGATAGCAGGGTGAAAGTGATTTGCTACATGGCCCTAATCAGGCCTATGATTGCCTATGGATGCCCTGTGTGGTTCAACGTTGCACCATCTCTAATGGAAAAGATTCAGGTGTTCGAGAGACAGTGCCTTCGCACTTGTCTCGGTCTTTATAGAACACCAGAGTCGGAGTACAAACACTATTATTCCAACGAGGTCCTATACAACGGGGCCAATATAAACAGGATAGATAACTTTTTAATTAAGCTCATTGGCGGACACATTGCAAGGGCGATGACCTCAACTAATGGACAAATCTTCGGGGCTTACTACCCCCAAGATGAATATTTTGAAAGCACACGTTCGAGTGGTTTTATCCCGCCCGAGGCTTTCCTATACCTTGATAGTCGAGGGCTGATTCAGGATAGATCGGCGGTTCCGTTGATCTACCACGTCGGCCGCAGAACACTCGATAGGCGGCTCCTCTACGACCGAGACATAGTCGCTGGGAGCGAAGCAGAGCGCCTCCGTTTCAGTAGGGCCGTGCCCGACCGGGATCGGAAGGAAGCCCTAGATCAGGTCCACCAATTTTGGTGGCTTAATTAATAAGTTAATTAAGATGATAGTTTTAGCTAGTTTTAAGATTTTTGTCTAGCATTTAAGTAGATATAAGAAAAAGTAAAATAAAAATCATTTAAAAGTAAAAAAAAAGTAGTGTGTCGGACTGCTAAGCGAATGAGCCTGGGTTCGAATCCTGCTCATAGCCACCTTCTTTTCCGGGGTACTGCCTCTAGCGAGGAACTGACAAAACCTCCAAGAGTAAAATTTATCTGGAAGAAGTGCATCTTATGTAGCCGATTGGACTCGGCGGTAAACTGTAGGTCCCTTCCATTCTTGCAGTTTAACAACACACACACAGTCATTGTATATGAAATGTGAAATCTATAGTACTGCTATGAGGCAGCATCTAGTTTAGCGAGATACTGCCGTAATAGCGCTGCAGTAGTCCTTGATGATATACATTTGTATGGGTTTTGGAGAGTAGAATCAAATATAATGATGAAAGAGTAGGTTGTATGTTATATTTTCAGAAAGGTATGAGTTAGAATGAATGGATGCATTTGCAGGAATAATGAATAATAAGTACGAGTGAAAGGTTCAAAAAGTGACACTAGACCATATGGTATGGTAGAGTAAGGGAAACAAAAATTAGTGGATTTCCCTTTGATTTTTCGTAAACAAACCAAGATTGTGCGTCTTAAATTATTTTATGGATTTTGCATTTTTCAAGAAATTTTGTTATTTCTGTATTTCTTATACCGAAATCATTTACCAATGTTGCCATAATCGGGTTTGACATTTTCAGTTTTAATGTATATTGTTCAGTTTCGAAAGTAATAAGGAATTGATTTTTGTTTTGTTTTCAAACGGTTCCTATTAACATTACTATTGAATGAAAGAATAGTAAAAGTTACTGTTTATTCAAAACGGCATTTTACTGCTTACGACCGTACATGTTTCCGTGAGTTTTGCTTTTTCAAAAACAAATAAAAACCGGGAATATTTTTTTATTTTTCAAAAATTTATATTTTACACGCGAACTGTATTTTGCGAACGCAATGGTACGTTACTGCATACGGAACTGCAATACGCATACGGAAAGCTTGGTTAACTTTTAACTTTTACGTACAGTAAATTTGACATTTTATCTCATGCAGAGAGAAATTATGAAAGAGAGAACAATCTTTCGTACGTCTGTCCCTCCCAAACCCTTTTATTTAGTATACCTGAAATAACACCAGATGATTCCATTCTTCTTAATGATATTTCAATTCGTTGTATAAGAATTTCTTCTCTTTTTTATCATTTGATTTTGGTATTCCATCCATTTTTGAATTTAAATGTCAAAGTTACTGTACGTGCATTGTGTTCCGATTGAAATTGGTACGTACGACAAATTTGGCAGATGTTCCGTACTCCGTCTCCGTAATGCAGTTCCGTTTTTGCATTGTGTTCAGCCAGTTAGCTTCGGTTTCGCCTGACGTTTACAAGTTCAACCACAGGAACATCTTATCAATACATCAATACATCTTATCACAATGTCACTTTGGCTTTGACTTAACGTTCGGTTCGTGTACAAGATAACGTAACGTGACTCAAACTCAAAGCTGAAGTAGAAAGCGGTTGAACAGTAAATAGCAAAAACAACAACCGAAATTTTGAAAATGTCACATAAAGCGAACACAAAGCGTATGAAATGTAACGTGACGAGGCCAAAGCTGAATTCAGATACTCAGTTTAATTTTTCTGGGTGAAAAATAAAACCCTTCATTGATAAGATAAATTTAAGTTATTTTTAGGCCGAAAGGCTGTTAAATTTAAGTTAAAGATTAATTTAGAGCACCCGCATAGGGCCAGTAAGTTAGTTAAGATGATAGCTGTTGCTGGTTCAATCTTTTCCGCGCTTTAAGGAGCTCTCGCGCCAATAAATGTATTTAATGTATGTATATAGTTCTCAACCCATAGAATCCGTTCGTTCGTTACGTTGCCGCATACAACTGACAGCTCGATTAAATATACGTGTTCTTATGAGAAGTAACCCATAGGAATCGCATGTGTCGGACGCACCGCATCAAGTAGACAAACTTTTACTTTTTTCTCCGGCAAATCTGATGACATCAAATGTCAAAAGCAATTTGAAGTTTCATGTTTTTGCTAGTGATGGGTTGTTGCTTAGCGCAATTTTTGCTGCTACCTAAATAGCAATTACAGGAAAAGGAGAGGGATATATAATAGAAAAATCATACTTGTTCGATAGATAGGAGACCAAAATGCTCCGCTTTTTGGATTCGCTTTTAATTTTCAGATTTCAGATTTTTCTTGCAAAAACGAACACAAAACGATTTTTTTTTGTAATTATTTAAATGCCATTTGCCGTCATGGTTTCACAGCCATTTTCAACGGCATTTTAAATAAAGAGAAAAAAGAACAAAGCTACATATAGGTACTAAGAAATTGGTTCGGCTAGAACATCAATATGAATATTGAAAAAAATTGCTAAATAATAAATATTTGAGAACGGTTATCATTTTTAATAGTTTGTAACTCCATGAATCTAAAAACCGGAGTTTAATATTGTAAAAAAAATATAAAAGCTGATTTTACTTTGAATAAATAAATAGCTTCAGAAACTCGAAAAAATATCATCATTGGAACACGATGACGACGCGACGTAGATATTGGCGCAAAATTATAGACAACATATATTTAATACATTAACTTCAGACTACTTAAAATATTAAGTGCTGCACTAAGTTGCTCTCAGTTATAAACAAAAAACATTGTACTATTTAAAATCTTACCTGAAATAATATTTAAACTAAATATGTGTCTGTATTCTGTAAGGCACTATGGTTTTTTTAGAATGTAACTGGATGTTGCCAGACACTATGAATTAGAAAGATAGGAAAGATTTTTTTTCGGCGCAGTAGGTAAAAAATTAGGTGACTATTTTCTCACCACAGACGGCTCTAGAAAAATTGCTTCCCAAACTAAGAGTCGAACTTACGAGGCACATAGCTCGTATGAGCGAAGAAGACTCTTTTGCAGTGTTTTTTATGGTAGAAGACAACTTGCCAGATTTAGTTTACGTTAGAAGGGAGGCGTAGACCGAGTCAACCGAAGTCTTGAGATTTGAAACTGGACGGCGTCGGCCAGCAATCGAGATGTATGGAAGAAATTGTTAAATTAGGCCCGGACTGGATCCTGCTAGTTGCGCCGATGATGATGATGAGTATATTCTAGCGCACCTGCTTGAGCAACGAATATAAAATTTTAGTTATTGTTCAAATTTTTGTCAAACTCTATTGCAGTAAATAAGTTTTTCTTCATTTAACAGATAAGGTAATCTTCAGTATCAGAATATCGCACTGTTCGAAGGATCACCGATTGCGAAATCTTTTAAAAGTTTGTTGTGACAGAAATCTCAATTGTATGAAACAGAACACTCACAGAACAATCAATGTAAATCGGGGTGTCTAAACATTTACATTGATTTACGAAACCGAACGCAAACTAAAATATTGGATACCAGATACCATTAGTGAACAGCGTTAATTTGTTAAATTTCAAAATTATTCATTATTAAATTCCTTTTTAAACAATTTCTAAATAAACCTGCTTTCAAAAAGCAGATTTGAGATCTAAATTAATCTTGTATTTCATCGGGAACGGGAACCAGCAATCATGAAATCTCAAATCAAATTTGTCCTTGCCAATAGAAAATTCCATTAGAAAAAATATGCATGTTTTCTTTTTTTTCTAGCAATATATAAAAATCGCAATATTAGCAAAATATTAAGAATTATTTTTAACACACCTTCATCAGAATCACTCATATTAGGAACATTGAACAAAAATTCACATAAACAGTTTTATACAACAGCGAACATTTTTATAGCTATCCCCATTACTTTACATTACAAACAAGAAACAACAACGAAGACAAAAAAGTCAAACAAAAAAGAAAACCAGAAAGAAAGAATGAAGGAAAATAGATTTTTTTGTATGCATGCTTTACCAATGAGTACGTTCACGAACGTAACTTTCGGATAGGTTACATTGCGTACGTTCACGAACGTAACATTTGGGTAGGTTACCTTGCTTGCGTTTGGTTTTTTTTGTGAACGAACAATTCCAACCAGATAGGTTACTTCTCGAAATTCGAAGCAAAAGAGAAACACACTCAGCTGTTAATCAGCTGTTCACGTGTGGAGAAAAGTATCCAGCAAATTTTAGGATACCTTTGGAATATCTCTCTGTTTTCATATGTTCTTCAATCAGCCGGAAAACAGCTGTTTTAACTATGCTAATTACAACAAAAGCAAGGTAACCTATCCAAAAGTTACGTTCGTGAATGTTCCCATTGCTTTTGTTGTAATTAGCATGGTTAAAAACATCTGTTTTCCAGCTGATTGAAGAATATATGGAAACAGATAGAAAATGGGTAAGTTCATGAGCATAACTTTTGGATAAGTTACCTTGCTTTTGTTGTAATAAGCATGTAATTACAACAAATAATATATATATATATGATAAATATACCATTAGTGTAACTTCTCCATTTGGCACTTCAGACCATTGTGTCATTTCAGCTAATTTCTCATCCTCCACCCATCCAGTTAAAGAAAAACTTCCCACCAGGACCGTTTGGCATTACGAGAAAGCCAACTGGGACGGCCTGAATATTTTTTTCCGAAACTTTAACTGGTCACTATGCTTCCTCGATAGTGACATTGATGCCAGTGCTGAAATGATCACAAATGTGATTCTTCTAGGGATGCGTGCTTTTATTCCCAACAGAGTAAAAAGCATCAAACCTAAAGAAAAGTCTTGGTTTAATTCTGAGTGTAAAGAAGCTATCAGGCTCAAAGAAGTAAGTTTCCGTTCTTACAAAGCCAACCCTACAGAGGAAAATCGGAAAAAGCACAAACAAGCAAGAAACTCATGCAACTCCGTTATTGAAAGAACCAAATTTTTGCATGACCAAAAATTACGGCAAAAAATTCTGCAGTGTCCCAAAGGCAGTAAAAATTTTTGGTCATTTGTAAAAAATATTAAAAACTCCTCAACATCTTCGGTTCCAACGCTCATCGACAATAACACACCAATTGTTTACTCTTCAGAGAAGGCAAACTTGCTCGCCGCCCATTTCACTGCCAGCTCAACGCTGCCTAACAGCAACGTTGCCCCTCCTGTACTTAAGAATGTAATTTTTTTTATGGGACAAACATTTTCCGCACTCCTACAGTAGCAAGAGTTCTCAAAGAACTCGATATACACAAATCCGCTGGCCCGGATGGTATACCCCCGATTATTCTGAAGAGGTGTTCTTCCACACTGGCAAAGCCACTGCGTAAGCTTTTCCATCGCTCCTACTCTTCTGGAATCTTTCCTAGAAGATGGAAAACAGCATTTGTCCAGCCTGTCCCTAAGAAAGGTGACCCATCCTCCCCCTCCTCCTACCGACCCATAGCACTGACATCCCTTCTTTCTAAGGTCATGGAAACACTGATTAACCGTCAGCTTAAGGAATATCTCGAAGATCGTAAGCTTCTCCATGACCGTCAGTATGGCTTCCGCAGCAACCGTTCCACTGGTGATCTGATGGCATATCTCACCGAACAGTGGAACAAATCTTTACATCGCTTTGGTGAAAGTAAGATTATTGCTCTTGATATCTCCAAGGCATTTGATAGAGTTTGGCATGAAGCTCTCTTATCGAAAATGCGTGCTTTTGGGATCGATAATACTCTTGTTCGTTGGATTAGAAGCTATCTCCTGGACCGTTCAATACAAGTTGTATTGGACGGATTCAAGTCTGATTCCCATAAAATAAATGCTGGTGTGCCCCAGGGCTCTGTTCTGTCTCCGACTCTTTTCCTCATTTTTATAAATGATCTTCTGTCTGTTACTTCTAATCCACTTAACTGTTTTGCTGACGACTCTACCCTCAGCTTTTCATATTCGTTCGATAATTCACGTCCTTCGCCTTCGGACGTACAATTGCAACGGTGCCGTATGTCAAGCTCATTAAACTCCGATTTATACAGCATTGTTAAATGGGGTAATAGGAATCGTGTGGAGTTTAATGCTTCGAAAACTCAATGCTGTCTTCTGTCGTTAAAGCTAAACATTCCCCCAATGCCATTGTCCATGAATGGCACTTACATCGAAGAAACCGAAAAGCTCTCAGTACTCGGTATGTGTGTCAACGACGACCTCCGTTGGAACGACCATATATTTGAGATCGCTAAGAATGCTGCAAAGTGCTTAGGTTTTCTGTATCGGTGTAAGAAGTATTTTTCCCCATCTGATCTGGCTACAATTTATAAAGCGTTTATACGCCCTAAACTCGAGTACAACTCCCACCTGTGGGCAGGTGCTTCACAATCATCGCTTCACCTGCTTGATAGAATACAAAATCGAGCGTTAAGATTGATAGGAAATAGAACTGCCGCTGAAACAATTGCCCCTCTCGAACACCGACGCAATGTTTCATGTCTTTCCTTATTTTATCGGTTCTTTTATAAAAAATGTTCACTCGACGTAGCCAGCTGCATTCCTCCCCTTAAAAGTTTCGCCCGTAATACTCGTCTTGCTAGGAATGCCCATCAGTTCACCCTTGAGCCCAATTTCGGACGTACCGTGAAATATAGAGATTCTTTTTTTAGCCGTACAACACGACTTTGGAATGGTTTACCCGGCGAGATTTTCCCTTGCCATTTCAACATGCAAACATTCAAAACCAATGTTAATCGACACCTCCTATCTCTCCCCTCCCTATCTTCCTAATGCCCGCGCAGTGTGTTACATTAAAAGGGAAACAAATAGTCCCTTGAACTTACGCAATCTAAAGATATCCTAAAATTTGCTGGATACTTTTCTCAAAACGTGAACAGCTCTTTCTCCTTTGCTTCGAATTTTGAAAGGTAACCTATCTGGTTGGATTTGTTCGTCACAAAAAAAAACAAGCACAAGAAAAGTAACCTATCCAAAAGATAAGTAAGTGAACGTACGTAATGTATGATATTGACAGTTCTGATGTATTATTTCTGTTTCAGAGAAACTGTAGGATGAACTTTCATACATCATTGTATGAACGGAGAATCGACTGGAAGTATTCCAATGTTGTATGATTCTGTTTCATAGAATTTTATCATATATCGTTTTGATACAAATAATCGTAAATTTGTCATACATTTCAAACAGGAAAAGTTTTGCAGTAAGCAAAGGGTTTTCACCAAAATAAAGTATAAAAATGTTAGTTTGAAGTTCATAACTATAATAACTATAAGGAATGTTTATAGATTATTTTGTGTTCTCAAAGAAAATAATTATCAATTGACGTTTTTTCTTGATTTTGTTTTTGATTACAAGTTCAACAACGAGCTGAAACTTTTTGTACTTGCAAGAGATGCTTCTCAAAATGGAAATATTGTTTAATTGGAATGCAAAGAATTAGAATTTTATTTATTTTTTCTTTTTATCTTAATATTGGTAATAACAACGTAAGAAAGTTGTCTTTACACAAAATGAGACTTGAGTAGTCGACTTTTCTTATTTTTATTTTACTATTTTTTTTAATATTTTTTTCTTTGGAAGAAATAGACTTATCGCAAAATCTAACCTCACAATTTATTTAAGTCAAATGTCAAAATAAATACATAACATACAACAAAATAGATTTTATACATTACTACCAATCAAATCAATGAAACAGAAAATTGTATGTGATGTATGAAAATAATTTTAATGTATGTTATACGTGATGTATGTAATGTAAGCAAAGTAACCTATCCAAAAGATACGTACGTTAACGTAGGCAATGTGCGCAATACAAGCCTTACGTTCGAGGCCGCTGAACTACTGAATTGTTGCAAAATATACTGTGCATTTGTAAACGCATAAAACCCAATAAGTTACAATTCATGTCGAAACGTACAACATTTACATAACCAGCTGATTTCAGCTGTTTCTTCTATATGATACCAAAGTATATATAAGTACAAATTTAGCGCTAGTTTGGTTTCGATTTGGAAATATGTTGCGGGCCACTGCCAGAAGCAAAGCGCAAAAAAAATGTTTTTCCAAATAAGCAAGTCGGACCCGCCGTACATGCGGCTCCGACTGCATCGTAGGTCATTGACAAGGCGTAAACTTAAACTTGTTTTTTTTGCTGTAATTTTAGTGTAAAAATCGATAACCAAAAGTTAAGTTTTTTTTTGTTCTGTGTTTCGAAGGAAACGAAAGACTGTGCCAGGGTTGCCACAGGCAAGTTTTCTCGCGACTCCCTGGCTTACGAATGTTTGATTTTTTTGTAAATAAAAAATCTCGTCAGACACCTTATAGAGCTCTGGAAGGTAGGATCTGTGGGGACATTAGCATCAGTAAGGGAACATATAATAAGTATCCCACTTGTACTTGCCGAGGGGTTTTTGGAGGAAGCTGGGCCACATAAGCCCAGGGGCATACATAGCCTGGTAAAAGATGGCTTAACAGCAACCAGAAAATCCAATACTTTGGGGAATTCACTAAAAATTTGGACCATCGAATTCCAGGAGGGTCCCCCCTGCAACCACACCAGCGGGGTATCCCGGATGTGGTCCTGCTTCTACTTGGTGGTATAGTAAGTATGGCATGTTTTATGTTTTTTTGGAATAGGTGAGGTCTGGCTGAGGGGGCAAGTTCCTCCCCACATCCGGCGAGCTAAGCCATGCTATGCCAGCATGCCATCGCCTCCTCAGCAGATATTCCTGCTTTTCCTTTCATCCTCTACCCCCTTCTCCTTTTCCTATCCTTCCCATGAATACACTTATCTTTGGTTTTCTGTGCCAGCCCCATGTTTGTTCTACCTACCCCAATACTTCCCAGTCTTAACCCCCCTGCTTTTACATTCCCCACACCATTCCTCTCCTTTCTTCCATTTCATCCCTTCCTTCCTATCCTACTCTTCTCACCCGACTTATTGCTGTTTAATTCCTTTTCTAGCCGAATTTCTGTGCCTTCCCAATGTACTCCCTTGATCCTACCCCTTCCTTTCTACCTTCACATCCACTTCCCATCCGCTACCCTATCCCTTCCAATACCTTCCTTCAATTATATCCAATTCCAACTATTTATAAAAATCTTAATTTACCTATTTCAAATGATATATTTTGTTCGTTGTTTAGTGATTTTTTGTACCTTTTTCATTGAAGGGGTGAAATCAAGAAACCAAATTCATAAGTTTACCCGGCGAGATTTTCCCTTGCCATTTTGATCTACAAACATTCAAAACCAATGTTAATCGACACCTCCTATCTCTGCGATAATTAATTAATTTTCACAGTATTAAAAAATTCTGTATGATGACAGTTCATTGCTCAATTGTGTTTCCAAGCGCTCACGTCACCCTCGATTCGCTCAGGTTCTGCTCTGTGCCCCGAAAACTTTCTATTGATGCATGCCTCACGCCACACTGTATACTTCGGCTTATTGTGAATGAAATAAGAATGACAAAATAAATACAGAAAGAAGAAAAAAGAAAATTAAATCATATTTTGAGAAATTTCAAAACAGTTGCTTCATGATTGTCATTTGCGAACAAGATTGGTATAAGAATGCATTATAGAGGATTCTTTTCAATGCAATCATTTATTGTCATATCTACTGTTTAATACAAATTTCAGAAAACCATCGGAAACGTCACCCTATTAATTTTTTTTTGACGTTTGAAGTAGATAGGAGAAATAAAATAGTCAAATTTTACTCCAAAAAGAAAAATTACATAAAGTCTTCAGGATTTACTTCATTTATTTTTTATTTTCTTTCAAGCGCCGTGCCAATAGTAAACATATAAAAAAGAAATGGTATAACTACACGTTTAATTTAACATAACTTGTCTTTTAATTTCCAAACAAATAATTTGTGCCCTAAATTTCGAGGTTATTCACAAACCACATTTAATTATTTTGTTGTATTTTTCTATTCTTATTTCAGTATAAAGTATTGGCACTTTCTCGAGGATCTTGTAGTCCATTATCTGCAAGGTTGTATATCCAGGGACTGCAGCATAAGGTATGATTTAGTTGACACTCAATACAAAATAAATTACCAAATCACTTTCTTACAGAGCTGGTATTCTTCACGAAGACCCGGTTTTTTCTCGCAATTCATTGACAACATCAAAAATGAAATGGATAAGAATAAAGAAATGAAGGAGAACATTAAAAAGTTCCGCGAAGAAGCCCAGAAGTTGGAACAGTCTGATGCACTACAGTCCGCGCGGCAAAAATTCAACGCTGTCGAGTCGGAAGCCCAGAAAAGTTCCAACATTTTAAAAGAACGCCTGGAAAGCATCAAAGAAAAGGTGAGCGATGTAATTGAGGAGGCTGGAAAGACAGATATCGCCAAAAAAGCCAGCCAACTGGGAGAGGAGCTGTCGAAATCAGCCAAGGGAGTCACAGACACAATATCTGAGAAAGGAGGCAAGCTTGGCAAATCTGGTGCATTCCAAACCATATCAGATACAACGAAAATGATTAAACAGGAAATGGAAACACAAAGTATACAAGGAAGGGTATACCGAAGTCCTGAAAAACTGAGAAAACGTGTTGAGGTTTCCATTAATGCGGATGACCGTATTTTTGAAGAAAATAAGGATGCGACCGGGGTTGAATTGCACAAAGATTCCAAATTCTATCAATCTTGGGAAGATTTTAAGAACAACAATACTTATGTGAACAAAGTCCTTGATTGGAAGATGAAGTACGAGGAATCAGATAACCCCTTGATTCGTGCGTCACGCCTCTTGACCGATAAAGTATCTGATGTAATGGGGAACATGTTTTCCAAAACTGAACTCTCCGAAACACTCACCGAACTCTGTAAAATCGACCCCAGTTTCGACCAAAAGCAATTTTTACGTGATTGCGAAACTGACATCATTCCCAACATTCTAGAGGCCATGGTACACGGTAATTTAGAAATTTTAAAGGACTGGTGCTTTGAGAGCACGTATAATGTTATAGCAACGCCCATCAATCAAGCAATGACAGCGGGTCTATATTTAGATTCAAAAATACTTGACATCGAAAATATTGATCTAGTAATGGGAAAAGTCATGGAACAAGGACCTGTTCTTATTATTACTTTTCAATCGCAACAGATCATGTGTGTGCGGGATCGATTACACAAAAAAGTTGTCGAAGGTGATCCAGAAAAAGTGATGCGAGTTAATTACGTTTGGGTTTTATGTCGAGATCCGAATGAAATAAATCCTAAATCTGCTTGGCGGCTGCTTGAGCTATCAGCCAACAGTCAAGAGCAGTTTGTCTAGAAATTATATATATATTTTTTTATTTTACAATAAGTTTGGTTTATTATATTATATAAAAAATCGTTTTTAAAATTAGGCTTGTGTACATAGAAGTAATTTATATTTTAGAGTGAAACCACCAAATAAAAGCTGAAACAACGTTTTGCTAAGATATACAAAGGTTTGCCAATTTCATCGTAAAATAATGTTTTTTTTTCAACACTGCTTGAATGTCTAATAAATGTTTTGTTAATATTTTAAGATAAAAAACAACAAATCAGGGATGTTTTGTGATGTTCGTTGATGAACAAAGTCTTTATTAGCCTAGCGTTTTTCTAAAGCCTTCTATTCGGAGTGGTGGTGGTTTTACATACGAATTCTCGTTGCATACTAGTACATTTTTGCACGCATCTTTTTAATTGCCTATGTTAAACTTAACCACATTTGTTAATAGTAAAATTTTACGCATTTATTCAAAATTACTTTTTGTTATTTTTTAGTCTGTGGTTAATCCAATGCAAGGTGAAGACATTCTACGAAATATGTTTAGAAGCATTGACAGATTTAAAAAAACAATCACATCGGTCTCCGGCTCGACAAAAAAAACACTCATGCTCCAACCTTCTGATTAAAGTTTTGGCTGTTGACCTTGACAGTTGATTAATGTTATGATGAACTAATGACTTTGTATAACACTGCATATAGTACTATCATGGAGCATCATTTTTTAGTTCTGAATCAAGTCGCAATGAGGCGTGCTGAAATTGCCAATTGGTGTGAATATAGAATAAGTACAGACAACAAAAGTTTATTAAATACTGGTAAAATATCGGTAAAGGTTCTCGTCTCCACTATTTAGAGTTAGTTCTGAATCAACCAGGAAGATGGCCAGACGAAAAATGACCACCATGAGAGTATTATAGAAAATGTATATACAATGCTAATGAACAGGATCTAGAAGAAATAATGTAAAGGTATCAGCTTTGTATATACACTGCATATAGTACTATCATGGAGCATCATTTTTTAGTTCTGAATCAAGTCGCAATGAGGCGTGCTGAAATTGCCAATTGGTGTGAATATAGAATAAGTACAGACAACAAAAGTTTATTAAATACTGGTAAAATATCGGTAAAGGTTCTCGTCTCCACTATTTAGAGTTAGTTCTGAATCAACCAGGAAGATGGCCAGACGAAAAATGACCACCATGAGAGTACTATAGAAAATGTATATACAATGGTATCAGGTACTTCAGTAGCTTCATGCAGTTTTTTTTTTCAATTTTAAACTCAACAAACTATCTTCGATCCATCATGTGCTAAAGATGTCAATATTATCTTGATGTTATAGAATTTGGCTCGAAAGTGTTTAAAATATTTCGCGGACGTTATTCACCTTAAATAGATTAAAACTCAGTTTGTCAATAAGGATTTAAACTCTTATTTTGGTTTAAAAACTTCGGTTTAATATTTGTTGGGTTGGGTGGTCGTTTAAAACGAGAACGAAAACTTTTCGTTTTAGTTAAACGACTTCAATCCGACGTTTAAGATTTCGTCAAAGTACACAGAGAACTATTTTGAGTTTTAAAGTGGATGGACAAATGAGTGAGCGTTAAACGAATGCAAATTATTTTGAAATTAAAAGTCCTTTCATAATGTTTTGCTTTTTCTTTCTTAATTAATATTTATTTAATTTTTTTTATCAGCTCCAGAACTAAGATTCCTATAATTAAAAAAATTTAAATTTCATCACGATTTTACGTGTAACACTTCGAGCAAGGCTTATAGGAGTATGAATAAAATGAGGTTGTTGTTGCCAAAGAATCAAAGGGAGCTACTCACACCCTCTAATGTGCTTGCTTTTTCATGTACATTGGTAAGAATTTCTCATAAATATACATACATAAAAAAACAAAAATATCCCTCTGAAACAAAGACTAAAACTACGTTTAATTACTGCAAGTTTATTTTTCATTCTGAAACATAACAAATCAAACCAAAAGTTGAAACTCTCATTAAAGTTTAGTAAAACGTTGGTTTAGGGCTCTATTATGACTCGCGAGTCGAACGTTCGACTCATGTCGTGGTATTCCGAACTGCTAACTCCGACGTTCGCCTGTCATAACAAAGCTACCAACATAAAAAAAACTGAATGTGCTAAGTTAAGTTCTTGTTGAACGTCAAAAACTTCCATTTGTGTTGGAAACTTGTGTATTATTTGTTTATTAAAAAAGATTTCAGAAAATATAAAAAAAAATAAAAAGTTAAATAGATTTGTTTAAGGCGAAGAAGACCAACAAATGATTGATGAAAAAAATATGATTTGTAGATTGTGGAGGACTTGAACTACCCGACACTTTGTAAGGAACAAATTACTTATTGCCTTTGTTCAACTAATTGTCTTTTACATTATTCATTTATATTTTTGGATTAACAGACATGCGTTTGAGTTAGTTTTAAATGTCATGAGTTCATAATTTTAAACAACTAAGTTCAGTAATTTCCCCAATCATAAAACAATCTGCAATTTCTGTTGTTTTAAGCGAAATTCTTGACGTGCTTGAAACAAAAAGTTGTCCGGCCTTGAATAAAGATAGATATGACCAATTCGGAGACTTCTTTAAGAAGTCTGGACTGCCTGAAATTGCTGGATGTGGATTGAACCCACATTGGAATCATCGCGCCGACTGAGTTTCAGCATCATTAAACATTAAACAGAAAAGAAAAAAAGATGTTTGTTCTAAAAAAGCTCAGGTTTTTCAAAGTAAACTGCTTTATTATTTAAAGTCACCAGGATTTACATTTCGACCGATTCTTACAGATAGAGACGAATGTTCGCTAACGGTAATGGAACGAGTTTTCAATTCGCCACTTATTTTGACATACGAGGGGAAAGTAATTAGGTGATTCGAAAACAGTAATACCAAATATTCGCATTCGCCAAAAATTTCTGGCAAATCGCGAGTAGGGCCTTAAAACTCTTACTGAGAAACCGGCCTAAGTTTTTTTTTGAAACTCACCACGTGTGAGATACTATGAATATTCTCCATACATAAGTTCCGAAAAATTAATCCATTTAACGTATTTAAAATAATTAGAAAAAAGTGAAACTTCTTTATCACCGTTGTGATTTAAAAAATTGATAATAAAACAAAAAGGCGACACCAAAAAGATATAAACTCATTCATAAATAGGATTTAGCCTGCGAGATAATGAGATAGTATACAAGTACATATATAGTATTTTTTATAATATTCGTCTCGTTTTTGTTAAGGGTTCGTAATCGCCTACTCTTCTCTTCATTTTCTCGTAAGCTACTTTTTTTAAATTTCACTTCTGACCTGTGTGAATTGCACACACACACACACACGTTTTTCTAATATTAAGTTCGGTTTTTGAACGTACTAAATAAAATCTACTTTCCTTCAGCTAGCTAGCTGCGTTATATGTTTTATCTGCAAACATTCAAAACCAGTGTTAATCGACACCTATCTCTCCCCTCCTTATCTACCAAATGCCCACGCAATGTGTTCTACATTAAAAGGGAAACAAAAGTCCCTTGTGCGCCCGTTAATTATAAAAAAAAAAATCTAATTCTTATTAGATTGCCGAATAAAGAGAACTGACGAAAGATCTACACTATGAAATCATCAAGATGTGGTCACAAGTGGCCCTTATTTAGCTTTGCTGCTTCTAGAATCCTTTAAACTTAGTGCAACACCAAGGACGGCGTAGGAAAGATTGTTCTTATATACTTACTGTACGTCGACTCTGTCTTGACAATTTAGTGTCACCAATATATTACACACATTTAACGAATTGTTCGTCATAAAATCTATTACAAATTATTATTGTCAAAAAAGTTATGGAATTCTAATTTAAAACTGATACAACTAAGAAAACGCTTTCTGTCGAAAACGAATAACGACAACGGTAAAAGTCGTGATAGAGAAAAGATTTAACTCTTCTAAGTTTACATACCCTTGTTTGGTTTTTCGCAAATAGCCATTTTATAATCACATATTAAAAGCCCTTTCCGTTGCTTTAACCCATTTGAAGGTATTTTGCTGCATCCCTTATATTCTGATTTAATCATATCTAAGAATGACATTTCGGTTTTATTCGGATTCAGTGATGCCAAAACCCAGGAGTCTAAATAATTCAGCCAAAAATAAGGGAAAAATATATTACGTTAAATCAATTTTAACGAAAATATTATTTATGATAAATATATATGTAAGTAAAAACTTTTGCTTTAGCTTAAGCTTTGTAATACACTGAATATCATGAAGAATCATATTTTAATTGCGAATCAAGTCGCAATGAGTGGCGCTGAGATCGCTATAGAATAAGAACAATGGTGAATGTTTTTCCATAGGTACATTTAACAATAATTTACTTTTTGAAATCAAATAAATTAAAATAGCTTAATATTATGTTTAATGGATCGATAAAGGTATGGTATGGTTAATTGAAATTTATTAAGGAAGTTAGGTACTAAAATTAAGATACCTATTCCAACTACTATGAAGCGGGTGGGTATAGACAATATTTATTAAAACTTAATACAGTGGTTGTTTGTATGCGGTGTACAATTTTTTTTTCTTGATTGAAAATTTTTGCATTCAGTGGATAATCGAGTTTTTTTTTATCTGTTAGTTGTTTTTGCGTGTTTATCATAAGCGTTCTTATCATTTATTCTGTATGCTGGTATGATCATGAAATGCTTTAAAATAAATAACGATAAATAAATAATAATAAAATAACGAAGTTTGCTTTCATCAGACTACTGGACAGGGCTCAACCGAGCAATATAAAACAAAATTTGGGGGATCATATTAAACAAATAAAATTTTTATGGAATCAAAAAAAAACACTAATCATAACGTATTTTGGAAAAAATGTTGTAAGCCATCTTATTTCTTTTGCTGTTTTCTATTTTATGAATTTTTCATTTCAAAATCGTTCGACCAGTTTTTTCAACAAAATGTTTTTTTTTGAAAAACTTTTCGAAAACATATTTTTAATTTTTTTGAGTATGTCAATTTAAAGAAATTTATAGTTTATACTAGGAGAAAAATCAAAAAAAAAATCTATAGTTTCGTTTTCAAAATATTCAAAAAACAAAATAGGTTTTTTAAAAATATTTTATCCGTCAATTAGTTACGAGAAAGTCTGATTTTAAAAAACCGGTCATTAAAAGTTATATGGCAGGTAACGTTAGTTTTGGAGCTAGAATGCCAATTCGAAAAATAGTCGGGTATAGTACTCTATATATACTATATACCAAGTTTGAATCAAATCGGTCCAACCGTTTAGGCTGTAGGAATCGATACAGGCAGACAGACAGACGGACGGAATTTCCGGACCAACTTTTTTTGACTTCTCTATCATCGTAATGTCATGTTTGATTGTTAGAATTTTTTTTACGAATGCATAACTTGCCTTATAGTCCCTATAAATCGCAAGTAAAAATTAAATTGAAAAATTTCAAATGTTTAAAATTCTTTGCTCTTTAGCATTTAAGCAATATTTATATTGTCATGAATAGTCAGTTAAAATAAATTTCTAAGGCAAGGCTACTATATATATATAGGTACTATAATTGCAAGTTATATATTCTTGCAGAATACAATAATTGAGGAGGTAACAATCAAACATGACATTACGATGATATAGAAACATATTTGAGTTACTGGCAAAATTCTATCCGTCTGTCTGTCTGTCTGTCGGTACGGATGTATTTTGGACTGCAGTCTAAACGGTTAGGCCAATCGTCTCCAAATTTAGAACGTACGTTTATTTTGACATTCTACAACGGTACCTGTCATATAACCGTTATGTAAAAGCTTATTTTTCTCGAAAACGGCTCCAAGAATTTTTATGAAAAAAAATCATATTTTGGTGAAAAAAATTATATGGTGGGCTAAAAACCATACCTCCCATAACACCGTTTTTTTTTCTTCGACTTTCTCGAAATCTGGAGATCTGATTACTATCAAAATCGATATTCAAGAAGATGCAGTAGGTAGCCTAAGTAATTTCGCATTAATTTTTTTCGAAAGTTTTTTTTTTGTATTTTCAGTAATTTCAAAAAAAAATTGAAATCAATATTTTGAAAACGGGTAAGTGATTTAAAAAAAAATTAAAGTATGTTATTTTTGTGCTTAAGTTTATATTCTTTAATTATTTTAAAACAGCTCCTACCTACAATTTTGGAAAATTTAAAATGGCGTTTAAATTATTTCATTCAATTTAACGAACTTTATTCGAACAATCAAGTCACAAAAATCGCGAGTATTACGGTCGTTAAACTGCAAGCTATTTCGCTAGATAGAGCATTGTTTATAGAAATAGCGATAAATTAACGAAAGGCAAGATATTACGACAGTGCGGGCTTAAGAGAAGTAAATATTTCGGTTATTCTTCGGTCGCCTATTAAATTTAAAGGCCTTTGTTTAATTCTACCGTAGTGTGTTATGGGAATTATGCCCAAGTCTTGCACAAATATACCCTTTACAGGGCCCGTATTACCAATTACGATAATCGTTAAAAATCCATCGTTATCGTAACGTTGCGATTACGATTAACAATAGTTGTTTTTTTTTAACGATACTCGTTTTTATTTACGATTGCTTTTGGCAGTCGTATTGCTATCGTTTTGACACATAGTGTTGTCACGTTTGCGACGGTTTTTTGATTTTATCTGGCAACATTTTCATGGATACATTCTCGTAATTCATAATCGGTCTATTTCGTGGGTATCGTTTGCCTCGCGTTTCGTAATTCGTAATACGGGCCAAGATCAGATGGAGTGAAAAATTGTTTACATCTTCCAACACCATTCCTGTGTGTGCGTTGTGAATCTGGAGGAGCAAATTATATAACTTTTAAATACGATTATTAATAATAGGGCCCGTGTTTGAGGATGATGTCTGAATTCAAAACTGAAAGATGCGAATGGAAAGTTTAAAAATTATAAAGCAAAATTTTAGTTTTGAAAATAAGAATAAAAGCTTTTAATTTATTTGGTCAAATGTATTTGCCATGTTGTATAGCATATTTTTTCTTAACAATGGTTTTCTTTAAAAAAAATTGACTTTATTCTTAAATGTAAGTACATGTTTCGATTGATTTTCACAATAATTAAAAAAACGACGATTTCGAAAGAAATCATAATTAAACGATTGTTTAAAAAACGATTTTTGTTGTATTATTCATATTATACATGTATAAAAATGTCCAAGTCGTTAAGGTAAAAAATTGGGAAAAATATTATTAGAAATTGATAATACACAATGGTAAATAAAATCAAGAGTTATGATGAATTCAAAGAAATCGCATATAAAAATAAAAACTAAATAAACATAAAAAATTAATGAATACGAAACGATGCGATCTACGCAACCCTTTCGTTGATATAGAAAAGATAACAAAATACAAAAAAAAATTATACGAATAAAAAAATAAAATAAAATTCACTTTTATGCGATACGCTATTTTGAACGTAATCAATTAAACACTTAAAATACGAATGCGCCTCTAGCGCTATTTTTTAAATTGTTATTTGTCATTTTTATGTCTTCATTTGGTATTTGAAATAGCTATTCTTAGCTAAACGAAATGATTCTGCTCTAATGGCGTCTTCCATTGTAATAATGGGCTTTTGTGGACAATATTTAACAGTGTGAGCGTTATCCCCAGTCGCCTTGCAGATGGGGCAAACGTATGTCCGAAGTTTTGGACACAATACCTTGTCATGAATGTCACGCACATTGTGGCTTTTAACAACGGCATGTGGCTGATTGTTGTTTTCACAGAAAACACAATGTCTTGCCGGGGACTAGCGAGAAACGAGAAATCATTAAAGTATATAATGTATGATGAGTGCCTCGTATATGAGTTACGACCTGCGAACTATGATCGGTGGCGAGTTTCAAATTTTTTACAAGGTAATTAAAATAAAATAAGAACCGAACTAAGTAAAACTGGTAGCAAGTTTCTGGAATGCCTTGTTATATTGTGGATTGCAAATTAAGTGTGAGTGAAAATCTTTTTGGTCGCGCGGAAAAAACTAAAATGCTAAATTTTTAAGTTTTTTTTTTTTAATTTAAAACATATCTAAGGGCATAATATTTTTTTCTAGAAACTGTTCACAAAGGCTTTATTTGCTTTCGCTGGTCGCTGGTCATGTGCAAGGCACTTACATATGTATATTTCTTAAAATGCGTTTTAAAACTTACATATCTTCCGCTCTTTATATTATTGTTGTACCTTTTCTTTGAGTACTTCTTATTGTATTCTGCGATATTTGAAGTTTTCGTTTTCCACACATTACTTCTGAAACCTTCAGAATAGTTGGTAAATTCGTTGTTACAACTTTGGTATCTCAGCTCATCGCAACTGAAACCATTGCAAGCAAAATCTTCCATTATGGCATCGACTTGGAAGTTTGATTGCGCTGGCTCTAAAAATGAAATGCGAACAATAATTAAATGAAAATAGGATGCGAATTAAAAGTTACAATTAAAATTAAAATCTTAAAAAAAATAATAATTAAAAAACTAAACTTTACATAAAAAATAATAATGATTTAAACAAAAATATGAATTTATTTTTAGATAAGCTGGAAGAAGTTTTTTTAAGGACCAAAAAAACGTACCGTCACTTGAGTATGTAAAAATGTATGTCATTATACATACATAATAATATTATCTTGTTTTTAAATTAAGTAATATCTTTAAAGTTTTCGAAAAAAACTTATAAACTCGACATTTTGGGAACAAAAATATTATT
This sequence comes from Platycheirus rosarum, assembly GCA_963971375.1. NCBI lineage: Eukaryota > Metazoa > Arthropoda > Insecta > Diptera > Syrphidae > Platycheirus > Platycheirus rosarum. The sequence goes on along the minus strand of OZ020509.1, from coordinate 29,745,672 downwards.
ACCTATATTATTATATTGATAAATGTTGTATTTAATGTCGGCAATTATGTATGGAATACAATATCAGGTAAATGTCCGCCTCTGTTAGTCTCACAAATGCGAGCCCTTTTGAGCACATTTTTCATTACATTCTCATACATTTCACGCGTTTTTGCTTTCTGGTTTGTTTGCATAAACCTTGCTTTTCAGATATCCCCACAAAAAGAAGTCCGGAGCAGTCAAATCAGGCGACCGTGGAGGCCAATCAACATCACGATGCGATGTGGCACCGTCTTGTTGATACCACATGTTAATCAAGCCCAAAGCATGCAGTTGTGGCGTTAAAAAGTTTTCAATCATATCACGATATCGCTCCCCATTCACAGTTACCGTTACGCCGTTTTCATTTTCAAAGAAGTACGGTTCAAGGATTCCTCCTGACCAAATTGCACACCAGACTGTAACTTTTAATGGATGCAAAGGTGATGAATAATTTGCGGTTTTCCATTGCCAAGAACCGACTATTCTGTTTGTTCACATATCCATTCAAATGAAAATGTGCTTCTTCATTCATTATGATTTTTTCATGAAAATCGGAGTTGTCAAGGGCTAGCTGTAACATCCTATTGGCATATGTACGGCGGCGTAAATGGTCTTGTGGAAAAAGCTCTTGTGTCAACTGAATCTTAAATGGAAACAAATGCAAATCCTTGTGCAAAATTGTGGCCAAAGTTGTTCTTTGAAGACCAAGCTCCTGGGCACGGCGTCGAATTGAGGTTGATGGATTGTTTTGAACACTTCCTTGAGCAGCAGTAATGTTTTCAGCCGATCTTGCAGTACGTTGTGGTCCATGCTTGGGCCTATCACCTACAGACCCTCTTTCTTCAAATCATTCACTACAAAAATTTTACGTAACTTTCTCATCGTCACAGTAATCGATGATTGATTTTGATAACATGTTTAAACGGTTAAAACAAGTTGGTTTATCGAATATTTTTACATAATAAATTTGGCACGTGTCTACTTCACGACTGCCAAATATGAACTGTCAAGACTAATGTTTACCAAAATGGCGGCAAAACAAAGTAGTATACCTTCCCGGCGAACACCCTGTATTATATTACTAGCATACCCGACCACGCGTTGCTATGGCTCATTTAATTTTCAATAAAACAATATTGAGTCCATTTATTGAGATAAAAACAATCCTATGCCTTAAGTTGGACCAAATTATACACAGAATAGTTAAAAAAACATCGTTAATTAAACATCGTGACATGAGATTTTTATATATAAAGAGAGCAAACTCACATTTTCTATATCCAAACAACAGAGCTATTAATCGCACCCAATTAGAAACTACCAGGTTAACAGCTTACCATGTTAATTAACACAAAGATTTTTTTTAATCGGTCGTCATTTAAATTTAATTGTTGATATATAAAAATTGTAAAAGTACAAGGAAAACCTCGTCCTCTCCTGGCCAATGTCAACTGTCGGGTCAACATTTTGCTAATGGGATTTTTTTATTTTTATTTGCATTAAAAAAAGTTGAGCCCAACGCCACCTAGAGTAATGGTCTTAGTTACTCCTTTCAACATCAGCTATCTGCCTGTAAAAGTTCCATCAAAATCTGTGTAAAAATAAAAATGTTCGGAAAAAATTAACTCAAGGCCGGTGGATAGTTAAAATGGTCGAAGTTGTTACTTAAAACGCCAGCTATCTACCTGTGAAAGTCCCGTCAAAATTGGAGCAGCCGTTCCCGAGAAACAACTCCTTTTTATGGATAAACATTTTTTTGTTATTTGTAATGAAATAAATAAATCTTTGAAATGAAAATTCAATGAGAACGAAAACCTTTACGAAAAACACTTGTTGCTATCAGGTTGTAAAATTGGATCAAAAACTTCGACTTCCGCAGGACGGATTTTTAATCTTTACTTGCGATTATCGGGACTATAAGGCAAGTTTAGGATTCGTGAATATAAAAAAAATTGAGATGACAATCAAACATGACATTACGATCATAGAGAAGTCTAAAAAAGTTAGTGGTATGTATAACGTATGTATAACGAGCTGCAGCCTAAACTTTCTTTTGGCATTTCCCAGAGGAGAAATTGAAATTTATTTGTAGGCCTAAAAATAAATGACCGTTTAGGAAAAGCTTATTTTTCTCGAAAACGGCTTCAACGATTTTGATGAGAATTTTTAAGAAATTTTTTGTTGGTATTGGCTATCATTTGATCAGAACCAATTTTAAGGGAAGTCTATTATTAACGGTACTTTTCATAAAACGTTTTTTTTTATTTTTGGCTTTGATGGTAACGGTTGTTTGGATTTCTGTCAAATTTTATATTTGAGAAGATCTAGGTAGCCAAATTAATTCTGCGTATCAAAATTTTGAATAACTTTTTTTGTAATTGAAATTAATTTTTGATTTTTTTTTTTTTTTTTTTTAAATCAATTATTTTTAAAACTAATCAAAAACAATTAAGTAATTTTTTTGTAAATGCTTTGTTTTTTTGTTTATTTGTTTATAATCTAGCTAGGAAAACCGAAAAAAATGCAAACAAAAGACTTGAATTTATCACTTGGTTCAAAAAGAAGTGAAATAACAAAGTTTCATATAAAAAATGCTTAAACTTTTTCTTTAACAGTTTATCTTTATTTATCAACAAATTCAATTTATCAATTCAAATTCGGTGATTATACTAAGAACAAATTTCCCACACGCAGGGATTTTCTTTGAAGGACAAGTTATAGCTATTATTGAAACTTATTATTGAAAGTTTACAATTTGATTTTGAGGCGTTCAAAAACTCAAATCAGTGATTATGCTGATGCAGAAGTTATGACTAAAATTATTATTTAAGCCAAACAAAATATTTGTTCCACCCTAATGGGATACCTACATAAAATGACTTTTAATAGTTGTGTTCCCCATAATTATTCACAGAAAATTCGCAGCTGCCAGATTTTTGAGTAGAGGGAATATACTCTCTTTGAGATATTTCTACGAAAAAAGGGCGGGAACGATAAAACTTTAAACGAAAAAAATTGCAGTATTCTTTCCTAGTGTTGCTTAAGCATCGATAGTATTTATTTCCGATATTATCGATAATTTTGAAAAATATATCGATAATATCGATGAATTTATCAAATGAATAGGCACAGGCAAATTATAAAGCATTTAAAACTCACTATTAAAGGTCCTATCATAAAAAAAAATTTAAAATATTCATAATTTGTAAGTCTGACGATAAAAATGTCATCAAATTCGACAGGCTTATTCTGATTTTATAGATTTATGATCGCCTACCCATACAACAAGTGAAGCTTACCACGTTTTATGAATACCTTTAATGTCTTTCAATGTGTAATAGGTTTTATTCGCTTATTAACAGCGTCAGTTAACTTTTTAAATACATCCCTGCTTCCAACAGTTACACACTTCACATATAACGCTATCAACTGCGGAAATTCCTCGTGTAATAGAAATTATTAAGGAAATTGTTACGTATTTTGGCTGTACATATATTGTTGTGTTCGCAATTTCAAAGCACTCAGGAAGCTGCAAGACTTTATATACATATTAGGTCCGTTCGTCTACTTGTTGGGTTGTTTTAGGAAAACTGTCAAACTTTGAAGAGTGGGATGAAAATTCTCAGAAAATAATAAAATTCGCTCAAAAGTAAAAGAACACTTTGTGGATCAAAATAGAGAAACTTTTTAATGTCAGAAAAAAAATAAAATTTAACTGAACGAAGTGGATCAATTAAGTGCAGATGAAATAAAAATTGTGATAGAAACTATTTTATTAGGCCATTATAAGGTCATTTTATTGTTTACTTTTGATTTAATTAAAAAAAAATAATTTAAAATTCTTCAAATACGGCTTCACAAAACGTCAAATTTCAAAAGCACTTTTGAGTTTGACAGAACTCACATTTCTCCCCCAAAACATTTTTTGGTTTAAAAATAATAATAAATAGGGAATTAAGGAGCAATGTTTTGCTCTCTCACAATCTCTCTTCTCAGGAAAACTCTCGAAAATGTGTGTAAACGAACAACATTTGTGTAAAATTGTTCAAAATAATCTGTTTTAGGGAGTAGACGAACAAAGCTGGTACGTGAAAAGTTTTGGCTGTCAGTGCAGCAAGAGCTTTTGGACACTTTCTCATAGCTTTAACAAGCTCACATCGAAAATCTGATAATCGTTAAAGCATATACATAGTATGAGCTATTCCAACACATCCATCCATCTCTTGAATAAGATCAAGCTCGGAATGAAGGATTTTGTTCATATATATACTATCGATAAACTGTATGATGTCCAAGCATCACTAATTAAACGTCAAATGATTGGTGGAAACTAACCATTATTGCGAAACGCTTTTGAATGTGTTTTGTTTATTATTTCAAGGGAAATTTTTGTGGCATCAGCTCTGCCAGCAAAACAATTAGTAGTTTTGTAGGTGCTTCCACGCTTTGAGCAACAATTCTTCCCTACTACTTCTTACAAACAGCTGGCTTCAGAGGACTCTTAAATCTTTAAACTCACACTGCTCTGTAACAATTGCCTGAACTTAATCAGGTACCTGGACTTCGTCAACAGTATTCATAGAAAAGTTCAAAGAACCAGCGTTTTTTGTTTTCTTTATAAACTTTTAAAAATAACTGCAATCTTTGCTAAACGCGTCGTAAATTTAATTTATTTATTGTCTTTTTTCAATTTCAAACAGACGTTTGGCTGCTACTTTTTTCTGCCTTCAAACATTTCTTGAGCAGGAATTTGCAGGGTGGAGAAATTATATTGTCTCTCACGAGCTCTCTTCTTCAAATTCCATGAATTTTTTGTGCACGGGAACAGGAATTAGCAGAAATTCGTGAAAATTCGTACGAATTCGCAGATTGGGATGACAACTAATGACTCTGTTCCAATAGATTTTTTTTTTAAAGTTATTTTAACTAACTTAATGCTAGACAAAAAAATTTAAAAAGAAGTAGCTTACATATTAACTTAGTTAACTTACTGACCCCATACGGGCTCTAAATTACACGCTATCTTAATTAATTGCCTTTCGGCCTAAGAATAACTTTATAAGTTCCAATTTTTGCATAAAAATTTAAAGCACAGCATTTTTTCCAGTGAGGGTAATAATCTCTCAGAGAAAGAAAAACTGTGCGCAGAGATGGAACGACTTTGGACAGAAAATTACAGAGCCATAGGCAAAACTAACAGAATGAAATGTCATGTTTTTTACTTGCGATTATACGTACTATATAATACAAGTTATGCATTCGTGCAGATTAAACATTTTGAGATAACAATCAAACATGACATTACGATGATAGAGAAACATATTTGAGTTACTGGCAAAATTCTGTCCGTCTGTCTGTCTGTCTGTACGGACGTATTTTGGACTGCAGTCTAAACGGTTGGGCCAATCGACTTCAAAATTTTGAACTTAAGGTTATTTTGACATTCTACAGAGGAGTTTTTTCAATTTCTCAAAAATTAACGGTACCTGTCATATAACCGTTATGTAAAAGCTTATTTTTCTCGAAAACGGCTCCAAGAATTTTTATAAAAAAAAATCACACTTTTTTACATTTCCTAAAGAAATAAAATGGCGTTTAAATTATTTCACCCAATTCAATTTAACGTACTTTATTCAAATAATCAAAAGTCACAAAAATCGAATAAATGCTTTGATGTTCACTTTAATTTTCTTAAATTTTATTCTACAATGTGACCCCACATATGAGCAAGTACATGCGATCCAGTCATGCAATTTTTCAATTTTCTGTGCACAAAAATTTTTGTAGCACAAATTCACAGGGTGGGGAAATTTTGTACTCTCTCGAGAGCGCTCTTTTCTTTGAAAAACTACGAAAAATTCACAAGATAACTTTGGACAGTTTTTCGGCGAATTTCGTAGTTTTGCCATTGTATATACATACATTTTCTATAGTACTCTCATGGTTGTCATTTTTCGTCTGACCATCTTTCCGGTTGATTCGTAACTAACTCTAAATAGTGGAGACAAGAACATTTACCGATATTTTATCAGTATTTAATACTCTTTTGTTCTTTGTTCTTATTCTATATCCAGACCAATTGGGGATTTCAGCGCCACTCATTGAGACTTGATTCGCAATTAAAAAATTGGCACGACTGGGTCGCACGTACTTGCTCTTATGTGCCTAATTACATTGGAAGGCAAGATCTTGGACAAAAACATATAACATTTACGTTGAAAGTAACACAGTTTGAACTTATAAAACCTATTAAAACCACAATACTTAACGGTTTTTAGTAAAAAATTAAGTACGGCACCGTACGTCTTAAATAACAAGGAATTTATGAAAAAAGTATTTCGAAAAATGATTTTGGTAAAATCCTGTTTTTTATTTTCAGTTTTTTGAAAAACAATAATTTTTAAATTTTTGTATGCAGTCTTTTAGAGTGAATATAAAATAATATTTTTTGATTAAGTTTAAAAATATTGATTTTTCAAACAAAAAAAAAATCAAAAATTAATTTTAATAAGAAAAAAAAAGTTTTCAAAATTTTGATATTCTTTTCAAATTATAAAATTTGACAGAAATCCATAGAGCTCTGATCAAATGATATCTCAATAAATTTCATCAAAATCGTTGGAGCCGTTTTCGAGAAAAATAAGCTTTTCCTAAACGGTCGCATGGCAAGTACCGTTATTTGTAGCCCTAAAAATAAAATTTCAATTACCCTCTGAGGAATGCTAAGAGATACACACATAACAAATATGAACGCAATCGCTTTGCTTTTGTCAGACTTTTTTAGACTTCCCTATGATTGTAATCATGTTTGATTGTTATCTCAATTTTTTTTTTTATATTCAGGAATCCTAAACTTGCCTATAATCATAATCGCAAGTACAAATGATGCTTCATTATGGTACTATATGCTGTGTATTTACAAAGGTTTTGCACTGCAATTGGAACAAACTTACCATTCTATACAAATCCGTCATTAAACCTTTGTATATACACACTGCATATAGCATCATTTTTAATTGCGAATCAAGTCGCAATGAGTGGCGCTCAAATCGCCAATTGGTCTGGATATAGAATAAGAACAAACAACAAAAGTGTATGAAATACTGGTAAAATCTCGGTAAATCTTCTTGTCTCCACTATTTAAAGTTAGTTACGGAACAATCAGGAAGATGGCCAGAGGAAAAATGACACCATGAAGAGTGCTATTGAGAAGGATGATTAAACTTTGTCGCCTAAATTATCGTACTCTCCCTTGATACTTTTTTGTCCCACGATTCCTGTCGGAAACAATTGACATAAAAAAAAAGAAACTTGCCATAGCAACACACGGGCATCTGCTAGAAGAAACACTGACGCCACTCTTTACCAAGGTATTTTTGGGAGAAATTAATTTGATATTGTTTTTTCGATTTACTTACAGTTTGCTTCTCTCTGAACCCAATTCTAGTCAATGCAGACGAATTCGAAGGAACTGTCTTGAAAAATACTGATCCTGCTGATAAGTATAAAGTTCTTCCGTTTTTATCATTCATAACGCAAACACGAGAATGGTGGAAAGTATGATACTAGAACCGAGTTCGGCTTGGAGCTGACGCGCCAAAAACATGTCTATTCCTTAATTCATTCATTATTTCATTAATCTATATTTTACCGTGCGCCTAGTATAAAGCGCTTGAAACAAAATAATTATTTGTTCAATAAATGACGAGATCGCAATTGAAGGAAAGTTGTAAAAATAATTACTCGAAACTAAATTCGACAAAAAATTAATGCAAGATGAAAAACACACGATGTTTTCTTATTGCCTCGTTTTTTCCTTTCTTACTTTTGTTTGATAAGAGACCAGTCTGTAGCCTCTGTAGAGGCTGGTTGATTTGATTGGAGACAAAATTATTAACAATAATAAAAAACATAATAGGGTTACACCCGAAAATGAGGAAGCGCATTTATGTAAAGGGAGACAATTTCAAGGCTGCTTTGGGGCTACAAATATGCGCCATACTTACCAGTTTTGTAAGCTGTTAACATGGCGAACATTTTCAGTGATCTAGAAATTTCATCATCTTCTTTAATTATACTTGTGCCTTCCAAGTACCGATCTTGATGTGAATTCATCAAATAAATTGATCCGAAGTTTTCCTGAAAGAGATAACAGCCGCGCAATTTATTTTTCCGCATTCAATGTTTTCTAACGGTTTGTATACATATACATATGTATGTATATGAAATTTTGATAGATATTTTGCTCGATGGTTTTAACAGATGTATGTATGTATAAATTCTTACAAATTATTAATATATATTTACATTGTTCTCCACGTTACTTCTGTACATGTCGTCAGGATACATATAAGATTAAGATAAAAAACAGTAAAAAAACACTGGTTTTTTCGTTAAAATATGTATTTAAAAGCGTTTATTTAAAATTTGCATTAGCATCCACTTTATTGTATTAATTCAATTAATTTTAATAAGCTGTGATTTCGACAAAGTGCTGTGTTCAAAATATCCGTCCAACTTCCAACTAAAATGAAAAAGAAAACCATTTAGATTTCGGTAAAAAATAAATTGACATCCCTCATAACGGTAAACGTCTTTTATCTTTTCAAACCAGGTGGAAAAAGGAGACGGGTGTATTTTGTTTTTGAAGCCTTACAGAGAGAAGAAACAAAGGGAGTGTTATTATCCGAAGTGATCTTAGTTATGTTCCAATTGGTATGCAAGCAAAAACTTTGTAACTAGTACTATCATGGAGCGTCATTTTTTAGTTCCGAGTCAAGTCGCAATGAGGCGCGCTGGTAGATATAGAATAAAAACAAATAACAAAAGCGTGGTAAATACTGGTAAAATATCGGGAAATATTCTCGTCTCTACTATTCGAAGTCAGTTCCGAATCAACCAGGAAGATGGCCAGACGAAAAATGACACCATTAGAGTATTATAGAGAATGTATATACAATGGCAAAAATGTGAAATAATTTCAGAAGAGATAGATATTGAGAGAGTACAAAGTTTTCCCACACTGCAAATTTTTACTGAAAATATCAATTTAATTTTATTGTTACTAACTGAGAAAATGAATAAATTATTAATTCCTAAAATTTAAAAAGAAAAACATATATTACAAAATTGTTCATATTATTTTTTTCCGTACGACCAACAAAATCATGACAGCGAACTGTAAAAGTTAAATCGCAATTTTCAAGATCAGAACGTGAACCTCAAACATGCGAATAAAGAAATTGTTCGAATTTAATATCAAATATAATTTATGCACGTCAATCAGCTGTGTTTTGATGTTGGTGCTTTTTTAATTTTTTATCTCTCCTCCTCCAATTTGAAAGATACATATAAATATGAGCATTTTAACTCTTCTTAAAATATTTATAGCTCATAAGACTACACAGTTTTTCCGAAAATAAAATTGTTTCATTGTTTTTGACAACTGCTGACAGATAAAAAATCCATTTAGTAGCCTCCTGGACAAAAAAAAGCTTATGTGAAAGGAATGTCAAAATTTGCGATTTGCAGTTCGCTGCTCATGTGCTCAGCCCTATTAATACAAAACACTTATTCCATCTTTATGACACAAAATGTACATGAAATAGTAAATTGACGTTTACCTACAGTCTGCAGTAAAGATATTACTTTTTTCCCAATTCAAACGTACTCATTGCGTAAAATGTCAGAAAGTGAGCAAAAATTCTGTCGATACGAACTTATTTGTATATCACTCGATTTGTTACGGTATCGTTACGTACGTCAAATAAAGGGTTTGTAGAAAACCGGTGTTGTGATAATCTTTACACAATTATGTTTATTTAAACTTTTTGCAAATAGTGAAAGTCAGTTGTAAGGCGTGTTTGTGTTTCTACTTTAAGTAAATATTGTTTCGGAATCGAACAATAGAAAAATCGATCAGTTCAGGATATCGAGAACCCTCAGCTACTAGCATAAGAATCAAGTATTCTATGATCACATCCACTTTGTTCACGTTTATCGATTTTATCAAATTTTAAATTCAGGTTAGAAATTTGAAATTTTGTTCCCAATAATTCAAACATAAAAATATGATTTAAAATAATTTTCTCCTACAATCCCACAAATTTGTTTTATTACTTCTTTTAGGCATGTCATTTTACAAACAGCTGTTTGAGTGGGTACGTTCACGAACTTATCCTTACTTAGGTTACCTTCACTTTTGTTCTAAATGGGTACGTTAACGAACGTAACTTTCGGATAGTTTACCTTGCTTTTGTTGTAATTAGCATGGTTAAAAGCAGCTGTTTTCCAGCTGATTGAAGAACATATGGAAACAGAAAGAAAATCCAAAGGTATCCTAAAATTTGCTAGATACTTTTCTCAACACGTCAACAGCTGGCTGTGTTTCTCTTGTGTTTCAAATTTTTAGAGGTAGTCTATCTGGTTGTATTTGTTAGTTCACAAAAAGAACCAAACACAGCAAAGTAACCTATCCAAAAGATACGTACGTGTACGTACTCAAATACAACAAAAACAAAGGTAACCTATCCGAACGAAAAATTCGTTAACGTACGCAGTTATGACAAAGCTTACAACAGTTGCAAAAAAAAGACACCTCTCTCGATTTTATTTATTTATGTGTTCCATTTTAGTAACTAGCGCTTAGCCGATAGCCGTTAAAGACGCAGCCATTTCCAAAAGACTAGAATGACAAATGGAAAACAAAGAACAAGTGACTAAAAAGAAATCGAATAATACAGCAAGAACGATAAAGGTAGTGAAAAAATATAGAGGTGGCTTAAAACCAAACAGAATTTTTTATTTTTATTTTTAGAAAGATCTATGATTACAAATTGCACGTGAACCTAAAACAGTTTTTTTTTTAAATAAAAATATAAAATCAAAAACTCCAGAGCAACAACAATGATCAATTGTCAAAAAACCCCAATGACTCATACAGGACAAGCTACATTTCAATTCACCTAAGAAGGAAGAAAAAAAGTTTGTTAGGAGCACGAAAAGAATAGTAAAATATCGCCTTACAAGGTTTCTTTGCCTTACATCATCTCTCCTCCAAAATTATAAGCACTCCAATAAAAGTTAAGCCTAGGTAAGATCTTCCCTCGAAAGCCCTTAACAGAGAGTAGCCCTTACAATGGTGCCTTCACCGAGCCCAAATTTTTCAATGGATTGTTGGTTGAATGATCCTCCTGACCTGGTTCATGTAACATGCCTCCTTCCAAATGGAATTCTGCTCATACAAGAAGTTTGCGCAACGGCGACTATCCGAGAAATAAAAATGGTGAGTCGGTGTTTATTAAAGAATATGTTTGTATTCTATGAAATATGTAATCCTAGGAGCTATTGGCTTCTGCAAAAGCTTATCCGCTTTACGAAATGCTTAAGGAGCATTCGATGTATGCTCTGCGGGGCATTACTAAGTTCAATACGGTGGAGAACTTCAAAGATTCTGGTCGTTTGTGCGATATACAACCGTATCTGTGCCTCTTAGAATTAGCTGAATCTACCGAGTATTCCAGCGACCAGGAGCTCTGCAATCTTATAAGTTATATGATTGGCAAATCTGTAGATGACTTTCGGGCAATGAAAAGCCCCGAAGTTAGTGATTTCCGTTACAAGATGTCTTTGCTAAGTGAAGAGATTGAAAACGAACGAGCAACTGTTTCGTGGAGTGAGAAACTACTATACGAGCATCCCTTAAGACTGGCCAGGACACCACGAATGCCTACAATTAAGGGGCGTTTGCGCAATGACAGCTTTGTTGTAACGGTAAAGCTGGAAAACGATGAGAGCATATTTAGTTTGCGGGCAAATGATACAGACACACCAACTAAGTTGATCGAAATGGCACTTGCCAAGATGTCCAGATCAATGGTCAAGTTGAACGGTCAGTCAACTTCGTCGTATATTCTTAGAGTTGGCGGACGAGATGAGTATTTGTTTGGCGAGTTTCCGTTGATTCAATTTATATACATTCAGGTGAGTCTTAAATCTATCATAAATAATTTATTTTAAAGCGGTTTTTTGAACGAAACTTAAGTTTAAGTTCCTAAATATTCTCCGTAACTTTTTGTCAATCTCCGGACTTCGAAATTATTATATGTAATGGTTGTTTTTTAAGCTTGAGAGAAAGCTTGAGAACTTTCAATAATAATACAAGACAGAAATTTTGTTCGAATGAATTTTGTATTATTTTATTAGTATAATAGGGAATTCGTGTTGTTCAGCTAAAAAATCCCTATATATCACGGTACGTCCGAAATTGGGCTCAATGTTTTTTTTTTTTTTTTTTTGACAGGAGGAAATCTTCAAAAGACACTTGGCAGTATTCGACACCAAGTAGTGTGGGACTCTTAACCACTAAAACCACCTCTTTATCAGGACCAATCTTGAGAGATCGACATCAGATTTTTCTTTCTTAACTTTGTAAAATCACTTTGGGGGAAGTTTAAACTGTTAATACTTTCCCATGTTTTTTTAGACCATAAGCTCATGAGGCTTGGTTCTTCTTAATCTCCGAACATGGTTTCTGGTATTCAAGACGGACACCATTTCGGAATTGGTATGACTTTGCAGTCTCTGATTATGCGATACAGCGTATTTTTTAACAACTTCTGTAACCGTTTCTATTTGTAAGTCACGATGTAGATCGCCATTTCTTATGTACCAAGGTGCATTAACTATTCCACGAAGGACTTTGTTTTGGAATTTTTGGATGATTTCGGTATTTGTTTTCTTTGTACAGCCCCATAATTGGATACCATAGGTCCAAACAGGCTTTAGTACTTGATTATACAGCATTATTTTGTTTTGGGTTGTTACCAAGTAACCAGTACATTTTCCTATATTTCAAGTTTAATTCTTCTCTTTTCTTTTTGATGTGCTCTTTCCACTTTAGCTTTGCATCCAAAGTCATTCCAAGGTATTTGGCCGTATTGGCGTAAGGTACAGCTTGATTATTAATGAATATTGGAATATTGTTTATCTTTTTATTTGTAAAGTTTATATGTGAAGATTTTGTTTCATTTAGTTTGATACGCCATTTTTCGGTCCAATCTCTGACTATGTCGACGGCATTTTGTAGTTTTACTGCTGCCTTTGAGACACATTTGTCGGGTACCAAAATTGCGGTATCATCTGCAAAAGTAGCCATTATGGTGTGATTACCAACTGGGATATCCCTTGTGTATAGTAAATACAGGGTAGAACCTAGGACACTTCCTTGTGGTACACCGGCTTCTATTTTCTTCAATTCCGAATATTCTTGATCGTACCTTACTCTAAACAATCGGTCTGAGATGTACGATTTTAATATTTCATAGTACTGTCTGGGAAGATCCCTTTGCAGTTTGTACTCAAGTCCCTCATGCCAAACCTTGTCAAAGGCTTGAGCAACATCTAAGAAAATAGCTGAACATACTTGTTTTTCTTCTAATGCTTTTTCTATTACATCCGTTATTCTATGAACTTGGTCTATCGTGGAATGTTTATTTCTAAAGCCAAACTGATGATTTGGGATTAACCTTCTTTCTTCTATAATTTTGCTAAGTTTCTTCAGAGGCAGTTTTTCAAAAACTTTTGCCATAATTGGTATAAGCGATATTGGTCTGTAAGATGCACTTCTGTAGGTGTCTTACCTTGCTTGGGTATGACAATAACTTCAGCAATTTTCCAATGGTGTGGGACATACCGTTGCTTAAGGCATGCATTTATTATATATTGGAGTTTTATGAAGGCTTTCAAAGGCATTTCTTTCACAACCTGGGCAGTAATTAGATCGTAACCTGGTGATTTTTTATTTGATAGTTGATGTAAACACATACTTTTTATTTCTTTTAAGCTTACAATTGGTATTTCACTTTCATCTATCTTATCAACAAACTGTAAGCTATTTTCAGCCGCGTTTGTTGGATATGGCTTAAAAACATTCGCAAGATGCTCCGCGAAAAGGTTAGCTTTTTCTTTTGGGTTACCGATCCATTTCCCATCTTGAGATTTCAAGGGCGAGTTTAGTAACTGCGGTCTTTTCAGGCGCTTGGCTGCTTTCCATAGCGAAAAATCGGTTGAAGCATCAGTCGTTAAATTCTTTAGGAATGTACTGAGTGAATCATTTTTGAATTTATAAATTTGTTTTTTTAGATTGTTGCTTATACGGATAAACGTTGTTTTATCATCTGGAAATCTAGTATTTTGCCATTTTCTTCGAGCTCTTCTTTTCTCTATTATCAACTCTCTTATCTCTAAAGGATATTTTATTTCATTTTGTCTTCTATTAGAAAATGTTGGAGTACTTTCTTCAGCGGCCTGTTGCACATCAGCAATAAATTGTTCCACTTCATGGTCAATTTGCTCGATTGTATCCATGGGAGATCTTAAATTTATAAAACTTAAAAGTCTTTCTCTAAAATCACTCCAGTTTGTTTTCTTATTTACAAGCTTTGGATTACTTTTTTCTATTACTTCCGATTCACTTAGTGATAGAATCACTGGAGTATGATCTGATGACAAGTCATAATTACCTTCGACACTAATGTGATTTCGTTTGATTCCTTTAGCTACAAAAAGTCAATAAGGTCTGGTATTTTGTTAGTATCGGAAGGCCAGTAAGTAGGCGACCTGGAGGAATAGAATTCGCAATTTTATTTACGGCCTGCTTGGAAAAGTCTTTTGCCTTTTGTTGATATAAGTCTTGAACCCCAATGGGTGTGTTTCGCATTGAAGTCTCCACCAACAAGAAAGTTATGCCCAAGAAGATTTAATAGATCTGTATAGTCATCTTCTGTCGGGGAGCGCCTTGGTGGGCAGTATATAGCTGCTATCTTAAACTCTTTCATTTTCATACCAATACTAATAATTGTTACTTGCATATTTTCATTAGTAAGCTTGGTTTCTTCATAATGTTTTAAGCTTTCTTTTATAAGAATTGCCGATCCATCTCTTGCCTTGTCAGTTGGATGTGGAGCGTGGTAACATGAATAGTTTTCTATTACATTATCTAGATTTTGCCCATAGGAGAAGTGAGTTTCGGACACCAGGCAAATATCTATATGTTCTAGATCTAAAAAGATTTTTAATTCAGATAAGTGTTGTAAAAGACCGTTTGCATTCCATGTAGCGATTTTAAGTGTTCTGTCCATCATTGTTTTTTGAGAGCGACTTTTTCGCTTAACTGTTTGATATTCAAATCCTGTTTATCAATTCTTTGGAGAATGGGGTGTAGCATTTCTTTTATGGAAGTCTCTTCATTCTTCCGCACATTTTTTAGAATCTGAGAATAGGATTTATTTTCATCGCTTTTACTTTGAACAGCTTTTTTAGGCGGTTCATTCTTAGTATTGTTTTCAGCAGTTAAATCGGTATTTACTGTGTTTCTGGGTTTGTCTCTAGCAGATGTATTTTTGCTTCTGAACTCTTGGAATTTTTTGGCAACTGGGCAGCCTCTATAGCTTGCCGGGTGATTACCACGGCAGTTCACACATTTTGCTTTCTGATCTTTGCTCATCGGACAATTTTTAGTTGCATGTTTTCCTTCGCACTTTACACAAGCAAACTCGCGGTTGCAGTATTTTTGGGTATGACCATAAGCTTGGCAACGTTTGCACTGCGGAACAACTTTAGATTTTCGGAGTGGTTCAATTTTAACAGCTATGCCCAAGATTGATCTTACTTTATAAATCTCCTCGACACTTTGCTTACTGTCAAAAGTTAGCATGAATAAAGGTAGTAACCTCTTACTTGTCGTCGATTCTCCAGGAGTTTTTAATTGTCTCATTCTTAAATAGATTGACTGCATCAAGGGCTTGGAAGCCTTTTTGTACAAGATCTTCCACTACTTCCTCGGGAGAGCACGAGGAATGAAGACCTCTGGCTACTACTTTTATTGGCCTTGTAGCTTTGTTCTCATATGAGTGCCATTGAATTTGGTGTTTGCTCAGTTCTTCAGTGACAGATCTATACTCGTCGGCTTCTTCAACTGTGACTTTCCAGTTGTCTTTGTTATTCTTCAAAGTAGTTCTTTGATTTTGATTGGTCTATCTCTTTGTCTTCGATGGAACTCTGTTGATCTGTAATGTCGATCTCTTCATTTTTCTTGGTCCCTTTTTCGCTGATGTGTTTAACATCGATAGTATTGTTTGGGGTTGTCTGATGTGATGTAACCCCTGAAGTAAATTTGTTTGGGGGAGTTCTTTGCATCTTTGAACTCCGTCTCTCAATATTTATAAGCAATAATTGGTCCTCCCCAGAATCCATAGGACCGACCTCTAAAGAGAGTGGATTTACCAGTTTAACTGGATTGCCACCTGGGGTATTTAGTCTAGTCGTTTTGTTCATTGCCATAATTTTTTTAATTTTGTTTACGTACCATAAATAGGTCAGTTACTTCTATCTATAGTTTATATTCAGCCGCCCCACAGGGTACAGACGCTGACCAGTGTGCCGCACAATATGTGTCAGACGCTCTTGGATTTAGTTGTGAGCTGGTGCATTCAGAGCGATATTTCTGTTCTTTTGCTCCTAGTTCCTGAAAAGATAACTCAGGTGACTCAGCTCGTGGATCGAATGGATCCAACGCTCGTCGTTAGTTGGATATCCAGCGGGCACCGCGAGGAGGTGACGATGCGATTTTGCTCAAGGGTGAACTGATGAGCATTCCTTGCAAGACGAGTATTATGGGAGAAACTGTTAAGGGGAGGAATGCAACTGGCTACTTCGAGTCAACATTTCTTATAAAAGAAACGATAAAAAAAGGAATGACATGAAACATCGCGTCGGTGTTCTAAAGGGGCGATTGTTTCAGAGACATTTCTATTTCCTATTAATCTTAACGCATTTTTTGTATTTTATAACTCCTGCCCAGAGGTGGGAGTTGTACTCCAGTTTTGGGCGTATACATTTTATAAATTGTAGCCAGATCAGAAGGGGAAAAAAACTTCTTGGATCGATACAGAAAACCTAAGCGCTTAGCAGCATTTTTAGCGATCTCAAGTATATGGTCGTTCCAACTGAGGTCGTCGTTGACACACATACCGAGTACTGAGAGCTTTTCGGTTCCTTCGATGTAAGTGCCATTCATGGACAATGGCATTGGGGGTATGTTTAGCTTTAATGACAGAAGACAGCATTGAGTTTTCAAAGCATTAAAACTCCACACGATTCCTATTACCCTATTTGACAATGCTGTATAAATCGGAGTTTAATGAGCTTGAAATACGGTACCGTTGCAATTGTACGTCCGAAGCGAACCACGTGAATTATCGAACGAATAGGAAAAGCTGAGGGTAGAGTCGTCAGCAAAACAGTTAAGTGGATTAGAAGTAACAGATAGAAGATCGTTTATAAAAATGAGGAAAAGAGTCGGAGACAGGGGCACAATAAAACTTGTATTGTCCAGAAGATAGATTCTAATCCAACGAACAAGAGTATTATCGATCCCAAAAGCACGCATTTTCGATAAGAGAGATTCATGCTAAACTCTATCAAATGCATTGGAGAGCAATAATCTTACTTTCACCAAAGCGATGTAAAGATTTGTTCCCATGTTCGATGAGATATGCCATCAGATCACCATTGGAACGGTTGCTGCGGAAGCCATACTGACGGTCATGGAGAAGCTTTCGATCTTCGAGATATTCCTTAAGCTGACGGTTAATCAGCGTTTCCATGACCTTAGAAAGAAGGGATGTTAGTGCTAAGGGGGACCTTTCTTAGGGACTGGCTGGAAAAATGCTGTTTTCCATCTTCTAGGAAAGATTCCAGAAAAGTAGGAGCGATGGAAAAGCTTACGCAGTTCCAACCGCAGATGTTGAGGAGTTTTTGTCAACACAGTTGGACATTCTCAACTGTCAAACCATAGACAACCACCATCGAAACTTTTCATGCAGCTAAAACACACCTTTTATATTCCTTTCCTATAAACCGCATTCATAAATTAGGGATCTCGGAAGTGGTAAACTCAATTTTCTAAAACTGTAATCTGATTGATGTAGCCTCTGAATATCAAATGACAGCAGGTCTTACATACGGTAGCCAAAAGTTTTGTGTGTAGAAGTCTAAATATCGATATGTTCTAGTTGTCGATTCCTTGTTTATAAGTTGTCAATAGCCCACACCTGATGTCGGTTTGCTACAGTTGTTGTAGTAGGATTCACCATAGGTTGACTAGCTTTCGGGACACAAAACAGTTGGTATTCGATTCGAAAGGAACGCCATAACTTGGATGGTCGAATGCAGGCCGTCCATTCTGGGAAAACTAGTGGTTTTAAGCCGCCCATTACAGGTAAGGATGCTACTTTCTGCTGCCGTTGACCTTATAGGGGAGGATCTTGTCCCAATGACAAACGAGGACCTTACAGCAAAACACATATCGTGTCAAAATTCAAAACACAAACAAAAAAATAACCTCCACAATAAAACATGAATCCCACCACCGAACGAAACCTCTCTCCAAAAAAAATATTTTGTAACTGTTCTATTCAGTAAAATATCACTCATTACAGTTTTTCTACAATAGCAATTGGTTCTCACGTTCTCGTCTTTTATATTAGGAATAATATTGCATACCAACTTTAACCAAAATACGGTCTGTGGCTGATTAAAATGTACGGTAAATAAGTGCATTATTCATAGTTGTTTCATTTATAGAAGTCCTTATTTTGACATAACGTCGACTTTCAATGGATTTGATTCTTTGTCAGATTCTATAGGAAGAATTGTTTCCGATTTTCTTCCCGCTCTTCTTTGGTATGTCCTAACGCTCGAACATTTTGGTTCACAGAAAAACTGACTAAAAAAGAAATAACTTACTTACTTACTTAAGGGGCGCTACAGTTCGGGACAAACGTATGCCTCGGCGTAATAGAGCAGAGAGGGCTTTGCTACTCAATTGCCTTCCTAGCCCATAGCAACAGCGATTGGCAAGAGTAATTCTTCGCTTTATTTTTTACGAGATGTTGTTGTCAGATGTTATAGCGGATCCGAGGTACACAAAGTACCTAACTACCACAAAGTTGTACCTGTCTATTGTGATGTTTTGTCCAATCCGCCGGTGTTGTGTGTCCCTTTTTGTGGAAGGGGTGGACGGAAGTTTTGTCTGTCATCGTCCATGTTGAATGGTTCATTCTGCCTGACAGCAGGATTTTGGTCTTTATCGTCGTTTAACAGTCTGCAGAAATGGTCCTTCCATGTATTTATCTATCTCTACAAGCTTCTGTGCGGGTTTTTTACTTGTTGGTAAAACTTCCGCACGTTGTTAATGGAGTTGCATCTCTCAATATCTTCAATCGCGTGCTTTTCATGCTCTCTCTTTTTCTTTCGGAAACGCCGGTGTTCTTCCCGTCTTTTCTGCTCGTAGAGCTCGCGAGCAGCTCTCGTCCTTCTTTGCAGCGCCGCTTTATATGCCTCTTGTTGGCTGCATGGGCCTGCCTGCATTCTGGTCCGTTTACAGACGTTGTGTCGTGTAGGCTATGTTTTCCGACAGTCCTACCAAAGATTTCCTCTTTACCTATTTTGGTGTTAAAATCGCCTAGTACGATCTTAACGTCGTATTTAGGGCATTGCTCATAAGTTTTGTCGAGGAGCTCGTAGAAGTCATTCTTGGTGGCGTCATCTTTGTCCTCTGTGGGGGCATGAGCGCATATTAGGCTAATGTTGGCGAATTTACAGTCACAGTTTTTTTAAGAGTTCTAACATTCCACGTGCAGATCAGAAAGTTGTTGTCCTTAATTCGTTTTTTCCGGGTCGTCAACAGTTAATCCGTCCTTTTCCGAGGATATTGGTCGCTTCGCAACTTTTTCTTTTTTCCATGGCAGGGTTGTTAACCCCACGTACAACCCCAAACCTGGAGGGCCAGGTCCTTTGTTGGATTCTTTGGACAAAAGAATCCGGAGAATCCGGAGTCAGTAACCCACTTCGGGGATATGAGCGCTGCCGTTGGCCCATTAAGGGTTCATCCGCCACCATCTCTATTTCAATGCCCTTACTTACATTGAATTGTCCCAATGACCTTATCTCCAAATACGTCGAAGTAGCTTATTAGGGCATCTGCTTCGTTGACTGTTGACGCCACCTTTGGTGCAATTGGTTGGGCTCATCCGCCGTACGTCCTCTTTCTGAGGAGCTCGTGCAAGACTTGTGCGAATCGATCAATACAGCCATTAAAGCAGAGCATTATAGTGTTGCTATTTTTTCTGTGTTCAACACTCGCGCTTATAAGTTTAGCAGGAATGTCCGGATGGAAAGACCAGTACCCGGTGGTTACCGCGGGGAAGTAAAATAAGCACGATTGATGAGTACGAGATAGTTGCAGCACTGTGCATCATCTGTTTGACGCCGTGCAGTGCCTACCCTATTCATACAGCACCCAACCACCAAAAGAAATAAAGCCTCAGATAACTCTCTAATAACGACGTAACACAAAAAGTTTGTTCCATTCAAGACTTTTTAAAGCGAATAATAAAATTGCCTTTGGACCGGTTCAATTTTGTTCGCATCAATATTATCCAACAGAGACCAATAATAGACAATCGGATATTATTGTCTAAAATATAGCTAAAGGAGAACCTGGATGACAGCGTCAATTCACTAATCTTTTGTGCGTCAATTAGATTCTCAGCATTTATTACACTTTTTTCCCCAAAAATAAAATAATATTGCACTTCTCCACATTTAGCAATGAGCCATTCTTTTCACACCAGCTGAGAGGATTATCCGGACATTCTTGTAAAAAAAAGTCCATTGATTTCGCTGTTGATATTACAAAATAACTTGAGGTCATCGACAAACAAAAGTACTGCGTCTTGTAAGTAACAAAGGCAGGTCGCTTATAAATAGTAAAAATAGAAGCGGACCAAGATGGCTACCTTTAGTCACTCCAGACGTAGCATTCCTATTTAGAAAATCGCAAATTTCTGTACATGTAATAGAATATAGTTTCCTATCTTTTGCAACCTAGTGCGTCAATAAATAAATTTTACTCTCGAAACTTTCCCTTTTTTGCAAAATCAAATGGGTTTATCGCTCATTATGCAAATAATATATGTATTATCATTCTATAAATTTACAAGTTAACCCCAATTTTTGATTTGTACTTCTTATTTAGGAAAGCTTATCACGCGACGGTGTTCCATTGATTGTTCTTAAACCAATACACACTTTACCTAC
Source organism: Platycheirus rosarum (assembly GCA_963971375.1). Lineage (NCBI taxonomy): Eukaryota > Metazoa > Arthropoda > Insecta > Diptera > Syrphidae > Platycheirus > Platycheirus rosarum. The sequence goes on along the minus strand of OZ020509.1, from coordinate 29,724,489 downwards.
GTATATTAATCACAAACAACTCAGCATAGAATTTAAACCCAAAATCAATGAGAACCTCAACTACAAGACAAGCACAATACGAAAACGACAAAAGTTCGCCTCATCATGGGATATACAAGAACCATTTCGTTTAGAATTGCATGGCATCGACAATGTTAACTGTGATTTAAATCCAACGCCTGAGATAGGTGTTCACCTTGGACTCTTTCATGGTGAAAGAAGGTTATGTGCATTGCAGAAATCTACGGAACTTCCGGTGGATAACGATGGAAAAATTGCCTTCAATGAAGCAATATCATTTGATATCTTCCTGCAAAATGTGCCTCGAAGTGCTCGACTATGCATTTCTATCTACGCAAAGACTGTTAAGTTTGGTGGTTCTAGATCGAAGAAGATAAGCACCAGCAAGGAAAGCAAAGATGGAAAAGAGAGTAAAGACAGTAAAGATAGCACTAAGGATAATCGAGAGTATCACACGAGCCCACTAGCTTGGGTAAATACGACTCTATTCGACTATAAGCATCAGCTAAAGACCGGTCAGCTTACTCTACATACATGGACAAATGCAGATGATATACAATCGGATGAAATATTCCATCCGTTAGGTACCGTAGAACCAAATCCTAGAAATGAAGATTGTGCTGTTGTTAAGTTAACATTCCACAAGTAGGTTTACTTTCACTTTATAATTAAAATAATTGATTTGAATAATTACACTTTTTTAGCTACAACTGTGAAAATGGAATTATTTACCCAGAGGAAGAAACTGTTTTATTACATGCTGAAAAATTGGCCGAAACTGAAAACCTAAATCGGTCCAAATCGCAAGATAACAAGATCATCCAAAAGGTTTTAGCAAGCTACTCGCGAAGCGACAAACTCGACGAGATGCACGATCAAGACCGAAATGACATTTGGTCAAACAGGTAAGTTTCGAATTAACCTAAATCTATGTAGTAGACACACTTACGAGCACTGGCTACTGAGGCCATTGGCTCAGACGATAATACACACACAAGACGATTTAACCGAATTAACCTATTATTTACATTTGTACTGTACATGCATGATGAAAACGGAAAATTGACTCCGGATAGTTTGAGTAAAATGATTTTTTTTGTAAATACCTTACTCTACTCTAGGCGGCTCTGCCAACAAGCTTTTCAGCCAGCTTAGTCCCTAGCTAACTAAGTATCCATTTCATTTTATTGTATCGTCCTTTCGGAGTGTAATCGAAGATTTTTTCGGGCTGGAGCAGCAGTGTTCCTCCGCTCTATATGGCCCACGCACCTGAGACTTTGGACTAGGCTAGGTAGTGTCGGTGTATAGCCCGTGCAGTAAATCGCTGTATCTCCTTCTCCACTCGCAATATATATATAAACAGTCCCAAAAATCACTCGACAAATTCTGCTCCCAAACCCACGAAAGCAATATTTTGTCTATGCACACAATAATAACTTAAAACCTACAAAACAATCTACGAAATATTTGATATCATGAAATAGCACACCAAATTTGAAAATAAATGCCTTCCTTCTCTGAAACGAACTGCCAACAGCTGATTTGAATTTAAATTTTGAATTTTGACAGCAAAGATATCTTACACCAAGAAAATACCTGGGGCGCATGAGGGTGTACTCAGTGCGTGCCCGGTGTTCACATCAAACACAGTGCAAAAAAACTGGGGCGAAAAAAGTGTCACATAAATCACTTCAGTGTGATTTCAGGGTACACCAGTGCGCCCCAGTGCTGACATCGAACAAAGCTATTATTAGACTTTGTTGGGATTGTTACGATTTCATTTTGGAACGATTTATTGTTAGACATTGTTAATTTTGTCAAACAAATATTAAAACAAAAAAAAATCAACGTACTTTTCCAAATGAATACTTAATTAAATACAGAGTTTGCCATCGAAAATAGTTCTATTTGCATTATCGTTGCAAAAGATTAAGTTTTTAATCATTGTCACTTTAATTTTTAAACACCACTAAAACCAAAAAAAAAAACTTTATGAATTTTGATTTTTTATTTGAATTCTAAACGAACTTTAACTTTGACAGATCAACAATCTCAATTCATATCATGGACATGAGTTGGAAATAGTTAAAAATCGTAACTATTTGACACTTCAAGAATGCATTTTGGAACGATGTTTTCCTGTAAAATAGTTACGAATCGTAACTATTTCGCATTTTTTAACGACAAATAGTTAACAATTGTTAAAGATTGTCAACGATAGTTAATAAAAGAACGCCCCAATGATCTCTGATGGGTTGGCAGATTTGATCTGAATGCACACTTACACGTAAATAGTCTTTCGGTCAAACGTCAAATGGAAAATATTTTGTTATTTGTTGTTTGTTGTGAACTAGTGCCAGCCAAAAAATTAACAAATACATATCCATTAAACATACAAAATAACAAATAAAGGTGTTTTTGAAGTGAGAAAATAAAAATATTGCATTTTGAATATATCAACTGTACATGCCTGGTATTTTTGTGTGTGATACCAAATACTGTGTATGCTCGTCAGTGATTGACCAATACTAAAATACTAATACAAATCTTTGAAATTTGAATGAATTTTGCTATTAGTAAAAGCTTGCTTTTCAAGCAAACGGCGATCAAGATGTATATAAAACATATGAACATTTTTTTCAACTATATCGAGAACTGGTAAACCGATTAGAACCAAAAAATCATATTTAAAAACATGTAAGGCAAGGAAAAAAACTCAAGAACGAGACATAATATGGGAAGTAGTGTTATTTAAACACATTTAGAAAGTAATTTGATATGATATAACTACCATCCAGGCTATCAGACCAAGTACGTAGTCGTATCCATTTTTTCTCCCGAGAAGGCGGTGTTCCTCTTCTTTTTTTCGAGGAACCCGCAAGCAGTTATTGTCTTTCAATGCAGTGTCGCGTTGTGTGCATCCTTTTAGCTATAGTGGCCGTATAAAACCCAACACGTTTCATTTTGACTACAATGAGGTAGCAATGCGAGGTGTTAGGATGCAAATTCAGGCATCCTTGATACTAGAGCTATGCCTTGCGTCGCTCTCTATTTGGTGAATCTGGATAAAAGTTCACTGATCAGCAGTTGAAAAAATAGTTATCAAAAAACAATACAAATTTGTCCTTGCTGCTTCAACTGAAAAAAACAATTTACATTATTTTTCTTTTTATTGATTAAACCTTTTTGAAAACACACTATTTTTTAACCATTTTCCAATTGCTCTTCTAAATTAATTAATACACACCTATTATAATACGTATGCATGTACTATATATCTATCAATTTTTTAAAACACGTTGCAAGAATTATAGGACAAACAAATTGTTAATAGTATATAATATATGTATTGTATATAGTTGATCCAGGTTATAATAATTTCTTGATTAATGTTTTTTTTTTTAGAATGGACTGCCGAAATGAATGCCCAGAAGAATTATCTATTCTATTACACTGTGTCAACTGGAACGAGCGCAATGAAGTCGCTGAAATTTGGAGCCTTCTTAAAGATTGGCCAAATGTTTCGGTCGAGAGATCATTAGAGCTTTTAGACTATGCCTATCCAGATCCAGCTGTTCGAAATTTTGCAATTAGATGTTTACGGCAATTAAAGCAAGTTATTTAGAATTTTGTATAAGTACATTTTAATAATTAATTCTTAATTTACAGAGATGAAGAATTACTTCTCTATCTCTTACAATTAGTTCAAGCTATTAAGCACGAGTCTTATTTGGACTCTGACCTTGTGTGTTTTGTATTGGAGAGAGCTTTACGCAATCAACGTATAGGGCATTATTTCTTCTGGCACTTACGCTCCGAAATGCAAACACCCTCAATGCAAGTTCGATTTGGCCTCCTCCTTGAGGCTTACCTTAAAGGTTGTAAATCACATGTGCCACTTCTGCATAAGCAAGTTCAGTGCTTGGAAAAACTAAAACAGGGCTCAGAGTCAGCAAAGAAGGGAAGCAAGGAAAAATCTAGGCATTCCCTACAAACCTTCTTGTCTAATGATCGCATAGGTGCAGTATTTAAGGGAATTCAAAGTCCTTTAAACCCTAGCTTTCGGTGCAAAGGAGTAAAGTGAGTAAAGTGAATAAGTTGTTTACAAAAATTGCTAAAATAAACATTTTTAGGCCAGATAAATGCAAAGTTATGGATTCAAAAATGAGACCATTGTGGGTTGTATTTGAAAACGCTGACATGCTTTGTGATGATATCTATATTATATTCAAGAACGGCGATGATCTGCGACAAGATATGTTAACATTGCAAATGTTACGGGTTATGGATCAGCTGTGGAAAAACGAAGGGTAAGAGATTATTTTGAACATGACTAAAGAATTTAACATTTGTCCTATTCAGTCTTGATTTTCGAATGAACATATACAATTGCATAAGTATGGAACGGCGGCTCGGTATGATTGAAGTCGTTTTGAACGCTGAGACTATTGCAAATATTCAAAAAGTAAAGGGCATGTTTTCGGCAACATCACCCTTTAAAAAAGGGTCTTTATATAGTTGGCTCAAAGAGCACAACAACACTGAAGAAGAAATGAATAAAGCTGTCGAAGAATTTACCCTAAGTTGTGCAGGTTATTGTGTTGCTACATATGTGCTCGGAGTTGCAGACCGTCATTCCGATAATATTATGGTGAAGAAAAATGGACAGGTATAATAAATTAATTAACAACTAAAATAGGCATACAATTGATATCTTTTTTTTTATTTGTGTATAGCTTTTCCATATAGATTTCGGTCATATATTGGGGCATTTTAAAGAGAAGTTCGGTGTAAGGCGCGAACGAGTTCCTTTTGTCTTGACGCATGATTTTGTTTATGTTATAAACAAAGGGAGGACTGATAGGGAGGCCGAGGAATTTCGGTATTTCCAAAAACTGTGTGAAGATGTAAGTATTGATGTTTATTTATTTATTTATTTATTTAGGAGAAATATATAAAATTAATTTATAATATTTCTTGCTTTGAGCCATTCACGCAGTAGGCCATGTAATGCCGTCTTTAAAATAAATGGGTATGGTTAGATGTGGTTGAATTTTTGATGTAGGGAGGTAGAAAATTTGATGTGCTTAATAGATTCAATAGTTGCCGGGTTAAGGAAGTCTGCCAGTTTTGATGCTTCTTCACTCAGCCATATGAGTGACGATTTTGGACATTTAGTAAGTACATATATGCTCTATTGTAAGAGCCGACTCGCATTCTGAACAAATTTTTTGTGGTTCGCCATTGAAGTAGTGTCTGCTGTTGAAAAGGGCTTTACCGACTCGGATACGAAAGAGTTTGACGCATTCGTCTCTTGTGAAGTGGGAGTTGTAAGTGATAAATTTAAATGAGGTGTGGTGGCTTCGGAGAAAACAGGAACTTTCTTGCCATTGTGATTCTAATAGGTGCTTCGGTAATTAGTAATTGTTGCTTCTTTTGCAGCTTCATCGGCTGCCTAGTTTCCGGGATCTCCTCTGTGACCTGGAACCCAGGAGAGCCAGATGTTTTTGGTTAAACTTATTTGGTTTCGGATGATTTCCAGCGATGGACACTTGTTGTTGGGGTTCTTGAGACCTGGAGATGTTTATGTGGCGAGTTTTCAATTTTTAATAATTTACAAGCGTTCGAAAATAAATCCTAGAAATGGTTTCTCGTATTTCTGATATCTTTAAACTTAAAAAAAAAAACTGATACTAAAGAAACTGCGCATTCGACAATGAAAACAAAAATCGCAATTTGTATTGATATTGATCAAAGACTTGAAGGATAAACATATGTGGAACGACATACATATGTATACAAAATATGTAAATAAACTGACAATAGCATTAGGAGTTAGTTTGTTGACAAAAGCTGCACATTAGCCCAGTTCTTCTTCTGCTTCAAATTAACGGAGGCGTTTGGTTATGTTTTCAAAATATAAACATGACCTTTTATTATCAGAGAAATAATGCGTTTCTTTGATTGAATAGAACTCATAAATGTGCCTATTAGTATTCTTTATTAAAGACAAACAATGCGTTGTTTTACCAACTCTCATTTTTTTTTTATAATAGGGATTTTATTTGCCATTTTTATGTTAGCGACACTGCGCGAGCATAATGAAATGAGGGAGTGTGGGATAGAAGGTGTCGATTAACACGAAACCCTTTTATTTTGTTGCAGGCGTTTCTTATTCTTCGAGAGCACGGTTGCTTAATCCTTTCCCTATTTTCAATGATGATATCAACTGGTCTACCTGAGTTGTCCTCGGAAAAGGACCTTAACTACCTTAAAGAGACATTGGTAAGTATACAATTTTAATGAATATGTAAACAAAATGAATTCCACTTAATAACATATCTTATAAACATTCTATTAGGTCTTGGAACTAACTAAAGAAAATGCACGCGAACACTTCCGCTCTAAATTTAGTGAAGCATTGGCTAATTCATGGAAGACTTCACTGAACTGGGCCTCACACAACTTCTCAAAAAATAATAAACAATAAGTAAAATTATTTTTAAGAACAAGAAAGAGAAAAGGAACAAAACGGTTTAACTACATTACTGCATCCTATCCTTATAATTGTATTCTCCATCTACATATATCGTTGGTATAATAATAAGCAATATAAAAAATATGTATTTTTGTTAAAAAAAACAGCTCGGAATATTGAATTTTAAATGCTTTGGTTCTTGATGAAAAAAATAACCTTCATTCTCGTTAATACCTTTTGTTTAATTTTAAATAAGCACGAAAACAGATATTAAAATCAAACTACATCAGCTATAATGGGAGAAACCTATCAACTTAAAGTTTAAGGCTTCAATATTTTAATATCACAAAAAAATAGTCTCTTTTTCCCATCACGTTATAATATAATACATTTTTTTATTTTCAATATTTTAAGTAATCCGAAATAGCTTAATGATGATTTGTTTAATTTCTCCGTTACTTTATTTTTTTTTAATTTGAAAAGGTTAAGATAGCTATTAAAAGAATATGTAAAATATAATATGATGGTTTATTTGATAGTATTTGTCAAAACTTAAGTACGTACTGTGTACCGCAAATAAATGTGTTTTTATTTTAAACTACGTTGAAAACGAGTTGTTGGTTCGAAGACATTTTTATCATTTATTCTTTTCTTACTCTACCACGGTGTCTCTTTTGACCTTAAAGTATCGTGTCTTCATTTCTATACAATATCTACGCGAAAAATGTGTCGCTAAAGAAACTAGCTTCCGAGGATACCCAGTTGTGAAATAAATGATTACAAGGAATACATTTTCTTAAATATACCAAGGATATGAGCAAATGTGTTTAGTTGCAGCGAACATTAAATTCATTTATTTTAAACTACCTATTTTATATATCAAAATAAAAGCAAAAATATGATGTTTTGCAGTAGAAACCAATAAACAGTTAGGCACAAGTAAACTACAGTACTTATTTTTTACTGGATAACTTTTTGGATCTATATATTTTAAGGTTGATCCCTCAGTTGCCCTTCGGCCTTTAAGGATGCCGCAATTTTTTTTGGAAAAATACTTACATATTATATATTGTAAAATTTTGTTTGTTTCCATTTTATTTTCATTACCAACAATTACAAATTATGTTTTATTATCCTCCCAATTTCATCAATGTTACATAAACTTAATTAAAAAAAAAAATATTTTGTTTAGTTCCCTTTCACTTAAGTACAGATTTGAATTGCTCATACTCTGCAAAATAGTCAGCATTCTGCTCTACGTATGTTTTCCACTTCAAAGCCAGTTCCCTATAAGTTAAACCTGTACCACCGAGATCCTTTGGTAATTGAACTTTAACTTCGGAAGAGGATTTACGCACAACAATACGAGATCGCATTTTAGCAGTCATAAAGAGTCTTAAAAGAGGAAGAAAAAATTGACCAATTATTTATTTTGTTGTATATATCACTTACCTGAATGTATTAAGTACAAAATTAACATGGGTCGGCGCGTTGACAAACTCTAGTAGCTTTGGTTTGCATGGGTAAACCTGCCAGCTATCGACTGAGCGCTTTATTATTTTAGGAGTTAACTGTAGAGCGTGACCAATTTGAACGCCATCCATATCAAAAATGGCAACAATACCGCTATCCGATATATTTGGTTGGGATCTCAGGACCAAATCCAATATCATTTTGCTAACCTAAAATTTATATTTATTACGCATAGAATGTTTTATATGTACAATGCTGTGAGGAATAATGGAACACAATTCTTACTTTGAAAACATTGTTCTGGGAGTGAACTTTGGGATTGTGTGCTGATGTTCGTATTATGACAACTTGTCGGTTAAGGTCATCTTTTTCGTCAAGAGGCAGGAAAACTCCAATGTTAAGGAGTTCTTGAATTTCTGGTAAAAAAGGATTTCTATTTGAGAACCATTCAGTTCGTTCCGCTCGCATTATGTAGAAACTGAAAAAATAATAAATGTCATTGTGTTTTATTTCTACATAAGTTCCATGCTCCAGTGTGCACTAGTTAATATCAGTTAATTTAAAATAACTGTCACAATCACAGTATAATGAACATTGAACAACTCTGTTCTTAAAGCTATGTCACCTTAAATTTGTTTATATCTGAATTGTGTAATTATTAACAATTTATTTTACTATATGCATATGATTTAATAGTGCACAAGATCAAAATTTTAAAATCAGAAACCATTTTCTTGCGTGGGATTAAATATTGGAAAAGATGAAAATCAAAAAAATGCTTTTTTCGTTCAAAGAGAGTCACGAGTATACTGCGAGCGAAAGATAAATATTCTACTCTAGGTGAATATACAAGCTCTAGGCAGGCTTTTGAAACGGATTGTGATTATATCGGTTCGTTTGTTTTTTTTAAGTATCAATTAAAGAATTTAGCAAAGTCAATACCGTTAGGAATATTAATTTCATCTTATACTGTATTTTAGTCGATATTTACTCAAACAGTAAGAAAAGATTTTTTGACAACGGACAACGGTGCGGCTTTTCTATCAATTTGTTCTTTCCTCTACCTCTGACAATGATGATCAGTTTAGTAGAAGGGGCATGAAACCGTTACAAATAAACAAATAAAGTTACATTTGCATTTATAATATACTAGCCGAGCAGTCCGGCGTTATTGGGGTATATTATACATTTTCATAAACACGTAATTGTGTTAGTAAACAAACAAAATTAAATATTATTGATATGCAAATATATACATATATATATATGCATAAAATAGCCTTGGATTACTCCTTACAACATTAGCTATCTACCTGTAAAACTCCCGTCAAAATCAGTCCATAAATAAGAATTTAGCCAAATCTTCACAGAAACCATCATTGGACTAAACTATATTTATCCTGGGCTACGCTTTGCTGCCGCTCTGTTTATTTGTTTGAAACACACATCAAAGATCTTTTAACAAGTACTTGTAAAGAAATTCAAGTATTTCCATATTTTTACTTACGATTATAGGTTATTATTAGCTGACAGACCCGCCATTGCTCGGGTATACAGCACACTTTCTGGATCCCGACAACAGCGCCACATTTCGGGTCCAACCGTAACTTAACACCATCAACATCATGGACGTAATACATATGGACTTCTAGTCTAATGTCAGCTTCGTACAACAAAAAATGTCGCCAAAATTGAGATTGCGATGGTAGCTCTCGTGACCCCACTTCAGGAAAAAAATAATTAATTATTACATTTTTGACATAGAAGCTCGTGACATCTGTTTGTAAAAATTCAAAAAGTCGCATTTACTAGTAAAACATAACACGACATAAACGGCTTAAGCGATTATCTCCAAATTTGGAGTGTGTGATTCTTTTGGTGTTCCCCAGAGGGGTATTATTGGGTATTATTTGATCAGAACCAATTTTACGGGAAAAGTCTATTAACGGCACTTTTCATGCAACGGTTTTTTTTTATTTTTGCCTTTCTCGGTAACGGCTTATTGGATTTCTGATAAATTTTATATTTAAAAATATCTAAGAAGCCAAATTAATTCTGCATATTAAAATTTTGATTAACTTTTTTTTCCTAGTTAAAATTAATTTTTGAAAAATTAATATTTTTAAAACTAATAAAAAAAATCAATTTAAATTTTATAATTACATGTATATCTATTAATTAACTCTAAAAAACTGCATACCAAAATTCCCAAAACAATTCCTACAATTTCCCAAAATTTGCTTTAATAATTTCGTTATTATACAAAACGTGTGATGACGTACTCCATTTTTGCTAAAAACCGTTAAGTATTGTGGTTTTGACACTTTTTACTTGCGATTATAGGTACTATAATGATTATAGGTACTATAATCGGTAACGGCTCATCTGACTTCTATAAAATTTTATATTTGAAAAGATCTAGCTTGACAAATTAATTCTGCTTTCCAAAATTTCGAATCTGCATTTGTGCAGATAAATAAAATTGAAACAACAATCAAACATGATATTAGCCGTGTAATATTATCGCCAATAACTCATATGGTTTACCCCTTAATAATAAAACTTTATAAACTTTATAATAAAGTAAAATATTCATCAAAAGCGATACATCTGTGTGTGTTTTATTCAGCTTTACTTTCGAAACAGAAAAATGAATGAACCTTTTAAAGATGTTAGAATTAGAACTGGCTTTAAATCTGGAATCCTAATACATAAATATGCATAATTTGTTTTCTAAACGAAATTGAAATTAAAATTCGTAAAATTAAACTGTTTCTATTCAAAACCAAAATAAAACCCATTAACTAGTTGATAAAGCCTTGTGCGTATTTACAAACCCGCACAAACATTAAAGATGATAAGGTTATTACTAATTTAATATTATTAATTGGCATTTAATGATTGTGAGGCACAAGTAGGTATCAACGCAAATGCAATAATCACGAGCGTGCCATAAAGGCAAATTGAAAAAAAAAAACTTAAAAATTAAATTTTTTATTGCTAAATATTTATCAGGATCTTCTTATCTTTGATTGTAATCCAAAATCCAATCATAAGCGATATTGATAACTATTTTTGTAAACAGTTCAGGATTAACTACTAACTAACCATGAATTGTATTGCTTTGATATAAGTATAAATCAATTAATGATATGGCATGTCATGTTAACATACAAGTCTAGAAAATTATTTCATATATTTTTTATGATTTTTACATGCCATTATAGGTAAGTAGGTTCTTATAGCGCAAGTTATAAATATTACATAAACATTAAACTACGATGAAGATACATATTTGAGTCAGTGGCGAAATTCTGTCTGTCTGTCTGCACGGATGTAATTTTGACTACAGCCTTAACTCTTGGACCAATCGTCTTCAAATTTAGACATTATACAGGAGGCATACACAAATATTAACGGTATTCTCCAAGAATTTTTATGTAAACAATAATCGCAGTTTTTTTTAATTGTTACTACGACTTTGAATAAATAAATTGCACGACTGGATCGCACGTACTTGCTCATATGTGTCACATTGTAGAATAATATTAAAGAAAATTAAGGTGAACATCAAAGCATTCATTCGATTTTTGTGACTTTTGATTGTTCGTATAAAGTTAAAATGTATTGGGTGAAATAATTTAAACGCCATTTTATTTCTTTAGGAAATGTAAGAAAGTGTGAATTTTTTTTTGAAAATCGTTAGAGCCGTTTTTAAATAAAACGGTTTTTTTAACAACTTTTAAAAAAAAAAATAATTCAAAAATACAACTTAAGCACAAAAATAACGTACATTTAAAAACAAAATTTAAAAAAAAGTTCACCTACCCGTTTTCAAAATATTGATTTTTCAAAAAAAAAAAAATAAAAAAAAAAATATTAAAAATACAAAAAAAAAAGTTTTCGAAAAAAAATTAATGCAAAATTACTCAGGCTACCTACATATTCTTGAATATTAATTTTGATTGTAATCGGATCACCAGTTTTCGAAAAAGTCGAAGAAAAAAAACCGGTCCTATGGGAGGTACAGTTTTTAGCCCACCATATATAATTTTTTTTTTTCACCAAAATATAATGGATCTACCTACAGATTTTTTTATAAAAATTCTTGGAGCGGTTTTCGGGAAAAATAAGCTTTTACATAACGGTTATATGACAGGTACCGTTAATTTCTGAGATAAAAAAAAAAATTGAAAAAACTCCTCTGTAGAATGTTAAAATAAGTTCAAAATTTGAAGACGATTGGCGCAACCGTTTAGGCTGCAGTCCAAAATACATCCGTACAGACAGACGGACAGAATTTTGCCAGTTACTCAAATATGTTTCTCTATGATCGTAATGTCATGTTTGATTGTTATCTCAAAATTTTAAATCTGCACGAATGCATAACTTGCATTATAGTACTATAATATATGAAGAAAAAATCATATTTTTTTAAAGAAATAAAATGGCGTTTAAATTATTCCGCCGAAAACTATCTTACGTACTTTTTTCGAAAAATCAAAACTCACAAAAATCGAATGAACTTTGAAAGTTCTTTAATGTATTTAAAATTTTATTCGACGCTGTGACCTGGGATTCAATAGTGCAATTTATTTTGTTTATTTCATTTTTTGATTTTTATTAACAGAACCCCAATTTTGAGCTAACGCCAAAACGGGTGTGGTATTCCCATTTATTATGTTTTAAAAAAGATGAAGCTCACTGGAGCTGGAGGCTTGACTTGGCCACATGTTGTTCGGCTAAAAAATAAATAGAGAAGTTGAAAAAAGTAGGTCCGGAAATTCCGTCCGTCTGTCTGTCTGTCTGTTCGCGCCTCTACAGCCTAAACGGATGGGCCGATTTGGTTCAAACTTGGTATTTAGTATTTATTAGGTAGTATCTCGGGGGGTGTTTTTCATTTTTGCTCTAGGTCGAAAAATAACGGTACCTGCCATACAATTTTGAACAAAAAGTTAGATTTTCTCGAAAACGGCTCTAACGATTTTGATAAAACTTTCAGAGTGTTAATTTTTTACAATAATACATCTTTTAGTTAGAATACATTTTTAGAAATTTATTTTATAACGGTACCTCTCATATAACCGGTTTTTTCAAATGCGGTTTTATCGTAAACTATTATCGCGATTTCAATAAAATTTTGCACACATGAAGTTATTTATAATTGAATTAATATCGCATTTCAAAATTTTCAAAAACTTTTTTTTCGATTTAAATAATATTTTGAAAATTGGGTGGATTGAATTTTTTAAAAAAAAATTCCCAGATGAAAAATACAAATTGCCTTATAATGACATACTAGAAAAAAAATTAAAATAATATAATAAATTAAAAGTTTTACTTTTCCAAGAATATTCTGAAACTAATTAAAAAAAAATAAAGAATTTTGTAAAAAAAAAATATTTTTTTAGTTTTAATAGACGTGTGGTTTTCAATCTGGCAATACTTTTTTTCGGAGTTGGTGTTTTTGACTGCTGTCTCTTGATTTATGCTCAGTTTGGTTTGCGATTTCATAAAATAAATATTGAAATGGCCACCGATCCCGATTTTCACAAAATTGGGAAAATTATGCCTCGGCTGGAATTTATTCGAGCCAGCCACGGCGGCCACTTCCCCCAAAATCATTTTTATCAAACCCTTATCTTTATAATAAAGCTAGATTCTTGGCCATAACATTAAACTATATGCGTTTTATTTCTTCTTGAAAACCACACGTCTAAAAAAACACCGTTTATATACATACATATGCAGCCACAAAGCAATTATCTAGCATAAGAACTAGTTCATGCGACCCAGTAGTGCATTTTATTTAAATTTTATTCAACGATGTGACCGCACATATGAGCAAGTACTTGCGATCCAGTCGTGCAATTTATATATAAAAGAAACGATAAAATAAGGAAAGACATGAAACATTGCGTCGTTGTTCGAGAGGGGCAATTGTTTCAGCGGCAGTTCTATTTCCTATCAATCTTAACGCTCGATTTTGTATTCTATCAAGCAGGTGAAGCAATGTTTGTGAAGCACCTGCCCAGAGGTGAGAGTTATACTCGAGTTTAGGGCTTTATAAATTGTAGCCAGATCAGATGGCTAAAAGTATTTCTTACTTACTTACTTTTTTTTTAATTTTGGTATGCAGTTTTTTAGAGTTTATTAATATACATGTAATTGTAAAATCTAAAATATTTTTTTCGATTAGTTTTAAAAATATTGATTTTTCAAAATAAAAAATTCAAAAATTAATTTTAATTAGAAAAAAAAGTTATTCAAAATTTTGATACGCAAAATTAATTTGAATATCTAGATCTTTTTAAGTATAAAATTTGATAGAAATCCATACAGCCGTTACCGAGAAAGTCCAAAATTTAAAAAACCGTTACATGAAAGGTTCCGTTAATAGACCTTTCCCGTATATGTGGTTCTGATCAAAGGATAGCCAGTACCAACAAAAAAAATTCTCAAAAATTTTCATCAAAATCGTTTGAGCCGTTTTCGAGAAAAATAAGCTTTTCCTAAACGGTCGTATGGCAAGTACCGTTATTTTTGGCCCTAAAAATAAAATTTAAATTTCCCCCTTGGGGAATGCCAAAAGAATAACACACACCAAATTTGAAGATAATCGCTTAAGCCGTTTAGGCCGCAGCTCGTTATACATACCGACAGACAAACAGACAAACAGACAGACATTTTTTCTCGATCACTTTTTTAGAATTCTCTATGATCGTAATGTCATGTTTGATTGTTATCTCAGTTTTTTAACATTCACGAATCCTAAACTTGCGTTATAGTCCAGAAGATAGCTTCTAATCCAACAAACAAGAGTATCATCGATGCCAAAAACATGCATTTTCGATAATAGAGCTTTATGCCAAACTCTATCAAATGCCTTGGAGATATCAAGAGCAATAATCTTACATTCACCAAAGCGATGTAAAGATTTGTTCCACTGTTCGGTGAGATATGCCATCAGATCACCAGTGAAACGGTTGCTGCGGAAGCCATACTGACCGTCATGGAGAAGCTTTCGATCTTCGAGATATTCCTTGAGCTGAATTAGCGTTTCCATGACCCTAGAAGGAAGGGATGTTAGTGCTATGGGTCGGTAGGAGAAGGGGGAGGATGGGTCACCTTTCTTAGGGCCAGGCTGGACAAATGCTGTTTTCCATCTTCTAGGAAAGATTCCAGAAGAGTAGGAGCGATGGAAAAGCTTAATCAGTGGCTTTGCCAGTGTGGAAGAACACCTCTTCAGAAGAATCTGGGGTATACCATATGGGCCAGCAGATTTGTATATATCGAGATCTTTGAGAACTCTTGCTACTGTACGAGCGCGGAAAAATTTACATTCTCAAGTACAAGACTTGTTTTATCATCAGCTCTAAAGAAGTAATTTGTTTAATTTGCACATTTATTTTATTATATTGTATCAAAATCAGAAATGTGTTATATAAACAGTTCAGTATTCAAGCGTAATATGAAAATAATAAGGTGTTTTTCATCCTGCAGTAAATATACATTGGCGCAAAACTTTAGAAAAGCTATTTTTAATACATTAACTTCACACTACTTAAAATGTTTAGTTCTGCACTAAGTTGTCCTTATTTTTAAACATTAAAACCCTTTTACTAGTTTAAATAAAATTTTAAAGTTTGAGAACCTTAGGGAATTTCTTTGTTATTGGATTTAGGCAAGGTTTGTGTGTAGTTTTTTTTTAATGTAGTTTGGAAAGAGCGAGCTGTCATCCTTTCAGAGAGTTTTTAGTTTCACACTAAAATGATAATGCAGGGGATTACATTTTTGAGTCGTCTTTAACTGAATTAATGTTAGTGTCAAATTTTATTTGTTTTAGTTTAGTATTAAAGGCGCAAAATTATAGACAACCTATTTTTAATACATTAACCTCACACTACTTAAAATGCTTAGTTTTGCACTAAGTTTTTCTTAATTATAAACAAAAAACCTGCACTAGTTAAAATCAAATTTGAAAGTTTAAGCGCCTTAGGGAATTTTGTTGTTATTGGATTTAGGCAGGGTTTGTGTGTATTTCAAATGTTGTTTTGTGAGAGCGAGCCGTCATTCTCTCTGAGAGTTTTTAGTTTCACACTAAAAAGATAATTCAAGGTATTCCCCTGTTATTAAAAATCTAGTTTCACACTAAGAGAAAATCAATTTATGAGACACATTGAAGAACTACACTTCTAATGTTAGTGCCAAATTTTATTTATTTTAGTTTGGTATTAAAGCGTCTAAAATACATATGTTTTATATTCTTACACTATACTTTTTATTCATTCATTCAGACATTAATTTACCGTTTCTTATTTTAAGATGTAACAATACAACTCTTTTATTATACCTATTTAATTTTATTGTGTTAAATCGAATGGTTTTATAACATAAATGTGTAATCAATAGTTTTTTATAAGGAAACTGTTTAAACAGTAGTCGACGTGAATTGTGAACTTGAATCATATACAATTGTTTTGCTTTAAGTAATTTTAACCATAGAGTTTTCGTATTTAAGTTTATAGTTCAGAACTGAATGTCCCCTACTCTGAACCTGTTTTAAGCTCTCTGAATTTTTTTTTCAACATTTGACAACCAAGCTGTCATTATATGAAATATATACGTCATTATGTATCATTGCTGTCATTTCTCATTTGTATGGTTGACCAAACTATACAAATTGAAATGTAAGAAAAAATAAACCAGATTATTAAAATAAGACTTGAAAATCCGAAGAGCGTGTTCAGATAATACTCTTAACGCTCTGAAGTAAACACAAAGACGCAAAATTATAGACAACCTATTTTTATTATATTGGCGCAAAATTATAGACAACCTGTTTTTAATACATTAACTTCACACTACTTAAAAGGTTCAGTTCTATACTAAGTTTTTCTCAATTATAAACAAAAAAAAACCTACACTATTTAAAATCAAATTTGAAAGTTTGAGAACCTTAGGGAATATTGTTGTTATTGGATTCAAGCAGGGTTTGTGTGTATTTTTATTTTCAAAATGGCTTTTTTTGAGAGCGAGCCGCCATTTTCTCTGAGAGTTTTTAGTATCATCTAGAAAATCAATTTTTGATTCGTTTATAATTGAGGAACTACACTTTTAATGTTAGTACCAAATTTTATTTATCTCAGTTTTATATTAAAGCGTCTATAATTTTGGTCAATTGGCCCAATGGCCTAGTTCTCAGACAGTACGCGCTTAAATACAAATTTCCACCAAGATAAATTTAAGCTCGGGTTTTTAGCTAAACAGTACTCAGTTCAAGGTAAATTCCAAATGTCAAGCTAACGGCTAAGAAAAAAGTTTCAACAAAGTTTAGCGAGCGACAGAATGTAAGATACATTCTTTCACAAGATAAATTCTGACAGTTGTCATTTTGGATGCGAATAATTCAAAAGAAAATGGAATTTTTTGATGAAATTTGTATTTGGAAAATTCAATTAAAAAAAAAAAAACAAAACAAAAACGCAAGAAAAACGTTTCCAACGCGGAAAAAACACCTTTGTGTTCTTGTTAATAAGAATTGTTAACAAGATTTATTTAAAAAGTATATTTCACAAACTATCAAAGATTTGTAAAACAGCTCTTTTCTCTCCAACTTCAAAATTTAGCGCGCCTTTTTAGCAAGGGTGTGTGGAGATAAAAAAATTAGAGATAAAGTTTGAGTACTACGCTTTGGTTGAAATTTTGTCAAAAAGTTAGTCAAGATTTTTTGACTAACTTTCAACTGACAGTTTTCCCTTTAAAATCTATTGGTGTTAGCTTGTTGTTCAAAGGATTCACTTTGACTAAAAGTTAGCTGATTAAAAGACAGGGTGTTCCGTGTTTCCCTCACACATTTTGTTTTCGTTTGATTAAGCTTGTTCAAGTTTCTTGAGATTTCGGAGTTATCAAGGAATTTCTCAGTCATTTTCAATGGATCTGAGAAAAAAGAGATGTCGGATACTTCAGAAACATTGAACTAGCCTAGTTTGTTCCTGTGAAATTTCGTGTAGTACCGTTAAAAAAAATAATGGTATTGGTTAAAATGAACTTCTTCCAGAATTTTAGCTAATTTGAGCTATGTAAATAAGATTCATTTTTTTAAATATTTATTTAACTAAGAACACTCGATGAAAAAATTATCACTGATGCAATAAAAACATCTGATTTTGACACTTCTACTCACACTTGCTCTCACTTACTCTAACTCAAAAAAAAAGTGTTGAAAATTCTAATCTAACTTGCTCTAAAAAACCTCACTGAACAGAAAATCTGAATAAGTGACAACAGCTCATAAAAGAAAAGTCCTCACTGAATGATGCAAATTTTTTCATTAATTTTGAATTAATTGATGGATCACAGAATACTGAATCGAAGTGTAGCATTTTTTACTTGCGCCTTGCCTTTGCATATATATACACTGCCTATAGTACTCTCATGGATGTCATTTTGCATCTGGCAAACAGTGCGATTTTTTTCCAAATCGTAGGAACGGTTTTTATTTAAAAAACTTTTGTTAAAAAATTAAAAAAAAATATTAAATAATGAAAGTTTTAGCACAATATAAATAAAAAAAAAAGTTTTTTTAATTATTAAAAATACAAAATAAAGTTTTCGAAAATATTTTAAATTGAAATTACTTAGGCTACTACATCTTCCTGATAATATCAATGTTGGTTATAATCGGTTAACCCGTTCACGAGAAATCAAATAAAAAAAAACCGTCCTTTGGAAGGTACCGTTTTTAGTCCACCATTTAGATTTTTTTTTCAACAATATATAAAGCCTATATACAAAAGAAAGCACACTGATTTTTTTCCATAAAAATTCTTGGAGCGGTTTTTGAAAAAAATAAGCTTTTACATACCGGTTATTTATTTATTTATTTATTTATTTATTCACCAATGGATATTTATCTGTTGATTATTTTAACAAAGTTTTATATACAATTAAAATTATTAATTAACATTAAAAAATTCTCAAAACATATAGTTTAAAAACATTTCTATTAATTTGAAGGTTGACTTCACAATTAATAGAATTAAATAACGTTAACGAACGAGTTAAAGGTTTATTCAGTCCATACTCCATAGTTTGTCCTGTGACTGGGGACGAGAAAGAGAACGTCTCTGTTTCTAAGATTTCTTTCTGGAACATAAAAAGCTAAGTATAAGATTTAATAACTCTGGTGAATTTATTCTTCCAATAGCAAGATCTTTAACAAAAAGTGTACATAGTGTTTCCCTACAGCTTTTCAAAGATTTAAGATATTTTAAGGCGCACCTTGACTTACAAGAGGGTAAGCTTTCTGGCAAACCTTGTAAATCTTTTTGGATGTTTTCAATCCTATCAGAAGAATTTTTATAAAAGGGAGATCATATAACACAGCAATATTCAAGTACAGGTACAATTAAATAAGTATAAATAGTGGTTAAGGTATAATTAGCTTTAAAAAACCAAGAACTGAATTTGCCTTGGATACAATGAAATTAATATGTGACACAAAAGACAATTTGGAATCAAAAACAACTCCAAGGTCCTTAATTTTACTTTCAGTTTATAAAATTTCGTTGCCAAGTCTATAATTATAAATGACTCTTATTGTTGAGCGAAAGGCTCTAAACATTTTGCATTTCGAGATATTTAAATCAAGATTATATTTACACCACTGAAATAATTTGTCAATTTCTTTTTGAAAATTCTCACAATCTTCATTTGTGGATATTTGATGGTATATCTTTATATCGTCTGCAAACATTAGACAATTTGTTAAATCTAAGATCTCCGGAATGTCATTAACGAAAAGGTTAAAAAGTAGTGGCCCCAGATGACTCCCTTGCGGAAGACCTGACAATGCATCAATAAAAAAGACTGATCATTTCCAATTTTCACAATCTGTTTTCGATTCGATAAATAAGATTCCAGCCATTTAAGAAAACTAAGATTGAAACCCAATTTCTCAAGTTTTCTAATAAGAAGTCTGTGATGAACTCTATCGAATGCGTTTATAAAATCTGTATACAAAACGTCATATGACACGTACCGTTAATTTTTGAGCTAAAAAAAATTGAAAAAAACCCTCTGTACTTACAGACAGACAGACAGAATTTTGCCGGTTAATAAATGCTTTTTTTACAAATAATTCTGCAATAATTTTTTTAGTGAGGAAAAAATAATTTGATTGGTTTACCATCGATTCGTACCAGTTCAATGTTTTAAATTTTTTTCTAAGACATGAAATTAGAAATTATCCAATTTGCATTGCGATGGTACTATTATACATTCATGCAGATTAAAAATTTTGAGATTACAATGAAACATGGCATTACGATAGTAGAGAAACATTTTTGAGTTACTGACAAATTTCTGTCTGTCCGTATGTATCTTGGACCACATCTTAAGCGGTTGGGTCAATCGTCTTCAAATTTAGAACTTACATAAAGTTATTTTGACATTCTACAGAGAAGTTTTTAATTTTTTTAGCTCAAATATTAACGGTACCTGTCATTATTTTTCTCAAAAACGGCTTCAAGATTTTTTATGAAAAAAGTGTATGTACATAGGTACTTTTGTAGGTGTGGTAAATATTTGTATGAACAAACATTAAGTTGGTATTGGTTGGCTAAAAACGGTATCCCCCATAGGACCGTTTTTTCTTCGACTTTCTCGAGAACTGGGAACCCGACTACTAAAGTAATTTAACAAACAAACAATTTGAATTTTTTAATATTTTTTTTTTTTGAAAATCAACATTTTAAAAATATGTAATTGTATTTTTTTAAATTTTGTTTTTAAATGAAGGTTATTGTTGTGCTTAATTTTGCTTTCTTGAATTTTTTTTTTATTTTTTAAAAAAGTTGTTAAATAATAACCGTTTTATTTAAATGCCGTTCCTACGATTTTGAAAAAAAATCACACTTTTTCACATTTTTTAAAGAAATAAATTGGCGTTTAAATTTTTTCGCTGAAAACTATTTTACGTACTTTTTTCGAGTAATCAAAAGTCTGAAAAATTGCATAAAAACTTTGAAGTTCTTTTAATATTTTTCAAATTTTATTTGGTCACAGCCCGCACATAACAGCAAGTACGTGAGATCCAGTTGTGCAATTTATTTTACTGATTGCTACGCTATAACGTACCCCTAAGCATTGCTACTTTGCTTTAGCCGATAAAGCCTTGAGTGCATTAAATTTAATTACCTTTTTTTGTTGAAACTTGAAATTCACAGTTGTCAGTAGAAAACTTTTTTTGTTACTTAGAGAGATACATACGTATGAACATGTATATGTAAATAAAACAAAATTAAAAAAATATATTAAGCACATTTTATCTAAAGTTCTTAGCACATTTATATCTGACAAACTCTTGCCCGATAAAGTGTTGGAGCCACTGTATGTGATTAGATAAATTATTCTAACATAATATACAAACTCATTTAAAACTTCATTCTCACCACTTGATTTTCTTCTTTGTCTTTTCGAGATCATATTTACAACTTCGTAGAAAAAACGTTATATGGTTAGCATCCCGGCAAGCATTTACGTTTGGATTTTCATTCAACCATTGATATATCTTCTCCAAAGAACTGTCTCTTTCTGGGCTTTCACTTGATATTGGCTTACAATTTACTGCAGAAGATGGAATCATCGCGTGTCAATACTAATACAATCTATTGCACTGTTTATAGATGGAATTTCGGTTTCTATTTAGAAAACATTAATTTATTTGTCACCAAGCACAGTATATTCCGTCTTAGCGGTAGAATGCAAATAAAGAGAATCAAATTGACTCACGACTTGGAAACTTTAAGCATTTGCTAAGCACGGGAAGCGATAAAGGGCAATCGGTTTGTGTAGTTGGCGATAACAGTATGTTGGAGCTTATCCCCGGAATAACTATTACTACCAAAAGGCACAACATTAAAAGCAGGTTAACGATGTAGAAAGGATTTTAATTTCCTGCTTTTAAGTTACGTGTAATTAATTGGATTTATAAAACTGCACTTTAGAAATGAGGAGGTGGACATGTATAATGTTAAATTGTGATTATAAAACAATTTTCACAGCCACTATTCGCATTGCCATATAACATCGCCTTTTGAACTTGAACCCAACCTAAACTGCAACCTTAAGCGGTTTTTTGTACTTAGTTTAAAGAGGCAATGTTTTGTCTTAATAGGGATTTATGCGGTGTTTCACATCGATTTCTATACTCGTAAATACACACTGGACACTCGGGTAGGTGGGCTTTTGGTTGTTGTTTAGAAAGATAGGATTATCTTGGGCATGTTACTCTTGTGCGTATAAACCTGCAATAGGTAGATTAATAGTTACAATCTACATATATGTCAAATTGATTAAAATGATACGAGTTATTGCACTAAACAAAAGATATTTGTATTATTTATAAATAACAGAATGGAATAAATAAGCGCTGAGGACGGAACTGGGCGGCGTTGACCTAAATTGGGGACACATAACACATTGGACTCTGCTCTGTTGTAATTGTTTGGACTTAATCGAAATGTTTCTCTTAACAAGAATTATAAATTAGCTTTCTCTTGACTAAACATTGATCTTCAAGTTAAGTTCTCTTTGAGTGGGTTGCAAGGTTGTCATATTGTCATTGTATTTTTGATTATAAGATTATAACAAGAGCAAAGAAAACTTAGCGCAATTAAAAAGAAATAGAAGAATTGAAAAGTGGGCCTTTCAAAACATCGTGACTCGTGAGATTCACAAGCACGAAGCGATTATTTGGAGATCGTTTTTTATTGATTCTAGATGAAATAACTAAATATACCCACCGGTAAGGAAACTTGGTGAGTATTAATTTTTGCTGTAACTCTCGCTTTAATGATTTTTTGTCAACAATTGCTTTGAATAACGGACTTGAAAAAAGAGATAAACACCTTTACTGGCCGACCTTTATATGCGATGTGTGTTATAAGCACTGGAAATATTTCCCATTGGATGATAATAGCTTGGCCAAGATTCAGTGCCGCGCTGAGTGTAATAGAGCAAGAAAAGTATTTAAGGTGTTTTAAGTTGTTTTAAAAAAAAAACACATCTTAAATAAGACATCTGCAGGTGGGCCAAAAGAAATCACCCTATTGAAAGATTTTTGCAAATGGCCGCCAATATCAAATCTGTTTTGACATTTGTAGACTAGACAGATCCAGAATACAAGTCAACAAGCCATGGAGCGATACATTAACCGACGTGAACCGATATTCTAAGGGCGGCGTCCCGGGTCGCCTCATCTCTCGTTTTGGCGATTTGCACTGGCCCGCAAGATCGCCCAATTTAAATAAACATAATCAAAAAACAGAATCGAAGTTTTTTATTTAGAAAAAAAGAGAGTCAAACAGCATCGGGTGGATGACTTCTTTTGGCCCACCCTGTATAGCGAGTTTCATTCAAGAAAAGATTTGCTCTTTCTGTTAAAAGATTTGATCTTTTTGGGTTTTAAGAGTTTTATTGCAAGAAAAAGAGCAAATCTAGATCGAATCTCAACACGAAAGATTTGATCTCCGATGCAGTGGAAGATTTGCTCTGAATGCACACATACATGTAAATAATCTTTTCTGCCACTGACAACAGAAACAACAAAATGAAATATAGGGATGCAAGCGATACATCGATGTTTTAAACATCGATGTTGAAACTCATTTAAACATCGATACATCGTGAAGGATTTTTAATAATAGTGCAATGTTTGTCAAAAGAACTTACATATGTATGCCTGAAAAAGAAAACGATCTCAAATTCAATGTTTGTTACTGAAATTTCATGCAAAACCAGTTTTGTGTTGGGCAATTGATGACAGTTTTTTGTCTGAAAAGAAGGGAAAATCGATTCTTTTCTCAAAGAAGTGAAACCACGCAATTATGGAAGCAGTTTAAAATTCAGAATAGTGAAATGTCAAATGGCACGAAAGCGTTCCCATTATAGCCAAAAACCACAAACGTAAACGTAGATATAAAATGTTTTCAAAATCGGTCAACCTTTTAAATTTAATGTTGGTTATATGAAAATATATGAAATTCCATATAAAAATCAATTTTCGATTTTTCCAAATTCCCGACATTCCCGGAGGGTTTTCCCAAAAGTTTCCCCGATTTTTTAAATGCATACAAACAACATCACTGTAAAATACGTTACCTTACCTTACCAAGCTTGTCCAGTCAGCTCGGTTCCAATAGCAAGCTGCCTCCAGTTTCGCACCTGGAATTGGTTGAGGTCCTCTTCCACTTGTGGGTTACACCTGAGTCTCGGTCTTCCTCTACTGCACCGTCCCTCTGGGGTGGATTTAGGCCGTAGCTTTGATGTCCATCCGCTCTATATGACCCAGCCATATGAGACGTTGAATTTTTACTCTTTTGGCTAGGTCTGTGTCACTGTACAGACGACAGTTCTTCATTGTATCTTCTTCTCCACTCTACGTTAATGCATACGGCACCATAGAGCAGGACTGGGATAATGAGGGTCTTATTTCAGCGCTCGTGTTGTAGACAAAGTCCCTAACTACCTGAAAGTTGTAGCTATCTATAGTGATGTTTTGTCCAAGAGGTAGAGGTGTCTCTTCTTGATGACAGCATACACTTGGCCCTCATTGACTGCTACACCCATCTTCGCCGTTTCCGTCTCAATACTTACAAAAGCTCTACTGACATCAAGCTGTGTTCTTCCGATTATGTCAATATCGTCGGCGTTTGAGAGTTATTGGACGGAATTTTGAAAGATCGTGCCTCTGGTGTTGGCGTGAGATGTTGAGTGAGTATGATGTTGAAAAAGTCGCATGACATCGCCTTGTCTAAATCCTTTTTTGACTTCAAAGGTGTCGGTGAGGTCTTTACTGACCTTGACGGAACAGCGTCCGTTTTTCATCGTATTTTACACAGGCGGACCAGTTTGGCAGGAATATTAAAACTGCACATTGCTCTATAAAATTCGTCTCAATAAATATTGTCGTATCTGGCTTTGAAATTGATGAAAAGTTTGTGGGTATCGATTTTAAGTTCTTGGGTTTTTTCCAAGATCTGTCGTAATGTGAATATTTGATCTTTAGTGGACTTTCCTGGCTTAAAGCCGCACTGATATGGACCTATCAAGTTGTTGACGAATGGCTTTAGGCGTTTACACGCTACAGCAGAAAACATCTTGTAGGCGATGTTGATAAGACTGCTACCCCATCAGTTGGTTCAGTTCAGAGGGTCTCCTTTTTTAAGGATCGGGCAAATTTCTGAGATTCCATTCATCGGGCATGCTTTCTTCTAACAATATCTTGCTTATGAGTTGGTGCATACTTATAGCCAAGTCATCGCCTACAGCTTTGAAGAGCTCGGCAGCTAGGCCATCGGCTCCGGCGGCTTTGTTGCTCTTAAGTTTAGGTATAGCTAGCTTTATTTCATCCAGATGTGGTGGTCGGAATTGTTGTTCTACTCCGCCCAGATAAAATGGACCATTCTGCCTTACAGCGGAATTCGTTTCGTCATCGCTGTTATACAGTCTGCAGAAATGGTTTTTCCATATTCTCAGCATCGACTGCGATTCCACTACGATGTTCCCTTCGTCTTTGCAAGCTTCAGTTCGAGCTCTGCAGTTTCTTTGTACATTTTGGTAAAACTTTCGAACGAACGAGGTAGTGGTCCGAGTCAATGTTTGCCCCTCGGAAAGTTAGGACATCCATCATACTGGAGTAGTGCCTTGCATCGATCGCAATGTAGTCAATTTGGTTGATAGTGGATTGATCAGGGGATCTCCATGTCCCTTTGTGAATGTTGAGGTATGGGAACTTGGTACTAGCTATTACAATATTTTGCCCCGCAGCAAAGTCAATTAGCCTGAATCCGTTATCGAAGATGGTGTCGTGCAAGCTGTGTTCTCCGATTCTACCACCAAAGATCTCATCCCCTAGCTTGGCGTTAAAAACGCTTAGGACAATTTTAATGTCATAGCTAGGGCACTATGCTCATATGTTTTGTCCAGGAGCTCAAAAAACATTTCTTTGGGGTCATCATCTTTTTGCTCTGTAGGGGCATGCGCGCATATTAAATATCTCAGTTTTTTATTCTTCTTTTACCCGGCCGGTCCCATCGCATTTCTTGGATGGTGGTTATGTCTGCCTTACAGCAGTCAAGGGCCTCCGCTAGTTGTTCGGCTGCACGTGGTTTGTTAAGGGACCTAACATTCCACGTACATATCTGAAATTCGTTGTCCTTATTTCGGTTGCAAAGTTCGTCATCAGTGAATCCGCCCGTATCGAAGGCTAGTGGTTGCTTCGCAACTACTTGTTTTTGACATGGCCGGGAAGTTACCCCGACGGCACAACCCCCAACCTGGAGAACCTTTCCTCATTGTGACTCCAAGGACGAAGAGCTAATAATAGATAAATATAAAAAATAAACACAAATTCTAAGAAAGATATGATATAGATAGCAAGGTGTGTGAGGGTGGGGTTTAGGGGTTGAAAACGTTTTTTTACTTGCGATTTTAGGGACTACAATGCAAGTTTAGGATTCGTAAATATAAAAAATTGAGATCACAATCAAACATGACATTACGATCATAGAGAAGCCTAAAAAAGTCATTGACAAAAAGTGTCCGTCTGTCTGTCTCTCTTGTAAATAACTTTTTTTTTAATTAAAATTAATTTTTGAATTTCTTTTTTGAAAAATCAATAGTTTTAAATCTAATCAAAAAAAATTATTTAAAATTTTATAATCACATGTATATTAATAAACTCTAAGAAACTGCATACCGAAATTAAAAACGATTTTTTTTTTTCAAAAAACTAAAAATACAAAACAGGATTTTATCAAATTCCGTCCTACAATTTTTGAAATACAGACGAATATAGACGAAATATGGCTTATTCCATTTTTACTAAAAATCGTTAAGAGTTGTGGTTTTGAAACTATTTATAAGTTCAGAACGTGTTACTTTTGTACGTAAATGTTATTTGTTTCGATCAAAGAGCTTGCCTTCCAATATGATTAAGCACATAAGAGTAAGTACGATCCAGTCGTGCCTAAACCGTGGGGTTTAGGGGTTGAAAACGTTTTTTTTCTGATTTCCGTCGAAGTTTGAATTTCTGATCGAAAAATGGTCCTAAGACACTATTAAAACACCTATAATTTAACTTCAGGTTATTTTCCAACATAACCTCAAATTTTATAAGATATCGTCAAAAATACGGTCTTTCATTTTTTTTCAGTTTTTCTAACTAAAATCGCATTTGCTGTTTTACAAACGTAATGAAACACAAACTTCAGATTTAAAAATGGCTGGCTAGTTATTGTTTTTTTATTTTATTACTATTCGTATTTTAACTCAAAAAGTAACCCCTTATTGAGCATCAAAAATCGTTTCATAAACATTTTTCTAAAACATGAAGAAAATATCGATATCATCATCATAAAATCGAAGTTCAAACATCGATGTTTTTATGAACGATGTTGCATCCCTCAATACAAAATGACAAAGGATGAGGGACAGTCCTTCACCAATTCAACAATTTAATCATGAAATAAGTTTCATTGAAAAAATCAAATCTTAAAATTTTTAATGCAACTCGCTTTTTTAGCTTAGTTTACGGAAGAGTTTTTTGGCAAAACGGGGAAGAGTATGATAACTTTGTCGCTGCAAAATAATAACGGACTCTTGTAGAGAATGTTTTATGGGAGGGGCAATTTTCTAATAAAAGCTCTTGCATTGGAAAAACAATGGCGAAAAATTATAGACAACCTATTTTTAATACATTAACTTCACACTACTTTAAATGTTTAGTTCTGCACTAAGTTTTTCTCAATTATAAAGAAAATAAACCCTGCACTAGTTAAAATCAAATTTGAAAGTTTGAGAACCTCAGAGAATTTTGTAATTATTGGATTTAGGCAGGGTTTGTTTGTATTTTTCATGGACTTATTATATTATATATTAATATATATATATATATAGTATTATATATTAGTATTATATAATACGTTCATTGTATTTTTATTTTCAAAAAGGCGTTTTTTGCGGTCATTCACTCAGGGAGTTTTTAGTTAAAAAGATAATGTAGTGGATTCCTGTTATTAAAAATCTAGTTTCACACTAAAAGAAAATCAATTTTTGAGTCGTCTATAATTGAAGAACTACACTTTTAATGTTAGTGCCAAATTTTATGTATTTTAGTTTGGTATTAAAGCGTCTATAATTTTGCGCCAATATATTTAAAAATATGTAATAATGTGCTTTTATTAAAAGCCAAAATTTGCTCTATCCTACATTTTCTTAAACATTTAAATATCTATAAAAAATCATTTGAAACAAACTAAATTTATTTGACTCAACATATCAGAAAAAATATGAAAAAATAGTTCATATTGATTATTTTCAAAATTGAGATAAATGTGTAATAAATTTACTTTGAGTATTTGTTGTTTCTATTAATTCTTACAGAGCAAGATCCCAAAGCCCCCAGGCGTTTCTTATTTTCTCAGAAACCAAGTGTAAGCAAGTACTTTAAGCGGATGCGTACGGCGGGTCACTATCAGGTACCCGTATTAACTTTCCTTAAAGTCTCAGTGTTGATATTTATGTACGTATGTTTTAGAGAATAGAGTTAAAAATTAAAAACATCATTATATCCAGGGAATTATTCTAGGCCAGACCAATTGGTTGGGGTAAACATTCCCCCAGACACACATAAAGTACCGCTATGAGTATGAATGCGAAGTCATTATTCGTTCGCTTCAACAGGAGAGAGATATACATTTTTGTCCTTTGGTAGGGGGAGGTCTATCTCCGGGAGGCGTGAGGTCAATTTTCAGAAAAAACTTGCATTGGAAAAAAATGTATTTAAAAACAACGGTAAAACTTAAAATAATGTGCTATGCTTTTTTAAAGCCAAAAGTTGATCTATCAGATAATTTTTTAAATCTTTAAATATTTATGAAAACTTTCTTCATATGATCGTATGGAAGAATATTTCAAACATCGTATGTAAAAAAATGTATCAGATCAAACTTTTTATGGTATTAGGTAGGTACCATCCTGATTATACTCTGTTCAATTTATATTTTCAGTACAGGGAAGATAGGATATTCGCCTTTCACTCTTACTGTTATGAATTTTAATAAGCTATCTCCATTTTAAAGCTCTCAAATGGTTGCCATACTGGGCATTATAAATTCGTATAGTTCTCACACAAAAGTAGGTATACTTACCAACTGCTTATTCAAATTATATGAAAACAGAAACATGTAGACCGTAAACTAAATCTAAACAAAAAAAAATTAAATTACACCATCAAGATAGTAGGCGCGTTTTTTTAAAAGTTCCCCAGAAGGAAGAAAAGTACGTAAAATAGTTTTTAGCGGAATAATTTCAACGCCTATTTATTCTTTTACAAAATTTGAAGGAGCAGGATTTGTATTTTAAATCGTAGGAACAGTTTTTAAATATATCGGTTTTTTAACAAAAAAAATCGAAAATATTTTGAAGTAAAATTTCTTATTCTACCTACATCTTCCTGAATAACAATTTTGATTGTAATCGGATAGCCAGTTTCCGAGGTACCGTTTTTAGCTCACCAACTTATATTTTTGTTCACCAAAATATAAACCACACCACCAAAAAAATACAAACAGTTGGAGCCGTTTTCGAGAAAAATAAGCTTTAACTTAACGGTTATATGTCAAGTACCATTAATATTTTAACTAAAAAAATTAAGATGAGGCCTAGGTAGAATATCAAAATAATCTTATGTTATAAATTTGAAGACAATCAACCAAGCCGTTCAGGCTGTAGTCCAAAATACATCCGTACAGACAGACAAACATAATTTTTCAGTAACTCAAATACGTTTCTCAATCGTAATGTCAAGTTTGATTATTTTCTCAATTTACTTTTGTGTACGAATGCATAACTTGCATTACCTATAATCGCAAGTAAAAAAAAAATTGCCAACAAATATTGCATTATGTATCTTTATTTTAACCGTTTATTTTTTAAGAAAAATAAAAACGAAAAGATGTAAGCAAAAAAAAAACATAGTGACTACACCTTCTTTAAACTTAAAATATGCTCTCGTTAGCTCTAAGAAAGCTTCAATTCTGGAACTTTCATAACAAAAACCAAAGAAAAAGGTATTATAATTTCCATTAATGGCGAATGGTAACTCTGCAGTAGTGCTTTTTTTTTAAATAAACACAATAAGCAAGAGGCAAAATGATAATCAGTCTCCTGCTCCTCGCAGCCGGGGAGCAGACAGGTCTCGGTGGAATGTACGTGGGTTAAATGAAATATTACAACAACAATTTCAATGTAATTCAGGGTTCTCTTTTATATTTAAGTGGCAATTTCTTAAGTTGAGTGTGATATAAACACTTGCTGGTACCAGTGTGTTTGAAAGCTCTCTTCCATAAGGTCTCTACTGAAAATATAAATTGAACAGAGTATAGGTACCTACTTACCTGCCACGATTTCTCAGAAAAAAAATCAACTTTGCCGTCAAAAAAAGAATCCTTAATATTTGTTGGTTTGTCAGAGAACTCAGTTAGAAGGAATGAGATACAAAGTATTTTTTTCGTTTACTGGGAATTGTTTTTAGATAAAACTTTGAGGTTCATCAAAAGTGGCTCAAAATTTCCTGACAATTCCAAAATCTTAAGACACCTAAACTACTACATATTTACTGACACACTCTCCTATGCTTGACAAATTTTTGACCTGTGTGTGTGTGCGTGCTTCTGGTTTTGATTTTGACTACAAGAAAAGGAACGGTTTTCTCCCCTTTTCAAAACAAGAACAATAATTAACTGCCGGAATGCTTCCGGTCCGGACTCTTCTGGACGAGCAAACAAAAATGATGTAACAAACATATTAAGATTGTCAAGAGATATCAAGTAGTATCAATTGAAACGGACAAAGGTAGCTAGCTAGTTAGAGTTAAACCTTAGATTTGTTGTTTTCGTCCGTTTTATTAAAAACCTTATTCGCCTAAAAAAATAACTTCTCTATGGAGGCTTTAAATCGTCTCTAAAACAATTTCGCATGTCAACATTGTCTGTGTAGAGATGCCAGTTTCAGAATTATAAAAAGAAACACAGACTTTAATTGAGAGCATTTTATGTGATAATACTTTTTATCTTGTATTTTCGATTTTTTTAAATGTTTTGTTTTTATGTTTTTGCTCCTAAAAGTGCTTAAATTTTAATTGAATTCAATTTGTTGTTGTTGTTAGTTTATCAAGCGAACATATTATATTATAATATATAAAAAGTAAAAAGAATAAGAATACTAGCAAAACTGTTTTCTGGTTTAGCAAGCGCAGCCACCCTCTGGGTCCTTTGTTTCGTGTGGTGAATCTTTTAGGACCACTTCTTGCATATCTTCTGGAGGTTTGTTATCCATAGAGTCCATTCCTGGGAGAGCAGCGGCAACTCTTCTAAATAGCTGCTTTACATTGTAACCAGCTTTGGCACTGGTCTCAATGAACATCACATTTAGTTCTTTTGCTTTGCGTTCGCCTTCTTCGGTGGAGACTTGTCGCTTATCGGATAAGTCAGTCTTGTTACCTACTAACATAATAATCACATCGCTGCCACGTTCGGTGCGAACATCGTCAATCCACTTGGAGGTCTGATGAAAGGAATTCGCATTTGTTATATCATAGACGACAACGGCAACGGTGGAATCACGAATGTAAGAAGGAATAAGCGAACGAAAACGCTCTTGGCCTGCGGTGTCCCAGAGTTGTAGACGCACAGTTCTATCTTCTAAGTACATAGTTTTTGATAGAAAATCGATGCCAATGGTTGCTTGGTAGGTGTTGTCAAAGCTGTCGTACATAAAGCGAGTGATGAGGGAAGTTTTGCCCACACTCTGTTCGCCGAGGAAAACCAATTTGAATTTTCTCAAGGGATTGCCAAAATCACCCGATGAAGACATTTTACAATTTTCTTCTTCCAATTCCTTGTGATTATTTTTCTTCCTACTTTTTTACTTCTTTTGTCTTCTTCGATGATATTAAGGATTGTTGTTTCCCTTTCTTAATTATCTAAACACAATTCATGCAAACATAACTTGATTCTAAGAGGGCATACAATTTTTGATCCCTGTCGTTTAATCGCTGAGAAAAA
This sequence comes from Platycheirus rosarum, assembly GCA_963971375.1. Lineage (NCBI taxonomy): Eukaryota > Metazoa > Arthropoda > Insecta > Diptera > Syrphidae > Platycheirus > Platycheirus rosarum. The sequence goes on along the minus strand of OZ020509.1, from coordinate 29,692,386 downwards.
GTCGATAGAACTTTTCGCCTACGTACACACTACACTCCAACCACACAACGAAGAAGAAAGTTGAAAGGGGCAAATCTAGAAAATAGATGTTATCATTTCATAAAAAAATCTGAAGGTGATTTGATGCACTGGCGATAATCACATGAATACTTAAAAATTATTGTAGGCGGCTTATATATGTCTGATCAGAATTGTTAAATTGGTAAATTAAATAATACTTCTGAGAAAGTTATGTTGTATACTTTTTAAACACGGCAGAAGAATCAAATATCAAATTAAAGTGAGTCACTTCTTTTTTGTAGATACAGAGGCGCGGCAGAAGGGTGGCGATGACAGCCAAGTGACAACTACGATGGTACGAAGATACACATAAGAGGAAGTATAAAAGAGAAGCTGTTTGTGCAAATATAGTACGTTTTGACAGAAATTGTTACCTATTGGGTTTTATGCGTTCACAAACGCACAGTATATTTCAATAGCATTGTAGTGTAAAGCTATACGCAACCGAACGGGGCCATTGTTGTTGTAATACGTGTAAAAAGACAGCTGATGACCATAACAAACAACGAAACATATGATCTCCAAATCGAAATACAAGTAGCGCTAAATTTCTGATATACTTTGGTATCGTATGGAACAGCTGACCACGAAATCAGCTGTTTGTGCAAATATAGTACGTTTTGACAGAAATTGTTACCTATTGGGTTTTATGCGATCACAAACGCACAGTATATTTCAATAGCATCGTAGTGTAAAGCTATACGCAACCGAACGGGGCCAATGTATGTCAAAACTTACTTGATTTATAGAATGCGTACGTTCACGAACGTAACTTTTGGATAGGTTACTTTGCTTTTGTTGTAATTAGAATGGTTAAAAACATCTGTTGTCCAGCTCGTTGAAGAACATATGGAAACAGAGAGAAAATCCAAAGGTATCCTAACATTTGCTGGATACTTTTCTTAACACGTGAACAGCTGATGAACAGCTGACTGTGTTTCTCTTTTGCTTCGAATTTTGAGAGGTAACTTATCCAAAAGATACGTACGTGAACATACGCAACCAGTGACTTCGTGGTCAGCTGTTCTATACGATACCAAAGTATGCCAAAAATTTAGCGCTAGCTTGGTTTCGATTTGGAAATCATATGTTTTGTTCGTTGTTATGGTCGTCAGCTGTTAATCAGCTGTCATTTAACACGTATTACAACAACAACGATCGCATTGCACAACAGAGATATGAGACACCCAATGTCATAATTCATTAGGCGTATTCATGCAACGAGATATGTGTATACACTGCAGAAAATCCTATCCTTCCGCCAGCATTTGCCTCAACGCCCCTTAGGAACAAATTGCGTAAATGTGAAAACAGTCATTTAACATCAGAGTTGTGATTGAAGCACACTTAGTCCGGTATTTCACAATGAAGCGTGAGGCATACTCCAAATAAGTGCGAAAAAGAAAAAAAACTAAGAAAGAAGACAAAAAACTAATTTCTCTGTTAGTTGTGTTCCGAATTTGAATGCCTCTATTTTGACGTTATTATTCCTCCTGTTTGTTATTTTACAAAATCTTTTTATTTTGTTTATAGAAACTACATGAATTCTGTATGGTGTTTCAAAGATAGCGAAATTAAACAAATCAGTAGATTATAAACCTGTTGAATTTGAATCATGTCTCAATAGATATTGTGAAATTATACTTGCATCACAGAATGAAAAATGAAAAATGTAATTACAACGGCAACGCTATAGAAGAATAACCACTACTGCAATGCTCTAGAAGGAGAGAGAATTCAGTTGTGTTATAGTCGAGCTTGAGAGTAGTCATAAATAAAAGTTCTTACAACTTACATCTTCATATAATTAATTGTTTGCTTTTTATATGCATAATATAAAATATTTCTTTAAAGATCAGAAGTGCGATTGGACCCCAGCCATATTTAAGATAAGTGACTTAATATAACAAATAACATTTGCTTTTTATAATATGTGAGTAAGGTGATCATGTTGTTAGTTATAAGGTAAACTTTCGGAGCATATTGTGTGCAACATTGTGCGTAGAGAGGTATTTGTTTGATACTGACATTATAAATGATGATGATAAGTTTAATGTGTGGTTTTGGTTAAGAAAACTGCATTTTATTCAGGTATAATGATGAAATGATTAAAGATTTTGGGTGTTGGTAGCGGCGCGACACTGACCGTTATTTTTGTTTGTGAAACAGTTGTGCTTGCATTTTCAGTCCATGGAAAAGTAATACTATCTCTGTTGCTCAGCAGAATAAACAAACAGAGAAGTGTCTGTGCTGCCTACTACCATGTTATTGTGTAGAATTACATAAAAGGGATATATTGTGGCAGAATACACAGTCTTTTGATGTGAAAGAGACAGTTATAGTGGTACAGTCAAATTAACGGCGTAAGTGCGTTTTCGGTCTACGAAAATGCATTTGATTTGTATCTGAAATGAAAGAAAAGTGTGGAAGAAACAATATCGGTTTAAGTGCGTTTTCGGTCTACGAAAAAGCATTTGATATTTCTTTATTTGAAATGAATGAAGTGTAGAAGAAATATTTTGTGAATGTTTCTTGGTATGAAAAAAGAAGCATATTGTTATCTCTATTTTAGCTGAGTAAAATGGTTGTTAGAATAAATTATACTGTTCAAATTATGAGTTCAAATTTGTTGTATTGTAACTACTGTATTCATATAATCAATTTTAAAACCGAGCAAGCTTTGCTAGTAGATTTGATTTTTATAAATTTTCTTTTCTTCACTTCGTTAAAATTGTTCAAACTAAAAACATTTATTTTTTCTCCGAGTTTTATTTCCCAAAAGTTCTGGAAGAAACGTAACTCTACTACAGGTTATGGGCCCAGATGAAGATTTAAAATAAGAATTGGTGAATTGTTTTTTGAGTAGATTCATTTTATTTTGAAGTCGATTGCTGTTTCTTTTCCGGGAGATGTTGTATTGTAACTACTGTATTCATATAATCAATTTTAAAACTAAGCAAGCTTTGCTAGTAGATTTGATTTTTATAAATTTTCTTTTCTTCACTTCAACCTAAAAACATTAATTTTTTCTCCGAGTTTTATTTCCCAAAAGTTCTGGAAGAAACGTAACTCTACTACAAAAAAATAGAAGTTTGCTCGAGACTGCATTAGTAAAGAATGTTGAAATACATTATGCTCTGAATTTTCTTGCCTTTTAGTCAGGTGTTTATTGGATAAATGTTTTCTTAAGGCGCCAGTTGCGGTCACAATTGTAATGCATTACTTACATAATACACAAAATTTAGGTAATTACACCTCGTTTCGTTCCGTAGGTACAAAACGAATGAGACATTTATTTAAGAATCAAATAGTTTCAATGAGTAATTAATGGTTTTACACAACATGTAATTCAAAATTTGTTAATGCATTTTGGTGGTGATTGTAACTGGCAACTAAATTAATGTAAAATAATCAAAAGCTGTTGATTTGATTCTAGATAAACCGAAATGGATAATGTGAAACAACTCCAAGAAGAATTGAGGAAGAGAGGTCTTCTAATAAGTGGCTCCAAGAGATTGCTTATTAAAAGGATAAACGACTATGATAGACAATTGGACACAAGCGGAACTCTAACGCATTCTAACGAGATTGAGAATCAACAGACTGGACAAACTGACACCATCGAAGACGAAGAAGAAACCCGAAATATAACAAGAATTTCAGACTCAGGTGCGGCAACTGACGAGGAGCTGAGGATCAGGGAATGGTCTTTGATTAAACGCGAAGAGATCTCCTTGAAAAAGAACGAATACTCTTTGTAAAAGAACGTGAAATAGCGGAGAAGTTGAGACATCTAGATTCAGTCATAGGATCAATAGTTTCTTTTCCTGAAAGACAAAGAGTAAATTGCACCATCAGAGAAATCGCAGATGCATTACCTGCCTTCTCAACTGGAGACATTACATCGATGTCAGCTGAATGTTGGATAAACCGTGTAGAGTTTAAAAAATATTTACCGTTGGGATGAGATGGCACTACTTTTGGCAACCTCGTCAAGAATGCATGGACCAGCAAAACACTGGTGGGATTCATGCCAGGCAGTCGCAACATCATGGAGACAGTTATCCACAGGACTCAAATTGAATTTCCCAGAGGTACATCAGCAATTGATGAACAGGACAAGAAAGCCATCAGAGACAATTGCAAATTTATGTTTTGAGATGAATCTGTTAGGAAAAAGGATTGACCTTTCAGACAAGACTATAACTCAATACATCTCTACTGACTTAAACGACACTCAGATGAGTACCACTCTTGCAGTTGGAAACTTCAGTAATATTGCCGAATTAATTGAAAAAATCAAATGGCATCCGTATGAATTCTCGGCAAGTAAACAACTCAATTACAACAAGACTCGTAGCATCTCATAGGCCTTCAACCAGTGAATCTGCCAAATGGAAACCTAGTCGTCAACCAGTCCAGAAGAAACCTATCTCTTGTTGCAATTGTAATCAGTCAGGACATTATGCAAAAAATCGCATTCAATCGAGAAAAAGGCATTGGAACAATAGTAAAGACATCAGCCATAATCCGAAGATAGAAAAGAATTATCGGGTCAATATGATCTGTAACAACGAACATGGAGATTGTTACCATAAAGATGTTGTCATACAGGGAAAAAATGCAGCTCTTCTGGATTCTGGAAGCGAGAAAACTGTTATTACTAAACAAGTGGCGACAGAGACAAATGATCATATGAAACAATGTGAAACCACTTAACATGGGTTTGGAGAGGGGAGCTGTCGAGCTATTGGAAGAGTCAGATGTCAAATCCAAATAGATGGAGCTTTCTTTCCAGTTCAAGCCGTTGTGGTCGAAGATAGCTGTCTCTCGAAACCGGTATTAATTGGAAAGGACGTCCGCAACAATTCCTATGTGCAATATGTGTAAGCAAGGCGATAACTTGACGGTACAAAGAATGGATGTTGACGTCTGTTCAGTTAGACAAATATCTGCTTCTGATATTCAATTTGGCGAAAAAGTAGAATCATCTGTCCTTCGCGATCTGTCAAAGTGGTTTAACTAATAGCGAGTTTCATTCAAATTTCAAGGATTTGATCTGAAAATCGAGATTAGCTCTTTGCAATGAAACTTGTTTCATCATTTAATCCTAGTGTTGGTCATTCACTGACGAGCATACACAGTTTTGCTATCACACACAAAAATACCAGGCATGCACAGTTGATATATTCAAAATGCCATATTTGGTATTTTCTCACTTCAAAAACACCTTTATTTGTTATTTCGTATATTTAATGGATATTTATTAATTTTTTGGCTAAGCACCGCCTGGCACAAGTTCACAACAAATAACAAATAACAAAATATTTTCCATTTCACGTTTGACCGAAAGACTATTTATATGTATGTGTGCATTCAGATCAATTCTGCCAACCCATCAGAGATCAAATCTTTCATGTTGAGATTTGATCTAGATTTGCTCTTTTTCTTGCAATGAAACTCTCGACATTGAAAAAGATCAAATCTTTTCACAGAAAGAGCAAATCTTTTCTTGAATGAAACTCGGTATAAGAAAAGCTCTGTGTAAAATTAAAAAAGATATCGATACTTTCATGAAAGAATTTTTTAAATTTTAGTAAAAAAGTTAAATAAAAGTAGTACTTACGCCTGCGAAGTGAAATTTCCGTAAGTTATAGCAACTAACTCACAAAAATCGGTATTTAAGGTCACATAAATTATAACCTAACTTATGAATAAAAGAGGTCTTGACCAAATGAGAGAAATCCTGAAGGAAAATAATTCAAAACTTGTCACAAAAGAAGACCTTCACCTGCTCTACGCCGACATGTCTGCTCTCAAAGCGAAGCAAGATGAGATTTCTTCGAAGGTTATCTTCTTGGAAAACCAAAGTAAAATATTGGAGGCACAAATCGAGCGACTCATGCAAAAAGTGTTGAAGAACATGTGGTAGTACACATGCCATCTAGCCTTCACAACGACCCCGTTGAAAAAGCAAAAAACGTTTGTGCTGGTCTGCTCGATAGAAATGAATCCTGCTCTGATATTGAATCGGCTCGCAGAGTAAATGGCCAAAACGCTGCCAGGGCAATAGTAATAGTTAAATTGAAGTCCCAATCAACCGCTTTGAATGTTTTAAGAAACGCCAAAAAACTCAAAGGCACTAATATAAGCATCAGCAAAGACATTCCGCATAACGCACGACAGAGAAGGGCGAAGTTGGTAGCGATAGTGAAGGTGCTTCGTGTGGCGAAACCAAAAATTAAAATTCTTGTGAGAGACGATAGGCTGTATGTTTTTACTTGGAATTCATCTGGGGCTTAAACATAAAAGTGCAACTGATGGTTTAGTTTTTCTAAAGAAAAGCATGGGTGAGATCCCGTCAACATTATTAACATTAATAAGCAAATTAAAAATGGAAAATAAAAACAATAATAACGAAAGAGAATGAGATGATTAAATGGCAATTGAAATGAGAGCCGCTGTACAAGATAAAGGTGGAAGCACAATTAGGCGTTCATCTGACTGAGAAAAACCCGTCTGCCGGGCGAACGTTAATTTTTCTATACTAAAAATTTTAAGTTATAATGTCGCTGGGCTTAAAAACAAATATTTATTTTTCGAATTTTTTAATTATATTAAGAATTTTGATATTTTTATACTTATTGAAACTTATATTATAAATGACGATGAAACTAGTTTTAAAAACATTTTTTATGAACTACGAAATAGAATACATGCCAGCTGTATAAGCAAAAACATTTGGTAGAGGTAGTGGAGGTGAACTCTTCGGGTATAGAAAGTCTCTGAAGGATGTAGCAGTTAAATTTAAAAACTTAGAGGAATCACGAATATTTGAAATAAGAATTAAAGACAACACTCATTACATCGTTCCAATTTATTTGAACTGCAGCCATTGGCAGCGAGACTTCGATAAGCTACGAGAACTTGTTTGTGAACTAGGACCAGGAAATCTGATTCTAATCGGCGACTTTAATGGAAGAGTTGGTCTACAAAACAACTTTAATAGCGTGTTGAACTCAACACATATTTATTATGATCGAAAATCAAAGGATGAGGTGTGTGACTCTAGAGGAATCAAAATTCTGGAATTGGCTGATGCCTTGTACTGTCACGTTCTAAATGGGAGTTGTGAAGGCGACCTTGGTGGCGAATTCACTTTTATTCGTGAAACAGCGTGTTCAGTGATAGACTATTGTTTTGATCATCTGTTTCGACGAATTTCAAGTGGCAGTGAAAACGTTTTCAGACCACATGCCGTTAGAGGTCTCGTTTAAAATAAAAACAGAGCGTGAAGGAGCAGTCGAACATAAGCCTAGTCTTCCTCCGAAAATTCATTTTAATCACAAGCGCAGAGAAATTTTCCAGCGGAATCTTAATGAACAGATTTGTATGCGGATAACCTCGGAAGCCCCTAGACACTCTAATAACCTCAATTTAAAATGCAGCACCGCAAAAGATATTGGGAAGAAAGGTTATTCAAAACAGGCAAAAGTGGTTTGACAGTGAATGTTTGGCAGCAAGAAATTTATCGTTTGCGTACTTAAAAATATTTAGAGCTTCTGACAACATAAACTTCAAAATTCTTTATGCATCAGCAAACAAAAACTACAAGGAGCTTTGCAAACAAAAAAAAAACAAATTTGGACCTTAAAACCATAGAATTGGTAAATAAAGCCAAAAACTCAATGGATTTCTGGAAAGCAGTTAAACTTGTGAATGGAAAAACCATTTCTACTTCTTCAGTCCTGGACCCCTGTTCTGTAACTATCGCATCGATAAAATTGATCGAGAAACGTTGAAAATTGGAACAAAATTCATTTTATCGCATCATTCTGGTTCTGTAACATTGACAGGCGATAATTTTATCGATTGGAATGTATCGGAATGAAAAAGTGGAAGAATGCGATAAAACGGTGTTCTGTATCTCTCAAATGCGTCAAATTTTATCCTTTGTTTGTGAGCAGGCGATAAGATTAAAAAAATGGAATTAAATAAAAAGGTAACGAAAATAAAAGCAGACAAATATCTTTTTGTATGTAATTTATATTAATTGTAATTTTTAAGTCTTCAAAGGCCCAATCAAATCAAAGGGATTCGTAAAAACAATATGTATCTCTTCCTAATTGTCTTTGAAGGTGTGTCTACACCAAGGAAACATTTCTTAAATATTCAGAAATTTTATTTAAATGTTTCTGAAATGTTTATTAAGGTCTCGACGCTTCGCGAAACATTTCTGAAATCATAATTGTTGTTTTTAGGTCTGCAATTTGTTTGATTATACTTATGAAATAAATAGTTAATAAAAACAATGAACAATGTATTTTATTGTACTTATAATTTATTTTACTCAAGAATCACACACTGTACTCACTTCCAGCATAAGAGAAAAAGAGACAACCACATAAATAAAAGAAAACAAAGAAACAAAGAAAACAACGAAAACCAAAGGAAACAAAATAAATAGATGTAGATAGAAAATAGATGGTAGGAAAAGTAGTACCAATACACCTGTTGATTTCATGCAATCGGTAAAAACGTGAATTTATATTCTCGTAAATGAACCGTCAAAATTTGTATGGGAGTTTATTTATGAGAACCTTGTAAATTTATCTCATGACTTTGCCGTGTAATGTGAAAAAATAAACCTCGTAAAACTAAGGATGTCTTTTTTGTTGTCTTTATCTTTTGTGGCAGCGTACATCATTCTTGTGTACGTAGACTTTTGTAATTCTTTTTATTGCGCCTTTAGATGCTGACTATTTTGTTCTATTTCTTAAGAAGTTTGTTTTTACATTCATATTTTCTGTTATAATAAAATAATTGTTTTCTTGGACTTTTATATTCTTTTAATAAAAACCAATTACTAATTAATAAATGACTGTTTTCACATTTAAGCAATTTGTTTCTAAAGGGCGTTCAAGCGAGTGCTTGCAAAAGTATAGGACTTTTTACAGTGTATAAATTTGCGTTCCCGAAACGCGTCTGTAAAATAAAGAACAAAAAGGTTAAAAAGTTGTGATTTTGGTAAAATGTCTATATCATTCAATTTAGTCTAGTCGATAAGTTTTTTTTTATTATTTCGTGATAATAAAACACGACGCTATGATAGAAATATTCGTGAAAAGTTTCTTAAACAATTCAGAAATATTTTTTAAAAAAATGTTTCTTTGGTGTGGACATACCTTAATATTTAATTTTTGAAATGTCAATGGCAGCTCGACTTATCGACTTCCATTGGAAATTCCAGTCAAGTTAAGAATGAAATTTAAGGTTATCGCAAGGATTTACAGAACACCGAATATTTCCAGATGCGATAAGTATGGAATTTTTTGTTTCATATTTTATCGATGCGAAAAGTTATCGACAAAGTTAGAGAACAGGGGTCCTGGACCCCTGTTCTGTACCTATCGCATCGATAAAATTGATCGAGAAACGTTGAAAATTGGAACAAAATTCATTTTATCCCATCATTCTGGTTCTGTAATATTGACAGGCGATAATTTTATCGATTGGAATGTATCGGAATGAAATACTGGAAGAATGCGATAAAACGGTGTTCTGTATCTCTCAAATGCGATAAGTTTTTCCTTGGAAACGTCAAATTTTATCATTTGTTTGTGAACAGGCGATAAGATTGAAAAAATGGAATTAAATAAAAAGGTAACGAAAATAAGAGCAGACAAATATCTTTTTGTATGTAATTTATATTAATTTTAATTTTTAAAAGTCTTCAAAGGCCCAAAAATCAAATCAAAGGAATTCGTAAGAACAATATGTATCTCTTCCTAATTGTCTTTGAAGGTGTGTCCACACAAAGGAAACATTTCTTAAATATTCAGAAATTTTATTTAAATAATTCTGAAATGTTTATTAAGGTCTCGACGCTTCGCGAAACATTTCTGAAATCATAATTGTTGTTTTTAGGCCTGCAATTTGTGTGATTATACTTATGAAATAAATAGTTAATAAAAAAAAATTAACAATGTGTTTTATTGTACTTATATTTTATTTTACTCAGGAATCACACACTCTACTCACTTCCAGCATAAGAGAAAAAGAGACAACCACATAAATAAAAGAAAACAAAAGAAACAATGAAAACAACGAAAACCAAGGGAAACAAAATAAATAGATGTAGATAGAAAATAGATGGTAGGAAAAGTAGTACCAATACGCCTGTTGATTTCATGCAATCGCGGAAAACCCTCATAAACGGTAAAAACGTGAATTTATATTCTCGTAAATGAACCGTCAAAATTTGTATGGGAGTTTATTTATGAGAACCTTGTTAATTTATCTCATGACTTTGCCGTGTAATGTGAAAAAATAAACCTCGTAAAACTAAGGATGTCTTTTTTGTTGTGTTTATCTTTTGTAGCAGCTGAAAGTGATATAGATATAATTGTTAACAAAAGTCTACGTACATCATTCTTGTGTACGTAGACTTTTGTAATTCTTTTTATTGCGCCTATAGATGCTGAGTATTTTTTTCTATTTCTTAAGAAGTTTGTTTTTACATTCATATTTTCTGTTATAATAAAATAATCGTTTTCTTTGACTTTTATATTCTTTTAATAAAAACCAATTACTAATTAATAAATAACTGTTTTCATTTAAGCAATTTGTTTCTAAAGGGCGTTCAAGCGACTGCTTGCAAAAGTATAGGACTTTTTAGTGTATAAATTTGCGTTCCCGAAACCCGACTGTAAAATAAAGAACAAAAAATTAAAAAAGTTGTGATTTTGGGTAAAATAAAATAAATTTATACAGTAAATTACATTGTTCATTTTCTTTTTTGTTTTCTGAAATGTTTATGAGATATTTCTCTTCTTTCATTCCAGACGGAAAATGTCTTTATAATTCAATTTAGTCTAGTCGATATTTTTTTTTTTCGTGATAATAAAACACGACGCTATGATCAGAAATATTCGTGAAAAGTTTCTTAAACAATTCAGAAATATTAAAAAAAAATGTTTCTTTGGTGTGGACATACCTTAATATTTATTTTTTTAAATGTCAATGGCAGCTCGATTTATCGACTTCCATTGGAAATTCCAGTCAAGTTAAAAATGAAATTTAAGGTTATCGCAAGGATTTACAGAACACCGAATATTTCCAGATGCGATAAGTATGGAATTTTTTGTTTCATATTTTATCGATGAGAAAAGTTATCGACAAAGTTACAGAACAGGGGTCCTGGACATAAATATTCTCAAAAATCATTTTTCGGACCTTCTTAATGGAGTGGAATCACCACCTCCAATTCATTATGCTGCTCTTTTAATAGTTGATGAAATTCTTGATGTTCCATTTTCTCAATCCGAAATAGAAATAGTGATAGAAAACGCTAAAAGTAACAAAGCTCCTGGAAAGGACAGAATACCTGTCGATTTTTTTAAAAAATTAACACCTGAATTTTTAAGACTCCTTACTGTCGAATTCAATAGAATCTTCGAGACATCTGATGCTCCCAATAGTTTCCGGACAGCAATTATGTTTCCGTTACATAAAGAAGGAAATCTTGAAGATCCAACAAACTACAGGGGCATTTCATTTTTAAACACAGCTCCTAAGCTTTTTAGTTCAGTACTTTATACTAGGCTCTGCGATTGGATTGAACTCAAGGGAATTTTGAACGAATTCCAAGCTGGGTTCAGGAAGAATTACTCAATTGTGGACCAAATTTTCTCTTTAATAAATATCGCGGAAATTTATAAGAAGAATGGAAAAAAGCTCTACGCCTACTTTGTTGACTTTCGGGCAGCGTTTGACTCCATCCCACGGGAAGCACTTTTTTATAAACTCTTTAATTATGGAATTTCAACAAAAATCATTTCAGTCATTAAAGCAATGTACAATGATAATAAGCGAGAGTGTGGGACGGAAATCTGCTTTCGGATGAGTTTTATACTTCGATGGGAGTTAAGCAAGGATGTGTCCTGAGTACCCTTCTTTTCATTTTATACATTAATGACATCACTGAATCTGTAAAAGGTGGCATAGTGCTGGGTGGAAAAACTATCCCAGGTCTCATGTATGCAGACGATATAGTTTCCCTAGCCGATTCTATAGACGGGATGCAGTTGATGATGAATAGACTTCAACGCTATTGCAAGATCTGGAACTTATCCGTTAACCTTTCGAAGTCAAAAATGATGATATTTAGAAGAGGCGGTGGGAGATACTCAAGACAGGAAAAGTGGACTTTCGAAGAGGAGGCAGTGGAAATAGGAGTATAAATACCTAGGAGTTTTGATCACACCGAACTTGAACTTAGATAAGCACCTCCGTTCAAAAGTAGCAGAAGCTAAGCGTGCCATGTGTTCGGTATGGAGAAACTGCTGTTTAAAGAACAACGTTTCCTACATAGCCAAATACAAAGTTTTCCACGTTTTCCACGTCCAATTCTCAAAGAATTCCGTAAGCCATACTTTGGAGCGGAAAACCTTAATTTAGAAGAATCGATAAATTTGTTAAATGGAGAACGAGTTTGGGACCTTTTATACAAGTATTGTTTGAACGCGTTTCGGCACAGAAGATGTATAGTTCATGAAAGTTTTTGAAGATTCGAAAATTGTTAAATTAAGTAATGAAATATTTTATATTAGTTTTTCTTTAGTGTGTATACACATGATTTATAATGCAAATGTCAGTCTGGTAGACGGCCTCAGGCCAAGCCATTTAAAGACTTCTGATACATAATTTATATAAGGAAAATTGTGAATTGTATTAAAAATATTTTTTGAAGTGAATAAACTAAAAACTAAACATTGCCATGAGCCAACAAGAATTGGGTCGAACCAAGCTCATAGAAATGGAAATCGAGCTAGTGAAACAAGATCCAATAGTGCATCAACCGTACCTTATGCAAAACGACAGATACTAACTACAATGATCTCTGATCTGATGGAAAGTATACTTGTCATCGAATCACAATCTGATTATGCGTCACCGGTGGTATAAGTCAAGAAAAAGAATGGCGAAGACAGAATGTGCGTTGATTACCGAAAATTAAATTCCATCACAAAGAAAATCCGTTATCCAATGCCATGAATTGAAGAACAACTGAACGATCTAGTGGGCTATAAATACTACAGTGTCCTTGATTTAGCTGTCAGATACTATCAAATTCCAATCAAAAAAGAGCACGCTCATTACCCTGCTTTCATCACTAATGACGGTTTGTACGATTTTACATCAATGCCTTTTGGTCTTGTTAACGCCCCTTCCATATTTCAAAAATTAATGAACACCATCGTCCGAAAGATGAAACCGGCCAAAATCGTCTGCTATATGGATGATGTAGTAATTCCATTAAAAACTTTTGAAGAAGGAGTAAAAAATTTAAAACATTTTTGAAAATATTAAAGGATGCATACAACCTTCGAAAATGTGTTTTCTTCAAGAGAGAAATAGAGTTCCTTGGGCATCTGGTGAAAGACGGAACAATCCGACCCGGGAAAACAAAAACGATGGCCGTGGAAAAATTTGAGACTCCGAAAAGCGAACATTAAGTTCGACAGTTCATCGGACTGACTAGCTATTTCCGGAAATTTATCGAAAAGTATTAACTAATCGCACTGCCTCTGACCAATTTAATGAAAAAGAATTGTATTTTCCACTGGGGTCTACGAAAGAACAATGCATTGAAACTCTGAAAAAATGTCTTACCAACAACCCACTACTAATCCGAATAGTGATCATGAACTCCATACTGATGTCAATTCTCATGGGCATGGGTTTTACTGCAACGGGAAAACAATTCACTTCGACCAGTAGCTTATTACAGCAGAAAGACTTCATAGGACGAGAGCTTCTTCCACAGCTATGAGCTCGAGGCTCTAGCCGTCGTAGAATCGACTTACCGATTCCGACAGTTTCTACTTGGCAAGCAGTTCAAAATAATAATGGATGTTGAAGCTCTTAAAACTGCTATGAGTAAGAAAGAATAAGTCCCCAGAATCGCCCGGTGGTGGCTTAAGATGCTTGAATTCGACTATGAAATACATCATCGATCTGGAAAGCTTATGCCGCATGTAGATACTTTATCCAGACATCCAGTACCTTAAGTCTTGTGTTGAATGTGCCCCCGTGGAGAATTATACCTTATCGAGAAGAAGAATTATCCACGTTCAGACCGCCACCAGAACACCCAGAGCAAATGGTCAAGTGGAAAGGTATAACCGTACAATCCTTCAGGCTTTACTTGCAAGTATAGAATATGAAAATCGATGGGATCAAAAAGTAAACCCGGTGCAATGGTCTATAAATAATACATAAAAGGAATCTATAGGGAAGACTGCTCAACAAATGTTGATGTGATATATTCCTCGCGATCCATGGCCAGATGTCCTTGCTCAGCAGATAGACATACAAGCAGATAGAGATACAACGACAGTATGGCCGAATCTGTAACTACAACGGCAACGCTATAGAAGGATAACCACTACTGCAATGCTCTAGAAGGTGAGAGAATTCAGTTGTGCTATAGTCGAGCTTGAGAGTAGTCATAAATAAAAGTTCTTACAACTTACATCTTGATATAATTAATTGTTTGTTTTTTATATGCATAATATAATATATTTCTTTAAAAAAAGGAATTTAAAATAGGGACATGTACGTGTAAGTGTACGTACACTACTAGATCTTAGTCGGGTATTTCATAGTGCACCGTGAGGCATGTCTCTTTTTTTTTAATTCCTTTTTTATTTTTCATTAGGTGATGCAAGTATATTTTCACAATGTCTCTTGAGTCATGATTAAAATTCAAAAGGTTTATACTACGTTTTCATTAGAGACGAAATTACCTCATTTGGAAATTTGCAGAAAAAGTGTTTTCATCTAAGCTTGCTTATTTCATTTGATACTTTCTTACTTGCGATTGTAGGTACCTTTAAGGCAAGTTTAGGATTCGTGAATATAAAAAATTGAGATAAAAGTCGAACATGAAATAACGACCATAGAATA
This sequence comes from Platycheirus rosarum, assembly GCA_963971375.1. Lineage (NCBI taxonomy): Eukaryota > Metazoa > Arthropoda > Insecta > Diptera > Syrphidae > Platycheirus > Platycheirus rosarum. Next base: position 29,677,356 of record OZ020509.1, on the reverse strand, counting down.
GCCTAAGAAAGTTGGTGACAATAAATCTCTGTCTACCAGTCTATTATTTCTACGTAAAAGTTAATTGTTTTCTTCCAAATATCTAGCCTTCCTTTGTGATTATGCACATAATGCAAGTACGGGCGACCCAGTGCCTCTTACTTTTTTATTTTCTTCTTTGACTTTTTATAATTTCAACTTTGACGTTTGTTATAAAACCTTGTTTAATTGTGATTCAATTGTTTTCAAATAAGTTGTGTTCGACTTCACATTACATAAATTGCAACTTAATTTCTTCGAAATTAGATGGAAATGAGATAATTTCGAAATGTAATTTTGTATGGGAAATGTGATGATATGGAATCAAATTTGGAAATTTGATACGAAATTAGCTCATTTGGCTTTATGGAAACGTAGTATTATATTCTCCTGGTTTATTTTGTTTTGTTGCCTTAGAAACACGATACAAATATTCATGTAGTTCCTATAAACACCGAAACACAATAAAAGGGATTTTGTAAAATAACAAACAGAGGAATGAAAAACGCCAAAATAGAAGTATTGAAATTCGGCACACAACTCAACGGGAAATTAGTTTTCTGTCGTTCTTTCTTCAAATTTTCTTTCTTTATAGCACTTACTTGATGCATACCTAACGCTGCTCTGTGAAATAGTGGCCTAACTAAATAACAAGATCTACTAGTGTGCATACACTTTTGTTAGTAAATTTACTTCAATCCCAACTCTGACGTTAATGGCTAAAACAAAATCACGCTTCAACTTTGGCTTCGTCACTGTACATTTCATATGCTTTGTGTTCGCTTTATGTGACATTTAGAAAATTTCGGTTGTTGTTTTTGCTTTTTATTGTCAAAGCGAGAAAAAGTCTTTTCTACCATACTTATTTCCAATGTTGACAAAATCATCTTATTGGTGTGAAGTTGTGAGCATCGTATTAGAGATATTCACGACCTTTTCTATCAGGAGAGATAAAATAGAAAAAAGGAACAAGAACAACTGCGAGGATATATCACTCTTCGTCCACAAACTGAAAAATACCCGTCCAGCTACATATATGTACCGGTCTTTGTACATTTCTTATGGGACAACTAAAACGTTTGCACGAAAAAATTCTTTTTAGAAAAGTGATCAAAGTTTTTAAATAATAATAAATAAATACAGACGGTTCAAGTAAAACTTAATTAGAAATTTATAAATAAATAGCAAAATTTGCAAAATTAAAAGAGTGTAAAAAGTAAAAAAAATAATCAAATTAAAAACGTCAAAATAAACACACACAGTAACAAAAAAGATTAAATCTGTTTCAATTTCTTTTCGGCGGGAAATCAAACAAAAAAATCACAAAAGTGTACATGCGAAAAAAGTACAACGTCATCATATTTAAAAATACTTCAGTGATAACGTGATAGAATCATACAATTGTATCATTTTATGACTTCTTGCAATTAAACAAATGTCAATGTCAAACTGATTTTGACATTTGTTTCAGTTTGCATTTTGCAACAGCTGAAGTAGAAAAGAGTGTTCACGATCTACTAAGAAAATGTAAAATTGTATGATTCTATCACCCCTGATCGAAAAGATAGATTCATAAGAAATCAAACAGTTCTCTTGCCCTTGCATGCATTTCTGTCAAAATTCTGAACCAAAAAAGCTATTTTGGTTCACAAAAGTGCATCTTCAAAAAAAGTTTTAACAAAGAACAATAACCCAGAAGAACAAATAAACAGAATTAAATACCGAATTTACACAAAAATTGTAAAAACATAAAAATGAATAGAATTCTTGCTGGAATCCATATCGTCGATAAGCCAAATGATTTTCTTCCCCTCGATAATCTTGACTTCGAACAGACTGTGTTCGATCTCAAAAAAGAAATAGGCAAAGAATTGGAAATCGCACCAGAAACTTTGGGTAGGTATACCATGGTTTTACTCCATTCAAAGAGACTAAATTTTTCTTTGTCCTACCTCATCTAGAAATCGTCTACTTTGGCCTAATTCTTAAGGACGATGAATTGATTTCTACCATCGAACCCGAATCGACTGTTCATGTTTTCAAGAAAACCAGGCGATGCGAATCGTTCGTCCCTAAAGAACCCTATGACTGTGACGAAATTCAGTCTCTTTTCAATGTCATTTCAAACATACAAATCAATGTTAATTCGAGGGTAAATATTTTGCAAAAAATTCTTGCAGAATATCCAGACTTCCGGAGGAATCTTGGTGCTCAAGCATTGATCAGAGATTCAGTCTTGTTTAATACACTCCATCAGCCTGAAGTCGTTAAAAGTATCGCAGTTACCTATCCAATTATTTGTGAAGCAGCCGCCTTTATTGTGGATACAGTGAAAAAGGAACTGGCACGTAATTCTTCTTATAGTAAGTATGCGATATATATGCACATTTATATATTTTCCTGATTTTCTCACCTCACATTTATATTTATTTTAATCATCAATGGCGCAAAACTGGAATCTGGTTCGGGCTTCATACAACAAGTCCTTCCATCATCTTCCATCTTCCATCTCGATTGCTGTCCGACCCTATCCAGTTTCGTATCCCAAGGCTACGTCTATGCCATCCTTCCAACGTAAGCAAGGTCTGCCACGTTGCCTTGTATCATACAAAGAACTGCAAAGGACTTTCCGAGTTGGTTCCTCTTCGCTCATACGAGCTTGGTGCTTCGAGGTAGATTTCATACAATTCATTATTGTATCTTCTCCGGAATCGTCCTCCCACGCAATCGGGGCCAACAATTCTCCTTGACTTTCTCTTCGAACGCGGATAAGAGATCGGAATGCCTTTTACTAAGCACACAAGTCTCGTATCCGTATGTGAGTACTGGTAAGACTATAGTCTAATATAGCAGCAGCTTAGTTTTTATGGTAAGATTGCTCACGCTCGACAGACTATAGTTGGTTCTAGTTGATTCTTCCAGCCGCCCGCGTATTTCTTCGTCCATATTATTATCGGCCGCTACTTTTGACTCAAGGTAGTTAAAGGATTGCACTACTTTAAATTCATGCTCGACATGCACTGATAGTTGGAACAACACTTCTCACAGATGTAGCCACAATGTACTTAGTTTTCCTTTTATTAATATGCAGCCCTAGGTTTCGTGCCGCCTGCTCGATCTGGATGAAGGAGTCTTGTATAGCTTGTTGACTTCTGACGATGATGATGACGTGGATGTCGTCTACGTAAGCCAATATCTGGCTGGACTTGATGACGATAGTCCTTCATGTTGACGTGCCAGAGTCACGGATTACTTTTTTCAACGCTAGGTTGAAGAGGATGTAAGCCAGACCATCCCCTTATCAGAGTCCATTAAAGATGTTGATTAGTCTAGACAGCAAACCGGCTACATTTACTTGGCTTGTAATGTTAGTTATGAAGTCTTGATCAGCCTACATAGTCGTGTAATTTATTTTGGAATGCCGAATTCTCTCATGGCCTTATAAAGTTCTACCCTGGCTATGCTATCGTAAGTGGCTTTACAGTCTATAAAAAGATGGTATGTTGGAATGTTAAGTTCCAGGCTTTCCATAACCTGTATAATGGTAAAGTTCTGTTGCCGGAATCCTTTTTGGAAACCAAAACTTCTGTGAGGTAAGTACCAACCTTGACTCGATAGTAGTTTCCAAGATCTGCCGTATCATGAAAATTTGATCGATTGTGGACTTTTATGGTCTGAAACCACACTGATAGGGGCCAATCAGGTTGTTGACGAAATTCAGGCGTTCACATAGTATGGCAGATAGGATCTTGTAGGCGATATTCAGGAGACTTAAACCTCTATAGTTGGCGCAGTTTAGAGGGTCTCCTTTCTTGTGGATCGGACAAACGATGCTGAGGTTCCATTCATCAGACATACTTTCTTCTGACCAAAATTTGGAGATGAATTGGTGTATGCACTCCACCAGGTCATCTCCGGCCGCTTTAAAAAGTTCGGCGGGTAGTCCGTCGGGTCCAGCAGCTTTGTTGTTTTTTTAGTTTAGATATTGCTATACTCACTTCATTTTGGTCAGGTGGACGGAAGTGTTGTCTGTCATCGTCCATGTTGAATGGTTCATTGTACCTGACAGCGAGATTTTTGTCTTCATCGCCGTTTAACAGTCTGCAGAAATGGTCTTTCCATGTACTCAGCACCGACTGTGAGGTTTCCATTCCTATCTCTACAGGTTTCTGTGCGGGTTTTTTTTTCCTTGGCACGTTCTTTTTACCTGTTGGCAAAACTTCCGCACGTTGTTCCTGGAGCATCTCTCAATAAATTCGATCGCGGGCTTCTCATGCTCTATCTTTTTCTTTTGGAGAAGCCGGTGTTCTTTCCGTCTTTTCTGCTCGTAGAGCTCGCGAGCAGCTCTCGTCTTTCTTTGCAGCGCCGCTTTGTATGCCTCTTGTTTGGCTGCATGGGCCTGCCTGCATTCTTCATCGAACCGAAGGTTTCGTGGTGGTGGTCTGGTAAAATCTAGTACATCAGTTGCGGCATCTCTGATGGCTTGTTGTCAGTGTTGCCACTTGTCTTCCGCACTTGATGCTGGCAGTAACGGATTTCTTGAGAGGTTACGGGATATTCAATCGGCATAGGTTCTGGCGGTTTCTTGCGATTCATACTTCCTCACAGTATTACTCCGTTGTTGTGGTGTTCGGGTTATTCGCATTCTTACCTTTGCTGCAACAAGGTAGTGATCCGAATCGATGTTAGCTGCTCGGAAGGTACGAACATCCAAGATACTGGGGTCGTATCTTGCATCGATCGCAACGTGATCAATGTGGTTGACGGTTCTTTGATCTGGGTGTCGCCAAGTCCCTTTGTATATCGAGACGAGGAAACCGTGTGCATACGTACATACGTCACCATTGCTAGTGACGTTATGTGCGGCTGCGAAGTCAATTAGCCTAAGTCCGTTTCCAGACGTTGTGTCGTATAGGCTGTTTTCCGGCAGTTCACCAAAGGTTTCTTCTTAACCTATTTTGGGGTAAAATCGCCCAGTACGATCTTAACGCATTGCTCGTAGGTTTTGTCGAGGAGCTTGTAGAATCACTTGGTGTTGTCATCTTTGTCCTTGTCCTTGTAAGGATGATCCTTACATGGGTATGCACTATGTAGTGCCTTCTTTCTGTGCCAAACATGGTCTCGCAAAAGAAGTTGTTCCTTTGCTAAGAATAGAAGATGTGCTTGACCAGCTGGGAAATTGTCGATACTGTACGACTCTTGAACGACAGTCGCGTTTTGTGTTTCAATTCGAACTCCACCTCACCGATAGCTGGTTGTTCTGATTGAAGCTTGTGTCACCGCTGGCTAGCTCGCGAAGAATTTTGGGGTTGGCCAATTCTTGTGCCAATTACAAAGGTGAACCATTGTTGATGTATCAATAATGTTTCTACACAGTGCAATGACTTGACTGCTTACGCATGTCATGCTTGGCAACCTAAATGCAGCGCGTGACAGTGTCTTGATTGACATTGGTACGTGAAAGATGATGGTTTGCTTGCTTGCTTTCCTGGCCATACATAGGGTGGCCAGGCTTCTCGGCCTGGTTGATTATGCCCCTGCAGCTGGCTCGATCTTTAGCTGCCGTCTCATTCGGAGGTCTACCTTCTACCAGAACTCCTAAAATTGGCAGAATATTCAGAATGATCTCATAGATTCTGTAGGATTCACTTTCACTTAGCAAATGCATGAGGACACTTGTTATTTTGCCCTGCCATCTTTAAGGTAAGCTTGATTCACCTCATTCCCACTTTAGCATTCAATGCTACGGCTGTGAATTCAATTGGAATCCGATAACTTCTTTCTAAAGACCATTGAAATGAATTCTAAAAATAACACTCGATGCTTACTCGATATGCATCAATGAAATATGTGAACCTTAAAGGCCTCCCCAAGTTTACCGATTGAGACATAAACATTAAAGTGTGTCCGGATAAGAAATGGGTGTTTGTATGTAAGGTACTCTTACCACCTGAACATATGCTGTATACTCCGTGTTGCTGTATCTATGTTACTTAATTTCCTCTAGAAATGCATATCCTTATGTGATACAGCAGAAAAGTTCTCCATTGTGAATTGTTTTTTTTTATTTGCTGTTTAAAAAAATACCTGTTCTTTAATTTTTTCTTGAATTTTCTTTTAAGTTGCTGAAATGGTATCTGACACCACTACAAGCTCAGAGGAAGAGAACTCCGGTGCCTCCACAAACCAATCCGAACAAGCTCGTATTCGCCGCATAAGCCGTCACCAGTTAGCTGCCGCTTTGCAACAAGCCGGAACTACCTCAATGAATTCTCTGTCAGATATCGCACAACGTAACACAGGAACCACTGATTCCGGATCAGGCACAAATCCTCAAACTCCACAGGCTCCAACTAGCGGCAGAATTCTATCGTCTACTTTCAGCAATGCTCTTGCCAGAGCTCTTGGTGCATTAGGAGCTAATAATGCCAGCTCTAGCAACACAGAAACTCCAGAGGCCAACAACGAGGCAATGCAATGGATGGACAGCGACGCACTAGATGTGTCCTCTCCTAGTGACGATGTCAATGACCTACCAGCAAGGTATCGCGAACATCAGTATGCTGAACAGTTGCGTCTCATGAGCCAAATGGGATTCACAAACTATGCAGAAAACATCAGCTATCTGACCATTACCAATGGAAGTGTAGAGAATGCTGTCAACCTAATCATGGGTACACATGATACTCGTTAAAGTATGCAGGGCAAGGAGCATAACATAAATACAACAATAAATAATGTTGCTTAGTATTTATTTTTCTTGGTAATAATAAATTAATAACTACATTTCATCATCAAGTTTTCCGCTATTGCATTTTATAGTCGGGAGGGAGGATTACTTTGTGTACAAATATTTTAAAGATAAAACTACATACATATTTATATTTATATAATTAACAAGCTGCTTATACATTATTTTTTTGTTTACTATGAAATAAGGAAGTCCAGGGCCCTGTCTTTGTTATTATCAAACTTGACGAGAGCTTCGGATATTTTGGATTCATCAAATCCTAAATCGAGAAGTTCACTCAATGGTATTAGATGTTCAATTATCTGTAATAATGAGATTCCGTTAGATGTGTTGTATATAGAAAAATAATTAAAACAGAAATTACTTACTTTCTTGTCATCATTACCATAGAGTTCTGCTATTTTGGATACTCTTTCCAGTGGGAATCCCATAACACTGATATTTTTCGCTAACTTTTGCGACGATGGAGATAATTTCATAAAGCTAGTTGAGGATGACAAAGAAGATCGAGACGCTTGTTTTGAACTAGCTAGTGACTGAGCTAAATCGGCTGAGTTTCCTGCAAATATTAATAATTAAAAATTATACTATTTCTTAACTCTTCTTTGTCAGTATTTTACATATGATTTTTTTCAAAAAAGTATGAAAAATAGTTTTCAACAAAAAAGCTTAGCATTTAGCCAGTTCGTGCCGGTGTCTCTGAAGCGGATTCGGACCCTTGGGTGATCAAAATGAAATCACAGATAGAAACGAGCTCGTTAGAATACCCATCCTGTCGAGTTGAGAATGGGCGGCTCTATAAACACGTTAGGGTGAACCATATTGTTCACAACAAGAATGAGGAGTGGAAATTAGTAGTAGAGAAATCTGATAGGGCGAAGATCTCAAACGATTGCCATGATGCTCCGCTCTCAGGACACATGGGTGTGAAAAAAACTTTTGCTAGGGTAGCAGAAAAATATAACTGGCCCAAAATGAAGAGTGATATTACAAAATATGTAAGGGTTTGTAAAACTTGCCAACATTTGAAACTGGTGAACGAGAGGCCAGCTGGTCTTATGACCGAGAGGGTGGGAAATTCCCAACCGTAGAAAATGATCTGTCTGGACCTGGTAGGTCCACTGCTGAAGTCGTCGCGCGGCTAAATATATGTATATTTTATTGGTCGTGGATTATTTCAGTAAATTTTCCCTGTTATTCGCGTTACGGTCCGCCACGGCGAAAGCGTTTTGTTGAGAATTCTCTTCGGTGTTCCAAAGTGGATCGTCTGTGACAACGATCCCCAGTTCCGTAGCAAAATACTGAAGACGCTTAGTGAAGCGTACGGGTCACAACTTAGGAATACGGCGCATTACCACCCGCAAATAATTAAGACTATGCTCCGAGCGTACGCTTCCGAAAGCTGTGCGATCTGACCTTCGCAACATGAGGTGCTAGGTTTTTCGCCATATTTCACGAACTTTAGTAGGAACATTGAGGAGAAGAGACACAGTTTAAACCTCGTTTGGCGAAGGAACTATTTCTTGTCCGATGCGGCAAACTATTTTGCAGCTAAATAGCGACCCTGTTTGTTGGTCCATTTAGGGTCAGTAGGAGGGTGACACCTTGGACATACCTCCTGATAGACGAAAAGGGGAAGGATCGGGGGACGTGGAACGTATATTGACACTTAGTCAAAAGTCAATTATTTTTTTTAATGAAGTAATTTTTTTTTTGTTTTTGGTGTTTTATCCAATTTTATATTTTCATTTCGTGTCACTAAATTTTTTTTCTTATTTCGTTTACCCTCCAATCCTGGGTGAGCCTTAAGAAATGGTTTATTTTTCCTAAAAAGTAAACAAATTTCTTGGGAGGTAAGGGTGGGATAAATTTTATAGCATCAAAAACTACCCTTTGGTCGTTATTTTCCATTTCTTTTTTTTTTGTTGCGGCTGCAAAATATTGGCGAAGATGAGGGCAATCGTGGTCTCATCAACCACTTGTGTACCTAGCCATTATTTTGCAAAAGCAACAAACGCAGGTGTTCGAGTTCCAGCACCACGTTTCTGAAGCGAGAAGATTCAGAAATAAAAATAACAAGTCAGGTGGACTCTTAACTACATCACTCAAAATCGAGTAATTTTGGTGTAAGAAAAAAAAATCGAGGTGGAGACATCTTTAATTGTGTTAAAGACCCATTTTTGTTTTGTTTTAATTGCTTTTATTTTTAACTAATCTCAATTGTATTTCCTTTTAAAATTACTCGGAATCAAACTGCCATATTAAATTGTACAAACCATTTATTCCAAAACATATTTGGGTTTTAGGCCAGGGGTCTTCTATTCCATGGTTTCCCAAAATAAAATAAGTATTTAAACTAAACTCTCTTTTTTTATTTCAAATATCGGTTCTTTATATTCTATAATTAGTTTTGGAATTTTCTAATTCGGTTTCAAAAAAAAGATTCCTGGCGCTCATTTTTATCTGCACCCTACTGTGCAACCATATATTGTTCTTCTTTTGTTAAACTATTTTGATTCGATAAATCAATCAAGTTTATCAAAAGAAACCAACAATTCTTCCACTGAACCCATCCCAGCTGAGCAGTCGTGGTGACGGCAATTTCAATCGAGTTGTGGCACTTTTTTCGCATTCTCTTTTCGTGTTATTCGTTCGTGGTCGAACGAAAATATCGTATCAGCAAAGTAAATAGTATTATTATAGTTGCGTGCGTCGGTCTCGGTACGCGTTCAATTCTATTAAATTGTTCGCGGCTTAAATTGCGATTGTTATTAATTTAATCTAAATAATCAATTTGATTCATGTTCGTGTCGCGCAGAAAAAAGTGTAACAACATTTCTAAGCCCTCCGAGATCTCCGCTTTCTCAGGAACGTGAACACAATTTCTCAGACAAAAATCTCAACTTTGTACTACTACTAATATAATACTAATATTAAGGGAACATCAAAGTATTTATTCTATTTTTGTGACTTTTGATTGTTCGATAAAAGTACATAAAATTGATTTGAGCGAAATAATTTAAACACCACTATTTCTTTAAAAAATGTGAAAAAGTGTGATTTTTTTTAAGTAGGGACGGTTTTAAAATAAAACTTTTTATAACAACTTTTTTTTTTTTAAATTAAAAAAAAATCACTTACCCGTTTTCAAAATATTGATTTTTCAAAAAAAAAAGGTTTTAAATTATTAAAAAATAAATAGTTTTCGAAAATATTTTAAAGTAAAATTACTTAGGCTCAGGCCCGTAGCCAGGTTCGGGAGGGGCTTGATTAAATTCGAACAAATAATTCTGTATACAACAAATTAAAAGAACTACATGAATGTTTTATTTTTGTTTGTATTTGTCATGGAACTTGCGAGGAACTGACAAAACCTCCAAGAGTAAAATTTGTCTCGAAAAAGTGCATCTCATGTAGCCGTTCGGACTCGGCGGTAAACTGTAGGTCCCTTCCATTCTTGCAGAGTAACAACACACACACAGGAATGGTTGAGAGTATAAGTCACTAGGCCTTGGCTCCTTAAGGAGCTGTCGCGCCAATAAATTTATTTATTTTAATTTATTTATTTATTTGTCATGGATGCCGCAAGAAGTCCCCTTATTCAAACATAGATTTAAAAGTTGGAGAAACCGGTTCATCACTAGATAAACCGAAATCTGGGAAATCAAGAATATACGAGTCCATGGAGAGTAAAAATCGGTCTGTCCATGACGATCCTATACAAAACTGAACGAAATACGAAATTTAACTATTTATATATGAGTGCCGCGAAAGTGATGGATTGTATTTAGATGAAGTTTTTATGGACTGTATTTTAATAAAAGTAAAAATTGTATCGATAGACATCGAACTCTATTATGCAATGATAATTTTGTATACTAAATATAAACTTTTTGAGACGCGTCGTAGACATAAGAAACAACTAACTTACAACTGGTCGCTCTGTTTTTACTTGCGATTATAGGTACTATAATGCAAGTTATGCATTCGTCCAGATTAAAAATTTTGAGATAACAATCAAAGATGACATTACGATGATAGAGAAACATATTTGAGTTACTGGCAAAATTCTGTCCGTCTGCCTGTCTGTCTGTACGGATGTATTTTGGACTGCAGCCTAAACGGTTGGGCCAATCGTCTTCAAATTTTGAACTTAAGGTTATTTTGACATTCTACAGAGGAGTTTTTTCAATTTTTTTAGCTCAAAAATTAACGGTACCTGTCATATAACCGTTTTGTAAAGATTATTTTTTCTCGAAAACGGCTCCAAGAATTTTTATAAAAAAAAATCAGTGTACATACTGTAGGTATGCATTATATTTTGGTGAAAAAAAAATTTTATATGGTGGGCTAAAAAGGGTACCTGCCATAGGACCGGTTTTTTTCTTCGCCTTTTTTGAAAATTGGTGATCCGATTACAATCAAAATTGATACGTTATTTGTGTGCTTAAGTTTGTATTCTTGAATTATTTTTTTTTAACTTTTTAAAAAAAGTTGTTAAAAAAAACAGTTTTATTTAAAACGGCTCTAACGATTTAAAAAAAAATCACTTTTTCACACTTTTTTAAGAAATAAAATGGCGTTTAAATTTTTCCGTTGAAAACTATTTTACGTACTTTTTTCAAACAATCAAAAATCAGAAAAATCGAATATAATCTTTGAAGTTCCCTTAATATTTTTCAAATTTTATTCCAAGCTGTGACCGCACATAAGAGCAAGTACGTGCGATCCAGTCGTGCAATTTATTTTTAATAGTATGGGAGGCGACCTTAGGAAAGCCGTAGTCATATTTATAGAGCTATTATAAGATCACAAATCTCTCAGGGCTTAGGTGACCTCCGCCATACGATTTCATTTGTTTTAATTTTGTTGGTCGTTCACTGCGTGGCCGATGCTTTAACTCTTTAGTAGCGACGCTACCAAAGAAAGTTTCTACGAGCTCTTTGCTAATAGTACAATCAGGCAATAAAATCGAATTGTTGGATTTTAACTCGAATATTTGAAAAGAGAACATCTTTGGTAATACAATCGGAAACCAAAGCCTACAAGAAACCAACTCCGGAAACGGACTCAGGCTCGTCCATTTTGCAGAGGGAAAAAATATGGTGTTAAGTAGCACGCGACACCAAATCGATCAGGTCGCGATTGACGGAAGCCATTCCTCTAGTATTCTGAAAGTTTTGCACGTTTCGAGGAACAAACATCGACTAGGATCACTATGGTACCAAACTTCATGAATGCATATTATCCAGGGAGTCTATTAGGCGATAAACAACAACGAAAAGAAAATTCAATGTTGGACGATTCAAATCGGAAGTAACCGACAAAGCCTATACTAATCGCGTATTCCTTGAGCTAGCTAAAAATCTTCCGACTGACAATATGAAACCCAAAAGACCGATGTTACGTGTGCCAACAAGCCATAAGAAACTTAACGTCAGAGGTACTGGGCTTCGCACAACCACCTCCGAAAAACCACTACAAATTCCACTCCGAATGTGCTCAGGCAAACAAAGCCAAAGCGAAGGTGTACAGATCGTGGCACCGCAAAAGAACTAGGGCTTCTTATAATATCTACGTTGAGCGAAGGAAGGATGAAAAACCTTTGCTCAGGAGAAAAAAAAGAGTAAACATCAAGCTGTCCTGGGGCCTGCAAAGATGCGGCTGGAAACACTGTAGTAGATACGCAATCGATGTTAACCACCTGGAGACTACTTCAACCAGTTTTGGAATGGCGATGACGTCCAATATTCCGCCAATGATCGACCTGGACCAGTCAACCTAGATCACAGTACACATATCTATTATTTAGTTATGTATACTGTGAACTAGATGATAACCAAGAGCAATATTAGCGCAGAAATTAAACGTACACTTGCTAATCGCTGTTTTTTTGGGAGGGGGGGGGTGGTATCTATTAGTAAGCAATTGAGGTATAAGGCCCTATTAAGGATGATCAAGGAGGCGCTATACAACATTCTCATCATCCCAGTCCAGCTGTATGGTGCAGAAGCATGAACCCTTTCCCAGTCCGATGAAATCCCTTTTCGAGTATTTGAGAGAAATGTACTACGCGCGATTTTGCGACTGTTTGCAATCCAGTAAATAACGAGTAGCGAAGAAGCTACAAGTGACATAAGCCTTGCGCAAAAAAATCGGCGTTCAGCGGCTAAGATAGCTTGGCCATGTGGAGCGGATGAACATTGACGCTCCAGAGCGCAGTCTCCGACGCCGTCAGATCTCATCTTCGATGGAGCGACCAGGTTGAGCCGCTTGTAGTGTGAAATTGGAGAGCGCAGGTTAGAGATTGCACATATTAAAGCAGGCCAGGAGCACCACGCTTTGTAGCGCCACCAAAAGTGAAAAAGAATCATTTTAGGGAGCGAACCTTTTAAACGACAAGCTGACACCAATATGTTGCAAAGGGGTAACCGTCATCCAAAAGTTAGACAAAAAATCATGACGAACTCATTGACTAAATGTGAACTAAAAGTCAACTAAGGCCTAAGGTCTCCCTTATTATGTATAACACGAAACAAAATAAAAATTTCACTTACTCTTAGTATTATCATCTACCGTCTGACTATTGTTCCTAGTTCTGCGCATCTCAGAATCCCTTATTTCATCCTTCAATTCCTTCAGGATGTCCGGAACACTTTTCGATTTATTTTTCGAAACAGTGTCGGTGGCTTCTAGTCGACTTCCCATACCGGTAACAACAGATTGCATGCCATAGAGTGAATCACAGTTGTAGTTATTTAAATATGTTCCATTTGGATAACTATTATATTCATTATTGTGGCTGGCCATTGCCACCACTGGAGAAGGTTGCTGTGGGGATGTGTAGCTTCCGTACAAATAATTTTGGTTACTAACTTCTGGCAAGGCATTATAATTAAGATACATGTCTGTCGAACAAGGTTCCAAGTTATTGTGATGCGTTAATGTAGCATTTGCATAGTTAAACATATACTGATTTTGCTGCAGGTGATGCTGATGTTGTTGAATTTGTAGACCTTGTGTCTGGGATACCATAGAGTTGTAATAGAAATTCGAAGCTTGGGACTCGTTGCTGATACTGGCGGTGGTAAGCAACTTGTCAACATCACTTGAAGTATCATTTACCACAGAAGAGCTACTTATTACTGAGTTCAGCACTGAAGGACTGCTTTCAACTGGAGGGATTTGTTTAGGATCTAGTTGACTATTTGGGTCTTCATCAGCAGCAGGTGTGCCATTTTTCGCGGAATGTCTCTGTGTATCGTTCAGTACTTGAGCTAAAATATCCAAATCATTAATGGTCTTTAGCTCGATATTGTCAAAGGGTGACGATGTATCATTTTCGAAATCGGAATAATTGATTTTGCTAGGAATGAGAACTGTGGAAGGTGAGTATGTCGAGTAAGAGGAACCGGCCACTGTGGGTTGTAAAATAGTGTCGAAACATTGCCGCGAATGGTGGTCAGTTTTAGTAGTGGCCACATCCGCCTCCCTTGTTATATTATCTTCTTCTTCGTTATCTGAAGAGAATTCTTCGGCACTTGGATACGACACAGCAGTGAGGAGTTCTTTTTGCTTGGCTTCGTTGTCGCGACATTTTTGTAGCTCATATTTTCGTATCCGTTCACGACGGTTTTCTCGTTCGGTCTCACGAACCTTTTTCCATTCTGCAAGCTTCTTGATCACTTGCTTTTCCAATTGAAAACTATAAGTGTAATTTGAAGATTCGTATGGATTCTCGGTTATCGTACTGAGACGATTAACAACCGCTAATGGTATGGTTACCTTGGGAGGTGGTTTATATTTTTCAGATATTTTTACTGGCACTCCCTCCATGTAGTTGAAATTATTAAAAGACATGACTATTTTGGGGTGTCTTTATTTTGGTTATAGTTTTTGGTTTTATAAAAATAGAGAAACAGAAGTTTTTTATGTAGAAACTGGTGAGTCATTTAACTGAATATAATTAATGATTAGAGATAATGTAAAACTGATATTTAATTACCATCAATCTCATGTTATGTTTGATGCTTTTGCAGTTGTTTTCAATACCTAATTTGATTGTTTTTACTATAAGTTTTGTAGTAAAGATAGAAAACATAAGAAAAAACTTTTGTCAGTTTTATAATGGATAAGTAAAAATGACAGTTTCTATGATCTGAAAGAAAAAAGACTGAGAGGAAAATCTTTCGCAAACATAACTCATGTTACATAAAAGCTGGCGAACAAAACATAATATGATGTCGGAACCCAAACCAAGCACGTTAACATTTCTACCCTTCGGATTGGATTGGGTGAACATAACCGGATTTGATGTAAATGAACAAACGCAACCATATAGGTTATCACTCAAAACTCGAAGCAAAAGAGAAACAGTCAGCTGTTCATTACATTTTCCTTCAGAGATAAATTTATCCAGCAATGGGTAGGTTTATGTACGTATCCTTCGGATATCGGATAGGTTAACTTTTTTTTCTTGTAATAAGAGCGTGGTTAAAAAACAACTGATTTCCATATATTCTTTAATCAGCTGGAAATCAGCAGTTTTTAACCATGCTAATTACAACAAAAACAAAGGTAACCTATTTGAAGGATAAGTACGTGAACTTACATCCATTGTTGGATAATTTTCTCTCTGAAGATAGGTTCACATTTTTTTCCGGATTTGATGTTTTGGATACCTAAAATGGTTTTTTTTCTGAACGAAAAAACCCAACCACATAGGTTACCTTTCAAAATTAGAAGCAAAAGAGAATCACAGCAAACAGTTCATGACATGTTCTTTCAGATAGAAAAGTATCCAACAAATTGTAGGATACCTTCAGATTTTCTCTCTGTTTTTTTCTTTTGCTGGTCAGCGTGCTGTTTGCTGTTGACGGTGCTGGTGCATCTGCATATTTGAAGAAAAGTAGAACAGGGCCAATATCAATCAATAATATAAAAGATAAAACGAGTACACACTAATGGCTTCCCATAAATTTACTATAACTTTTTGACAGTGTTCTTGGGTACATTCGAGTGCTCTAATTCAATACCTACCTGCCAAAAACCTAAAGCTGCCAATTACTATCAAAATATAAACTAACCAAAATAAGAAAATCAAATATTCTGTGCAATTTTGTAAAAAATGAAAATATATTTACTTATAAAAAAAACAAAAACATTCTGATGCAGTAAATTTGCGCTTTAAATATGTTCTCTTTTTCAGCAAATAATTATGTATACTCAAAAAAATATATGTGACGGCCGCACACATGTAATAAATTTATTGTATCATATTCAAAGCACACTATACGATTCTCTACAAATTGTCAGCGCACATTGACAAGTTTTAGATGCACAGGTATTTTAAGTGCAAATTAACCAACAAATATTTCGAATTATATTTAAAACAAACAAGTAAATAAAACATAGGGTACACAAAAGAATTAATCCAGCGAAAATGATAATTTCTGATGTTTAAGTATTATTTTTAAATAGATTGTTCAATATTGTTTGAAAAATGCAAACAAACAAAGTCACCCCAACAAATAAAATAATGTTGCAGATGAAATGCTAGAATGTAGCAGATGTAAAATTATAATGTAGCAGATGAAATGCTATAATAAATATGAACATATTCATCTTCACTATAATCTGCAATCTTAAGCCTCATACTTTCTATAATATTCCTACATGAAGGTGATCTGCATTTTCGCTCCCCTCTCTATCGCACTAGTATCATTTTTTATTGTGTATCCTCTTTTTTGTATATGTCGATGCAGATGATGATAAATATACATGTTAAACCTCATTTATACCTTCATCAACGCATAATATATTTTTCAACAATAATTTAGAATGGTTGCAAACTCGAACGTTAAAAAATTGAGTCATAATAGGCCTCTACATCACAGTACATATATCTAAGGAGGTTTTATTTTTGCAATCTTCTGCGCATCTGTCCAAATCAAAGTAAAATCGCGGCCGCCAGAGACCATTTGTTTGTTTATTTGTTCTGAAAAATAGATCTCGTGGCTATATTTTTAAGTATTTGTGGAAATTAATTTATAAAAAATACTTTTTAATAAACAAGAAAATAAGAAAAATATAAAAAACCTAAGTTTTTGTTCATAAATTTTTCTTTTATGTAGGTCTTTTACAACCACCATTTTTAATGTAAAGTGACAGATCAGATTTTGACAACCTGCGTAATATATTACCTTAGTAATGTGTCTTGTTCCTCTACATAGCTAATATTATTGCATAATTTAAATGACAATGCTTCCGCGTTTAATGTTGGACATACGTGTATGTAAGACAAAAAAGACGGATAAAACAAATAAAAATCATACTCCTTCGATAGAAAGGGGAGAAATCTTGATAAATCAAGATTATAGGAAGATGGTTAAATGGAGACCAAGGTTATGGTGAAGTTGAACAAGTTCATCTTGATTATAGTATTTCGTTTTCTCAGTTTTTGCTGATTTTGCACAAATAAATACCTGTGGACAGCAAATTTTTTTATATGTGCTCAAAATTCATCAAAATTCTATATTGTGTGTTGTAGATATGTCACACAAACTATGGTAGAAATATGGATGTTCCCACTGAAATAGAAGTATTATTTTGTAATTGTAATGTACAATATTTCTTTTTTTTATTTCGGCTCCTTTTTACATATTTTACTGACTTAACCAAATGGAGTAGCTATAGCTGTAGTAAGCAACCCTACGCAGCTTCAATGAGTTGATGCAGCATAAAAAGTTGCTGTAGTGCAAGTTTACTCAACTTAAACTTTCGCGTAGTCATCATGCTACTTTTTGACATTTTACAGTATAAAAAAACAAACAAAAAACAAAATTTCATACTTTACCACTTATTACTGCTTATTTAACTATTTACATGCCTAGGTCCGAAGTCATTCGCAAATATAGTTGAATTTGTGTCCGTTAGAAAATGCTAGTCAGACTAGGTACATACGCACTATATACGTCCGTCTTTCTCTATCTTAGACCACCTGTCTTTTTTTGGCAACAGGACGCTCTATGACGGGTACAATATTCGTTAACGTCGTGACAGTTATAGTGATTATTTTGTTAAAAAAACTAATAACAAATTTGATACCTATTATGCACGCTTAGCACCCCTATGTATAAGTTTTTTTCAATCGACGACGCTAGGTTTTTTTTGGGCATTCTCCTTTGTGACATATATTTATCCAGTTTGAAGAAATAAATTTCCATACAAATTTTTAAAGTTCGTTTACTACGAGCTACTTTTATCTGAGTTATGAAGTTTATTTGGGTTTTCAGCTGTCGCATGAATTCCCCTCGTATAATTTCTAATATGCATTTAAAGAAAAACAATATTAACTATAAATTATTTCGAATGCGTTTATTTTCAATGTTTCATTTTTTCGAAAATAAATTGTCTCTGAACACGGTCATCAGTTTCCTTCTTCGTTCAAAAAAAAGTTTCCTAGTCTGTTTCTTTCCATCTTATGCGTTTTGACGGCTTAAAATATCATACAAAAATCATCCCAATTATAAAACAACCTGTTTTCCTTGTCTTACTTACATTTGTTAAACTACCGAATTCGAAGTACGTTTTTTTCCGATGTTGGAAAAGGCAAGTGCTCAAACTGATAAAAAAAAAGAACGGCGAGGGCGACGAGCGAACAGACAAGAAATTTGTTCACCGAGTTTTTAACACAAAAGTAGTTGTCTGTGATTTTTCTTTTGTTAATTTTTAACTTTTTAATAAAAGAAATTAAAAAAAATCTCGCTTAACGTCCAAAGCGAACACACCTTTGTCCGCAACAAAACAGCCAATTAAACGAATATTGATCCCGTGGAACCGCCCTAAGCCGGATTTTCTTCAAAAAGCTAGTCTGCGCTGCTAACAGGATTGACACGGACAAAAAAAAACGGTCTAGCCCCAGGGATATACCTTTACCCAACAACCGACAAGATAAAAAAAAAAAACAAAGAAATTTGTTTTAACTCTTAAAAAACAGGAAAAAAGGCACATAAGTATTTTCTTGATTGCTCGCGGGTGCTGTGTAGTGTTTGGTGCTTGCAACAAAGAAGAAAAACGCGAAAACAGGCGTTGCTAAAATTATTTTTTTATTCTAGGAATATGCGAAAAGTTTGTTAAATTAATTGAAATCTGGCAAGTGAGTCACATAATCAATCAAATCAAATGATGTTTGAGTGTAAATTCAAGTGATATTTCTCGATTTCTTTGGGGATACAAAGAAATCCTCTTGGTCCAGCAAAAACTCTTTATGTTTTAACAATTCGTGGCGGTCATTTCATTAATATTTTTAACGCATTTACATTGAACAACTGTTTTTCGCAAAGCGAAAAACTATTCCTGGAAGCAGGTTGTAAAAGATAAAACAAACGCCTGAGTAGGACAAGACAAGTTGTTTTGTATCGCGGCAGGGTACAGTACCTAGTACATCATATAAAATGACCGAATACAAATTGGTTGTTGTTGGAGCCGGTGGCGTGGGAAAGTCTGCACTCACCATACAATTAATACAAAATCACTTTGTAGACGAATACGATCCAACAATTGAGGATTCTTACAGGAAGCAAGTTGTTATAGGTTTGTATATATTTTTGTTTTAAATTTTAAAGGGCATCTTTTATTAGTCATCTTGTTTATGTTTGGCTTCATTCCATTGATAATTTCGTGGAACAATGTTTTGAAGTAGAGCATTGGTTATTATTATGAATGATCAAATATGTTTCCACGAATTTTGATAATCATCATGTTTGATATTTTTGGTCAAAACAATTTTTTAAGTACTACTGAGCTTTTATGGGCGATCAAGGAAATATCGTAGTAGAATCACTATCGATCGACTTCACGTGCAAAACTGACTGGAAGGAGCTAGTAAGGGATTACCTGGAGAAGTTTGTTTAGGTCCACCCCCAGACTGTAGCGCCACCTAAGGTAAAGTGTAAGGCTAGTGTTGAAGTTTCGATCGAGAGAGAAGATCATTATGATCATAATACAATATGCTGCATTTTACTTTTGAGAGGAATTAAGGAGCTTGTATATCTTGGTTTCACCTTAATGGATATCAAAAGAACAATTCAATCGCTGATCACCGTTTTGGACTGAAAAGGTAATAAAGTACGTACTTAGTTAGGTGCTATCACGAACTACTATGGAGACGTTAATCATCCCGGTTAGGCTTTACATTCAGAGGCAGAAACCTGAGAAAAGATGGGTGAACAAACCCTTGTAATTTTCGAAAGAAAAATTCTTCGCAAATATTCGATACCGTTTAGCTAACATCCATGTCCACCATTTTGAACCCCTAGATTTCTTCGTAAAGAAATCAGCGGGAAATTGTGCTGTTCGGCTAAGTCAAACTACTGAAAGCTGGAAACACAGCCCTACAGGCAAAGATTCTCATCTGCCCAGACTACATAAAGCTACGTCTGGATTTGGACGCCCCATTTAGTACGATTGAATCAACAGGCCTACAGAAGGTTCCAAAACCAATAACGGTTTTGGCGCGGGATTTCGACTAGACAGTTCAATCAGACTTTCTAACCATATCATAAGGAAGAATTTCTTTTACGTTTATGTCAACACTGTATAATACAGGCCAGCTGTTTTGGTATTAAGTGAAACTCAGTTTGGAGTAAATGCCGATTTATCAGAATTTGCTCTACATGTGCTGTAATTAAAGTTTGATAACTTCTTGGTAAGCTGCTAAGGAGCATTGCAACACTCCAATTGTCCGATAGTTGTGTCTCACCAATATCTCTTAATTTATCAAAAAATAAAACGTCATTTGATTTATGTGAGCCTGGGCATTAGATTCGATTAGATTATTAGTAGAGGTAGTCTACATATATCCCAGATCACTGCGGCCTCATTGGAACTATTGTGATATCGTCTTATTTAGAGCTCATCCATGATATTGCATTTGCAGAGAAATGCAGCTAACTCTTTAGTTGAGCTGGCAGCTATGTCTGCTGCTTCAAGGTAGAATTTACCTAAATAATGATGACGTGTTTTTACGAGACAGTTACACTCGCATAAGATATGTTCCGCTGTTTTTTCGTCTTCATTGCACATTCTACAGGTGCTATCTTGTGCTATTCCCATGGTCATCAGGTGTTTTTTCACTCTACAGTGTCCAGTGGGGAAGGCTGTGAACAGTCTTATCTGTCCTATGCATATTTGTAGGAGTTGATTTGCTCTTTTGTGGAAAGTGTATGGCATGAACTGTTTTGACTGTCTGTTACCTTGGTTTCCCTCCAGTAATGGCATGTTTGGTTCAGAAGACATGAGTTCATTTTGTGTAATGGTGATGATTGGCAGACCCCAGAATGGACTAGGCATCATAAATTGAGTTTCAGATCCTTTTCTCGCTAGGTCGTCGACTGCCTCATTGCTTTCATGCCCACTATGTTCACAAGTACCCAAATGAGATGAACTTTGTTTGAGGTAGATAGTTCTAGTAGACATTGAAGGCAGTCCCATACGAGTTTTGACGTAACTTCATAAGATTTCAATGCAAGCAATGCTGCTTTGGTAACATAGAATATATACATATTTTCTCGTTAGTTAGAGATCTGTTTAAATTCTTCCGAAGGCACAACTCTATTGCATGTATTTCAGCCTGAAAAACGGAGCTGCTTGAGTCCATGTTAGCGAATATGGATATATCTGAGCGAGATCCGAAGACTTGTTTTGGAACCTTGGTTTATTCTTTTCCCAGTTTTGGTGATCTGGGAGTGTGACTTTGAAGTTGTGCTTGAAGTTAAACCTTGGTAGAAATTTATCTGTCAACTGAATTCCAAGTAGTTCTGTTCTCATGGCACCAATTGAACAAATACAGGCAATTCATTGTAACTTTCTTAATTGCACCTGAGCTGATTTTTGTTTTGTTTTATGCCACCAAACCCGGGCAGCGTATGTTATTATGGGCCTTTTGCAGGTCATTAAAGAGCTCCTGGATTTGTCTATGGTCTTAGTAAGGTGAGAATTCCATGTAAGTTTTTTATCTAGGGTAACTCTTAGGTATTTAACTTTCCTTGAGAATTCTATTGTTTTACCAAAGAGTGTAGCATTATTGAATTTATCTCGTTTTACTTTCTTTGTGAATGTAACTATTTTGCTTTTTTAAGGGGTGGCATTAAGTCCAACTTTTTTGCACCAGTCAGCAACTAGGTTTAACGCCCTCTGGAGTCGATCTTAGATTGTGTCTTCAATTTTTTCTCTGATTAGGATAGCTCCTCGAACAAAGAAACCATCATTACAGAGTATGTTAAGCAGTTCGTTAACTACAATGGACCATAGACGAGGGGAGAGTACTCCTCCTTGCGGGCAACGTTTTGTAGCTACTACGCTTAGTTTGTTGCTTCTTAGTGACGTTTTAATTGTTTTGTCTTCTAGGTAGCATGCTTTTTATCTATTTACATGTAGTATTATCTATTCCTATGTTTTGGATCTCTCAATAAATCTGGGGGAACTCAGTATTATCAAAGGCTCTCTCGATATCTTAGAAGCAACCAACCGCATGCTCTTTTTCTCGGAGAGTTTTTTCAATTCTTGAAATTAGATTTTGCAGAGCATGAGTGGTTGATTTTCCTGGTTGATAGGCAAATTGATTTTTATGAAGGGGTTTGGAGCCCTCTATCTCTGATATGCCTTTCAGCTATATTTTCCATAGTTTTTAGGAAGAAGGAAGTGAAGCTTTTACGACTTCGGTTGCTACAGGATCCTTCGCATTAAATGCACTTTACTACTAAGTGTGCTTCCCTCATGGTACGTCTGTAGTGTTAACCGCCTTATATGAACAAGCTGTACATCTTCCAGCAATAGACCGGTGATTTGTTTGCCTGGTTATTGCATGTTCGATGTTTTGGGCAGAGGCAGTTACAACGGCTAATTATATTCATAATCCTTTACCAACAAGGACAATAATGATGGAATGGTTTAAAGCCAAATATTAAACATTTCAAGATTTTTTGTTGGCTATGATAAAAATTCAAAGGCGTATCGTTGTTAAAACCCATCAATAAATGTTGGATGTGGATACACATAGTACGTTTTAAGGCGATCAGAACGATCAAATAATAGAGTTCCACCAACGAAATTAATCGAGTAACTATAGGAAAAATTGGCTCGATGCTATGGAAGATGAAATGGAATCCTTAAACCAGAATCGCACTTTTGAATTGTGTGAGCTTCACAGAACAGCTGTTGGCAGTGGTATTCCATTTAAAAAGAAGTTCACATGGCACAGAAACACAATTTAAACCTCGTTAAGTCGCTCAAGGTTTCTCACAAAAATATGGAAGTGATTATGATCTGGTGTTTGCACCGATTGTCAAGAAAACGACATTCAGAATCTTAATGTCAGTCTCCGCGAAGGAAAGATTTATTGTATATCACTGGGATGCGAAAACAGCGTTCCTTAATGGTGCCCTTAAAAGCTATTTATATGTGGCAACCACCTGGTTTTGAAGTTGAAAGAAAAGAGCATTTAGTTTGTTTGTTAAAGAAAAGTATGGATCGAAGCAGGCTGCAAGATCATGGAATGAGGTAATACACAAAGTATTAAGCGATGCGCAGGGTTGAACTTTGTCGTCTATTTGAAGAATGAGCAGAACGAATGGTGCTTGATAAAAATTTACGTTAAATTGTTTTCAATAAAAAAAAAAAACATTTTAATTTTTATTCTCAAACGACGACAAACGTGTTCCGTCAAAGTTTAAAGGCCTCGTCAAACAGAGCGCGTTTTTACGCCGCTTTTCAAGTTCAACGCCACTTTGTATTGTGTTCAACGCGGCGGCAATGCGCATCGTCTAAGCGCGGCGTTAAAATAAATTACAAATTATTATTTTGACGCTGCGTTAGAACAGATTAATTTTTGATTTGTTTTGAGAATTAAAGGCTTTGTCAAACAGAGCGCGTTTCTTACGCGACGTTGATAGTATTTAACTTGACGTTGAAATTATTTTGACGCGGCGTTTTAACGCAACGTTGGAGAAATAGTTCATTTCCGATTTTTTCCCAGATCTCGTTCTTCACTGGCTGAACACAATGCAAAAACGGAACTACATTACGGAGACGGAGTACGGAACAGCTGTCAAATTTGTCGTACGTACCAATTTCAATCGGAACACAATGCACGTACAGTAAATTTGACATTTAAATTAAAAAAATGGATGGAATACCAATAATAATAAAGAGAAGAAACTCATACAACGAATTGAAATATCATTAAGAAGAATGGAATCATCTGGTGTTATTTCAGGTATACTAAATAAAAGGGTTTGGGAGGGACAGACGTACGAAAGATAGTTCTCTCTTTCATAATTTCTCCCTGCATCAAATTTCCTGTACGTAAAAGTTAAAAGTTAACCAACCTTTCCGTATGCGTATTGCAGTTCCGTATGCAGTAACGTACCATTGTGTTCGAAAAATACAGTTCGCGTGCATTCAATGTTTGCAGTTCCGTATGCGTATTCCAGTTCCGTCGTCATTGTGTTCAGCCAGTCAGAACTATATATATATATATATATATATATATATATATATATATATATATATATTTGTTATATATATATATATATTTAAAACGCCGCATTGTGATTGATTACAAATTGTTTTTTTTTGACACCGCGTTAGAAAGATTTTTTTTAAAATTATTTTGTGCTTGGTGAATTAAGTTATTCTGAATTTGTTGTAGACATTTTTTATTTATTTTGTGTCATTTAATATTGTTTTAATGGGTGATTTTTTAAGAGCTTGAGAACTTTTTTTTAAAAAAAAAACGCATAAAATTTGCAAAATCTCATCGGTTCTTTATTTGAAACGTTAGATTGGTCCATGACATTTACTTTTTGAAGATAATTTCATTTAAATGTTGACCGCGGCTGCGTCTTAGGTGTTCCATTCGGAAAGTCCAATTTTGGGCAACTTTTTCGAGCATTTCGGCCGGAATAGCCCGAATTTCTTCGGAAATGTTGTCTTCCAAAGCTGGAATAGTTGCTGGCTTATTTCTGTAGACTTTAGACTTGACGTAGCCCCACAAAAAATAATCTAAAGGCGTCAAATCGCATGATCTTGGTGGCCAACTTACCGGTCCATTTCTTGAGATGAATTGTTCTCCGAAGTTTTCCCTCAAAATGGCCATAGAATCGCGAGCTGTGTGGCATGTAGCGCCATCTTGTTGAAACCACATGTCAACCAAGTTCAGTTCTTCCATTTTTGGCAACAAAAAGTTTGTAGCATCGAACGATAGCGATCGCCAATCACCGTAACGTTGCGTCCAACAGGATCTTTGAAAAAATACGGTCCAATGATTCCACCAGCGTACAAACCACACCAAACAGTGCATTTTTCGGGATGCATGGGCAGTTCTTGAACGGCTTCTGGTTGCTCTTCACTCCAAATGCGGCAATTTTGCTTATTTACGTAGCCATTCAACCAGAACCTCATCGCTGAACAAAATTTGTCGATAAAAAAGCGGATTTTCTGCCAACTTTTCTAGGGCCCATTCACTGAAAATTCGACGTTGTGGCAGATCGTTCGGCTTCAGTTCTTGCACGAGCTGTATTTTATACGGTTTTACACCAAGATCTTTGTGTAAAATCTTCCATGTGGTCGAATAACACAAACCCAATTGCTGCGAACGGCGACGAATCGACATTTCACGGTCTTCAGCAACACTCTCAGAAAGAGACGCAATATTCTCTTCTGTACGCACTGTACGCATTCGTGTGGTTGGTTTAATGTCCAATAAAGTAAACTGAGTGCGAAACTTGGTCACAATCGCATTAATTGTTTGCTCACTTGGTCGATTATGTAGACCATAAATCGGACGTAAAGCGCGAAACACATTTCGAACCGAACACTGATTTTGGTAATAAAATTCAATGATTTGCAAGCGTTGCTCGTTAGTAAGTCTATTCATGATGAAATGTCAAAGCATACTGAGCATCTTTCTCTTTGACACCATGTCTGAAATCCCGCGTGATCTGTCAAATACTAATGCATGAAAATCCTAACCTCAAAAAAATCACCCGTTAAATGGAAAAAAATAATGAAAATCAATATTCAAATGTGAAACGTGCTGCGTTTATAACGCCGCGTCAAAATAACCTCAACGCCGCGTACAATAATCTCAACGCCCCGTAAAATAATCTCAACGCTGCGTTAAAAACGGGTTCTGTTTGACGAAGCCTTTAATTGAGGGTTATTAATATATTTATTGAAAATATCTCAATTTGTAGTAGTGCCCCGTGGCTTAGTGGTTAGTGTGTCGGACTGCTAAGCGAATGAGCCTGGGTTCGAATCCAACTCATAGCCGTCTTCTTTTCCGGGGTACTGCCTCTTGCGAGGAACTGACAAAACCAGCAACAGTAAAATTTGTCTCGAAAAAGTGCATCTCATGTAGCCGTTCGGACTCGTCGGTAAACTGTAGGTCCCATCCATTCTTGCAGATTGGTTAAGAGTATAAGTCACTAGGCCTTGGCTCTTTAGGAATCTGCCGAGCTAATAAATTTATTTATTTATTATCTCAATTTGTACACATAGATAATCTATATACATATATATATATATATGCTCAAAAAAATAATCTTTTCTAACGTGGCGTCAAAAAAAATAATTTGTTATTGACCCCGCGTTGAACTCGACGCGGCGTTAAAAACGCGCGCTTTGTGACATGGGATATGTATTGCGGTATATTATAACGTGGCGTTGAAACTTAGCGCTAAAACGCGGCGTCAAAACGCGGCTGTTTGACGAGACGATATAGCCCTGGCTCCTCAGCTCATAATTCTCGCATTAGTTTTGCGCAGAAACCTTCATTCTCACGTTGCAACAACCAATTTTTGGACCACAATTAACATTCGTTCTTGGCGGTGGCCTTTGGTTGTTGTTGGAGTCATTGTCACTGCTGCTTTCCAATATGTAGGTCGCAAGAATCGCCACCTCTACCATATTTTGTGTGGGCATACTTTATTTGACTTTTCACTTTTGCCTTTAATCACTGTAATTGGAAATGTATTATTTATTCTTTTTTTAATTAAATTACCTTAGGTAATTGAAACACGTCAGAAACTCACACAGGGACTCATTTGAGTGACGACGTGTAATCGTCACTGCTGAAAATGATAAATGTCATAGCAGTTTAGGCTCACCGCCAACGATCAGCTGTTTGAGAGTTGTCACGTCGTGTAATGATCACTGTTTTGCATGTCCTTGCAGTGACACCGAGATACTGGGACAACAGGGACACACTTTGACGTTCATTGTATTTTGGGACAACAAGGACAGACATGGGTCATTCGTGTAGATAGCTAGCTGTGACACGATGACCTTTGTCGCGGCAGTGACGGTGGTAGGACCTATTTTGTTGTGACGTCACAGTGTCCCTGCAGTGACCGCGTTAGAACGATTTTTTTTTAAATTATTTTGTGCTTGGTGAATTAAGTTATTCTGAATTTGTTGTAGACATTTTTTATTTATTTTGTGTCATTTAATATTGTTTTAATGGGTGATTTTTTAAGAGCTTGAGAACTTTTTTTTTAAAAAAAAACGCATAAAATTTGCAAAATCTCATCGGTTCTTTATTTGAAACGTTAGATTGGTCCATGACATTTACTTTTTGAAGATAATTTCATTTAAATGTTGACCGCGGCTGCGTCTTAGGTGTTCCATTCGGAAAGTCCAATTTTGGGCAACTTTTTCGAGCATTTCGGCCGGAATAGCCCGAATTTCTTCGTAAATGTTGTCTTCCAAAGCTGGAATAGTTGCTGGCTTATTTCTGTAGACTTTAGACTTGACGTAGCCCCACAAAAAATAATCTAAAGGCGTCAAATCGCATGATCTTGGTGGCCAACTTACCGGTCCATTTCTTGAGATGAATTGTTCTCCGAAGTTTTCCCTCAAAATGGCCATAGAATCGCGAGCTGTGTGGCATGTAGCGCCATCTTGTTGAAACCACATGTCAACCAAGTTCAGTTCTTCCATTTTTGGCAACAAAAAGTTTGTTAGCATCGAACGATAGCGATCGCCAATCACCGTAACGTTGCGTCCAACAGCATCTTTGAAAAAATACGGTCCAATGATTCCACCAGCGTACAAACCACACCAAACAGTGCATTTTTCGGGATGCATGGGCAGTTCTTGAACGGCTTCTGGTTGCTCTTCACTCCAAATGCGGCAATTTTGCTTATTTACGTAGCCATTCAACCAGAACCTCATCGCTGAACAAAATTTGTCGATAAAAAAGCGGATTTTCTGCCAACTTTTCTAGGGCCCATTCACTGAAAATTCGACGTTGTGGCAGATCGTTCGGCTTCAGTTCTTGCACGAGCTGTATTTTATACGGTTTTACACCAAGATCTTTGTGTAAAATCTTCCATGTGGTCGAATAACACAAACCCAATTGCTGCGAACGGCGACGAATCGACATTTCACGGTCTTCAGCAACACTCAGAAACAGACGCAATATTCTCTTCTGTACGCACTGTACGCATTCGTGTGGTTGGTTTAATGTCCAATAAAGTAAACTGAGTGCGAAACTTGGTCACAATCGCATTAATTGTTTGCTCACTTGGTCGATTATGTAGACCATAAATCGGACGTAAAGCGCGAAACACATTTCGAACCGAACACTGATTTTGGTAATAAAATTCAATGATTTGCAAGCGTTGCTCGTTAGTAAGTCTATTCATGATGAAATGTCAAAGCATACTGAGCATCTTTCTCTTTGACACCATGTCTGAAATCCCGCGTGATCTGTCAAATACTAATGCATGAAAATCCTAACCTCAAAAAAATCACCCGTTAAATGGAAAAAAATAATGAAAATCAATATTCAAATGTGAAACGTGCTGCGTTTATAACGCCGCGTCAAAATAATCTCAACGCCGCGTACAATAATCTCAACGCCCCGTAAAATAATCTCAACGCTGCGTTAAAAACGGGTTCTGTTTGACGAAGCCTTTAATTGAGGCCTGGGTTCGAATCCAACTCATAGCCGTCTTCTTTTCCGGGGTACTGCCTCTTGCGAGGAACTGACAAAACCAGCAACAGTAAAATTTGTCTCGAAAAAGTGCATCTCATGTAGCCGTTCGGACTCGTCGGTAAACTGTAGGTCCCATCCATTCTTGCAGATTGGTTAAGAGTATAAGTCACTAGGCCTTGGCTCTTTAGGAATCTGCCGAGCTAATAAATTTATTTATTTATTATCTCAATTTGTACACATAGATAATCTATATACATATATATATATATATGCTCAAAAAAATAATCTTTTCTAACGTGGCGTCAAAAAAAAATAATTTGTTATTGACCCCGCGTTGAACTCGACGCGGCGTTAAAAACGCGCGCTTTGTGACATGGGATATGTATTGCGGTATATTATAACGTGGCGTTGAAACTTAGCGCTAAAACGCGGCGTCAAAACGCGGCTGTTTGACGAGACGATATAGCCCTGGCTCCTCAGCTCATAATTCTCGCATTAGTTTTGCGCAGAAACCTTCATTCTCACGTTGCAACAACCAATTTTTGGACCACAATTAACATTCGTTCTTTGCGGTGGCCTTTGGT
This sequence comes from Platycheirus rosarum, assembly GCA_963971375.1. Taxonomy (NCBI): domain Eukaryota; kingdom Metazoa; phylum Arthropoda; class Insecta; order Diptera; family Syrphidae; genus Platycheirus; species Platycheirus rosarum. Next base: position 29,648,003 of record OZ020509.1, on the reverse strand, counting down.
TGTTGTTGGAGTCATTGTCACTGCTGCTTTCCAATATGTAGGTCGCAAGAATCGCCACCTCTACCATATTTTGTGTGGGCATACTTTATTTGACTTTTCACTTTTGCCTTTAATCACTGTAATTGGAAATGTATTATTTATTCTTTTTTTAATTAAATTAACTTAGGTAATTGAAACACGTCAGAAACTCACACAGGGACTCATTTGAGTGACGCCGTGTAATCGTCACTGCTGAAAATGATAAATGCCATAGCAGTTTAGGCTCACCGCCAACGATCAGCTGTTTGAGAGTTGTCACGTCGTGTAATGGTCACTGTTTTGCATGTCCTTGCAGTGACACCGAGATACTGGGACAACAGGGACACACTTTGACGTTCATTGTATTTTGGGACAACAAGGACAGACATGGGTCATTCGTGTAGATAGCTAGCTGTGACACGATGACCTTTGTCGCGGCAGTGACGGTGGTAGGACCTATTTTGTTGTGACGTCACAGTGTCCCTGCAGTGACCAATTACAAAGACTGTCTAATGCTAGCTTTAGCTTGGTGGGAAAATGTTCTACAATATTTTCTGAGCGGTCTAGTCTCCAATTGACGAATGTGTTGTCTTTTTTCTCTTTTTTTTGATAAGAGGTTGTTCTTTAGGGGCCGGTTATAGCGATCATTAAAAACCATCATTAAAAAAATTTAATTGAACATTTTTGTATGTTAGAAAAAGATGAAACTTATGTCAATCGATGGCAAATCAATTGAAATAATTTATTTTGACAAAAAACAAACCCGGGAAACAGTATTGTTTATTAAAAAAACATTTATTTATTTTAATTATGAAAATTGGTTTTACTGAACAGCTGATTGTCATTTGACAGAATAATGGAACATTTCGTTCCGTGTTTGTGGTCCATTTTTGTAATGTTCCAACCCATCAGTAAAAAGTTTACTGAAGCATTTTGCATCATTAAAACAAATTTGAGGTTATGGCTGGCGTGGTTGGCCTTTAAATTCTGACATAACTTTACTGAATGCTATAACTACCCGTACGTAAAAAATTCCAGTTTCCAGATGTTTCAACTTTTAATGATGGACTTTTAATAATAGCGATAACTGGCGCCTTATCCTTGACATCTTTGACTAAGACTAGAAAAGATGTTTAAAAGTATCTACAAAGTTTCATCTTTTAAACCGAATAGAATTTATATGTATACCATACAGTCCGGGTGGACCTGGGCCTCAACCAACAAGCTTCTCAAGCCAGTTCGGTTCCTAGCTAGCTGCCTCCAGTTTCGCACGTAGAGTCGTTGCTGTAAGGCATCTTAGAGCTAGCAGCGAAATGGGTTGCGAGCAAGTTTGCCTTCTCTGAAGAGTAGACAATAGGTTTTTCATAAGCGATGAGCGTTGGAACCGAAGATGTTGAGGAGTTTTTAATATTTTTTACAAATGACTAAAAATTTGTACTGCCTTGGGACATGCCGTAATTTTTGGTCATGCAAAAATATGGTTCCTTCAATAACGGAGTGCATGAGTTCCTTGTTTGTTTGTGCTTTTTCCCCATTTTCCTCTGTAGGGTTGGCTTTGTATGATCAGAAACTTACTTCTTTGAGCTTGATAGCTTCTTTACACTTAGAGTTAAAGCAGGACTTTTCTTTAGGCTTGATGCTTTTTACTCTGTTAGGAATAAAAGCACGTATCCTTAGAAGAACCACATTTGAGATAATTTCACCACTCGCATCAATATCACTATCGAGGAAGCATTGTGACCAGTTAGAGTTTCGGAAAAAATTATTCAGGCCGTCCCAGTTGGCTTTCTCGTATTGCCAAACGATCCTGGTGGGAAGTTTTTCTTTAACTGGATGGGTGGAGGACGCGAAAAATTATATGAAATTACACAATGGTCCAAAGTGCCAAATGGAGAAGTTACACTAATGGTATACTTATTAGAGTGAGAAGTAAGAAACAAGTCAAGAGTATAGGCGGCTTGCCCAGCAACATCCGGTATACGCGTTGGCACTTCAATCAGTTGGGTAAGGTGATGTAACCCGGCAAAGAGCACGACATACCTTCCTACGGGTGTTGTCTGACCAGAATAGCGGAGCCTATGGGAATTGCGTACATTGAAATCGCCCGCAATAACGATTTCAGTGCGAGGACAAAGGGAAACAATTTCCGAGATAGAATCAGACAGCGCATCAAACTCGTTACAAGTCTAATAACTGTCGAGATTTGGACTTCTTTAAATAAAACAATAATAATTGATATGCTTGCGGACAATGAATTTGAGCCATAAGAAGTTAAAGTCACAGTTGTCTACTCCAAACTTGACTCTAACTCTGCATAAGCTACTAGTTGCCGGTATGATCATATATCACAACAACACAAATTAGACCTCGGTTACACATTTCGGCACTTTCTTGACGTAAGATTCTGTATATTCATGCGTACAATCATTACATATAAAACGCCAGCGTACCTTTTCGAAAAACTGCAATTTGTTCAATCGACCAGAGCTTTGAATCTCATTACTTCCAGTTTCTCTTATCTGATCACTCGCGTCTCTTCTTTATTCATGCCACAAGGCTTTGGAACTCCCTTATTTTTGTTTTGTTTTCTCTCTTCACTCATTTTTACATTCCATCAATTCCCTTTTCTTCATTTCTCTCTCTTTGCTCTTCATTTTACTTTAACTTCTTCTTTTTTAATAATATTTTTTTCTCTTACTATCTAATACTGTTTCTGATACAAGTTCAGATACTTTTTGTAAATATTTTGTGTGTTATAACCTAAAATGGGACAGATTTTTTCCGCACTCGTACAGTTGCAAGAGTTCTCAAAGATCTCGATATACACAAATCCGCTGGTCCGGATGGTATACCACCGATTGTTCTGAAGAGGTGTTCTTCCACACTGGCAAAGCCACTGCGTAAGCTTTTCCATCGCTCCTACTCTTCTGGAATCTTTCCTAGAAGATGGAAAACAGCATTTGTCCAGCCTGTCCCTAAGAAAGGTGACCCATCCTCCCCCTCCTCCTACCGACCCATAGCACTGACATCCCTTCTTTCTAAGGTTATGGAAACACTGATTAACCGTCAGCTGAAGGAATATCTCGAAGATCGAAAGCTTCTCCATGACCGTCAGTACGGCTTCCGCAGCAACCGTTCCACTGGTGATCTGATGGCATATCTCAACGAACAATGGAACAAATCTTTACATCCCTTGGGTGAAAGTAAGATTATTGCTCTTGATATCTCCAAGGCATTTGATAGAGTTTGGCATGAAGCTCTCTTATCGAAAATGCGTGCTTTTGGGATCGATAATACTCTTGTATTGTACTCTTCTGAACCGTTCAATACCAGTTGTATTGGACGGATTCAATTCTGATTCCCACAACATAAATGCTGGTGTGGCCCAGGGTTCTGTTCTGTCTCCGACTCTTTCTCATTTTTATAATTCACGTCCTTCGCCTTCGGACCTACAATTGCAACGGTACCGTATGTCAAGCTCATTGAACTCCTTTTTTTTTTTTTAGATTAGATTATTTTTATTATATTACATATTTTTATTATTGTACAATAATCATGTCGGCTCAACAACAGGGGCCCGACTTACTTCAGCTGACTCTATACAATGCTATATTTTTACTTATATCATATTGTTGTTTGCATAATCTTTTAATTGAAATTATTAATTATAATTTACTGTCTTTGGTTTTAAAAAATTGGGGTTAGGATGCGGTGTTGCTTATCCTCTGTTGTGTCCGCTGCTGGTTCTCTCGTAGAACGGGGCTCCGTCATTGTTCATTATATCCTCGAATCGATTGTCTGTGATGGCTCGAATGTTGAGGTAGCGATGGCTGAGCTCTAGTTGTTGCTGGAGTAGTTGCTGGATTTCCAAGTTGGGGTGGTCCTCCAAGTTCCTCCAAATATTTTTGGAGAGCTGTGTCATGAACTGATTTATTGGGATCACTTTGCTGTCTTCATATAGCTTCTTGTTTGGGACATATTTCCTTGTAATGGGGTTTCGTTGTAGGCCTGTACAGCTACGGAGTATCTTCCTTTCAAAAACTTCGATCTTCTTCATAAATGTTAGTGATATGGTGAACCAAATAGGACAAGCGTACGTCAGAACTTGACGGATCAGCTGCTTATAGATGAGGAGCTTGGTATTAGTGTTTAGTCCGTTTCTTCTTCTAAGAAGCTCCGATTTATACAGCATTGTTCAATGGGGTAATAGGAATCGTGTGGAGTTTAATGCTTCGAAAACTCAATGCTGTCTTCTGTCGTTAAAGCTAAACATACCCCCGATGCCATTGTCCATGAATGGCACTTACATCGAAGAAACCGAAAAGCTTTCAGTACACGGTATGTGTATCAACGACGACATCCGTTGGAACAACCATATATTTGAGATCGCTAAGAATGCTGCTAGGTGCTTTGGTTTTCTGTATCGATGTAAGAAGTATTTTTCCCCATCTGATCTGTCTACAATCTATAAAGCGTTTATACGCCCTAAACTCGAGTATAACTCCCACTTCTGGGCAGGTGCTTCGCAAATATCGCTTCACCTGCTTGATAGAATACAAAATTGAGCGTTAAGATTGATAGGAAATAGAACTGCCGCAGACACAAATGCCCCTCTCGAACACCGACGCAATGTTTCAAGACTTTCCTTATTTTATCGTTTCTTTTACAAAAAAAAATTTCACTCGAAGTAGCCAGTTGCATTCCTCCCCTTTAAAGTTTCTCCCGTAATACTCGTCTCGCAAGGAATGCTCATCAGTTAACCCTTGAGCCCTATTTCGGACGTACCGTGAAATATAGGGATTCTTTTTTTAGCCGAACAACACGAATTTGGAATAGTTTACCCGGCGAGATTTTCCCATGCCATTTTGATCTGCAAACATTCAAAACCAATGTTAATCGACACCTCCTATCTCTCCCCTCCCTATCTTCCTGATGCCCGCTCAGTGTGTTCTACATTAAACAACATTGTCCATTGTGCGCGCGTTAATTATAAAAAAAATAGTTTGCCTACTTTTTTGTATTTTTCTTTATTATAATCTATAATCCAAATTATTATGTGCTGTAAAAGACTAAGTCTTGTTATTTGTACAACCATTATTTTAAATAAATTTAATTGAATTGAATTGAATACTCAAACACCAATCCAAGTAACGGGTCGTTATTGCTAAGACGATTTCCGAATTTTGGATATGTGATCTTGTATATTTGGTCTCAAACGATTTCTCACCAAAAGTCAAAAAATTGTTATCGATTATTTTGCTCATTTATTGATATATATAGCTTATATAATTATTTATTTGAACTGAATATAATATTTTGTTTCAAGTTTCGTTTTGCCTATTTTAACAATCTTCTGAATTGGTTCTGAAATCGAAAACTATAATTAATTTTAATGAATGCCTTAACTTCCCTTTCAATATTATCAGCGATGAGCATCACAAAAACAGATGCAGAAGCTGACCCTATGTCTGTTTAAATAAATCAATTGGGTCATATCCCTTTGGTCTGAATTTATTAATTAAGATGAACTCTACACTCCGCCCTTGGCTTAAGATATTTCTTCTTTTTGTTCTCTCTGTAAACTGCTATTATTATTGCAAGTATTTTTGTACTCTCATCTGATTGTTCTTTTCATTTTTTTTTTTTTTTATTATTCATTCTAATTCAAATTTTTTTTATTGGAATCAATTAAAGGCAAGAGATGTGTGCTGCTGAGGCTGACTGGTTGGCCCGGCTGGCTGTGCCAGAGAAGATTTGTTCTTCATCATCAGCCTACATCACGAATATTTTAAAAATTACTCATCAAACACTCATTCTTCGCTGTTTATTAAACAAATATTTAGAAAACTCGAGTTTTTTGTGTATTTGTTTGCTTGTTTCTCTTCCATGTGACTTTTTTTTGTTATTTTTTGTATGCCAGAAGCTTAGCTTTATGACAATGAGAAACAAACGAACAGTACACAAAAATATCTTTAATTAATTAATCTTATCGCCGCATTCAAGCAGTAAAAGATAATCATAACAGGGTTTGGTTTTAGTTCAATTGAATACATTTTAAATTTTGTTTTTTTTTTAAGTTTTAAAAACTTTTTCTTTAGAAAATGTTTGATAAACAATTGTTGCTGATGGTGATGGGGTGATTTGGAATAATTTTTTTTTTTAATGGTATGATACTTTTTTTTACAGATGGTGAAACGTGTCTTCTTGATATCTTGGACACTGCAGGGCAAGAGGAATATTCAGCGATGCGAGATCAGTATATGCGAACGGGTGAAGGATTTCTTCTGGTATTTGCAGTAAACAGTGCCAAATCTTTTGAAGATATAGGTAAGTTTAATTAGTTTGAATTACTTAAATAATAATTGTTAAAAAAAAAATCTAGATAAAGCTATAACTCAATCAGTATCTATTTTAATTTGACAAGAACGTGTTTTCATGGGCAGATTTTTTTTCTTCGCTTGATATCCAACGTAGTTTTTTTTATATATTATACAAAGTTGTACCTTTCTATACTCTGTAGGAATGCTTTGGCCAAAATGTCGATGTTCTGTGTGCCTTTATGTGACAAAAGTTAGTTGGTTGCAACATCACAAATATTGCTGCTAGGTGATTTTGCATTTATGAGGATCTCCTTCTCCTTGTAATATTTATGCATCTTCTTTAACAAAGAATTGTTATCATCTCCACTGGGATCACAACTCTCCTACTTCACTAATCATTATCATCATCATCGGCGCAACAACCGGGATCGTGCCCGGGCCTCATTCAACAAGTTATTCCATACATCCCGACTGCTGGCCGAGTGGGGTGATGATTCGGTAGTTAAATCATCTCACTCGGATTTTTTTTTTTTATAATTAACGCGCGCACAAGGGACTATTGGTTTCCCTTTTAATGTAACACACTGCGCGGGCATTAGGAAGATAGGGAGGGGAGAGATAGGAGGTGTCGATTAACATTGGTTTTGAATGTTTGCAAATTGAAATGGCAAGGGAAAATCTCGCCGGGTAAACCATTCCAAAGTCGTGTTGTACGGCTAAAAAAAGAATCCCTATATTTCACGGTACGTCCGAAATTGGGCTCAAGGGTGAACTGATGGGCATTCCTAGCAAGACGAGTATTACGGGCGAAACTTTTAAGGGGAGGAATGCAGCTGGCTACCTAGAGTGAACATTTTTTATAAAAGAAACGATAAAATAAGGAAAGACATGAAACATTGCGTCGGTGTTCGAGAGGGGCAATTGTTTCAGCGGCAGTTCTATTTCCTATCAATCTTAACGCTCGATTTTGTATTCTATCAAGCAGGTGAAGCGATGTTTGTGAAGCACCTGCCCACAGGTGGGAGTTATACTCGAGTTTAGGGCGTATAAACGCTTTATAAATTGTAGCCAGATCAGATGGGGAAAAATACTTCTTACACCGATACAGAAAACCTAAGCACTTAGCAGCATTCTTAGCGATTTCAAATACATGGTCGTTCCAACGGAGGTCGTCGTTGACACACATACCGAGTACTGAGAGCTTTTCGGTTTCTTCGATGTAAGTGCCATTCATGGACAATGGCATTGGGGGAATGTTAAGCTTTAACGACAGAAGACAGCATTGAGTTTTCGAAGCATTAAACTCCACACGATTTCTATTACCCCATTTGACAATGCTGTATAAATCGGAGTTTAATGAGCTTGACATACGGCACCGTTGCAATTGTACGTCCGAAGGCGAAGGACGTGAATTATCGAACGAATATGAAAAGCTGAGGGTAGAGTCGTCAGCAAAACAGTTAAGTGGATTAGAAGTAACAGACAGAAGATCATTTATAAAAATGAGGAAAAGAGTCGGAGATAGAACAGAGCCTTGGGGCACACCAGCATTTATTTTATGGGAATCAGACTTGAATCCGTCCAATACAACTTGTATTGAACGGTCCAGAAGATAGCTTCTAATCCAACGAACAAGAGTATTATCGATCCCAAAAGCACGCATTTTCGATAAGAGAGCTTCATGCCAAACTCTATCAAATGCCTTGGAGATATCAAGAGCAATAATCTTACTTTAACCAAAGCGATGTAAAGATTTGTTCCACTGTTCGGTGAGATATGCCATCAGATCACCAGTGGAACGGTTGCTGCGGAAGCCATACTGACGGTCATGGAGAAGCTTACGATCTTCAAGATATTCCTTAAGCTGACGGTTAATCAGTGTTTCCATGACCTTAGAAAGAAGGGATGTCAGTGCTATGGGTCGGTAGGAGGAGGGGGAGGATGGGTCACCTTTCTTAGGGACAGGCTGGACAAATGCTGTTTTCCATCTTCTAGGAAAGATTCCAGAAGAGTAGGAGCGATGGAAAAGCTTACGCAGTGGCTTTGCCAGTGTGGAAGAACACCTCTTCAGAAGAATCGGTGGTATACCATCCGGACCAGCGGATTTGTGTATATCGAGATCTTTGAGAACTCTTGCTACTGTACGAGTGGTGCGGAAAAAAATCTGTCCCATGGAAAAATTTACATTCTCAAGTACAGGAGGGGCAACGTTGCTATGCGGCAGCGTGGAGCTAGCAGCGAAATGGGCGGCGAGCAAGTTTGCCTTCTCTGAAGAGTAAACAATTGGTTTGTTACTGTCGATGAGCGTTGGAACCGAAGATGTTGAGGAGTTTTTAATATTTTTTACAAATGACCAAAAATTTTTACTGCCTTTGGGACACTGCAGAATTTTTTGCCGTAATTTTTGGTCATGCAAAAATTTGGTTCTTTCAATAACGGAGTTGCATGAGTTTCTTGCTTGTTTGTGCTTTTTCCGATTTTCCTCTGTAGGGTTGGCTTTGTAAGAACGGATACTTACTTCTTTGAGCCTGATAGCTTCTTTACACTCAGAATTAAACCAAGACTTTTCTTTAGGTTTGATGCTTTTTACTCTGTTAGGAATAAAAGCACGCATCCCTAGAAGAATCACATTTGTGATCATTTCAGCACTGGCATCAATGTCACTATCGAGGAAGCAATTTTCGAGATGGAATCAGACAGCGCATCAAACTCGTTACAAGTGGAATTGCTGTCGAGATTTGGACTCCTGTAAATAAAACAATAATGAATGACATGCTTGCGCACAGTGAATTTGAGCCACAAGAAGTTAAAGTCCGTGTTGGAATATTGCCCATATTGGGGAAGGCTCTGGCAAGCAATATCATTCCTAACATAGACCACGAGACCATGATGGGAAAAGAGTAATGGCACCAAGCTATACCCATGTAGAGCAAACTCTGATAAATCAGTATTTACTCCAACCTGGGTTTCACTTAATGCCAAAACAGCTGGCCTGTATTGAACAGAGTAGACGTACAGGTGAAAGAAATTCTTTCTTATACCACGAACATTGGAATACACGACACAAAAATCACTTACCATTTCAAAATACTTACACACAAAACACAATTCTGACTAAGTCGAACCATGCAGTGAAAATCCAAATTAATCTCTGTAATAAACAAACTGTCTTAGGTGTTATGCCCATAAGACAGCTTGCATACAAAAAATCAATTTAAACATTCAGCACAATAGGACAAACTCAGATGCCCTTATCCATTTACCGCAAGCATACGATGCCTACAGTAGATAAGAAAGAGGCAGTTAAGCTAAGCACAAAGGGTTGGGACAGATAGGAGGATAATTTGATTTGTTATGCAAGTGTGTATTATTTTTTTTTTTTTCTTCCACAGCGCGAATGGGCATCTTATCGTCTTCCAACGACACGAGTGGATATTGTTTTTTTCTTTAGAGCACACGCGAGGGGTTTTTGCCAATTTCTCAAACGAGTGTGTAATATTATTTTTTTATCACTCGCGATAACAATGCGCAATAATTTTTTTTTTTGGCTTTTGTGTAATTATTTATGCGCGCACCTCGACCTGACGTCCGGCCTCTATGAGCTTAAGATCGACACTCTCGGTCGGATCTCAAGGATCCATTGCGGTCCCCAGAAATGGGAGGAATAGGTGAGGAATTTGGAGGAGAGCTAGCTATGGGGGCCTCCTTAAAGCATCCTGAGATTTTGATGAATTTTAGAAAGCCACTTAAAAGGCTTTTTATGAAACGTCGCCCAAATCGTCGAAAAAATATTATCCGACGGCTGTTTTCCTGGTCTGAGCTAGGCTGATGCATTCACAAAGAAAGTGATATGAGCCCTCTGCTGCATTAACGTCTTGACACCCTCTGCATAAGTTTGATGTGCTAAAGCGCATTCTACTCATGTTGGTCCCCATTGAGTTGTGACCCGTAAGGACACTAACCAAAGGGACAGTTGAGGTCTACCTAGCTTTAAGTGTATTCTGTATTTTTCTTTGAGCTGTATGGCCAAAGAATTCTTGAGACCCAACATTCTTTCTTATTTTCCAATAGCTTATGTACACAGGGAACGGTTTGGCTTGGTTCCATTGATGAATTGTTTTTGGCTATGTAGCAGTGTCCGGAAACCCATCGGAGAGTAACTAGGTTTGTTTCACTGATTTTCCGCAGATTGTTGCGACATCTGTGGACCAGTTTAGACTTGGAGACGATTGCCGATATGGCCTTGATTGCCGCTTGGCTTGATGAAAATATCAATGTTTATGTTCTCCAGATTAAAAGATTAAAGTTTTACAGCTTCGCCTACTGCGAGCACTTTTGCTTGAAAAACACTACTGAAGCTTGGCAATTTTACGGATCTATTTATTAGTGGGTTTATCGAGAAGATACCAGACCCTACCCCTGCATTCCTTGTAGGAAAGTCTGTTAGTGCCACCGTATTAAAATCTAAGTGCTGTAGAGTATAATCGGTTTGGCTATCAGTGTCTATATAATTTTCTATAATTTTATGACCATACTGGCCCTTTTTCAGTTGTTTGAATGCCTTAATCTTAAGGCACTTTTGGCCGCCAGCTCCTTTATGAAAAAGTCTTTTAGGGCTATTGAGAGGAATATTTCTAGGGCTGCGGAGTAGTTCTTAAAGCACTTGTAGTACCAATGCACGCTAGTCTTTGAATTTGTGTCATAGAATTTAGATTGGTTGCCTTGTCAAGGTCCGCAGCTATTGGCCCAATTATCATGTTTATCAGAGGCAGCTTGCAGAAGTTCGCACAGGGTGGCCTCTACTTTGATGTAAGATTCAGTTTGACTAGAATCCTATTGACGACCAGTGACCAAAGATGTTCCTTTAAAAATTCTGATCGTGAGTTCCTTACCACTTAATTCTGAATTTACAATTCTTGTTTGGTGCATACGGTCAATCCAATTAGATATTATAGGATTAATGTTGACAGAGTCTAGGGCTTGATGAATCGAACTGTATTCTACGTTATTAAAGGCCCCTTCTCTGTCAAGAAATGCCCCTAAAGTAAATTCTTTGAATTGGATTGATTTTTCGATAGTACCCACTACCACGTGGAGAGCTGTCTCAACATATTTGCCCTTGATGTAAGCATGTTGGGCCTTCGAGAAGGCATTGTCGGGCCAAGAATTCTCCATAAGACTCCTCTGGAACGCGTATAAGAGATCAGAATGCCTATTCTCACATACGGATCAGAGGCCTTGTTACTTCTGAGCCGATGAATCGCCTTTTGTATCTCCTCAATGCTTGGTAGCTGCAGCATGAGGTCTTCCTCTTGAAATGGTGGAGTCACCATTTCTTCCGTGAGCTGAAAGTTAACAACTTTTAACAATTCAAGTACACTTCCCATCACTCCTGAATGCCTTCAGAATCGGTGATCAGATTTCCCTTTCGGTGTCTACGCGAATGGTTTCTGACGGATTGGTAAAACTTCAGGCTCGAGTAGTGGCGACTATATATCAACACAAGGTTAATTTGATTACGAGTGACTCCATCAGGTGGCGTGGTAGATATATTTTGACGGGAGATTCGTAGTCCATTGTCATTAGTGTTCTCATACAAACTATGGAAGCTTATGTATTGCCTGAATACCGACTAACTGTCTTGTTTGGCGTTGAAATCGCGAAGGATAATTTTAACGTCATATCTTGGACAGGCCTCGACGGTTCTCTCAACAAGTTTGTAGTAGGAATCTTTTTAGTCTTCTTCGAACACGTCAATAGGTACATAAACGTTTTTGAGGCTGCCAAGGGTGCATACTGCATAGCCTTCCGTTAACTGCATTAAAGCCGATCATTTTTTCATTTTTTGTCTGAGTAGGAAGCCCACCCGGAGCACACGGTCTTTTTGGTGACCGCTGTAATATATGTTATATTCATTTTTCTGCAAAACACCATTGCCTGGCCATCTCATTTGTTGTAGTGATGTTATGTGAGCTTTATATGTGACTAGGACATCAGCGTTTGTTTCGTTGTCGTATAATTAGATTATTTCCGAGGCTTGTTGGGTTCTGAGTGAGAGTTTTTTTTTACGTTAGATGTTGCCAGCTCTCTCCCCAATCCTTGGGGACTAGCGTTTCCATTTTTAGCTAATTTGTCTATATGGGTATACACAAATAATTGACTAAAAGTTACATTGTTGGCCTAATCCAAGTGTTAGGCAGAATCAACAACTACCTGACGAAGCACGCCGAAGGCCCCTCTCCTACTTCACTGCCTTGCACTAAAGCCTTATCGGTGGACAAGCCTTCCGGTAGATGCAGTGGTCCGAATCAATGTTTGCCCCTCGGAAAGTTCGAACAATTATCGTACTGGAGTAGTGCCTTGTATCGACCGCAATGTGGACAATCTGGTTGACAGTTGATTGATCATTATATTTGCAAATTTAGCCTTGATGCGGATTGTTATGAGGCACTCGTTGACACATTTGTAACTCAAAACCTCTTGCCGGAGCCTGCCTCCAACGTCGAATCCACATGCAAATAAGTGCTGTTTTTGTTGTGTATAGCAGTTGTATAGTAAATATCACTGTTTTTCATTTTTCTTTTGCCCATATAAGGTGCTCACTAAGTAGTTCAACCTGACTGGAACTGTAAACGCCACCGTTGATTCCATCTAGAGAGAGATTTCTACGAAAAAAGTACGGGAACGCTTTAAACCAAAAAATTGCAGCATTCTTTCATAGTATTATTTAAGCATCGATATTATTTATTTTCGATAGCATCGATGGTTTAAAAAAAAAAAAACTACTACTATCGACAATTGTATCAAATGAATTGACAAAGGCAAAATATAATGCATTTAAAACTTACTATTAAGGGTCCATTTCTATGATTACACACCATTACAATTTAAATTATTCAAACATGAACAACTGTGCGGCGTATGCTCTTCGTCATTAAAAGTGACGTTTTATGAATATCCTTAATGTTTTTCAATGAAATTGTAAAAAGATTTATTCGAAAAAATTGTAGACAGCATGAGTGACGTCCTAATGAAATACGGCTTTAATCACTTATAAACAGTCTCAGTTAACTTTTTAAGTACATCCCTGCCTTCAACAGTTAAAACCTTCACATATAACGCTATCAACTTTGCGGAAATTCCTCGTGTAAGAGGAATGATTAAGAAAATTGTTACGTATTTTTGTATAGATATTGTGTGTGGTTGCAATTTCAAAGCGCTCAGAAAGCTGCAAGATTTTATTTATTGCCTGAAAATGTTTAACTCATAGTTCACATCGAACTGATAATCGTTTAAGCATATAGTATGAGCTATTCCAACTGGTCTCATTCTATGAATAAGCTTAAGCTCGAATTGTGAAGGTAAGTTTGGATTATTTAAACTATCGATAGTCGTTCTTTAAAACTATCGATGTACTCAATAGTGTATTGATAAACTTATGATGCAAGACTACTTGAACGTCAAAAACATTGACGGAAACTAACACTTATTGCGAAACGATTCTTAAAATATTTTGTTTATTTTTTCAATTGAAACATTTTGCCTATTTGTGGCATGAGCTCCACCAATAAAGCAATTAGTAATTTTGTGAGTGCTTCCGCGCTTTCAGCCACAATTCTTTCTTAACTACTTCTTGCAAACAGCTGGCTTCAGAGAACTCTTTAAACTCACAATACTCTGTAACAGATGATTTAACTAAATCAGCGGTTTTTTTCTGTTTTTTTTTTTTTTATTTTTGAAAATAACTCCGCAATATTTACCAAACGTTTCGTAAATTTGATTTTTGTATTGTTTTTTTTTCAATTGTCAAGCTGACGTTTGGCTGCTATTTTTTCTGCCTTCAAAAATTTCTTGAGCAGAAATTCGCAGGATGGAGAAATTATTTTCACGCTCTTTCTTCTGCGAATTCCTACGAATTTTTGGTGTACGGGAACAGGAATTAGCAGAAATTCGTACGAATTCGCAGATTGGGAACTATTTAATTGTCGCGGCACACCGGTTGTGCATTTCTTTTTTTATATTTATTTATTACTTTTTATAAAATCATTTCAACAACAAATTAGATTCGCGAAATAAAAAAATGGGTGCAAAAACTTGACAAGAAAGAAATTGACTGTTTATACAATAAATACCCAAAAAATCCCCAGAATTTTTTCATTCCAAACAACCTTAAACGTTAAAGTTACCCATAATAAGAAACTTTTACTGTGCCATCAAATCACAACAAATTTATTTCTTTTAAGGAACATACCGTGAACAGATAAAGCGCGTTAAAGACGCTGAAGAGGTCCCAATGGTACTCGTTGGCAACAAATGCGACTTACAAGCTTGGGCAGTTGACATGAGTCAGGCCAGAGAAGTAATTAAAAAAAAATCACAATAAAATTGTTTTTAATATAATTCAATTCCAGGTTGCGAAACAATATGGTATTCCTTTTGTTGAAACATCTGCCAAAACCCGTATGGGTGTCGACGATGCATTTTACACACTAGTGCGTGAGATCCGCAAAGACAAAGAACACCGGGGGAAAAAGCATCGTAACAAAAACAAACTGCCGCATCGCAGATTTAAATGCGATTTACTTTAAAACTTCAAAAAAAATCATCATTGCAACAATTCAATGCAAAAATTAAACATTAACTTCAAAAAAAAGTAAATAAAAAACATAATAACAAATAAAGCAGAAAATAACCATAGCTACTCACATGAAAAAATAAAAAAAAAAACGACAAAACAAAAATAAAATTATTCTTTTACTAAAAAAAACTTTAAATAATTAAAAAAAAGTAAAAAAATTAAATGTTTAAAAAAAGATTTTTAGTATTTGTTTATGTTTTCTCTTTAACTAAACTTTTTTTCAAAAACGTTGAAAAGCAAAACAAAACATTTTTAGTTATAAGAATGAAAAAAATTATTTTATTGAGAATTAAGCAGAGATTTATTTTGCATGTATGAAACAAACAAAACCAAGTCGCACAGGTAAAAAAACGCATAGACTCTTTTTTTCTAATATTTTGTTTTATCAGTTGAATTTATTTTTGAAAAACATTATGTATACGTTTGAAAAAATGTATAGTTATATAAATAGGATATTTTTACAATTAAAACAAAATATATATATATTTTAAAATATAAAAAAAATATATCATTGAAATCTAAATAACGTGGGAATAATTTAAAATAAATAATGATTAATATGATTTTTTTTATTGAGAAACCGTAATAAAATAAGAAATAGAATAAACATTTATTTCTTATACAAAAAAAAACAATTAAATTTAAAAGGAAACTTGAAAAACATAAATCTAGATACAAATAAATTATATTCAGCTTTTCGACTGTCGATGTCGAATTTATAATTTATTTTAACGATAAAAGCTTTGTTTTTTAAGGGGTTTTACAATTTTTCAAATGCATCTAATGCGCATTTTATTTTAACGAACAATTCGATCAATATAAATATTTTTTTATTTAATTAGTGTGTCCTCAAAGAGTTTCATAAAATTGTCCCTTTATACAACATGCCGGACCATTACGTTGTTCGGTTGCTCCATTAGTATTCGCAACTTGCTCGTAAAATTGCACAAACATTTTAATTTCCAGAAAGACTTCTGGGTATTGTTCCTAAGAAGGTTCGTTTGGACTGTTGGTTTGTTTTTTCAGATAGTTCTGGACACGGAGCATTGAATAATAGGTCTGTTTCCGTACTTTTTAGATGAAAGTTTGGGAAAAAGTTGGGGCATTAGCTTTTTGATATTGTTTTTATAATTTTCTGCCCGAGCTTAAAAGCAAAGAAACGCATTTTGGACTGTTTCTGGCTAAATGTCATACGTGACAAGCTAATTGTAAGTATAACAATTTTTTTGTTTGAAAAATGAAACATTCGGAAGAAATACAAGAAAAGATTAATTCATTAACAATCAAAGCGTTTAACAAAATAATCAAACAAACAAATTTAAACAAATCAGTTCACAATTCACAGACTTTCAAATTCAAATTCAATATTTTTTCGATCAGCTGATTTCGTGTTTGACAAGCAAGAAAGTGCAGAAGCTTAACTCTTCGGGTAGATTCTTGCTGGAGGGGAAATGAAAAAAATGTCAAAAGCTCCGGTATTTCCTTGCCAGAAAAAAGTAAAGAAACACTTTTTGGGTAGATTAGGGTAGATTCGTGTGAGTACGGAAACAGACTTAATATTTTTTTGAGTCTTACAGTTACAGTATTGTCTTATACAAAAAAATTCACTTTGATGTCAATTGTGTTCCTTGACTCAACTCTAAGATTCTTCATTGTTTAATATGGTATATATGTCCGTATCAAAAAGTGTTATATTCAAGTGTAAACCCCATTTAAAAAAAGCTGACATCGACATTTTTTTTTTATTACATCGAAGATTAAACAAAAAAATACACAAATCTTTATCTTTCTACAAAGTATTCTTCACTCAAAACACGCGCAAGATAGTATTAATACAAAATATAAATAAAACTAATTGCACAATTGCTCATATCGGACAGAACGGTTACTTGTGGTTAGCAGAAAGATTCCGTTGCCGTTATATCTGACTGGGTCTTCGTCAATCAGGTAATGAGAAATTCGCTTCACGCGTTGCATGAACAACGAAAACTTCTTCTATGTGGTAGAAGACTTTCATTTGGGATATGAATTGCATGCTATTACATACTACCACTATGCCTTTTGGCCTTAAAAAATAGTATTAAAAGTACAATATTAGATTTTGGTTTCTTGATTTGAAATAATTTTCTCTATGGTGCAACAAAAAAAATAAACAAACAAACAAAAATTGTGCTTTGCGTATGAAATTAAGAAGGAAAACAAAAAAGACTATTAATTATAATCGCAGGATCTAAATGTATTTTTTATGTAATCACATTTTTATATATATGTATTTTAAAAAAATATATATGTATATATATAATACATTTAATTTAACTAATAAATTAGCTTTTTAACGTTTTTTGCTATTCAAGAATTAAGAACAAAAAAAAAATACATAAATAACAACGCCATAACTAAAAACTACGAAAACAAAAAAAAAACAATTGTTTTATTTCTATCTAAAACTAAAAAAATCTTTTTTTTCTTATAGCTCATAATGGATGATAAAGTATTTATGAATGTAAACTGTATTTCGTAATCAAACAAAAGAAAATGTTTTTCCTTTATTTTGTTTTTATGTAACAATATTGTATATGTATACAATTCAATACATAAAATATAATCCACACTATCAGCTTTTAATGTTTCCTTTTATTTCTTGGATGTGTTTTTTTTTTATTTTTATCATATTTGCTACATTTTGTATACATTTTTTTATGTTTTGTTCATAATGTGCATGAAAATAATTATTAAACAATTAAAAAAAAAATCATTTAAAAAATAATCTAATTGATGCGATTTTTTGCATAATATGTTATTAAATATAAAATAATTAAATTAAAATTGTATGGTATAACTAAACAAAAAATGTGTTTTGCTTGATGATGACTGACTTAGATTCAGATTGGTTGGATACAAGAATCGAACTTATTAACAACGGATACAATATTCCAGGACCAAAATATATGCTTGATGTATTATGGTTCACAAAAACAAGAAAGATACGAAGGTGATACAGGTATGTTTAAAGTGAACCATATAGAATAGACCAGGAGTCCACATCGAATTTTAGGGATGAAAGTATAATCGATATATATTTCTGCATTACTGACAAGCCCTGTATGTGTCTTTGTCTGTCAGGATTTAGTTATCGCAGACAGAAGTTATATTAACCTAAAAAAGTGCATTTTTCCCAAATGCACCTTTAGAAGGTCTACCAAACTTTATTTTTCCAACAACATCTGCTTCGAGGTAGATTTCATACAATTCATGATTTTATCTTCTCCGGAATCTTTCTCCTTTGCAAACGGGGCCAAAAATGATCCGTACGACTTTCCTCTCCAACGCGGATAAGATATCAGAGCGTCTTTCTTTTTAGAGCAGAAGACAACGTGGCAGACTGCTTGTGCGTAGGAAAGATGGCTTAAACCAGGACGCCCGAAGCCTTGGGGTACGCAGTTTGATGGTGTCAGCCAGCAATCGGGATGTATTAAAGAACTTGTTAAATAAGCCCCGGACCGGAACCCGGTTGTTGCTTCGATGATGATGTTTAAAACTGTTAAATTATAGAACAGGGTGTACCTGATTACAAAAAAAATAGTTCCTAGACGATTTGGGCTCCGCCATCACCTTGCCAGACGTGTATAAAGAATGCAAAAATTCCGTTTTTAATATTGGTTTTTTCATATTCGTTTCCATTCCAGTTTCACACCAATGTTATTCGGGTGTGGAACTGCAAGGGAAGCGTATTTTTAGCTCATTAGATTCTGATCCGATAACAGCATTGTCTAATGGGGAATAAGAAGTTGCGTCGAGTTTAATGCTTCAAAAACTCAATGTTGTCTTTTGTTGTTAAAGCGAAACGTACCTCCCATGTAAGTATTTATGAGTAGTATTTGCATCGAAGAAACCGATCACCTCTCAGTTCTTGGAATGTCCATTACAGATGATCTTCTGTGGAATGACCACATATTCGACATTGTAAGGAATGCTGCTAAGTTAGGTTTTCTGATTTGGCTCCAGTCTATAAACTATATACACTCCGTCTCACTTGATTACGAGCAGGCAGTTTTTGCTTAAATTTTACGATATTTTTCAAACCCTTCGCTAATCTGGGAAAAATGCACAATGAATGAAGGATATATTATGTTGTTTATATAAATAAATGTTGCATTTATTCAAAGAGTAAAAATAGTTTCTAGTAATGGGTACTTCCACCTGATCGCTAAATCACTTTTAAGTGTACTCATGCAACTCCGTTATTGAAAGAACTAAATTTTTGCATGACCAAAAATTACAGCAAACAATTCTGCAATGTCCCAAAGGCAATAAAAATGTTTGGTTATTTGTAAAAAAAATATTAAATACTCCTCAACATCTTCGGTTCCAACGCTCATCGACAATAACAAACCAATTGTTTACTCTTCAGAGAAGGCAAACTTGCTCGCCGCCCATTTCGCTGCCAGCTCCACGCTGCCTAGCAGCAACGTTGCCCCTCCTGTACTTGAGAATGTAATTTTTTCCATGGGACAGATTTTTTCCGCACTCGTACAGTAGCAAGAGTTCTCAAAGATCTCGATATACACAAATCCGCTGGCCCGGATGGTATACCCCTGATTCTTCTGAAAAGGTGTTCTTCCACACTGGCAAAGCCATTGCGTAAGCTTTTCCATCGCTCATACTCTTCTGGAATCTTTCCTAGAAGATGAAAAACAGCATTAGTCCAGTCTGTCCCTAAGAAAGGTGACCCATCCTCCCCCTCCTACAGACCCATAGCAATAACATCCCTTCTTTCTAAGGTCATGGAAACGCTGATTAACCGTCAGCTTAAGGAATATCTCGAAGGTCGAAAGCTTCTCCATGACCGTCAGTATGGCTGCCCAGCAACCGTTCCACTGGTGATCTGAGGGCATATCTCACCGAAGATCGCTTTGGTGAAAGTAAGATTATTGCTTATGATATCTCCAAGGCATTTGATAGTTTGGCATGAAGCTCGCTTATCGAAAATACGTGCTTTTGGGATCGATGATACTCTTGTTCGTTGGATTTGAAGCTATTTTTTGGACAAGTTGTATTGGACGGATTCAACTCTGATTCCCACAAAATAATTGCTGGTGTGTGCCTCAGGGCTCCGTTTTTTCTCCGACTCTTTTCCTCATTTTTTTATAAATTAATGCTTCGAAAACTCAATGCTGTCTTCTGTCGTTAAAGCTAAACATACCCCCAATGCCATTGTCCATGAGTGGCACTTGCATCGAAGAATATTCGAGATAAGGTTTTCTGTATCAGCGTAAGAAGTATTTTTCTCCTTCTGATCTGGCTACAATTTATAAAGCCCTAAACGCGAGTATAACTCCCAACTCTGAGCAGGTGCTTCGCAAACATCACTTCACCTGCTTGATAGAATATAAAATCGAGCGTTAAGATTAATAGGATTGCCCCTTTCGAACACCGACGCAATTTTTCATGTCTTTCCTTATTTTATCGTTTCTTTTATAAAAAAAATATTCACTCGAAGTAGCCAGCTTCATTCCTCCTTTTAAAAGTTTCCCCCGTAATACTCATCTCGCAAGGAATGCTCATCAGTTCACCCTTGAACCCGATTTCGGACGTATCGTGAAATATAGGGAGATTTTCCCTTGCCATTTTGATCTGCAAGCATTCAAAACCAATGGTAATCGACACCTCCTATCTTTCCCTTCCCATATTCCTAATGCCCGCTCAGTGTGCTCTACATTAAAAGGGAAACAAACAGTCCCTTGTGAGCGTGTTAATTATAAACAAAAAGAGTCTGCTGTGTAGAGATACATATGGTGCTTTCAAATAATCCAGCGAAATTTCGAACCAGGCTGGTTTTATGACTTCAATAATCTCTTCCGTTTCATCATATTGCCTTCCTCATTCGTAGACTTTTTGAAAGCCAACCCCCAACTTCAAATCGGTTGAATATGGCGGCCATGCAAGTAGGTTTACATATTGGTTCTGAATCCGATCGATTTGTAGGTGATTGCCAGTGTTTGAAAAAGATTTTTCTAGAAGAGATATTAAAATAAAACTGACTGTGTCGCGGAAATTGTGTTTCGGTTATATAAAATGGGTCGCAAATTAGAACAATTGAAAACAGCTGAGTTAAAAGAAGAATTAGGAAAAAGAAATCTTCAAACTTCGGGGCTGAAAAAGGAACTATTGCTCCGACTTCAGAATGCTATTACTCAGGATGGTGGGGATCCCGGTACCATGTTGTTCGATATTGAAGAACAAGGGAGAGAAAGCGCAGTAAGTACAGCCGATGAAATGCCTGCTTTCATGAAGTTGCTTCTTACGAAATTCGATGCTCTGGAAAGTTTCTCGAAAAAACAACAGAACGTTCTCGAAGAACAAAAGAATGAGCAGAAGAACTCGTTGGAAATCCTGGAAGACCATAGGAACGTTCTCGAAGACCAAAATAGAAAGCTTAGAAGAAAAGTTCGGAAAGCATGTATAAAGTGTAGAACAACAGTACGAACATCTGGCTAAGGAGGTTGATTCTCTGAGAAACCAGAAACTTCGCGAATATTCGAGCGAA
This sequence comes from Platycheirus rosarum, assembly GCA_963971375.1. Classification (NCBI taxonomy): domain Eukaryota; kingdom Metazoa; phylum Arthropoda; class Insecta; order Diptera; family Syrphidae; genus Platycheirus; species Platycheirus rosarum. The sequence goes on along the minus strand of OZ020509.1, from coordinate 29,626,480 downwards.
GGTCCAGGACGAAAAAAAATACAGCCCCCTGTCTTCGATGGTCAAACATCATGGCCAATTTATAAGAGGCAGTTCGAAGCTGCCGCATTGACGAACAACTGGAACTGGAAAAGTCAATTGCTCTTACGCCTGCGCTCCGAAGAAAACATCATGATTATGATGCCATGGTTAAGGCAATCGAAATGAGGTTTTGCGACGACCACATGCAGCAAGTTTACCGAGTCCAGCTGAAGGGTCCAGGCAAGAGGTGAAACGCTACAACAATTGCAAGCTGACATCGAGCGCTTGGCGAATTTGTCTTATCCCAATACCAGCAGGGAAATCATGAACGAGCTGGCGACCGATGCGTTCACTAATGCCATTGCAGATGGAAAACTACAAATGGCTGTAAAAATGGCAGGGAAGAAAACGCTTGCTGAGGCTTTAGCATTTGCCCTGACAATGGAAGCAGCAGACCAAGCTTCACAAGGTAGCCATCGCGGGGCTGAAGTTGGCCCCCAGGACTATAATCCAAGTTTCGCAAACTACACGCTGCAGCAAGAGCTTGACTGTGGAGACAGTCATCAGAAACCGAAAATGTGTGGCCACTATCGACACGGGTGCCACAGCCTCCATAATCAGAAGAGATCTTGTTCAGACGTCCTGGCTACCTAACACCAGCTGCTACACTCTGAAAACAGCTACCGGAGAAGCAGCAAAAGTTTACGCGGAGGTATTTCTAAAGATACAACTGGCAGGGTTGACCTTCTCACATGCATTCTTGGTAGCCGACATATGCGACGAATGCATCATAGGAGTGGATTTCATGAAGGCACATGAGGTAATCATAGACCTTCGAATGCAAGTGTTAAGGTATTGAACCGTTGAGATCCCTATGGTATACGGAAACGAGAACGCTGCGAATCTTCGGGCGGTTATAAGCAGAGAAGAAGTCCTACCACCATCTTCAGAGACAGTTCATTGGACGCGTTTGGGGAATGATCCTTGGAACCACCGATTCTATTTCGTTGAAGCTGATGATAAAGAGGACTTTCCAAGCTCTATCGTTGAAAAAATAATTGGAAAAAACATGGTTCCGGTAAAGCTGATGAATCCAAACACACACTCCGTCAAGCTCAGTGTCGATCCTAAGCTCGTAGAGGACGGACGTCGAGGTGGGCGCACAAATAATTAAACAAAAGTTAAAAAAATAATTATTGCGCGTTGTTATCGCGAGTGCTTTAAATAAAAAAAAATTTATAATACACACTCGTTAGAGAAATTGGAAAAAAAACCCTCGCGTGTGCTGTAAAAAAATAATAATAATATTCACTCGCGTCGTAGGATGAATGATAAAGATGCCCACTCGCGCCTTTTTCTTATCTACTGTAGGCATCGTATGACCATACAATGCTTGCGGTAAATAGATAAGGGCATCTGAATTTGTCCTATTGTGCTGAATGTTTAGATTGATTTTTTGTAAACAGGCTGTCTTATGGGCATAACACCTAAGACAGTTTAATTATTGCAGAAGTTAATTTGGATTTTCACTGCGCAGTTCGACTCAATCAGAGTTGTGTTTTTGTATGTAAGTATTTTTAAATGGTAAGTGATTTTTGTGTCGTGTATTCAAATGTTCGTGGTTTAAGAAAGAATTTCTTTCACATGTACCTCTACACTGTTCAACACAAGCCAGCTGTTTTGGCATTAAGTGAAACTCAGGTTGGAGTAAATACTGATCTATCAGAATTTGCTCTACATGGGTATAGCTTGGTGCCATTACTCTTTCCCCATCATGGTCTCGTGGTCTATGTTAGGAATGATATTGCTTGCCAGAGCCTTCCCCAACATGGGCAATGTTCCAACACGGACTTTAACTTCTTATGGCTCAAATTCACTGTCCGCAAGCATGTCATTCATTGTTGTTTTATTTACATGAGTCCAAATCTTGACAGTAATTCGACTTGTAACGAGTTTGATGCACTGTCTGATTCCATCTCGAAAATTGTTTCCCTTTGTCCTCGCACTGAAATCGTTATTGCGGGCGATTTCAATGTACACAATTCCAACTGGCTCCGCTATTCTGGTCAGACAACACCCGAAGGAAGGTATGTCGAGCTCTTTGCCGGGTTACATCACCTTACCCAACTGATCGATGTGCCAACGCGTATACCGGATGTTGCTGGGCAAGCCGCCAATACTCTTGACTTGTTTCTTACTTCTCACCCTGGTAAATATACCATTAGTTTAACTTCTCCATTTGGCACTTCAGACCATTGTATCATTTCAGCTAATTTTCCATCCCCACCCATCCAGTTAAAGAAAAACTTCCCACCAGGACCGTTTGGCAATACGAGAAAGCCAACTGGGATGACCTGAATATCTTTTCCGAAACTTTAACTGGTCACTATGCTTCCTCGATAGTGACATTGATGCCAGTGCTGAAATGATAACAAATGTGATTCTTCTAGGTATGCGTGCTTTTATTCCTAACAGAGTAAAAAGTAGAGCTGTGTCAATCGTGATTGATTCGGTCTTTATGACCCGTTCACTGAAAAGTATTGATGATTGCAATCAGACTTCCATGTGTCGGTCGTTCACAATTTCAATACTTTTCAAATGAACGAGAACGATACGATGCGGAAAACGAAACTGAAAGTGAATCAATCATTGAATGCAATAGAGAATACAAAATACACAATACACAAAGAACCAGACCAGAGATAGAGAATGATTGAAATAAATGAACGGAACAAAGTGAAATTGACTGAAATTTAAGTATTTATTTTACAAAGAGAGTGAGACTAGAGAGAGAGACATACACAGATACATACACTCAACCTAATGATTTACTGACGAAACACGGATGTCGGTGTTGGTGTCGGATAGATCCAAATGCAGAGATACATATCACACATGGAAACCATGCAAAATGTTTTATTCACAATACATTCAAAAGTCACAACACAACATTTCGATGACCGGTATGGCATGGGTATAAATTGAAACGAGAGAAAGAGGGTAGATATGGGATTGATTGGTAAAATGATTGATTAAAAAGACCGAATCTTTGAAATGACCGAATGATGAACGATTGAATCTTTGAAAATGAACGATTGACACAGCTCTAGTAAAAAGCATCAAACCTAAAGAAAAGTCTTGGTTTAATTCTGAGTGTAAAGAAGCTATCAGGCTCAAAGAAGTAAGTTTCTGATCTTACAAAGCCAACCCCACAGAGGAAAATCGGAAAAAGCACAAACAAGCAAGGAACTCATGCAACTCCGTTATTGAAAGAACCAAATTTTTTGCATGACCAAAAATTACGGCAAAAAATTCTGCAGTGTCCAAAAGGCAGTAAAAATATTTGGTCTTTGTAAAAAATATAAAAAACTCCTCGACATCTTCGGTTCCAACGCTCATCGACAATAACAAACCAATTGTTTACTCTTCAGAGAAGGCAAACTTGCTCGCCGCCCATTTCGCTGCCAGCTCCACGCTGCCTCAAAGCAACGTTGCCCCTTCTGTACTTGAGAATGTACATTTTTCCATTGGACAGATTTTTTTCCGCGCTCGTACAGTAGCAAGAGTTCGACCCATAGCACTGACATCCCTTCCTTTTAAGGTCATGGAAACACTGATTAACCGTCAGCTTAAGGAATATCTCGAAGATCGAAAGCTTCTCCATGACCGTCAGTACGGCTTCCGCAGCAACCGTTCCACTGGTGATCTGCTGGCATATCTCACCGAACAGTGGAACAAATCTTTACATCGCTTTGGTGAAAGTAAGATTATTGCTCTTGATATCTCCAAAGCATTTGACAGAGTTTGGCATGAATCTCTTTTATCGAAAATGCGTGCTTTTGGGATCGATGATACACTTGTTCGTTGTATTAGAAGCTTTCTTCTGGACCGTTCAATACAAGTTGTATTGGACGGATTCAAGTCGGACTCGCACAAAATAAATGCTGGTGTGCCCCAGGGCTCTGTTCTTTCTCCGACTCTTTTCCCAATTTTTATAAACGATCTTCTGTCTGTTACTTCTAATCCACTTAACTGTTTTGCTGCCGACTCTACCCTCAGCTTTTCATATTCGTTCGATAATTCACGTCCTTCGCCTTCGGACGTACAATTGCAACGGTACCATATGTCAACCTCATTAAACTCCGATTTATACAGCATTGTCAAATGGGGTAATAGAAATCGTGTGGAGTTTAATGCTTCGAAAACTCAATGCTGTCTTCTGTCGTTAATGCTAAACATTCCCCCAATGCCATTGTCCATGAATGGCACTTACATCGAAGAAACCGAAAAGCTCTCAGTACTCGGTATGTGTGTCAACGACGACCTCCGTTGGAACGACCGTATATTTGAGATCGCTAAGAATGCTGCAAAGTGCTTAGGTTTTCTGTATCGATGTAAGAAGTATTTTTCCCCATCTGATCTGGCTACAATTTATAAAGCGTTTATACGCCCTAAACTCGAGTATAACTCCCACCTCTGGGCAGGCGCTTCGCAAACATCGCTTCACCTGCTTGATAGAATACAAAATCGAGCGTTAAGATTGATAGGAAATAGAACTGCCGCTGAAACAATTGCCCCACTCGAACACCGACGCAATGTTTCATGTCTTTCCTTATTTTATCGTTTCTTTTACAAAAAATGTTCACTCGAGATAGCCAGCTGCATTCCTCCCCTTAAAAGTTTCTCCCGTAATACTCGTATCGCAAGGAATGCTGATCAGTTCACCCTGGAGCCCAATTATTCTTTATATATATATAAGTTATATAATGTCGTAAGCAAGACCACAACACTATGGTTTTTAGTAAAAACGGTGTACCCCATCTCGTCTTGAATAATACCTAAAAAAAAATAGCCGTTTTCGAGAAAAATAACCCTTCACCGTTATTTTCAGCCTTGAAAATAAAATTTAAAAAACACTGCAAAAGAACCATTCATACTAAATTTTAAGGTAGACATTTAAGCCATTTATAATGCAGATCGTTTTACATACAGACGGACAAATGACCTCACAGATAGACACTAAATTTTTTAGGCTTTTCTATGATCGTAATATCATGTTTCATGTCTGATTGTTATCTCAATCTGTTTTATATTTACGAATTCTGAGATTGCATTATAGTACTTCTAATTGCAAGTATAAAATTATGAAATTGCTTTTTTCTTGTCGAATAAAATCTTTATCATTTGCTATAGATCGCTTTATCATTTGTTTTTCTGATCAAAGGAAAACAGGAAACATAGATTTCAAATTTGTCGCCTGATGCTTTTTTTAACCCTTGTAGTTAACCCTTTTATGGCAGGTACCGTTAATATTTACTGGCTGAACACAATGGTGAAGCTGAAGTTTGAAATTTATCTGAAGCGCAAGTTCACTCAACTTTAACTTGCGCTTTACGCTTCAACTTCATCTTTGACATTTCACAGGAACTAAATAGGCTGCTTCAATGTTTCTGAACTATCCGAGATTTCTTTTTTTCTCAGATCCATTGAATTTGACCGAGAAAATTCCTTGATCACTAGAACTGGTTAAAAAAGAGATATTTTATGGAATTTAACCAACCCCAACTATAAAAATATTGCACAGAAGGCGCAAGTGTGGAGTAATATTTCAATAGCATTTAAGATATATATATACGTTTCATATTTTTGCAGCAAACTTAATCATTGTGTTCGAGTCAGTTTCATCACTTAGCTTCAATTTTGACGTGCTTCATTTTTGCGCTTCATACTTCAGCTTCAGCTCCACCATTGTGTTCACCCAGTTAAGCTAAACAAATCCTGTAAACTGTCATAATAATTGTATGTTCTAAATTTAAAGAAAATTGGCTCAACAGTTAAGTCTTTAGTTCAAAATACATCCGTACAGGAAGAAAAAAATGTCCACTGACACCGGTAGGGGAATTGCAGGAGGCAGTATGCCCACATACCTATCTCTTTATACGCCGTAAACTTTACATACAAAATACTTGAATAAGCTCGTGATTCGTGAAAACTACTTAATTCACTGGCGATTGTCAATAAAAAGATTGATTGATGATGGATTAAACTATTAAATTAATATGGTATACAAGAAAATCTTAAAATTTACAAATTGCTGAACTTACCGGTCATAAATTTAAAACATGCAGACCTCGATATAACTGAATTTGTTCTAATGAATTGAAAATCTTGGTTAAATTTGAGGTAGTGATAATGTTCCTTGCCCCTAAGCCTAGAAGCACAGTTGCTCGAATTTATATTTATTATCCAACAGCTCGGTGCCATTTTAATTATTTATAATTAAGGGGCCAGTTAAAGCGATCAATAAAAATCCATCACTAAAAGTTGAAAAAAGGGATTTTTATTATTAATTAATTGTGGGATATTCTAAATAACACGGGGTGAAAAAAAAAGAAATTTTAACATGCCAACGTGGGAAAACCTGCCAAAGTCTGGGATTACTGGATGAAATGTCAAAAATGAGGTTTAATTTTTTTCCCGCTAGTGTACTCAGGAGGGCTAGTGTCGCCCAAAATAACTAAAACTAAAATAGAACCAACTGAAGGTAGGCAAGAAGCAGTCCATATATAATACGTCCATGGTTATAGTTATAGGGATCAGTAAAGTTATGTCAGAATTTAAAGCCAACCACACTAGCCATAACCTCAAATTTGTTTTAATGATGCAAAATGCTTCAGTAAACTTTTTACTGATGGGTTGGAACATTAAAAAAATTGACCACAAATACTGGAACGAAATGTTCCATATTTCTGTTCAGTAAAACCAATTTTCATCATTAAAATAAATAATGTTTTTAATAAATAATACTGTTTCCCGGGTTTGTTTTTTGTCAGAATAAATTATTTCAATTGTCTTCTTACATCTTTTTCTTACACAAAATATAAACTGCATATGTAGTCATTGTATATACATTCTAGAGTACTGTGGCGCTGAAATCGCCAATTGGTCAATTGGTGTGATATATAAGAAAAAACAACAAAAGTGTATTGAATACTGGTAATATACCGGTAAATGTTCTCGTCTCTACTATTTAGAGTTAGTTACGGAACAACCATGAAGATGGCCAGACGAAAAATAAAGCGACAAATACATACAAATACAAATCGTCTCACAGACCTGAGTTGTATCTAATTTGGAGCCAATCATTGTACATAGCATACACACAATACAACAGCATTCGCAACCAGTTGTGTGTAAAGCTTTACAGATTGTATGCTTGTCGTTTTCTAAAGAGCATGCGACAACCCGATTTCACTGTAACCGTCGGTGAGTTGACACACACAATAATGCGTACGTTCACGTACGTATCTTTTGGATAGGTTACCTTGCTTGAGTTAGTTTTTTTTTTTTTTTTTCTGAACGAACAAATCCAACCAGATAAGTTACCTCTCAAAATTCGAAGCGAAAGAAAAACAAAACACGCTGCTCATCAGCTGTTCACGTGTTAAGAAAAGAATCCAGCAAATTTTAGAATACCTTTAAATTTTCTCTTTACTGAATACCCCTACTTTTTTCACTTCTGTCAAGTCGAAATGTTGAAACCAGGCGCAATAATTTTGTAAGGGTTATCCTAAGGCGCTTCAATATGTTTAGCCACTAAAACGGTATTATTTTCTTTAATATTGTTTGATTCATTTCTTGTACTCACTTTTCAACATTGGAGGAATATGTAATTCGTCCAGTTGTAGAAATGTGGAGATCATCTCTAATTTATATATATGTTAGTGAAATGAAATGAGCTGAAATATCTTCTTTAATAATTTTAATAAATTTTACGCACTGTTAAACACTTCTCACTTCAAGATGCAAAGCAATTAAAATAACATAATGTTGGATTCACTCTCATGTCTCATGTGTCATCTCTAATCTCTTCTTCATCCTTGTCCATGAATTGTTTTGAATTTTAGAAATGCGTCAAATGCCAATGCTTGAAGAGAAACCCAATTAAACGTGATAAACATTTTCGATTTTTAAGATTTACAAGATTTGAAAATGATCGACAAACTCCTATTAAATAACCAGGTATGTATCTTGAAAACACATTATGACTGCAAATGTTTTACTCAATTAAAAAAATTGTATGCGATTTATTTGTTTTAAATTTCAAGATTATAACCAACAAAAAGAAAATCCAACAAGCCCGTATTCAAGCCATCAATAAACTAGTTCAAAAAATTCGAAAATTTAAGATATTAAATGAAAAGAAGCCACAAAATGCTAGAATTACAAACAATTTGATTAAAATTCCACACATTATAGGATGTTTGAAGAAAATCAAAGTTTTCGATATCATTCGGAAGATTCTCACTTTCAACAAAAAATTTAATGCAATCTTAACAAACGGTCAAGCACCACCAGAAGATGTTGCTATCGCACTTTTAGCTACTAATAAAATATTAGCTGACTTCGTAGATACGTTAAGAAATGTTCTTACTTTAGATGATACAAACCCAGGTTGGCAGAGCGAAATAATGGAAATCAGTAAACGAAAGAAGAGAATCCTTGAGAATGGCAGTCGTAAAAAGTTGAAAACATTGAAAAAACCTAACAAAATGGAGCTGAGGGTACTAAAGAAACTTCCATGGAAAGAAGAAGACCTGGAAAATTCTCAAGAAGCCAAACTCGAGGGTGAGTCTTCAGCGCTAGTCAATAAATGGAAAGTTGAGCCAATAACTAGTACCACAGAAGAACTTACAAAAAAAACCAATAAAAATAAACCTAAAAAAGATGTTGCAGAATCAAAACCCTTTTCTCTAGAAGAGTCATTGCCAGTCACTAAAACTGATGTCATAACACCGAAACTCTCGCCTTCAAAAAAGCCATCATTGTCTGTTAATTCTGAAAAAGTAGTAAACAAATTTAAAAAAAAATTACCACCACCGAAAATCCTTCTCTCAGCCGAAGAACATGAGAACACAATGGAAGAAATCTCACATAAGCCGGTGACAACCGTGGACTCATTCTTTTTCACTAACACAGGTGATAACTACTTGTCAACCGTTGTTATAGATCGTGTTCAACCAGAACCAATTCAGGACGGTCTTGTTCGTCGAGAACGGAGAGGCAATACAATGAGACCAAATAAAAGAAACAACTTCGGAAGGCATTCAATGGCTGAAAATAGTTTAGATAAAAGAAGACAACCCAACCAGAGTTATTCACAAAACAAGAGGCAGAGCTTTGTAACCAAATCTAAAGTTCAAGCACAACAACCTCAAAATGACGAAAAACTTCATCCGTCATGGGCTGCAAAACAAAAGCTCAAACCGATTATAACCCAATTCAAAGGACAGAAAATTACATTCGACGATGAAGGAAAGGATACTTCAAGCAAATCATCAAAACAATTAAACAGCAAGGAAGCATACCATCATCACGAAAAAGCGGTTGGGCAGAGTCAAGAAAATATACATCCATCATGGGCAGCAAAACAGAAACTCAAACCGACAATAACAGAATTTAAAGGGACAAAGATAACATTTGACGATTAGTGAGTGTAAACAGAATTAAAACAAAATTTATATTAAATGAAGAGTTTTTGATTCAGTAGTTATTTTTTTTTAAATTGACTTAAGAGAACTAGAATGGCTATGGCCGAGCTAACAGTTTGACACCGATACCGACCGGCTACATGGTATGAACTTTTCCGCCCCTAAATTCGTTATTTTTGTTAATTCCTCACAAAACTTTACGTTAAATTACTTTTCGTGGCGCTACATAGCGTGATGCTCCTGAGGCTGGCTTGATCTCTAGCTTACCGTCTCTAATTTTGCGCTTCAAGCAGCCGGAGCTGCTCTACCCTTGTTTATAACTCCCTGAGGTGTCGAAGACCTTGCGAGCTGGAGCGTCGATGTTCATCCTCTATACATGCCACAGCCACCAGGCTCATGACGCTGTACAGCACGTTCAACTCGTAGTTGAACTTGATCGTAAACAGGTCCATAAATCGCGAGTAGTACTTTTCTCTCGAATACACCAAGGGAGCTTTCATCCGAAAGGGAAAGGATCCATGCTTCTGCACCATATAGCAGTCCGGGATGGTGAGTGTTTTGTATAGCGTCTCCTTGGTTCTTCTCGATAGGGCTTTATTCTTCAATTACTCAGCCCAAAGTAACTGCGATTAGCAAGTGATTCTAGGCTTGATTTCTGCGCTGATGTTGCCCGTTTTCACAGCAGAGCCTAGATAGACAAATTCACCGACTACCTCGAAGTTATATCTATCAATCGTTACGTTCTGGCCAAGCCGGTGCGTGGTGGGATTGGATTTTTTTGTTGATAAAAGCATATACTTCGTTTTGTCCCCGTTTATAATCAGTCCCATTCTGCTTGCTGCTGACTCCATGGAAATGAAAGCACCGGTTACTGCCCGCTTGGTCCTTCCTACCTATATTTTCCTCATATAATCATTTGCCAGTAAACTGTTATTCAATTAAAACCACAAAAATGAAAGGTTTTTCGTTTCTAGCATTGCTAAATATTTATTATAACGTAAAACTTAAACACCAACTTTAGGTATGAAATGCCCTCGAGTTTTATCCGATTTAACAAGCTTGTCCAGGTCTACATCGGGGTAGTTTTTCCTAAGCAAATCCATACTCAAATTTGGATTCCTTCGTAGCAACATCATAACATGATTACGAGAACGACTAAAACAAAAAAAAGGAATAATTTGTGAAGCCTTAAATCAAAAGAAAAACATACTTCTTGGCCTTCCTCTTTTCGTTGTAGAGCTTTTCGCGGTAGAGTAATAGGAATTTGCGTACGGCTCGTCCTCCGAATCCAATGGGCTGTTTCTTAATCCATTTTGTATTCATATGAGGTGGCAGAACATGTTCCTTGGCCCTAAGAAGCAATACGAGAATCTATGTTTTACCAAATTTGAATTTTAACTATCAATCTTACTTGTAATAGTATTTTATTCCCAGTGGATTAGCAACAAGACGACCTGGTCGCTCACCAGTTTCTCCGGTTTCTAGCAAATAGTAGGCTTTATTACGTTCTCGAACAACGGCTTCTAAGTTTGCCATAGAAATTTCAACCTGCAAAGAAAAGAATAAGTAGAAAACACTTCTAAGATGAAATTGAAAATTTGCCAATACCTTATCTAATCTTTCTGGATTGGGGAATAGTTTCATTTTATCATTGCACTCGTGCTCCATAGTGAGAAGCATGTTTTTTTCTTTGAGAAGAACGTACCAGAGTTGATGCAGGTCCGTGTTTGATTTGATACGAAGTTCTTCCTTGTTCCACGCACGACCGCATTTTACATTGTTTTCACCCCAGTTGTCCTTGGAGTCAAAAAATTCCATAAGATCTTGTGTAGTTGAACTTGTATGAAATGAACTAGTAAGGGTTGGAAGAAATTGAACAGGTCTGTTTGGGAGATATGAATTAGTTTTGGGACATGAGTTACAAGTTATTTCATAACACAAACCGGAGTACTTTAGGTTGGGCGGCATTAACTTGGATGTTAATGAGAGAAAATCGGTTACATAGTGCTGCAATGCCACGCCTTAGGCTTAAAGTTTTTGCCAGCGACGCCATTTAAATATATACTTTATTTAACTTAAAACTTTATTAATAATTTATTTTTAAATTGTTTTGGATCTTATATTTTTCTTGTGCTGCTGCACATTTCTTTTTTATCTGACAGCTGAAAACATAACCGGTGGGTTTACATTTCACAAATAGAAGTAGAGAAATAGAGGGTGAATCTTCTGGAAGAGAAGATGTAGGGCGAGTAATCTTTCATTTGTATTTCAATTCGCCTTCAATCTGAGACTGGGGTGGAATCGGTTATGGCTAAAACACATACAAGCTTTATGCGTGAAACAGATTGAACCAGCAACAGCAACAGCGGCCGCCATTGATTTAGAACCAATGTATTTCAATGGCTCAAATTAGATTAGACCAGCACCAGCAACGTCACCAGCGTCGTTAGACCAAAGTCCTAAATTTGCTGTTGCTGTTCCATTGCTATCAACTTTGCGCAAGTGAAATTTGGGGGCACCATACTGCGAAAGAAAACTTCGAATACTTTTTTTATGACACAAAGTGTCAAACAGAAGTAAGAAGACGATGCTGGTGGCAATGTGTTTCAATTTCCTTTGCTGGTCAGCGTGCTGTTTGCTGTTGAGTGCTGGTGCTGTTGCTGGTTCAATCTGTTCCGCGCTTTACAACCGACCTCGTCGCGTTACGTATATAAAGCAACAGAGCGCTCTTCTGCCATCGTGAATGTGTAAATATTGACTACCTGCAATAAAAATATTAGTTTACTTCAATTTGAACGTATTTATTGAGTAAAATGTCAAAAAGCGAGGAAAAGTTCAATCAAGCACGGGGAATATCAGTGCATTACGTCAAACTGTCATAAAACTGACGACCTCTTTTAGTTACGGTCTATTAAAATTTAGCCCGAATAAATGTGCTGATCAATTTATATGTCCGCTTAATTTTGACAGTACACTAGGAAACAAAAATATGAAAGCTGCGTGCAATTCGGGTAAAATCTTTGGCTAAATTTTAGCTCGCCTAAATTTTGGAGAATTTTGTTTTGAAGCTAAATCTTAGCGCGAGCTGCGTGATAGGCTTTACTGGCTGAACACAATGGTGTAGCTGAAGCCGTAGTATGAAGCGCTCTCAAAGTTAAATATACGCGAATTCTATGAGTCGAACACAATGAGTAGTTGTAGCTGAAGCTTGAAAATATAGCTATAGCGCAAGTTCAGTCAACTTCAACTTGCACTTCACGCTAAAGCTTCATTTTGACATTTCACAGCAAAAAAAATATGCTACTTCAATGATTCTGATATCTCCGAGATTTTTTTTTCTCAGAGAAAATCCCTTGATCATTTCGAAATCTCAAGAAACTTGAACTAGCTTAATCAAATGAGTACAAAATGTGAGGGGAACACGGAATTATTTATAGAGCTGGGGCCAGTTTCATAGAGCATACATCACATACACTACATACAACATACATTAAAATTATTTTCATACATTACATACATACCATTTTCTGTTTCATAGATTTGACTGGAGGTAATTTGACATTTGACTTAAAAAAAATTGAGGTTAGATCTGGCGTTATCTTCTTTTTTTCTTCAAAAAAAAAAACATTTCAAAATAAGAAAAAATCGACTACTCAAATCTCATTTAGCGTAAGAACAACTTTTTTCATTTTTATTAGGTACCAATAATAAGTTAAAAAGGAAAAATTAATAAAATTCTAATTCTCTGCCGTACAAAAAGTTTCAGCTTGTCGGACTTGAAAAAATAAAAACAAAGCATAGAAAAAAAAGGTCAATTAATAATTCTTTCCGTTGAGAACATAAAATAATCTATAAATATTCCTTCTTTTTAAATTATAGACTTCAAACTCAACCTTTTTTTCTTTATTTTGGTTAAAATGCTTAACTTACAGCAGAAAGTTTTGCTGTTTGAAATGTATGATACTGTGATGGGGGCAACAAGTTTAGATATTCGGAGGATACATTTTGTAAATTAACGACGTCTGTTGGATTCATTGTGTACAACAACCACCATTTATTGTGTACAACAACCATGCCCCTAAAGTATGCTACATATTTGCAATATGTTTTGACTGAGTACTAAATCGAACTTGAAGTACTAATTCGAGACTCGAATTAGTACCGAAAGCTTAAATTGTGTCACAACCAGACAGAAGCTTCCAGAAGCTTGTAAATTTGTATAAATACAAGAGTAGATGGTATTGCAAGTTTAGTTTATTTTTGAAAGTCGAATTGTTAACTACTGGAAGCGTTAGTAAAAAGTGATTGAATTGAGATTAAATAAAAAGTGTTGAATTATAAAAACGTATTTGAATTGTGAATAAGTGGAATAAGTTATTTTTGGTGTTATTTAAACTGAAAGACGTTGTGTTTCATAGAATAAAGAGATTTGCTGTGTTATTTTGGAATTTCGATTGAGTTTTATTTGTCGAACCTCAGGCCAAAATATCACATTGGTGTCAGAAGTGGGATAAAACTCAGTAAAGTGCTAGAAAATTCCATACTGACATTTTCTAAAACAGTTTCGGTGACTCATGTTATTGTGAAAGTGGAATTTTCCAGAAACTATTGAACTGATTAAGCTATAAAACTGTGAATAGCGAATAGTGTTTAAAAAAGATTTTTCTAGAAGAGACATTAAAATAAAACTGACTGTGTTGCGAAAATTGTGTTTCAGTTACATAAACTAAGTCGCAAATTAGAACAATTGACAAGCTGAGTTGAAAGAAGAATTAGGAAAACGAAATCTTCAGACTTCGGGGCTGAAAAAGGCACTATTGCTCCGACTTCAGAATGCTATCACTCAGGATGATGGAGACCCCGATACCATGTTGTTCGATGTTGAAGAACAAGGGAGAGAATGCACAGTAAGTACAGCCGATGAAATACCTGCTTTCATGAAGTTGCTTCTGTCGAAATTCGAAGAACAAAAGAACGTTTTCAAAAACAACAGAACGTTCTCGAAGAACAAAAAAACGTTCTCGGAAGCAAATTTGATGGTCTCGAAAACAAACTCGATGCACAGAATGTTCTCTTCGACAAAAGACTTCAAACAATCGATCAGAAATTCGAAGCCAAAATAGAAAACTTGGAAGAAAAGTTCGGAAGTGTAGAGCAACAGTACGAACATCTGGCTAAGGAATTTGATTCTTTGAAGAAGCAGAAGGTTCGGGAGCGAGAGTCCACGAAGAAAGGAAATGCAGCCCCCTGTCTTCGATGGTCAAACATCATGGCCAATTTATAAGAGGCAGTTCGAAGCTGCCGCCTTGACGAACAACTGGGACAACGAAGACAAATCAATCGCTCTTACGCTTGCGCTCAGAGGAACATAGCGATGCCTGAGAAGCAACTGCCTAGAGGTGTGAGTTATGGCCATATAAACGCTTTAATTGTAACCAGATCAGAAGGGAAAACACTTCTTACAAAACAGGAAACTTAAGCTCTTAGCATTTTTAGCGATCTCAAGTTTATTTTCATTCTAACAAAGGTCGTCGTTGACATACATAACATACCTAGCACTGAAAGTTTTTCGGTTTCTCGATGCAAGTGCCATTCATGTACAATATTAGCTTAAACGAAGTAAGCATTTCAAAGCATTAAACTCCACACGACTCCTATTACCCCATTTAACAATGCTGCGTAAATCGGAGTTCAATGAGCTTAATATACAGTACCGTTACAATTGTACGTTCGAAGGTGAAGGACTAAACGAATATGAAAAGTTGCGGGTGGAGTCGTCAGCAAAACAGTCACCTTATATTACCTTTTGAAGAGAGCTGCGCAGTAGAATGGCCAAATGAATTGGTTCAAGCTATAGTCACAATTCATAATCAATAAATTCGGTCTGCGTTAGTTGATTGTCATAGGGTATTTATATTATTTTTTTAGCGTTTTGATTTAAAAAAACCAAATAAATATATTTCTACCTTTTCAGTTAGACATGGCGCGCAATAGGCAGGTAGGTCGCGCGACCAGGAGTTAGCGAGCGCACTCACTTTAAAGTGTAGAAAAACTAATTGGTCGCTACGGTCTGGCCACGTGACCTAGCCGCCTTAATCTTGCCAGGCATTACTTTCCTTACCTGACAAAATTAAAATGATACCTAAAATCCTAATTTTTTGTGAACAAACAAACCTAACCACATAGGTTAAGCTGTAATATTATTATGAGGCAATTAGGATGAGGAAATGAGGAGCGAACGGGTGGAGAGGGGATTCGGATAGGATAGGGAGAAGGAAAATGAAAAGATAGGAAAAAGACGAGAAGGTAGAGGTAAGAAAGGAAACTCCAAGGAAAGGAATCGAGGATTAGGATAGGGGGGGGGGGGCGAGTGTCCAGTGGGTAGACCATGGCATGCTAGCGATGCACGGCTTAGCTCGCCGGATGTAGGGGGGGATCTTGCCTCCCACTAGACCTCACCTCTTACAAACAAAAAAATTTACATGCCAACTTCGATCCTTAGACATACCTGCGCCTCTTCATCTCGGGAATGCACTGCTGTTGGTGGTGCAGTGCTGGCTTACCCTCACCACTCCTGGAATTCCGGGGCCTAAGTTCTGGAATTCCCCTTATGTCCACGCACTTACCTCCTCATCGTACCGTTCCGCCCCCTATGTCGCCTCTACCACCCCCTGAAAAATTCTCTCAACACCGCATAATAAAAGGCTTAAATTGGCGATGTTCACAAAATTTTCATTTTTTTTTATTGAGACGTTGATATAGGTACTTAAATAAAACTTTTAATTATGGTTAAGTTCTCAACTAAATCTTACATATATTAACCTTCCAAATACAAAATAGGAACCACAGAAAACAAAATATAAATAAAAAGAAGAAAACTGTTACAAACGATGAAGACACCCAAAAGAAAAATTAGGCCCAAAGAGGGACAACTCCACCCTCCCTTCTTTTTACCATGAAAGACGTATCACCACCTTATGGGCGTTTCTATGTAGCCTAACCCTGTCGCAAGAAATAAAAAGAGCTCTTTTTGTTCCGTTGGGGGGGCACTTGGCGTTCTTGGCGGAACGATAGGGATTGGAAGCCTGAGGTTCATCATGGGGGTCGTCATCACATCCACAACAGGTAAATATTATTTATAACAAAAAAACTTAAACTAAATAAATTAATAACGAAACAAATGAAATTACGAAAAAAATAACCATCGCCAAAAAAATAAGAATTAATCAATATCCGCCAGGAAATGGGTTGGTGTCTTCTCTTGAGAAGTCTTGGTGTATGTCTCAGAATCCGATTACGAATTTTCCCTTTCGATTGTTCCCGGAAAGGTGTCTTCGCTGAATTTATAATATTTTAACTTATACGAAGGCGGGTTGCGGTTTTGGCTAATTTAGTATGGCGCACTAATGGTGGGTAGCCCAGTTGTTGCCCACTACCAAACCAATTAGTGGAAAACACCACCCTCTTTTTTTTGTGGTAGCAATTCAAAATTTTAAATAATAAAATCGGTTAGGTACCTACAGTTTGGTCTTTATATTTTCGCTTTTCCTTTGGAATTTGTCCTTTTTTTGTCCCAATGTAGCGGAGTAGCGTTGTTTTCCGTTTTTTTTTTCTTCCGCTCATTAAGTTGCTTTCCGGATGTCTTTTTTGGAAACTGGTGCTGGTACCCAATCCAAAAAACTGCCAGATAGGTACTTCCACCAAAAAAAAGGGGCTGGAGGTTCCGACTATCGGAAACCGCCCTGGATGTTTTGCCTAATACATTTTTTTAATTTATATAATGTTTCGACACTTTTTTATGGAAAAACTCGGTTTTACCTGTGTAAACTGTGTAACTAAGTTCCCCGCCTTCCTTATTCCTAATCGTTAATTTGTCTTCGCACGTTACGCCTTTTTCAACACTAATATTTTTTTTTTATATACATTTTTCAATTAAATTACTTTAAATTACGTTAAACTTACACTTACGATGAAAACTATATTCCAATTTCTAACAAATTGGTGATAGACAAAAAAACTAATTTTTTTCTGGGCACACTGTTACTAGTCCGTCGCTACTCTATGGATTGGAGAATGTCTTGTGACTTCCCCGTTTTTTTAATTCCAAACCACCGCAAACCTATGTTCTCCATCCTGGAGTGAATTTGACTCCAAAAAGCCGTACGCTCTACCGCTTTATGGGAATTTCGACTTGGGGCTCTCCCCTTACACCTCTTAACACGTAGTACAAAGGAGAAAATTGCTCCCAAATTCCCCCACAGTATTAATATTTCGTACTTCTCATCTATTCCATCCATTTCCACCACTCTGTTCGCTTTCTTTTTACTCTCGGCGAATTCGAGTTATCTGGAACAAAAACTGACAGAACTAAATCTAGTTTTATTTTTCCTTCTCCGTGCCGTCGTCGTTTGTTTATTTCACTTGGTTCGTGTTTTCTTTATTTTTTTTTCAAAAAAAAAAACAAATTTGTATTCCAATAACAATAACAAGAACAATTAACAATTAACACAATTGACCAACAAACAAAAATCCCTCCTAACAAAATAATTATTTGCAACCCCCTTTTTAGTGCAACTTTGTGTTCTTTGTTTGTGTCAACAAAAATGTCTCATTTGTACCTATAGCCATAGGTACAAATACAAATAGATATGTGTTCATTTTCAGTCTTAGTTGTTGTTATAGTGTTATTATTGTTATTTCATTGTTCCATGTTGCATGTTGAACCTGATAACTATTGATATTACTTTTGTGAACAAAAAAAATTTCTTATTCTGATTTCTTTTTAGATGGTTTTCCCAGACAACAGCCACACATATGCAAAGTGTGCATCAAGGAGGATTTCACCGAGTCGAACAGATGCCGGTAATCTTTGATTTTATTTCGGTTAATTTTTATTTTACTTAAAACAATATTTTTTCTTTCTCTTTCCAGGCAGCCGTAACAAACCTCCGGATCTGTCCGGATTTTATTCAGGACAAAGACGGTGGACAACAAGGCGAACTAGGACGGTGGGGAAGAACCCATAAACACAAAGCCGGGCAACTATTTCATTTGACGCAAATCGGTATGTATGCTTCCCATACTCGTGCTTACATAAAGCTAACAACTGACTTTCTTATTCATAGGGGAGGTGGAATAGCCTCAATTCCATCTAGACGTCGAGCCATTACTTTCTTCAGAAAAAGAAAACGGTCGAGCCTTCATGGACCCCGTAAGTGTTATTGATTGTTAATATTTTTTTTCTTCAAAGTAGCTTTTAGATTTAACTGTTTTTTTTTATCTAATACTAACACAAAACAAACACGAATATCACAGTTTGATAGGCTTTACTGCATTTAGTATTGCACATTTTAGGGTAGTCGATTGTCACCGCTTTGTGTGTTCGTGAGATCTTCGAATTAACGAAGAGGGTTGTACG
Organism: Platycheirus rosarum; assembly: GCA_963971375.1. Classification (NCBI taxonomy): domain Eukaryota; kingdom Metazoa; phylum Arthropoda; class Insecta; order Diptera; family Syrphidae; genus Platycheirus; species Platycheirus rosarum. Next base: position 29,607,571 of record OZ020509.1, on the reverse strand, counting down.
CAGCGGAGCTGAACGGTCCAGTGGGGAAGTTACGAACAAATTATAATATCACAAATAAATTTACACAAAGTTAATAAAATTAGAAACATCAACATAAATATAAATTAAAATTAATCTAAAATAAATAAAAAAAATAAAAAAAAATATAATAATCAACAATTAGATAAATAATAAAACTAACAATACACAAGTAAATAAATTAAACAAATAACACATAAATAAGTAAGTGAATACTGATAAAATAACATAAAGATAGAACGTATAACATACAAATACATAAGTACATACACAAATTAAAACTTAATTATATAAAATAAATAATAAAATAAGGAACAAATTAGTAAAATAAATAAATAAACTAATAAAATAAATAAATAAACTAATAAAATAAATAAATAAACAGAATAAATACTATCAAATAATAACCTAAAATACATAACGTACAAAGAGGTACCGTAGCGTTCATCCAGGACTTTTCTGCTAGTTAGGGTAGTACGAGACTTACATACTAATATCACAGATGTTATTGTTTGATGTCTTTGGAGTGGAAAATTCCAATTTTCTTCCCTTTTAGAGTTTCTAGCTCATACATATTTTTCCCTACTGCTTTTACTATCCGACATTTGACAAACTTGGGGCATAATTTCGAGGCTAAGTATTTAGAAGTATCACTAAGGACGAAGTTTCGTTTGTATACTTCCTGCCCCGGTGCATATTTTACATATCGTGATCGCATGTTATACACCTTAGCACTCTTTTCGTTTGCTTTTATTATGCTTTCCTTGACTTTGTCACGGATACATTGTAGTCGGTTGTGTCTGGGTAAGATTTGCAGCTCACCATCTTCCACTACTCTTAGCTTCCGCGCTAGTTCGTAACCTGAACCATGGGTCATCATATTTGTTCCGAAGAGCGCGAAATAGGGCGACACTCCAGTAGCAGAGTGGACCGAACTTCTCAACGCTCCTGCGATATCACTCAAGTGTATATCCCAGTCGCGTTGATCGTCTTTTAAATATGAACGTATCGCGGCTAGAAGAGTCCGATTTACTCTTTCGGAGGCATTGGACTGCGGCGAATAGTTGGCTGTACGGAAATGTCGTATACCGTAATTTTTCAACAGATTTTGGAATTCTTTTGCCAAAAATTGCTTGCCGTTGTCCGAGTTAATGATTTGGGGCACCCCGAAGGTGTTAAAAATGTCGTTCCGAAGGAATTTGATGATGTTACTCGTGGTGGCTGTACGCAACGGTTCTAAAAACACATACTTAGACAAATGTTCTAAAACAACGAAAACATACGAGTTGCCGGCTTTCGACCTAGGGTAGGGACCAAGGAAATCGACGTATATTTTCTGAAAGGGACGTTCAACATGAAAGGAGCTCGAAATAGGTAGACGTAGGACTTGATTGGAGGGTTTGCATTGCTTACAGATAGAACAATTAAGAACGTGTTGCCTTATTTGGAGGGTCATGTTCGGCCAATAGAAATATTGCCGCAAGCGATTTAAGGTTTTCGCAATACCTCCATGGGCGGCTTGAGGGGGTCGTGCGCATTAACTACTAGGTCGTTGGTTAGACCTGATGGTACCCACAATCTCCAGCTGTGTTCAACTTGTGTTTCCCCGTAAGCATCGGGAAAAGAACATTTGTAGACGTAATTGTCTTCGACCTTGAGATCAGGGAGCTCATTCTGATGCGCTATTATTGTTGTTATCAAACTCTGGTATTCTTCCGACTGGAATTCTTCGGACGCCAAATCGATCAATGGTGCGATCTCCACGATTTCCATACTTTCCAGGTGGGCCCGAGAAATAGTGTCTGGAACTACATTCAAGGCTCCCTTCCGGTGTTCTATGTCGAAGGCATACGATTGTAAGTCCAGACTCCACCTTGCCAACCGGCCACTCACGTCTTTCATTGTCATCAACCACTTAAGGCTGGAGTGGTCCGTGATGACAGTGAAATCCATGCCCTCGACATAGGGCCTAAACTTTTTGATCGCCATCACAGCTGCCATACACTCCTTCTCGGTCACCGTATAGTTCCTTTGGCACCTGTTCAACTTCTGGGAAAAGGATGAAATTGGCACCTCTTCGTCGTCATCCGTCCGTTGAAACAACACCGCTCCAATACCAGAGTCGGACGCGTCACACTGAATAAAGAATCGCTTCTTGAAATCGGGATGTGTCAAAACAGGGGCTGATGTAAGCGCTCTTTTTAACTTTCGGAAGGTCATTGTGAACTTACCGTCTTTCTTCTTCAACGTATCCGTGAGGGGGGCGGTCAAGCTAGAAAAGTCTTTGATGAACCTTCTATACCAACCTGCTAGACCAAGTAGTCGGCGCACCTGTCTTGGATTTTTCGGTGTCGGAAAATCCACCACTGCTTCGACTTTAGCTGGATCCGTTTTCATCTTCCCTCCACCAACGATAAATCCCAGATACTTCAGTTCCTTGAAACAAAATTTCGACTTTTTAACGTTGATGGTGAGGTTTGCTTTTCTTAAACACTCGGCTACTTCTCCTAGCAAGTTGATATGGGTCTGGAAATCCGGCGCGATGATCAGCAAGTCGTCTAAATACACGAAAACGTTGTCCCTGAGTCGTGCAGGTATAACCTTATCCATTAAACGACAAAGTCTTTGAGCGGCATTACACAGCCCAAAAGGCATTACCGTGAATTGGTATAAGGGTCTTCCCGGTACCACAAACGCAGTCTTCTCTCTACTCTCTTTCTCCAGCGGTATTTGCCAAAACGCTTCCTTCAAATCCACACTACTGATAAAATAGGTGTTGGGTAGACGGCTGAGAAGTCCGTCGATATGAGGAAGTGGGTTGGCGTCCTTTTTACTCAACGCATTGACCTTACGCGAATCCAGACAAAAACGATACTTAGTAGTACCATTTTCACCTGGTTTTTTTATAAGGACAACCGGTGAGCACCAAGGACTTTCACTTTCCTCGATAACGCCAAGCTTCAACATCCGATCTATTTCCTAGTACAATAAGGTTTGTACCGCTGGCGAAACAGGATAGTGTCGCTGCTTAACAGGATCAGCTGTCCCGGTATCGATAACATGCTCCATTAACGTTGTCTTTCCGAGACCGTGTCGGTCAAAGTCTAGAAATTTCTGCTTGACCTCCTCCAACTCGGACTGTTGTTTCGGCGAAAGCTGGTGAGCGTTCAAAAGATCAGCATCTTCTTGGACGGTCAGGGAACATACCAGGTTTGGAGCGATCTCGAAGGCCTTCCAAAAGTCAATCCCCAGATACATCTGTTCTAGATTGGGAACTAGGTAGAAGTTCATTTTATGTGTTCGGCCATGGTAACTTACAGGCACACTGATTTTTCCAACTATAGCTTGGCTTTTTCCGTCTGCAGTTTTAACCCCCGCCTTATAAGGCTGCAATCGAATTCCTAAGGATTTCACCAAGTCTAAACACCCTCTTCCTAAAATGCTCACACTAGCGCCACTATCTAGCAAACCTAACATACTTTTATCCGAAATATTTATTTTCGGGTACGGTCGAGGATCGGTATCGGTATCTAAAACCGTTGACGCTAAGCTTTTCCTCGACTCCTTCCTGATCCTAAACCTTTCCCTTGCTTTCATAATTTTTTTATTTACCACCCCGTTACTTCCGTCGAAAATTCTATCCCTAATTGCTTGATATTCCCTTAGCCGAACATGTAACGGTCTTATTTCTTTTAATTTGCTAATTACCTTTACAATACATTCTCCATTTCTTTTTAATATCTTAATTCTTTTTTCTTCCCTAGGTGATTCTATTTCTCCGGATTCTGCCACTGGGGTGTCTGGGTGGAACACGACTCCCCCATTACAGTCGTGCTCCTGCTCCGGTTTTCCGGGTTGCAGTTGCGGCACTTCGGGGTAATTACGCCATCCAGTCCACATCGGTAGCAGAAGACGTTCCTCGTTGTGGAAGGACAATCCATGAAGGTATGTCCTGGCACCTTGCAGTTCCAGCATGCAATCGTCCTCTGGCCGTTCGGACTCCTTGACAACTTCGGCCGAGTGCCAGAGTGTTGGAAAGCTGCCAGTTGTTCCTCTCGACCTGGAGAATCGTCCTCCACATCCAGCTCGTTCGCCATAAAACGGGCAGGTTGTCTATGTTGCCTCGGAACCTCTCGTTCTCTAAGGGGAAACGCATACTCAACGTCCTTGCAAGCAACCCTTAACTGGTCCAGAGAACCAATATGTTGTGGATACACCAGCCGACGGATCCTCTCATTGAGGTTACGTTTCAGGATGCGCACCAGCTCACCCTCCGGGAATTGCACCCTAAGCTGAGACCTCAGCTTTTTCACAGCCGCGAAGTATTCGTCACTGGACTCCCAGGCGCCCTGGTGGCGGTCCATCAGGTCCTTCATCACCTCGAAGTCAGAACGCGAGTTCTTATACTGCCTTACGAGAGCCTCTCGCAGCATTGGCCAGTCGGGACGGTAAGGCGCTTGTTGCTGGAACCTCCAGTACCACTCTTGGGCGGCGCCTGAGAGCAGCAGATGAAAATCTCGCAAAATCTCAGCCCAGGGACAGGCGTATTGAGTTTGGAGCATCTCCAGCCGGAACACAAAATCTTCAACTGTAAGTACTTCTACATTTCCATCAAAACTTAAGCCCCACTTATCGATCCTTATAGGACTTCTCAGGGTGGCGTTGACACTCATCCTCCGGCTGTGATATGCCTGCGACTGGTACGTCCCAGATGGATGTCGCGACCCCCAGTACGGATCTTGCTGGTTGGTCGGCTGGTATCCACCCTCTGACCGGTTCTCCCAGTTCGAGCTGGTGTGTGTGTTTCCACCAGGGTCTGTTGATAGCACGTATGACCTATGGCCAGGATCTCCTTGAAACGGTCGCAGATGGTCTCCTGGCGATCGTCTGCCAGCTCCCTCCACTATGACTCTATGAGCCCCCGGACTGCGACCTCGCTCGTTCGCCGATTGCCTCTGGCGAGTGACTTGACCGTGATCCTCCAGTAGCTCGAGGAAATTCCGTTTAATCTCCGTCTTCAAGGATTCAGTCAATTCTGCTCTCAGAGACTTGGTGAAGCGGGTACAGGCGTTTACGACAGCCACATTAATTGTCGCCATCACATCGGCGGGAATACCTACTCCATTGACCTCTCCGCTGCTAGCACTTCCAGTCCTATCCTGAGTAAGTATTGGATTTCTAATACTCTGTTCCTCATTAATCGGTGTCCTCTCACTACCGCAGGATCGCGCTGTCTCGTCCAACAATCCTACCAGTTGGCTTCCGGGGACCTCCATCTCGGCCGAAATTCTCCCCGATAGGACGGCTTCTGCTACCTCCGTGTCGGCAATGAACGCTCCGATGTCGCTGGAACTTTTCATTTGTGTTTCCGGCAACACTCCTCCAGTCATCTTGGCTCCCGTCGAATTCGCACGAGAGTTTCCGGCTCCCGTCAAACAGCTATACGACGGAGAGTCGATAGTACCGGTGGAACACCCTGTTCGACTATCCGTTCTAGGAATCGAAGGTGGTGGAACGGAGTACACAGGAGGAATCACCGTAGGGGTTTTTGAGGAGGCCCCCTGGCGGTTGGCAGGAACTTTGGCCGGTGAACGACTTAACGGCATATTGGCTAAGAGACTTGTAAAGTAAGAACGTGTCACTGCACGGTTCTGTTTATATAATATCCGATTAATATTTCTTTCCTCTTCAGGGTTCATATACAAACGGTGAAACGGATAAGTACGATCAAGTACAGACAACCCCTACAAATGACCAGTGCACCCTATAACTATTTTAACCTATTAAGTACTTATACTATTGCTTATATATCTAGAAACACCTTTTTTTCTTATTCCTTTTTTTTCGGTTTTGGTTCAACTTTTAATTATATTTTGATTTCCTTTTTTTTTTTTTTTTTTTTTTTTTTTTATTATATATATATTATCTTTTTAATTCTTAGTACCTAAGTTAAGTTCTTACCCGAAATTGTTCTTATACCTAACTTAATTTAACATAAACTATCATAAATAAACTTAAGTACATTCAAAACTAGTCTTTATTTAACTAACAAAAAATCAACGAAAAATCAAAACACAAATAAGTCATAAATAAATAAATAACACTTAAATCAAACAAGTAAATCTTAAATCTTAACTAAATAATAATTCTTACTAAATATATGACATTGAATAGACAAAAAAAGGTAACCAGAAAAAAAAGATAAATATAAAAAGCATGAAATCAAACGCACAATTATGAATCTTAACAAATAAAATATCTTAAACTAACTAAATTAACTAAAATAATCACAAATTCGAATAAGTAAATAAATAAACAAAATAAAAAAAAACAAGTAATACTTACATATATAATTAAGCTAAAATAAACTAAAAAATAACTAAACTATAAAATAACTGACTAACGATTTTTAAAATATCGACCAAATTAACTGACGAATAAAATTACTAACATTTAAACTAAATAAATAACAAGTAAAAAAAAAATAAATAAATAAATATTTAAATAATAGATATATACACAACTAGGACTTCAAATTTAAACCATTTAGATAGTACCTAAAATTAAATAAATTGATAACCAGTAAATAAATAAATAAGTAAAACTCAAAAAACATAAATACTTAAAATAAATAACTAGAATTTTTTAAACGATAAAATCTATTACTAAGCAATAATGTTGAACAAAAAAACTAATAATAATAATAGAAATTAATAATAATAATAGAAAAAATCGACAAAAAAACTAAATTGACCTTCGAATTTCCTGCCAACCGCTTTGATAAAGACACAAAAAAACAAATATATGTAATAAAAAAACAATCAAAATAAACAATAAAAGTGATAAAACCACACAACGAATCCAGTTTATTAACCACGCAATAAGTAATGTAAATGTCACAAAAAAAACGGTTACATCAAAAATGACAAAAAAACTTCAAACTATATCCCGTAAACAAAAGTATCAAAAAAAATGTATATTTAATTATTTGTTGAATGATTAGTTCGGGGGTGTTTCGGGCGACTACTAAGGCGTTTGAGGGCATTCTATTCTTCTTCCTTACGGTACGATTTTGGAGGTCAGGAACTCTTCCATAGTTCCCAAGGTGAAGCGAACACCGGTATGCATCTCATACACATACAAAACGACATTGATACGAACATTTGTCAATTGTTTCTGGCACCATGACTGGGCTTCTTCGTCGCGATTGCCCGGGCATTCTAAAAAGCAATCCCGGTCAAGACTTACGAATCAGTCCAGCCATGTTGGCAGTCACAATTAACACTAGACTGGGCACTAATCACATCCACCATCCGATCATCATCTCGTCGCGATTAATTGAGTCCGTTACAAACCTTCCCAAAAAAGACTTACGAGGTGATGACTTGACGGGGGAGGTGACCACATAACATATTATCAGTTGTTTCTGCTAGTAACATCGCCACGCCTCGTCGCAATTGTCCGGGTATGCATAAGCTTTCCCGAACAAGACTTACGTATTGTACCGATGATACTAACAGCCACTCCTGATAACAATGAAGACAACGGACAAAACTAAACGAACACAAAACGTTGGGCGCCATATTTGTAATATTATTATGAGGCGATTAGGATGAGGAAATGAGGAGCGAACGGGTGGAGAGGGGATTCGGATAGGATAGGGAGAAGGAAAATGAAAAGATAGGAAAAAGACGAGAAGGTAGAGGTAAGAAAGGAAACTCCAAGGAAAGGAATCGAGGATTAGGATAGGGGGGGGGGGGGACGAGTGTCCAGTGGGTAGACCATGGCATGCTAGCGATGCACGGCTTAGCTCGCCGGATGTAGGGGAGGATCTTGCCTCCCACTAGACCTCACCTCTTACAAACAAACAAAATTACATGCCAACTTCGATCCTTAGACATACCTACGCCTCTTCATCTCGGGAATGCACTGCTGTTGGTGGTGCAGTGCTGGCTTACCCTCACCACTCCTGGAATTCCTTGGCCTAAGTTCTGGAATTCCCCTTATGTCCACGCACTTACCTCCTCATCGTACCGTTCCGCCCCCTATGTCGCCTCTACCACCCCCTGAAAAATTCTCTCAACACCGCATAATAAAAGGCTTAAATTGGCGATGTTCACAAAATTTTCATTTTTTTTTATTGAGACGTTGATATAGGTACTTAAATAAAACTTTTAATTATGGTTAAGTTCTCAACTAAATCTTACATATATTAACCTTCCAAATACAAAATAGGAACCACAGAAAACAAAATATAAATAAAAAGAAGAAAACTGTTACAAACGATGAAGACACCCAAAAGAAAAATTAGGCCCAAAGAGGGACAACTCCACCCTCCCTTCTTTTTACCATGAAAGACGTATCACCACCTTATGCGCATTTCTATGTAGCCTAACCCTGTCGCAAGAAATAAAAAAGAGCTCTTTTTGTTCCGTTGGGGGGGCATTTAATTTAGCTGAATGCAACGATGACTTAAATTCTTGGCCGAACGATAGGGATTGGAAGCCTGAGGTTCCTCATGGGGGTCGTCATCACATCCACAACAGGTAAATATTATTTATAACAAAAAAACTTAAACTAAATAAATTAATAACGAAACAAATGAAATTACGAAAAAAATAACCATCGCCAAAAAAATAAGAATTAATCAATATCCGCCAGGAAATGGGTTGGTGTCTTCTCTTGAGAAGTCTTGGTGTATGTCTCAGAATCCGATTACGAATTTTCCCTTTCGATTGTTCCCGGAAAGGTGTCTTCGCTGAATTTATAATATTTTAACTTATACGAAGGCGGGTTGCGGTTTTGGCTAATTTAGTATGGCGCACTAATGGTGGGTAGCCCAGTTGTTGCCCACTACCAAACCAATTAGTGGAAAACACCACCCTCTTTTTTTTGTGGTAGCAATTCAAAATTTTAAATAATAAAATCGGTTAGGTACCTACAGTTTGGTCTTTATATTTTCGCTTTTCCTTTGGAATTTGTCCTTTTTTTGTCCCAATGTAGCGGAGTAGCGTTGTTTTCCGTTTTTTTTTTCTTCAGCTCATTAAGTTGCTTTCCGGATGTCTTTTTTGGAAACTGGTGCTGGTACCCAATCCAAAAAACTGCCAGATAGGTACTTCCACCAAAAAAAAGGGGCTGGCGGTTCCGACTATCGGAAACCGCCCTGGATGTTTTGCCTAATACATTTTTTTAATTTATATAATGTTTCGACACTTTTTTATGGAAAAACTCGGTTTTACCTGTGTAAACTGTGTAATTAAGTTCCCCGCCTTCCTTATTCCTAATCGTTAATTTGTCTTCGCACGTTACGCCTTTTTCAACACTAATATTTTTTTTTGTATATACATTTTTCAATTAAATTACTTTAAATTACGTTAAACTTACACTTACGATGAAAACTATATTCCAATTTCTAACAAATTGGTGATAGACAAAAAAACTAATTTTTTTCTGGGCACACTGTTACTAGTCCGTCGCTACTCTATGGATTGGAGAATGTCTTACGACTTCCCCGTTTTTTAAATTCCAAACCACCGCAAACCTATGTTCTCCATCCTGGGGTGAATTTGACTCCAAAAAGCCGTACGCTCTACCGCTTTATGGGAATTTCGACTTGGGGCTCTCCCCTTACACCTCTTAACACGTAGTACAAAGGAGAAAATTGCTCCCAAATTCCCCCACAGTATTAATATTTCGTACTTCTCATCTGTTCCATCCATTTCCACCACTCTGTTCGCTTTCTTTTTACTCTCGGCGAATTCGAGTTATCTGGAACAAAAACTGACAGAACTAAATCTAGTTTTATTTTTCCTTCTCCGTGCCGTCGTCGTTTGTTTATTTCACTTGGTTCGTGTTTTCTTTATTTTTCTTCAAAAAAAAAACAAATTTGTATTCCAATAACAATAACAACAACAATTAACAATTAACACAATTGACCAACAAACAAAAATCCCTCCTAACAAAATAATTATTTGCAACCCCCTTTTTAGTGCAACTTTGTGTTCTTTTTTTGTGTCAACAAAAATGTCGCATTTGTACCTATAGCCATAGGTACAAATAAAAATAGATATGTGTTCATTTTCAGTCTTAGTTGTTGTTATAGTGTTATTATTGTTATTTCATTGTTCCATGTTGCATGTTGAACCTGAACCTGACAAAATAATTATTTGCAACCCCCTTTTTAGTGCAACTTTGTGTTCTTTTTTTGTGTCAACAAAAATGTCGCATTTGTACCTATAGCCATAGGTACAAATAAAAATAGATATGTGTTCATTTTCAGTCTTAGTTGTTGTTATAGTGTTATTATTGTTATTTCATTGTTCCATGTTGCATGTTGAACCTGATAACTATTGATATTACTTTTGTGAACAAAAAAAATTTCTTATTCTGATTTCTTTTTAGATGGTTTTCCCAGACAACAGCCACACATATGCAAAGTGTGCATCAAGGAGGATTTCACCGAGTCGAACAGATGCCGGTAATCTTTGATTTTATTTCGGTTAATTTTTATTTTACTTAAAACAATATTTTTTCTTTCTCTTTCCAGGCAGCCGTAACAAAGCCGCACTAAAATTTTGTCAGATGAAAGTTAGTCAACAAATCTTGAGCAATATCGTTTTTTTTTGGTCGTCCACAACAGTCCGGAAGCATTTCAAATGCTTCTGAAACTGTTCGATTGCCACTGAATGACAGTTCTTGTTCTGGAAAGAGAGAAAATCGATTCTGGTTTCGTAGTCGGAACATTGTATATACATTTTCTATAGTACTCTCATGGTGGTCATTTTTCGTCTGGCCATCTTCCTGGTTGATTCAGAACTAACTCTAAATATTGGAGACGAGAACCTTTACCGATATTTTACCCATATTTAATAAACTTTTGTTGTCTGTACTTATTCTATATTCACACCAATTGGCAATTTCAGCACGCCTCATTGCGACTTGATTCAGAACTAAAAAATGATGCTCCATGATAGTACTATATGCAGTGTATATACAAAGGTCGGAATCAAAACCAGAAACACACACACATAGACACAATTTAAAATTCTAAATCGTGTAACGACATGAGCAAGGAGGTGTTGCTGAAGTTCACTATGAATTGATTTTTTTTTTAAATAATAAATAAATAATATAAGCAAAAGTACAGTTTTGTAATACAAAAATAGTAATAAACAATTTGGCACAAGCAAACCCTAGTTATCACTTACTTACTTACTTAGGTGGCGCTACAGTTCGGGACGAACCTGGGCCTCAACCAACATGCCTCTCCAGCCAACTCGGTCTTTGGCTAGCTGCCTCCAGTTTTGCACTCCAAGTTGGTTCAGGTCGTCCTCCACTTGAGCGCGCCACCTAAGGCGAGGTCTTCCTTGACTGCGTCTACCCTCTGGGATGGAATCGAAGATCCTGCGAGCCGGAGCATTGTTGTCCATTCGCTCTACATGACCTAGCCATCTTAAACGTGATATGCGTATTTTTTTGACCAGGTCAATGTCGCTGTACAGCTCGTATAGTTCTTGGTTGAACCTTCTCCTCCAAAGCCCGTTAACGCAGATAGGGCCAAAAATCTTCCGAAGGATTTTACGCTCGAAACGACTAAGGATATCTTCATCCGCTTTAGATAGAGTCCATGCCTCGGCGCCATAGAGCAGGACTGGGATGATTAGGGTCTTATACAGAGTCTCCTTTGTCTTTCGAGAGAGGGCTTTGCTACTCAATTGCCTTCCTAGCCCATAGAAACAGCGATTGGCAAGAGTAATTCTTCGCTTTATTTCTGACGAGATGTTGTTGTCAGATGTTATAGCGGATCCGAGGTACACAAAGTCCCTAACTACCTCAAAGTTGTACCTGTCTATTGTGATGTTTTGTCCAATCCGCCGGTGTTGTGTGTCCCTTTTTGTGGACAGCAGGTACTTCGTTTTGGCCTCATTGACTGCTAGTCCCATCTTAGCCGCTTCAGCTTCAATGCTAGCAAACGTTCCACTGACAGCTCGCCGAGTTCTGCCAATGATGTCTATGTCGTCAGCGTATGCTAGCAATTGCACAGACTTGAAAAAAATTGTCCCACTACAATTGACTTGCGAGTTTCTTATAATTTTTTCAAGTATTAAGTTGAAGAAATCGCACGATAGCGCATCACCTTGTCGGAATCCTTTTTTGACGTCAAAAGCTTCTGTGAGGTCAGAACCAACCTTGACGGAGCAGCGAGAGTTCTCCATCGTCATCCTGCACAGTCGGACGAGTTTTGTGGGAATGCCAAAACCTGACATGGCTCTGTATAGCTCGTCTCTATAAATGCTATCGTACGCGGCCTTAAAATCGATAAAGAGGTGGTGAGTATCGATTTGGAATTCTTGGGTGGTTTCCAGGATCTGCCGTAGCGTGAACATTTGATCGATTGTGGACTTTCCAGGTCTGAAACCACACTGATAGGGGCCAATCAGGTTGCTGACGAAAGGTTTCAGGCGTTCACATAGTACGGCAGAGAGGATCTTGTAGGCGATATTCAGGAGACTTATTCCTCTATAGTTGGCGCAGTTTAGAGGGTCTCCTTTCTTGTGGATCGGGCAAACGATGCTGAGGTTCCATTCATCAGGCATACTTTCTTCTGACCAAACTTTAGAGATGAGTTGGTGTATGCACTCCACCAGGTCATCTCCGGCCGCTTTAAAAAGTTCGGCGGGTAATCCGTCGGGTCCAGCAGCTTTGTTGTTTTTGAGTTTAGATATTGCTATCCTTACTTCATGTTGGTCAGGTGGACGGAAGTTTTGTCTGTCATCATCCATGTTGAATGGTTCATTCTGCCTGACAGCGGGATTTTGGTCTTCATCGCCGTTTAACAGTCTGCAAAAATGGTCCTTCCATGTACTCAGCACCGACTGTGACTCTACTACGAGGTTTCCATTCCTATCTCTACAGGCTTCTGTGCGGGATTTTTTTCCTTGGCATGTTCTTTTTACCTGTTGGTAAAACTTCCGCACGTTGTTCCTGGAGTAGCATCTCTCAATATCTTCGATCGCGCGCTTCTCATGCTCTCTCTTTTTCTTTTGGAGAAGCCGGTGTTCTTCCCGTCTTTTCTGCTCATAGAGCTCGCGAGCAGCTCTCGTCTTTCTTTGCAGCGCCGCTTTATATGCCTCTTGTTTGGCTGCATGGGCCTGCCTGCATTCGTCATCAAACCAGAGGTTTCGTGGTGGTGGTCTGGTGAAACCTAGCACATCAGTTGCGGCTTCTCTGATGGCTTGTTGGCAGTGTTGCCACTGATCTTCGGCACTTGATGCTGGCGGTACTGGATTTCTTGAGAGGTTACGGGATATTCGATCGGCATAGGTTCTGGCGGTTTCTTGCGATTGCAGCTTTCCGACGTCATACTTCCTCACAGTATTACTCCGTTGTTGTGGAGTTCGGTAGTGATCCGAGTCGATGTTAGCTGCTCGGAAGGTGCGAACATCCAAGATACTGGAGGCGTGTCTTGCATCGATCGCAACGTGATCAATCTGATTGACGGTTCTTTGATCTGGGTGTCGCCAAGTCCCTTTGTGTATATCGAGATGAGGAAACCGTGTGCTTGCAATGGTGACGTTATGTGCCGCTGCGAAGTCAATTAGCCTAAGTCCGTTTTCAGACGTTGTGTCGTGTAGGCTATGTTTTCCGACAGTCCTACCAAAGATTTCCTCTTTACCAATTTTGGCATTAAAATCGCCTAGTACGATCTTAACGTCGTATTTAGGGCATTGCTCATAGGTTTTGTCGAGGAGCTCATAGAAGTCATCCTTGGTGGCGTCATCTTTGTCCTCTGTGGGGGCATGAGCGCATATTAGGCTAATGTTGGCGAATTTAGCCTTGATACGGATTGTCACAAGTCGCTCACTTACGTGTCGAAAGCCCAAGACTTCTTGCCTAAGTCTACCGCTTATGACGAATCCGCACCCAAATAAACGCTGTGGTCTTCTTGCGCAATCACCGTAGTACACGTCACAGTTTTTCATCCTCCTTTTGCCCGGCCCGTTCCATCGCACTTCCTGGATGGCAGTAATTCCTGCTCTGTAGCAGTCTAGGGCCTCCGCTAGTTGTTTGGATGCACGTGGTCTGTTAAGAGTTCTAACATTCCACGTGCAGATCCGAAGGTCGTTGTCCTTGATTCGTTTTTCCGGGTCGTCAACAGTAAATCCGTCCTTTTCCGAGGCTATTGGTCGCTTCGTAACTTTTTCTTTTTTCCGTGGCAGGGTTGTTAACCCCACGCACAACCCCCAACCTGGAGGGCCAGGTCCTTTGTTGGATTCCTTGGACAAAAGGAACCGGAGAATCCGGAGTCAGTAACCCACTTCGGGGATGTGAGCGCTGCCGTTGGCCCATTAAGGGTTCATCCGCCACCATCTCTATTTCAATGCCCTGACTTGCATTGAATTGTCCTAATGACCTTATCTCCAAATACGTCGAAGTAGCTCATTAGGGCGTCTGCTTCGTTGACTGTTGACGCCACCGTTGGTCCAGTTGGTTGGGCTCATCCGCCGTACGTCCTCTTTCTGAGGGGCTCGTGCAAGACTTCTGCGAATCGATCAGAACAGTCATTAAAGCAGAGCATTATAGTGTTGCTATTTTTTCTGTGTTCAACACTCGCGCTTATAAGTTTAGCAGGAATGTCCGGATGGACAGACCAGTACCCGGTGGTTACCGCGGGGAGGTAAAATAAGCACAATTGATGTGTACGATATAGTTGCAGCGACTGTGCATCACCAGTTTGATGCCTTTCAGTGCCTACCCTATTCATACAGCACCCAATCACTTATTATTTTATATTTTGTTAATATATACTATAAACAACGAAATCAAATAAAGGGATTTTGTAAAATAACATACAGAGGAAAGAAAAACGCCAAAATAGAGGCATTGAAATTCGGCACGCAACTCGCCGCTCATAGCCATCTTCTTTTCGAGTACTGCCTTTTGCGAGGAATTGACAAAACCGCCAAGAGTAAATTTTTTCTCGAAAAAGTGCATCTCATGTAGCCGTTCGGACTCGTCGGTAAACTGTAGGCCCCTTCCATTCTTGCAAATTAACCTTATACACACAGGAATGGCTCAGATTATAGTTGTGTTCCCGATAATTACTCGCAGAAAATTCGCAGCTGTCAGATTTTTGAGTAGAGGGGATATTTTCTCTCTCTTCTTCTTTCCTATGTTGCTTAAGCATCGATAGTATTTATTTCCGATATTGTCGATAGTTTTCCAAAAAAAATGACAGTACCGATACTATCGATAAATTTATCAAATAAACAGACAAAGGCATCAAATTCGATAGGCTTGTTCAGATTTTATAGATTTATGACCGCCTATGCATACAACAAAAGTGAAGATTACCACGTTTTATGAATAGCCTTAATGTCTTTCAATGAAATTGTAAAAGGTATAATCGAAAAGATTGTAGACAGCACGAGTGGCATTCTTGTGTAATAGGCTTTATTCGCTTATTAATAGTATCAGTTAACTTTTTAAGTACATCCCTGCCTTCAACAGTTACAACCTTCACATATAACGCTATCAACTGCGGAAATTCCTCGTGTAAGAGGAAATTGTAACATATTTTTCGCTCGATATTGCGGTGTTCAAAATTTCAAAGCACTCAGGAAGCTGCAAGATTTTATCTATTGTCAGTGCAGCAAGACCTTTTTGACACTCTCTCATAGCTCACATAGCTCAAGCTCACACTAACTTTCACTAACAATTATTGCGAATCGGTTTTTTAAAATGTTTTGTTTATTATTTCAAGGGAAATGTTTTGCTTATTTGTTGTATCAGCTCCGCCAACAAAACAATTATTTATTAAATGGCACCATAAGAGTACTATAGAGAATGTATATACAATGTAAGAACCAAGAATTCCAAAATGATCTAGATAACATTTTTTTTAAGTTACTACATTAAAATTACTTTCATAATGCAAAATTAGCAAAATAGCGAAAAAAATATTGTCTGTAATTTGTTAGAAAACGAATATGTAAATCCACATTCATGTATTTCCTATAATTTTCATGCATTAATATCGCTATCAAACAAGTGCAATTTTAATATTTTGTATCCTCTTTACCAGTTACTAAATCACACTATCAATCTTAACTCATCCATCAACCCATCCCAATTGTAAGGCACACACTTTACCATAAATAGACACTTGACTTTAATTATAACACATAAGATTTTGTCCACTGCACAAAGGTTTTATTCTAATTGAATTTCTTAACATAGCGACCGATAAGCTAACTTCTATAACAGGATAATATATTGTCATGTCATATGACCTGCCATAGATCTAATGTAATGTTTATCGTTGCCCTATTGTTTAGTTTTATACTGAGCTCTTCGGCCGCTTCAATCCGAGCATCATTATTACTGAAATCTTCACCCGAAAATAGCGAGTCAAAAAATTATTGGTTTAAGACTGACTTTATTTACAAATGACTAGGCTATTTATACTTAAATCTATCTTACAAATAGTTGGGTTCATCCCGACTCTTATACCTATTACAATTTTGATTTTAGTTCTCAATATGCTACTTCATTATTAAACCACAAATGATGGCCCGAATGACGACAAAGATTCGAATTCCATTTGAACAGAATGAACGTTCAGTTCAATCCACCCAAATGCAATTCGATGGCCTTAGCCACCGCGACACATTCAGGTGCAGTCATTAATTGTTCTATTTGTGAATCATTTTGTGCACAACGATTTACAATGTGTGATAACTGACCATTCACAAGTTTGTTCAAATGTAGGTCAGTGTATCCACGTTAAGTGCATAATGTATGTATATACACAACAAAAAATTATTTTCTTTTTTCTTTAAAAATGAGAAAATTATTTTTGATACAATATTTTACATATTTCTTGCTCTTATTAAATTGTTATTGTGCACTTCTTTATTTACATTTTCAATACTTATATTCTATTTGGACCATTTTGAGCAATAATCTTGAATGGCCCTTTAAAAGGTTTATCTAACTTTTTTTTATTTCCTACTTTCAAGTATACATAGTCTCCTATTTTAAAATTTGATGTATTTACATTAGATTGGTTTCTGTGTATTTTATTCTTATTTTGTTCTAAACTTTCTTAAGCTCTATTATGTGCATATTGCAATTTCATTTTGAATTCATTCACATAATTATCAATGTTATAACTACTTTCTTTGTTTTTAATGATTTCACAAGGTAGAGCACATAGTTTTCCATATACTAATGGTGAATAATTTGTAGTACTGTGTGGTGTCGTATTGTATGTGTATGTGTAGTAAGGTAGTAGTTCTTCCCAGTTATCTTTTCCGTCTGTAGTCATTAAATAATCATTTAGAATTCTACGATTTCTTTCTACTGAGCCTAAAGTTTCATGGTGAAAAGGAGTAGACGTGGTTTTTTCTATTTTTAGTAATTTACAGATATTTACTAATAGTTCGTTAGTGAACTCTGTGCCCTTGTCTGATTTTAATTTTCTAAAACAACCATATTTCAAAATAAATTTCTCAACAATAGTTTTTGCTACTGAAATCGCAACTTTTTTGACTAATGGAAATGCTTCTATGAACTTTGTTAGTTCACATTGGATGGTGAGAATATACCTGTATCCATTTGATGGTCTAAGTGGACCTACTGTATCTACTGTTATTACTTCAAATGATGTATTTGGTGTTTCTGTCATCGTGAATCGTTCTTTAGTATATTTAGTGATTTTGACTTCATTACAGATTTTACAATTGTTTATATAGTTTCTAACCATCTTATTCATATTTTTCCATACATATTTTGTGTAAGCTTTGCTATACATCTTCGTATTCCATTGTGCCCTCCTAATTTATCATCATGATACTTATTTCATTTCTTCTGCATGCTCTATTCTTTTAGGTGGATCGTATAATACTATGTCTAGACAATTTTCTTTCTTATTCTTTTGCAGTTCGTTAAATACTTCTTTAAATTTATGTTTTAAAAATATCATTATTATTTGCTAGCGCTAGCTTTTCTATATTTTCGTGCTTTGTATAAGATAACAATTTCTTCAAAATCAATTTTAACTCTGATACATTGTAGCCAACATGTATTCTATCTTAAACTGCATATATTGTTTCTTTATGGGTCCCCATTAAATTCTCTATATTTTCAAGTTGCAACTTCTTAATATTTCTAGTGTCTGATATAGGTATGCATTCCCATATGTGGAGGTGTACAGTCTCCTCTGGGGGCATAATTTCCGGATATTTTTCTTTCTCCCTAGTGTTTACTTTTTTCTTTCTCAACTCCATTGCTCTGGTTAGAACATTAACTCTTTGTTGTGGTATCATTTCTATCAACTCTTCTGAATTCAACTTCATTCTAGACAATGCATCAGCATTTGTATTCATTTTTCCTTGTTTAAAAACTATATCAAAATCATAATCCATTATATCTACTCTAATTCTAGTTAATCTAGATGAAGGGTTCTTATGTGTAAATAAACTAACTAAAGGTCTGTGATCGGTATATACTATAAATCTTCTTCCATACAGATATGGCTTAAAATGATTAATTCCCCAATGAATACCAAGTAACTCTTTCTCTATAACTGATTTATTTAGCTCGTGTTTGTTTAATGCTTTACTTGCATATGCAATGGGTTTATCATTTCCTACCTCCCATTGTGAAAGAATAGCTCCTAGTGCATAATTTGAAGCATCTGTTGTCAATATGAATGGTTTTTCAAAGTTTGGGTAACGCAGGATTGGTGGGGACATTAATTTCTTTTTTAGGCTTTCAAAAGCAATTTGACAACGTTCTGTCCAACTAAAAATTTAATTTTTCTTTAATAATTCATTTAATGGTTTTACTATGTCGGCAAAATTTTGTATAAAACGTCTATAATAGTTACAGAAAGCTACGAATCTTCGAACCTCATCTACATTATCCGGTTTTGGGTATTCATTTATAACTTTGTATTTACTTGGGTCTGTGGTGACCCCTTCTACAGTCATTAAATGTCCAAGATATACTACTTCCGGACGGAGAAAATTACATTTACTTGGGTTTAGATTTAAATTATATTTACGCAATCTTTTAAAAACTTCTATTAGGTTATTATTGTGTTCCCTGAGATTTGAGCCAAACACAATTATATCATCAACATATAAAAATGCAGATGCTTGTAACCCACTAAGTGCAATTGTGTTGCGGCCCACTGGCAGAAGATAAAGAGGCCGGTTCAAATTCCGAGCAATGCGCTTGTCGAGCACGCGATACATGCGGCTCCGACTAGCGTCATTGGGCATGTGGAAGAAAAGGGCAAAGGGGCACGGGAGTAGGAACGCGCAAACAAAGTAAACGACACATTGGCTTTGTCACTTTTATTTGTATTTCTTTTTTTTTTACAATAACAACTTAAATTAAAATATCACAAAAATAACAAAAAACAATAAAACAAAAATAACAAACAAACAAAACCGTCGCCTCGGAGTTCCGGAGGCACGAACGCGAAGCTGGGCAAGAGCGGGGACTACTTAAGCGCGCACGAATTTTTCTTTATTTAATGTATAATTCTTGAACGTTTTATTGTTCAAGAGTTATACATAATAGATAAAAACACGAAAACGCGCACTTGGTAGTAACAAATATGTTTGGTAAATGTAAATAATTAGACAGACATCTTGAAATTTTTGACATGTCAATTGAATGACACTGCACTACAAATTTGCAGATAGGGAAATTTCCTTTCCGAAACCACCAGGTTCGTGTCTGAGGTTAAGAAAAACGGTTGCAGACCGGAGGGCACAATTTTTGGAAAGGGATTTGACCTATATACCGAACAGCTGTTTGCAGAGTTTGATATGTGGGTAGTCAACGAACCCAAGGCGAATGCTGTACAATAAGAACGTTGTATATAATAACATAGTCTAGGAAAAACGGAAAATTAGCCTTTTAGCGGGTCGAACGATTCATCCGTTGAAAACGGGGTTGAATTTAAAATCAAGACACCGCCGGTTAAAGTTGCGCCGAGTGCGAATTAAAAGTTAAGTTGTCAGACGGGAATTAAGTAGCAAGAAAAGTTAATCTATTAAGTACGAATTCAGGTATTATGAAAAGTGAAAAAAAAAAAATAATAAAAATCATAGTTCGGTGTTTTTTTTTTGTTCCTTAGTTTTGGTTTGTTTTACGCTGGTCTGACCAAAGACATAATTATTGGTAGCGATTTTGTGTGTATATTTTGAGCTCGTCATCAGGCATAACAGATAAAGGGGTAAGTTTGAATATTAGGCAAAGAATAGTTGCATTTTAAGTATGAACCACTTTTATTGGTAGGTGAATTCCACCAATTCCATACGATTCAAGGCCATATTCCTGTTCAGGAAAATATAAGTGGTGCATTGAAAGCAAGAAGAACTATTTGCGGCGCAGATCGAAACAAAATAATCCCACCAGGGGAAGGTGGAAACCCGTGACCAACCCGGGTTCTCAAGTAACGGGGAGGGATAGTTCATCGTTTTCTTCTATTGGAAGAATACAAAGAAAATAGTGAAGTTAAAACAGCGGGGGAGTTGTTAGGTGGAATTCACCTCTATATAAGTATATAATTATTTTTATACGTGCAAATATCACAATTGCACAAATACACCAAAATTATAATATCCAATTCGGGCGTCATAACGACTTTGGATTAAGAGAGGGTGGCAAGCCTGTGGAGCCTCCCTTGTTGGGCGAAGAAAATTACCTCAAGCTTCGTGTTGGAACGAGGAGGCTTGCCAGGATCATCGATTATTTATTTTTTTTGTTTTGTTTTATTTCGTTTCATTTATTTTCATTTCATTGTTTTACCTATTTAGTACATATATTGTCATATTATTATTATTTTTTTTGTGGCGAGATTTTTTTTTTGATGTCATTTAAGTGAGATTAGCAATATTACTTTCTTTGGACCAAGAACAAGGGAATTTGGACGGAGATATAAGTTAATAAGGGATCTCCGGTAAATCACCTCCTTCATTAGGCGACATTTTGTCCCCTCCCCTTTAGGTACCCTCAAAGAGCTCTCTGACGGTAGGTCCCGGGGTGGAAAATAAGAAGGGCGGTCGAGATACTCCCGTTCCGGTAATTCTCTACTTCCTTGCGTTGAATAGATGTCTTTTTTTTATTGGTTTATGAAATCTTTGTCCCTGATTGCGCCTTGTTCTAGGTACATATGTGCTTTATCTATAATTTTTTGTCGTTAATAATATTTTTATAATAGTTACTTTTTTTTTTGTATAATCTATTCATACTTTTTTTTTGTATAATCATATTCATACCAAAAACTTTAATTTTAATAAAAAGCATGTGAGAAGGTCTCGCCAGGCCAAGTTTCGGAATTTTTCGGTCTTGTTATTTTTGAGCGGGTGGAAGATACCTCATGGCCGTCTAAAGGGCTATCAAGGGGGATAGTAAGGTGAGCTGACAGTAAGGTAAGGAATGGTTTGACAGCATTAGGAATGAAAGAGTTTGGGGAATCCACGATATTCTCGGACCGATGGATTCCAGGCGGGTGGGAACAGGTCCCCCTGCAACGACACCCGCAGGGTTTCCCGGGTGTGGTCCTACTCTACTTGGTGGTGGAAGCTAGGCACGATTTATGTGATTTTGAAATAGGTGAGGTCCATTCGTAGGGGGCAAGATCCCCCCCATATCCGGCGAGCTTAGCCGCGCGTGCCAGCGTGCCTACGCCCTCGCGGTGGACATTCTTTCCCCTCTATTCCCTTCCTTCCTATCCTAACCTAAGCCTCCATCTCCCCCTATCCTCCCATTGCCCACTAGTTCAGTTCCTCTTTTCTTTGGCCAGTCCCAAGTCCGTCCTATTTAGCTACCACCCAGCTTAACCGACCCTCTCCTCTTTCCTTTCTCAATTCCCATTCCTCTCGCTCCTTCTCCCACTTCAGCCCTTCCTCTATGTCTCCACATTACTCATCCTACGGCCTACTTCTTTGTCCACTTCGGCCAGATTCCCTTTCCTTCCGGATATCCTTTCTTGGTCCGATCTCTTACCTTTTCATCCCTTTCCCATACTTTCCCTTATCCCGACCAAGGCCTACCCTCCTTCCTATCTTGTCCTATCCTATCCCAACCCACTTATCCTAATCCTCTTCTCCTAATTTGCTTATTTCAAATGGCGCCCAACGTGGGGCCCGATTATTAGGTACAATTCGGGCGTAAAAACGGCAGATGGCAAAAGCCAAGCAGTTATAGGCAAGGTCCGGGTACGGGTAGGATATAGGCAAAAAGAACAGGAAATGACTCTATACCTAGTCCCCAATTTGGATCAGGAACTGTATCTGGGAGTGGATTTCTGGAAGTTGTTCCAAATTGCTCCGAGCGTAGTTAGCTCCGTATCGGTTCTGGAGGAAGATGCAGATATGGTGAGTGCCCACGATTTAACCCTCGATCAGAGATCCGCTGTGGAAGCGGTCAAGCGGAAATTCTTAGATTATGATCGGAACGGTCTCGGAAAAACGGCGCTTATGGAGCACGTTATCGATACCGGAGATTCGACCCCGGTGAAGCAGAGACACTACCCTGTTTCTCCAGCGGTACAAGCCCTTTTGTACCAGGAAATAGACCGAATGCTTAAGCTCGGCGTTATCGAGGAGAGTGAAAGCCCATGGTCTTCGCCCGTTGTCCTTATAAAGAAGCCAGGTCTGAACAATACTACCAAGTATCGTTTTTGCCTGGACTCGCGTAAGGTCAACGCGTTGACTAAGAAGGACGCTAACCCTCTCCCCCATATCGAAGGGCTTATCAGTCGGCTACCAGATACCTACTACATCAGTAGTGTGGATTTAAAGGAAGCATTCTGGCAAATACCGTTGGAAAAGGAGAGTAGGGAAAAAACTGCGTTTGCGGTACCGGGGAGACCCTTGTACCAATTTACCGTCATGCCCTTTGGGTTGTGTAACGCTGCTCAACGGTTATGTCGTTTGATGGACAAGGTGATCCCTGCACGACTACGGGATCGCGTCTTTGTATATTTAGACGACCTACTCATCATCGCGCCCGATTTCGAGACTCATATCGCCTTGCTGGAGGAAGTAGCCGACTGTCTTAGAAAGGCAAATTTAACGATTAATGTAAAGAAGTCCCAGTTCTGCTTTAAGGAACTGAAATACCTTGGTTTCATAGTAGGTGGGGGCAAGTTGAAGACCGATCCGGCGAAAGTCGAAGCGGTCGTTGACTTTCCCTTACCGAAAAACGCCCGACAAGTCAGGAGGTTTCTTGGTCTAGCAGGGTGGTATAGGAGATTTATTAAAGATTTTTCTAGCTTGACCGCTCCCCTAACGGATACACTAAAGAAGAGGAATGCGAAATTCGTGATGACGGTAGAGGCAAAGAAAGCATTCGAAGAATTGAAAACCGCCCTAACAACAGCACCCGTCCTTTCCCATCCTGATTTCAAAAAAAAATTCTATGTACAGTGTGATGCATCTGACTCCGGAATCGGTGCAGTGCTCTTTCAAAAACATAACGAAGAAGAACTTCCAATTGCATACTTTTCACAAAAGCTCAACGCCTGCCAACGTAACTACAGTGTTACCGAGAAGGAGTGTATGGCAGCGGTAATGGCGGTGAAAAAGTTCAGGCCCTATGTCGAGGGCATGGACTTCACGATTATAACAGATCACTCTTGTCTCAAGTGGTTGATGACAATGAAGGATCTGAGTGGCCGACTGGCCAGATGGAGTCTTGAGCTTCAGTCCTATGCCTTCGACATAGAGCATCGGAAGGGTTCACTGAATGTTGTGCCGGACACTCTTTCTCGGGCACACCTGGATACCTTGGAATTAGAGCAGGTGGTTCCTTTGATAGATTTGGAAAGTGATGAATTTAAATCCGAGGAATATAAGTCCCTCCTAGATACAGTTCTTGATCACCAAAATGAATTACCCGACCTGAAGGTTGAAGACGACTTCGTGTATAAACGCACAATACCAACAAGTGTCGACGAATCGTTAGTAGAGCACACCTGGTGCCTATGGGTTCCATCCGGTTTGACCGATAGCCTCATTGCCAAGGCACATAACCCTCCTCAAGCCGCCCATGGCGGAATAGCAAAAACATTACATCGCGTTCGTCAGCATTTTTACTGGCCTAATATGACGGTTCAAGTAAAACAATTCATTGCCCAGTGTGATATATGTAAAACGTCTAAGTCTTCTAATCTTGTATTGCGTCCTACCCTTGACAACAGTTACTGTACCGATCGTCCTTTCCAAAAATTATATGTTGACTTTATAGGCCCGTATCCCAGGTCTAAAGCTGGGAACGCCTACGTGTTTGTCGTGTTGGACCACTTGTCAAAATTTGTGTTTTTGAAACCCCTACGAGCTGCAAACTCTAGCAGCATCATAAAATATCTGCGGGAGGACATTTTTAACACGTTCGGTGTACCACAGATCTTACACTCTGACAATGGGAAGCAATTCCTAGCAAAGGAATTTCAGAACTTTTTGCAAGGGTACGGTATCAGGCATTTTAAAACCGCGAACTACGCGCCACAATCGAACGCCTCCGAACGGGTCAACAGGACGCTGCTTGCCGCCATCCGTTCCTACCTGAAAGAGGATCAACGCGAATGGGATGTTCACTTAAGTGATATTGCAGGCGCGTTGAGAAGTTCAGTTCATTCAGCAATTGGTGTGTCACCATATTTTGCCTTGTTCGGATGCAATATGACGACGCACGGGAGCAGCTATGCGTTAGCCAAAAAGTTGAACGGCCTAGAAGACGGTGAACTGTTGTTCCTGCCGAGGAAAGAGAAGTTGCAACTAATTCGAAACAAGTTAAAAGGCAACCTACTGGAAGCTCAAGAAAAGGGTGCACGCATATACAATATGCGAGCACGAAACGTTAAATACATACCAGGACAAGAGGTATATAAACGGAATTTTGTCCTTAGTGACGCCACAAAACGTCTCGCTTCCAAGCTCTGTCCTAAATATACTAAATGTCGTATCGTCCAAGCTATAGGGAAAAATATGTATGAACTCGAAAGTCTAGCAGGAAAGAGGTTAGGGATCTTTCATGCGAAAGACATAAAACAATGAGTTCCACTGAACACTTAGTGCGTAAGATAGTTTTTCTGTTCATGCTTGTGGTCTGTCTGATTGCTGTTGTATCTATCGGCCTGTCTGGTTTGACCAACTGTGATATTTTGTTGATGGGTTTGAACGACCCAAGATCACCATATGTACCTGAAAGGTAGTATAACCACCAGACTGTGATATAATTTTAAGCAATTTTGAGGTGCAATATTTTATCTGACCACTTAGTACCTGATTAGTATTACATTTTTTTTACTATTAACACTATCTGAGATATTTTTATTTGAACAACTTCCCGCAACACCATACGATATCAACCTGAAAACATTAAACACTGTGTTATTCGAATAACGACCAGTGACGTGCAATATTTTACCTGATACCTGATTTTTATAATTTTTATTTACAATTTGGCCCATCTGTGATATTTTTAACATTTATTTTGAACGACTTTACCCAACACCATACGACATCTCTCTGAGAACTTCTACTCCTATCCAGACATTGTGATTCATGAATAACGATCGGCCACGTTCAACA
Source organism: Platycheirus rosarum (assembly GCA_963971375.1). Lineage (NCBI taxonomy): Eukaryota > Metazoa > Arthropoda > Insecta > Diptera > Syrphidae > Platycheirus > Platycheirus rosarum. The sequence continues at coordinate 29,581,934 of OZ020509.1, read as the reverse complement.
TAGATTAAGTTAAAGCACCTGATTACGGAGTTTACACTCAGACGGAATGTTCAGAAAACGACACTCACATAAGTACCTGAAACTATAAGTCTATGCCTGCTCCGAACTGTGATATGCTATTTTTAAGTATGAAACTATTCATTGACTATCTGTGATATTTTTCTTTTTCTCATTCTTGCTTTTACTATTTATTTTTTTATACCTGTTTTTTTTGTTTTCTCAAATCACCAACCCTTCTACTTGTGAGGAACCACCGAGGGAAGTTTAAGCCCAAAAGTGTGGATAGTTTCGCCGACATTACCTCAATAGATAGTACCGGCAACTTCTTAACAAAAAAAAAAAAAAATGGGAAACTCAATCCTGAAACCCCCTACCCAACGACCCGATAAAGAAAAACGTACGCCTTAGAGTATCTAGATAGAATGGTTGCTTTTATTAAGTGTAAAAGTAAGCTTATTAATATTATAAGTACCTAAGATATAATGTGGGGGAATACCAATATGCTATATACACAAGTGATATAAAGTAAAGGGACATACCTTACATCCATCTGCTCGACATTGGACAGACGTGGCATTGGCGACTTAATCAATCGACAAAAATAATGCCCGGCGTGATTAATATGGGTTCTCCCCACTTCCTGAGTAGGCATAGCAAGGTTCTTCGGAATACCATAGGAGAATAAAGATGATCTCGCCCGCACCCTCACCAATTAACGCGATTCGTCGAGGTTCGCTGCCAGTTGGGCGTTAGTACAGCTCTTAACTAGAACCGATACAAATTACGATTTGCAATAAAATAAAATAAAATAAATAATAAAACTATTACCTGTCTGATCTGGAGGTCTTCCCATCGTCCGGCAAGGAGGCCCGTATAACACGATAGTCACTTCTCGTCATATTTCCCAAATTGCCTGCTAGCCTAGAAGGACGACTTACTTTCATGTCGTCGCCGTCCCATAATCCTCACTATTTGTAAAAAAAAGGGGGAATTAGTTCAAAGCCACTTAGAACCCAAATTTTAGGAGACATTTACCTGCAAATTGCTCATGATTGTCACTTCCAATGAAAAGGAGGATGTGGGCCAGTTCACCGTGACTGTGTATTCACGTGCCGAATCTCCAGACTCGGAGTTTTGTTGCGGCCCACTGGCAGAAGATAAAGAGGCCGGTTCAAATTCCGAGCAATGCGCTTGTCGAGCACGCGATACATGCGGCTCCGACTAGCGTCATTGGGCATGTGGAAGAAAAGGGCAAAGGGGCACGGGAGTAGGAACGCGCAAACAAAGTAAACGACACATTGGCTTTGTCACTTTTATTTGTATTTCTTTTTTTTTTACAATAACAACTTAAATTAAAATATCACAAAAATAACAAAAAACAATAAAACAAAAATAACAAACAAACAAAACCGTCGCCTCGGAGTTCCGGAGGCACGAACGCGAAGCTGGGCAAGAGCGGGGACTACTTAAGCGCGCACGAATTTTTCTTTATTTAATGTATAATTCTTGAACGTTTTATTGTTCAAGAGTTATACATAATAGATAAAAACACGAAAACGCGCACTTGGTAGTAACAAATATGTTTGGTAAATGTAAATAATTAGACAGACATCTTGAAATTTTTGACATGTCAATTGAATGACACTGCACTACAAATTTGCAGATAGGGAAATTTCCTTTCCGAAACCACCAGGTTCGTGTCTGAGGTTAAGAAAAACGGTTGCAGACCGGAGGGCACAATTTTTGGAAAGGGATTTGACCTATATACCGAACAGCTGTTTGCAGAGTTTGATATGTGGGTAGTCAACGAACCCAAGGCGAATGCTGTACAATAAGAACGTTGTATATAATAACATAGTCTAGGAAAAACGGAAAATTAGCCTTTTAGCGGGTCGAACGATTCATCCGTTGAAAACGGGGTTGAATTTAAAATCAAGACACCGCCGGTTAAAGTTGCGCCGAGTGCGAATTAAAAGTTAAGTTGTCAGACGGGAATTAAGTAGCAAGAAAAGTTAATCTATTAAGTACGAATTCAGGTATTATGAAAAGTGAAAAAAAAAAAAATAATAAAAATCATAGTTCGGTGTTTTTTTTTTGTTCCTTAGTTTTGGTTTGTTTTACGCTGGTCTGACCAAAGACATAATTATTGGTAGCGATTTTGTGTGTATATTTTGAGCTCGTCATCAGGCATAACAGATAAAGGGGTAAGTTTGAATATTAGGCAAAGAATAGTTGCATTTTAAGTATGAACCACTTTTATTGGTAGGTGAATTCCACCAATTCCATACGATTCAAGGCCATATTCCTGTTCAGGAAAATATAAGTGGTGCATTGAAAGCAAGAAGAACTATTTGCGGCGCAGATCGAAACAAAATAATCCCACCAGGGGAAGGTGGAAACCCGTGACCAACCCGGGTTCTCAAGTAACGGGGAGGGATAGTTCATCGTTTTCTTCTATTGGAAGAATACAAAGAAAATAGTGAAGTTAAAACAGCGGGGGAGTTGTTAGGTGGAATTCACCTCTATATAAGTATATAATTATTTTTATACGTGCAAATATCACAATTGCACAAATACACCAAAATTATAATATCCAATTCGGGCGTCATAACGACTTTGGATTAAGAGAGGGTGGCAAGCCTGTGGAGCCTCCCTTGTTGGGCGAAGAAAATTACCTCAAGCTTCGTGTTGGAACGAGGAGGCTTGCCAGGATCATCGATTATTTATTTTTTTTGTTTTGTTTTATTTCGTTTCATTTATTTTCATTTCATTGTTTTACCTATTTAGTACATATATTGTCATATTATTATTATTTTTTTTGTGGCGAGATTTTTTTTTTGATGTCATTTAAGTGAGATTAGCAATATTACTTTCTTTGGACCAAGAACAAGGGAATTTGGACGGAGATATAAGTTAATAAGGGATCTCCGGTAAATCACCTCCTTCATTAGGCGACATTTTGTCCCCTCCCCTTTAGGTACCCTCAAAGAGCTCTCTGACGGTAGGTCCCGGGGTGGAAAATAAGAAGGGCGGTCGAGATACTCCCGTTCCGGTAATTCTCTACTTCCTTGCGTTGAATAGATGTCTTTTTTTTATTGGTTTATGAAATCTTTGTCCCTGATTGCGCCTTGTTCTAGGTACATATGTGCTTTATCTATAATTTTTTGTCGTTAATAATATTTTTATAATAGTTACGTTTTTTTTTTGTATAATCTATTCATACTTTTTTTTTGTATAATCATATTCATACCAAAAACTTTAATTTTAATAAAAAGCATGTGAGAAGGTCTCGCCAGGCCAAGTTTCGGAATTTTTCGGTCTTGTTATTTTTGAGCGGGTGGAAGATACCTCATGGCCGTCTAAAGGGCTATCAAGGGGGATAGTAAGGTGAGCTGACAGTAAGGTAAGGAATGGTTTGACAGCATTAGGAATGAAAGAGTTTGGGGAATCCACGATATTCTCGGACCGATGGATTCCAGGCGGGTGGGAACAGGTCCCCCTGCAACGACACCCGCAGGGTTTCCCGGGTGTGGTCCTACTCTACTTGGTGGTGGAAGCTAGGCACGATTTATGTGATTTTGAAATAGGTGAGGTCCATTCGTAGGGGGCAAGATCCCCCCCATATCCGGCGAGCTTAGCCGCGCGTGCCAGCGTGCCTACGCCCTCGCGGTGGACATTCTTTCCCCTCTATTCCCTTCCTTCCTATCCTAACCTAAGCCTCCATCTCCCCCTATCCTCCCATTGCCCACTAGTTCAGTTCCTCTTTTCTTTGGCCAGTCCCAAGTCCGTCCTATTTAGCTACCACCCAGCTTAACCGACCCTCTCCTCTTTCCTTTCTCAATTCCCATTCCTCTCGCTCCTTCTCCCACTTCAGCCCTTCCTCTATGTCTCCACATTACTCATCCTACGGCCTACTTCTTTGTCCACTTCGGCCAGATTCCCTTTCCTTCCGGATATCCTTTCTTGGTCCGATCTCTTACCTTTTCATCCCTTTCCCATACTTTCCCTTATCCCGACCAAGGCCTACCCTCCTTCCTATCTTGTCCTATCCTATCCCAACCCACTTATCCTAATCCTCTTCTCCTAATTTGCTTATTTCAATTGTTAACATTCTTTGAAAACTATTTGTTGAAATCTTCAATCCAAAAGGTAATCTTTTGAATTGAAAATGTCCATTATCTGTTGAAAAAGCTGTAAGAGCTTTGGAATTCGGATGCAATGGAATTTGGTGAAATGAACTTGTCATATCCAATGTTGAAAAATATTTTGCTTTTCCTAGCTTGTCTAGTACATCTTCTAAACGAGTTAATGGAAATTTATCTTCAACCACTTTTTTGTTCAAAGACCTAAAATCTACTACTAATCTCCATTTTTTATTTCCATTTGCGCTTTTCTTTGGTACTATTAACAACGATGAGTTATACGGACTAGTAGATGGCTCAATTATATCTTCATCAATTAACTTTTCAACTTGATCTTTTATCTCTGTCAAATTCGCATGAGGCAGTCTGTAATTTTTTACGTACACTGGTGTTTTATCTATAGTTGTTATCTTTTGTTCATAAAAATTATTTTTAGTTAGTGTTTCACCCTCTAAGTGAAATATATTCTGAAATTCTTTGCATATTTTTAATATTTCTGTTTCTGCGTCATTATCTAAATTGTCTACCTTTATTTCATTTTGGACGTTATTAAATCAGTCTTCATCTACTAAATTATTTTTAAACTATAATACTGCGTAGTTGTAAACTGGTTCTATTCCTAAAGAAATACGATCTAGTCTTACTTCCTTTTCAGTTGTATTAAGAATTTTTATATGTTTAACTCCTATAGCTGTTATTAATGAATTTGCTACAAATGTTCACTTCTTAATTTCTTTTCCATAAATTAAACTATCTTCATCTAAATCTAAATAAATTGTTTGAATTATTTCTGTTCTAGGTGGTATAGTGATATTACTATAAATTTCCCTTGTATCCATATTCATTGGCAGTATTATTTCTTCTCCATTTAATGAGATTACCAGAACACATGTCTCATAATCAATTTTGCAATTGTATTTTAATAAAAAATCTCTACCCAAAATTCCATCTGTGGCTAAATTTAAACTATCATCAGTTACATTAAATGTATGTTCCAATTTCATGTCTTGTATGTATAATTCTATCCTTGTTAAACCTTTAGTTAATATTGACTCTTCAGATATACCATTTATTTTACAATTACTACCATACTCTATTCTATTAGTACCTAATGCATTATTATTTATTATAGAAATATCTGCTCCCGTGTCTATTAGCATACTTATTTGTTGATTTCTATCGCTTATTTTAAGTTTTATAAAATTTGTTTGTCCTTCTAAAGTTTTAATGTGAATTATCTTCTTCTGGACATTACCCCCGTGTTCTGTTGGCCGGGGATGTACCCGTTTCCCTGAAAATTTCTTCTACCAAAATTTCCTTGTACTCTGCTGTTGTTGTTCTGATCCCTGTTTTGTATAAAATATCTGCTATTATTTTGGTGTGGGGCGTTAGGATTTAAAAAACTATTGACATTTCTGTTGAAGTTATCTCTAGGGTTGCTTCTGCTTCTCTGTACCCTATTAAAATGCATTATTTTGTTTGGTTGGTCGGGTTCTGTTTCTAAGGCTACTTGTACAGCATCTGCAAGCTTTTTTGGTCTTGCAGCTGTCACTAGTGATTTGTATGGTTCTGATAGACCATTCTTAAAAGCTGTCATTCCAATCTGATCATTTAGTTTTACTATTACTTCTCTATGCTCATCCCTTTATTCAGAAATTTGGAGTTCATTTAAGGAAGCTAGTAGTGCCTCCATTCGTGAAGCGTAAGTCAGAACTGATTGACTTCCTTGAAAACATTTCGAAATTTAATTGTGTAACCTAGATGCAGTTTTATTTGATTTATAAGCAGTTTGTAATATCTACTTCAAATCTTAAAATTTTTCTGGTTTGTTTTCCGTCAGAATTTTATTTTTTACTGTTTCTGCAAGCTTGGTGGCTAGAATGAACTTTATTAATGTTTCTTTTTGACTGTCATCCTTAAGAGTGTCATTGTAGTATTCAATCAATCAAACCTAAGAAATTATTTAGATCCTTTTGATCTCCTCGAAATTCTGGTATTACCTTTGATGCAGTAATTAAATCGAAATTTGCCATATTTATTTTTGGAATAGGCTGCGAGCTAGTATTTTTAATTTTAAGAAAACTACTTATCTGTTCAACTAATCTTTCATATTTATCTTTTAATCCTTTAATATCCTTCAGGTCCGCTTTTTCTGTAATTTCTGTCCAGGCTTCTTTAATTAGTTTGTTTGTATTTTCTATGTATTCTTCACTATATGCTCTATCTGGTGATTTTTTAAGATTTTTTAATAACTTTTCTAATGTTTCGAACCCCATGAGTTAATTTATTTTAATATATTTTTTTTTATATATATATATATATATAATTACAAAACATTTTTTTTTTAAACATTACTAATATTTTTAAAAGCGTGTTTTCTTAGATATTTCTTATAATATGCATTTAGTTTACATAATGTTAATATTATTAATAATATAAAATTTAAATAAACTATTTTGCTATCTAAGTCGTTAAATGTTGTTATTGCTGCTGCTGCATTGTTGTTTATTATTTCCTCTTTTGATTCCTTGCCACCCATCTTTTAGGTTTTTTATCTCCTTGACGAGTCTTCTTTTTTGTGCTCCAAAGCTTATGTTGATTATTTTTTTGTAGTTCCGCACACCTTTTCTGGAATGCTCTTTTTCTTCCTCCTCTCTTCTTTTTTGTAGTTAGAGTAGCCGCTGTTGTTCTTGTTTGCCTTCTGTTATCTTTTTGTTTTTCCTGTCTTCTCCTGTATTCCTCCAGTGACAATGGTTTTGGGCCAGCTGATATCGGCGTTGGATTGTATGTTGGTGTTTGGTTTGCTGTCTCATTTGCTATCGGTCCGGTACATATTCTAAGAACTTCTCCCATTTTTCAAATATTTTATTAATCTCTTCGAGTGAAGTCATAAATGTTTTTGTGCGCAGTCCGCAGGATCGGCATGTAATGTTTATCGTTGCCCTATTGTTTAGTGTTTTACTGAGCTCTTCGGACGCTTCAATCCGAGCATCAAAATGCACGATAGTATTACTGAGGTCTTCACCCGAAAATAGCGAGTCAAAAAATTATTGGTTAAAACTGACTTTATTTACAAATGACTAGGCTATTTATACTTAAATCTATCTTACAAATAGTTGGGTTCATCCCCACTCTTATACCTATTACAATTTTGATTTTAGTTCTCAATATGCTATTTCATTATTAACCCACAAATGATGGCCCGAATGACGACAAAGATTCGAATTCCATTTGAACAGAATGAACGTTCAGTTCAATCCACCCAAATGCAATTCGATGCCCTTAGCCACCGCGACACATTCAGGTGCAGTCATTAATTGTTCTATTTATGAATCATTTTGTGCACTGACCATTCACAAGTTTGTTCAAATGTAGGTCATTGTATCCACGTTAAGTGCATAATGTATGTATATACACAACACTAACGTTATTTTGTATGATATTTAACAAATCGAGAGAATATTATGTACCTGAATGTTATATACATACATATGAAAATAATTTGCATACAGGGTGTTACATTTATTAATTAATAAAACTAAACCCTTATAACTCGTCCATCCTGACTGAAATCGTCCTCGATTTATGAAGATGATGTTTATCGATAATGTAAACAATAATTTAACATAGTTACATTCTTATTAACAGATTCAGTTATTGATAAAAGTAATGAAATTACAAATGTTTTCTTTTTCTTTTTTGATCGTTTGAGTAAATTCAATAAGAAAACATTTTATTTTTTTTATTACATACCAAGTAAAATATATTCTCTACTTCTTATGTTGTTTGAATATATAATATTATATAATTCTTTTGTAAGTAAAGAATTAATGTTATCAATAAGCATGATTCGATTTCATTGAGAAACATATGGTTTCATATTTTCTGGGGAAGCTACACCCTCATAAGGAATACGCGAAATCTGCAAATTGTCAGTATCCTTGATTAAATATCTGTCGTTTTGAAGAATTTTTATTATCTCGAAAGGACCTTTGTATTTTGGCAACAGTTTTTTATTAATACCAGGGGTATTGACAACATTCTTCGACACGACATAGTCTCCGACCTTATAGTCATGGGGTTTCTTATGATGTTTGTCAAAATATTGCTTATTTTTCTCTTGACTGCGGACATTGTTTTCACTTGCTTTGCACCTAGTGGATTCTAAGTTCCTCGGCTCCTCAGAAATAATGTGTTCTTCAAGATGTTCTTGGATTTTGTCGTTGACTACGCCTTTTTGCCAAAAAGCAAAACACTACGACTGGAACCTGTACTCTTATTTTCAATATTATTTAGGGCAAATTCTACCTTATTTATATGTTTAGTCCAGTCTCCAGGGTCCATTTCGCTTTCTTTAGACAACATTGATGTAAGACTACGGTTCATACGTTCGACTTGGCAGTTAGACTGGGGCGAACTTGTGGCAATTTTTATGTGTTGTATACTGTAATCGGAGCAGAAAGCTGAGAAGTCTTCAGATGTGAAACAACTTCCCCTATCAGATATGATGCGATTTGGTTTGCTATAAACTGAGAAATAATTTTCCAAAGCCCTCATTACTTCCTTTGTATTAGTACTATTTACCGGGTAAAGTTTAGTAAATTTTGTGAACCCATCAACAACTATGAAAATATGTTTCTTATACCACAAGCCAACGGACCATAATGATCAATATGAAGGGTCTGAAAAGGCTTGTCCCCCTTAGGAATGCAATGTAGCACACCTTCCTTTTTGCCAGTACAGTACAGAAAAGTGAATACATTTCAAACAATTTTGAATAGCTTTTTATTTTCAGCTTCATGCCGGGAAACCAGTAAGTTTACTTCAAAAAATTGTAACACTTTACTGCACCAATATGGCAAAGGGCGTCGTGATGCGTTTTTATGACATTATTCTCCATATGTAAAGGCACGTAAAAGAGCCCCTATAGACGAGACCATTGATAGGTTCATACGTTGGACTCTCTCTTTTCTCCAACATTTCAATCAAACGCCTTATCGTTGGATCTTTATGCTGGGACGCTGCCAGCGCATGTTCGAATGAATCAGATTTAATGATAAGAATATTGTGACAGCGGCTTAGTGCATCAGCATGGTGCATCCTTTTCCCTTCACTGTGCTCTATTATGAAATCATAATCTTGGAGCTCTAGCGCCCAACGAGAAATCATAGGATTAAGGATTTGTTTGTTGAGTGTAAGTGTAAGCGATTTGCAATCATTTATTATTTTGAATTTTATACCGGTCAGGTAGATTCTAAATCTACGAAGCGCATAAATTATTGCTAGCGTCTCTAGCTCATATGAGTGATATTTGGATTCCGGAGGTGTAGCACGTTTTGAGTAAAAGAATACTGGGTGGAGCATTTTGTCGTCCTGGCGTTGCAATAATACTGCCCCAAACCCAATACTGCTGGCGTCGCAGTGCAATTCGGTTTCAGCCTTGGCATTAAAAATGCTACGAATTGGAGCTTTAAGAAGTTTTTGTTTAAGCTCTTCAAAAACGTTAAGTTCTTTTTCACCGAAGCTCATTTTTTAAAAGATCGTACAAAGGTTTCGAAAAGATCGAAAAATCTTGAATAAACTTGCGGAAATAAGAACAGAGTCCTAGGAAAGAATGTAAATGTTTAACATTGGATGGTACAGGGAAGTCTGACACTGCATTCAATCCATCAGAATTCGGACCTATTCCCTCTGCCGATACTTCATAGCCTAAATATTTAATTTTTTCAGACAAGAACAAACATTTGTCGAGACGCAATTTTAGATCAAACTTTTTTACAATATCTATGACTTCCTTTAAAATTTCAAAATGTTCTTCTTTCGTTTCAGTCGCAATAAGTAAATCATCTATGTAGACCAATAATTTACCCGAATTTATAAGGCCTTACAAAATTGAATTTATGAACCGTTTTTGAGCCCAAATGGCATTCGAAGGTACTCAAATTGACCTAACGGTGTAATAAAGGATGTGTACTTCACCGACTCTTTGGCCATTTTCTAAAAGCGAAAAGAATTTCTTCCCACGAAGTCTATATAAGTGATCCTTAATTAGGGGAATCGGAAAATTATCTTTTTGGGTTATTTTGTTCAAATGTCTGAAGTCAACTCAGAGCCTTCCTTCACCGTTTTTCTTCTTAGCTAAAACTATTGGAGATGCGAATTCAAAATTGCTCTCACGGATAATTCCTTATGGGCGTACGGTAATCGTCTTGGTGCGCAATTGAAAACACTGTTCGCGTCGGTTAACCTTATTTTCATTTCGAATTCTGTTATGCAAAAAATTATTTTTGTTGTCAATAATTCTAGGAATTAGTTCATTAACTTTTAACTTTTCTTCGTAATTTAAGTTTTCGTTTACGGCCTAAAACATGCAATTTCATCACGGTCATCATGCGTATTGATATTTAAAATTTCCGAAACTTCGTCATTAAATTCTTGTACTTTAAAATCATCTTTACATGTAACATCCATTTTATCAACAATTTTATCATGAAATTTTAATTTTATATTATTCTGCTTTAAAAATTCTCGTCTTAACACTATTATATTATTCATGCAACAAATAAGCACAAAATCATTATTTATCTTAATTTTACAAAAAACCTTACCAAAAATAATTAACTTGCTATTATTAATACCAACAAAGTTACACATTGAGTCGTCCAACGGTGTCATCAGGAAAGGGGGAATGTACTGTTGTTGAATAAAGTTGATTGGGCTTCCAGTGTCGATTAACGTAATTGCATCCATCTTAAAGTATACAGCAACACTTTGAGGTTTTGGGAAAACGTATTCAAACATCCCATGAAAGTTATTTAAAAACGGAGCAGTTTGAGTCTCGTTCGCAGAATCCGTCCTTTTTGCAGCGCCATGATGGAAGTTGATTGTGGACAATTTTTTGCAACGTGGTCCTTTTGTCCACAAGTGAAGCACGAACCTCGTTCTCTCCTCGGTTTTGAGCAATTGGTTGCCACGTGCCCTTTCTCATTACAGTTGTAACACTTAACGACGGTTTGAGGTTTCGTAACGGGCTTAGACTGGGAAATTGGCACGGCTCTCACGAAACTTGCCGATGACGGCTGGTATTCGGCTTTGATTTTGTCATACTTTCTTAAAGTATTCTTCAATTCGGCAATACTATTTGCGGTAAACAAAATTTATTTTGTTGAACATTGCATCAGGAATTCCTTTTATTATGTAATGTATTAGTTCCATCTCTTCGATATCTGTCGCCGAAGCTATTTCCTGCATGGTTAGAACATATTGCTGGAAGTTCTCTTCTTTCCGCATCTTTCGATTATGTAGGGCATTATGAACGTCTGTTGCGGTCTTATGTTGGTGAAACTCGATCAATAACGCTGCTTTCAGTTCGCACCATGAGTGGCAAGTTGTGGACTTCAGAAACAATTTCGCTGTCCCTCTAAGAAGCCGTTTTGCATAAATGAATGCCTCCGACTCTCTCACTCAAGTTGAAGATTATTCTGGAATTATCAAAGCTTCGAATCCTTCGAGCGACTGGATAATTATCGTCTCCGGAGAATGTCTGCAAAGATTCCTCAATTTCTCGAAAAGAATAAGACGATCTCGAACCATATGCCGGTTTGTTTAATTCGGTTAACCTCTTTTTGAGCGAAATTATTTCTTCTTTTCGTTTAACTGCGGTACGCAACCTTTCGAGTTCTTCCTGCTGTTCATCTAAGTTGTCTTCCTCCTCGTCACCTGTACCTTCAAGTCCACCTTCTTCTAGAACATTACGCGGAAACAATTCTTCAATTCGATTTGCGTCCAAGTTTAGTATTGCTTCTTGCAATCGAACGATTAAAGCTGATTTTAATCCACTTGTGCACAAATTCAATTGGTTCAATTTTTCCTTAAGATTTTGAACCGTTGCGTTGCGTAAAAATTCTTCAGCTCGAGCTTCTGCCATTTCGTTGTAAAAAAAACTTCGAACAGTTAAAACGTTGCGTGAAAATTATTTTACCACTTCTGATTTACTGTAAGGCACACACTTTACTACAAATAGACACTTGACTTTAATTAAAACACATAAGATGTTGTTCACTGCACAAAGGTTTTATTCTAATTGAATTTCTTAACATAGCGACCGATAAGCTAACTTCTATAACAGGATAATATATTGTCATGTCATGTGCCCTGCCATAGATCTAACGTTATTTTGTATGATATGTAACAAATCGAGAGAATATTATGTACCTGAATGTTATATACACATATGAAAATAATTTGCATACAGGGTGTTACATTTATTAATTAATAAAACTAAACCCTTATACAATGCATTTAGCTTTGGGCGTGCAATTTTCGCGTTAATATTTTAAAGCAATTAAATTGGTAACATATGCCAATTCGATATTATGGATATTGTGCAAGAAGAATACATTCCTGTAGGTGCATTTTGATTTCAAATTTTTACATGCAGTTTGCTAGAAGGTACTTCAAATATTTAAAATGAAAATTTTGTCATAATCGTTAGTAACGTTTTTGAGACAAATGATCTTTTCTTTAAAACTTTTTTCGCAAGTTCCATAATTCCTTGAGCTAAATTTTGTTCCTACTTACCTTTAAGAACATTGCCTAAAAAGCAATGATATCTAGATAATAGATCTTAACCTTAGTTTTTATGTAAGGTACAGTTATGCCTGGAAGTTAAAAAAAAGTTTGAATTCCCTTGGTAGATTAATCCATTACTATTCATTCCCCCTGGAAATTTTTGTTTTGATTCTAAGAATTCTTTCATTGACGCCCTATTTTTTACTCTTGAAGCACATTTACCAAACAAATGTGTTCTACATATATTTACATAAATGGCGACCGAAACAACATGCAGCGACATATTTAAAAAGCCAGAGAAAATGTATGCATATAAATCAAGTTATACTTTATTTCTATGTTAAAATATTTTGATTAGTGTATAATTTTATATATATAATAAATTTAAATAGATGTTTGTATATAACATATTTTATATATAAAATTTATTATATAATAGCCGGAGGCACATTTTAATTACATAATTATATTTCACATTACAATCTTGCTATTGTTTGAATTTTTACTTAATTATCTAAGATAAAATAATATAAACAAACACAAATTTAAAAATATTTATTACACATTAAGGTTTGGTGATGTACTAAAATCTTTCAGAACCTAATAATGAATTTGATTTTCAATTTCTTTTGAGTTATTATTTTTTGTAAAAAATATTTTTTGAAATACATAAAGCGTACCTCGCTTTAAAAATCTACTTCTACTAGTTTATACTTTGCACTTGTTTTTTATACATATTTAAAAATATTCTTAATTTATATGTTTCCTTGTTTGGCTAACAATTTGTGATTATTTGTTTTTTAATTGCATTTACAACACAACTACTTATAGTACCAAATTAACTGCTTTATAATATATATACATTATTTATTACTAAGCCATATGTATAATATATATGAGCTTCTATTCCCTTAAAACATAGACGCAAAATACACTGTTAACCATTAAAACAGGTCTGTGGTGGGCTAGATTTGTGTTGATTTGGTCTCCAAACTGAAATGTTTCATAGTACACACACCACAAAACTAAAAACGGCAATATCCGTTGGTTCCAAATAGCCCTTGAAGCTAACTGGTTGCCAAAGATGGAAACAAAATTTCTATGCAGTGGCTTACATTGGTAGAGGCAATAATAAATGATAACTAAAGGGGCAGGTTTTGTGATCATTAAAAACCATCATTAAATAATTTCAATTGGATATTTTTGTGTGTTAGAAAAAGATTTAAAAGAAGAAACTTATGCCAATCGATGGCAAATCAATTGAAATAATTTATTTTGACAAAAAAACAAACTCGAGAAACAATATTATTTATTAAAAAAACATTTATTTATTTTAATGGTGAAAATTGGTTTTACTGAAGAGCTGATTGTCATATGACAGAATAATGGAACATTTCCTTCCAGTGTTTGTGGTCCATTTTTTTAATGTTCCACCTCATCATTAAAAAGTTTACTGAAGCATTTTGCATCATTAAAACAAATTTGAGGTAATGGCTGGTGTGGTTGGCCTTTAAATTCGGACATAACTTTACTGATTGCTATAACTACCCGTACGTACAAAATTCCAGTTTCCAGCTCTTTCAACTTTTAATGATGAATTATTATAGATCGCTATAACTGCCATTTTGAAGCATTTTGCATCATTAAAAAAATTTTGAGGTTATGGCTGGTGTGGTTGGTGTTTGATTATTGACATAACTTTACTTATCGATATAACCACTCCGTATGTAAGAAATTCCAGTTCTCAGCTGTTTCACTGGTGGATATTTACTGATCGATATAACGGTTAAAACCTTCCCCAGCTGTAAATTTTCAATTGTCAAACTGACGTAACACGAAACTCATTTTACTGCCCAAAGGATTATCTTAACTGTTCAGAATTTCTCATATGAGAGAATTATTTTACTTTCTCGTGACCACTCTCTTAACATGACACTTGAAGGTGGAAGTCGAGCAGTTTAGTTACTTCTGCTGTGCGACGATTGCATTACCTCTATACGAACATGAAAAATGAGAACAATGAGAAGTAGTCAAACATACCACCACCAATGTTCTAGTATCATTCGATGTGCGAACGAAAACCCGAAAAATCCCGAAAAAAGATATGCACTACTACACTATTATCTTGACCGAACGCCTAGAAGTTTAACTACAGTAATATTAATTGGCTTTTAAATGGAATTATGCTATTTAGCCCAAGGGATTCCGCGGATAAAATTAAGTTAGGTATAATGTAAAACCACAAGTTGTGGTGAACTGCAATGTAATTTAGAAAATAAATGTTTCTTACTCTTGTCCTTGGCGTTTTTATATATGAAGCCCATTTTGACAACAAACTTAGTGAGTTGTGTTATTTGTCCAATACTTTTAGTGGGAAACTAATTTAACTTAGCTCACCTTGTGAATATTTTTTGTCTAAATAAGTGTAGAGCTTACACTATATTGTAAAAATATATTCTACAACAAAAAATAATGAAATAAAAAAATCTTGATTTTTTATTTTGTTTAACAAAATTTATTATTTAATAAAAATTAATTTACAATATATATATATATTTACTTTTAAAACACTTAAAGCATTTTGCATTTCCAACTACTACATAAATACAAATAACAGAATAAACAAGGAAATATTTTTTTTTTAGTAAAACAGGAAAATTGGCAAATGCCTCTTTGAGGAATTGACCGTTGCTCAAAGCATGCTTTTTTATACATACACTGACAGTCATTAAAATGAAAACGAGATAATTTTTAAAATATATTATTTTTTTGTTTTATATTTTGACTTTGACAATTACCGTTAAGTTAATTTCACTGTTTGTATTGCATATTTTGTAATTGTGCGTTAAAGTATATTTATTCTATTTCATGCTATATTTATTATCATTTTATTTATCATCTAACAGATGTAATGGTTGCTGTACTTTCTCGAAGTGTTTCTAATTTTTTAACTTTTCAACTAAAAAATCTTTGTAAACTAACATAAAGCTGATTTGGAGTAAGGTGAAAGTTAAAAATAATTCTTATAATTGAACTTAATTGGTAAATAGGATCTTGGTTGAGTTGTCCTTATTTAAACAAAAAATCAAATTTAAATTGCAACTTAACTTTTATAATAAAAGCTAAGTTTTATTGTCTACGGATCTATATGGACCTGCAACTACCGCTGTCAGTATCAGACAGTATGATATGACTCATTCCACTTGAACGATAAAGTAGCATACTTTCGCCATTAAAAAAAAGTATATAAAAAAGCTGCTAATACCGATGGTCTTTTGGCTGGGCTGTTCAATAGGACCTGTTTACGATATTATGCCTTCCAATTTGTAAAATTTGTTCGGAGGAAAGTATTCCCGACAAATGAAAATTCACCATAAAAGAAATACTATAAACTATACCAACTACAGGGTCACAATGTTTTGTTGTCAGGCCGCCTAAAATCCTATGATAGCATTCTGATTTGTCGCTATTAATGCAAGTTTTGCCCAAAATTTTAACCTTTAGCATTATTTGGAAAAATCCGACGAATTTGAAATCAATAAACCTTTTCAATAGCAATAATTTACACTGAAATCTTGTTCACTTTATAATTAATTTAATTTAATTGGCATCAAATCTCTAAATCTTTCGTGATCACTGCATTTGGGATATCGTGTTAAAAATTCTGTATTCAAAAAAATTGGATCGGGAATGATGCGCGAAAGTTTCAATCGCAATTTAAAGCGATCATAAATGAATTTCCCATTGGAAATCAAAAAACTGATAGCGAGTTTCATTCAAGAAAAGATTTGCTCTTTCTGTCAAAAGATTTGATCTTTTTCAATTTCGAGAGTTTCATTGCAAGAAAAAGAGCAAATCTAGATCAAACCTCAACACGAAAGATTTGATCTCTGATGGGTTGGCAGATTTGATCCGAATACACACATCCATATAAATAGTCTTTTGGTCAAACGTCAAATGGAAAATATTTTGTTATTTGTTGTTTGTTGTGAACTTGTGCCAGCCCGTGCTTAGCCAAAAAATTAACAAATATCAATTAAATATACAAAATAACAAATAAAGGTGTTTTTGACGTGAGAAAATACAAATATGGCATTTTGAATATGTCAACTGTACATGCCTGGTATTTTTGTGTGTGATATAAAATACTGTGTTTGCTCAGCAGTGAATGACCAATACTAGGATTAAATGATGAAAAAAGTTTCATTGAAAAGAGCAAATCTCGATTTTCAGATCAAATCTTTGACAGAAAGAGCAAATCTTTTCTTGAATGAAACTCGCTATTAGATCTTAAAGCTTTTAAAGTTCAGTTAACACAAGAACTCAAACCGGTCGATCACCAGCAACGTCGTATCTTCGCTGATTAGGTCCTTGAAATGCATAAAAATCAGAAATCAAAAATCAACCAATCAGCTTCAGCGATGAGGCCCATTTTCACCTCGGATGCTACGTTAATAAGCAGAATTGTCTCATTTTCGGGTCGGAAAATCCAAGAATGATTGTTGAACAACCTCTCAATCCTCAACGTGTCACTATTTGGTGCGGTTTTCGGGCTCGCTGTGTGATTGGACCTTATTTATTCGATTCCATTGTTAATGGCCTTTTAAAATGAAATACACATGCATTGATTTCTATTAAAAAATACTCATTTTGTTAATATCAAAATATTTTATACAATATACAAATAAAACAGACTTAAATAAATGAAACTTCTTTGGTTTTGCATATGTAGTAACCCAAAAGGCTTGATTCGTCGCTTAACTTCCGGCTTATGGATCTTACGTTTCCTTAAATTTTCTCTTCTTTAAATGAAGAAGAACTCTTCACAGGAGTGGGTGTTGCAGCTCACCCAAAAAGAAGTTAAAAATATGCCTTATTTATGCATAAGAGTATGCCTTAATCAATGGACCACAAATGCCATTATGCTACACAAAGCATTTCTAAGTGGAAACCCATATAATTAGGTAAGTTTACCAATAGGATAGGGAAATCATGGCCAATGCAACGGTGGAATGGTTTTGGCTTCGTGTCGTCAGGATGGAAAGGACTCCTTCTGCTCGAAGCGTCCAACTACGACTACGGCTCTGCTTCGCCGGACAGCGACGGGCTATGCATGCGCGAAAAACGACGATATTGGAGGATCAAAGTCCGCGAATAGGAAAAAGAAATCTGATAAGGGAAATAATAAAACAATAAGCAACAAAATGAAAAAAAAATCGGAAAAAGTATCTTTATTTTGCAGGTTAACAAACGAATTAAAATCGAACAACCGACAGTGAAACAATTACCAACTAAGAAGTAGACAATTATTTCTTTCAACATTAAATATATGGGTACAAGAAAGGTAGATCGTTTGAATATCAAACCTGACCGTGTTCTAATTTTGTTGGTTCGAAAAAGTGGTAAGCTATTGTAAAAATAGAACCAATGTTAAGAATATAATAGTGAAGGTCTATTTTTTTAGTGCATGGTCACCAAAAACATTGGTGGAGAGAAAGAAAAAACCGCTGAATAAAGGCAAAAACTCGTATTCAACACGGGCTTGTCAGGTAAAAAAATAATAATTGTTTTATTGTCTGTCCGTGGGAAGATATTATGTGTTTTCGAACGAAGCATTCCCGTCTCTGAGAATTTCTGGTGGGGGAATTGGGGGTTCATTATTCAGATCGGTACTAGAAACAATTAAGGTGTTTCAACGAACACTAACAATTAAATGTTGCCGTTTCATTAGTTCTCCTAAATGACATGCTAAAGTTTCGCTGGTTCCAAAAACACTTCGAAAAGTAACTATTCACTTTTATTTTGATTTGCGGACTCTGTTATTAAGACAAGTAAGATTAAAAGTAAAATTAACTAGATTTTAAAAAGCCTATGACATAACTTATTATTTTTAAAAAATAAGTTTTTTTTTTTAACAGAAATTTACAACAAATATAGCAACACATTAGAATGATAAAATGTTATTTTCAAAATTCAAATATTTCTTTAACAACGGCATTATTAACAAAAACTTATATTCAGTAAAATGTAGCATAATGAACAAATACGCTTTTTAAGAACTGCATTCATTTTGGGGGATTCGAAATAAAAAAAAAAAACATAAAACAGATGCAAACTAAAGTATTGACAAATTTAAATTGATATCAACCAGACTTACGAAATATACTTTATCCACAAATCCAATCCCTTTACTCAAAGATTATTCATATTCAATATATCGGCTTCCATGATAGATTCGGAAACTTCGCCAAAACTAGTTAATTCGTCGATGCCGTCGGTGAGGGAATTAGAGCCACCGTCTCGACCATCGTCAAGTAAAGAATCGGATAGACCGTTTACAGCAGCTACTGACGGAGCTCGACTATATGCAGTCGTACTTTCTACAGTGTTTCCATTTATCAGAAAATCTCTATTAAATTCAGGACTATAGCGAAATGATGGCGTGGCTGTGTTCGATGTGATTGGTGTAGTGGGCATGGACTTAGATATGTCGTACATTTTTGTCGAATATTTACTTTGTGCACTTGGGAAAGATTCCTGTTGCTGATGGTGTTTCTTGCCGCTGAGAAAGGGATCAAGAACATTAGTTAGCGGTACCGGTGTGGATGGCACTGATCGAGAAACAATTCCACCAAAGGTATTCGGAATTCGGCCATAATCGGGTGGTAAGATGTCATTAATGGAACTACAAAGTAAACTTCCAGTTGATTCCTCTAGTTTGATGGACGAACCATGAGTTTGACTCGTGTCACTAAATATATCCAAAATTGAAGTAGGATCATTAAAATCGGCGAATTGAGGCGGCACTGGAGTCTGTGCGGCTGAGCTACATGTTGACGAAAATCCTGCGTAGTTAGCAGTTTGATTGAAGGCGGGACTGTCACGATACTGTAGGGGAACACTACGAGATCGCGATTCGGCCATCAAATGTGGCGGAGGTTCGTCTAGGACACACTCGAGAGAGTTTTGATCGTGCATTGTGTTACACGAGTTTCCGTAACCTTGCGCAAAGTCTTGATTGGATAAAAGTAAACCATACCCACCTATAGAATTGCCTGCATTGCTTGTGGTGTAGGACTTGCCAAACACAGTTGTATCTTGAAGGATAGAGGGACTCGGTGGCGCCGATGCTGATGTCATTGTGTTGTATGATCGATTGTTTCGACTAGAGCCTATCATTGGATCATTGGCCGCTGACAAGATGACATTCTTATCAGCAGAAGATGGTAATGAATGCTGCTTATGCAGAACTGGTTTAGTGCGCCCCAGAGGTGCAGTTAATCTTGGACTAGCGAATAGATTTGAATTTGTCGATGTCGACGCAGAGGAGGAGCTCGAAATCAATGTGGTGCTCTTTATTTTGTTATTTGATAGATTAATGTTTGGCGAAATTGGAAAGAAAGTACAGTTCTTTCGCCTTTGCGTTGTACTTGGAGCAGGTACCATTGCGTTAAGATTAATTTTTCTTTTTTGCGTTGCACGCACATTGTTTGGAACCAAGACTGAAGATGTACTAATTGATTGATTCCTTGGTGTTATGGCAGTTGTAACAGCCGTTATGGTTGTTGTAAGGGATGCTCCTGCTGCGACAGTAGCGGCAGCTATTTCCCTTGATGGTGATGCTGTTTCGTGTTGATGCTTTTGAGACATGATTACTAGAGACGCTGAGGCTGACCCTTCGTTGAAGATACCTGTTTATTTAATATACATTTAAATAAATTAGTTCATAGTTTGTTAAGTATATATGTATATCATATATTTGGCTTGCAAGTATAAGAACAAAACAAATAAATGAATTTGATTTCGGAATACTAATTGTTAATTCGGATTTGAGTATAAGAACTAACTGATTCTTTCTAGTATGAGGGGATCCCACGCCGCTTCTCATTCAAGCACGAAGGTAAAAGTATAAAATGGACCAATAAAACCCAGTCCGGCTAAAGAATACGACAGGCAGACCTGGTATTGTTATATTTTAGGAAGAATCAATTAATTCTCGGGATACAATCCTGAAGGAGATGCAGACCTGAAAATTTCTCACACAAATATGGGTTATTAATAATCTTAAAGATTTTCCAAACTCAAAAAATTAGCCCACAAACAAATCATAAGAGTAAAGATAGGAATTGGCATGTTTAACTATTTACGATCAAATTCTTGTAACAACTTATAGCGTGAATATAGAATTATGAAAAATCCGTAAACAACTGGACCGTTACTGAGTCTATAATACTATTGGCACCTATATGTCTTGAGAAAATAACTCTGTAACTTACCCGACATTATACAATGATTTCCATTCGATGTGAACTTTTGTCCTTGGACATTTCCTCTTTGATTAAAAGCTGTTGCTGCGGCCGTAGTTCCAATTATGTCATTCGAATCCTTATTAAAATTCTGATGGAGATAATTGCGAAGTTGTGTTATATCTTCACGATCTTTTGTGAAACTATTGCCACTGCTGTTTGTTGTGGTATTGATGGATTTCTTTTTGCTCGGTGTTTCAAACGCAGAATTATTACTGTTTACTACTGCCAACGTTGGGTTATGTGCATCATTGTTTATTTGTTGTTGTGTTTGCAGCTGATGTTGTTGTTGCTGTTGCTGCGATGTTAGTTTGTTGTTGTTGTTGTTATTGTTCTCAGCGTCTCCCGTCTGAAAATATTGAAGCAATTCAGCTTCTTGATCTTGGGAGTTATCTTCGTCGTTTGTATTTAAATAATCATCTAGTTCGTGCTTGTCCATATTGCAAATGCTGATTACACGCTCTCTCGGTAGGCCAAGGTTTTCTGGCAGGACAACATCTTTGTCCTCTGTGATTTCCACATTGTCGACAAGTGTTGGCGTTTGTTGTTGTTGTCCTAAGTTGTGCTGTTGATCGTACGATTGAAACATCTCTGAGTGAGCTTGTAATAGCCGCAGCTTTCTAGCTCGTAATTGAGAGGCTAATTTCGCGGATTCCATTGCACTAGTGGTGATCTGAGCTGGTGGTCCCATTGAGTAATTGTTACCAGTTGCAGATGGTAATTCAATCACTTGTGTTGCAGGTTGTACTTCAATAGTTGTGGCAATAATCGAAGACAATGGGGCATTGCTTGTAGCTAATATACCCTTTGCCTGGTGTGCCCTTCGTACCTTTTTGCATATCACATTTTGTGGATTATATTCATCATTTATTATTTCTTCTTTGACAGATGTTAGTTGAGGATCGATTGGTAGCAGGCTAACCGAAGGCGGTAAATCTGCTATTGTTTTGGTAAGATTCTTTGCCACTGGACTGTTTGCTGGAAACTGGCCACCCAAAGACTTGCTACGCTCACTCTCTGTGACCAAATTCATTGGCAGCACTTGTTGCCCATGCATTTGGGTGTCAAATGAGGCAGGGGAATGCTGAAAATGCAACTGATGTTGGGTCCTGGGTTGCGACGAATTCGGTGAATCTGGAATTTCTTGCTTAATTGCAAGAGCGCTTAGAAGAATATCTTCATTTGATTTCAATGGGTCGTTTAGAGAACCTACAGAAGATGCATTTTGTGTTGTGCTTGATTCTGAAGATGTTGAACCTTTGCGCTTTTTCTTTCTTCGTTTTTTGAGTGGACCCGAATCCTGCAAAAAATAGAATAAAGACATCATGCTTTGTCACAACTCATTTTTCAAATTTTTTTAATGACTTGTTTTGCCTGATCGAAAGGGAAACTAAAAAAAAACTTACGGCATAAACTCTTTTTTCCTTCACATCTCTTTGTAGTAATTTTTTCTGCAACACAGCTTTTGAGCTACTAGTACCGCCACTAGCTGCATATTCATTGCTTCCAATATGTTCCGCTAAATTTCTTATACTTTCAAATTTTATATTGAAAAGACCCTCAGCCCAATTGCGAACAACATTCCATGAATCTCCATTTGTAACGCCTTCACTGATTTCACTGCTTCCTACATCAGAAGTTCTTTCATTTTCACCACTACCCAGCATTGGAAGCTGCGGTGGAATAAGTTTGGTTGTTTTTCGCATTGCAGCATAACAATAACGGGAATGTCCACGTGTGCCCAAACGTCTTGGACGAATTTCGGGAAAAACTTGCTTCATAACTTTACCAAAATCAGCCGTGGACAGGGGTTTTATATCCAACCGTTCACAGTATGCCCTTTAAAATTGAATTCATAAAGAAAACAAAAAATTATAAATATTTATGTGTTAATTTTTTTTCTATTGCTTACAGATAATCATTATAGACATCTTGCTTTGGAATGGAAACTTTTGGATCATGTTCTAAGTGCGAACGAACCCAATTAATTGTATGATTTATTTCAGACCTTGTTCCTAATGGATTTTGTGGCTGCCGAAGAGGATCTGCAAAAAAGTTGTTTACTTGATAATTGATTGTTTTAATAATGGAAAGAGAACAATTCAGGCATTACCTGAATCTGGCGATTCTCCAGGCATTCGAAGGTACAAAAGTAAACGCTCAACTGGTTTGAGTGTCGAAATTCTGTCAAGAATTTGTAAAATTTGTTGCTTGGCATGATCCCTTAAAGAAATTATATGCATAACTTAAATAAATACATATTATATGCAAAGAAAAAAACGGTAAATCTGTCGTTTCTGTTTTAAAAGACATAAGACCAAAGCTGTTTATTTTTTTTTATTATAAGTTTCTATCTTTCAGACTTTTAAGTTATTACTAATTTATCAATTGTATAATGAAAAGACCTTGTATTTTGGGCTACAACAAAAATGTTATAAGACTTTCTGTTTTATATAAAACTTTCAATATTTGACTAAATGCATTTAAAACTTTTTCCGCTGCGTGTCTCATCTGAACCTTATAATATTTTATAATAAAAATTACGCTTACTGGAGAAGAGAAAGAGGCAAAACAAGCAACTTTACAGGCTGAACAAATTTGTTTTGCACAAATATTAACCGTATCTGCGTTTAAACATTATAAAAGCTTATTTTTCTCGCAACTGGCTTCAAGAATTTTTATAAAAAAAATCATGACTTTTTTTTTGTAATTTACTTGCGCGAAAGGAAAGGGTTTTTGTATACCTTAAAATGTTTGAACACTATACGAGCAGCTAAAGAAAGAACCTATATACTTAACAGTACGTCCAAACTCCGAAGTTGGGCTCAAGGGTAAACTGCAGTGCGAGTATTACGGTTGAATAGCTTTAGAGGAGCAATGCAACTGGCTATTTCGTTAGAGCATTGTTTATAGAAATATCAGTAGAATACGAAAGGCAAGAAACATTACGTCTGTGCTCAAGAGATGTAAATGTTCATGTAAATGTAAATTCAGTCGCCTATCATTTTCAATGCTCTTTTTATTCTATCTAGAAACCTCAAATGGGATATATGAGCACAGGGCCAAATAGGTAAATTATACTCGAGTTTTGGTCGAATATATGCTTTACATACTGTAGAAGGAATGAAAAACTTCCTGCATCTTCGAAGGAAACCTATATACGTCAGATATGTGGTCATTCCACAGAAGGTGGTCTGTAATGCACATACCGAGAACTGTGAGGTTTCGGTTTCTTCGATGCGATTGCCACTCACGGATAGTGGCATTGGAAGTACGTTTCTCTTTAAAGACAAAAGATAAGATTGAGTGTGCGAAGCATTAAATTCTACGCAGGTTATTATTCCCCATTGTACAATACCGTTCAGTTCAGAATTCAATGAACTTATCATTTTTTGTGTTTAAGAAATGTAGTCTAAAATCCCCTGCATTTCTTAATTGATATGGTTGCACATCTGATACATAATTTATTTGATTATATAGATAGTTGGGTAACATTTTATTTTTAATTTTAAATATAAACACAAGTACATTCATAAAAGTTATTTGGTTAATGGTCAGCCATTGTAACGTATTTAGCATTAATTGTACAGGTGTTAGCATATTGCACATTAAAATGCACCTCATACCTCTATTATGTAGTTTCTGTAATCACTCAGTCATTTGATTGGTTTCAAAAAATATTGTTGAACAATATTCAAAATGGGGATTAATCATTACATTAAATATTTTTATTGCACAATTTAATGATACCCTACGTCTTATTCTGTGGAAAAATCCAATTTTATTTTAGTTAGTGTTTTCTCTATGATAACGCCTAGATACTTTATTTCATCTACTTTTTCTATGATATTATCATTAACTACTATGTTTTCAGCCGAATTCCCATTAATTATTATTGCTTTTGTTTTACCTATATTAAGTTTTAATTTATTCATTTTGAAATAGTACTCGAAGTTTTTCAAATCAGCATTCAATCGCCATATGCACTCATCAGTAGAACTTCCAGAAACAAATATAAGAGTATCATCAGCGAAAAGTCTAGCCTGCGCATGTTGAAGAACGTTGTCCAAATCGTTGATGTAAATTATGAATAGGAGTGTTACCAAAACTGCTCCCCGTGGAACTCCCAGTCTTACCGCCACACTTTCAGACAATTCATCAGCTACTTTGGTTCGTTGGGATCGTTTTGACAAAGAACTTTTAAACCATTCGAGTTTTACCCCTTCAATGCCATATTTGTACAACTTCTGAACCAGTATGTGTCGATCTATGGTCTCGAATGCTCTTTGAAGGTCCAGTAAAACTGCCACTACCACTTTTTTATCGTGGACTTCTCTTTTCCATTGCGTGACGACTAAATTTAAAAGTGATTCACAGCTGTGTTGTTCCCGAAAAATAGATTGGAAGTCCGATAAATACCGGTTAGCTTCTATATAAGTTTGTAGCTGTTTATGAACCACTTTTTCAAGGATCTTACTTTCCGTCATAAGCATGTTTACTGACCTAACTGGCCTACTGCTTTTACCGTTTTTTTGCCTTTTCGATTGGAACTACATTTGACTCCTTCCAGTGATCAGGAAATATGCCTCTGCTCAGCGAACCATTGATAATGTCCAGAAGCAAGGACCCGCAATGTCAAAAGCCGCCTATAACATCTTGCTTAACAAACCGTTGTAATCTTCTTTTGCGTTAATTTTTTTCAAAGTATTTTTTAATTCATTTATGTTAATCAATTTAAATTTAAAAGTATTTTCATTATCTACACTGACTAAGTTCGTAAACTGTTCGAAAGAAATTCTGTCATTTAATTCCTCAACACTTTTTACAAAAAAAATTGTCATCTTATTTGCTATATCTTTTTTATCTTTGAAAGTTACATTATCGCATACAATTTCTTTTATTTCACTTTTTTCTTCATTAAGTACTAATGTTTTAATTGTTTTCCACATTGATTTTTGATCAGAAGATTAATCAATTTTGTTTGCAATATAGTTATTTTTAGCTAATTGGAGCTCATTCGAATACTTATTTCTACAAAGCCTATACGTATTCCAATCATTATTATTGTTTAACCAAATTGCCCTTTGATATAGCCGGATTTTTTCCAACTTCATATTGAATAAGTATTGATTAAACCAATTTGTATTGCTACTGTTTCTACTTATTATTTTAGATATCCTCATTGTACCCATAGTTGCTTTAATTTGTTCACTAAAAGATTTTGCCGATTCGTTTACTTCATTTAAGCCCAGGTATATTTCATTATTAATAAGTTCCCTACGAAAAACACTCTCATTAAACACCAAAGAATTAACCACTTTTTTAGTTCGATTTTCCTTAACCAGGTTTGTTTCAAGAGTTATTACAAACGAGTGGTCACTGATTTTATATGCGTTTACTACTCTGGCTTGTACATTTTGATTGTTGGTTATTATTAATCAATCAAAGTAGATGAGTTTTGCGTAATTCTGGTAGGTTCCGTCACTATTTGTTTAAAGGAAATGTCTGATATATGTTCGTAAATCCGTTTTTTATATGTACTGTTAGAAAACCAATCTATATTGAATCGCCCATTATAATGATATCAGTATAGGTTGAACAAATATCCTCAATTTTATTTCTAAAAAAGTCACAAAAAATGTTTTCCGGCGAGTTTTGTTTATTAGGAGATCTATAGACAGCTACTAATAACATTCTAATATTTTTTGAACATACTTTTATGACTAGCAACCATACCATTTTTCCCATGGCTATTTTGCAAATTTCTTCGACTTGCTATTCATTTTTCAAAAAAAAAGCCCTCCTCCTGTATGGCTGGAAATGCTATCACATCTTACCACTTTATAGTCTTTAAGTTTTATTTCAGAGTCCTCAATATCTGACGTTAAATGTGTTTCAGTAGCACAAATAAAATCAAAATTGTTGTTTGGCACTATCACTTCCAATTGATGTACATTTTTTCGAATACTACGGATATTTAAACAAAGGCATTTAACCGATGATTTTAATTGCTAATAAATAATTTTTTCATTTTCAATTTTTAATTTTCGCTGGAGCGTACGACAGCTACTATCTACTATCATGATTTATATCAATATCACTCATATTAAGTCTTTTTTTGCTTTTATACAATTCACACATTTTTTATTTTCGTTCGTACATTCATTATATGTGTGCACATTTAGCACATACCTGGCAACTCTCTTTGCAGTGTTTAGAAGTATGGTTGAAGCCCCAACATTTAAAACATCTTAGCACATTCAAACTTTCGTATACCGAGCATCTATCCCATTCAATATTTAGTTTTTTTTTAAATTCATTACACTTTCAAACCATTTCCCGTCTATTTCTATTAAAGCATTATATACCCGTTGGTTTTTATACGATTTATAAATTTAATACATTTAATTTCGCTGGACTGAATACTGTTTTGCTTTTTTATTGCATCCATTATTTAATTTCCTTCCATATTTTTACTCAAACCTGTTATTAAAATTTTAGGGTAACGCATTTTAGGCAGATGTACTTCATATTTATCAATATTTCTTTCATTTCACTCGCCAATTTCGATCGTGCTTCATTACTTTCACATCTAATTGCAACCGCGCCGTCTTGTCTAATGGAAATTGCACTCACTCCTACATTTATGTCGGAGGGTTTTATTTTCTCTTTTATTTCGCTCTTTGAGAAAGTGAGCAATTTCTTGTTTTGATTTTGGCATAAGTATGACTGGTGCACTTGCATTCACTCCTACTGACTTCTTAAGTTGCTCTGCATATGAACCTTTACTCTTTTCACTACAATCTATCTCTTTAACTATATCTATTCTCATCTCATTTACACTTTCTATTACCGCATTGTTATTATTTGTCATCTTCTTCACATCATTGCATATTTTCTCACTCTGTTCTTTAAAAGCTTCACGGAATTCAGTAACTTTCTTTATCTCTTCTACACTTTTCTCACATATGTTTTGTGCTTTCTTCATTTCGTTAATTCTGTTAACATACCCGTCCTCAATCGCTTGCAGTAAATTCATAATTTCCCGTTTATTGTTATCTAACGCAGTTTCGAATTCATTTTTATATTTTATATTCCTTTAAATATTCACTATTTTTTCTCTCCGGCAACTGATGTTTCTTTTAGCGCGAAATCAACATTGTGTATATACAAGATACAATCACTGCAAATAAATCTTATATTTTCACACGCGGCGTGGAAGACTTTGTCGCAAACGCCCGAACATCTTATTTCTGTTTCTCCGCGAATGTTTTTTTACATTTTCTACAATTGTTTTCCATTTTTTTTAAATTTAATCCACATTTGGAACTTGTAGATTTAAGCTGATAAAAAAGTTATTAATTAAAAGATCAATTAAATAAGTTTTTTCTTTGAATCACTGATAACATTTTAATACACGTCTATCTGCTTAAGACGTCTCTCTCTAAATATATATAAATAATGTTGGTGACAACAAATGAGAGGGGGGGGGGGGTGTAACCACTAAGGCACTACTCCTTGTATCCATGCGGCAGCGGAAGAATTCTCTAAATGAAATCAACGGTGGCGTCTGAAGTTCCCGTCAGGCTGAACAACTTAGTAGCCTTATATGGGCTACTAAGACGTTTTCGGAACTCAGCCCTATAAGGAGCGGTTTATCCGGCTCTTCGTCCTTGGAGTCACAATGAAGACCTGGTCCTCTAAGTTGGGGGTTGTGCCGTCGGGGTAACTTCCCAGTCATGTACAAAACAATTAGTTGCGAAGCAACCACAAGCCTCGGATACCGACGGATTCACTGATGACGAACTCTGCAAACGAAATAAGGGCAACGAATTTCGGATATGTACGGGGAATATTAAGTCTTCTAACAACAGTACAACTAGCGGAGGCCTTTGACTGCTGTAAGGCAGACATAACCGCCGTCCACAAGAAATGCGATGAGACGGACCGCTTTTTGGGATGTGGATTCATCGTTGGAGGCAGGTTCCAGCAAGAGCTTTTGAGCTACAAATGTGTCAACGAATGTGTCAATGTGACAATCCGCATCAAGGCTAAATTTGCCTTATATGCTCGCATGCCCCCATAGAGGAAAAAGATGATGACACCAAAGAAATGTTTTTTGAGATCCTGGACAAAACATATGAGCAGTGACCTAACTATGACTTTAAAATTGTCCAAGGCGACTTTAACGCCAAGCTAAGGAGAGAAGATGTCTTTGGTGGTACAATTGGAAAACACAGCTTGCACGGCACCACCTCCGATAAGGGGCAAAATATTGTAATAGCTAGTACCAAGTTCCCACACCTCAACATTCACAAAGGGACATGGAGATCCCCTGATCAATCCACTGTCAACCAGATTGACCACATTGCGTACGATGCAAGGCACTACTCCAGTATGATGGATATCTTTCCGAGGGCAAAAAAAGTCGCCACTGAAGTGCTGGGTTTTACATGGCCACCACAATGAAACCTCTCGTTTGATGATGAGTGTCGGCAAGCACTCGCAGCTAAACAGAAGCATACAAGGCGGCGCTGCAAAGAAAGTATAACGGCGATGGCGAAACGAATTCCGCTGTCAGACAAAAGGGTCCATCTTATCTGGGCGAAGTAGACCAACAATTCTGCCCACCACATCTGGATGAAGTAAAGCTATCTATATCTACGCTTAAGTGCAACAAAGCCGCCGGAGCCAATGGCCTAGCTGTCGAGCTCTTCAAAGCTGCAGGCGATGACTTGGCTATAAGTATGCACCAACTCATAAGCAACATATGGTTAGAAGAAAGCATACCCGATGAAAAGAATCTCAGCACAATTTGCCCGATTCTTAAAAAAGGAGACCCTCTGAACTGTACCAAAAACTATTTCTGCAGATTGTATAACGGCGATGGCGAAACGAATTCCGCTGTCAGACAGAAGGGTCCATCTTATCTGGGCGAAGTAGACCAACAATTCTGCCCACCACATCTGGATGAAGTAAAACTATCTATATCTACGCTTAAGTGCAACAAAGCCGCCGGAGCCGATAGCCTAGCAGTCGAGCTCTTCAAAGCTGCAGGCGATGACTTGGCTATAAGTATGCACCAACTCATAAGCAACATATGGTTAGAAGAAAGCATGCCCGATGAAAAGAATCTCAGCACAATTTGCCCGATTCTTAAAAAAGGAAACCCTCTGAACTGTACCAAATACTGGGGTATCAATCTCCTCAACATCGCCGACAAGATCTTTTCTGCTCTATTGTGTGAACGCCTAAAGCCATTCGAATACAAAGTGATAGGTCCATATCAGTGCGGTTTTAGGCCAGGAAAGGCCACTATCGACCAAATATTCCCATTACGGCAGATCTTGGAAAAAACTCGAAAACTTCAAATCGACACCCACTACCTTTTCATCGATTTCAAAGCTTCGTACAACAGCATTTATAGAGACGAGTTGTATTGAGCAATGTGCAGTTTTAACATCACTGCCAAACTCGTCCGCCTGTGTAAAATGACGATGGAAAACGCAAGCTGTTCCGTCAAGGTCGGTAAAGACCTCACCGACACCTTTGATGTCAAAAAAGGATTTAGACAAGGCGATGCGCTATCATACGACTTTTTCAGCATCATACTTGAAAGAATAGTGCAGAACTCTCACGCCAACATCAGAGGCACGATCTTTCAAAAGTCCGTCCAATTACAAGAACACAGCGTGATGTCAGTAGCGCTTTTGTGAGTATTGAAACGGAAGCGGCGAAGATGGGTTTAGCAGCTACCTGGGCTCCGCAATTAACTCAGACAAAAACACCAGCGCTGAAATCAAATGAAGAATAACTCTTGCCAACCGCTGCTTCTTCGGGCCTAGAAGGCAATTGAGTAGCAAAGCCCTCAATTGTCCCTCATCATCCCAGTCCTGCTCTATGGTGCAGACACATGGACGCTGTCAAAAGCAGATGAGAACCTCAACCGACTCCACGTGCGAAACTGGAGACAGCAAGCTAGGGACCGAGCTGGCTGGAGAAGCTTGTAACTGTAGCGCCACCTAAGGTAAGACAGGTATCATACGCTGGCGTTGCAGTTCAACATACGAAGAAAATGGATGTAGATCTGAAAACGAATATGAAAAGCTGAGAGTACTGTTGTCAGCAAAACAATTTATTGGATTAGTTGTTTCAGATAGTAAGTCGTTGATAAATATAAGGAAAAGTTTAGGATACAAAACTTTATAAGTACTATAATGCAGGTTAGGCATTCGTGCAGATTAAAAATGTTGAGATAGGTAACAATCAAACATGACGTTACAATGATGAAGAAACACTTTTGAGTTACTGGCAAAATTCTGTTAGTCTGTCTGTCTGTACGGATGTATTCAACCTAAACGGTTGGGCCAATCATCTTCAAATTTAAAACTTAAGGTTATTTTGACATTCTACAGAGGACTTTTTCATTTTTTTAGCTCACATATTAACGATACCTGCCATATAACCGTTAATTAAAAGATTATTTTTCTCGGAAACGGCTCCAAGAATTTTTTTGAAAAAAAAAATTAGTGTACTAGTGTGGTTGGGCTAAACACGGTACCGGCACGAGTACGATAACTCCGGCGCCTTCTACAGAGGACTTTAGACCCCCCTCCCAAAGTAAAAAATACTTGTATTTAATCCCTCTAAAAGAAACCGCTATTAAAACTTGGTGCCGCCCGGTGTTATCGTACTCTCCCCACGGTACCTTTCATAGACCGTTTTTTTCTTCAACTTTCTCGAAAACTGGTTTTCCGATTACAATCAAAATTGATATTTAAGAAGGTGTAGGTAGCCTTACTAATTTCATCTTAAAATATTTTTGGAAAGTTTGTTTTTATTTTTAATATTTTTTTTTTTAAATCAATATTTTGAAAACGAGTCCAAGATTTTTTTTTAAATGTTGTTTTTAAATGCAGGTTATTTTTGTGCTTAAGTTTGCATTCTTGAATAATTTTTTTGTATTTAAAAAAAAATTGTTAAAAAAACTGTGTTATTTAAAAACCGTTCCTACGATTTTGAACAAAAAAATCACATATTTTAACATTTCTTAAAGAAATAAAATGGCGTTTAAATTATTTCGCTCAATACAATTTTACGCACTTTTTTCGAATTATCAAACGTCACAAAAATCGAATAAATACTTTGATGTTCCCTTATTATGTTTACTTGCGATTATAGGGACTAAGGCAAGTTTAGGATTCGTGAATATAAACAAAATTGAGATAACAATGAAACATGGCATTACGATCACAGAGAAGTCTAAAAAAGTGATCGACAAAAAATGTCCGTCTGTCTATCTGTCTGTCAGTATGTATAACAAGCTGCAGCCTAAGCGGCTTAAGCGATTATCATCAAATTTGGTGGGTGTGATTCTTTTGGCATTCCCCAGATGGGAAATTGAAATTTCATTTGTAGGCCCAAAATAACGGTACCTGCCAAATGACCGTTAAGGAAAAGCTTATTTTTATCGAAAACGGCTCCAACGATTGTAAATATTTTTGAGATTTTTTTTTTGGTATTGGCTATCACTTGATCAGAACCAAATTTACGGTAAAAGTCTATTAACGGTACCTTTCATATAACGGTTTTTTCAAATTTTATACTAGAGAAAATCTCTGTATTAAACAATTTTTTATATTGAAAGAAGTGTGTTTGCTGAAATCGTTAACATGGAAAAATTAAGCAAAGCATCTAAAAGTTTATGGCATGTTTGCTTAGCTCATTTAAATGTCAGTGATATGGAAAAGATGTTGAATGAGAACATGGCGACTGGATTGGACAAAATAAATTTGAACACTGATGACAAATTTTGTGAATCTTGCGTGCTTGGTAAACAAATCCGTTTACCGTGCGGATATTCGTTCTAAGCGAGTCTTGGATTTAATTAACACTGATGGTTATCGATATTTAGTTGCTTTTACTGATGATTTTTCACATGCATCGATGGTATACTGCATGAAACAGAAAAGTGAAGTATCGACAAATTTCAACAATATATTGCTATGGCAGAAACGCAATATGGTCATAAAATTGTAAAATTGCAGTTGGATAATGGCGGTGAGTATGATGATCCAAATTCTTTGAAAAATTCAAGGAAACGTGTTGATTGGCCGGAATGGAAAAAGGCTATTAATGATGAATATTCATCGTTGATGTAAAATGGTACTTGGACTTTGTGTAAGCTACCAGATAATCGTAAAGCTATCATATGCAAGTGTGCATTCAAGTTAAAGCATAAAGCAAACGATGAAGTCGATAAACATAAAGCTGGACTTGTAGTGGAAAAAGGTTTCCACTACAATGAAACATATTCACCTACAGCCAAGTTGACAACCTTTCGCGTTTTGCTGTCAATTGCCAGTTATTTCGGACATGAAATACCTTTCTGAATGGACTTTTAAAAGAAAATATTTACATGACGCAACCAGAAGGATTTATGAAGAATAAAACAATGTTTTGCAAATTAAATAAACAAACACGTATGTGGAATGAGGTTATTAATCAATTTATGATAAAAATTGGGTAAAGTCGGATAACAGGTTCGGTGAAACCATAGGAGGTGCGATGAGTAGGCAGATAGAATAGGCGGGAATTTCTTAGATTACGGGAATTTGTTCTGAAAAAGATGGAATTAAAAAGAGTTTTACAGTCAACGGAACCTGTGAGGAGTCGATGAATGAAGAGAATCTCTGCAGTTTCTCTGCGTTTTTCCAGGGGGCAAGATAAATGGATCATTCCAAGACAGACCGCGAAGAGCAAATCTAAGAAAACGACGTTGAATGCTCTCGATTCTCGAGATGTGAACCTGTTGATATGGAGACCATACTTGGGAGGCGTATTCAAGTAGCGGGCGTACGAAGGTTATGCAGAGGGATCGGATGACATAGGGGTCGGAAAATTCTTTGGACCAACGTTTCACAAATCCAAGTGTCGAGTTAGCCTTAGAGATGATACTATCGATATGTGCCAAGAAGTTGAGCTCTCGGTCACATAATATGTTTATGTCACGAATCGAATCCACATTAGATATGGGTTGATTATTGAGAAGATAGATACGTGGGGAAGATTTTATGCGTTGACGTGAAAAAGTGATTGACTGAGATTTGGAAATATTTAGCTCTAAGCAGTTTTTGAGGCACAAGGGTGAGAAACCATCGAGATCTTGTTGAATGAGAGAAGAGTCAAGCGTGGAAGAAATAGTCTTGAAAAACTTCGTATCATCAGCGTACAGTGAAATATGGGAATGTTTTATGACCATTTCGATACAACGGAAACTTAAAATTTCGTACAGAATGCTTTCGAATATTTTAGGTATGTCTAAAAGTTTCGCAATGGGACGATAGTTTTAAACATCACTCTTAGGCCCCTTTTTATGTATTGGACTTATGAAGGAGGTTTTCCATATCTGAGGGAATTCTCCTTGAAATATTGATAAGCCAAAGATTTATGAGAGTGGAGAAGATAGGGTTAATGAGCATTTTTTAAGGAAAATTTCGGGGAGAACATCAAGACCGGGAAAAAATTGGTCATTAAGTTGTTTTAATTCATGTTCTATAAGATAAGGCTCGACTGTAAAAGGACCTATGCAGAAATTCGGCAAATAATCAAAATAATCTGAGTCAGGTTGAAAGGAATCGTCGTTGAAAGATTGCTTGAAAAACGTGGCGAAAAAATTGGCGATATCTTGTTGATTATTCGAAATATCTGTATTGAAGGAGAGAGAGGTAGTATAACCATCAGTTTTTCTTTTATAATAGAAGAACTGGAAAAAGGACTTGGGATCATTTATGAGGTTGGATTTAGTTTCTATTAAATAACGTTATTAAAGTGAGCTGTATAACTCAGAAAAATGAAAATAAGAGCCGAAATAGTCGGAATAGTCGGCGGGGGACCGAGTGCGAAGGAGGATGAAAGTTATCAATAGTGGATAGTGATAGAGGAGATATTGAGACTGAAGATTTATTGGGATCGGTTGTGAAAATGAGATCTAGCTGCCTTTTCATATAGTTTGGGATACCACTAACTTGGCAAAGGCTAGAATCTGAGAGTCTATCTATAAATAAACATTATTTGGTAGACGTGGGATTACGAGCAATATAATAAGCTTGATCTTCTGTTAAAATCCATTTTAGATGAGGAAGGTTAAAGTCGCCCAAGGGAAGGATATCATCATTGGGGTCACACAAAGTAATTATATGGTCAACCGCATCAATAGCGAGTTTATTGGATTCTAGAGGTTGTGATGGCAAAATATAGCAGCATATTGCATAAAGTGACTTGTCCGGTATTGTTATCTTTATTGACACATAGTCGAGGTTCGATGAAGAAGAGGTCGCGATTAGTGAAGAGTGCAGTGTGTTTTGGACAGCTAGAAGAACGCCCCGGCAAGTAAATTCTTCAGTAGGACGATTAGGTTCATCATCGCGATAGACATTAAAAGAAGAAGGGAACAGTTCTTTGTTATTTATGAAAGGAACTATGTTCGTTTCAGTCAGTGCATAGATTTTAAAAGATAGGGCATGTGTTTGTTGAAAAACAGCATCGGTTTTAGAACGAAGACCTCGAAAATTCTGGTAGTAGATGCTCAGAGTAATGATTTGGCCGTCTAGACCGGAGCAGAGATTTATAGAATAGGCATGAAGAGGTGTGTCTTGTGAGTTAGGGACGGTAGTAGTTTTTGAAATTTGTTCGTGTACTTTGAAGGTAAGACGTACGTTTGGAGTTAAGCTGAGAACAATATGTCGCTAGGTCATTGTTAATGGTTGTGAGGGAAATGTTAAAGTTTTCATGAAATTGGGTGTAGATATTATGTTATGTTACCACTAAGGCACTACTCCTTGCATCATGGCGCTAGCGGAAGAATTCTCTAGATGAAATCAACGGTGGCGTCTACAGTTCCAGTCAGGTTGAACTACTTAGTGAACACCTTATATGGGCTACTACGACGTTTTCGGAGCTCAGGCCTATAAGAAGCGGTTTATCCGGCTCTTCGTCCTTGGAGTCACAATAAGGACCTGGTCCTCCGGGTTGGGGGTTGTGCCGTCGGGGTAACTTCCCGGCCACACCAAAAACAACTAGTTGCGAAGCATCAACAAGCCTCGGATACGGACGGATTCACTGATGAACCCTGCAAACGAAATAAGGACAACGAATTTCGGATATGTACGTGGAATGTTAGGTCCCTTAACAGACCACATGCAGCCGAACAACTAGCGGAGACCCTTGACTGCTGTAAGGCAGACATAACCGCCATCCAAGAAATGCGATGGGACGGGCCGGGCAAAAAAAAGATGAAAAACTGCGATATCTATTATGGCAACTGCTATACACAACAAAAACAGCGCTTAATTGGGTGTGGATTCGTCATTAGAGGCAGGCTCCGGCAAGAGGTTTTGAGTTACAAATGTGTGAATGAGCGCCTCATGACAATCCGCATCAAGGCTAAATTTGCCACAGAGGAATAAGATGATGACACCAAAGAAATGTTTTTTGAGCTCCTGGACAAAACATATGAGCAATGCCCTAGCTATGACATTAAAATTGTCCTAGGCGACTTTAACGCCAAGGTAGTGAGAGAAGATGTTTTTGATGATAGAATCGGAAAACACAGCTTTCACGACACCACCTCCGATAACGGATTGAGGCTAATTGGCTTTGCTGCGGGGCGAAATATTGTAATAGCAAGTACCAAGTTCCCACACCTCAACATTCACAAAGGGACATGGAGATCCCCTGATCAATCCACTGTTAACCAAATTGACCACATTGCGATCGATGCAAGGCACTACTCCAGTATGATGGATGTCCGAACTTTCCGAGGGGCATACATTGACTCGGACCACTACCTCGTTGTAGCCAAGGTACGACTTAGGATATCACGACCCTCGCCAAGAAGAGGTAATACTGTGAGGAAGTTTAACGTCGGACGGAAGGACCAAAACTACCCGTGCACTCTACGAGCAGAAGAGGAAAGAGGAACACCGCCTTCTCAGAAAGAAAAAAGGAAACATGAGAAGCGCGAGTTACATATATGACACATTCTTCCCCATCAATTTTAGATATCCGGCTAGCGGATACTTTTAATTCAAAACTCTTCATGCAAAATATAATGCACCAATCGGCACATTCCTTCACGGAGCAGACAGTGTAAGAAAATATCTATGCAAACGGTTATTTTGCTGACAATCATATTTAGATTAAGTTCATCATGAGAAAATAATTGTAAAGATAGAGTTGAGTTGTTTGCGGGCTACGAATAAGAACAGGCGTTCTTCGATTTTTTTTTATTCTTTGAATTATTTTTTAAAAACGTGATTCCGAAAAGGAAAAAGTTAAATCGCGCGATCGAGGAAATGGAGAGTAGTTATTGCAGGAATGAAGTTCGAAAGTTTTACCAAAAGGTACAAAGAAACTGTCAAAAGTACAGAGCTCGAACTGAAGCTTGCAAAGACGATCAAGGGAACATCGTAGTGGAATCGCAGTCGATGCTGAGAATATGGAAAAACCATTTCTGCAGACTGTATGACGGCGATGACGAAACGAATTCCGCTGTCAGGCAGAATATTCCACTTTATCTGGGCGGAGTAGACCAACAATTCCGACCACCACATCTGGATGAAATAAAGCTAGCTATATCTAAACTTAAGAGCAACAAAAGCCGCCGGAGCCGATGGCCTAGCTGCCGAGCTCTTCAAAGCTGCAGGCGATGACTTGGCAAGTATGCACCAACTCATAAGCAAGATATGGTTAGAAGAAAGCATGCCCGATGAATGGAATCTCAGCATAATTTGACCGATCCTTAAAAAAAGCAGACCCTCTGAGCTGCACCAACTATAGGGATATCAGTCTTCTCAACATCGCCTACAAGATCTTTTCTGCTGTTTTGTGTGAACGCCTAAAGCCATTCGTCAACAACCTCATAGGTCAATATCAGTGCGGTTTTAGGACAGGAAAGTCCACTATCGATCAAATATTCACATTACGGCAGATCTTGGAAAAAATTCAAGAACTTCAAATCGATACCCACCACCTTTTCATCGATATCAAAGCCGCGTACGTCAGCATTTATAGAGACGAGTTATATAGAGCAATGTGCAGTTTTAACATCCCTGCCAAACTCGTCCGCCTGTGTAAAATGACGATGGAAAACGCACGCTGTTCCGTCAAGACTTCACTGACACCTGTGATGTCAAAAAAGGATTTAGACAATGCGATACGCTGTCATGCGACTTTTCCAACATCATCCTTGAAAGAATAGTGCAGAACTCTCACACCAACACCAGAGGCACGATCTTTTAAAAGTCCGTCCAATTACTCACATACGCCGACAATATTGACATAATCGGAAGAACGCAGCGTGATGTCAGTAGCGCTTTTGTGAGTATTGAGACGGAAGCGGCAAAGATGGGTTTAGCAGTCAATGAGGGCAAAACCAAGTATATGCAGTCATCAAGAAGAGACACCCAACATCGACGTCTTGGACAAAACATCACCATAGACAGCTATGACTTGGAGGTAGTTAGGGACTTTGTCTACCTGGGCTCCGCTATTAACTCAGACAACAATACCAGCGCTGAAATCAAACGAAGAATAACTCTTGCCAATCGCTGCTTCTTCGGGCTGTGAAGGCAATTGAGGAGCAAAGCCCTCTCTCGGGCAACTAAACTGTCCCTTTAAAAGACCCTCACCATCCCAGTCCTGCTCTATGGTGCAGACGCATGGACGCTGTCAAAAGCGGATGAGGACACTACTTTAGGCTGTTTCGAGAGAAAGATTCTCCGGGTGATTTTTGGTCCCATATGCATAAACGGAGAGTGGAGAAGAAGATACAATGAAGAACTTTACCGGCTGTACAGCGATACAGATCTAGCCAAAAGAGTAAAAATTCAACGTCTCTGATGGCTGGGTCATATAGAGCGGATGGACATTAATGCTCCGGCCCGGAAAATCTTCGAATCCACCCCAGAGGGACGGAGCAGTAGAGGAAGACCGAGACTCAGGTGGCGCACACAAGTGGAAGAGGATCTCAACTGACTCCACGTGCGAAACTGGAAACAGCTAGCTAGGACCGAGCTGGCTGGAGAAGCTTGTTGGTTGAGGCCCAGGTCCACCCAGGACTGAAATGGCAAACCAAACCGAGCATAAACCAAGTGACAGCTGGCAAAAAGACCAACTCCAAAATAAATATTGCCAGATTGAAAACCACACCCTTTCTTTTCAAAACTTAACATAATTTTCTAGAATATACAAAATAATTATGCTCACTTGTCTCACATTGCCTAGGGTAGAGTAGCGTAAGGCAGCGTATGTATAACAGAGCAAAACAACTGTTAAATGTCAGAGGAAGTAGAGCACAGATGTCATTCATGATGACACAGAAAATAAAAACATTTTGCTGTAGCAATTCACTACAAATTATAAGCCCTCATTAGACCTATGTATCATTGAAAACATCTGACTTTGACACTTCCACTCGAACCTGC
Source organism: Platycheirus rosarum (assembly GCA_963971375.1). Classification (NCBI taxonomy): domain Eukaryota; kingdom Metazoa; phylum Arthropoda; class Insecta; order Diptera; family Syrphidae; genus Platycheirus; species Platycheirus rosarum. The sequence goes on along the minus strand of OZ020509.1, from coordinate 29,542,430 downwards.
TTTCCTTGCTCTACCTCAAAAGCAAGTGTAGAAAATCTTGTTCTAACTTGCTCTAGAAAAACTAAATGAACAGTAAATCCAAAAATTTGAGAGCAGTTTGGATGGGAAACTTCCTCAATGAACAGCAAAATCTTGCTATTTTCTATCTGGAGTGGTTTAGATCAGCTAGAGCAAAATCGTTGAACAGACTGATAGACATGAAGAAAACGTTGTGACAAAAATTTAATTTGTTTCATTGACCTTAGGTTAGGTTAGGTTAGTGGGCTGATGGATGAGTGGTGTCCATCACACTGAGATCAATTATCAATAAATTAATCAATAAATGACCTTAAGCCCATTTTACAAATAGATGCGCACTTTATTATCTCGATATACATAAATACGCTGGCCCGGAGAGCATAATCTTAATAGTTTTGGAGAAGGGTGCTACTACAATGGCAAAACTACTGCCTTAGCTTTTATTTTAATAACTTGTTTTCTTTAAGGAAACCATTCATTACAACTCTTTCTAGCTTGTTTGAAATTCATCTAGTTCTGCTCCGGAGAGTTGGCTTACTTATCTAACCTCGATAGCCTCTTTACAGATCACTCAAACCATGAATTTACTTATTGTTTAATACTGTTTGTTATGTTCTGAATAAAACTCCTCCTACCAAAATATGTAATCATATTACCGCCAAGGACTGCGTCACTATCGAGGAAACAGTCATTTCTGTACTAATCACTACTTAAACAACTCAAATGACTTCCACAATATCTAACGACAACTTTTTGTGTCTTCTACCAATTTAGGCAATAGTTGACTTTTGACAGAAAACTTGCTGCGATTAATAACAAATTACTGGATGTCCAGGATAGGATAGGATTTCTGTTCAGTATCGATTCATACCAGACATTCATTTTTTCTCCACTCCTACAACTAATAAGAAATCGTATCGACTCATCCTAGACATCCTACGTCTATATGTGTTTATAAAGATATAGTTTCAAAGGTCTTACCCAATACCAGACTCCACAACGGCTTGCACTTTTCGCAATTTTTCTTCATCAGGGATCTTAATGCAATTACTAGTCCTATTGGTATTGTTCCCTCCACTGCCGCTTGCCATTCCAATAAGACTCAAAACATTCTCTGTAATCGCACTCGGCACTGGATGATTGCTTAATGCTGGTGTCAGGTCCACCCTTGATAAAGAACCTGAGCTTATAGACATAATCTTAGATATCTCAAAATGTGGATTAGATTGCTGTTGGTGATAATGATGTTGCTCCTGTTGTTGTTGATGATGCTGTTGGTGGAGGTGCTGTTGTTGTTGTTGTTGTTGAAGTTGTTGCATTTGATGAAAATGTTGCTGAAGTCCAATTGGAGTTGTCGGCGTTGTTGGTGTACCAACAACTACTGGAGGTGAATTGACAACCTGGTGCTGATGTCCACCAGAAACAATTATTGGGAAACGTCCGTTCGATGACGAAGCCGTTCCAAGTGCTGCAATAGATGAAAGTGATGCTGATGATAATAGGTGATTTGCAGGAGCAGATGAAGCAGCAGCATCTGCAGCTGTCGAGAGCTGATGATTGATTCCGATTGGTGGTCCTTGTTGATGATTGTCGACATTTCGGGGAGCGTAGTTGATTGATTGGTCCTGGGCATTCTTTTGTTTCCACTGCAATTGGTGTACATTTTTTTCGGACATGTTACAATTATTGGAAAACAAGTTTTTTTTCTACAAAAACAATAAATTGTTTTTGTATGTTGGTCAGCAAATTAATTTATCACACTTTATCTCGGCACATTCATTTTATAAGATTGCAGTTTTTTTCGTCTACTCTAAAAAGATTTGAAATAATGTTTTTGGAAAGATTAAATAAGTTCTTTTTGGTCTTTTGGAAAATAAATTTGCGCTTATACTTGATTTTTTTTATTTTATCACCATTTTATCTCTGTTCTTTACGCGTGTCCTTTCTTTTTTGTCCCCTTTACTTTTTTATTTCGCAGTTGTCATTTTTTTAGTACAAAATAAATCGTTTGAAAGTCAGAGCTGTCGTATTAGAAAATAAGTACTTAATTTTATTGTGCAACAACAGAGACTTTTTTTAAACCTTGCAATATTTGAGCTGCAATTCTCTTTCCAAACTCGAATCACTTTCAAATGCTGCGATTTCACACAAAGTTTACGTTCTGCATTTCTCTTTTATTTCGGACCAACCAACAACAACAACCTTTTAATTCAGAACAAACAGCCGACTTCTACCTAGAAATGACGAATAGAGATAAAAACAGATTGACACAAAATAAGGATAACACAAAAATGAATGGTTGATAAACTAGTTCGGTGATCAGCCCGAGCGATTTTTTGTACCCCGCCACTACATACGTTTCTTACAAGGCAAGGCAAGGTCTAATGGGCCATCATTGAAATGCATCATTGAAAAACTTTAAACCGATTTTTTACAAGTTTTCCTTTGATTAGTAACACAAACGATGTACCAATCGATAGCAAATGATACGAAGAATTTTTTTTGACAATAAAAAACCAATTTGCACAAATATTTTTTTACTAAAAATGTATTTATCCGTTTTCCTGATGCAAATTGATTGCTGATTGTTTTTTGGCAGAATATGGAACAACTCGTTCCACTGATTTGAGTACCAATTTCGTTCAGTTCCAATGACAGTTTTGTATCCGAAAAAAATTTTCGTTTGTATTTCAACCTGGAAAATTTTTCCAATGCCAAAAAATTTCAATGATTTCTATAACTGATCTCTCAAAAAAATTCCAATGATTTGTTTCAATGATGCTTTTCAATGATAGCTATAACTGGCCCCTAACAACTTGTTCCACTGATTTGAATTCCAATTTCGTTCAGTTCCAATGACAGATTTGTATCCGAAAAAAAATTTCGTGTGTATTTCAACCAGGAAAAATTTTTCCAATGACAGAAAATTTCAATGATTGCTATAACTGATCTCTCAAAAAAATTCCAATGATTTGTTTCAATGATGCATTTCAATGATAGCTTTAACTAGCCCCTAAAAGCAGACATACTACAATTTTTGATGGTACGAAAATAGGGAATGTTTTCTCAGTTTCCATTCTGGACCCCTGTTCTGTAACTATCGCATCGATAAAATTGATCAAGAAACGTTGAAAAATGGAACAAAAATAATTTTATCGCATCATCCTGGACACATGTTCTGTAACTTTGTCGATAACTTTTCGCATCGATAAAATATGAAACAAAAAATTCCATACTTATCGCATCTGGAAATATTTGGTGTTCTGTAAATCCTTGCGATAGCCTTAAATTTCATTCTTAACTTGACTGGAATTTCCAATGGAAGTCGATAAGTCGAGCTGCCATTGACATTTCAAAAATTAAATATTAAGGTATGTCCACACCAAAGAAACATATTTTTAAAAAATATTTCTGAATTGTTTAAGAAACTTTTCACGAATATTTCTCATCATAGCGTCGTGTTTTACTATCACGAAAAAAATAAAGAAAAACTTATCGACTAAATTGAATGATAAAGACATTTTCCGTCTGGAATGAAAGAAGAGAAATATCTCATAAACATTTCAGAAAACAAAAAAGAAAATGAACATTGTAATTTACTGTATAAATTTATTTTATTTTACCCAAAATCACAACTTTTTTACCTTTTTGTTCTTTATTTTACAGACGCGTTTCGGGAACGCAAATTTATACACTGTAAATAGTCCTATACTTTTGCAAGCACTCGCTTGAACGCCCTTTAGAAACAAATTGCTTAAATGTGAAAACAGTCATTTATTAATTAGTAATTGGTTTTTATTAAAAGAATATAAAAGTCAAAGAAAACAATTATTTTATTATAACAGAAAATATGAATGTAAAACAAACTTCTTAAGAAATAGAAAAAAATAGTCAGCATCTATAGGCGCAATAAAAAGAATTACAAAAGTCTACGTACACAAGAATGATGTACGTAGACTTTTGTTAACAATTATATCTATATCACTTTCGGCTGCCACAAAAGATAAAGACAACAAAAAAGACATCCTTAGTTTTACGATGAGTTGAAAATGAATTTGAAGATCCAAAATTTAATTTGGTGTGTACACGGTTGGCAGAAAATCTACAAATGTTTGAAAATCTATTACCAGCTATTTGGCCGAACTAGATTGTCGACATTGTCAGCCAAATATTTGGCAACAGATTTGCAGACATTTGTAGATTTTCTGCAAACCGTGTACACACAAATTTAATTTTCAGCTCATTGTAAGCTCATTTTCAAACATTGTCAGACGTTTGCTGATTTGGCATTGATTGTCAGACCTGGCAATTGTGTAAACGTAGCTTAACTGGCTGAACACAATGAGCTGGAACGGAAGACGGATCTGGAGCTGGAACAGATGTCAAAAATGTTGAATAAACACAAATTCAATGTTGCGAACACAATGGGACGCAGCTGCATACGGAGCTGCATTACGGAGACGGAAAGGTGGGTTAACTTTTAATAAAGACGTACAGTTTTTTGACATTTCAACACAATAGTGTTGTGTTCTTTTTGAAAGATCTTTGATAAGGTAGGTTTAAATAATTCCTATTTTCGGTTGTTTTTATATTCTTATTTTTACAAAAATGGTAAAAGGTATATAGTAGTAGGAGAAAGAAGTAACGACTGGAAGAATGAAAGTTTTAATATTTTTAGGGGTGAGATTTGATGTTTCTCGTTTGAAATTTTTTTTTTTGACATGAAATAAAAATAAGTAGAGCGTAGAACATATAGAAACATCGAGAAAATCCAAAGGTATCCTGAAATTTCTGGGCTACTTTTCTTCATGATATGAAAAACGGCTGACTGCTTTTTTTGCTTCGAATTTTGAAAGGAAACCTATTTGGTTGGAATTTTAGCACAAACAAAAAAGCAAGAAGATTATCACGAATATTTCCTTTCATATACCTATCTATATAAACTGTGGTGTTTTATTCATCAAGCCCATCGCGCGGTATTACACTGAGATGTTTTTCTCACTTCTGCATCGTGTGTTATTGACAGCTCCCTTCCATTGTTTCTTTCTGTTCATAAAAGCAATGGCTGCGTTCACATTTTGTGTCCTTTGAATTTTTGTTGTAATAAGCATTTTTAAAAAACAGCTATTTTTAAAAAACAGCTATTACACAGGAAACAGACAAAAAATCCAAAGGTATCTTAAAATTTGTTGGATACTTTTCTCTTTTAAAGGAACATTGTGATGAACAACTAAAGGGCTAACTATAATGTTCGGAAGCAAGCGGATGCTAGTGTCAAAACCGACCGAAACTTTCCAATCCGTTTTCAAATGAGCACGTCTACCCATAATGAACGGAATGCCGCGGAAGTATAATGTCAAATTTTCTTCTTTACAAAAACCATCAGAAGCCAGCTGTCCGTAAGTAAAACTCTTCGAAACTTTACAAAACGGAGCAAACTGCCATTTAAGGCACAAGATACGGATTATATTTACTTGTTCTCGCTCATTTACGGACGGGCCCGTCCGTGCCATTCCAACCATTATAGTTCAGCCTCAACTATGTTTTGCTTCTGCTTCGAATTTAAGGTAACCTATTTGATTAGGTTTGTTCGCTCACAAAAAAATTGGATTTTTGGTGTCCGAAATGAAAATCTAGTAATGAACTCAGTGAATGCCTGAGAATAAAGAACACGAGCAAAAGGAATGCAAGAACAAGCGATGCAAATCCTAATACAAATCCTACAAATTACTTCAACGCCCTCGCTTTTGCTTATAGCAAAACATATATCTGACCACAAACTGAGAAAGATAATAAAAAAGCAATCAATGAGAATAGCAAGAGAATGATCGAATCACAACAAAATACCCTTTTATAACCCCCGTATAGTTAGCAGCACTATGTCGGGAATTTTGATTTTTTTGGTGCCCCGAATTTGGAAAACATTTGGAAAAATTTGGAAAACCATTTTTAGAATTTGGAAAACTATAGTTTAAAAGTTATTAACAATTAAAGGTTTGGCTTATAGTTAGCAGCCCATAGAAACAAAATTAGACTTTTTTGGTGTTAATCGATGGGGAACAGTTTGGACAAATTTGGAAAACCAGTTTTAGAATTTGGAAAAAGTGTAATTTAATAATAAACAAAAAATGTAAAAGTATTGACAGAATATATAAACAAATACTCGTAACGTAACGCATTAGGACACGTTGGGACATAAAAACGGGCTTACATCTGCCAGTAAAAACGAGTTTTGTTTTCTTATTAATTCGTAAGGTATTCGCTTAAAAAATATCAACGCGAAAATATTTTTTTATGAATAACTAATTTATAATTTTGAAATTCTTAAGAGTAATTGCAAAATTTTGAAATCAATATTAATACTCTTTATGAGTTTTTATAATTCAAAAAACCTTAATATATCAGCTAATCTTCATTATTTATATGTTAAAAATTTTTTCAAATTATCAAATTAATGAAATTATTTCATTTAAATAATTTTCAATATTTATAAATCTTGTGACTGAGCTCGTTAGATTTTTTCAGATTTTGAAAACCTTATTAAATTAGTTATTAACGTATATTTAAATGTTGAACATTTTCAAGAAACAATGCAGATACAAATTAAATTATCAAAAACTTTAAACATAAACTTTTCCAAGTAGTAAAAATTAATTTACAAATTCTAAAATTAATTAATTAAACTCCTCACAAATTTTCAGAATTTGGAAAAACTTAATTAATTAGTTATAAACAAATGTTTAAAATTTTATGAATTACCATTACCAAAAATTCTCAAAAATATCTCTGTTAAACAAATATTCATAACTTTTTAAATATGCTTTTCCAAATTCTGAAAAAGGTTTTCCAAATTTGAGAATTATTTCAATAAACTCCTTACAAATTTTCAGAATTTGGAAAATCTTAATTAATTAGTTATAAACAATTGTTTAAAATTTTAAGAATTACCAATTCGAAAAATTCTCAAAAATATCTCTGTTAAACAAATGTCCATAACTTTTTAAATATGCTTTTCCAAATACTGAAAAAGATTTTCCAAATTTGAGAATTATTTCAATTAACTCCTTACAAATTTTCAGAATTTGACAAACCTTAACTAAATAGTTATAAACAATTTTTTATTTGTTGAGAATTACCAATACGAAAAATTCTCAAAAATATCTCTGTTAAACAAATTTCCATAACTTTTTAAATACACTTTTCCAAATTCTGAAAAAGATTTTCCAAATTTGAAAATTATTTCAATAAACTCCTTACAAATTTTCAGAATTTGACAAACCCTAATTAATTAGTTATAAACAATTTTTTATTTGTTGAGAATTACCAATATGAAAAATTCTCAAAAATATCTCTGTTAAACAAATATTCATAACTTTTTAAATATGCTTTTCCAAATTCTGAAAAAGATTTTCCAAATTTGAGAATTATTTCAATAAACTCCTTACAAATGTTCAGAATTTGGAAAATCTTAATTAATTAGTTATAAACAATTGTTTAAAATTTTAAGAATTACCAATTCGAAAAATTCTCAAAAATATCTCTGTTAAACAAATGTCCATAACTTTTTAAATATGCTTTTTCAAATTCTGAAAAAGATTTTCCAAATTTGAGAATTATTTCAATAAACCTCCTTACAAATTTTCAGAATTTGACAAACCTTAACTAAATAGTTATAAACAATTTTTTATTTGTTGAGAATTACCAATACGAAAAATTCTCAAAAATATCTCTGTTAAACAAATTTCCATAACTTTTTAAATATGCTTTTCCAAATTCTGAAAAAGGTTTTCCAAATTTGAGAATTATTTCAATACACTCCTTACAAATTTTCAGAATTTGGCAAACCTTAATTAATTAGTTATAAACAATTGTTTAAAATTTTAAGAATTACCCATTCGAAAAATTCTCAAAGATATATCTGTTAAACAAATGTCCATAACTTTTTAAATATGCTTCCAAATTCTGAAAAAGGTTTTCCAAATTTGAGAATTATTTCAATAAACTCCTTACAAATTTTCAGAATTTGGAAAACCTTAATTAATTAGTTATAAACAATTGTTTAAAATTTTAAGAATTACCAATTCGAAAAATTCTCAAAAATATCTCTGTTAAACAAATGTCCATAACTTTTTAAATATGCTTTTCCAAATTCTGAAAAAGATTTTCCAAATTTGAGAATTATTTCAATAAACTCCTTACAAATTTTCAGAATTTGACAAACCTTAACTAAATAGTTTTAAACAATTTTTTATTTGTTGAGAATTACCAATACGAAAAATTCTCAAAAATATCTCTGTTAAACATATTTCCATAACTTTTTAAATACGCTTTTCCAAATTCTGAAAAAGGTTTTCCAAATTTGAGAATTATTTCAAAAAGCTCCTATCAAATTTTCAGAATTTGGAAAACCTTAATAAATTAGTTATAAACAATTTTTTATTTGTTGAGAATTACCATACGAACATTTCTCAAAAATATTTCTGTGAAACAAATGTCCATAACTTTTTAAATATGTTTTTCCAAATTCTGAAAAAAGGTTTTTAAAATTTGAGAATTATTTCAAAAAGCTCCTATCAAATTTTCAGAATTTGGAAAACCTTAATAAATTAGTTATTAGCAATAAATTGTTTAAATATCGTATTTACTCAAGTTTAAAGTTCATCAAAAGCCAAAACGTATTTATATCAAATAGTCTATATGCTATCATCGATCTAAAAAATGAACGCGGTATATGTAGATTTCTTGTCCCAAATTGCGAGAGCACCATTTTGACAACTCTTTTGTCAGTTGCTATTTTTGCTTTTGTTTATTTTATATTTTTTGTTTTAAATAAATAATTTTCTGATCCCGATTGCTGGCCAACGTCATACAATTGCGCAGCCCCAGGTTTTGCGCTGCCTGCTCGATCTGGGTAAAGGAGTCTTGCGCAGCTTGTTGGCTTCTGCCGATGGTGTCGATGTCGTCTGCGAAAATCGGTATCTCCCTGGACTTGGTGACGATAGTCCCTGTTGCTGACGTGCCAGAGGAATGGATTTCTTTCTCCAACTCGAGCTTGAAAACGAAGAAAATTTCACAGAAAAATAAAACTGCACAAATCTTCGGGAACGCGTTGAACATAAAAGTTAACCATTTTGTAAGCATCCAAGGCGTATGATTAAGGCTCAGAAAGGAAGGAAAACGCAGGAACACTTGCGTTTGTGATTTTTGTGAAAAAGTGGTTGCAGAAAACTAGCTTCTATTCAAAGCGAAATCGAATTTGATAAATTTTATTTCTAATAGAAAAAAAGTTATCAAATTCTATTTACTTTTTTAATTTACAGCTGGAGTGCGGACCATCCTTGCCGCCATGTCACAGCGGCCAGTGAGCTTCAATAGGCGGTAGATAGCGCTCGACAAAAACGCCACACATACTTGGTCATAACCAAGTATGCGGTTCTAAACGCAGAGTTAAAACTCGCTCAGTTTAAAGGGTCTTTAATATTGTTTGCATTGGTTCCTTCACCACCTTTGCGTTTATTTGACATAGCTAGTATATATATGTATTTACATATGAATTCTGAGTTTATTAATAAAAAGAAAGCAACTTTTGTGTGAATAATAATCATATATCGCCTGTTGATTGCCGCGAAAGAATCGTCCATTAATCATTTTCCGTTTGGCTTAGTATCCCAGCTGATATTTTTTAAATTTCAAACTGACGTAAAATGAAACTTATTTTTCTGTCCAAAGAATTTCCTGGGGCTGAAATTGTCAGGAGAGAGAAATAGTTTACTCTTTCGTGAGCATTCTTTTGTCAAAAACTACGAATTTTGTGTCTTGTGGAACAGTATTTGGCTGTTTTTCGTAAGAATTGGCTAAAATTCGTAGTTTTGGGGAGCACGTGGAACAAGGCTTTTAATAAAAAAAAGGTCTCAGTTCGGACTTCTGACTCTTTAGTGGGGCAATTTAACGTTGGAGTTTTACATTTAGGATAAATAATTATTTAGGTACCTTTTCCATTCGATTTTTCACTCTCGAAGGACATTTTTTTCCATATCTACAAAATATATTTTACGTGTGCATAATGAAAACTACGTATATATGCACTACCAAAATGGGCCCGACCGGGTCGCACCTACTTGCTTTAATGTGCTTAGTGACATTGGAAGGCAGGATCTTTGACGAAACAAGAATTATTAACATTAAAAAATCACATGATATAAACTTATAAAAAGTATTAAAATCACAGCACTTAACGGTATTTCGTAAAACAGAGTACGCCATTATGCATCTTAATTAACCATGTATTTATGAAAAAACTATATAGAAAATACTGGATTGATTTTGATAAAATCGTGTTTGTTATTTTTAGTTTTTTGAAGAAAAAAATTTTTTTTTGATATCTGGGTATGTAGTTTTTGGGAGTTTATTTATAAACATACAACTAATCATAAAATTAAGAATATTTTTTTATTGGTTTTTAAAATACATATTGAATTAAAAAAAAGTTTCCACCATTAATTATTATGTAACAGAAAAAAATTAATATTAAAGATGTTTTTATGCAAAAATATTTGGCTGCTTAGATGTTAACAAATATAAAATTTTAAAGAATGAAAGGAAGGAAATATCGAACCAGGCAAGGCGTTCCATATTCGTGTGGTGCGACTAAAGAAAGAATCTATGTACTTTAACAGTACGCCTGAAGTTGGGCTGAAGGGTAAACTGATGGGAATTCCTTGCAATGCGAGTATTAGGGTTGAATTGTTTCAGGGGAGGAATGCAACTGACTATTTCGATGGAGCATTGGTTATACAAATAAATTGCACGACTGGATCGCACGTACTTGCTCTTATGTGCGGTTACAGCTTGGAATAAATTTTGAAAAATATTAAGGGAACTTCAAAGATTATATTCGATTTTTCTGACTTTTGATTGTTTGAAAAAAGTACGTAAAATAGTTTTCAACGGAAAAATTTAAACTAAATTTTTCAAAAAATATTAAAAATACAAAAAAAAAAGTTTTTGAAAAAAAATTAATGCAAAATTACTCAGGCTACCTACATCTTCTTGAATATCAATTTTGATTGTAATCGGATCACGAGTTTTCGAAAAAGTCGAAGAAACAAAACCGGTCCTATGGGAGGTACCGTTTTTAGCCCACCATATTAATTTTTTTTGTTCACCAAAATATAATGCATACCTACAGTAGTACACTAATTTTTTTTATAAAAATTCTTGGAGCCGTTTTCGAGAAAAATAAGCTTTATATGACAGGTACCGTTAATTTTTGAGCTAAAAAAAAAATTGAAAAACTCCTCTGTAGAATGTCAAAATAACCTTAAGTTCAAAATTTGAAGACGATTGGCGCAACCGTTTAGGCTGCAGTCCAAAATACATCCGTACAGACAGACAGACAGACGGACAGAATTTTGTTAGTAACTCAAATATGTTTCTCTATCATCGTAATGTCATGTTTGATTATCTTTAATTTTTTAATCTGTCCGAATGCATAACTTGCATTATATTACCTATAATCGCTGTAAGTAATTCTGTTATTTTTCAGTCGCCTATCATTTTCAAAGTTCTCTTTTTATTTATATCAAGAAAACTTAAGTATGTTATGGGAACACCTGCCCAAATATGTGAATTATACTCAAGTTTTGGTAAAACTTCCTGCATCTTTAAAGAAAACCTAAACATCTCGCAGCATTCTTGGCGACTGTAAATATGTAGTCAATACACAGAAAGTGGTCTGTAGTGCACATACCGAGAACTGAGAGGTAGATAGTTTCTTCGATGCAAGTGCCACTCATGGATAGTGGCATTTGGGGTGTATTCCGCTTTAACGACAAAAGACAACATTGAGGCATTAAATTCTACACGATTCCTAATTCCCCATTGTGCAATGCTGTCAAGATCAGAATTTAATGAGCTTATCACACGCTGCCGTTCCAGTTCCATATCCGAAGAAAATGGATGTGAATCTCGAAGCGAATATGAACTGCCGAGCTTACTGGGGTCAGCGAAACAGTTAATTGGATTAGTTGTTTCAGATAATAAGTCGTTGATAAAAAAATATAAGGAAAAGGGTTGGAGACAAAACAGAGCCCTGGGCTCTGGATATACTATCAAATCACCAGTGGACCTATTGCTACGAAAGCCGTACTGCCAGTCATTAAGAAGCTTTCGTTCTTCGTAATATTTCTTAGGCTGAAAATTGATTTGCGTCTCCATGACCTTAGAAAGAAGTAACAAATGGGAACATTTTCAGAAATGTTTTTTAAAACAAATGTTTCTTTTGTGTGTGGATACACCTCTATAGGTATATACTGTGAAGTTCTGGCCTGGATCTCAACAAATAATTCGAGTTCGAATTAGTACTCAGTCAAAACATATTTGAAATATGGTGCATACTTTAAGGAGTACGGTTGTTGTACACAGAATGTATCCCACAGATGTCGTTAAGTTACAAACAAAATGTATCTTCCGAATATCTTAACATTTTGTTTCCACATCACAATACTTTCATAATATGAATCTTGTAAAAAGCTGTTATTTTGATATTAAAAACACATTTGATTTTTATTTATGTGTATTTTATGAAAATCCTTGCATAGGCATATACACAGGTCAAAAACTCATCAAGTATTCGAGAGCGTGTGAGTAAATTTTATTCTACATTATCTATACACGCCTCAAGCATTAATCTTCAATCATTCATTTGTACAAACAATTTTAATTGAAAGGACGTAGTTTCTTATTGTGCGCTCTCTATTTTGTATAAATCAAGTATGTTGCTTGGTCGCTGTCCTAGTGAAAATGAGAATTTTCTTGATCACACAGTCAATCATGAATATACACACATCATCTTCATTATCTTCTTTCTAGGACTTCTAGGTTCGGAGATAGCTTTATTCTTTGTTTTGATTTTTTTCACTATCGTTGTATTTGGTTTTCAAAAGACACTTTTTCGAGACTGCATTCTAAATAGAAATCTTTAAATGCAAACCTGATTGAAGCTTAATGAAACGAAAATTCGTCACGACAAAGAGACAAACACATAAATATGTATATAGGACTGTTAGCTTTTCGAGTTGTTTAGTATATTACCTTTCCACTTGTTTCCTGTTTATAATATAAAATTTGAAAATAAAAAGATATAAAGGTTTTTTTCAGTTTGGTTTGTATTTTAGTATGGAAAAATTTGAACAACTGGCATAAAGATTCTTAGGAATCAGCAAATAAATTAAAATAGCTTAATTATGTTTGATGGAACGAAAAACTTATGATGTGGGTAGGTATTTATTTATGTACCTATAATAAGGTTCAGGTTGGAAGGAAGAAGAAGAATTTCTTTAGTAATAATTATAATTTTGTTTCATGGTTTCTGTTGTTGAAATTTCAATATTTAAATATGTAAATACACCATTTATGGACTCTGTTATTACATGTTGTTGTTAGTTTTTCATTCTTTTTTCTGAATTTTCTCGCATTGTAGATGAAGAAAATTTTGGTTGAATTTTGTTGTTAAGAGGTTAAATATTGTATGTGCCGTCGGAAATCTGTGCTGAATTTGGAATGAATTAAAATGCACCCGAATGGATTTGTTTATTACCCAATTGGTGGGTTTTGTTGCTGCAACTGGCTTCTATTCATTGCCTGACACTTCGGAGAGTCTACTTAGATCGGATAAATCAGAGTCGTCCGATGTGTGTTTAGGGTGTTGGAGGATGGAATGTACGAAATATTTTCCTCCTTATAATATATTTACTTTATCAAACAGGTCAAAATCTCATCAAGCATGGGAGATTGCGTTTGTGAAAATATCACATGTATATGTTGTGTGTCTGCTTGAAGAAATATCAAAACTTTTTGATTTTTGTTTAATCAAGTAGCAAGCATTGATGTGTTTATATTCAGGACAGAGACGAGGCAACTTACTTGAACTAAACAAAATACAAAGCAAATGATAAGAAACTCTACGTCCTTTGAATTCATAATGTACGTAAAATGAATGATTGAAGATTTATGCTTGAAGGGTGTATTAATTTTTGTTTGGAAAGGTTCTTTCCGTCGGCTTTTTGGTCACTGTAGTTTTCGCAATGAAACAACTATGTTACATTAGCTTTTCCCGACGTTTCCGCAGGGGTTGCTGCCTTCCTCAGGGGAACTTTATTTGAACAAAAATACAAAAATACAATACAATACAATAAGCGATAAGTGAGAATATTACACTTAATTTTTTAGGTAAACAATTAAAAAAAAAAAATTAAACAAAAAAATGACACTTCGAATGAAGTTTCGTCTGTATTTAAAAAAACAAAAGAAAGAAAACTATGACGATGAAGACACTAAAGAACAATAAACGGAGTTTTGTGTGTCTTGTTTTCTATTCATATTATTATTGTTGTTTAGAATGTGTAATGTTTCTAAGGTATAACGTTTAGATACATGTTTCTCTGTTTGTAAGATTTTGACATCTTCGAAGTTTGGAGAATGACAACTTTCGATGATGTGACTTGCCAGGACTGTTTTGCCAGAACTATTGGATTTTATATCAGATTTGTGGTTTGAGATCCGCTGTCGAAGAAATTGTTTTGTAGTTCCTATATAGCATAGGTTGCAAGGTTCGTTCGGTTTGCCGTTGCAATTGATTTTGTAGATAACGTCCGTTTGTTTGTCTTTGTCTGGTTTTGTTTTTAGTTTAGTATATATATGGTTCAGCGTTTTGTTTGATTTGAAAGCTAAACGAACATCTTTTACATTTTTGTTGATAACTTGTTTGAAGTTTTCAGTGAGTTTTGGAACGTACACTATACTTTTATAGAAACCATTGTTCGGATCCTCTGTTCTTGTAGTTTATATTTGTCTTTTAAGATTAAACCACGAATTATGGCAGGAGGATAGCCATTATCTTTGAGGATTTGAGTTATTCTTTTTTCGTTGGAGGGTTGAAATTGTTCGCTGCTGAGAGCAAAATCCTTTTTTACGAGGTTGGAGGCAGTGTTCATGATGATATGTTTAGCTTGGTTCGAACGAAAATTGATTATTCTGCCTGACGCTGTGTGTTTTTGATGCCAGTTGTACAATAAGCTGTCGCTTTCCCTGTGGACTTTAACATCAAGAAATTAAATCGCATTATTGTGTTCCATTTCAACAGTGAATTGTATTTTTGGGTGGAATCCGTTGAGGATAAGAAGCACTTTGTCAACTTCCTGTTTGTCAATCACAGCAAATATGTCGTCTACATATTTAGCGATGAACGAAGGTCTCTCTTTCATGGCATCGAAACATTCGTCTAGTACGTGATCTAGTACTAAGTCAGCGATTGTAGGTGAAAGAGGGTTGCCCATAGGCATTCCAAAAATCTGCTTGAAGATATCATCTTTGAATTGTAGATAATTGTTTTCCTTGAGACAAAAATCTAGTATCTCTAAAATTTTTTTCTGATTGATGTTGGTATTCTTACTTATTAATTCCCATTTCTTTTTTACTATGGTGACAGCTAGTGATATGGGAATGTTTGTAAAAAGAGACACTACATCATAAGATAATAGAACCTCGTTGGCTTTTAATTTAATATTTTTTGATTTCTCAATAAATTCCAACGAATTTTTAATCAAGTATGTTGATTTTGTCGTCGCGTACTGTAAAATTTTACCAACAAATTTTGCAAGCTCATAACATGGTAATTTTATTGATGACGTAATGGGTCGCAAGGGCATGTATGGCTTATGGATTTTAGGTAAGCCATAGATAGATGGAACTTGTGCTGTATATGTTGTCATTCTCCCTTTTTCTCGATCATCAATAAAATTATTGTTTCTTAGCCACTTAACTAGTTCGTTGTTGCGAGTCTGTAGTGTTGTTGTTGGGTTGTTTCTCACTCGCCTATATGTATTTCTATCAGACAACAGTTCACTCATTTTTTTATCATACTCTACCCGTTCCATCGCCACTGTGACGTTCCCTTTGTCAGCTGGTACTATGACGATGTTCTTGTGTTGTTTAAGGAAATTGGTTGGCTGGGTGTTTACGTTTAATACATATTTGGCAAATACACAAATATAAACTACAAGAACAGAGGATCCGAACAATGGTTTCTACAAAAGTATAGTGTACGTTCCAAAACTCACTGAAAACAACAAAAATGTAAAAGATGTTCGTTTAGCTTTCAAATCAAACAAAACGCTGAACCATATATATACTAAACTAAAAACAAAACCAGGCAAAGACAAACAAACGGACGTTATCTACAAAATCAACTGCAACCGCAAACCGAACGAACCTTGCAACCTATGCTATATAGGAACTACAAAACAATTTCTTCGACAGCGGATCTCAAACCACAAATCTGATATAAAATCCAATAGCTCTGGGAAAACAGCCCTGGCAAGTCACAGCATCGAGAGTGGTCATTCTCCAAAATTCGAAGATGTCAAAATCTTACAAACAGAGAAACATGTATCTAAACGTTATACCTTAGTAACATTACACATACTAAACAACAATAATAATATGAATAGAAAACAAGACACACAAAACATTTCTTCCGTTTATTGTTCTTTAGTGTCTTCATCGTCATAGTTTTCTTTCTTTTGTTTTTTTTTTTAAATACAGACGAAACTTCATTCGAAGTGTTATTTTTTTGTTTAATTTTTTTTTTACTTAAAAAAGTAAGTGTAATATTCTCACTTATCGCGTAATGTATTGTATTGCATTTTTGTATTTTTGTTCAAATAAAGTTCCCCTGAGGCAGCAACCCCTGCCGAAACGTCGGGAAAAGCTAATGTAACATAGTTGTTTCATTGCAAAAACTAAAGTGACCAAAAAGCCGACGGAAGGAACCTTTCCAAACACAAACTAATAACTCAAAATTGGTCAATAAAATATTCTTAATGAAGTGTGTATGCAATGTAAAGCAGAATTTACTTACACTCCTCCTCCTCCAATGCTTGATGAGATTTTGACGTGTGTATATGCCGCTTTAGGGTGATGGTATAAGTGCTTG
This sequence comes from Platycheirus rosarum, assembly GCA_963971375.1. Lineage (NCBI taxonomy): Eukaryota > Metazoa > Arthropoda > Insecta > Diptera > Syrphidae > Platycheirus > Platycheirus rosarum. The sequence goes on along the minus strand of OZ020509.1, from coordinate 29,525,419 downwards.
GCCTTGTCTTTGACGTCAAGATTGTATTTAGTAGCCTTCGGTACGGGCAGAGCCGGTCGGATGTTTCTTCATGTCACACAGTGATCCGCCCAATGATTGTTGTTCAACGAATAACCAAAGCAATCTTCCTGTAGATGTTACTCGCAGCTTCTTCGAATGTAGTCAATTCCACGCGTGAGAAATTCATAAAGTTAAATCATTTCTTGGGCAGAACAAGAGAACAGGCCTTTTTTCATCCAAATAAGTTTGCTACAATGCAACTTGACTGGCTTGACTAGATTCACCACCTGAATATGTTGACGACATCTTGACCCCATCCGGAATACTATTGTCTTCATCCGCAGGTAAGATAGCGACATTTGACCATCAACTTTAGTCGGTTGATGATTTCGAAATGTGATTTTGTATGGGAAATGAGATTATTTTGAATCAAATTTGGAAATTTGATACGAAATGAGCTCATTTGGCCTAATGAAAACGTAGTATAAATAAACAAATAAAATAGCAATCTAATCTAAACTAAAATGTCTCAATGTCAAAAAAACAGAATTCCAGGATTCCAGTGGAAAACTGCAAGTGATGCCAGATTTTTTAATTTTCTGAATGATCACATCACGCAGACTGAAAATTTAATTTGATCACATGTGACTATCAGAAATTTGACACATATCACCTTATCCGATTCTACCCCGGGTTCTTATGGCTGAAACAAGAATCCCTCTGAGGACTAAGACCTTGTTTAAATAAATTACACGACTGGATCACACTTACTTGCTCTTATGTGCGATCACAAGCTTCGAATAAAAACTTTTTATTCGATTTTTCTGACTTTTGATTGTTTTAAAAAAGTACGTAAAATAGTTTTCAGCGGAAAAATCGAAACGCCTTTTTATTTCCTTAGAAAATGTGAAAAAGTGTGATTTTTTTAATCGTAGAAACGGTTTATAAATAAAACAAAAAAAAAAAACAAAATTAAAAAAAAATCTATCTACCCGTTTTGAAAGTATTGAATTATTATGAATTATTAAAAATAAAGTTTTCGAAAATATTTTAAAATAAAATCAATGATTTTATTTTAAATTTCCAAATTTGATTCAAAATCATCTCATTTCCCATACGAAATTACATTTCGAAATTTATGTATAACAAACGTCAAAGTTGATAGTATAAAAAGTCAAAGAAGAAAATAAAAAGGTAAGAGGGCACGACTGGGTCGTTTTCATAAGAGCATGAAAACGTAGTATTAGGCTACATGAATATCAATTTTCATTGAAATCGGATAACCAGTTTTCGAGAAAGTCGAAAAAAAAACGTAGTTCAATATACATCCGTATAGACGGACAGACAGACAGAATTTTGCCAGTAACTCAAATATGTTTCTCTATCATCGTAATGTCATGTCTGATTGTTAGAATTTTTTTTTACGAATGCATAACTTCCCTTATAGTCCCTATGCATCCCAATTAAAAATACTTGAACAACCCAAATTATCATTTTAGTTTGATAAGTTTTTATTGTGATCCGTGTTTATTTTATGTTTTGATTAATTTGCACTTTAAAATACCTGTGCTTTGGATGTGACACAATGGAATATTTATACGTGTGCGGCCGTCACATGTATTTTTTGAGTATACATAATTATTTGCGCGAAAAAGGGACATAGTGCAAATTTATTGCATCAGAATGTCGGTTTACATATATCTTCATTTTCTAGCAAATGGCACAGAATATTTGTTTTTCTTATTTTGATAATTTAATATTTTGATAGTAATTGGTAGCTTTTGGTTTTTGTCTAATGTGATTTTCTTTTGGTAAAGACGGATTTTGATCTCAGATTTCGGATTTTGCCTGCCCAAACGAAATTGAAACACATTAATCCGTTTTTGTAATTGTATTGGTTTGGAAGGTACAACAGAAGTTGCAAGCACAGAGGGTCCAGAAGAGAGAGGAGAACAAAACTTCAACTTTGACGTTCGAGAAATGTCAACTTTATTGTAGTGTGTGTGCAAATATGTGTTAAATCTCGATTGAAAACAAGATTTCAGATTTTGCTCTGAGATCAAAAAAAGATTGAGCTGTTGACCAAAGAAAATCACATTTCGCTGTCAGATCAAAAAAAAAGATTGATCTCAGATCAAAAAAAAAAATGATCTGACGTACCAAAAAAAATCACATAATGTTCTTCAGGGAGGTGAATCGAGGCACTCGAATGTGCCCAAGAACAATGTCAAAAATTATAGTAAATTTATGGGAAGCATTTCTTTCTTTGTAATTTGGCAATTATTGAAAAAAAAGACAGTTGTTGGCTTTGTTGCGTTCAGGTTAATAGCATTCAATTTTGACGTGAAAATTTGAAAATTGTTGTAAAAATGAGAAAAACTGCTCACCTGAACTATGGAAATTATAGGGACCTCCAAATGCAGAATAACCTACTATAATCAAGATGAACATGTTCGTCTTCACCATAATCTTGATCTTGATTTCTCCTATTTCCTATAATCTTGATTTATCAAGATGTTCTTGATTTTTATCTTCCCTCTATATCGAACGAGTATGATTTTTATATGTTATATCCTACTTTTTTGCAGAAGTCAAGTTGCAGAATAGTGAAAATCCACCATAACTTGTAGTTCATGCGATATCGGAAGACTGCGATTAATGATTGGCTATGTTATGATTAGAATTAGGCATTTGCGTTGTCTCGAGATTTAAGAACTCTTGGTTATCTTTAAATCTTCGAATTTTGAAAAAATTCAACAATTCAATCTTCCAGAAACATTTTTCATACTTAAGGTTGCGCTTTCACTGAAAGTTTCAATTTGTTAAGTCCCAATTTGAAAAGCCATTGCATTTCCAACTTAAGTTAATCGTCAAATATAAGTTCACTTTTCGAACGCTAGAATAATGAACGCTGTCATCTGTCACATTTCTTAAAATGTCAAAATATCAAAAGCACGTTTGATTTGAGATTTTTTAAAGTTTAAACCTAATACCATACTTTTTTGTAAATTCTATTAAAATATTTTACTATAAAATGGAAGAAGAAGTAGTTGTTGAATCAGAATCCTCAGTAAATTTTGTCCCCGTAATATGCTTCGTCAAGCGTGGAATCGCCAAAGAGCAACCAGAAAAAATTGTACTTACCCAAGAAGAGCTGGCCAGGGTTATAAAAGAAACCAAATCCCAACTAGCTGGTGACGATGACAGTGATGCCTCAGGTGGGGAAGATTCTGCATCAGATGCAGATATGGACACTGCCGACCCAAACGTAGCTCCAGCCCAACAATCTGATGAATTTGCTTTTGACAATTACGATAACGAAGAACACATCCGAGTCGCAAATATAGCAAACATTGCTGAAGTTGATCCAGACAATAATTTGGAAGATGAAGAAGATTCTGAAGCCGAAGATGAATTAATAAAGCCAACGGATAATCTCCTTCTTGTGGGCCATGTTACTGATGATGCAGCTTCATTAGAAGTATGGATTTTCAATGAGGAAGAAGAGTCCCTTTACACCCATCACGAGTTTATTCTGCCCAGCTTTCCTCTTTGTATAGAATGGCTCAATCATGACCCAGGCAGCGAAACGGCTGGTAATCTTTGCGCAGTTGGTTTCATGGATCCTATCATCACCATTTGGGATTTAGACATTCAAGATCTAATTGAACCCACATTCAAGCTGGGATCTAAAGGGAACCGCAAGAAGAACAAAGCCCCTTATGGTCACACTGATGCTGTATTAGATTTGTCGTGGAACAAGCAATTTCCTCATATCCTAGCTAGTGGTTCAGTCGATCGGTCCGTCATTCTCTGGGATTTGGACGAAGGAATGCCGCACACAACTATCTCTAGCTTCAAGGAAAAAGTTCAGTCAATAGAGTTCCATTCCGTAGATGCCCAGAGTTTGCTAACTGGCTCTGCTGATGGACGAGTGCGTCTGTACGATTGCCGCAACGCTGAAACTCCAGAAGCCGGTCTATTGAAATGGAAAATCCGCGGTGAGATCGAAAAGGTTGTTTGGAACCCTGTCGATTTGGATAACTTCATTGTTGGCACGAGTGATGGTCAGTTGCATTACGCCGACAGGAGAAAACCATCAGAATTTCTTTGGTCAACAAAAGGACACAATGAAGAAATATCAGGAATTTGTTTCAATACAGAGAAAAAGAACTTACTAACGACAACATCTACAGATGGCAACCTTAAAGTGTGGAAATTTGACGAAAGCCTGATCAGCCAAGTCTATGAACATAATTTTGATATGGGTATGTTGCATTGCATGCGGCAGTGTCCAGAAGATCCATTTACTTTGGCATTCGGTGGAGCGAAGGTACCGAGGTGTAGGGTATTTAATATTAAGAATTTCGAACCGGTCCGGAGAGCTTTTGACATTCCATCTGTGCTGGAGTAAAGTTAATTGATTTCCATATTTTTTATTGTACATTTCTTTTTCTTAAAAAATAAAAGCAACATTTTAATAATGATATTTGTTTTGTGTTTATTTGGGATAGCAATAATCAAAATAGAATTTTATGTTATGGTGCGAGGATATATTTTTTAGCCATGGCCACGTTTTCTTCTGATTCATCCAATCAAAATGTAAAATATAAACGTATAAACGCTTTATAAATTCTAGCCAGACCAGGAGGAAAATACTTCTTACACCGATACAGAAAACCTAAGCCCTTAGCAGCATTCTTGGCGATCTCAAATATATGGTCGTTTCAACGGAGGTCGTCGTTGACACACATACCGAGTACTGAGAGCTTTTCGGTTTCTTCAATGTAAGTGCCATTCATGGACAATGACATTGGGGGAATGTTTAGCTTTAACGACAGAAGACAGCATTGAGTTTTCGAAGCATTAAACTCCACACGATTTCTATTACCCCATTTGACAATGCTGTATAAATCGGAGTTTAATGAGCTTGACATATGGTACCGTTGCAATTGTACGTCCGAAGGCGAAGAACGTGAAATATCGAACCAATATGAAAAGCTAATGGTAGAGTCGTCAGCAAAACAGTTAAGTGGATTAGAAGTAACAGACAGAAGATCATTTATAAAAATGAGGAAGAGTCGGAGACAGAACAGAGCCCTGGGGCACACCAGCATTTATTTTGTGGGAATCAGACTTGAATCCGTCCAGAAGATAGCTTCTAATCCAACGAACAAGTGCACTCATTTTCCATAAGAGCTTCATGCCAAACTCTATCAAATGCCTTGGAGATATCAATAGCAATAATCTTACTTTCACCAAAGCGATGTAAAGATTTGTTCCACTGTTCGGTGAGATATGCCATCAGATCACCAGTGGAACGGTTGCTGCGCAAGCCATACTGACGAACATGGAGAAGCTTTCGATCTTCGAGATATTTCTTAAGCTGATGGTTAATCAGCGTTTCCATGACCAGAAAGAAGGGATGTTAGTGCTATGGGTCGGTAGGAGGGGGAGGATAGGTCACTTTTCTTAGGGTCATGCTAGACAAATACTGTTTTCCATCTTCTAGGTAAGATTCCAAGAAGTGTAGAAGCTATGGAAAAGCTTACGCAGTGGCTTTGCCAATGTGGAAGATCACCTCTAAGCTTATGAAAATGAAGTTTCTTATAATTAAATATTTCACAACTGGTTTCTTTCAACTTGTAGTGTTTAGCGACAAATTTTTCTAAGATATTGTATGGAAATGACAACCAACTAGCAGTTCATACTTAATAGGTTCATGATTCATATTATTCATTATTTCTTAAAGTATAGTCCGTTTCAAAACACTTGTCCATTGGAAAGCTGCGCAGAGAGAGCCAGTTTCCAGCCAGTTTATTAGTTTTATACCTCTATACAAAATTGCTGTCTGCGTGAATCCGTTACGCTGATCAAGCGCAAAGATGGTTGCACGCAGTTTTTTTGTTTTTGCGTGTATACGATAAAGAATCAGTGGAAATTTTCCAGTAAAAAGAAAACATGCGCAGAAAATGGACAAGTGTTTTGAAACGGGCTATACTTACTTCTTTTATGGTAGAAGACAACGCGGCATGCCTTGCTTACGTTTGAAGGATGGCTTAGACGAGAACGCCTGAAGCCTTGGGGTACGCAACTGGATGGCGCAGGCCAACAATCAGGATGTATGGAACACTTGTATGGACACTTTTTCGATGTGAATACCGGGCACGCAGTGAGTGCACCCTCATGCGCCCCAGGTATTTTCTTGGTGTAAGATATCGGTGCTATCAAAATTAAAAATTTAAATTCAAATCAGCTGTTGGCAGAAGTTCGTTTCAGAGAAGGAAGGTGTGGTGTGCTATTTTATGGTATCAAATATTTCGTAGATTATTTTGTAGGTTTTAAGTTATTAATGTGTATATAGACAAAATATTGCTTTCGTTGGTCATTTTATTAACTTCTATTTATTTGCCACTGTTTAAAGAAAATGAAAGAAATGTCAAAAAATAGAAATGTTGCACTGAGCTGTTCGATGTTAATTCAACACCGGAGCAGCTATGCAGTTTTTTGGCAGCTTGACTAATTGCACTGACATTCCCCAGTGCGCACTGGGGCGGGGAACATCGGACAAACTTGATACTTCGTAACTTACTTTTGTTTCTTGAACGTTATGGCAGCGTATTAAATATGAACAAAACAAACAAATTTAAATTTCTTTACATTTGGCTCGCAGGACCCACATGAAAGTGGTCGACTTTTACAACATGAGGTATTCATATACTATAATCACGTTCCACGAGCTTTTCGTGAAATACAAGAGGAAGAGAAAAAAACCAAGGACGAAAGCATTCGACGCAGTTGCAAAAATCTATTATTCGTCCCTTAAAATCTTTGGGGAACTTCTCATTTTTGAAAAACTCGCCCAGGATGTTATTAAGGCAAAACGAGCGTTCGAATATCCCGGATTATGCACTAACAGTTTCGTCGTTAAAAGCTTTGGCTAAATATCACGCTGTCATTTGTTATGCAAGCGAAACGTTTAATTACTTTGTTTTGCAAACAAAGGTTTGTAATCAAATTGTTTTTTTTTTCATTTCGGACTCCGACGACAGCAATAGGAACATAGATAAGCAATGCATGTTAAGGGGAATTTCACCGCGTGCAACAAATGCAAGTGAGTTAGATTTATTTCACGATTTTATTGTTTTCAACTTAACGTAATCATTTTTCTTCTTTTTTTTTTTTACAGGTAGCCGTAACAACGTTGAGATAAGTTTAACCAATTAAGTTCCTTTACCATCTTCAAAATAATTCGCATTGCTTTATTCTGGATCCTCTTAATTCTTAAATTTAGTGGGGCAGTATCGCCATTTATTCGGCTTGTAGCAAGCTACAAAACGTAATCTAACTAACTGAATGGAAAGATTGGGACAGTTAGAGTCGTAACTTTAGATTTGGGGTACTGATATTTAAGTCAAAATACTCAGGGTTCGAATTTATACTTCGCAGCATACGTGTAAGAGTTTCTTTGGAGCGATAGGAGGTACGGTAGAAGGGTTAATATAAAAGACTAGGATCTCTCAGATTGGCTAATGTTGAAAAGAAATGGAATCATAAAGTGAAATGCAGTCAACGGACCCGGAAAAAAATCGGTGAATGAAAAGGATATCGGCCAAAGGAAAACGAAACAAGAACGACAACTGAGAGGATAATTCTCTTTTCGCCTACAAATTGAAAAAATCTCCCGTCAGCGACATATTCGTTTTCGCACCGGTCCCTGTATGGCTGCTTCTCACACGTATTCACATGCACAAAATAAAATTGCAGGCCTTGCAGCGCATGGTCGGTACGAGTCGCAGCCTGACACATGCAATAATAAAAATTAAAAAATATTTTGGGGATGTAGGAGTTTTGCAATGGGACGATTAATTCTTGACGTTATTTTTACGCGCCTTTTTTGTGAAGCGGTGTAACAAATGAAGTTTTCCATACTTCTGCGAATTCCCCTTGGGATAAAGATAATTTAAATATTTGAGAAAGGGGGACGGAGAGTTTGACAACATTTTTTAAGAAGAATTGCCGGGATTTTACCCGGCCCAAGAGAAAATTCTTCACCAAGTTGACACAACTTATTTTTAACAAATTCTTATCAATTGCGAAAGGGAAAAAGGGCCGATTAAAAATTCGGTGAGTAATTAAAACAACTTTCGTCTGGTTGAAAAGAATTATCGGTAAAGGATTGCTTACAAAATTAGGCAAAGAAATCTGATATATGTTTGAGTTTAGTTTAGTTTATTTAATTTTCTTATAAACTTACACATTAAGATTATTCACATCTTTTAAGTTAGTGAAAGTTTGTGAACACACATAAATAGAGAGACAAAAAAATTACAAATAATAAGAACAAATTTGATAGTATAGTAATACAAAAATAATAAAATATAATATAAGAAGAAAAGTGACTTTAAGTTGAAATATTTATTTAAATTTAAATTAATTAAAAGAAATACTAATTTAAGATATATATATAAGAAAGATAAAGATCATGAAAAGAGAAAAAAAGAATATCGGAGTAAAAGAAATAGACGAAGAAACCTAGTTTCGATAGAAAGAAGTTAGTTGCTTTAAATTGAGAACAAAGTATTGAGGTTATTTTGAAATGTATGGATGTCCCTGATGTCTCGTAAATAAGCGGGGAGTGAGTTCCAGAGGCGACCAGCAGCTATAAAGAATTGTCTCTCGGAGGTCAGACATAAAAAGCGAGGCAATATTATGCATGTAGATCTATTTGACGCTGGCAACCGGAGTTTTTCAAACAGATAGTTGGGTTGACGAGTTTTTACGATTTTAAATAGTAGGATTAAAGTTCGAAATTTGATGAAATTATTAAACGACATTTTAAGGAGGCTCTGCTGCAGATGTGACATGATCATACCTTCTTAACCCACAAATATAGCGTATGGTGCTATTAAAAGCCACTTTTAATTTATTTTTACTGCTTACATCGCAGTTGTAAAATATTTCGCACCCGTAAGTAAGAACTGGGGGCCTATTCCTGAATACGAGTCCAGTGAGATGTCACTCGAGAGCTCACAGTCGAGTCGAGTAAGAATCGGTATTCCACAACTCAAAAACATGACAGGACTCCGAAAATGTTGAACACACCCTTTGAATTGTAGCTAACTTCACTAAATGTTGACCTGACGTTTCACAAAAAAAACCTTTTGATTTGAGAACTAATCGTTAAATGTAATTTGATAGTAAATTAATCAGTTTAAATCGTAAAAGTGCAAAAAAAATTAATATGATAAGTACAGAGATGTTTTATAAAACAATTTTTGTATATTTGTTGCAAGTAATGGATTACAAATTTAAAACAAACGTTTATGCCAAATACCTACCACCAAAAAATATTTAAATTTTGTTTCTCAAAAACTTCATTAGAAAATTTTTTTCATCCATCACTGCTGCTCTCGAACACTTTTTAAACATGAATGCTTTCTCACAGAAAAAAGCGTCACTTTCGCAATCAGGAATAGGTATGTTTCATTCGAATGCCATTTGACGTTCGACATTCGAGTTGGGGAATACCGATAATTAGTGAGTCGTGTTCGAGAATACCCATTTGTCGATCTCACATGAAAACTTACTCGACTCGTATTCAGGAATAGGGCCCCTGGTATCACCAGTGTTTGCGAGTACTATTCTAGTTTGAAGAGGCGTAAATTCCTGAGCAGTCCACAATGTTCTTAGCGTCCCATAAGCTTTACCCACTAATTAGTTAATATGTTTAGGTTCTGTGAATATTACTCCAAGATTTCTAGATGTGTTGACGAATTCTAGCGTAGTTTCGTTCAGTATTATGGAAGGAAAATATGACAAATCTAGTTCTTGTTTAGAAATAACTAGACATTTACATTTGTTCGGATTGAGAACCAACCCGTTACACGAAGCCCAATTGGATATCCTATTTAGTTCCTGGTTAAGAATAATATAAGGACAACTTATAGATTTGAATATCATCAGCATAAAAGTGCTTGGAGGCCTGAGTTATGATAAACGCTATTTCGTTTATGTACAACGAGAAAAGAAGTGGGGACAAAATTAATCCTTGGGGAACTCCTTGTTGTATAGGTAGGAACTGTGATAAACTATTATTCAAATACAAGGCCTGCTTTCTATGGCTAAGAAACGATGAAATAAGTTTAATAGCGACAGATAATAAATTAAATTTTTGACGTAATTTATGTAAAAGAACAGAATGATTTACCATGTCAAACGCTTTAGAGAAATCTAAAAGGATTACAAATGTTACGTCGTCTTTGTCGAGTTCAAGCCTTATGTCTTTAATTACCTTAATAAGTGCAGTTGTACAGCTATGAAACGAACGAAAACCTTATTGAATTTCAACTAAGATTGTTGCGGGTAATAAAATCATTTAATTGTTTTTGCATTAAGCGTTCAAAGACTTTTGAAAGGAAAGGAAGTAGTAGTAGTATGTATATTGAGGATCACTTGAGGTTTCATTGCTGAGAGAAAGAGAGAAAGGATATCCATCACACATTTTCTTAGTAGAGTTAATGAATTGGAAAAATGTCTTGGGATCGTTGATGAAATAATGAGGTTAGCTTGATTAACCTGCAAACAATATTTACCGTAGTGCGATTGTATGCATCTTTATAAATTTCCCAAAATAAAAATACTCTTTGTGGTTACTTAAAATTGTATATATTTTTTGATACCGAGGAAATACAATTCACTTGTACAATACATAATAGAGGATCTAAATGTTTGTTCTGCGTTTCATTACTCAATCTGTATAACTTATGGTTATTTAAATATAACTGTCTATCAATGTCGTGATTATTTTCTGGCATTGTCCTGATTTAAAAAAAATCATACATAAAAACTATTTAAAATGTTCATTTCTGATTTCAAACACTTAATTTTTATATTATTTTATCTGCGGACATAAGTAAAGATCTATTGTATTTACTTGTCGAAATTTGCGGTTATGTTAATGTTTGTATGTATGTATGTTTCTTATATTAATTTATTTAATAGGTATTCATTTAAATTGTAAAATTAAAAGAAGCTGACTTGAATGGTTCTGCCATCCATTCTTGAACCGTCCATAAGTGCTGTAATTACATACAAAAATTAATTTAAAAAAATCCAGCGTCAAAGCAGTGTTTGCTTACCAATTGCCAACTCAGCGTCACGTTCTTTGAAGAAACGCACAACTCCAACATCATTTCCTCGAATCTCTGCGAATTTAACTTCCCCAACATCACGGAATTTGTCACGCAATGTTTGCCATGTGCAGCTCAAAGGAATCTACAGAATAATTTTTATTACAAATGTAAAAAAAAACAAATTTCTAAAACCTACATTTTTAATGATAATAGTGTCAGACTTGCGACCACCACTAACACCACCACCTCCTCCCAATGAGTTCTGGTTTCCTCCGCCACTGTTGTACATATCTAGATTTGGACCTGAATTGTTGTAATCGTTATTATCTCCTGGTCCTCCGCCTCCACTGTTGTAGGCATTGCGCAAGTTATCAAAATTTCCACTTCCGCCAGGATTGTTCTTGCCACCGCCACCGCCGCCGCCACCACCGTTATTATTGCCGCCAAGATTGTAGCCCGACGAACCGCCAAATGCGGAACTATAATTGTTTCCAGTGCTGTAGTTATTGGTAAGAGCTGCAGCCGAGGATAAGGAGTCCTCATTGTTCGGAGTAATTGGAGCCTGTCCTAGGTTCAAGCCTAGATTTGAAAGGCTGCTGGTTAACAATGGATTTGAAAGAGCAGCGCCAAGTCCCCCAACGACATTAGTCAGAGCGGCCAAATTGGAGGACGACAAATTGCCAAGGTTTAAACCGCCTGCCGCATTCAATAAATTGGCACCAACTGCTTTGTTTACAGAAACTGGTGCTACGGGAGCTGGCTGTACAGCATTAAACATTCCGCCGCCCAAATTCATGCCCGAGTTCGGACCCATTTGTTGAGACTGTAGCTGTTGATTCGATTGTTGGTTTGTAATACTTGGTAAGTTACGAGCAACATCCTTCAATGGTTCACCATTTGGACCAAGACCAATACCAACTCCACCCAAACCTTCGGGCAATTTAACGCTTTCACCTTTGTCTGGAATACGATCCAAGCGAACAGTCATGCGACGTTCAAATAGCATCTGACGGTCAAGCATTGAGATGGCTTGTACAGCTTCCACTGGATGGTCGTATTCAATGACTGCAAAACCGCGACTGTTTCCTTCTTTGTCCATTGACAAGTCAACATTTTGAACCTTACCGGCCAACTTAAACACCTGTTTCAATTTCTTTGAATCGACTTTATAGTCTAACTGTAAATTTAATACACGTTTGAGAATTAGTATCAGAAACATAACAATTTTTTTAAATGTTTGATCTCAGCTCGAAACACATCCCAAACATGGATATCTTCCCTTAAAACAACTGTGAATTTGCTTGCCCTAATAACTCCTTGTTACTTGCTGTTAGTTTAAGAGAATCTTTCAATATAGTACATTTTTTCACCTTGTAATGAAATACGATAAAGTTTAATATCTGTCAATAATAATGGCGTATTTTTGTTCAAATAAAACCCCTTTATTCTTTGAATGTTTTATGACGTCATTTGACAGAATATCTCAATACAAAAAAGCGGAGCTGAAAAATTAACCTGAATACGATTTCTCAGAAAACGCCAAAAAAATATTCATCTCTTTGCTTCTAACAGCAAAGAACGCCTGTGACAAATTTGAGTAAGTGAATCAAAAACAAACAAAAAAAACTAAATCGGTTTTTGACAGCACATTTAAGATTTTTTTTCTAAGAAATCGTGTTCAATTTTGTGAAAGTTCTCAGAACCTGAAACTGGCTTACAAGCAAATGCCTAAATTAAGGCTACAAAACTATAATATCTTCTTTGGTCAAAGTGATAACGTAAAATTAACTCAGTTCTTAGATTAAGCAAAGCTACGGTGAAGCGATGGAGGAAAATGGAATAAATTGATCGAGTGAATAAATTCGTGAATCTAAGGGGGTGTTCCTCAGAAGAAAAAAGAAAATTGCAAATCAAGCTTCTCTGCACACAAAAAAACACTCTTTTTTTCTACACTCGAGCAAATTAAAAAGGTAATTTTGAATTGAAAAAGGTTAGGAAGGGGGAACTTTACGATGATTTGCAGCTTACTTTAAAGAACTGCAGCATGATGGGAGGACAAAGCTATCGCCGTCACTTAATAATCTTTCCATGCTCACCATTTTTAATAGAAACGTACAAATAACTTTTTCAAAGGCAATTAATAACCATTAGGAAGGAATTTCTAAGAATATATTTCAATTGATAGGATAGGAAGGGTAACGATTACAACAAAAATCTACATACAAAATATGAAACAACATATTTTGTTGTTAGTTTATTAGCCCATTTCATTGAATCCGTCGGATCTGAGTTAATTTTTAAGAAAAATGTCGCTCTCTGTGTAAAAATCTAAGCCTATATGTATATACCAGGTCGATTGATCAAAACAAAATAAGAGACTAGAAGGCCCCTTTTTGATTTTTTTTAAAGACATTTTCTTTAATTTGTCACCAGTTTTTGAAGCAAACAATATTTGAAAGCAACGACGCCATGTTCAGAAAAACCTGCACAGCTTACGCTCCAAAAATGTATGTAAATTATTAATGATTGAATAAAACAAATATTGCTTTAAGCTGAAACCGGCCTGAGTTGTAAGACTTACGGGATTTCAACTCCATGAAGTTTTTGAGGATTTCACGCCCTATGCTCCATGAAGAGCATGTTTCTGTGGCATACATAAAATAAATACATATTTGAAACCCAATAACTGAATTAGAAGTAATAAAGTTAAAACAAATCTTATTTAATAATAATCTACAATCTCTAATGAATTAAGTCAAATGCCAAAGAAAGAGCACAGTCATGTTGATTCTAACTAAATCCTAATTTTTAACACATACTATGAAAACTTCTTTCCTCCTTGCAATTTAAAATTTTTTTGGATCACCAAATAATACCAAATACTTGTTTACGATCTATTAAAACTTAAATAAAATTTCAAGGGATAAATATTTGCGTGGGGAACGTATACATGAATTAAAACCTTTAAAACCGATTTTTCTCAAAACTACTTTTTTATAAAAAAAAAACAATAGGAAACATAAAACGTTTTTTAATGTTTGAAATTCAATACTCACATTAGCAACAAAAACTTTATTATGCAAAGGTCCATTAATTCCAAGATTCTCCAAAAACGAAGCAGACAGACCATAAGAATTGTAAGACGCATTATTATAATCGTTAGACATCATCATATTACCAACGTTATGAATACGCCCAGATCTAAAAGAAAATGTTCAAAATAAAGAAGAAAAGCAAACTAGTTGGTTGAGAAAGTGAGAGAAAGGAATAGACAAACTAGCCAACAGTAGCATCATCTCAAGACGGCCAAACTTTACAAAACATATCAGAAGTCCCAGATGAATTGAGCAAGCAACTGTTATGCATTCATACTATGTAGCGGAGCAGCGCAGCAGAAGGTTTTTTTTTTTATTTAAGTTACAAACAAAATAATAACGAACTTAATGCTGGATTCCCATTGTGAATGCTCTTAGCAATTAATTATTCCAAACAATCTGGTGAAGGTTGTCACTATATATCCACGAAGGAATCTGATTTTCTTTAGGATCATGAATAATCACATTACCATTGGCCAGTAGAAGAGATCTACTCGAGAAGTTCAATAAAATTAGCCCAACCACCATCTTAAGACCTCAAGGAGTTGCAACAGATGGAACCTTAGTGCATCACCTAGTGGAGAGCATTTAGTGACAGCCTTCCTTTTCATTGCACATCCAAGCTAAAAATTATTAAATATATGCATACAGAATGTTATGAGTGTGCATATTTTACCAGTTTTTTTTTCATATCGTCATTTTCCAATACCCACAAGAATTCGGAATGCAAGATGTTTTAGTACATTATTATGTTTACATTTTATGGTAACGTAAGTATTTTTCTTTGTACACGGCAATTTAATCATTTACTTATTTCATTTATATATTTAAATAATTAGTAATAAGTAGTTTAGCCTTTATAATCAAAGTTTGCGCTGCAATTACTTATATTATTTATCTTAAAGAACTAAGCATTGCATCTTTCTTGTAGTTAAATAAGGAGAAGCGAGTTCGATGGAGAAGTGCTCGATTTTTTTTGCGATTTTGTTTTATAATAGCAAATATAAGATAACATGTTCTAAGATTCACAATTTAAGCATTGGCTTTTGCTGCTCCCAGTCAGAAAAAAGGGTTATTTAAAAATAATGAAAAAAGGCTCATTTATGATAACAAAAAAAAAATATATATACTAATGAATTGAATGTTCTTTTTTAACTTCATTTAGAACTTGATTTCTGTAATTTAAGCTGTTTTAACGCTGGAGATTACATGAACTGCATTTCGCGCTTCCTTCGGGTTCGGATGAACTGTAGTTCAATCGTAGTAGTTTTTCTCTGTTTTTTGAAATTAAAGAAATAGTTTGTTTCTTACGTTGATATAATTGTTGACTCTAGGAGTATCGTATCGTATTTTTTCCAAAAATGTTGGAAAGATGTATTGCTAGGTATCTGTACTTCTTCCAACTGGATGTTATGCTGAATTCCAAGTAGGGTCGATCTTCGAACTGCACTTTTTCTGATCAGAGATATCTTGCAATGATATTATGTAATCAGATGGCGATTTGGAAGAGATATAAATTTCTCATGTAAAACAGATGCAACTGAAGTGTAAAGATGTACATATATGTGGGGGCATTGTCCAGAAGCCAAAATATCTGCTTTAAAAAATATCAAGCACACCCTTCATTTCCATCTCATATAGCTGTGACATGTGACATTGTTTTCATACAGCCCTCGTTATTACAGGGTGGCGCACGAATCGTGCTACAAAAGTAATAGTAATAACTTTTTTTCTGTGAGTAATCGACTTATTTTTTTTTTTATTTAGCAGGATACTATTTATCTTGACGCTAAAGTCCCGGGTGGACTTGACCAACAAGCTTCTCCAGCCAGTTCGGTCCCTAGGTAGCTGCCTCCAGTTTCGCACGTGGAGCCGGTTGAGGTCCTCTTCCATTTGTGTGCGCCACCTGAGTCTCAGTATTCCTCTACTGCGCCGTCCCTCTGGGGTGGATTCGAAGATTTTCCGGGCCGGAGCATTGATGTCCATCCGCTCTATATGACCCAACCATTTCAGACGTTGCATTTTTACTCTTTTGGCTAGGTCTGTGTCGCTGTATAGCCGGTACAGTTCTTCACTGTATCTTCTTCTCCACTCTCCGTTAATGCATACGGGAAAAATCACCCGGAGAATCTTTCTCTCCGTCCTCATCCGCAGGACTGGAATGATGAGGGTCTTATAAAGGGACAATTTAGTTGCCCCAGAAAGGGGTTTACTACTCAATTGCCTTCTAAGCCCGAAGAAGCAGAGATTGGAAAGTTATTTTTCGTTTGATTTCAGCGCTGGTGTTGTCTGAGTTTATAGCGGAGCCCAGATAGACAAAGTCCTTAACTACCTCCAAGTTATAGCTGTCTATGGTGATGTTTTGTCCAAGATGTCGATGTTGGGTGTTCTTGGGTTTTTCCAATATCTGCCGTAATGTGAATATTTGATCGACCTACCAGGTTGTTGACGAATGGCTTTAGGCGTTCACACAATACATCTGAAAAGATGATCTTGTAGGCGATGTAGCGGAGACTGATACCCCTGTAGTTGGTGCAGTTCAGAGGGTCTCCTTTTTTATATATCGGGCAAATTAAGCTGATTCCATTCATCGGGCGTGCTTTCTTCTGACCATATCTTGCTTATGAGTTGGTGCATACTTATAGCCAAGTCATCGCCTGCAGCTTTGAAGAGCTCGGCAGCTAGGCCATCGGCTCCGGCGGCTTTGTTGCTCTTTAGCTTACATAGCTGGCTTTACTTCATGCAGATGTGGTCGGCGGAATTGTTGATCTACTTCGCCCAGATAAAGCCTCAGTTATAGCGATCAGGAAAACGTATCAGGAAAACGTATCAGGAAAAAAATTCAAATGGATATTTAAATATGTTTTCATATGATTTAAAACAAGATTACTATATTAATCGAAGGGAAAACACTCAAAGAATTTTGTTGCCAAAAAAGTTTTCAATTGAACGATTTTTTTTTGTAATAAATGTATTTATTTGTTTTCCTGACGGAATTTCATTTTTCGTGCCAGCTGTTGTTTGCCGAATCTGGAAGAAGACCGTACCATCCAGATCTCAATGTTCGGGTTCAGGGTACAATCGCGGCTGTAGCATCGGCAATACATGCAAATCCAAGAGTTTCGAATCGAAACTTATTGGCATATTTTCTTTACCTAGCTTCAGTAGGAAGTCGTATAATTCAGTAGTCATCCATCCATTTATTACAGCTAATGTAAACTGAAACAATATAAAATTGTTCATGGATAACCGTAATTTCAACGACAATCTCGTTTATCTTCGTGACAAATCGGCATCTAGTACGTTTCTTAAAATATTTCTTAATTCCAAATAGACCTCCTCACTTGCTTTTCCATACACATGTGTTCTCATGCCTGGAATCCATTCCAACTTCAATTATGGGCAATAGTTTTTATATTGTGTTGTGTGATGAAAGTTTCAAAGAGTAGAAAAATTACGCTTACTCTTATTTGATCAAACAAAAAATCTTAAAAACTAGTTTATTTCCCAAGTCCAATATACCTATTATATGAAATAATTTTATTTAAAATAACTTTTATTGTTAAGGTGGCTGACGGCATTAACGTTCAACACTATTTGGCAGCACTTCTTCACTTGTGAAGAAGTTTTCGTTTTCCTCATTACAAGTCATATAACTGAAATGCATATTGTTGACTTTCTATGAACACGTTTCGAACAATTTTGGTTTTCCAACACTTTGACCAGCGCATCACTCAATAAGAATTTTCTTGGCAATAACGCACATAATAATGGAATAATGTATACCAGTTTCTTAGGCAAACTGCTGATATTGTCTTCCAATGTTGTCGTTTTTGCAATATTTCCAACATGACTTCTGTGGAATTGTTTGTATTGCTCTTAGGGCGTTTCGCTCAATAAAGGAGCCCAGGCCTAGTGACTTAAACTCTCAACCATTTCCGTGTGTTATGAATCTGCAGAAGCGTTATGTGTTCTTAAATTAACTTAAAACTTCAATTTAATAAAAAAAAAAAAAAACAAGAAGCAAAACTGATCTTTCCTTCACACATAAAATTTTAAAGTAAAATGCTGAAAAAATAGTTGGGTGCATTTTTTTTAAGGCTTTTCATCAGTTATATAATTTTTTTTTATTGGCGCGACAGCTCCTTAAGGGGCCAAGGCCTAGTGACTTATTCTCAACCATTCCTGTGTGCTGTTAATCTGCAAGAATGGAAGATCCTACAGTTTACCGTCGAGTCCGAAAGGCTGCATGAAATGCACCGGAAAAGAAGGTGGCTATGAGCAGGATTCGAACCCAAGCTTAGCTGTCCGACACACTAACCACTAAGCCACGGGGCATCAGTTGTATGCGTTTATATTATTCGAAGATGCTGTCGTCTTGATTGTTATTCTGTGGAGTGTACTGAATTTTCTTTTTTAGAAAACTGCAGAAGGCTTTATGAATATATATTAAATATTAAATAATGTAAAATATTCAAAGAATGGTAGACAACCAAAATAATTTTTTTTTTTTTGGTCCAGGTGGGTATTGGAATTTGGCGGGTTTTCTATATTATATTATCATTTAGCTTAGGCCATTACTTAGAATATATATGCACACTCAAGTATATTAATACACTGTATTCTACGACTAATCCTTCGAAATAGTCTAATTTTAAGAAAGAAACTTACATTCTGTCATCATCGTTGTTTCGCCGAATGAAGTTGCGGTCCATGCGATCGTTACGGTTGCCACCGCCGCCGCCTCCGCCGCCACCCCCAGATTGGTTGCCTTCCCGAACAATGCGTCCGTATTGGTCACGGTTTTCACCATGGTCTTCCTTCACTACTAGTTCTCGGCCATTAAGTTCATAGCGATTGAGTTTTTCGAGCGCTTTCTCTACATTGTCGGGATCTTTAAACTCAACAATGCCACAGCCACGGGCTTTGCCGCTCTCATCGTGAAAGAGTTCCACATATTCAACACTGCCCACAATGCGACGGAATAGATCTTTTAAGTCCTGCCATCTATAATCGTAGGGAATGTTTGATATATAGACGCGGCAGTTGCGCTTTTCGCGGCTACGTTCCCGATTTCCGCCTTCAGCATCGGAAAACCGGGTGCCCCGAGCCCCACGCCCACGGCGGTCGCGCTCTTTTTCTCTATCTCCATTGTTGCTGCCTCCGGCGTTACTTTCTCCACCGTTTTCCGAATTATCACCCCCTTGTGATTGCTGATTATCATCGTACTCCATCTTTTTACCATGTAATAAATTTTGTATAGCATGTTTTTTTCACAAATTATGTATACACATGTATGTATATGTAAATTCAATTATTTCTATATAATTGACTTACCTTTATTTTAATATTTGCTTCGGACGACAGTTTGCCTAAATGCTTGCACAATTACTTGGAACTTAATATATTGCAAATTAATTGTAATTATTAAGAAATTGGAACTTTTTTTTCACTTTTATATCGATCGATGGACCCAGCGGAAGAAAAACGCTAAAGAGAAAATGGCGGAGCAAAATTTTAGATTCAATTTGGCGTGCACAAGGGAATACGAGGTTTTTAATTTAGACCGGCAACCGGCTTGCGGCGCAGATATCGATATGTTATCGAAATTTTTGCAAAGATTGCAACATTGCAAGTGTTCGATACAAGATGGCGCTATACTTAGAACTAAGTATCGACAGTTACGCCTCTACAATCTCACGGAAGAAAAACCAACAAAAAATACAGGAATATTTTGCAATCGCGTAAAACCCTCATAAACCTTATAAACCTCGTGAATTTATATCCTTGTAAATAAACTGTCTAAATTTGTGTGGGGCAATTTATTTCTGCGAAACTTGTAAATGTATGTCATGATTTTGCCGTGTAAAGTAAACCACGTAAAACTGGAGAATGTTTTTTTTGTCTTTGTCTTGTGTGATAGCTGAAGGTGATATATATACACTTGTTAACAGAAGTCTACGTACATCATTTCGTGTACGTAGACTTTTGTAATTGTTTTTTATTGCTGCTGACTGTTTTTTTTTTTTTTCTTATGAAGTTTGTTTTTATTTACATATTTTCAGCAATAATAAAGCGAACAATAATTGTTTTCTTCGTATTTTATATTCTTTTAATAACAAACAATACTAGTGTACGTACAGTTTTGTTAGCAGTTAGTACTTAGCCCGCGCTTACCTACATTTTATCTCTACAATTTTTATCTCTACACATATTGCTAAGAAGACGCGCTAAATTTTGAAGTTGGAGAGAAAACAGCTGATGGTTTGTGAAATATACTTTATAAATAATTCTTATTAACAAGAACACAAATGTGTTTTTTTCCGCGTTTGAAAATTGTTTTTTTTTGCGTTTATTTAATTGGGTTTATTTAATTGAATTTTCCAAATAAAAATATTCATCAACAAATACCATTTTTTTTGTTCAATTATTCGCATCCAAAATGGCAATTATTGTCAGAATTTATCATGTGAAAGAATGGCGCAAAATTTTAGACAACTTATTTTTAGTATATTAACTTCACAATACTTAAAATATTTAGTTCTGCACTAAACTTTTCTGAATTATAAACAAAAAATCCCTGTACTAGTTAAAATCAAATTTGAAAGTTTGAGATCCTTACGGAATTTTGTTGCTATGGGATATAGGCAGAGTTTGTGTATTTTTATTTTCAAAATGGCGTTTTATGAGAGCAACCCATCATTCTCTCTGATAGTTTTTACTTTCACACTAAAAAGATAATGCAGGGGATTCCTGTTCTTAAAAATCTAGTTTCACACTAAGAGAAAATCAATTTTTGAATCGTCTCATTGTATATGAAATCTATAGTACTACTATGAGGCAGTTTCTAGTTTAGCTAGATACCGACGTAATAGCGCTGCAGTAGTTCTTGATATTCATTTGTATGGGTTTTGGAGAGAGTAGAATGAAATATAATGATGAAAGAGTAGGTTGTATGTTATATTTTCAGAAAGTTATGAGTTAGAATGAATACAAGCATTTGCAGTACTAATAATAATAATAATAAGTACGAGTGAAAGGTCCAAAAAGTAACACTAGACCATATGGTATGGTAGAGTAAGGGAAACATGACATGCATTAAGCGCCTTAAGGGAAAAGATTTTGATTTTTGTTTGCCAAAGAAAATCTGAAAAATGCAAACAAAAAGATAAAATGAAATTCTTACATACCTTCTCAACATTTTGCAAATTTGCAGAAGGGAGTATTTGCAAAATAAAACGTGACATATGTACCATTAACTCAACTAAACAACAATATAATTAAAACCGACAAACAAGACAACACTTTATATAGTCTTTCAATATTGAATTAAAAAAAATAAGGGATCGACCAAAAACTTCTTAATAAAAAAGTCCTTATTCGGGCGCCCTATTTTTTGAAAAATAATGCGCTCATGTCATTAGACAAAAAAGAAATAATGAAGGTTTTTTTTTCTTAAGCAGCTTCGCTAGCAAATACATCACTTACACTGTATGTAAGTATAATGTATGTACGCAACTCGTATTCTGTATCTTTCTTCATTGCATGCATTTGTTGGAAGAATTTGCAAATATACGCCTACCATGTTTGATTATTATATCAATTTTTTTAGTCTGCAAAAAATAAATTCGAGTTGAGGTACCTACCAAGTTACTTATTCTACAAATAAAACACATTTATTGCAGATGTTTGTACTTATGTGCTGTTTTTACTTTTAGTATCTTCAAAAAATGTTTAACATTTTTCGAGCCGTAAAAAAGAAATTTGAAAAATACAAAATTATTCTGGCTGTTTTTAGTTTTTTTGAAAAAAAATTCACGGAAACATAGACCACCTATGTAAGCAGTAAAATGCCGTTTTGAATAAACATGAGCTTTTACTGTTTTTCCTCCAATAGAAATTTTAATAGGACTACCTACGTTCAAATACAAAAAAATCTATTCCTTATCACGTTCGAAATTGAACAATATACTGTTAAAACTGTATCAAATCCGAATATGGTAACATTGGTATGTGATTTCGGTACAAGCTACAGAAATAACAAAATTTCTTGAAAAATGCAAAATCCAAAAAATAGTTGAAGACGCACAATCTTGGTTTGTTTACGAAAAATGAAAGGGAAATCCACAAATTTTTTGTTTCCCTTACTCTACCATACCATATGGTCTAGTGTCACATTTTGAACCTTTCACTCGTTCTTATTATTCATTATTCCTGCAAATGCTTGTAATCATTCTAACTCATACGTTTCTGAAAATATAACATACAACCTACTCTTTCACCATTTTATTTCATTCTACTCTCCAAAACCCATACAAATGTATATCAAGAACAATTGCAGCGCTATTACGGCAGTATCTCGCTTAACTAGATGCTGCATGATAGTAGTACTAAGTCTGCTATTAGACGATGAAACTAGACGCATGCACCTTTTTCGAATTCTTCTTTATTTCATTCTCTGTCGCAAGCGCCATTACACGATGAATTTAGTTTCATGAAACGAGTTTGACAGTTCTCTTTCATCTTCATTTTCCATAATCATTTGCAATGAATCTGCTCTTTTAACCCTATCGATATAATGACACATTATTCCTGGATTCATAAAGACATAAGAAGTCCAAATTAAGTTCCTTAGTCCACAAACATTCACTTTCCACTTCATATTCACTCATTTTTTGTTCGTTTACTTTGAATCTTATTAGAAGTTTACCCAGGACACAACGAAACCAAGTAATAAATAATTTAAAAAAAACGAACAAGAGAAAGAAAAACGTCAAACAGATTCTTCGAACATGCTACCAGTGCGAAACACGACAGCTTTTTTCCTGTCTCCATCTTTTCGAATTTTTTCTCTCTTTTGCACTTACTATTATAACAACCCAGGCAGTGCTGTTCCGGTTCCAATGAGGAGACCGCCAGTAAATGTATCGTGGAACCTTTGTATATACACTGCATATAGTACTATCATGGAGCATCATTTTTTTAGTTCTGAATCAAGTCGCAATGAGGCGTGCTGAAATTGCCAATTGGTGTGAATATAGAATAAGTACAGACAACAAAAGTTTATTAAATACTGAAGTTTATTAGTTCTGAATCAACCAGGAAGATGGCCAGACGAAAAATGACCACCATGAGAGTACTATAGAAAATGTATATACAATGGTGGAACTATAACAACCCAGGCAGAGTGCTGTTCCGGTTCCAATGAGGGGACCGCCAGTAAACGTATGGAATACGGAGCATCACTCTTATACTTCCTTCCGGTTCCGATAAGAGCGGAAGCAGATGCGGACTCGGGACATATAAATATATATAAATGTTTAAATGTATATATAAATTTCTTATAGTTTTGTTGTGGTTGAACGTTATTTAATATTATTAATAAACTTTAACATTGTTAATACTATGTTCGAAGAATTCGAATAAGGTGCATGCATCCAGTTTCATCGTCTAATAGCAGACTAAGTACCATAGATATCATATACATAATGGGTACGTTCACGAACGTAACTTTCGGATAGGTTATCTTGTTTTGTTGTTGTAATTAGCATGGTTAAAAACAGCAGTTTTCCAGCTGATTGAAGAACATATGGAAACAGAGAGAAAATCCAAAGGTATCCTAAAATTTGACGGATACTTTTCTCAACACGTGAATAGCTGATGAACAGCTGACTGTGTTTCTCTTTTCCTTCGAATTTTGAGAGGTAACCTATCTGGTTGTATTTGTTCGTTCACAAAAAAAAAACCCAAACACAAGGAGGTAACCTACCCAAAAGTTACGTTCGTGAACGTACGCAACGGCTCATACCGAAATCACATACCAATTTTGCCATATTCGGATTTGACTGTTTAAATTTTTAATGTATATTGTTCAGTTGAATGTAATAAGGAATGGATTTTTTTGTATTTAAACATAGGTAGGTTCCTATTAACATTTCTATTGAAGGAAAGAATAGTAAAAGTTAATATTTATTACAAAATATATTGTATTTTGCAAATACTCCCTTCCACAAATTTGCAAAATGTTGAGAAGGTGTAAAAGAATTTAATTTGATCTTTTTGTTTTTTTTTTTTTTTTTTATAATTAACGCGCGCACAAGGGACTATTTGTTTCCCTTTTAATGTAACACACTGCGCGGGCATTAGGAAGATAGGGAGGGGAGAGATAGGAGGTGTCGATTAACATTGGTTTTGAATGTTTGCATGTTGAAATGGCAAGGGAAAATCTCGCCGGGTAAACCATTCCAAAGTCGTGTTGTACGGCTAAAAAAAGAATCTCTATATTTCACGGTACGTCCGAAATTGGGCTCAAGGGTGAACTGATGGGCATTCCTAGCAAGACGAGTATTACGGGCGAAACTTTTAAGGGGAGGAATGCAGCTGGCTACCTCGAGTGAACATTTTTTATAAAAGAACCGATAAAATAAGG
This sequence comes from Platycheirus rosarum, assembly GCA_963971375.1. NCBI lineage: Eukaryota > Metazoa > Arthropoda > Insecta > Diptera > Syrphidae > Platycheirus > Platycheirus rosarum. Next base: position 29,500,760 of record OZ020509.1, on the reverse strand, counting down.
AAAGACATGAAACATTGCGTCGGTGTTCGAGAGGGGCAATTGTTTCAGCGGCAGTTCTATTTCCTATCAATCTTAACGCTCGATTTTGTATTCTATCAAGCAGGTGAAGCGATGATTGTGAAGCACCTGCCCACAGGTGGGAGTTGTACTCGAGTTTAGGGCGTATAAACGCTTTATAAATTGTAGCCAGATCAGATGGGGAAAAATACTTCTTACACCGATACAGAAAACCTAAGCACTTTGCAGCATTCTTAGCTATCTCAAATATATGGTCGTTCCAACGGAGGTCGTCGTTGACACACATACCGAGTACTGAGAGCTTTTCGGTTTCTTCGATGTAAGTGCCATTCATGGACAATGGCATTGGGGGAATGTTTAGCTTTAACGACAGAAGACAGCATTGAGTTTTCGAAGCATTAAACTCCACACGATTTCTATTACCCCATTTGACAATGCTGTATAAATCGGAGTTTAATGAGCTTGACATACGGCACCGTTGCAATTGTACGTCCGAAGGCGAAGGACGTGAATTATCGAACGAATATGAAAAGCTGAGGGTAGAGTCGTCAGCAAAACAGTTAAGTGGATTAGAAGTAACAGACAGAAGATCATTTATAAAAATGAGGAAAAGAGTCGGAGACAGAACAGAGCCCTGGGGCACACCAGCATTTATTTTATGGGAATCAGACTTGAATCCGTCCAATACAACTTGTATTGAACGGTCCAGGAGATAGCTTCTAATCCAACGAACAAGAGTATTATCGATCCCAAAAGCACGCATTTTCGATAAGAGAGCTTCATGCCAAACTCTATCAAATGCCTTGGAGATATCAAGAGCAATAATCTTACTTTCACCAAAGCGATGTAAAGATTTGTTCCACTGTTCGGTGAGATATGCCATCAGATCACCAGTGGAACGGTTGCTGCGGAAGCCATACTGACGGTCATGGAGAAGCTTACGATCTTCGAGATATTCCTTAAGCTGACGGTTAATCAGTGTTTCCATGACCTTAGAAAGAAGGGATGTCAGTGCTATGGGTCGGTAGGAGGAGGGGGAGGATGGGTCACCTTTCTTAGGGACAGGCTGGACAAATGCTGTTTTCCATCTTCTAGGAAAGATTCCAGAAGAGTAGGAGCGATGGAAAAGCTTACGCAGTGGCTTTGCCAGTGTGGAAGAACACCTCTTCAGAATAATCGGGGGTATACCATCCGGGCCAGCGGATTTGTGTATATCGAGATCTTTGAGAACTCTTGCTACTGTACGAGTGCGGAAAAAAATCTGTCCCATGGAAAAATTTACATTCTCAAGTACAGGAGGGGCAACGTTGCTATGCGGCAGCGTGGAGCTGGCAGCGAAATGGGCGGCGAGCAAGTTTGCCTTCTCTGAAGAGTAAACAATTGGTGTGTTATTGTCGATGAGCGTTGGAACCGAAGATGTTGAGGAGTTTTTAATATTTTTTACAAATGACCAAAAATTTTTACTGCCTTTGGGACACTGCAGAATTTTTTGCCGTAATTTTTGGTCATGCAAAAATTTGGTTCTTTCAATAACGGAGTTGCATGAGTTTCTTGCTTGTTTGTGCTTTTTCCGATTTTCCTCTGTAGGGTTGGCTTTGAAAGAACGGAAACTTACTTCTTTGAGCCTGATAACTTCTTTACACTCAGAATTAAACCAAGACTTTTCTTTAGGTTTGATGCTTTTTACTCTGTTGGGAATAAAAGCACGCATCCCTAGAAGAATCACATTTGTGATCATTTCAGCACTGGCATCAATGTCACTATCGAGGAAGCATAGTGACCAGTTAAAGTTTCGGAAAAAAATATTCAGGCCGTCCCAGTTGGCTTTCTCGTAATGCCAAACGGTCCTGGTGGGAAGTTTTTCTTTAACTGGATGGGTGGAGGATGAGAAATTAGCTGAAATGACACAATGGTCTGAAGTGCCAAATGGAGAAGTTACACTAATGGTATATTTATCAGGGTGAGAAGTAAGAAACAAGTCAAGAGTATGGGCGGCTTGCCCAGCAACATCCGGTATACGCGTTGGCACATCGATCAGCTGGGTAAGGTGATGTAACCCGGCAAAGAGCTCGACATACCTTCCTTCGGGTGTTGTCTGACCAGAATAGCGGAGCCAATTGGAATTGTGTACATTGAAATCGCCCGCAATAACGATTTCAGTGCGAGGACAAAGGGAAACAATTTTCGAGATGGAATCTGACAGCGCATCAAACTCGTTACAAGTCGAATTGCTGTCGAGATTTGGACTCCTGTAAATAAAACAATAATGAATGACATGCTTGCGGACAGTGAATTTGAGCCACAAGAAGTTAAAGTCCGTGTTGGAACATTGCCCATATTGGGGAAGGCTCTGGCAAGCAATATCATTTCTAACATAGACCACGAGACCATGATGGGAAAAGAGTAATGGCACCAAGCTATACCCATGTAGAGTAAATTCTGATAAATCAGTATTTACTCCAACCTGGGTTTCACTTAATGCCAAAACAGCTGGCCTGTATTGAACAGTGTAGACGTACAGGTGAAAGAAATTCTTTCTAATACCACGAACATTGGAATACACGACACAAAAATCACTTACCATTTAAAAATACTTACACACAAAACACAATTCTGAATAAGTCGAACCATGCAGTGAAAATCAAAATTAATCTCTGTAATAATCAAACTGTCTTAGGTGTTATGCCCATAAGACAGCTTGCATACAAAAAATCAATTTAAATATTCAGCACAATAGGACAAACTCAGATGCCCTTATCTATTTACCGCAAGCATACGATGCCTACAGTAGATAAGAAAGAGGCAGTTAAGCTAAGCACAAAGGGTTGGGACAGATAGGAGGATAATTTAATTTGTTATGCAAGTGTGAATTATTTTTTTTTTCTTTCACAGCGCGAATGGGCATCTTATCGACTTCCAACGAAGCAAGTGGATATTGTTATTATCTTTACAGCACACGCGAGGGGGTTTTGCCAATTTCTCAAACGAGTGTGTAATATAATTTTTTTTTTTAACACTCGCGATAACAATGCGCAATAATTTTTTTTTTTTTTTTTTTTGACTTTTGTTTAATTGTTATGCGCGCACCTCGACCCGACGTCCGGCCGCTATGAGCTTAAGATCATAGCATGTTTGCATTTTTCAGATTTTCATTGGCAAACAAAAAATCAAAACTTTTTCCTTAAGGCTCTTAATACCATGTCAACCATTTTGCACTCCTTCCCTGTGTGAATATTTCTTTATCCCTCAATAGCAGTTTTCAGTGATACGAAAATGATTTAAAAATAACACGAAAAAGTGTCGATGGTTTGTTTTCTTCGGACTGCCAACACTTTACATAAATCTTTTCCGTTCTGCCATTTTCTAACATTGCATATTTATTCAATGCTAATTGCAAACATTGCAATTTCCACTCAGGGATGATGAGAAAGCGAAACTAGATGGCGCTAGGTGAAACACCCATCTTGATAGTACTATAGATTTCATATACAATGAAAATTCCAAATTCAAACGAATTCCATGATAGTACTATATGCAGTGTATATACAAAACACTGCATATAGTACTATCATGGAGCATCTTTTTTTAGTTCTGAATCAAGTCGCAATGAGGCGTGCTGAAATTGCCAATTGGTGTGAATATAGAATAAGTACAGACAATGTATATACAATGCTTATGTCTAGAAAATTAATTTATTCACTTTTCGGCTCAGATTTTTGCGGTAAAAACCGGAGCGGTAAAGCTTTTTGTTTCGTTTAAAACGCACAGAGATCTCATTTTTGAGAATCGTTCAATGAACACGGCTATTTTTGACATTAATTGTCAAAACAAATTTGTACAAAAATATACAAAACTTGCTCTTGATATTGCTGCTTTGCATGAAAAATTAAAAAAATAAATCAGAAAAAGTTAAATAAGTAGTTCTTAATAGTTTACATATTTTAGTACGCACTAATATCGCACAAACAATAAATCTATCACTTCTATTAAAGGTTCATTTGTCTATCAAATTAGTAAAGGAATATTGCTAGACTTGTGTGTATAGTTTCAGATAACCACCATCCACAATGTACGTTGTAAAAATCTTACGGCGTTCTTTACACACTGCTCCAACGATATATGTTCGTCGCAAAGCGAACCCCGGGATCGGAATCCAAACACAAGTCTTTCAAAGGGAACGCATAGTCGAACCGAAGGAAACGTTTGAAAATATCGAAGACTTTGAATCCGATTTTTTTCAAATTCACAAAACGCACAAGCAACACCAATTTGAAGTCGAAAGCGATCGAGAACAAATGCGCCTGTGGGTTGTAAAAACCAAATATTTCAAACAAAAAAAACCCAACTTTCTTACCTACTCCGAGAAAGAACAAATTAAGTTGTTACATGCCCGTGATTCAGAAGAATGGACGGTTGAAAAATTAGTAGAAAGTTTTCCAACAACACCGGAAGTTATTCAAAAAATCATTCGATCGAAATGGGTTCCCAGGTCGGCTAAGCGAATTATAGATCATGATAAAGCTGTAATGGCTAACTGGGAAAGTCTAAGGAAAGGAGAATTTGGTGAATTGAATCGGCACCTGAAAGAACATCTCATGAAGTTTTCAACGAGAAAGACAGAAGACCTGGAAAACCTTGCAACAGATTTCAATCCACGAACTCCACTTCCTAGGCCAAAGAGAACTGACTTCTTAAGTATAATAACTAGTTGTAAAGGATATGCTGACAAGGAGCCAGACCAGAAAATGCTTACCGATGCAAAAGCAAAGAGTTTGTCTAAACTTCCTTCGACCGATGATGATGAAACATACGTTTCAGACAAAGTCAAAGACAAACGCTCGATGCGTTTGCAAGAATTGAAGACGTTAAAGCTCAGAGATGAAGAATCAACGTCGCCGTCGGTTCAAGTTCACTTTGATAATCCCAGTGGAACTGGAATCGTTCGAACGGAAAATCCATTTTCACTGGAAAGATACGCTTCCGATGAGATTGTTGTTAGCAGAGAAGATATGAGGAAATATGAAATGAATAGGGTCAAGGACAAAATCTACATACCACGAAAGCTGAGGAAAACAGGTGCAACGTATAAGGTGGAGGACTGCTTCTATGATGACGACGGAGAATTCTTGTATCGAGTGCCTGGCATGACGGGAAAGGGTGTCTAGTGTTTTATTGTTTAAAAATGGATTCTGAAAAAATTAAAAAATATTTCATACTACATGCGTTGTATTTTAATAAAATAATATTGTCTCACAAAAATTCAGAAACTCTTCAATAGATGCAAAGGTATGCTATTGGTGTCTAACGAATCTTTAGGAAAAAACATGAAGTTCTACTCAATGATGACTTTGCCAAACTCAGCTCTAAGAAGCTTCCATAGCGACAGAGATCCATAATGTGCTATTTTGTTGTGGGCTTTTTTGTTGCCGATGGGGTCTTTGCTGACATCCTAGCTTCACGCTCGTCGGAGGGAGAATTTTGACTCCTTACGGGGCACAAGCAAAAATAATCTTGCCACACTTTGACGATGGTGTTGCTTCGTCCGCGGAATTTGGCCTCTACCCACCCTACCATGGGATCTTATCAGCGCCGATAACCAGTTGGAAGGCATACGACATTTGTATCTGTAATTTCGCAGAAATAAATCATTTTTATACTTCCGCTGTAAAATGGCAAAATAAAAGTTGTACCCAATTAAAATGTAGGAGTTGTTAAAACTACATGTTTTTCTTTTTCTCCAAATCTGCTAGTAACGTCTGAACTCAAATGCTAGTAAACATGTTTTTTAGTGGTCAGAGCTTCAACTCAAGGGACTCACTAAAGCCTGCAATTTTCTCGAGATGTTAGCCGAAACTTTCAAACTGTCGTAGGGCCAGTTAGCTATTAAAAGATTTGTTATGGGTACTTGTTCGGAGTGTGTAGCTTGAAAAATAATTCTTGATTTCAAGTTTTAAACAGTCCTACAAATGCCAAAATGCAAATTTTAAATCAAATAGACTGCATCAAAAAGAAAATTTACCAACAAATACATTTATATAAAAAAAAAATAATTTTGAAACAAAATAATTTTTTTATCCATTTGATTTACTAAATCAAAGCAAACTAGTCGCCATATAAAATTAAGTCTCGTATCCTTTTAATTTACTACACCAAAAGGAACTAGTCGTCATAGAAATTAAACGCACCCATTGACCATAGAATGTTTTTTGTATTGTCTATTTGCACTGTTTCACACGAATAGGAGTTCGAAGAGCTGACAATTCCATCCCCAAACTCTAGCACCGATTTATTTAAGTCCCATTTAAGTCCACTGGAAGTAACTATTGCCCTGCCACCAACTGGCAGCAATGCACACCATCGTTGGTTATCGACTAGATCTTTAGGTATATGAATGCAATGCCGGCCGGCTCTTAGCAGCCATGTTATGGAATTGCCTCCTAATAAGTACACGTTTAGCGAATGTTTCGCTTTGAACAACGTCTGAATGTTTGCCATGATATGATCCAAACGACCCGATGTGTCATGGAAAACTATTATGTCATTAATGCCTTTGGATTGCATTACAGGTTCGAGAACATTTATTGCCTTTGTAAAATCAGTTTGATTTTGGTCTGGTGTATGGATTCGCTGTATAGATGGATTGTTAAAATGATTTGAAGTTTCTTCGGTAATTGAATCGAAATCGCCGGTTATGTAGTCGGGCAGTTTTAATAGATTAGATTTTTCGTGCGTCAATAGAAATTCCCTCCACCGATTAGTCCCGCCGTCAACGGTGCACCGGTATTCAGCATTTTGCCAGAGATTTTCTACAATTTCTTTGGGAATTGTAACCTTTCGGTTGACTACAAGGCAAACATAACCCTTGGTTAACTTGGAGCCGTTGATGATGTTTCCTGGATGCCATTTCCGATGATTTGAGTTGTTTTCACTTGCCATCAGCAAGTCCGGAGATTTGGTAGAATTTTGAAAATAAGAAACTGTAAATACTCTTTTCGGGAAGGCTATTACGTGGAATTTGAAATAAACTAGGCAATTATATCTGTGCACTTCGGTTAACGGATTGATTGCCGATCCACGAATCCAAATCAGAAGCCCGAACCGACTTTTCCTTGTCATTTGTTTTCAATTTTGTTCCCGGAAAAAAAGTAAATCATTTGCCTTGTTCAGGAAATCCTGTCAGTCATCGTGACATAACAAATTTTGTAGGTTTGTTCCACCAATTTTTTCGCAGAAAATTCTAAGCTTTCAGATTACTTGGTGAGTTTCATTCAAATTTTAAATATTTGATCTCAAAATCAAGATTTGATCTTTTCAACGAAACTTCTTTTAAGCGGGGTTCATATGGGACAATGCAGAGGCCAAGACAATGGGAGAAGACAATCATTGTTCCATGTGAACAATTGTTTCCAGGAAAAGACAATTGTCATTATATTGTCCTCCGAGCTAGCCTGCCGAGCTATCTCTGAGGACAATATCGACATCATCCAACCCCGTTCAAGAAGCTGGGTTTAATATAGAAATGACATTTCACTATTTTGAATTTTAAACTGCGTCCACGTGTGCGTGGTTTCGATTCTTTGGTATAGAATCGATTTTCTCTTCTTTTCATTCTTTTCAGACAAAAAACTGTCATCAACTGCTTAACACAAAACTGGTTTTGCATGAAATTTCAGTAACAAAACATTGAATTTGAGGTTACTATGTTTTCCTATTCAGATATAGGTTCTTTTGACAAACATATCTTTCACCAAGAGCGATGTTTAAATGAGTTTCAACATTGAATGAACGATACATCGATTTTTAAAACATCGAGTATCGATTGCATCCCTATATTTCACTTTGTTGTTTCTGTTGTCGTCATGTCAAAAAAGATTACTTAGACTTTGTGTACATGATACTTTTTTTCAGCTGTTTCTTCATTCTTTCTTTTTGACAATTTGGTAAGGGGTGTAGAAAAGTAGGGGGAATTAAGTAACGAATTGAAGAATGAAAATTTAAAGATTTTTTGTGGTTGAGCTTTGACGTTTCTCGTTTGAGAAAGAAAATGCTATGCCGGACTTAAAATAAGAACTTTTAAAATTGAACAATTCCCAATCATGTTTTTTTAGTGGTAATTGATGGTTTTTAATAGCTTTTTTTTAGAATTTCGCAAATTTCTTTAGAATAAAAGAGCACAGTTTGAAGACGCATTGTTGTTTTCGTATTCCTAAATACGATTCGTTTTTCATTCGACCAAAAGTAAAGCGAAAGCACTTTCCAATGTCATTTTTCTATTGAAATTCAAAGCGATAGGTATTTAGGTGACGGATTGCTGACGGATTACTTGTGGATCTTTAAAATTTGTAAATGATTAATAAAGAGAATACTGAAGTTGTGTAAACTTTCAATTTGGTATTTAAAATGCCTTTTTAATAGAATTTATATTTTTTGGGTGAATTTTTTCTTTCTTCTTCATGATTTGTAGTTTTTTGTTTTACTTAGAGCCATTGCAATGTAGTTATCCTGCCCAGCACTCTTTATATAAACCCTCTGCTAAGAATATAAGGGAAGCGGCCTGTTTCTATATGGAACTTAAGGAGCTACTGTGACTTCCTTTGACAGTAAGTCGAAACAATTTAAGAAATCTAGGTAAACAAACGCTTAAATTCTGATCAAAATATTCACTCAGCACTCACTCTTTGTTAGGGATATCGAGCGGAGAAGACTCACTTCTCAAAAATTTTCTCTGCATATTTAAACTGTTACATTTTCTTCCCTTTCTACTTCATACTTCATTTTCGGCATTTAAAACACACTTACATATTAAATCCATTTAATTTCTTTGTATTAATAAAATGAACAAAATTCAACATAAATATTTAACTTTCTACAAACGATACAAAAAATTGTAAACGACCGATGAGAACCAGCTGTCAAATGTTTAGAAAATATTAATGGAATTTTGGAAAATTGGAAATGACAATGAAAAAATTGATTGGCTGAACATAATGAGAGCCGCAGCGGCAATACGCAGCCGGAACCGCAGAGCTGTCGTAATGTGTCGTACGGATTTTTAAAAACTGCATACAATGGAGCCGTACGATTTTTTGACAATTGAGATTTTATTGAAATTATGAAGTCTGTGTTCATTTTTAATTTGCAAATAATTGTTGTTAAAAATCAAAATGGATTTATTAAAAAATCCACAAAATTTCTCTAGCGCGCACGGCTTCAATAATTTTTTGTTTTCGTCCATCACGTTTTTTTCTTTTTTTGACAACCAAAAATAATAAACATGTACGACAAAGTTAAAAGTTAACCAACCTTTGCGGCTCCGTATGCAGTGGCGTTCCATTGTGTTCACAATATTGAATTCGTGTGTATTCAATATTTGACAGCTGTTGCAGTTGCGGCTCCGTATGCGGCTGCGGCTTCATTGTGTTCAGCCAGATAATGGAAAAATTGAGTCAGACTGGAAAATTGAGAGGCAGAGTGGAAAAAGTGGGAATAGATATGGGAAAATTGGAATGATCATTTTCGCCCCATTCGAATTTGAGAGTACCCAAAAGCGAAGACGGTCGAAATTGAGGTTTCGCTTTCAATACGATCCGCTTCGCTCTCTGGAATAACCCCACTGAATGCCTCGAAGTTGTTATACTTATCAATTATAACGTTTTAAACAAGTCGGTAGTGGGATTGGACTTTTCTTCATGAAAGCATATACTTCGTCTTTTCCTCGTTTATAACCAAGCCTCATTTCCCTTGCTGCTGACTCCATGGAAGCGAAAGCACCATGCCCGCTTAGTTCTTCATATCATATCAATGCAGCAAAGCCAAATAAGTAATTGTCTGGATTTATTAAAAAAAATGCCTGATGTACCAACCTGGGTGTTGCGTACTATCTTTTCAAGCATAAAGTTGAAACAGCTGCACAACAATGCATCACTTTGTCTAACCCTTTGTTTTTTTTCTATTTTTTCTGTTTATAGTATTGAAGTTGTTATACTTATCAATTATAACGTTTTAAACAAGTCGGTGGTGGGATTGGACTTTTCTTCGTGAAAGCTTATACTTCGTCTTTTCCTCGTTTATAATCAGCCTCTTTCCCTTGCTGCTGACTCCATGGAAGCGAAAGCACCATGCCCGCTTAGTTCTTCATATCACATCAATGCAGCAAAGCCAAATAAGTAATTGCCTGGATTTATTAAAAAAAATGCCTGATGTACCAACCTGGGTGTTGCGTACTATCTTTTCAAGCATAAAGTTAAAACAGCTGCACAACAATGCATCACTTTGTCAAACCCTTCGTTTTTTTTCTATTTATAGTATTTTTTTTCGAATTTAAAATATTATTAAGACTAACAATAGATTTTATGAAATGTTTTCAAAAAAACTAAAAACAAAAACACAATTTTATCAAAATCCCTTCTATAATTTTCAAAATACTTTTTTATCATAAATTCATTATTATTTGAGACGTTTAATGGCGTACTCCATTTTTACTTAAACCGTTAAGTGTTGTAGTTTTTGACAATTTGTGCCGACAGAAAATTTGTGGTTTGGAGGTATAACCAAAAGTCACGAACACGTATGTTGAGATTTTAATTTCGAATTGAATCTACCCTCAAAACAAAAATTTGAAAATCACCGTTTTCAATCACCCTTTACCTAATTGAATTTGAAATATGGGCCCTTATACCTCAACATACGTGTTTTTGAATGTTGGCTATACTATCAAACAAAAACAAAATTGCAATCGGTCCTCGGTCCATGATATTGATTGTCAGATTTCTGAAATTAAATTCCTTTATTCTGGTAATTATAAATTTGTTTCGTCTTACAGTGTTTTTTTGGTAATCCGGAATCAGTAACAGAATCACCCCAATCCGGAATGCCAAACGAACAAATTGCCAAGGCAGTTTTAATTCTGAAGTTTGGGTTTCATTGTATTTGTAAAACGTCAAATGCGATTCAAATACATTTTTTCTTATTTCATTTACTTGTAAACATGGTGGATACAAATTTGCACGATTGCATTTCATTTGCAATGAAAAAGGAGAAATTATAATATATTTCTATTTCAATTATATTCTCTTTCACTTTATTTGCTTTCTTTCGTAGATTTTGTGTTTATTTTGTTATTATCTCCCTCAAATCAACGATCACAATTTCATACGTTAAATAAAAACTGTCATTACACGATTTTGAATTTTAAATTGTGTCTATATGTGCGAGATTCTGGTTTCGATTCCGACTACGAAAACAGAATCGATTTTCTGTTCTTTTCAGAACAAGAACAGTCATTGAGTGCCAATCGAACAATTTCAGAAGCATTCGGAATGCTTCTTGGCTGTTCTGGACGACAAAAAAAAACGATATTAGTTCGACGAACTCTCAAAGAAAAGACGATGGAATGAGAAAGATTTTAATCACAATTCAATGGTATCCAAAGCTTATTATTTGATAACAATTGTATTTTCCTTGAAAAGATTTTGAAGATTTTAAAAAAGATTTTATGGGGATATTAACGATATAAAGTAGCAGGTCTAAATCTAAATCACTAGTTAATCCAGCTAAAATACTAACAAGGCCCATAGGGTAATACATTAATGCGCGCGTAACTTTCGGTGGTTCGAAAGAGGCTTCCCTTCTATAAATCTCTCACCACATTTCTTACATTCATACGGTCTCTCGCCTGTATGCCTCCGTACATGAAGTTTCAAATCGTGGCACTCCGCAAATCCCTTTTCACAATATGTACACTTGTAAGGCTTCTCCCCCGTATGGATTCTCATGTGAGTTTTTATCTGATATGACCTCGAAAAACCCCTATCACAAACTGCACAATTGAAGGCCCGTTCTTGTGTGTGTGTCAGTTGGTGCATTTTCATGTCTGCGCTTCGTGCAAAACGCTTTTTGCAAACATCACATTCAAAATGTTTCTCTCCTGCGTGCCGACGAATGTGAACTTCCAAATTACCAGCTCGAATGTCGAACGTCAAATGACACTCGAATGATACATACCTATTCCTGAACTCGAAAGTGACGCTTTTTTCTGTGAGAAAGCATTCATGTTTAAAAAGTGTTCGAGAGCAGCAGTGATGGATGCAAAAATGTAGGTAAAAATAAAAAAAGACTAATTTTCTAATTGTTATGAATAATGAAGTGTTTGAAACAAAATTTAAATATTTTTTGGTGGTAGGTATTTGTCATAAAAGACGATCTGGCGTTTGTTTTAAATTTATGTTCCATTACTTGCAGCAAATATAAAAAAATTGTTTTATAAAACATCTCTGTACTTATCATATTAACTTTGTTTGCACTTTTACGATTTAAACTGATTAATTTACTATCAAATTACATTTAACGATTAGTTCTCAAATCAAAAGATTTTTTTTGTGAAACGTCAAGTCAACATTTAGTGAAGCTACAATTCAAAGGGTGTTCAACATTTTCGGAGTCATGTCATGTTTTTGGCTCTCACTAGAGTTGTGGAATACCGATTCTTACTCGACTCGACTGTGAGCTCTCCAGTGACATCTCACTCGACTCGTATTCAGGAATAGGCCCCCAGAACTCGTTAGTTTCTTGCCACAATGTGGACATAAATGCATATCTGAGCTTTCATTCTTTTTTGTATCGTGTATTTTCAAATGCTTGCCCAAACGAACTTTTCGGTTAAATCTGTGACCGCACACTCAGCATTCATATTGATTACATATCGCCCTTGGTTTGCATTCACGATGATACTTTAAGTCATATTTGGTGGCAAAATCCTCCTTGCAAACTTCACAATTTTGCAATTGGCTATGGGTTAAGTTCTCGTGATTCTTTAGATTCACTTCCCACATAAATCGCATCGTACACTTATTGCAATGAAAACGTTTCAAAATATTTTTACATTGGCTGTTTTCATGATATGCAAGCACCGACTTAGAAATACATTTGAAGCTACACATTTGGCATTTGTGCGGAATATCATCATAGTAATGATCTTTCTGCTGATGCGGCATCAGTTTGAATCGACGCTTGTATTGTAATCCGCAGATCTCACATGTATATCTGTTCTCATATTCTTGCTCCTTCTCCGTCTCAGAATCGTCGATATTCAATTCGCATCCCAATTCATATGTTATGGAATAGCTAACTGGACTGGGAGAGATGCCAAGCATTAGTAAATTCAGATGTGTATCTTGTACATGCTTAGAAAGATCAAAAATTGTCTAATGTTTTTGATCGCAGAGCTTACATTCAATAGATTTTTTTACCATTTGGCCGAGTAAGAAAATATATGGCGCGTAAAATTGTATGCTTTTTGTGCATCTTCACGTGGGCCTGTGGAAATAAGAAACGTATCAGTTTATGTAACTTCACAGAAAAAGCATATTTGCTCTTCAGGATTGAGGGGAAATTTATAATTAAAAAGTATGCGTCGAAGTTCTAAGCAAATATATAATATGACATTTTAATCTTTCTTTATTTGTTTTATTTACATACTTATTTACTTAAATAATATTATGTGCTTATATAAAAATAATTTAAAATTATTTTGCATCCCAGAAACCAGAGATCATTGCATCAAAGCAATCCTTTCATTCATATCGAATTTTCATCAGTATTTTTAAAAGTCTAAGGAATTCCGATTTCTTAAATGTAAAAATACAGCATCACTGCAAAATACAATTGTAAAATTACATATGTATGTTACTATTTGTGTACATTTTTGGCAAAATTTTATTTCATTGTTGAGAGCAAACTTCAACACTTCTAATAAAGTTAAAAAACTTTACAATGGACATTATTTTTCCTATTTATTTATGAACTCGACCGAAGCCGCAAAGAGCTACATACATACATAATATAAATTAAAATTGACTGGTAAGCTATTATTTATTTGTTACAAGCAAATTATACTAAATAATGAAACACAATTTTACAATTTAAATCTCAGCCTTTTTTTAGAATTTACAATGCAATGGTGCATGTTCTTGTTTCAACTGAAATCTGTCTAAATTTGTTTCGAACAAGGGATGCATTTTGTGAATATTATAAGGGCATTTTATTATAGTCTATTACCGAATGATAGAGGACAAATAGACGATGAAATATTTTATACAGTGTGTCTCCCAACTTAAATGATGCACTCGATTTCTTTACTGAAACGATAAGAAAAACTCGAGAAACACTGGTAAATTGAATAAAAAAAAACAAATGTCGTCTTATTAACTGGGTTTATTTAAATAAAGAAGCTGCCGCTTTGCAGAAAGCACTGAGACCCGCAGCAAATTTTTCTATACCACAATCTACTCCAATAAAACATAAACAGTCTGTTCCCTGGTGGAAATCGGATCTTTCCCTACTACGAAAAACGAAAATGACCGCGCTTAAAACCTTTCAAAACAATCCTATAACACAAAATCTAATAGCTTACAAAAAATCTAACGCTAAATTTAGACTGTTGCTCAGAGACAGCAAAGCAAAATGCTTCTCTGATTTAACCCCCAATTTAAACCCGAACACATCCCCTTCAAAAAATATGGCAAAATATCCGTCGACTAACCGGTGACTCTACCCCTCTAGCTATAATGAGCATCAAATCAATTAACGAAACCTTAAGTGATCCACAAAAAATATCTAATTTCATTGCACATACCTGGTCAAAAGCCTCAGAAAATTCCAACTTCTCAAATAGTTTCATTGAAGAAAAAGTAGACACTCTTTATTGTCCCCTACCGCTTCATCCAACCAACGCGACTGCACGGCGCATAGAAAAACCTATAACTGGCATTGAGTTTGAAACCTCCTTTAACAAGGTCACAGGCAAAACTCCAAGCAGAGATAGAATATCTTATCCTATGTTAAAACACCTTCCCGACAAAATCAAGCAGAGATTAGTTGCTCTATATAACAACATTTTTAATAACTCGGTAATTCCTCATAGCTGGAAAACAGCCTCAATAATACCCATTCCAAAGCTAAGAAAAGACGAAAATACAGTCGAGGGATACCGCCCAATCTCTTTTATCCCATGTTTATCCAAAATAATGGAAAAGATAATTGCAAAACGGTTACTATGGTTTGCCGAAACAAACAAGCTTATAAGTCCTAACCAAGTAGCTTTCAAATCCAACAGGGGTTGCGTTGATGCTCTTCTTCACATCGACAATTTTGTCTCAAAAGCGCTGTCAGCCAAAAATCATGTCTCCATCCTATCCCTAGATTTTGAAAAGGCTTTTGACAAAATTGGTCTACACATCGTTTTGGAAAATCTAACAAAATGGGATGTTCGAAGAAATATATATGGATATGTGAAAGCTTTTTTAACTAATAGATTTTTCTGGACTAAAAATAATAATGTTTACTCTTCCAAATTCCCAGGGATTTTCGCTTTCCGTAGTATTGTTTCTAATCGCGTTTAATGATATAAATACAATCTTGGTAAAACATACATTTTTAGATCCATGCATTTACGCAGATGATATATATATCTTATGTAAGATTAATGATATTGACAGAAGTAAATTCTTATTCCAACTAGCATTAAAAGACATTTTAGATCGGTCGCCAAGGTGCCAAGCTTTCAATTCATAAATGTAAATTGCTTCATATTTGCCGAAAACAAAAATGTCCAAAACCTAATATCAATGTAAACAATGTAAATATTGAAAATGTTAGTAATTTAAGTATTTCAGGACTAGTATTTAATAAAACATACTCTTGGAAATCACACTGTTTAGAACTTAAGAAGTCCCTAGCTGCTAGAAATAATATTATAAGATATCTCTCATCTCATCTCTAGCTAACTACAAAAAACCAATCACCATCAATAATATATACCGTCAACTCTTCACAGCCATTTCACTTGATTTAAAATCGGCTGGATGGAAATTCATTTTCACTGATGACTCTAAAACAATAGACAACACATCATTTGCCGTTACTCTTGAAAATGAAACTATTGCCTGCATTGGCAACCTGCCTGAGTTTTCATGAGTTTTCACAGCAGAAGCATTCGCGCTTTTTCAAGCCACCAAGTTTGTATGGGCCACAGAGGAAAACATATCATATGCTCAGACAGCATATCTGTTCTCAACGCCAAAAATAACCCCGATAACAACACTGAACTCATATCCGAAATTAGATACCAACTCACCACATCACAAAGCAACATTAAGCTAATGTGGACTCCCGAACATGTTGGGATACAGGGAAACGAATATGCTGACATCGCTGCCAACTCGGCCAAGAATTCGCCTGTTTATCTTTTCAATGTTTTCACCCAACCAGACCTACTTAAACAAACAAACAAATTAAAAGCAAATATAATCCACGACTGGAGCCTTTACCACCACCACTACAAGAAACGTCTTGGACATACTGCAACTTCCCACCAGCCCCTTCTCAACAAAAATACTGCACCACTTTGTTCAACCTGTAACACTAGATGGGATCTACCTCACATATTAGAATATTGCCCTATAACACAACCCATAATCAAAAATATATTCAATAACAAATCAATTTACGAAATTCTCCAAAACCCCAGTTCTACAAACATTGAAAATGTATATGATTTTATATCCAAAACAGCATTTTTATATAATTTCTTTTCTTTACATAGAGCCAATAGTCTCAGCAGCTAGGCTCGTTAATCTTAATTAACATGTAATTTTAATTCGTGTTAATAAATAATAATAATAATAATAAATAAAGTATCTAAAAAAAGAAGATAATTTACGTTTTTACCAGTTGAAAAAGAAGAAATGTAATAAAAATACTATTTCAAAAGCAAAAAAAAAAAAAAATTATAGCTGTAATTAATATTTTTCGGGTATCCCCTTTGCTTAAGTACTGAGTACTCCAGTCTCTTCGGCATTGATTCCATGAGCTTTCTTGTGTATTCCGAAGAAATCTAAAGAGCTTTACTTAGGTCTGCCTTCGATCTAATCTGGCTTTTCCTAATATCATGTTCCAAGTTTAGACCATAAATTTTCAATGGCATTGAGGTCTGGTGATTGTGCAGGTGGAACATTTTGGTAATTTTCAGATAAACCGCGTTATTTATACATAAATATTTAGCGAGTTAAATATCTTACTCACCCCGAACGTTTCACTTCAAATTATATTGAGCGTTGTCAACGGGAAACGGTCCTATGAGAACAACCGCCAAAACCTTAAAAGTTATATTGTGCATAAAATGAGGGCAGTTCCAAATCAGCCAAGATTCACTTTTCCTGACTTATGTTTAGGATCGTTGGCTTGGTAAAGTGGAAGTGTCTTTAATGTTTAGTTTTTCTGCACTTTGCTTTAAATTTTGCTTCAAAATATCCAAGCACATATTCTTGTACATTTTACCTTCGATGAAAACCAAGTTTCCTACGCCAGCAGAAGACATACTGTCGCAAACCATAACGTGACCCCCACCCTGTTTGACTGTGCCACGCACATTCTTAGGCTGAGACTCAGTATTTGGCTGCCGGCAAACGTGCGCTTTGCCATCCGACCCGTGAAGATTAAATTTGATATCATCCGTAAATATAACGATGTTCCGACGAAGAATCCTTATTAATGTGCTCACGAACAAATTTAAATCTTGCTGTTTTATTTTTGCTACTAATGAATGGCTTTTTTCGGGCACTCCTTCAATTAAAATCTGCATCTCTTAGTACTCGTCGTATGGTTTCGCACTACATTTTTTGTCCAAATACTTTTCCGCTTCTTCTGCCAATTTCGGTGCACTCAAAGTAGGATTTTCTTTCACCTTTCTTGCAATCCATCGTCATTTTTGGAAAATATTTTATTCGGGGCTTCCTCTCCTTACTGGCAACTCGATTCTCACGAACATAACGCTCAATAATGTGTTGAACTGTCGAAGAACTTATTTTCACCATTTCCGATAGTTTTCTTTGGCTTTTTCCATCTTTAAAATGCTTTACCAATTCGGTAGTTTCAAAGCTAGTATGACGTCCCATATCATTAAAAAACAAATACGGGCTGTTTAAATACGTGATGCAAAGAAAAAGCGAACTGATTAAATTTCACTGGGGCAAAACGAACGAAAGAAAATTTTAGCTGTCATTTTCTTTTGTTCATCTCTCAGTGCGCGAACGGTTTTTGGGGTAAAACTATTGTTTCCTTGGTTTTCATCCCGCGGCGAAACCAATACGACATACTATTTACCGTTAAAATTGAGTGCATAATTTTAGCTGTGAGATTGTTTAAAAAAAAAAAAAAGGAATAAATTCTTGTTCATATGGTGAAAATGTGAATTATCTTCTTTTCATTTAAATAAACCCTTTGTTGGTTTGTTTTTTATTCAATTCACTAGTGTTTTTCGGATTCTTTTTTTAGTTTTTCAGCAAAGAAATGGAGTGCACCATTTAAACTGGAAGACACTGTACATAAATAAACTTTGTTTTAAAATACATTACAAAAAAAAATTCCTAAACAAGCTACAAGAACTTTGAATACACTAACAACTTTCTTTTCTTTTCTAAACCAAAGTAGAAAAAGGATTATATTTCATAATGACCCCGCATTCTTCTATGATTTTTAAGGGCGGTTCCTTGTATAAATCTTTCACCGCATGTTTCACACACGTACGGCCTTTCACCCGTATGTCGACGTACATGAAGTGTCAAATCATTGGATTGTGTAAAGCTTTTCTCACAGTACGTGCACTTGTACGGCCTCTCACCCGAATGAATTCGCATGTGAGTCTGAAGTTTGTACGAACGTGAAAACGCCTTCCCGCACACTGTGCACTTGTGTGGGCGCTCTCCGGTATGCGTTCGTCTGTGACAGGCCAAATCGGACGATCTAGGGAAGCCTTTATTACAAAACTCACATTTGAACGGTTTCTCACCCGTATGCCGTCTCATATGTATGACGAGATTTGATGAACTTGACACTTCCTTTCCACAGAATGCGCATAAAAATTTCTTGCCAGCCGCTGTTTCGGCTTTTATGCGCTTTGGCTTTTCCTCTTTCCCTTCATTAGTGTGTACTTTTGCGTGTTTCATAAGTCGATCTTTTCGATTGTATTTACGGTCACACAAGTCACACTTGAAAAGCTTCTCCTCTGTTGGGGCTTTGCATTCTGAGTGGTTTCTCAGATCGTGCTGTGTGGCGAAGTCTTTTTTGCAAGTGTCACAAGTGTGTTTTCGCTTACCGTCATGAATTAAGCTTTCATGGTTCTCAAGATTCTCCTTCCACATAAAGCGCATAGTGCATTTGCTACATCGGAATTGCTTGACCAAATTCATGCACTGCGTTCGCATATGATAGTTGAGCACCAGCTCTGAGACACATTTAAAACTACAATCGATACACTTATGTGGAATGTTGTCAGAATAATGTAGCGACTGCTGATGCTGCAACAACTTGAAGCGACGGTTATAGCGTGCTTCACAAATCTCACAAACGTATTTCTGATCCTCGCCCTCTCGTTCTGTTTCCGAATCATTTATATCCATCTCATAGCCAAGTGCATTTGTTATTGAATAACTAGCCGGATTGGGGGTAATGCTGAGCATCTGTAACTTAATGTGTCCATTTTGAATATGCTCAGCTAATTCAGAGATACTTGTATAATTCTGATCGCAAAGCTTGCATTGGGCAACTTTTATGCCGTTGGGACGGGCCAGATAATAAATGTCTGGCAACAGGATGTGGGTGGCGTTTTGATGCACTTTCATATGAACCTACAAAAAATAAATTTGTTATTAATTTTTTTTACAAAACTAATAGGAAGTAGATAACGTAATCCTTAATCCTAATTTAATCTGCTATAAATGTGTAAAGCGCGGAACAGATTGAATTAGCAACAGCACCAGCACCGTCAAAAGCGAACAGCACGCTGACCAGCAAAAAAATACAAACACATTGTCATCAGTAACAGCATCGTCTTCTTAGAACAATAACACTGTCAGCTTTTGTTTTGCATTATGGTGCCCATGAATCACTTGTGTAAAATTGGTAGCAATGGAACAGCAACAGTAATTTTAGGACTTTGGTCTAACGACGCTGTTAACGTTGCTGTTGCTGGTCTATTTTAGTTTGGGCAATTGAAGCACATAGGTTCTAAAATAATAGCGGCCGCTGTTGCTGGTTCAATCCGTTTCGTGCATAAGCGTTAACAAGCCTCTACATGATGAAAGATAAGGCGGACTGAACAGTTTTACAAAGTTGATTTAGTGAGCTACATTCGCTTAGTAAAGTTCTATCTATTCCCCCATAGACAACAGAAAAAAAAACTTTTAACGAGGCCCGGGAATCCCTAATAGGTTTTAGAATTCGGTGGTAGTTATAGATTCAAACGCCACAACGCCGGAATGGTTGAGAGGCCATACTTCCCAATGGTTTTGTAGTTTACATTTTAATCATTTAAGAACATTTTTGATTATAAGTCCTGAAGTCCTCTAGACCAAACAAAAAAATGTATATTATTTAGTATGCTTACCTTAAGATTATCCCTTCGCATAAACACCCTGAAACACCAAGTGCACTCAAATTTCTCAACGTCCGTTTGATGGGTCTTTCGATGTCGTGCCAAATCTTTCACCCAAAGGAAACTCTTTCCACAAGTGTCGCAATGATTTTTCTTTGGCATTGCTGGATTCTGATCATGCATATACTTCTCATGATTCTTAAGGTTTTCCTTCCATGCAAACTTCATTGGACAAATTTTGCATTTAAATTGTTTCTCATTATTTTCACAGTCATTTAGTAAATGCATTTGATAAATTCTTTCGCACACAAACTTTGCCCCACATCGGAAGCATTCGTACAGCAATTCTTCCCATGGATGTTCTGTTCTTTGATGTTCAAATATCTTAAATTTCCTATTGAAATTTTGGCTACATATTTCACAGTTGTACCCTTTAAGAACACGTTTCACGTTTTTCACTTCATTATTTTCAGCATCATCGTCATCGTCGTCGTCGTCATCATCATCATAGCCCGCATCGAAATCTGAACAGGTTTCGGAGTCATTCAAATTTAACTCGTAGCCTACTTCGTTGGTTATTGAATAAAACCGCGTATGACTACCCTTTTCAAGATCCTTGCTAATTGCTCTTTCTAGAGTTTGCATCTCCATTTGTTTGCCATAGATCATCATTGAAATTTCTCTTGCCTCAGCTTCTCTTTGTTTGAATGTTGCAGGGTCTTTATGGGACATTAAGTGGGTTGTTAAATCTCGTATTGTGTTGTGCTTGGACAAACAAATTTTACACTGAATTATTTTTTGTCCATTAGGCTTGCATAAATTCTCATCTTGTTGATCCCATTTAATATTTATTTTTCCTTTGTCCCTGACTTGGGTGTCAGTGTTGTGAATTTTCATGTGAGCCCGCATGTTATCCTTGCGGTTAAACTTCCTGGCGCATATTAAACACTCGAATTTTTTCTCATAAGGTATGTGGCTTCTTTTGTGACGATGCAAATCCTTCAACCAAATAAACTTCTTACCACAAACTTCACATTGCCTCTTTTCTTCCGGTGTTTTCTCTACTTGGAAGCAATTGTGAGCAACCAAATTTTCTCTCCAAATGAATTTCATACCACATTTTATGCAGCTGTTAGTCCTTAGATCATTTTGACATTCACTTTTAAAATGACGCTCCAAGAGGGCTGCAGACACAAACTGATCATCGCACTTGACGCATTTGTGCGGGCCCTTCATCTTATGTTCGATATATTGATGCTGCAGGATGGCTTGTAGGCGGGGAAATTTGACATTGCAGAGCTCACAGATGTAAGTTTTAGATGCAGCATCATGATCCTTGTATGATTGTTCATCGCCATCACTGTCAGAATCACTTAATGTCATCTCAAGACCGGTTCTATTTACTGCTAAATAAAGTTGAGAAAGCTTTTGCTCATTGAAACAGTTCTTTATGTATTCCGAAATAACTTCTTTACTTACACCTTTGTAGAAGTTTAGAACAAATCCGGAATTTTCAAAGTCAATCTCTGTCAGGCCATCGGCATGATTGAATAAATGGTATCTTAAGCTACTGATTGTTTTAAATCTATCACCACAGAGCATACAAATTAGTTTCTTTGCCAGAAGGGGCCTCTCAACTGCAGTATGCGATTTTAAGTGGTTTCGGAGATTGTCGGATCGAAGGAATTTCTCCCCGCATACAGAACAATCGTGGGACTTACCATCTGGTATGTGAATCTTTTTATGTTTTCTCAAATCTCTGGGGAAATTGAAGACTTTGCCGCAAATTTCACATATCGTGCTCTCTGTATCTAGCTCAACGGTGCCGCATTTTGTCTTCTTATGAATGCGGATTTCTTTAAGGGTTGTGAAAGTTTCTCCACAAATTTGGCAAGCGTTTCTGTTTTTATGAGCATCGTTTTCTTTGCTACATTTATGATTTGAAAGATTTTGCGGCCAGGTGAATCGAGCTGGACAATTCTCACAACAGAACTCTTTTTCCTCATTGTAACAGTGGTGTTTTTTGTGGCTATCAAATACTTCGTGGCAAGTAAATTCCAGTTTGCATTTATCGCATTTATACGGACAATCATCGGCCGTGTGTGCGGACAACGAGTGTGCTATTAACTTATGCTTTCGATTGAATGACTCATTGCAGACTTCACAGAAGTATGGGATTTCCTCATCACTCTCATCTGAATCACTGATACCCATTTCGAGGCCATTTGCATTGAGAACGGAATGAAATTTTCCAAATTGCTTGTTTTCGATTTGGCTAGCGACAAGTGCCATGACTTCCCCCAAGTCCATGCCAGCATAAAACCTCTTAAAACATTCACTATCGACGAAATTTTCGTGCAGTTGCTGGTTGTGTAAGCTGATATGCCGGCGAAGCTCTCCTACATTAAGCGCTTTATCGTAATTGCAAATCATGCAAATAAACTCTTTGAATTTTTCTTGAGAATACAATTGACGTGAGAACAATAAAGTGGCCTTAGAGCAACGTGGTTTGACAATACCACCTAAATGAACAAGAACGTGTGAATCAAGTTTATCCTTTCGTATAAATCGACGGTCACAATGTGGGCAGGAATACTTCTTTGTGTTAGGCTCATGGGTTTTTTCATGACGAAAAAGATCTTTTTTCCATGCAAAGGTTTTATTACAGTAGTCGCACTCGAAACGGCCTTTTTGGCTTCGTGTACTCATGCTGGAACGTTTGCTGCGAGATTTGAGTGTTTTTTTAGTTTTTTTGCTGAAAGTAAAAAACATTGAAATTGAAATTTGAGTAACATGATATGGAAATCATTTAGTAATATATGTCCTACTCTGGATAACAACACTACAACACCATTAAACTATGTGTACCATAAGCAGCATTCGCTGACAAGAACCAAGTGTCATCTAGATGAAACATCCTAGGTAACATGCATTTTTACTAGCGATATGGGAACTATTCTTCTTAAATCAACGAAGATTGTAATGTTATGGGACCACAAATCTCCACTTTTCTGCCTCGTCGGATTAACCTCAGAAAATGTGTGCAGGCCTACTGTTTTTGGATTATTCCATGTCGCTTGGCTCAATTTGATGTTCATTGCCCAAATGCGATTTCTTCTTTATCCACCTTTAGTGGGGACGAGGAGGCACTGATAGGATATTTTATTTTTGAAGTGATAACGTCTTATAAATCGATGACACGCTACACATACGAAATAAAATAACTCATGCTGACAAAAAAAGTAACGCGCTACGCTAACCACGATGCTGTGGTTTTTTCAACCAAAATCGATTCTGACATTCTGAGCACCAGGCGAACATGAAAAAGAACAGGAAAATGCAAATTCCTCAAATAATTCCACACAAATTCAAAAAGTACAAGAAGAGAAAAAGAAGTACAAAATGGGCGGGGTTTTGTTAAAGTAAAAAGTAAATATAGATAATTGTGTGTGTGTGTGGATTTAACGAGAGGGTTGTGGGTAATTTTGTTTGTGACTCTGAGGCTCGGCCAGACTTGCGTCATTTTGACCACCACTCTATTTATTTGTGAGTACTGTAAGACGCAAAAGCGTCACCGCTGCAGCGCCGCCGCGTCAAAATAACGCAAGGTTGCACAGGGCCTGAATTGTGACAAAAATCGTTCGCAAACGTATTCTGAGCACCAGGCGCAAACCAGATGTATGTATGTGTGTTTGTAACTTGTCTTATAACTGTGTCACATTTACGTTAAAATGAATTGCCTGCACTGCAAAAAAATTATCGGCGAGGGAGAAAGAATGTGTATGTGCTGGTTATGTGATGGTTTTGCTCAAGCTAATTGAAGGCCTTCTAAAAATTGGTAATGTTTTGCGATTGTTTTGTAAGAACTGCAACAAAAGCAAGACCTGATTTATTTCAAATCTTCCGAAAAGCAAAGAATACATTTAATACAATAACAAAGGACTTAAACAAAATGCAAAAAAAGCTGTCGGACTTTGAATCAATTTTCAACAACTTCAATTTTGAAGATAAGGATTCATCGCCAAAACGAAAAAAGACTGACAGCAACGTGATTTGTGTATCAACTTCATCGCGTCTTTCTATTGCAGCGCCGCCATTACCATTGTCTATTATTATAATTGAAGAAATACCGAACTCTCCAATTCCAATTTCGGTACCTAAGACTACTAATTCTTTTCGAGATGCAACTACTTATTCGCAAACCGTCGACCCAATAGCTTCCGATATAGATGAGGGTGTTTCGGCCGAGTTAGTTGTTGTACCTCCTAAAAAATGTGTTTTTGTATCGCGCTTCCATCCGAATACTACTTTTGAAATGGTGGAAAACTATGTAAACAAAAATTACCTGAATCTAATTTATCTTTTAAATGCGTAAAAATGCAATTTCATATGAACGTCGGATATCTTCTTTACAAATTTTTTGCTCCTGATCCTACTGTAAGCCTGATGCTGTCTCCAAATTTTTGGCCAACATTTATGGTTGCCCATGAATTTAAAAAAAATCCAAGAAGAGAACATGTTGCTCAGATTCCTACTCCTGCACCGTCAAAAACTAAGTATCTACCACAATGTTGGAGGAATGAAATCAGCTTAATACCTTTTATTTAAACAGTATATATTATACAGATGTTTAAAGGGTAGATATGTGTGTGGGTACAAGCACCGGCAAATCACCCCTGTCTATCAACTCCTACTCTCACCTCCAGGAGGTGAACATCGGGTGCCTAGTACCTCAACTGGAGATTGGGTTCCAACCCCTTTGGAAGGTTGTTGGTGGCAGCAAACGAGAGGGGGGGGGGAGAAGTGTTACCACCAAGGCACTCTCTAGATGGAATCAACGGTGGCCTCTATAGTTCCAGTCAGGTTGAACTACTTAGTGAACACCTTATATGGGCTACTACGACGTTTTCGGAGCTCAGGCCTATAAGGAGGGGTTTATCCGGCTCTTCGTCCTTGGAGTCACAACAAAGACCTGGGCCTCCAGGTTGGGGGTTGTGCCGTCGGGGTAACTTCCCGGCCACACCAAAAACAACTAGTTGCAAAGCATCAACAAGCCTCGCATACAGACGGATTCACTGATGACGAACCTGCAACCCTGCGAACGAAATAAGGACAACGAATTTCGGATATGTACGTGGAATGTTAGGTCCCTTAACAGACCACATGCAGCCGAACAACTAGCGGAGGCCCTTGACTGCTGTAAGGCAGACATAACCGCCATCCAAGAAATGCGATGGGACGGGCCGGGCAAAAAAAAGATGAAAAACTGCGATATCTACTATGGCAACTGCTATACACAACAAAACCAGCGCTTATTTCGATGCTGAGAATATGGAAAAACCATTTCTGCAGACTGTATAACGGCGATGATGAAAAGAATTCCGCTGTCAGGCAGAATGGTCCACTTTATCTGGGCGGAGTAGACCAACAATTCCGACCACCACATCTGGATGAAATAAAGCTAGCTATATCTATATCATCAATTTCAAAGCCGCGTACGACAGCATTTATAGAGACGAGTTATATAGAGCAATGTGCAGTTTTAACATCCCTTCCAAACTCTTCCGCCTGTGTAAAATGACGATGGAAAACGCACGCTGTTCCGTCAAGGTCGGTAAAGACCTCACCGACACTTTTGAAGTCAAAAAAGGATTTAGACAAGGCGATGCGCTGTCATGCGACTTTTTCAACATCATACTTGAAAGAATAGTGCAGAACTCTCACACCAACACCAGAGGCACGATCTTTCAAAAGTCCGTCCAATTACTCGCATACGCCGACGATATTGACATAATCGGAAGAACGCAGCGTGATGTCAGTAGCGCTTTTGTGAGTATTGAGACGGAAGCGGCAAAGATGGGTTTAGCAGTCAATGAGGGCAAAACCAAGTATATGCTGTCATCAAGAAGAGACACCCAACATCGACGTCTTGGACAAAACATCACCATAGACAGCTATAACTTGGAGGTAGTTAGGGACTTTGTCTACCTGGGCTCCGCTATTAACTCATACAACAACACCAGCGCTGAAATCAAACGAAGAATAACTCTTGCCAATCGCTGCTTCTTCGGGCTTAGAATGCAATTAAATAGCAAAGATCTCTCTCGGGCAACTAAACTGTCCCTTTATAAGACCCTCATCATCCCAGTCCTGCTCTATGGGGCAGACGCATGGGCGCACACAAGTGGAAGAGGACCTCAACCGACTCCACGTGCGAAACTGGAGACAGCTAGCTAGGGACCGAACTGGCTGGAGAAGCTTGTTGGTTGAGGGCCAGGTCCACCCCGGACTGTAGCGCCACCTAAGAAGAAGAAGAAGATATATTCAACTTATGATGTCATAGTACTAACAGAAACCTGGCTTAATTCATCTGTTTCTGATGATTAGACAGAAATTCAGCAAACAGCGTTATCCAATTAATTGCATTATTCCAACGAAAAGGTGACAAGCTCTCAATTGCTGAATTTAATTTTAATAAAATTAATATTGAAAAACTTGACGAGTTCTTTAACAATTTTGACTGGACAAATGTTTTAAATTCAAACGATATAAATGTATGGTATGTGTACAAAATTTTTATGACGTTCGTCTTCGTAATTGTGTTCCCAAGTTAAGAAAGAAATCTGGTAATTTATCAGTATATTTAATAAATAAGGATCTTAGACGAGTACGTAATCTAAATAATATATTTTACAAGAAATGGTAAAGAACTCGATTTACTAACTTCTATAACATGGGTGGTTGGGTGCTGTATGAATAGGGTAGGCACTGAAAGGCATCAAACTGGTGATGCACAGTCGCTGCAACTATATCGTACACATCAATTGTGCTTATTTTACCTCCCCGCGGTAACCACCGGGTACTGGTCTGTCCATCCGGACATTCCTGCTAAACTTATAAGCGCGAGTGTTGAACACAGAAAAAATAGCAACACTATAATGCTCTGCTTTCTGTTCTGATCGATTCGAAGAAGTCTTGCACGAGCCCCTCAGAAAGAGGACGTACGGCGGATGAGCTCAACCAATTGGACCAACGGTGGCGTCAACAGTCAACGAAGCAGACGCCCTAATGAGCTACTTCGACGTATTTGGAGATAAGGTCATTAGGACAATTCAATGCAAGTCAGGGCATTGAAATAGAGATGGTGGCGGATGAACCCTTAATGGGCCAACGGCAGCGCTCATATCCCCGAAGTGGGTTACTGACTCCGGATTCTCCGGTTCCTTTTGTCCAAGGAATCCAACAAAGGACCTGGCCCTCCAGGTTGGGGGTTGTGCGTGGGGTTAACAACCCTGCCACGGAAAAAAGAAAAAGTTACGAAGCGACCAATAGCCTCGGAAAAGGACGGATTTACTGTTGACGACCCGGAAAAACGAATCAAGGACAACGACCTTCGGATCTGCACGTGGAATGTTAGAACTCTTAACAGACCACGTGCATCCAAACAACTAGCGGAGGCCCTAGACTGCTACAGAGCAGGAATTACTGCCATCCAGGAAGTGCGATGGAATGGGCCGGGCAAAAGGAGGATGAAAAACTGTGACGTGTACTACGGTGATTGCGCAAGAAGACCACAGCGTTTATTTGGGTGCGGATTCGTCATAAGCGGTAGACTTAGGCAAGAAGTCTTGTGCTTTCGACACGTAAGTGAGCGACTTGTGACAATCCGTATCAAGGCTAAATTCGCCAACATTAGCCTAATATGCGCTCATGCCCCCACAGAGGACAAAGATGACGCCACCAAGGATGACTTCTATGAGCTCCTCGACAAAACCTATGAGCAATGCCCTAAATACGGCGTTAAGATCGTACTAGGCGATTTTAATGCCAAAATAGGTAAAGAGGAAATCTTTGGTAGGACTGTCGGAAAACATAGCCTACACGGCACAACGTCTGAAAACGGACTTAGGCTAATTGACTTCGCAGCGGCACATAACGTCACCATTGCAAGCACACGGTTTCCTCATCTCGATATACACAAAGGGACTTGGCGACACCCAGATCAAGGAACCGTCAATCAGATTGATCACGTTGCGATCGATGCAAGACACGCCTCCAGTATCTTGGATGTTCGCACCTTCCGAGCAGCTAACATCGACTCGGATCACTACTTTGTTGAAGCAAAGGTAAGAATGTGAATAACCCGAACTCCACAACAACGGAGTAATACTGTGAGGAAGTATGACGTCGGAAAGCTGCAATCGCAAGAAACCGCCAGAACCTATGCCGATCGAATATCCCGTAACCTCTCAAGAAATCCAGTACCGCCAGCATCAAGTGCCGAAGATCAGTGGCAACACTGCCAACAAGCCATCAGAGATGCTGCAACTGATGTGCTAGGTTTCACCAGACCACCACCACGAAACCTCTGGTTTGATGACGAATGCAGGCAGGCCCATGCAGCCAAACAAGAGGCATATAAAGCGACGCTGCACAGAAAGACGAGAGCTGCTCGCGAGCTTTACGAGCAGAAAAGACGGAAGAACACCGGCTTCTCCAAAAGAAAAAGAGAGAGCATGAGAAGCGCGCGATCGAAGATATTGAGAGATGCTACTCCAGGAACAACGTGCGGAAGTTTTACCAACAGGTAAAAAGAACATGCCAAGGAAAAAAATCCCGCACAGAAGCCTGTAGAGATAGGAATGTAATCCTCGTAGTAGAGTCACAGTCGGTGCTGAGTACATGGAAGGACCATTTCTGCAGACGACGGACTACCCGCCGAACTTTTTAAAGCGGCCGGAGATGACCTGGTGGAGTGCATACACCAACTCATCTCTAAAGTTTGGTCAGAAGAAAGTATGCCTGATGAATGGAACCTCAGCATCGTTTGCCCAATCCACAGGGCCAGCGGATTTGTGTATATCGGGATCTTTGAGAACTCTTGCTACTGTACGAGTGCGGAAAAAAATCTGTCCCATGGTTGCTGTGAAGCAGCGAAATCTGTTAGGAATAAAAGCACGCATCCCTAGAAGAATCACATTTGTGATCATTTCAGCACTGGCATCAATGGAATCGAGGAAGAATAGTGACCAGTTAAGGTTTCGGAAAAAAATATTCAGGCCGTCCCAGTTGGCTTTCTCGTATTGCCAAACGGGCCTGGTGGGAAGTTTTTCTTTATATGGATGGGTGGAGGATTTTAAATTAGCTGAATAGAGCTCGACATACCTTCCTACGGGTGTTGTCTGGCCAGAATAGCGGAGCAAATTGGAATTGTGTACATTGAAATCGCCCGCAATAACGATTTCAGTGCGAGGACAAAGTAAAACAAAGATGGAATCAGACAGCGCATCAAACTCGTTACAAGTCGAATTACTGTCGAGATTTCGACTCCTGTAAATAAAACAATAATGAATGACATGCTTGCGGACAGTGAATTAGAGCCACAAGAAGTTAAAGTCCGTGTTGGAACATTTCCCGTATTGGTGAAGGCTCTGGTGAGGAATATCATTTCTAACATAGATCACGAGACCATGATGGAAAAGAGTAATGGCACCAAGCTATATCCATGTAGAGCAAATGCTGATAAATCAGTATTTACTCCAACCTGAGTTTCACTTAATGACAAAACAGCTGGCCTGTATGGAACAGTGAAGATGTACACGTGAAAGAAATTCTTTCTTAAACTTTAATGCTTGTGGATTATGATTGCAACATTTTCCATCAATCATACACGGAGATGTTATGTGTAAATCAGCACATAGACCAATATTACCATATCAATTTGATCACTTCTTATTTTCTGTTCTAACCAAATTAAAAGAAAATGTTAAGGAGTTTTATCATGTAAGTGTGTTTGTTATCTTATGAACTTTCGTCTGTAAAATATTTTATTAAAATATGTATTTCAATAAAATTATTTTATATAATATAATATTTATAAACAAACTTTTATTTCACAACACCATTTTTGTGTTTTCCTTTATATGGATAAAAATTTCTTTTTGAAAATGTGTAATGAAATCTTAACATTATTATAAAATTTCTTTGAAATAAATTTCAATGGGAACTAAAACCTAAACGAAAAACACTTGTTATCAGGTTGTAAAATTGGATACAAAACATAAGCTTCATTTTTTTCTTAGCCATCTAAAAATGGTCCACTTTTATTAACAAAAAACATTATAAAAAAATATAAAAATCTACCCCAGGACTGCATATATAAGGTCCCACACAACATTAAAACTCATTTTTATATACAGAGAAGATAATAATAAATAAGACACAACGTTGCATGTAAAATTCTTCCAATTCATTTGATATTAAATATTTTCTCAAAGCTTGTTTCAAGAGTTATTAACTGTCCTGTTCCGTTCAGGTAAAATCCCTGCTTCAACTTTGCTCGCCTCTATTACACTACATTCTGAATTCGCATTATCAGCACTTTGGCCACTCCTTAAAGTTAACTGTAACTTTAAGATTGGAAGTGTAATAATGACACACATTTTTATAAACATGAATTTTATTAAGTAAAAAGCCAAAAAACTACACTGCAATAAACAATACAAATATTTAACCTAAAGATTCAATTGGTCTGCCAGCAATTGCGTCGTGAAGCAACAAAACTACATCCATCACATAATTGCAACAATCAGTCTGGGTAATTTGTGCAATACTCGTCTCCATAATCGTAACTAAATTTGTCTCTCCAATGTTGCTGTCATTTAACAATCTCCTGGCATATGCTTTCATTTTGAAAAACGCTTTACCTAATGGATTAAGCATATGCGAAAACGGAGGCAAAGTTCTAGTGCAAAATTTAGATATCGCCAACATTTCTCCAACTTCTCGACTTTCGTGAATTCCTGCACTGTCCATGATTAGTACTGAGCCAGTCAATTCATATTGCACAGAAATTATATCCACAAGCTCACGTATGAATCCACCAAATTCGGTTGTATTGCAAGATCCCTTCCCAAATACCTTCCAATGCAATAATCCGTTACTATTCAATGCAGCAATTACTACTGCCTTTCGTCCTTGCACAACAGAGTTTGGAGCTGTATTAATTTTTCCCAATTGCAAATTAAAAACGCATTCATCTACGAATATCATTTTATGTCTATCATGTAAGCCCCATTCGGTAAATTCTAAAGCGAAAATTCTTCGCCGTTCAATGGCTTGTGGCAGATTCACTTGGGCGAGTTCGTGTGACGGATAACTCATAGTTATCCTTAGCTCTTGCAGACCATTTCGAATGGAGGATCTAGACAGATGAATTTTTTGATCAGTTAAAATATTTCTAATACGTTCCAAGTGAATTCCAGGATTCTTCTCAACACATGCTTCGATACTTGAGAGCACTTCTGTAGTTAGCTTTCGCGCTCTATTGCCACCACATCGCTTCACTATTAAATCACTGCGTTTCTTATAGTTGCATAATATTGCTTTAGCTGTATTAAGATTGATATTTGTTTTTTCTGCAGCTTCTTTGACAGTTTTTCCCTCTTCATAGAGTGAAATAAATGTTTTCTTCTGATCAAATAAGATCTTTTGATAGGCCATGCGTTTTAATCTTTTGCCAGATTTTTCATTTGGCAATTCTTTAGTATTGCATTCTCCTTCGATATTTTTTTCTTTCTCTTCACCAACATCATTAGTTTTAACACTAGAATTAGTCTCATCAGAGTTGTTGGGCTTATTATTTTCCTGATTTGAAATCTCCTTTGGTTGGGCTTCATTTGGGATTATATCTTCACCTAAGTTCGGTGTTTTATTTGATAGTTCGAGATTATTTTGTTCAGTCTCAACATTTACAGAAGAGTTCAGATCTTTATTGACACTAGCGAAAGAGAAGAACATAAGTAAACACATTTATTGCAACCATGAGAACTTTGCATGACGACGAAAAAAAAATTAATAACAAGACACTACTTATGTATTTATTTATGTATCTAATAATAAATGTTATAAATGCAAAAGGAAATCAAAACAAAAGTTAAAACGAACTCACTGAGTAAGAGTCTTTAACTATCTGTTTAGAAGTAAAGCAATGAAATGTGTATTAGGTTTTCTTTGCAGACATCGACATTGTATGCAAGTATTCTACATTTATACAACCAGGTAGCTTAAACAACTTACAACATGGAAATGCAGAAGATGGCGAAAGAGGTGATCCATTTAGTATCTATAATGTAGATGATCATTTGGATTATGTGCCGGAGGATGCATCGAACATAGAAAATGATATAATAAGTGACCCAAATGAACTATTTGATAGTGACGAAGAAGAGGTTCCTGAAATTTATTCTGAAGCTGAACAACAAGATGCTGCTGATAATTGCATTTACGGTAAAGATGGCACAAAATGGGATGGGATACAGAACATGCAAGATTCCACAGTCTGGCGTTCTGATGCTCTACCCATTTCCCGAGCAGCTATGTCTTATAGACGTTTTCTTGAATTGTCACTATTATATCCGTTTTGATGACACAAGAGTTTCGTCAAAGATCTGATAAAGCTGCTCCCATTCGTGACATATAGATTTTTTTCAATGAAAACCTTGCAAAAAACTATGAACCGCATGAATCTATTACTGTTGATGAACAGCTGCTTCCATATCGTGGCAAAACTAAATTCAACAAATACATTCCATTGAAACCAGCAAAATATGACATCAAGATTTAGTGGGCATGTGATTCAATTACAAAATACGCATTGCAAGGCAATACTTTCGGCTATCGAATACGTACAATAGTCGGAGCATGGAACGTACGTTCTCCGTATGCACAGGGAAGCTATGAACAGGTGGAACGTGAAATGATTCGACAAAATATCAGTATTCTTGGGCTGAGTGAAACGAAGTGGAGGGGTAAAGCTGAATACAGCGCAACCGCAGGACTGACTAAGATGTTGTATTCCGGGGAGGAGGACACAGGCAGTGGTCAAAGACTAAATGGTGTTGGCTTAATACTTAATAAGAAGGCTAGAAAAAGCTTAATTTCCTGGGAACCAGTTTCGGCGAGGATAATGACTGCAAGGTTTAACTCAAAAATTCGCAAAATCACCATCATCCAGTGTTTCGCCCCGACGAGCAATGCAGCGGAGGATGACAAAACCATGTTCTATGCTCAGCTGAACTCGGTCTACAAAAGCGTTCCAAAAGGAGACAACTATCATCATGGGGGATTTCAATGCCAAAGTTGGCCCGGACAACATAGGCCTTGAACGCGTTATGGGTAGACATGGCTTGGGCCAGCGAAATAACAATGGTGATTTGTTGGTCGATTTTTGTAACGCTCGTCAGTTGGTGGTTGGTGGAACCCTGTTTCCACACAAGACCTGCCATAAAGTCAGCTGGGTATCCCCTGATGGTCAAACACAAAATCAAATCGATCATTTTATAATTCAACAACGATGGAGAAAATCACTTCGCGATGTGAGAAATGAGAGAAGTGCGGATGTAGGTAGCGACCATCACCTGCTACTAGCAACAATTCAGCTGCTATCCGGACACGTTCAGAAAATACATCAACCAGACCCAAATTCAATACAACCGCTCTTAGTGACCCAAATATTTGTCGTGATTTTGCCACCATCCTTAACGACAAGGCGCCAAATGTAAGCTTAAATGTTAATGTTCCCATTGAGACGATGTGGGACACAGTTAAAAGGGTTTTTATGGAAGCTGGATCTGAAACGGTACCGAGGCAATCTAGAGATAAAGACACTTGGATATCCCAAGACACCCGGGGAGAAAATTACACACCGCAGAGCACTCAAAATAAATTTAAATAAGGAAACTGATGCTCATCGGAAATTGGTTCAGCGGAACGAGTACAGAGCAGCTCACAAGGTAGTGCAGAGGTGTGTGAGACGAGATAGGAGGGCCAGATTGGACGAATTAGCGGAGAGCGCGGAAGACGCTGCAAGAAGAGGTAACGCAAGGGTGTTGTATAGAATTACTGAGGACCTTGTAGGTCAACAATGTAACAACATCAACCACACTGTTCTTGACACGAACGGTCGTATTCTAGTGTCAATAGAAGACGAGTTGCGAAGGTGGAAGGAACATTTCTGTGCACTGTCAAATGATGACCAGAATGCAAATGCCGATTACCTACTGCCGGACATACGTAGATCTTCCAGAGGCTTTAATATTGACCCCCCGACAAGTGAAGAGTTAAGAACCGCGATCTTACTTCTAAAAAACTACAAAGCAGCTGGACTGGATGGCATACCTGCTGAGTTCCTCAAAGCAGACCCCGACTTGGCAGCTGATATATTGTTGCCACTTGTTGAGGCTATTTGGGAAAACGAAACCTTTCCCAGGGAATGGAAAGACGGAGTTATCGTCAAAGGTGAAAAGTGATCGCGTCAGTCGCGATGCTATCTGGAGATCGCTTGCTGTTAGAGGAATTCCTGATAAAATTGTTGCTCTTATAAAAGAATCGTACAACAATGCAAGGTGGGTTGTTTTTACACAGTGGACAGCTTTCCGATGCTTTTGAGGTGCGACAAGGAGTGAGACAGGGTGATGTACTGTCACCGATTTTATTCTTACTTGCAATCGATGATGTTATGACTGCCACGGTGGGAAATGTATCGGGTTATAAGATTTATTTCTATATAGAACAAAACTGTCTTCTTTCCTTTTTTCTCCCATATCATTCACTGGGTCTGAGTATTCTCTGTTCAATACACGCTTTTTATTTGGTAAATATACATAGTTTTGTATATTGTACCCCGTGCCGTATGTAATGTATCTGATTTCGCTGCAGTACAGCAACTTTCTGCTGTGATAAGTTTAATAAGAAGG
Source organism: Platycheirus rosarum (assembly GCA_963971375.1). Classification (NCBI taxonomy): domain Eukaryota; kingdom Metazoa; phylum Arthropoda; class Insecta; order Diptera; family Syrphidae; genus Platycheirus; species Platycheirus rosarum. The sequence goes on along the minus strand of OZ020509.1, from coordinate 29,465,558 downwards.
TGTCTGGTTTGAAAATTAGAATGATTCAGTTTTTGTTTGTTTCGAATTGCGATGGCCTATGTAAATGAATTTTTTTGTCATTATTTGTGAAACTTATTGAAATTTAATTTATTAATTAAATAAACACATTAAAGTGTAAAAAGTTTGTTTATAAACTCCAACTTTTACTGGGTTTAATTTATATACACGTAAATATTTATTGTAATTGTTTGTATATTTAAACGTGAAGTTCTTTAATGTACGTTTTTTTTCATGTTAAAGTTCTTTATATATTTTTTTATAACAAAACTTTAAACGTTCTTTGCATCTCCTAAAAACGGTTTGTTTCGAAGCTGTTACCTTATTGTACAATTAAGCATTAGTGATTTGAAATTTAAGAAATTGCCTCGGATTACCTTACGATATAATTTCAGGTGAAAAATGTTCATACCTTCTTGCAGTTCAGTTCTCGTTATATATATACCTGCTCGGTCCAAAGGTTTTAAAATATGTGTCAGATGGAGGGTAACAGTCTCTCCATTTAAAACGCAAATAGACTTTTGCAGTTTAAAAGCCTATATCCAGAGTTAGGAAGTTGGAAAAGATCGAAGGAAAAGAGCATTAGTTAATCCATTAAATCCCCAATGATATTTGGAGATGATATTGAATACTTTCTTAAACTCCTCAACAACACAAAAGACATTTTGAAAATGTTTTTTTTTATACGGGGTAACAATTCTCCGTAAGACTTTTCTCTCAAACGCAGTTAAGAGGACAGAGTGCCTTTTAGTAAGCACCCAAGTCTCGGAACCGTATGTGAGTACTAACAAGACCATAGTCTTGTACAGCAGCAGCTATCTTTTTATGGTAAGGTTTTTGGATTTAAAGAACATCGACTATCTAACACTAGGTTTTATTGGATTTTAGCAGCCGCCCGCGTATTGTTTCCTCCATTTTATTATCGGCTGCTAATTTTGACCCAAGGTAGTTAAAGGACTACTACTTCAAAATCATGCTGATAGCTGACGGCCAGATGATGAACAAAACATTTATTTTAAAAAAAAATTGCAGTTCCAACAAAATCAAGAAAAAAAAATATGCATTACCACCTAACTAAAAACATGTTTGGCAATTGTTTTCAATTTAAAAAGGTATTATTATTATTTAAAAAACTTCAAAATTCAACCCTAAAAAATATTGTTTACATGATTCCCATTTTCGGTTCTTTCTTCATTCTTCTTTTTGACACACAATGTGAGAGTCGTAGAAAAGTACGTGAATGAATTAAAAAATTGAGGAATACAAATTTTTTGATTTGACGTTTCTCGTTTGAGAAAGAAAATACTACGCACGGACTTAACTTTTAAAATTGAAAACTAATCCCAATCATGTTTTTTTAGTAGTATTTCATTTTGTTAGAATTTTGCAAATTTCTCTGGAATACATGAGCGGAGTTTCTATGAAAGTAATAGAAATATTTTATATTCAACTAGCTGAAGGCCCTAGCTCCTCAAGCTAATTACATAATTTTTTGTCAATGTAATTTAATTCACTGTCAATAAACCTATAATAATAATAATAAAAAATAATATTTGGGATAATCAAGATCAGTGTAAACACCAACGAATGTTGGCAACACACATTCGTTGGAAGAAACAACCAAAAAGAACAATAGTGTAAACTTGGTCAAAGTTTTCATTCCTCCATTCGTTTCTTCATTCCCCTAATTTTCAACACTCATTACAATCTGAATCAAAAAGATAAATAAAGAAGCAATTTGTAGCAAATTTGAGCAAATGTAGAACGTTTAAACGATCAGCTGTTATAAAGTGGTCATGTCGTGTGAAAGTAATCGTTTTGCATGTCATCGCGCTGACACTGAAATACAAAAATAACGCTGACACACTCTGGGCGTCATCGCACTTTGGAACAACAATGACAGACTTGCATCATTCGTGTGATAGTCACTGTTGCTAGCGATGACACGATGACCTATGACGCTGACGGTTCTATGACTTAGTTTATTTTGACGTCAGAGGGTCAGTGCGATGGCCTATTACGATAACCGTCTAATACTAGCTTTACTCTTCCGAGGAGGAGCCTTAGTGCGCGATTGTTGGTATTGCTTTTGTTTTCATCGCGTAGGGCAGCCGTGTTGATTCGAGCAGCAGAAGCAATACTACTTTGCAGAGCGATCCGACCCTATACCAACAAGTTAGTGGTCAGAGTCAATGTTGGCACCTCGATACTTTCGTATAGTCATCAGGGACGAATAGTGGCGATCTATCAACACGTGGTCAATTTGGTTAAAAGTAACTCCATTAGGTGATACCCAAGTGGCTTTGTAGATATCTTTACGCGGGTGACTGGTACTCGCAACGGCCAATTTCGTTAATGCTGCCATTTCTATTACTCGTAGTTCATTGTAAACTATGGAAGCCTATGTACTGCCTGAATACCAGCTCCCTACCTAATTTGGCGTTGAAATTGCCAAGGATGATTTTAATAACCCTACTTGATTCACCAATGTACCAATTATGTACAACTGTTGGTACAATCGTTGCATCGTGTATTTACTGCTTAAGGCCTACTGCGAAATGGAATGGTAATGAGTTTTTCGACTAAAAAGCGTGTTGAGTTTTACGAAACAAAGGTTATATATAACATAAATTAAAGGAAATTTTCTCTGGAATCTATAAAACCTTCAATTTTCAAAACTCCCGGAAAAAAACTTTTCAGGTAACCCATTTTTTAGTACCAAATGACTGTATTATAAATAAATAAATAAATTTATTGGCGCCACAGCTCCTTAAGAAGCTAAGGCCTGGTGACTTATACTCTCAATCATTCCTGTGTGTGTGTTGTTAATCTGCAAGAGTGGAAGGGACCTGCAGTTTACCGCCGAGTCCGAACGGTTAGATGAGATGCACTTTTCAAGACAAATTTTACTCTTGGAGGTTTTGTCAGTTCCTCGCAAGAGGCAGTACCCCAGAAAAAAATGTGGCTATGAGCTGGATTTGAACCCAGGCTCATTCGCTTAGCAGTCCGACACACTAACCACTAAGCCACGGGGCACTACGACTGTATTATATAAAGACCAAATAGATTACTCTAGGTGGCGCTACAGTCCGGGGTGGACCTGGGCCTCAACAAACAAGCTTCCCCAGCCAGGTAGATCCCTAGCTAGCTGCCTCCAGTTACGCATGGAAGTCGGATGAGGACCTCTTTCACTTGTGTGCGCTTTCTGAGTCTCGGTCTTCTACTATTGCTCCGTCCGTCTGGGGTGGAATCGAAGATTTTCCGGCTGGAGCATTGATGTTATCCGCTCTTTATGACCGAGCCATCTGAGACGTTGAACTTTTACTCTTTTGGCTAGGTCTGTATCGCTGTACAATCGGTACAGTTCTTCGTTGTATCTACTTCTCCACTCTCCGTTGATGAATACGTAATCAAAAATTACCCGGAGAATCTTTCTCTCAAAGCAACCTAGAGCGTGTTCATCCGTTTCTGACAATCCTTTTTTGACTTCAAATGCGTCGGTGAGGTCTTTACCGACCTTGACGGAACTGCGTGCGTTTATCATCGTCATTTTACACAGGCGGACGGGTTTGGCAGCGATGTTAAAGGTGGTGGGTGTCGATTTGAAGTTCTTGAGTTTTTTCCAAGATCTGCCGTAATGTGTATATAAAACCGCACTGATATGGACGTTGTTGACGCATGGCTTAAGGCGTTCACACAATAGAGCAAAAAAGATCTTGTAATCGATGGAGGAGACTGATACCCCTTTATTTGGTGCAGTTCAGAGGGCCTCCTTTTTTAAGGATCGGGCATATTATGCTGAGATTCCATTCATTGGGCATGCTTTCTTTTAACCATATCTTGCTTATGAGATGTAAGTATGCACTTATAATCAAGTCATCGCCTGCGGCTTTGAAGAGTTCGACAGCTAGGCCGTCGGCTCCGGCGGCTTTGTTGGTTTTAAGCTTAGATAAAGCTAGCTTTATTTCATCCAGGTGAGGTTGATATTTTCTTTTTATCTTTTGGTAAAACTTTCGAACTTCATTCCTGCAATAACAGCTCTCTATTTTCTCGATCTCACGCTTCTCATGTTGTGGTGGCCGTAAAACCCAGCACTACAGAGGCAGCTTCCCTGATGGAATTTTGGCAATGTTGCCACTGGTTCTCAATAATTGATGTTGGCGATAAACGATTCTTTTGGAGGTTATTAGACTCCGACGTTAAACTTCCTGACAGTATTACCTCTTCTTGGCGTTGGTCGGTATATTCAAATCAATGTTTGCCCCTCGGAAAGTTTGGACACCAATAATACGGTAGTTGTCTGGTTGACAGTTGATTGATCGCGGGATCTCGATGTCCCTTTTTGAATGTTGAGGTGTGGGAACATGGTATTGGCTTTTACAATATGTCGCCCCGCAGCAAAGTCAATCAGCTACTATTTAGCCGATATCACTTGAGTCATGGCTCACTCACAAAAAAGAATTATCTCGACTTGGTCTGATGTACTTGGTCTTATGAGCCAAGCACCCTGGAGAAAAAACAAGTATTGCGTCGAAAAAACAACATATCTGAAGTCAAAACTTATAAATAGTTTCAAGATTATGTCCTGACCAAAAAAACCCAACAAAATTATAAACAAATATGTCCTGAAATAATTTCTCGTAAAACCAAAATACGCATCTTCAATATAGTCACTACAAGTATTACATAATTCCAAGCAAACCCAACTCTAAGGTATTATCTTTGTTTGTAAATAGTATTTGACCTCTTAATTGAATTAAATAAAGATGTTAATCAGTGTGCTTAAGGTGTTTAATTTTTTTTAGAAGTCACACCTTCTCCTTCACTTGTACATAATTGTATAAAACTCTATTTTGTGTCTAATGTTTTGTATTTTAAATATAATCAATAAGTTGTTTGCTTGTAAATAAACAATTCAAACGAACACAAATGTGTAAGGTCTACGCCATGCTTAATAATTAAATTTTAAAAAAATCAAAAAAGTAAGAAATATATACCTGGTTGTATGATCTGATTTCATATGTTTTTTCATTTCTATTTTTGAACTACAGCTGAAACTGCATTCATCGCAATTGAATTTTGCCCCATCTTCCGATTGCTCTTTTTCTTAAAAAAGTTATTGCAATTGAGTTAAAAGAAAATTAAATAAAAAATATATATCAATTCACTTACCTTTCTTTTTAACAACCTCATCTTTGTGTTTTTTCAGATGGTTCTCAAAGAAATCTTGTCTTTTGAAAATACGATCACAGTATGTGCATTGCAATTTCTTGATTTTCTCCTTTTTATTAATGAGGGGCTCATAATCACTTTCATCCGAATCGTTATTAATTTCTGGTGAGTTTCTATCATCATCGGGGATTGAATCATAATAGTCGTTGATGGCCTCGTTTTCAACTTTGATTTGTAAAAAATCTGCGACGTTTTGATCATTTGGAATGTCCATGGGAAATTCTGTTAGACAATCAGGTTTTTTTATATTGGCATTTCTTAAGTACTTTAGTAATCGACCGTTGTTCTTTTGCGACTTTTGTATAAAATTATAAGCATTTATGAGATCATTTGAACACGATAAACAAATGCGACAAGGTGGTGTTTCAGCATTCGTCTTTATCTGAAAAATAAAATAAGAATATTTATTATCTTAAAGAGAAGATTGCCTTCCATTGCTTTCTAGTTTTGGATTTGAAAAACATTCCTATCTGCTTAAGAAGCCCAGAAGAATTGGACAAATAGAAACGCTATGCAGGCAAAACAAACAAAGTTTCAAAAAAGTGTGACAGGATTTGTTGTGGTTATGTATTTACATACATAAGATTGTACCTATACAAATTCAGATAAATAACGTCTTGAGGTTGAACCAAGAAGCAGGATGAAATTTGTTCTGGAAATGTCCTTTTCTTAGGTTTAAATAAAAAAAGCTGAGCTTCTATTCGTTGGACGATATAAGCGAGAATAAGAATTTATTAGAACATTTCTTCATAGAAACAAATATAAAGCTACTAGATGGTATTCATAAATTATAAGGTTTTCTAACTTCAACACTCCCACTAAAACTTTTCTTAATTTAATTTAGAAAATACCCATTAGCTTTGAGAACCTCGAATTTTTATTACTACGGAGCGCCTTTGTCAAAATATCGGCGATCTTATAATCCGTATTAATAGTTTCGAAATTTATCTTTTGATTAACTATCGTTTCTCGAACGAAGTGATGACGTTAAAGCAAGATCAACTACTCCATGATTGTTACAAAAAATATTGATTGGTTCAATCTTCTCTTCAAACAACTCTTCTTCAAGTTCTCGTAACCATAAAACATAATGCTTCTTGTACTGATGTTCCCATTGCCATATACTCAGCTTCAAAGGTTGACAACGCTGTTGTGGTTTGTTTCTTGGATCCCCAAGATATTGTCCCACCTTGTATGAGAAACAAATATCCAGTTACTGACTTACGTTCATCTGGATCATTCGCAAAATCAGCATCACAATAGTTTTTGACATCAGCTTCAGCACATTCTGATTTTATAAAATTTAGTCTTTTATTCACAGTTCCTTTGAAGTACCGCAAAATGCGTTTTGCACCATTCCAGTGTTCCATGCCAGAGTTTTTATTAGTAAGTAAGACTTAGTAAGTTCACTGCATAACTTATATCTGGACGAGTTAACTGGGCTGTGAACAACAAACTTCCTATTAACTCTTGATATGGTATCTTAGTCATTTCATCTTTTTCTTTCTTATTTTTTGGCTTTTGTTCCTTGTAGAAACAGGATTACAACTCTTTATCCCAAAACGAAGCATGTTCAAGATGTATTGCTTCTGATCGATTGATAAAGATTTCTTTTGTTCATAATTTAAATGAAGTCGCAAGAAATATTTCGCAGGTCCTAGTTCTTTGAGTTTAAAACTTTTCTTGAGTTGATCTACTAGTTTAGTTTTTTCTGTAACGTTTTTCCAAAGAATAAATATGTTATCAACATAAACCAATTATATAGTAATATTGTCCGGGTCATTATTGAGAACGTAAATACACTGATCAGTCTTTAGTTGCTCTAGTCCAAAAATTGTAAGTACCTCACTAAGTTTCTTATTCCACATTCTTGATGATTGCTTAAGACCGTAAATAGGTTTATGCAATTTCAAAATTTTACCATGAATGTTGAGTCCATTAGGTGGTTTTAGGTAAATCTCCTCCTCGAGATCACCTTGCAAAAAAGCTGTAACAGCATCAAATGATCAATCCGATGATAGGAGATATCGCAATGAATTATAGCGAATTACTGGGGAATTCGTTTCTTGATAATCTATTCCACTTCGTTGTGAACATCCTCGCGCAAGAAGTCTTGCTTTGTACTTGGATATTTCACATTTTACGTTTCGCTTTGTTTTGAAAATCCATTTAGTTGCAAGCGCATATCTTCCTTCCGGTAAATCTGTTATACTCCATGTTTTGTTCTCGACTAGTGAGTTATTTTCTTCTTGTATTGCATTTTTCCAATTTACAGAGTTGGTACTATTTGGATGCCGATGTTTGGTGAATTATACCACTCTCTCTCTCCACATATTTTTCGCATCTCTGTATTGCAAAATTCCAACCGTTGTCTGTTCTTAGCACTTTAATTCTTTTACCTGTTTGATTTTCAAACTTATTTTTCATAAAATAGACAAACAATTTACTCGAGAACTCATCCAGAGACAATAGATAATATTTTGCACCTCCTATTGACGTCTGTTTCATAGGACCGCATACATCAGAATATACCATTCCAACACATCTTTTGTAGCACTTTTTGATGTGGATAAAGAAATCCGCGATTGCTTTCCATAAATGCATGAAATACATTGCTTTTCCTCTAAACCCGTTCCTTTTATTTTTCAAAATTTTGCTATGTGGCCTTCTTTATTGCATTTATAGCATACTATCGGTTTGGCTTCATCAATTCGAGGAAACTTCTTTCCTTGTCTCTTAACCCCACTGCTATACAGAGCTGCAGAAATTGGTCCGCTTGCACCTGCATTTTGATTGTTATAGCTGTCGTAATCTTGAAGTTATTTACTTTTTATTGTGTCTCCTGTGATTGCTATGTTACTATTATCGATAGCCATTATCATTGGTTTAAAATGGTTTGGTAAACCACTTAGTAATAAACTTTCGACCCATTCCTCGCTTACCGTTATTCCTATTTGATTAAGTTTTTGAGCAGTATCAATAATTGAATCTACATATTCGCCAATGCTAGAACAATTTACTAATTGAGTTGTTATCAATTTACGCAACAAACCACACCGTCTGCTCAACCCTGAAACATCGTACGTCGATATTCCCTGAATATGTGCGTATAAATTTGAAGAAATATACAAGACTAACCTTGATATAGCCTTTTCTTTAACATCTGCATTCGTTTCGGTTCCTAGAATTGACTTTCAATATCCTTGTAGCTTGAGGGCATGTTCGACCGTAAATTTCCATTTATGAAAATTGTCTCATCCTCTCAATTTTTCGATGTTGTCTGAAAACTTGCTTATTTTGATAAAATTATTTTTCTGCAATGCAATCCTGGACCCATAACCTGATGAAATTTGTTCTGGAAATTTCCTTTTCTTAGGTTTAAATAAAAACAGCTGATATAAACGAGAATAAGAGGTCCGTTCGTCTACTTTTTGGGTTGTTTTAGGAAAACTGTCAAACTTTGAAATGTGGTGATAAAAACTCTCAGAAAATAATAAAATTCGTTCAAAAGTAAAAGAACGCTTTGTGGATCAAAATAGGGAAAAAATTTAAATTTAACTAAACGAAATGGATCAAATAATTGTAGATGAAATAAAAATTGTTATGGAAACCATTTTATTAGGTCATTGTACTGTCATTTTATTATTTACTTTCGATTTAACTTTACAATTTTTTTAATTTAAAATTCAAATACGAAGGCTTCACAAAACGTCAAATTTCAAATGCACTTTTGAGTTTGACAGAACTCACATTTCTCCCGCAAGAAATTTCTCTCACCATCTCTCTCTTCTCACGAAAACTCTCGAAAATGTTAGTAAACGAACAACATTTGTGTAAAATTGTTCAAAAAAGTCTGTTTTAGGGAGTAGACGAACAAAGCTAAGAATTTATAAGAACATTTCTTCATAGAAACAAATATAAAGCTACTAAATAGTATTCATAAATAAAGTTTAACTTCAACAAAGCCTTTTCTTATTTTGGTCGAAAAATCTCTCATGAGGTAAGGCGATAGGGCTTCTGAAAGATTAGTCCGGGCGGGTGAAATTTTATGATTGAAATTGGTAAGTGACGCGTTTTTGAGTGTAGGAAAAAAATAGCGGGGTTGTAGATTGTGCGTTAGCCGCCATTTTCAAAATACCCCTTTTAAGTCAATATATCTAAAACGAGTCATCGTACAAAATTTTACTAAGAATTTTTTGTAGGAAAAATAATTGTCTTTCTTTTTTGTCAAAAACATTTCTTTAAAGAGCCTACACTTTAGTGGTGAAAGTACCAAATAAGTTACATTTTTTTGTTTTTACCAGGCAAAATTTCTTAATATTAAAAAAAATATTAACACAAAAGTTGTAGAAGATATAACTATCTATAAAATATATCTAAGCATGTTTTACTTGTAATTACAGGTACTATAATGCAAGTTATGCCTTAACTTGCCTTACTTAAGGTGGCGCAACAGTCCGGGGTGGACCTGGGCCTCAACCAACAAGCTTTTCCAGGCAGCTCGGTCCTTAGCTAGCTGCCTCCACTTACGCACGTGGAGTCGGTTGAGGTGCTCAACCACTTGTGTTCGCCACCTGAGTCTCAGCGATGTTAAAACTGCACATTGCTCTACACACAATACGGCAGAAAAGATCTTGTAGGCGATGTTGAGGAGACTGATACCCTGTAGTTGGTGCATTTCAGTCTCCTTTTTTAAAGATCGGGCAAATTATGCTGAGATTCCATTCATCGGGCATGCTTTCTTCTAACCACAATTTGCTTATGAGTTGGTGCATACAAATGCAAATAAAAAATAAAATAAAATGGGGTGTTCTACAATTCACTATTATCGATTTTGATTTCAAGTTTTTCGAAATCGTGACAAAGTGAAATTGTGTTTCACAATTCGATTTTGTTTGACCAAACAAAATTTATTTATTTCACATGGAATATACATATGTATTTAAAGCAGGGGTAAGCATACAAATACTGCGCAAGAGAAAATATTAATGAAATTAATGGACCAACATAAAGATCCTGCCAAGGGATTCATGAAAGGGGATCGTGTTGTCGCAGATTCTTTGTGGGAACATTTTAAAGACGATCTTAAAAGTCATCTTCCACCGCAGAAGATTAGTTTGACATTCACAGTTTTTTAAAATTTTTTTTAGCTCAAATATTAACTATATCTGCCATATAACCGTTAATTAAAAGCTTATTTTTCTCGAAAACGGCCCCAAAAATTTTTATAAAAAAAAAATTAAGTTGGTGGACTAAAAACGGTACCCCATAGGACCTTTTTTTTTCTTCGACTTTTTCGAGAACTGGTTAACCGATAACAATCTACTTTAATATTTGGGAAGATGTAGGTAGCCAAAGTAATTTTAAATAAAATTATTTCCGAATAACTTTTTTTTGTATTTTTATTAATTTAATTTTTTTTGGTGAAAAATCAATACTTCAAAAACTTTTTTTTAGATTTTGTTTTTAAATGAAGGTAATTTTTGTGCTTGAGTTTGTATTATTGAATTACTTTTTTTTATTTTAAACTAAGTGTCTGTAAGGCACGTTGCCTTTTAGAATGCAACATGACGTAGCACGACACTAGTTAGAAGAATTAGAAAGATAGGAAAGAACATTTTTTTTTCGACGCAGTAAATCGAGAATTAGGTGACTATTTTCACACTTAAAACTCACGGGCTCATTTATCTACTGCACCAATGCCGCCCACTTTTAAGTTCACTTAATAGCAAGTGTACGTGCGATCCAGACGTGCAATTTATTTTTCTAAGTTCGCAAGGTCCAACTGTCATTAAATATCTGTGGAAGAAACTTTATTCGCATAATATCTATTAAAAGTCAGTCAACGCGACTCTGATTGGTCAATTTCTGCGCACAATCAAATCAATTGGAACACACTGAACAGAACACACACTGAAAGATCAATTTTTTTTTGATCTGAGATATTTTTTTTTTCATCTGAGATCAAATTTCATGTTTGTTTAAAAAAAAAAATCAATCTCTTTTTAGATCTAGACCACTTTTTGTAAATCTGGATTTTTATTGAGATTTACCCCCATTTGCACACACACTAATTTATATGACAATTTACAAATATCACTGCAATTTACATTTCATTTGGATTTTGTTCTTGATTTGAAAGTTTTGTGTAAATAAGGTGGAAAACAACATCAAGACTAAACAAAATATTGAATAATAATAACTCACTGGTAATTGGACTGCAACTTATGTGCTTACATATGACTTATGTGCTTTGTCATCATCATCTGTACCGAAATTGAAATTCCTTCACCTTTCCCGTTTGGAAAAAAACGTTACTGAGGAGAATATCATCTCTTTCGTAGCACACAGGCATAAACTCTCTGAAAAAGTGCTACTCTGCAAAAGGTTAATTAAAAAGGATGTAGAAGTGTCCACTCTTCATTTTATTAATTTCAAGCTTGGAGTTCCGGTGTATGCATTCAAAGAAATTTGTAAAGCTTCTTTTTGGCGGTTAGGAGTACAAATTAAGAACTTCACACAGCGGCAAAAATCAAAAAACGAGAATATTGATATGTGCTACATCACCTTCCCTCCGTCCATCCCTACTTAAGGTTTATTATCAAAACGCTAGTGGATTACGTACAAAAACAAATGATGTTTTTATCAGTTCGATTGCACATGACTATGACGTAATTATACTGATTACTAGCAGAAACCTGGTTGCAACCTGTAATCTATTCTTCGGAGTTGTTTGATTCGTCATACGCAGCTTACCGAATGGTTCGTTCTCTGGAGTCTGGATTGGTTCGAGCCGGAGGAGTATTAATAGCGGTTCGTAGTGAGCAATTTGATTTCCAAACGACTTCAATTCATTTTGAACAATTATGTGTTCTTGTTTAAATAATCCAAATAGATTTGAATATTGTTTCATTGTTAATTACATTATCCCTAAGAGCAGCTTAGAATTGTATGTTGAACTTGTGTCAATTGTAAATAATCTTTTGAATGGTTTGTCTTCCAATCAATATCCATGTATTGTTGGTGATTTTAATCTTAGATATTGATTGGCGTTTTCAAAAAGATGAGCAAATGCTCATCCCATTGAATGTTTCTAGAGATGTAGAAATTGAATTGGTTGACAATTTTTTTTCGCTAGGATTAATTCAAATTAACCGACTTCAATGCATTGAACAATTTTTACAATTCTATTAATTGGGACTGTGTTTTAGCTGACCAATGTTTGGAGCAAATGTATTCAGTTTTTAATTTGAGGGTGTTCAAAAGTTTGTTCCTGTGGTTCGAGAGAAAACGTCCTTTAAATTTCCCTCATTCAATAAAAGTCTTAAAAAAGCTTTTAAAAAGTATAAGGCATTAGGAAAAACAGAAGATAGAATACGTTTTTTATCCAGTTGAGACGAGAGTTCGATTTTTTAAGCAGGTTTCTTTATTCTCAATATATTAGTTCAGTGGAAAAGACTATTAAATATTATTATATAACTCTAAATCCTTTTGGGTTTTTTTTGAATTCTAAACATAAAGTTTCGGCTTTTCCAAATTCTATGGAATTTGACGGTGAATGCTCTTACGAGAATCAAACTACGTGCAATCGTTTTGCAATTTTTTTTAATCAAATTACAATCTGACCATTTTAGAAAATCATGAAGATATCTATAACCATATCGATAGTCAAGTTGATTTTGATTGTTTATCTTTGAAAGATGAGGAAGTTTTAAATGGTTTATCTCATCTTGATCTAAACAAAAAGGCGGAAAGTGATTTGATTCCTACGATTTTGCCATCAAAATGTGCTGTTTTTTTAAGTTTTAAAAACTATTTTCAATATATCCCTTCACACTGGTGTTTTTTCTTCAAGAATGGAAAATCTCTTCTATAAGCCCTATTCACAAAAGTGGTCTTAAATATTTAGTTAATAATTACAGACCAATATCTAAACTTTCGGCAATTCCAAAGTTATTTGAAAAACTAGTATATAATAGACTCAAATTTGCAGTTAAAGAAATTATATCATCAAGGCAGTATGGTTTTTGTAGTGGTCGTTCCAATGCAACTAACTTGTGTATATTTACAAATTTTTGCCTCCATTCTTTGGAGAATAAAATGCAGGTGGATGTCTTGTTCAAAGATTTCGTAAAAGCATTCGAAAAGTTCATCATAAACTTTCAAATTTCGTTTTCTTCTAATCGAAAACAGATCGTAAAAATCGAAAATGACCAATCTTTTTTTAATTGGTGGGCCCCTTCTTTTTAATCTTTTTGTCAATGACATACCTGACTTATTAGAATTTTCTAATCAAATATCTTTAATTGAAGACAGTTCGAATATTCAAAAAGACAAAGATAAACTTTTTCAATGGTGCAAAAATGATCATCTTGATTAAAACATCAGCAAATGTAAGATTTTTAGAGCTTTTCGTCCCACACCCCATGTGCAATACAATTATACTCTTGAAAATGTAATTCTACTAGTCAAATAAAAAAGACCTTGGCGTTATTTTTGATGCCAGGCTGTGTTTTTCGGGGCATATTAATTTTATCGTGTCCAAGGCAAATTCACTTCTAGGTTTTTTGAAGCGAAGTGCTGATGTTTTTAAGGATAGTTATACTTTAAAAGCTATTTATATGTCTTTAATCATACCATCATTACAATACTGTTGTGTTATTTGGTCTCCTTCTGATAGGAAAGATAGTTGAAAGAGTTAATTCACCAGAATTACTAAATCTTATGCCTTTTTATGTACCTGAGAGAAATCTTAGACAGAGGTACGTTCTTTTTGTTGTTCCCAGTCATAGGACAAACTAAATGAACCTATATCCCGTTCGTTATCACTTTATAATTCAATTAATCTTGAAGTCGACCTTAGGTAGAAATATTTTTAAGAATTTTTAATGATATTAATTAATCATTAATTATTGTACATATAGTATAATTATTGTTAATTGAAGTCATTATTATTTAACGATAGGGTTTGTGGATAATTTTGTTGGTGACGTCATTTTGACGCAGCGGTGAGGCTTCTGCGTCTTACATTACTCGCAAATGGCGCTGCGGCATCTGAGGATTGTGAGCACCACTCTATTTATTTGTGAGTACTGTAAGACGCAAAAGCGTCACCGCTGCGTCAAAATGACGCAAGTGTGCACCGGGCCTGAGTTGTAACAAAAATTGATCGCAATCATATTCTCAGCATCAGGCAAACATCAGATGTATATTATGTGCATATGTATGTCAAGTATGTACTAGTAAACCGGACTTTAATGAAATTTACAGAGTAAATAAAGTTTTGTCCAGGGATCGTTCTTGTGAATGTTTGGTCCCGCTAGCATTATTTTCGCTTTTCACATTAAAATTGTTTTTTCCAGCGCGTAGTAACGCGCGCCGGGTACCGCTAGTTAAATATAAAACTGGTGCCGATTGGTAATAGCATATCATATTTAAAAAAAAAAAAAAAAACGTTGTGAAATATAAACTACATAAAAAAGTAAAAATAATTAAAAATAATTTTTCATTTTTTCATTTATTTATTTGTTATTTAAACACACAACTTCAAGTGACGTTTCCCCTTTACAATGTTGGTGTCCGTTTGTCGTTCAATCGATTCACTTTTACTAAAAGTTAGTTGACTAAAAGTCAGTGTACGTTTTCCAAAATGGCGGCTGACGCACATTTACAACCCCGCCATTTTTTGTTCTACGCTTAGAAACGCGTCACTTAGGCGCCAGTTATAGCAATCAGTAAAAGTTTAAACAGCTGAAAACTGGAATTTTGTACGTACGGGTGGTTATAGCAATCAGTAAAGTTATGTCAGATATCAAATGCCAACCACACCATCCATAACCTCAAATTTGTTTAAGTGATGCAAAATGTTTCAGTAAACTTTTTACTGATAATCGGAACAGTAAAAATAAATTGCACGACTGGATCGCACGTACTTGCTCATGTGCGATCACATCGTCGAATAAAATTCAAAAAAATGCACGACTGGGTCGCACGAACTTTTCCTTATGTTAGATAATTGCTTAGTGGCTGCATATGTATGTATATAAAGCGTGTTTTTTTTTTAGACGTGTGGTTTTCCAGAAGAAATAAAAAGCATGTAGTTTAATGGTATGTTTATAAGTCTGCAAACCGAGATCCTTCCGCAAAATCTTCCATAAAAAGGATGGGCACATCTCCAATTGTTGCGCGCGATGGCGGATGGACATATTCGGGTCTTCTTCGATACTCTGCTCCACCGAAACGAACCATTATTTTGGTAATAAATTTGCACAATTTGCAAACTTGTTCAGGATTAAGTCTATTCTTTATGAAATGGCAAACCAAACTGAGCATAAATCAAGTGACAGCTGTCAAAAAAAAAACAACTCCGAAAGAGGTATTGCCAGATTGAAAACCACACGTCTATTAAAATAAAAAAAAATATTTTTTTAGAAAATTCTTTCATTTTTTTAATAAGTTTAAGAGTTTTCTCGGAAAAACTAAGTATGCAATAAAATTTGAAAACAAAATGTCTATCGAGAAAAAAAATATTGAAATTCGTTCGACCAGTTTTTTTAAAATCGTTTTTTTTTTTGAAAAACTTTTCGAAAAAGTATTTAAATTTTTTTCTAGTATGCCATTATAAGGAAATTTGTAGTTTTCATTTGGGAAAATTAAAAAAATCGAAAATAAAAGTTTTTGAAATTTTTTAAATGCAATATTAATTGAATTATAAATGACTTTCTATGTGCAACATTTTATTGAAATAGGGATAATAGTTTACGATGAAACCGCATGAAAAAAACCGGTTATATGAGAGGTACCGTTATAGAACAAATTTCGAAAAATTCATTCTAACTGAAATATGTATTGTTGTATAGCACCTTGAAAGTTTTATCAAAATCATTAAAGCCGTTTTCGAGAAAATCTAATTTTTTGTTAAAAATTGAATAGGAAGGTACCGTTATTTTTCGACCTAGAGCAAACATGAAAAACACCCCCCGAGATACTACCCAATAAATACTAAATATCAAGTTTGAAGCAAATCGGCCCATCCGTTTAGGCTGTAGAGGCGCGAACAGACAGACAGACATTTTTGATTTTTAGATTTTTTTTGCAGGAATGCATAACTTGCATTATTGTACCTATAACCGCAAGTAAAAATGGACCACAAACACTGGAACGAAATGTTCCGTCATTCTCCATCAAGGTAACTTGTTTTAAATAGGAAAAATGGCGTTAGAAACAGGTGCGTTTCGCGAAAAATACCCTTCATAAAAAAAAAAAAAAAAAAAAAAAAAAAAAAAAAAAACAGAAAAGCAAGATTGAAATTTGCAACGGGATTACATAAATAAAACAGCAGATTTTTGGAGAAAAGTTCCCCCCACATGGGGGCAAAGTATTGATAAGGGGATGCATATCCTATAGTGGTATAGGACCACTTGTGAGGTGCTCAGATCGTAGGAATCAGTCTCATTATTTAGAGATTCTAAATGATGTTGCACTGCTGGCAGGATCAAGGCTCATCGGAACCGACTTTGTACCTCAACATGACAATGCACCCATACACACGGCTATGACCATCAAAAAGTATCTATCAGAAGTAGAGGAAGACATTTTGAATTGGCCTCCGCAAAGTCCTGACTTAAATGTTTTAGAAAATGTTTGCCATATTGCGCAGTCTAAAATTCCACTTAGTATTGGGCGGTCTGCAGATGAAACATGGAAAGCTTTTATAACGGCTTGGGGTTCTATTCCAGCAGAACCTTTAACTGACTCTGTTCCAAGACGCCTCGCAGAGGTAATTGCTGCCAAAGAGGAGACACAAAATACTAGGTAATGCTTTTCTTACGATACGCCATTACTTTGGTTTACTTTAATGTACTTTTTTTGCTTTATGAGGTTGTACAACACGTCAATTGTCCTTGTACAAATAATTTTGCCAGCTTTGTTGGGTGTGACAATAATTGTGCCACTTTTTAAATTATGAATTTAACCGTTATTTATGAAGTTTGATAATTTTTTGTGCACAAATTTTTTCAAAAATTGTTATTATTGATTATTAAAACATATAAACCAGATAAAGGGTGTTCTGAAAAGTGCAACTATAGTTTTGAGAAGTTCTACTAAGAAAATACATTGTGCAAATAATTTTGCTTATGACTGTATGTATACTCTGCAAGAAAGAGTGTTCAAACTAAAGTTAATACTCCTTGGTTTCTGGACACTTTTTTTGCAAGAGACTAAGGACCAAGAACAGGTTGGATATTTACATTACCAAGCAATTGTTGAATTTCATCAAGTCATAACAATAGTTTCGATAAGAACAAGGACTTTTCCACTACCCAAAGATTAATATTCAGAAGTTTAGTTAAAAGGTGAAAAGAGCTTGTACTGGTGACAAACCCTTAGAGATGAGGAAAGCAGCATTGTTGTACACACAATGGATGCTGAAAATTACATCAGAACTGTATCACATGGTGTTAATGTGAAGTTTATGTCGAACTTAACTATGTGAAATAAACAAGCTCAAGTAATTATATTTGTAAATACTGCCTTTTACATGCAAAATGTTTATATGGTACATAAGAATTCTGTTTGCATTTTTCAGATTTCGGTAACAGGTAAGTTCTTATTTTATCTTATAATTTTACCACTTTCTTTATCTTTACAGAGCGGGCGACGGCGGCTGCAAAAACACTTAACTCATCGGACTAAAGAAAATTTTAGTTTTTTAGTAAGAAATGACTTCGAGTAGGTACAAAACGCCAGATCTTCCAGTCTTTATCCTGGTGTAATTGGCGTGGGAAGATAAAATCAGCCACTTTTTAGGGTGACTGTGCACTCATCGAATTAAAGAACAATTTTCCCATGGTGGTCTAAGTCTCAATTAGTGTAATACAAAAACACAGGTCTTCCCCCTGAAATCCTGGTTGGACTGTGGGGAGGGAACATTCAGCCTTTCACCCGGAAAACCTTTCATCCAAAAAAATTCCGTTCGCCCGGAATTTTAAAAGCTATTCGCAGTTTCGTTCGAACGAGATTTCACTTCGAATATGAAACGACATTTCGAAATCCTTATGGACTCTGAGCTGTGACAGCATATTGAAATAAACGAAAATGCCAACGATATAAGAAAAATCCTTTTTTTCCCATTCCAAATCATTTAGTTTTGTTCGTTTCTTTTTTATTCTCATAGTACCGGCTTAGTGGTTAGTGTGTCTAACTGCTAATCGAAAAGCCTGGGTTCGTGTCCCGCTTATAGCCACCTTCTTTTCCGGGGTATTACCTCTTGCGAGGAACTGATAAAATCTCCAAGAGTAAACATTTGTCTCGAAAAAGTGCATCTCATGTAGCCGTTCGGACTCGGCGGTAAATTCTTGCAGATTAACAACACACGCACAGGAATGGTTGAGAGTATAAGTCACTAGGCCTTGGCTCCTTAAGGAGCTGTCGCGCCAAGAGATTTATTTATTTATTTAGTACCTCGATACACGCGCGAAAAAAGTTGATTTACGAGTGTATTATTTTTGACCTAAAGCAGTAAATTTTTGATTGCATCACTTTTGAAGAAAATCCCTGCATGTTGGAAATTTTGTCTACCGGTACAACGAAATAAGGGTTAGTTAAACAAAATCAAATCAATGAAGTGCCTTTATAGCCCAGTCAACAGGTAGTTTTAGATGAAAAAAAAATGGAACTTATTGAGTCTTTCGGATGTTGTTCAGAGATAGTTAATTAAAATTTGCAAAAAGGGTGAGGAGGAAGGAAGTTTGTTTATCAAAGAAATTCGGTTTAACATTTTGCACTAACACTTGTGCATTATGTAAACAATGGCTTACAAAAATATATTATGGAAATTACCCTTTGTTGGGAAATAAAATTAAAAATCAGTTGATTTTATTGATTCTTTCACACTTTGTGTCAAATTTTACCCTAACCCCTCAAAGACTTTCTGTTGATGTTGATTAAAAAATGGCTTGACTCTTTCATTTTTATTTGCGTTTATATAGACTATAAGGCAAGTTATGCATTCGTAAAAAAAAGAAAAGAAATTCTAATGATCAAACCTAACATTACGATGGTAGAGAAGTGGAAAAAAGTGGGTCGGAATATTCTCTCTCTGTCTGTATCGGCACCTAGAGCCTACACGGCTGGACCCAATTGTTTCAAACTTGGTACACAGTATTATGATGACGTCGTACAGAGGACTTTTTGGAAATAGCAATAATTAGCTCTAAAACTACCTGCCATATGATTTTTTTTGATGAAAAACTTGTTTTTTCTCAAAAACGACTTCTACGATTTTGATAAAACTTTCTGAACAAAATCTATTTTTGGTTTGAATGGAATTTTCAGGAAGTCTTATAACGGTACCTCCCATATGACTGTTTTTTTTATCAGACTTTCTTATTAACTATTTGACGGATTTTGATGAAATTTTCAATTTTATGATTCAAATAAAATTGCCTATTAAAATTTTTTAAAACATTTTTTTTTTAATTTGTCATTTTTTTTTTGTTTTTTGAATATTTTGAAAATGAATCGATAGATTTTTTTTTAATTTCTTCCTAGTATAAAGATAGTTTTCTTCAAATTGACATACTCAAGGAAATTTTAAAATATATTTTCGAAAAGCTTAAAAAACACGTTTTTGAATTATTCGATTACTGAATGCAAACATTTCAATCAAGAAAACCAAAGTTTACACCTACCTATAAACAACCATAGTGTTAAGTTTTAATATTTTCTATACTCTACTCTACACCCTACCGCTTACCAGTAGCTGACATTGCCAGACCCACCATATGTGCAGGATGTTCAAATGCACAATGCGCCAAGCTTTAGGGGCGCATTGCCAAGCCTTAATACATACAAAAAATAATGGATACACATACTTTAATTCTTCAAAATTAAGTTAATCTAACCAGCTACCTAGCCTATGCATTTCTAAAAGTTATCTGAACGCAATAATTATCTTCCAATAATGCAAATTAAGCCATTTTATCTGTTCACACAAAAGACCATTTACACAATTACACGAGAAACTAGTTTGAATAAAGTGAAAATAAAAAAAATCCCATCAAAAATACTAGACGGAGAGCTAGTGACCGATTTTCTCACCTCATTTTGGCAGGGCTAAGACTTTGGTCATAGAAAGATTGAGGCCCGACCGTTATAAAAATGCCCGTCTTACACTCCGGTACCCTCCATGAGGCCTTAAGTTCAAGGCATTGCTGAAATGAGGTGAATGGGCACTTTTTTTACAACTTCATGACTTGAACTTAAGGCCTCATGGAGGGTACCGGAGTGTAAAACGGGCAATTTTATAACTGTCAAGCCTCAATCTTTCTATGACCAAAGTTTTAGCCTTGTCAAAAGGAGGTGAGTAAATCGGTCCCTAGCTCTTGGTCTTACGTTGGCGTGCAAGGTAAATTCCTGGCCAAAAACCCAACAAAAACCCAATGGGAAATCCTATCCATATCCATTTACACAAGAAAAATTTGTCGTATGAGCCAAAACCAATAATCGCACCCAGGCTGTGCAAGATCATTTCATGCACAAGCACTCAAAAATGTTCATAGGATAAAATCTCAAAATAATAAACTCAATTTACAATTCCTTTGGAAGAATTTGAGGGAAACGTGCAGATTTTAATACTTGCACGTATAAGATATTCCACTCAGAATTTGTTTGAATGGAGTATAGTGAGTTTAATACATGTTCGATGCTTGAGAAGAAAAAAAAGCAAACAAAAAAGAATTCTTTATCGATGGTTGGATGAATAGGGAACAAAAAAAATGATGAAAAAAGTGAACACATTTAAACGCCATTTTGTTTTTTAATGAAATGGTTACAATAAAAAAGAAACATTTTTTAACGACTTTTTTTATTAAATAAAAACATGAATGAAAACTTAAGCACATAAACGACTTACATACATTACAAAAAATCATTTAGACATTTTTAAAAACAACGTTTAAAAAATTATTTAAAATATCTACATAAAAAACTTTGTTCTAAAATATTTCAATGTCAAACAACTTTGGCTATCCACATCTTCCTGTATATTAGTTTTGATTATAATCGCTTAATAGTCGAAAAGTAAAAAAACTGTCCTAGAGGAGGTACCGTTTTTAGCCCATCATCTTTAGTTTTTTTTTAAATAAAACATAATCCACACCTGCAATTAATAGTACCTACCTAACAGTACACTGATTTTTTCTTGCAAATTCTTGGGGCCTTTTTCGATAAAAATAAGTTTTTACTTAACAGTTTTATGGCAGGCACCCTTTATATTTGAGCTAAAAAAAATGGGCGCTAAAAGCAGAGCTTGCACAGGGCGCTCATTTGGCTAGGATCGGCGCTGGTGGTTGGTATCTTAATTTTAGTACCTACCTTCCTTCCAAACTTATTATAGGTACATTATATCATAACCAAATTCCATGAACCCACACCATACGTTTATCAATATCGATCCCTCAAACATAATTAAGCTATTTTTATTCATTTGATTTCAAAAAGTAATTTATTGTTAAATGTACCTTTATATACCTACACCAAGCCTTGTTTCCCTATTACTGATTCCTATGAATCTTTATGCCAGTTGTTGAAAGTTTTCCATAGCAAAATGAAAATAAAACTGGGAAAAGTACTTTATATCTTTCTATTATCAAATATTATATTATTATAAACAGTAAACAACAGTTGGAAGTATAATACTTTTAATGTATACTGCATATATATTTATGTGTTTCGTGACGCATTTTCGTTTCATGAGATTCAAATCCCAACGATTCTAAAGAAGTTGCACGCCAAAAAAAAACATTTACATTAAATCTTTTTCAAAACGACGTCTGCACTTAAATATAATAAGCGCATAGGAGCAACACCCTATCCTGCCTTTTATTTGCACACTTTTGTGTCGAGTTGGTCACACCAAAATGCTGCCAGATAAAACAATTCTTGTATAAAGCTGAAAAGAGATCTGTAGTTGTTCTCACGCATAACTGCGTGCAGATAGCACCTAAAACAGATGTGCATTTTTTTGACATTTATGTATTGCTGTATTAATGCCAAAATGCAGCGTTAGTACTGGACATTATTAAAAAGTTGCAAAAAAATTGTTATACTGAAGAAAAAAATTTCACTTAAAAATAATGTAAAAAAATCAAATTTGAGTGAATATTGAATTTCGAGAATAAAAATTCCAAAAAATCCGGCAAAAATTAGATTTGTTTAAGTATCGTATTAAAGTAAGTGAACGAAAAACATAATACATATTACCATAAAAACTATGAAGTATTTTCTTACAAGTGGTGGCAAAAGTATCACAGTGCCAGATACCTTTTATTTACATTTTTTGCTTCTGTTATTGTGGCAGCAATGAAACTAGGCATGAAATTTAGAAATAGAGACATCGTGCAGATTCTACAACCCTGCAGAATTTTGGGTTGACATGTCCCATAAGAGCCTGTGTAATTTTTTTTCCTGCACGAAATTTTCTGCACATTTGTTTTGACCATAACTCCCAAGGATCTTTCTATTGACATGCCTTACATCTTACAACATTAAATAAATGACTTGACTCATTATGTCGTTGGCTCTTAGACTATAAGCTGATGCCAAACACAAGATTATTATAACACCAGCTAACAACACTCAATTTTGTATGCATGGCACTTGGAGTTTAATAGTCTAGTGTATATTATGTTTATACATAAATGTATATTACAATAATGAATAGTTTGATAGTTCACAACGATCTACATATTTATAATCTACTACTGTATACCGTCGATGCGTGAAATAAACGCCTTACAAAACTACCCTCTTCATATGGCCAGCTTTTAAGACAAAAATAAAACTCAGATAGAATTCGAGATTTAGAAAGCCATTTAATGGTATTGCAATGAGTTGTTCTACGGTTTGATTTAAATATCAAATAGAAAATTATTTATTGAAGATAAACTGGTAAGAAAAGGATTTAAGCTTCCAACACACCTGCTAACCCAACTATCAAAAAATAATGTTTACCTTGTTGGCTGTACAAGTACAATATCTTTGTATGTATACTCTTAGGGCAAGGTAATTACCTACCTAGGGTTTAATTAGTTCAGAGGCTTTCAGCTCGGAAAGCGATTTTTTTCATTTCATTATATGTAATAATGACTATTTTATTTAACATTTAAGTTGTTACATTAATATATTATTCTGGGTAAGATGTGGGAATAGAAAAAAAACTTATAAGAAAACTTACTTCGATTTTCACAACGTCAAAGAAGACATCGCCCAATGTTCGGTTGTCGATGCATTCAGATTCTTCAAAAAGATTCTTGTATTCTTCACATGTTTCAAAACAAGCCCTACAAACTTCTGCAATGTTTATATTTTCTAAGGGCTTAGTTGAATTAATTTCTTTCTCTTCCATCTTTAAAGATGAAATAAATTAAATTATCAACAGCACAGTAAATTATTTATTTGTCGGCTCCCAATTCGACAGCGGTGGTGATATGATAGCTAAGAAGAAAACGCGAAAACCTTCAGAAAAAAGCTGTCACATAGCATTTTTAATGAAGGTTTCGATGGGTGCGAATAAAATCATGCAGGGTTGGCAGGAGGGACGGTCGCATATTTTAACATTATGCTCCCACAAAAATGAAATCTCAGATTTAGGCAATATCGTGTATCTAAAAACATTGCATATCTATTCTACAGTACTATCAAGATGGGTGTTTCACCTAGCGCCATCTAGTTCCGCTATCTCTCTATTTCTCAGTGTAGACTTTTAGTTACGCAACCTTTAACATACCTCTAATTAAGAAATCCTTATTTATACAAAAAATACGTTGAGTAGAGGCTGAGTAAGCTAAAATGTGTGGATAGGTTGATTAGAGCCTGTGTAAGGACATATTAGCATATAAATGTCAGTTTGACACCAAACAATCGAAACATCATTTTGAAATAAAAAATCTAAAACATTTTACAAGAGTTCTTGTGCTTTGAAACGAAATGCCTTTTAATTATAAATGGTTTAACTAGAAGAAGACCGAAGCAATACAAAAATCGTTTTGATCCTATGACGCATTTGTTTACTGACACTTAAAGGGTAGCCAAAAAAAATCCCTCTAGTGTGTTGATTAAAAAAATATAGAATTTATCACACAGAGGCGATGAAACCACGCAGCGAAGATACCTCCATGCCATTTGTATCGCACGGTTCCGATGCAGGGCTCAGCATTCCCTTAACTCTTATCTAGACACATGCTCCAAATTCGAATGTTCTGAAGTACTGGTAGTCAGAAGAAAACAAACCATCGACACTTTTTCGTATTATTTTTAAATCATTTTCGTATCGCTGAAAACTGGTATTAAGGAATGACGAAATATTCACACAGGGAAGGAGTGCAAAATGATTGACATTGTATTAAGAGCCTTAAGGAGAATAGACTGATTGTTTTTGCCAAGGAAAGTCTGAAAAATCCAAACAAAAAGATAAAATTAAATTCTTACATACCTTCTCAACTGTTTGCAAATTTGTAGAAGGGAGTATTTGCAATAAACGTGACATACGTACCATTAAGTCAACTAAACAACAATATAATTAAAACTGACAAACAAGACAACAATTTATACAGTTTTTCAATATTGAATTAAAAAAAAATAAGGGATCGACAAAAAACTTCTTAATAAAAAAGTCCTTATTACGGGCGCCCTATTTTTTGAAAAATATTGCACTCATGATTTTACTCTGTTGGTTAAATGGTTAACATTTTTCGAGCCGTAAAATAGAAATTTGAAAAATAAAAAAATGTTCTGCGTGTTTTTAATTTTGTTGGAAAAAAAAATCACGGAAACATAGACCTTGCCTATGTATGATATGTGCAGTAAAATGCCGTTTTGAATAAACTTTAGCTTTTGATATTCTTTACTTCAATAGAAATGTTAATAGAAACTACCGACGCTTAAATACAAAAAAATCAATTCCTAATTACGTTCGAAATTCAACAATATACATTAAAACTTTTAACAGTCAAATCCGAATATGGCAACATTGGTATGTGATTTCGGTACAAGCTACAGAAATAACAAAATTTCTTGAAAAATGCAAAATTCAAAAAATAATTGAAGACGCACAATCTTGGTTTGTTTACGAAAAATCAAAGGGAAATCCACTAATTTTTGTTTCCCTTACCCTACCGTACCATATGGTCTAGTGTCACTTTTTGAACCTTTCACTCGTTCTTATTATTCATTATTCCTGCAAATGCTTGTAATCATTCTAACTCATACGTTTCTGAAAATATGGCATACAACCTACTCTTTCATCATTATATTTTATTGTACTAACCAAAACCTATACAAATGCATATCAAGAACTACTGCAGCGCTATTACGGCAGTATCTCGCTAAACTAGATGCTGCCTGATGGTAGTACTATAGATTTTATATACAATGTTAAAAGTTCAAAAAAAAAATTGTTTATATGAAAGAATATAACCGCAAAATTTCAATTGCCAAATCACATGGTACTTAAACGTCGGTGGGATGCCAAAGGATAGTTAAGGTGCATTCATTAAGTCTTAAATGAAATTCCCTAATCCGTCGCAATACCATCAAGAACATTTCACATTCCAATATTTGAAGTAAATATGTTGGAGAGAATATTCTGAAATAATAGATCATTTTATTGTGCTCTTTACATTACTTTGTCATATTAATTTTTACTTTATCGTAACTCAAAACAGCTGGCACATCTCACCGAACAGTGGAAAAAATCTTTACATCGCTTTATAAATAAATAATTATATTTAAATCCTAAAATTTGTAAAAAAATATAAAATCGTAATAATCCATAACCTCCTAATTTTAATATAATACCAGCTAAAATTATTGATCCAGCAACTGGAGCTTCAACAGGTGAAAGTAAGATTATTGCTCTTGATATCTCCAAGGCATTTGATAGAGGTTGGCATGAAACTCTCTTATCAAAAATGCCTGCTTTTGGGATCGAAGATACTCTTGTTCGTTGGATTAGAAACTATCTTGTGGACCGTACAATACAAGTTGTATTGAACGGATTCAAGTCTAATTCCCACAAAATAAATGATGGTGTGCCCCAGGGCGCTGTTCTGTCTCCAAATATTTTCCTCATTTTTGTAAATGATTTTATGTCTGTTACTTCTAATCCACTTAACTGTTTTGCTGACGACTCTACCCTCAGCTTTTCATGTTCGTGCGATAATTCACGTCCTTCGCCTTCGGACATACAATTGCAACGGTACAGTATGTCAAGCTCATTAAACTCCGATTTATACAGCATTGTCAAATGAGATAATAGGAATCGTATGGAGTTTAATGCTTCGAAAACTCAATGCCATCTTCTGTCGTTAAAGCTAAACATACCCCCAATGCCATTGTTCATGAATGGCACTTACATCGAAGAAACCAAAAAGCTCTCAGTACTCGGTATGTGTGTCAACGACGACCTCCGTTGGAACGATCATATATTTGAGATCGCTAAGAATGCTGCTAAGTGCTTAGGTTTTCTGTATCGGTGTAAGAAGTACTTTTCCCCCTTCTGATCTGGCTACAATTTATAAAGCGCTTATACGCCCTAAACTCGAGTATAACTCCCACCTCGTGCATCGCAAACATCGCTTCACCTGCTTGATAGAATACAAAATCGAGCGTTAAGATTGATAGGAAATAGAACTGCCGCTGAAACAATTTCTCCTCTCGAACCAACGACGCAATGTTTCATGTCTTTCCTTGTTTTATCGTCTCTTTTATAAAAAAATGTTAACTCGAAGTAGCCAGCTGCATTCCTCCCCTTAAAAGTTTCTTCCGTAATACACGTCTCGTAAGGAATGCCCATCAGTTAACACTTGAGCCCAATTTCGGACGTACCGTGAAATATAGGGATTCTTTTTTAGCCGAACAACACGAATTTGGAATAGTTTACTCGGCGAGATTTTTCCTTGCCATTTCGATTTGCAAACATTCAAAACCAATGTTAATCGATGTTTCCTATCTCTCCCCTTCCTAATGCCAGCACAGTGTGTTCTACATTAATAGGGAAACAAATAGTCCCTTGTACGCGCGTTAATTAAAAAAAAAGTAAACAAACAAATTTGTTAAATTGTATGAGAACATTTTTTTAAATGATATTTTTATGCTGGAATTACTAAGAACAAAATATTATCTGTAAATTTGTGAATTCAAAGTCCTAACCTAAATTTAAAAAATTGATTTGGAACATAATGTTATTTCTACAGAAAGCTTTTTTTCTTAGCTCAAATATTAACGGTACTTGCCATATAACCATTAAGTAAACGTTAATTATTCTCGGAAACGGCTCTTAGAACATAAACAAAGTGGATGAGATCATAGAAGACTAAGTTCATATGATGACGGCGGCAGAGGGTTCTCGATATACTGAAGTGATCGATTTTCCATTATTCTGTTCCGGAACAACAATATTTTGTTGTTTTAAAAACTACAATGTTTACGTTTTGACGTGATAACATCTTATAAATCGATGACATACACATACACATACGAAATAACATGACTTATGCTGACAAGATAAGTACCTCGTTAGCTAACCGCGATATTGTGGTTTTATTCAACCAAAATCGATCGCAACCGTATTCTGAGAACCAGGCTAACATCAGATGTATGTATGTGTGTATGTATGTATGTATTTGGAGTATGTACTCCTAAAACACCCAACGGATTTTAATGAAACTTACAGGATAAATAGTTTTGTCCAGGGATCGTTCCTGTGAATTTTTGGTCCTGCTTGCATTATTTTGGCATTTCACATTTAAACATTTTTTTCTAGGGCGTAGTAACGCGCGCAGGGTACTGCTAGTATAAAACTGATGCCGATTGGTACTAAGTTGTTCTTCCATACAAATTTTGACTGCTAGTTTACGACGTAGTAAACTTTACGATGTTTTTTAATACGTTTACGACGGTTTTACGACGTTGCATGAATACCACTAAAGCCTCGTATTCATTATTCACGGAAAACGGACGAACATTATGACGCGTAGCAGCCGCGCAAAATTAGTGCCACGTTGTCGCGGTTCGCAAAGAACCATTTTCGATGGATTTTCATTGCGCGACAAGTGTCAAAGTCCGTTTTGTTAGTATAGTGTAGTAGTTTGGATCGATTGTCGCGGGCGCGGCTGCAACGCTATTAAATACTTTTTTAAAAATGTTACGGATATGTAATGTCATATTTGCGCGGGCGAGCATGCCGGGCACACATGCCGCGCATAGTATATATACCTTAATATTTTAATAACTTGTAACACTTTTTATCCCCAATAAAATTATCGCAATTATCAATGCATGCAAATCATATTTTTTTTGGACCGGTTGTACATGAAAAATCTTTAATCTCAAAACGAATTTGAATAATCCCAATTTGTATGAGCACTGTTATTTTTATTTTTGTCAAATTTTCCCAAACGTTTCATACCAAAAACAAGCCCATCTAGGACCTTCTTAAAACTACAAGCTGTCGAAAACTTAGCTGTCAGTGTCAAAAATTACATGCAATTGCACGTTTTCTTTGCTGGAATTGGTATATTTTCTGGTGAAATCTTTTGGCTTTTGTGTTAACATTTCATCAATCATCTATCCTAATAGACGGTGACGTCAGTTGAAATAAAATAATAAATAAATCATGTCATGGATTTTGGGAAGAAATCGACCGCAAGCACCAACCCAAGAGGTTACCGGTGATCCAGGTGTGGGAACTGCAGGTCAGGCCACGGGGGATCCCGGCCTAACGAAGGCCGAGAAGAAGGCCATGGAAGCATATCGATTTGATTCATCTGCTCTGGAGCGTGCAGCCGAAGCTGCCAAGTCCTTGGAAAAGTCCAGTAAGTTCTATAATACTTTGATTATGCAATCGTCAAGATATCTAATGATCAATTTCATTATTGTAACACAGAACATGCCAGGGAAGCTTTAGATTTGTCTAAAATGCAAGAAAGCACTCGACAACAGGAATACATGGCTAAAGTTAAAGAATATGAGGCGCACATCGAGCAGGCAAAGTCCGAACAAAAGCGCATTGATCACGAGGAACGAAGGAAAACTTTGATTGTAAGTTAATTCCAATTGATAGATTTGATTCTAAATTTTCTTTGCCCATAAGGAAGAGACAAAACAGCAACAACAACGAGCTCAATATCAAGATCAGCTTGCAAGAAGACGTTATGAAGACCAATTGTCTCAGCAACAACGAGTTCAAGAGGAAAATCTTAAAAAGTAAGTAACTTCCTGGGACTTATATAAAAAAGTAATATTTCTGGAATATTTATATATTTTAGGCAAGAAGAAAGCGTAGCACGTCAGGAAGCGATGCGTCGTCAAACCATCGAGCACGAAATTGAAATGAAAGAGAAGAATCGATTAAAACTTCTGGAGCACGAGATGAGGACCAAAGCGAAGGTTGATAGAGAAAATCGTGACATTAATTTGGAACAAATCCGACTGAAAGCTCAAGAGCATCGTGTTACCGTTCTCGAAGGAATTAAGTAAGTTTAAAGAATTTATTGAGTCTGAGTTCGAATCCCGCTCATTACCGCCTTCTGCAGAAATGAGATAAGCTCGAAGGAACTTAAGGGGTTTGCCATACCGGTTGTTGACACAATGCGCACGCACAAGTTATCAGTAGCGCTTATAATGTTAAGCGCACTGCGCGAGCATTGGAAGGTTAGAAGGTGTCGGAAGAAAAATCCCGCCGGCTAAACTATTCAAAATTCGTGTTCGGCTAAAAAAAGAATCTTCATATTTCACGGTACGTCCGAAATTGGGCTCAAGAGTCAATTGATGAGCATTCGTTGAAATAAGACATGAAAAATTGCGTCGGCGCTCAAGAGGGGCAATTTTCTTAGATATATTTCTATTTCCTACCAATCTTAACGCTCTGTTTTGTATTCTATTGAGCAGGTGTAGTGATGCTTGAGAAGCACCTGCCCAGAGGTGTGAGTTATACTCAAGTCTTTATAAATTGTAGCCTCAGAAGAGAAACAAATTTCTAGCATGGGTAAACAAACCTAAACACTTAGCAGCATTTTAGCGGCCTCAAATGTATGCTCATTCTAACGGGGGTAATCGTTGACATACATACCGAGTTTAACGAGCTTAACATATACGGTACCGTTGCAATTACTACTTACTTATACCTCTCCAGCCAGCTCGGTCTTTCGCTAGCTGCCTCCAATTTCGCACTCCAAGTTTTTTGAGGTCGTCCTCCACTGGAGCGCGCCACCTAAGGCAAGGTCTTCCTTGACTGCGTCTACCCTCTGGGATGAAATCGAAGATGCTGCGAGTCGGAGCATCGTTGTCCATTTGCTCTACATGACCTAGCCATCTTAAGCGTAAGGTTAGTGTCGCTGTACAGCTCGTATAATTCTTGGTTGAACCTTCTCCTGTAAAGCCTGTTAACGCAGATAAGGCCAAAAATCTTCCGAAGAATCTTATGCTCGAAACGACTAAGGATATCTTCACCCGCTTTAGACAGAGTCCATGCCTCGGCACCATTGAGCAGGGCTGGGATGATTAAGGTCTTTTACAGAGTCTCATTTGTCTTTCGAGAGAAGGCTTTGCTACTCAATTGCCTTCCTAGCCCATAGCCCATTTCTGAAGAGATGTTGTCAGATGCTATAGCGGATCCGATGTAAATAAAGCTCTAACTACCTCAAAGTTGTACCTGTCTATTGTGATGTTTTGTCCAATCCGCCGGTGTTGTGTGTCCCTTGTTTTGGACTCATTGACTGCTAGTCATCATCCTTCAATGTCAGCAAACGTTCCAGCGACAGCTCGCCGAGTTCTGCCAATGTCGTCAGCGTATGCTAGCAATTGCACAGACTTGAAAAAAATTGTCCCACAACAATTGACTTGCGAGTTTCTGATATTTTTTGCAAGTATTAAGTTGAAGAAATCGCACGATAGCGCATCACTTTGCCGGAATCCTTTTTTGACATCAAAAGCTTCTGTGAGGTCAGTACCAACCTTGACGACGCAGCGAGTTCTCCATCGTCATCCTGCACAGTCGGACGAGTTTTGTGGGAATGCCAAAACGAGACATGGGTCTGTATAGCTCGTCTCTGTAAATGCTATCGTACGCGTACGCTGGATTTCTTGAGAGGTTACGGGATATTCGATCGGCATAGGTTCTGGCGGTTTCTTGTGATTGCAGCTTTCCGGCGTCATACTTCCTCAGTATTACTCCGTTGTTGTGGTGTTCGGGTTATTCGCATTCTTACCTTTGCTGCAACAAGGTAGTGATCCGAATCGATGTTAGCTGCTCGAAAGGTGCGAACATCCAAGATACTGAAGGCGTGTCTTTCATCGATTGCAACGTGATCAATCTGGTTGACGGTTCTTTGATCTGAGTGTCGCCAAGTCCCTTTGTGTATATCGAGATGAGGAAACCGTGTGCTTGCAATGGTGACGTTATGTGCCGCTGCGAAGTCAATTAGCCTAAGTCCGTTTTTAGACGTTGTGTCGTGCAGGCTATGTTTTGCGACAGTCCTACCAAAGATTTCCTCTTTACCTATTTTGGCGTTAAAATCGCCTAGTACGATCTTAACGTCGTATTTGGGGCATTGCTCATAGGTTTTGTCGAGGAGCTCGTAGAAGTAATCCTTGGTGGCGTCATCTTTGTCCTCTGTAGGGTCATGAGCGCATATTAGGCTAATGTTGGCGAATTTAGATACGTATTGTCACAAGTCGCTCACTTACGTGTCAAAAGTCCAAGATTTCTTGCCTAAGTCTACCGCTTATGACGAATCCGCACCCAAATAAACGCTGTGGTCTTCTTCCACAATCACCGTAGAACACGTCACAGTTTTTCATTTTCCTTTTGCTCGGCCCATCCCATCGCACTTCCTGGATGGCAGTAATTCCTGCTCTGTAGCAGTCTAGGGCCTCCGCTAGTTGTTTGGCTGCACGTGGTCCGTTAAGAGTTCTAACATTCCACGTGCAGATCCGAAGGTCGTTGTCCTTAATTCGTTTTTCCGGGTCGTCAACAGTTAATTCGTCTGGAGTCAGTAGCCCGTTTCATTGATATGAGCGCTGCCGTTGGCCCATTAAGGGCTCATCCAACCACCGAATCTTAGGTTAATGTAGGCTTTTTATGCTGTAACCTAAAACAGGTAAATTATGCAGGCATAAGATGTTTTACTGCAATATTTTCCGGAATACTGGTACATTAGTTGTTTTACCTTTTGGAAAAATGAACAAGCCGTTTTACCTTATGCAAGGCAATACGTTGACTACTTAAGCTATTTTACAATCGGTTATAACTTAACCATTTGTTTAATTTTTTTCACCTCGATGGCTTGAAAAATAGAGTAAGGAGAAAATATTTTAAATAGGGTTAAATAGCTAAAAAACAACTTAAGTCGACTTAAGACGTTTTTTACCTTTTGGCCCAAATATTGATCCATTAAAAAAATAGTTCCGGGACAGCCATTCATTTGTTATTGAGCGATTGTATGTTAAGGAGTATGTCTAAAACAGCGGAAGGTGTCGAACGGAGAACTCTGCTTATACAAATGTACGCAGATCGCTGCACTTTGTTTAGTTAATCACGATTAGTTATTTTTTGCAAGGCAGTTCAACAAAGTGCTAACCCAAAACACTTTAAATTTAGTAAATATCTTGTTAATAATAAAGTTATTATAAAGTAAAAGAAATTCAAAAAATATTCTTTACTAATTGCTTATCGTTTTTTTTTTAGAACTGCTGGCTCAGTTATTGGTTCTGGTTTAGAGGCAATGCTTACCGATTGGGACAAAGTTTTGACGGCAGCCGGAGGTCTTTCTTTAGTCGCCCTCGGTGTTTACTCTGCCAAAGGGGCAACTGGTATTGTATCGCGATACATCGAAGCTCGAATTGGAAAACCAAGCCTAGTCGGCGAGACATCACGTTTCGCTCTAACAGATGCCCTCAAAAATCCCTTGCAATACCTAAAACGGTTAAAATCCAAACCTGCAGACGCCCTTCAAGTAAGTTATATAATAATATTGACATAAATTATTAAAAATGTTTGAAATTGCAGGGTGTTGTTTTGAATCCCTTATTAGAAGAACGTCTTAGAGACATTGCTATTGCGACAAAAAATACACGTCAAAATTATGGGCTTTATCGCAACATACTAATGCATGGACCTCCAGGAACTGGTAAAACTATGTTCGCCAAAAAGTTAGCCCAACACTCTGGAATGGACTATGCCATCATGACGGGCGGAGATGTTGCACCAATGGCAAAAGAGGGAGTCACAGCGATACACAAAGTATTCGATTGGGCTAACACAAGTCGACGTGGTTTGCTGTTGTTTGTCGATGAAGCTGATGCTTTCCTTCGAAAACGTTCTTCTGAGAAAATCTCCGAAGATCTGAGAGCTGCTCTTAATGCCTTTTTGTACAGAACTTCTGAACAGAATGCAAAGTTTATGCTTGTTTTGGCAAGTAACACCCCCGAACAGTTCGATTATGCTATCAATGATCGATTGGATGAGATGGTAGAATTTAGTTTGCCAGGCTTAGAGGAACGTGAAAGGTTGCTGCGATTGTACTTTGATAAGTTTGTACTCGAACCAGCAGCTCAAGGAGCAAAGTAAGTTTTGTTTGTTTGAATAAGAGCAGGCGATTATAACGGATAAAACGAAATGTTTATAAAAAAAACGATTCGCTACCGTTTTTCTTTTAACAAGAGTTTCCTTTTTTTACATCTTTCTGTAGAGTTTTTCGTAACCTCAGTTAAATTGTCCATCGTGATCCTCATATGAATGCTATCATACCAAATTTGTTTATTAACTAAACACTATCTAAAGACCTGTTTGTGGTTCTCGCTCTTCGAAATTAATTTGCTATGAGCATTAGGCCTAGATTTAATTTTTATTTTGAGTAATATGCATTTTAAAAGAGTTGTTTTGTCTCAAATGCCTTGGAATATCCAATTATTTCTATTCCTTAAATGCATATACGCTCTTTTGGATCCAGCTTTATAAAATATCCTCTTTGTTTTATCCACATCGGTTCGTTGGAATTCATTCAATCTGTCAATTAAAAACATTTCTTTCCAGACGTTTTAAATTGGAGCAATTCGACTACGGAGCTGCATGCTCTAAAATGGCAAAGCTTTGTGAAGGAATGTCGGGTCGTGAAATATCCAAATTAGGAGTGTCATGGCAAGCAGCAGTCTATGCCTCTGAAAATGGTGTATTAACTGAAAAAATGGTCATGGATCGTTGTTTAGCTGCTGTTGAACAACACAAACAAAAAGTAATTTTATATTTTCATATTTCTTTATTGAAGATGATTTATATTAATTTGTTGTATTATTTTTGCAGGTTGCATGGCTATCGGAACAAGAGAAAGGCGATCACAAATCTATCACCGGAGGAAAGCAATGATTGTTATAAGATCTTCCTTGTTAATAAGTTTAAGACTCAATACCTCAGTGAGAAACTGTTATTTTTAAACCTCAATGCATTCATTTAGCTTGTATTTAAAAAAATGTACAACGGTTTATTTTTAATACCGATTTCAGCAATGAAATTGCTTAATCCTTATATACATATATGTATATCTTTGCACTCAAAGTTGTTTCGCCAACACCACAAGTGATTCCATTTTAATTCGCTGGTGCAGGTGGTTGTTTGAAAGATTTCATTATATAAAAACAACCATCTGTTTTCTTCGATTAATAAATACCGAACAACTTTCAAGACTGATAAATCATTTTAAATTTGCCGGGATTTTGGTTTTAAAAGTTTTGTTGCCATTCAAACTGACTGTAGAGTAGACATTTTATTGACCTTATATTCTTAAGTTTAGAATGAATGGAAACAATTTAAAAAGAATTGTAAAATGTTGTTGGCGTAATGCTTTTTCATTTTTCTTTTTGGCATATTCCTACGGAAATTTATATTAAACTTCCACTGCCATTTGAAAAAAAAATTGTGTTTGTTTATGGTTTTATATTTTTTTTTTCTTTTTATAGTACAACTTGGAAAATAAATAATAAAAATTGTATAACGTTGTTAAAAACTATATAGACCATTTGATTGATTGATTTTAAGAAAATCTGGGTGGCAAAAAATATGACAGTTATCTTGGGGCTTGAGATTTTGAAAACAAAAAAATTGTTAATTTTTTTTTTAATAAAGAAAAGGGCATTTGTTTGTTTGGATAAACAAGTCCTAACTAATCTCAGAAATTACTGGTCCGATTTAAGAAAAAAAGAATTGTTAGCAAGGTTATGCTTAAAGGATGATTTAAGGCATACTTTTTTTTATTTACTTATTTCATATAGTAAAATTGGGTTAACACAAAAAATGAGCACACAAACAATTTTTGCCCTCTTAACTCCGATAATGATTTCGCAACTACATTTTTTTTTGAAATAAAGTGCACGGCTGGGTCTCACAAATTTGCTCTAATGTGTGACATTTGTCTTGGGGTTTCAGATTTTGAAAAAATAGATTTTTTTTCTAAATTCTTAAATAAATACTACAACTGATTAAGCTGAAAAAAGTACGCCATTATATTTCTTGGGTAAATTTCAATTTATGAGAAAAAAAAATATCAAAATCTGTGGAGCGGTTTTTTTAAAACAAATTTTTTTTGAAAAAACGAAAACATTTTTCCAAAAAAATTCAAATACGCAATTCATAGATATTCCGCATATACATGTTTTTTTTAATATTTTTTTATAAAGTGAGGTGTTTTAAAATATATAATTACTAGCTGACCCACCCGCTGTTGCTCGGGCTTACCCTAACTTTTATTGATACCGAAGAAAACGGTCCAATTATAATTCATAAACATTTTTCCTAAACATCGCGAAAATATCGATATCATCATCATGACATCGACGTTCATTTGAATTTTGTTCTTGATTTGAAAGAATTAACAAAATATTGAATAATTTTGTAGTATTCTCATTAGGCAGGATTACTACGTCGTCGTCGTCTTCCGATGGTAATATTTCATGAATTTCTCAAGCAAATTTGTCGAAGTGAATGAACTCCCTGAATTAATGTGTCCTTTTTACAAAATTAAACTGCTCATCCGTTTTATTAATGAGGATAATTCTCTCCTCGTCTACAAACTGAAAATTACCCGTTCAGCGATATATGTGTACCGGTCCTATTTCTTATGGGACTACTATACTCGGTTCAATTTACATTTTCAGTATACCCCTTCTGGAAGAGAGCTTACAAACACACTGGTACCTGCAAGTGTTTGCATCGCACTCAAATTAAGAAATGCCACTTAAATATAAAAGAGAACCCTGAAATACATTGACATTGTTGTTGTAATATTTCATTTAACCAACGGACATTCTACCAAAACCTATCTGCTCCCCGGCTGCGAGGAGACTGATTATCAATTTGCCTCTCACATATTGTGTTTGTTTAAAAAAAAGCACTACTGCAGAGTTACCATTCGCCATTAGTGGAAATATTACAATACCTTTTTTTTTTAGTTTTTGTTATGAAAGTTCCAGAATTGAAGCTTTCTTAGAGCGAATGAGAGCATATTTTAAGTTTACAGAAGAAGGTGTTGTCGCTATGTTTTTTTGCTTACATCTTTTGGCCTTTATTTTTCTTAAAAAAAACGATTTTTTTTTTAATTGCGGTTATAGGTACTTTAATGCAAGTTATGCATTCGTACACAAAAATAAATTGAGATAACAATCAAACATGACATTAAAAAAAAAGAAAAAAAAAACATTACGACTGAGAAACGTATTTGAGTTACTGCAAAATTATGCAAAAAATGCTTAAACCTGTATGGACGTACGGAATACAACTTTGGGATTTTACCTTACTAAGCTATAGACAAACACTCAAAACAAAGCCCTTAGAATAATCGTTAATGCTCCATGAAACAAGTGCCAACCTGGAAGACGGAGAAGAGACTACACTTCCATCCTTTTCATTAAAAAAATATGAAAACAGCGATCTTGATGGTAAAAGGTTTGATAATTAAAATTAAAAAAAGTCCGAACAAAAAAAAAAAAAAGAAGAAAAACACTTGCCATGAGTACTTCTTTTATTTTTCCAAGCCCGACAGTTACTATCTTATAAGATAAGTTCGTACATTAAAACTACGATTTAATTTTATTACATCAGTATTTAAACCTAATCAGCAATAGTGACTTTGTTGAAAAGTTCCAACGTCAGTGTGCTAAGGAATGCAGGTAGTGATTTATGAGCAGCCAATTGCGATTGCATCATATCTTTTAGCGAAACTGAATACGGAGTCTCCAACATATCAAGAATACCCGAATCGTTAAGTCGAAAATTGAGATAATCATCTGGTGACTCAGCGTACATGCTTGAAATCTTATAGTTGTTGTTATTCATGATTCTATCGATTTTATATCCAAATAACATGTAGCATACTTCGCGGAATTCCAAATTCAGGGAACGATAGTAATCTTTCATTTTTTTATTTTTATTGTTGAGCGATTCGTTTTCTGCCCGAAGATTGTTTAATTCTTTGATATTGACGGTCATATTGGATGTCTCATTAAGACGACCTGTTACATCATCTTGTCCTTCTTCTAGTTTTTTGTTGCGACGTTTGAGACGCTCAATTTCAGCTTGTAGTTTTTCCAAGCGATTATTGGCATTTTCATATGCTTCGGCTGCTGGATTGTTTGATAAGTGTACGACCTGAAATTCAAAACAAATTGCTTAAATTTGAAAAAAAAACCGAAAAAAGGGACAACGGTAATATATTTATATAATTATTGTTATTTATTGTGGTTAAATTTGATTGTTGATGTGTTGAGAGTGAACGCAGGAAGTCTTAAGTAACCATATAAGAAGACGTAAGAACACCAGACGCAAGATCTTCAACGTGAAGGGTGGCCATAGTAAACACGTGTTGTTTCTGACCCTAAAGGACGGACAGAATTTGGTTATGATGAAAGATCTCGTTTGCATTAAAATGACCGTTTGTGGGAATAAAAACACCACACTTTCTCTGCCACTACACACAGTAACATAAAAAACGCATCATCCTGGACATGGACAGGTGTAAACATCCATCCTATGCCCCGGGGTGTTCTGCTTTTTATCTTAAATCAGAATATACATGGACAAAAAGGAACACATCTTTGTAAACAGTATCCCGGTATAGCATCAACTATATAACAAAATTACATTACATTACATTACATTTTAATCTACTCCGTAGATAAATCTACGAAGTAGACACACTTACAAGCACTGGCTACTGAGGCCATCGGCTCAGACAATTACAAGACAACACACAAGACGACATTGATACAGGACAGAAGAGAAGACAGAAGGAGAACGGAAAACAGAAAACACATAACACATGTCAACAGCACGCAATTGGTTTTCGGACGGTCCCCCATCTTTCTACTAACCACGCGCAACGATGCTTGCTAATCATCTCTGTATCGTTCCAATTTTAGTATATGTTCTGCCGAAGCAAGAACATATAACAAAATGGTTTCCCCTTCTTACTTAACATACAAGGCTAAAAATGTTCATTATAATAATTTCTTATTTTCCAAAATTGTAAGTTGGAGATCATAAAAAGTTTTAAATTTATCGTTTATAATATTTTAATTTTTTTTATTTTTTTTTATTTTTGTTTTTAATTGGATTGAGTCAATGTCGGGAGTAACAATATTTAAAAAAAAAAGTTTTTTATGAAAAAAAAGTCATCCAATCAGGCGCATTTTTCTTGATCTTACCGTGTTTGAACAGGTGTCACTTCTTCAATTTTTAATAAAATTCATTGAAACAAAAAGAAATAAAAAGACTAACTCAAATATTTACAACTAAAATTATTAGAAAAAAATATTTTTATAATTTTTTCTGTTTTAAAAAAAAAAACTCCAAAAAATTATTTTTGTTGTTTTTTTTTTTAAATCTTTGTGAATGTTTTCTTTCGTTTTCAAGGTTCAATTTTATTCATAATTTTATCTGAAAGTTGAGTTTTCAAGCTCGGGAGTAAAGGGGGGCATCCACAGACAGGCCAGAATGCGCAAATTTTGAGTAAGCACGCACATTTTAACGAGTGAAGATTATAGGAATTTCATTAGGATCTTTACCCTTAGGCAGGTGATGGAATTTAATGTTCCAACATAGCATCTTTTTATAGACTTTCAAGCCGCCTACGATAGCATAGCCAGAATAGAACTATATAAGGCCATGGGAGAATTCGGCATCCCAAATTCATTTACACGACTATGTAAGTTGACCATGACAAACATTCAACTGAACCTACTATAGTCTATGACTATGGTCTTACCAGTAATCAAATACGGATCCGAGACTTGGGTACTTACAAAAAGGCACCAAAAAGTTGGAAGAAGTAGGTTGGGTTAAGACATGACATGGGGGGTATCTATTTCGCTCCGTTTAGGCAGGAGGGACAATTTTCTAAAGAAATTTCTTAAAAGAAAAAAAAAATATTTAAAAAAAAACAGTAATATTACAATGACATGCTTTACCTTTTAAGAAAGCCAAAAATCTCTTGTTTGATATTCATTTTAAATTAAGTTGTGTTAGTGCATAGTTTTTGAAAAATTAATTTTCAAATTCGAAATATTGAAAAGAAAATCAAACTATTTTTTTCAAAATTTTATGTAATTACCTAAAAAGGGGGGCATCCACAGACAGGAAAGAATGGGCAAATTTTGTGTTTGCGCAAAGTTTTGCTCAAATTAATTTGGACATCCACTAGCAGGCACGCTTGTACATTCTTCATTTTGAAATAATATTTTAACGAGAGTTTTGTGGATTTTAATAATATTTAATAAGAGTGAGCGAGCTTACAATAGCGGTTGTTTTAACTGACGACAAAACGGTAGGTAATGCTAAAATAGGCCAGTAGCTTTAAACACAAAAATCACCCAAATCGGAAATATTTCAGCCAACGAAAATTGCATGTTGCAATGGCTTTATTTGGGGCTCAATATGAATATCCTACGTTTTTCACCTCGGCGGTGGTAAAATGTAGCCCCAAAAGGGGTATTTTTGTGGTTTTTCGCTTGTATGTTCTCAACTTATCAATATTTTCAAAAATGGTCGGAATAAAAGTTGTAGAGCATTCAATTCCACTACTCGTACTGCTGCTATGCATACACTAGAAATAAGGGGAGAAAAAAATGATTATTGCACCTCTAGGAGTGAAATGAGTGCAGTCCCTTAACCACCTTGGGTCAAAAGTAGCAATTTTTTTCAATTTCAATTTATTGAGTAGAACTAGGAACTATAAGACATAGTCTTTTTTAGTACATGTGCAGTTGGTAGATTTCACATAAAAATATTAAATAGTTAATTAGAATTATGTAAAGCAAAAAATATTAACATTAAAATAAGACAAAAATGCAATAAAAAAACATACAATGTTAGCAGCCGATAATAATATGAAGGAAGAAATACTATATTTTGTCAAGGCTCTTTAAATTCAGAAACCTTACCATAAGAAACCAAACTGCTGCTGTACAAGACTATGGTCTTACCAATACTCTCATACGGATCCGAGACTTGGGTACTCACAAAAAGGCACTCTGATCTCTTATCCGCATTCGAGATGAAAGTCTTACGGAGAATTGTTGGCCCCGTGTGCGAGGGAGGACGATTCCTAAGAAGATACAATCATGAATTGTATAAAATCTACCTCGAAGATGTTGTGGAAAAAATAAAGCTCGGTAGACTCCGGTGGGCTGGGCACTTTGTTCGCATGAGCAAAGAGGAACCGGCTGGGAAAGTCTTTTGCAATTCTTTTTATGGTAGAAGACGGCAGACCTTGCTTGCGTTGGAAGGATGGCGTAGACCAGGACGCCCGAAGACTTGGGGTGCGCAATTGGATGCCGTCGGCCAGCAATCGGGATGTATGGAAAAACGTGTTGAAGGAGGCCTGGACCGGATCCCGGTTGTTGCGCCGATGATGTTGATTTATTTATTTATTAATTTTTTAAAGCTTTGGGGACTTAACTCGCCAAATTCAGAAAAAAAATCCGAAACTCATTCTGAAGGTACTATAATAGTTCTGTACCATTTCAACTCAATAATAAAAAAAAACTGTATTGATAATCTGTTTTTATTATCGAAGCCTTGCCCCTTTCATCTTCAAAGTCAATGATGTTAACTCCTTGGTGTCCTTGTGCAGGTAATTAACACGAAGGCTAGTTAATTTGTTGACAACACAAGCACAATCTAGAGACGGGTCAATTTTCTTTAATTTTTCTGCGAATTTTTTCGTTCGCTCAATGAAATACTAAAAAACTTTAAATAATTTGCGCATTCAATGAAATCCACAGAGGCATGCTGATGAATGTAATGTCACTGCAGTGACAAATTACAAGGACCGTGTAATAGCCCGTTCCCGTGGAAGAGGCTTTAAAATGAAATGATGTATGGCTTGAGTCTTGTTTGCTATACTGCCATGCCTCAAAGATTGCATGAATTTGTGGAGTTTGGTAGATGGAAGAGTTACGTGATTCACTAAACTACTGCACAGGCTACATTTACTCCCAACAATACATGGTTTCTGCAGGAGAAATCTGAACATTTTCATGATGACGGCTAGGCGAAGGGTCAACGTTTTTCCGGCGTACTGCCTCTTGCGAGAAACTGACAAAACTTCCAAGAGTAAAAT
This sequence comes from Platycheirus rosarum, assembly GCA_963971375.1. Lineage (NCBI taxonomy): Eukaryota > Metazoa > Arthropoda > Insecta > Diptera > Syrphidae > Platycheirus > Platycheirus rosarum. The sequence goes on along the minus strand of OZ020509.1, from coordinate 29,423,640 downwards.
TTGTCACGAAAAAGTGCAGCTCATGTAGCCGTTCGGACTCGGCGGTAAAGTCACTAGGCCTTGGCTCCTTAAGGAGCTGTCGCGCCAACAGATGTATTTATATATTATCATTCTGCCTATCTGTTGGGAACCATAATTAAAAATTGGAAAATACCCACTTGCCCAAGTGGAAAGCGACCTCAAAAAGCCCAGCTGTGCGCTTTCAGAAAAAAGAAATGCTTTTTCCAACTTAATCTCTTTTTGAGTATTGATAGAATAATCTTAATTTCGACCTTAAAAACCATTAAATAATTAAAGAAAAAATCTTAAAAAATATATTATTCTATTTACCTTATACTTTCCAATATTGAAGTCTCCCTTCAGACACCTGTGCTCCAATTCCAACTCCAACTCTTCCTTGCGCCGCTTCAACCTCTCGTTTTCCATACGTAGATTCTCGATTTCCTTTTTGAAATGTTCATAACTCTCATTCATTCCTGTATCAAGGGAAGTCGACATCTCCGGATTTGATTTCTGTGCAAACAGTTCCTTCTCTAAATTGCCACACATATCCTTGTACGCAACTAGTGTTTTTTCAAGCATATCCAGACGACAACGCAATTGCGACTCAGGATTGGTCATCTCAATTGCATTGGAAATAGTCAAATCTTTTTCGAAGTTCTCAAGCAATTGTTTGTAACAATCACGTTCTTTAGCGACCAGCATGAGTTTCTTCTGGACTCTTAGCAAAATGCTTTTGTGGTGCTTGAGAGCCGCCTTCAGACTATCATTGTTTTTCGTGTATGTATCTACTTGTTGTTGCAACTCATGTACTCGCGTCTCAATCGAATGTTTCTCGCATTTGTCTGAACTTTTTTCAGAAGCTAGAATGATATCATTCTGGAGGATTTGTTCGATCCGAGAACGTAAAGCGACTGGACTCACAAGAGTATTAGGGAGACAATGGTCCTGAGCCACCTTTACCCATTCTTTGAGCTCCTGCTCAAGACTTGTGTACTTCACTTGCAAAGCGACGGCATCATTCTTGGTGTTCTCGTACTTCTCGAGACGACTCTTAAGGTCATGAACCTGTTCTTCCAATAGAAGCTTATCGCCTAAGGAATCGTGTAGATTTTTGTTGTTGGTCTTCAAGCGTTCGATTTCCTTATCTAAGTCGGGAATGCTGGCCAGACGAGCCTGAGTGTTCTTAGTGATCTCCTTCCAGTCGGCATAGGTGGATATCTCATATTCCAACTGCTTGACTCGCGATTTTGCTTCATTGCTAGCTTGTTTTTCCTTCTCCAAATCGAGAGCAAGCTCATCATATGAGCTTATCTTTTGTTTATGGTCCGAAAGGACTTCCTTGAGATTTCCTAGCTCTTCGGAGGCAAAGTCGAGTTCCATCTCAAGCTTTTCCGAATGCCGGCGATACTCACTCAGCTCATTGGACAAAGAGTTCTGCATTAGACGAGCGTTTTCCTCAATTTCTGCATTGGTTCGCTGCAGCTGGTGAATGGTCTCTTCGTATGACAACTTTTGTTCATTAAGCTCGTTCTTGGCGGTAGTCAGTTCAGATTTGGCGCGCTGTTCTCTCTTCCGCATAGTAGTCAAGTGCTTTTCAAGATCTTGGATTTTGTTGGATGAGTAGTCGAGTTGTTTGGTGAGTTCACGGACTTTGCTACCGTACATGGTTTCCATTTCTTGGCGTATTTTGTGCTGACGCTCGATTTCTTGCTTAAATTTGACAATCCTGGCTTTGGCTTCAATTAAATCGGCTCGAACGCGCCGACTTTCCCATGGACTAGGTGGAATGGATGTATTCATTGAAGTTTCAGCACTTGTATTGTGGTGCGAACCTTGACTATTGTTCATTGCTGGTTTGCCAAATGAGTTATCAAGACTATTGGAGAGTTTTCGCTTCTTGAACAAAGTCTCGGACATGGAATCGCTTGTATAATCGAAACTGAGTTTTTTTGGCGCGGCATGAGCAACGCTTTCATTAAATTGGGCCATGATTTTGTCAAAGTTTGTCTTGATGTCTTCCATGTTTTGTGGTTGAATATGTAGCCGGTGCAGTTTTATTGGGAGAGGTTGGATGAGAAAGTCTGGTGAAATAAGTTAGGATGTTCGAATTTTTTAAGAACGCTTCTAGGCCAGCTTAGATTCCTTGTTTTTGTCTTCACCCACTATTTTAAGTTCGTAAAGAACTGTTTTTATCTGCCTGCTTTGTTTTAAAAAACGAAAACTGCAAATCTTCATACACCAAATTCGCAGTTCTTTAAAAAATGTTGCCTCTTCGGTGCGCTTTGGCTTTTCTTATATTTGACAGATTGAGCTTAAATTGGGCGCGTTTCGTTTCAGTACTCTACCCTTAGGTTGTAAACAAAATAAATTGCCTTTGCTAAACAAATATTTGCTATGTATTTTTACAGAAGACAAAGCGTACGTTCAATAACGTATCTTTCGGATATAGATTACCTTGCTTTTGTTGTAATTAGCATGGTTAAAAACACTTGTTTCCAGCTGATTGAAGAACATTTAAAAACAGAGAGGAAATTTAAAGGTGTCCTAAAATTTGCTTGATTCTTTTCTAAACACTTACTTAAAAAAAAAAAAGATACGTACGTGAACCTACGCAAATATCAAAAAGTATTATGCCTGTCCGCAGTACACATAACTAAAGTAATATATTGTGCAGGTTCTCAGAATATGATCTCTCATTTTGTATTAAAAATGGTGGTTGTTAGAGACCTACATCAAAAAAAATGTATAAACAAAACTGAATACCTCACGTTTGTTTTATATCCTTGTTTATTAAAAAGCTATTTATAAATTAATGACCACAAAATACTTTAAAATATAGCCATGAGATCTATTTTTCAGAACAAATAAACAAGCTAATGGTCTCTGGCGGCCGCCATTTTACTTTGATTTTGACAGATGCGCACAAGATTGCAAAAATAAAAACTCTAATGATATTACCTTAGATATATGTACTGTGATCTTCACTATAATCATCAATCTTCAGACTTATATTTCTTTTTTTTTTTTGATAATATTTATTTAGCATGGTTTTGCTATTTTAAAACAAACATTTACATTTATCTTATAAGATATAACTTAGTTTTAAATTTAATAATTATTCTTACAAAAAGTTATTACATCTCTTTTAAACCTTGTTATATTCGTTTCTGTTTTCAAATGATTTGGGAGTGCATTAAAAATTTGTATTCCTTTATAAAATAACATATTTTGTGATCTTGGTTGTAAACTACCTCTAATTGTCAGTCTTCTACTCAGATAGCTAGGTAACATATTGTTTTTAATTTTCAAAATAAAGATAAGCGAACTCCTAACAATTCTTTGTTTTACTTTTAACCACTTAAGCATTTCTAACATTCTTGGAATGGGTGTATATCTACTACATTTTAAAATTGAACGCATCGCTCTGTTTTGTAACTTCTGTAATCCATCCAACATACTTGAAGATCCCAACAATAGTATTTGGACAATACTCAAAGTGGGGTCTTATTATTGTATTATAAATTTTAATTGCAATTGAAATGCTTAGTTTTTTTCTTATACTACGAAAGAAACCGATTTTCTTAGCAATTTTCTTAGTAACATATTCTAGGTGTTTTTTAAAATTAAGTTTAGAGTCTATTATTCCCAAGTATTTAACAATTTAAGACACATTCAAATTGTTGTATTTGTTTAATCACATTATTTTCAGGTAACAACATAATTTTAGTTTTATCTACATTTAATTTAAGTTTATTCATATTTAGGTATATTTCAATATTTTCTATTTCTTCATAAAGTTTTCTTATACAATCATCAAATTTATAATCATCAATATATACCAGACCATCATCAGCAAAGAATTTTATACTACTATATTTTATCCCAGAATTGAACCTTGAGGAACTCCCAGACCAGACTCAACCGCTTCAGACAATTCACCTTTGAAATTCACCACTTGTTTGCGATCCTCCAGATATGATTTGAACCATTCATATTCAACACCTCTTATTCCGTATTCAAAAAGTTTATTCAATAATAACTTCCTGTCTATTGTCTCGAAAGCTCGCTTGAGATCCAAGAAGACAGCTCCTATCTTTTTATTTGCATGTAGTTTCTCTTTCCAGTCGGCTATGACAAAGTTAAGAGCAGATTCGCATGAATGTTTCCGTCTAAATCCCGATTGCTCTTCCATAAGGATATTGTTCTCTTCAATGTATTTTTCAAGTTGAATTTGAACTACTTTTTCCAAAATTTTTTCATGTAAGGGAAGCATATTCACCGGTCTAAAGTTTTCACATTTATTAGATTTTTCAATTTTTGGTACGGGAATTATTACCGAAGGTTTCCAATTTTTTGGGAAAATTCCACTCGTTAACGAATAATTTATTATTTTCAAAAGAGCGGGGTCCACCCAATTAAAACTGTCTTTTAACATTTTTTTAGACATCAAATTAAAATCACTTTTATCCGGCAACTTGTCCAATATTTTTAACAGTTCTTCTATTGAATTTAAAGGTTTAAACCTAAAACAGTTTCCACTTCTCTCTATACTATTTAACCACGGCTCACTTGGTATACTGTCATTTATATCTTTAACACTTTTTACAAAATATTGATTAAATTTGTTACCTTTCGTTTTAGTTCCTTCAAACTCAATAACATTTTGATCTATTGATTCATTTCCTAGCACCAAAGATTTAATGAATTTCCACATTGACTTCTGATCATTCGCTCCTCTTATTTTATTTTGTATATATTCGCGCTCTGTTGTTATTAGTTTTCTTTTGTATTCATTTGTCATCACAAATGTTAAATGACTCTGAACTTTAAGGGTTTTTTGTCTATTGAGATCATCATTGAACCACTTTTGTTTGCTAATATATACTGGTTTTACAATTACAAATAATTTTATAACATTTAACATTTCATTTTCAAAAATTTCACTCAAGTGCTCACCATATTGTGTTGATATACTTATTTCATTAATAGCACTTCGTCTTATTGCTTGTGCAAATTGAAAACTGTTATATTTGACGAATTTAAACCTACTTGGTATATAACACTGATTATCACATTTTAAATTCAATTTAATTAAGATAGTTTCATGATCACTGATTTTCAAAGCATTTTCAACTTTTGCTTCACAATTTTGTATATTCGTTACCACATAATCTAATAGTGAACTCGAAGTCGTAGTTATCCTTGTTGGTTCATTAATTAATTGTTTACAAAGTTTTTCACTAAATAAATTCTCAAGTTCTCTTTTATAAATACTATCTTCAAGCCAGTTCAAATTAAAATCACCGAGTATAAGTATATTTGTATCAGGTAGTTCATCAAGCCAATCATCAAAACAATCACATAATTGTCTTATCGAAGTACTAGGAGATCTATATAAGGTTAAGAACATAATAGATTTGTTTTCAATCTCCAATTTAATTACCAATATCCACCACATCATCCCAATTTGAATACTATTGATAACTGTAGGATATTCATAGCAGTCTTTCAAATATATAATCACTCCCCCGGTGTGCGATGACGTAGATTCACATCTTATTATCTGGTATTTGTTTAAATTTATTTGCTTATTATCCACATTTGTTCCTTGAAGATGATCTACATTTGATATCCCCTCTCTATCGCACAAGCATAATTTTTGTTTGTCCTCCTTTTTTGCAGATGTCGATGAAGATGAAGATACATGTAAGGCCTCCTTGGAAGAAATAATTAGAGAAATAAATTTGACATTTCATGGATGACGCTCATATTCACATTTGAAGAAATAATTACATACAAATTACAACTCTTATTAAAAATTGAGATGTCTGCAAAAAAAATCAAAGAAAAAATTCCATTATGTGCATTCACCCTTCAGTCGAACGACACGTAGCATAACTTGACGTAACATAAACTTTTCGCCAACATCAAAATTTGACATACAACTTGCCCATGTAAGCCTCGTATTATTACAAAAAAAAAATATTTTTTTAATGGTGGACAGACAAGTATTTTTTCACCGCAGAAAAATATTTTAAAATAAAGAAAATTTAATATTGAAAATGTATTCGGGTGGCGATTCAAGTGCTGAAGGTGTAAATAGCAATAACCAATATAATTGGCAAATGGCTTCACAACCATCGTGCAACGTTAATTCGGGTTCAATTGATTGGGCATCCCTAGCACAGCAATGGATACAAATGAAAGATTCAGGTGCTGGCCTTCCAGAAGCGCCACCACCTCCTATCATAAGTACTGCGAATTCAATGAGATCAATACAACCACCAACAACCAAATTAGATGAACAAGGTGAAGCTGACATGGAAGTGGAGAGGGAGGATGAGGTGCAGATTATTGGATTCGGTCATAACTCGCCACCTATCCTACCGCAACCAAATCGTTGGGTACCTATAGCGGCCCAACCAGAGGATACAGTAGGATATTGTAAGTATATTCCAACTGTGAAATATGTAATGTAGTCATTAAAAAGATGAAAACTTGTATTTGAAGGTCCCCAGCCAACTTGGACGTGGCCCGCACGCGTGGCTCTTCCACCACCAGTTCTCCATGTGCCTATGGCAGCGGGACCTTTGGCCCCGCCTGTTACTACGCCGCCTCTGCAAAAACCACTTATGGATATAGCCACAATGGTGCCCGAAAAAGGACCAGTCGAACAAGTTCCAATGGACGCTGCTAAAAGAAAGATTCTACCAGCTTGGATACGGTGAGTTTAATTAATATAAGTAGTTCTTAATAGAAAGTAGCTCCAAAAAGTATTTCCTCACACGTTGCTTGAACTACGCTACATAAACTAAATTTTACTTGATAAGGGCCATAGAAAAAAGAAAAAAAGGAAAAAGAACTGCGACCCGTACCGACCATGCCCCGCAAACCCTGAAATTGTATATTGTGTATTTAAATACATGTGCGATTCGTGAGAGCAGCAGCCAATCAGCCATGCCATTTGTGCCCGCAATGATGCGAACGTATTAGAGTTCGAAGCGCTGTCTGGAACCATCCAAAGAATTGTTTATAAATACCCTCACCTGAAATCGTTATTACGGATGATTTCAATGTTTATAATTCTACGTGGCTTCGGTATTCTGGTCAGACCACACCCGAACGAAGGTTTACCGAGATCTTCGCAGAACTAAACAACTTGACGCAGCTTGTTGACGAGCCAACAAGAATACCTGACATACACCTTGGACATGTTTCTTACATCTCATCCTGATATGTATACCATCAATGTACTATCGCCTTTAGGAACGTTGGACCACCGTATCATATGGGCAAATTTCTCGTGTTCCATCTTAAAAGTTAGAGAAAACATCCGAAAAGGAACCGTATGGCGTTACAAGAAAGCCAACTGGGAAGGTTTAAACAATTTTTTTTAATAACTTGAATTCATCACTATGCTTCCTCCGTAGTGACGTAGATTGTAGTGCCGATATGATTACAAATATTATTCTACTTGGTATGAGAACATTTATTCCAAATAAGCTAAAAAGTATCAAACCAAAAGTAAATTCTTGGTTTGACTCAAACTGTAAAGAGGCTATCAGGGTGAGAGAAGTAAGTTTCCGATATTATAAAGCCAACCCTTCTGAGGAAAATCAGAAGAAGTTTAAACAAGGCAGAAAGACCTGCATTTTTTTTGCGCTCGTACAGTTGTAAGATTTCTTAAGGATCTCGATAGTATCTACCCCATAGTTCTGAAGAGGTGTGCTTCCACGCTGACAAAACCACTTCGTATTCTACAGGCCTCTATCGAAGAGGACTGCATTTGTCTAGCACATACCTAAAAAAAGCGTACCTTCATCTCCCTCTAACTACCGACCAATTGCACTTACATCCCTTCTTTCCAATATCAGATTAAGAAATATCTTGAGGCACGGAAACTTCTTAATGACCGGCAATACGGTTTTAGTAGCAATAGATCCACTGGTGATATGATGGTATATCTCACCGAACAGTGGAATCAATCTTTACATAGTTTTGGAGAAAGAAAGATTATTGCACTTAATATTTCAAAAGCATTTGATAGAGTTTGGCATCAAGCTCTTTTATTGAAAATGCGACGAACCTCTTATTCGATGGATTAGAAATTACCTTTCGGAACGTTCAAATTCGCATTGTTTTGGATGGCTTACTGTCTGTAAGTCACAAAATAAATGCTGGTGTGCCCCAAAGCTCCGTTCTGTCTCCGACACTCTTCTTTATTTTTATCAATGATCTCTTGTCTGAGACTTCTAATCCATTAAATTGTTTTGCTGATGACAGTACCCTCTGCTTCTCATACTCGTTTCCACATTCACTTCCCTGTTCTTCGGATGTGGAACTGCAAGAAATACTTCTCCCCCTTAGATCTGGCTACTACTTATAAGAGGAGAAAAAACGCCTTGCTAAAGTCAGTAAAGATAACATCTTCTTCCTTTCCGTTCTCTAGGGCTAAAACGGTATGGGATACAAATTCAACAATGTTAGTGGTAGTAGACCTGCATTTGAAAAAACCTTGTTGTCTATGAAAAATGAGAGATTTACAACGGAAACTTAAAATTTCGTACAGAATGCTTTCGGATGTTTTAGATATGTGGGAAAATTTTGCAATGGGACGATAATTTTAAACAACACTCTTAGGCCCCTTTTTATGTATTGGGAATTCTTCTTGTAATAGCGATAAGCCAAAGATTTTTGGAGAGTGGGGAAGATAGGGTTAATGAGCATTTTTTGAGGAAAATTGTGGAGAGACCACCAGGACCAGAGAAAAATTGGTCATTAAATCTAGGGCCTCCGCTAGTTGTTTGGCTGCACGTGGTCTGCTAAGAGTCCGTCCTTTTTCGAGGCTAATGGTCGCTTGGCAACATTTAAATTTTTCCATGGTGGGGTTGTTAACCCCACGCACAACCCCCAACCTGGAGGGCCAGGTCCTTTGTTGGATTCCTTGGACAAGATGAACCGCAGAGTCCGGAGTCAGTAACCCGCTTCAGGGATATGAGCTCTGCCGTTGGCCCTTTAAGGGCACATCCGCCACCATCTCTATTTCAATGCCTTGACTTGCATTGAATTGTCCCAATGACTTTATCTCCAAATACCTCGAAGTAGCTCATTAGGGCATTTGCTTCTTTGACTGTTGACGACCGTTGGTCCAATTGATTAGGTTAGTTACAACACTGTACATTGCCTGGTTGACGCCGATCAGTGTCTACCCTATTCATACAACACCATATTTAGGTCTTTCAATACTCTTTTGACTACTAGGATAGCAGAAGGTACTTGATAATTACCGATAGTTTCGAAATATGTATCAGGAGCCCAGATTAATAGGTGTAATTCTTTCCTTAATAGGAGAATTTTAATATCAATATCTTTAAATGGTCTTTTAGCTGCCAGGATAGCAGACGATGCTTCGGTATTGTTAAAATACCGAGCGTTTCGAAATATCTATCAGGAGCACAGAAAAATAGGATTTTTATATTGAAGTCTTTCAATACTCTTGACTGCAAGAATAGTTGATAGTGATAGCATTTACTTAAAACCTAACATTGAGATTTATTTGCAAAAAATGTATTTCATCATCACTATCACAAAGTTCTTGAACCTACTACACCAAGTCGTAAAAATCACGCTGAAGCACTTGGCCCATCATAGTATTTTGGGACACTAATGACAACAGACTTGAGTCATTCGTGTTATAGTCAATGTAGCTAGGGATGACTAGCACCTATTTTATGGTAACGTCATTACGATGACCGTGTAATACTAGCCTTATTAAAGGAAAATGAGTATACTTATATATTTTTTACTAGTATTTTTGTCTGTTTAGAAACCACATATATAATTTTGGGAAGTTAGTACGACTGCAGTAAAATAATCAATTCATATTTTTATTTTTCATTTGCAGTGAAGGATTGGAGAAAATGGAGCGTGAGAAGTTGAAACAACTTGAACGCAGTTCAAAAGACAAGGATTCTATTTACGCAGGTACTGCAGCAGCAGAAGAGAGTGATATTAATAATTTTAAGTCTATGGTAAAAAGTAGCATCACGGAAATGGTAAATATTAACATGAATTCCATATAATCGACTATTTCTTTACCTGATAAGAAAACAATACCTATTATTATGATTGTAGTTCATCATTCTTTCCCCACTCTTTTTTGTTTTAATTTTTGTTCGCATCACAAACGTTAAATTGAGTTTCCTTATTAAATCATTTAATAATAAAAATCTAGGAAGGTGAAAGTTCAGGTAACGAAGATGACACCAATACTGCCCAACGGCCTGATGACATTGATGGCGATTCGATAGTCGCATTTGCCCCAAATATGTTAACAAGCGATCTTTCAGAAAGCTACCTAAATTCGGGTAAAACGTATGAAGAAAGAGTTGCGGATATGGTAGGTCTCTAGTGCAGTGTGCAATTCGTTGCAATAGACAATCGTCATTTATCGTTCTTCTCATTTTATTTAAAAATAGATGATCGGTGTGCGAAAAACTTTAACCGAACTTCTTCTAGAAGTGACTAACGAAGAAATAATTAATATAGCAAACGAAGCAATTCGAAAAAGAAGAGAAAAAGGTAGTTTTATTATTATTTTGTTTTGTTTTTGTTAATTTTCATTATGTCAAATTGTTTTTAAAACAAAATCACATTGGTAAACAAAATTGACAAGAAAAGTGGTAAAATAATCATTCTTCTTTGTTTTGCTAATAGGAATGAAGAATCTCTTATTATTCTTATAATCTCTTGTTATCTTTTTTTAATATTAAATCCAAATAACAATTAACTATTGTGTATAATAAAGCGTCATCGGTCCAAGTTTTCCGCAAAAGCGCAATACCTTCCATTACCGGCAAATTGGGTAAGTGTAATATTTTCATTTATTTATTGCATTGTTTTACTAAAAAAAGTATATTTTTTGATATTATGTTCTAAAAGTAGCCCTTTACATTAAAAAAAATTAGGCACAAACTGCACGAAAACCCTGATATAAATTTATTATAGATTTTACAAAAAAAAAACTGTAACCTTGGGGTTGTTTCGGTATCAAATCGTCATTTGTTCTTTTGCTTTTACTAATCTGTAATCAGGTGCAGATCCCGTAAAATGGGGCCGATTAAATTATTTCGTTTTAACGCTAGTTTTTATAGCATTACAAGTGCATGTAATGGAATAAGAGATATGATCGAAAGGATATCGTTCGAAGTAAAAAAATCCTTACATTCTAGTCTAGAAATCGTCTTTCTTAATTTTGTGGTGCAAATGTTCAGTAGATTTCTTTATGTTATGAAATTCAAACATTTGAAAAAATGTAATGATATTTCCTTGGGAAGTATTGTCGAACTCTACAAACGGAAAACTACTGTTAAGCCTGACATCAGAGTGTCTAAATCCTGTATAAGAATATCATCCTTCGCAAAATAACTAAAAGAAGATGTAAGGTGCTGATAAGAAACCTCTGACTCAATACTTCATATGTAACTTTCCACCTATTTGCTTCAAAACTAAAAGAAATCAATTATAAATTTATTTTTTACTTTTAATTGGTAATCTGTTTGGGCTGAGGTCTTGGCTCGTATGATTTCGAATATGGTTTTTATTTTGACAGCCCATAATCGATGATTTGTCGTTGAGTTGACAACTTTGGACAGGGTGCGTCCTGTTATCACATTCCAACCGTTTTTAGTTTTACAATTTTTCCAAAACGGGTGACCTTGTCTGTATCGGATGTCTTCAAGGTGGTGGGATCAGGTATATTTGACTCGTGATATTTTTGTACTGGTTGTTGTATAGGTAGTTGTTCTTGTTCGTCTTCGGATCTTGTGTCTGTTGATGGATTAGGGGGTGGTGAGGGTTATTATGATATTTGTTTTTCTGCCATTTCAGATTGTTCTTCGGTGACAGGAATGACCACTACATTAGACTTGTCAATTGGAACGTGGCGTTTTATTTGGTCCACATGTCGACGGCCTACTCTATTGTCATCAGATTTTACCACATATGATACTGGACCCGTGATTTCGATTGCTGTACCTTCCAACCACGCGGGGCCTGTTGCGTAGTTTCTGCAATAAATCAGATCCCCAACTTCAAAACGCCGTAAAACTTGCTTAGTCTCGGACAGTATGTGAGTCAACTGTCCATCATCGGGATGCCGTGCCGTTATCGGAAATAATCCTTTGAGGTTGGCCATATGGCCATGCGTCGCTATAATTTTTGAAGATTGTTTTTTACTTCAGCTGAAGACATATTTTGCACTATTTTTACCTCTAGCCACTTAGACATTGCGTTTACCACCACCAAAAAAATATACCCCTGAAAAGGTCCAGCGAAATCAAGATATAGCGTACTCCAAGGTTTTTCGCATGGTGGAATAAAATGTGGTGGGGCTGGCGGTACATTTCTTTTAGTTGTTTGACATTGAGTGCAACTTTGCACTCTGAGCTCAATTTGTTGATTCATTTTCGGCCACCATACGTAACTTCGAGCATATGCTTTCATTCCTAACAGAGTAAAAAGTATTAAATCCAAAGAAACGTCCTGGTTTAACTCTGGGTGTAAAAAAGCTACCTGGCTCAAAGAAGTATGTTTCCGATCTTACAAAGCCAACCCGACAGAGGAAAATCGGAAAAAGCACAAACAAGCAAGGAACGCATGCATGTTACTGAAAGTAGCAAATTTTTGCATGACCCAAAATTACTGCAATTAATTCTGCAATATTCCAAAGGCAGTAAAAATTGTTGTTTTTTTGTAAAAAATATTTAAAACTCTTCAACGTTCCTACGCTCATCGACAATAAAAAAACATTTTTTTAGGCAAACTTGCTCGCAGCCCAGTTTGCTGCTAGCTCTACGTTGCCTCACAGCAACGTTGCCGCTGCCAGATCCACTGGCCCGGATGGTATACGCCCGATTCTTCTGAAGAGGCAAAGCCACTGCGTAAGCTTTTCCATCGCTCCTTCTTTTCTGGAATCTTTCCTAGAAGATGGAAAACAGCATTTGTCCAGCCTGTCCCTAAGAAAGGAGACCCATCGTCCCCCTCCTTCTACCGACCTATAACACTTACGTCCGTTTTCTCGAAGATCATGTAAACGCTGATTAACCGTCAGCTTAATGAATATCTCGATCGAAATCTTCTCCATGATCGTCAGTATGGCTTCCACAGCAATCGTTCCACTGGTGATCTGATGGCATATTTCACCGATAGGCATTTGATAGAGTTTGGCATGAAGCTCTCTTATCGAAAATGAGATCGATGATACTCTTGTTCGTTGGATTAGAAGTTATCTTCTGGACTGTTTAATTCAAATTGTATTGGACGGATTCAAGTCTTATTCCCACAAAATAAATGCTGGTGTGCCTCAGGGCTCTGTTCTGTCTCCGACTCTTTTCCTCATTTTTATAAATGATCTTCTGCCTGTTTCTGCTAATCCACTTAACTGTTTTGCTAATGACTCTACCCTCAGCTTTTCATATTCCACTTATTACATACAAGAAAATCTAGTACTAAATCCACTACTAAGTACTAAATCTAGTACCAAAAATACAATATCACTAAATTCTAGTACTAAGTACTAAAAATCTAGTATCAATTCAATTATTCAATTTTTAATTCATTTTATTCAATTTTATGTTCGTTTGTATTATCATTTAATGAATTTAAAGCTATGGCATTGCCGTCAGCTCGGTTAACAAATTTTGTTTATTACATTAAACATATTAATATAAATGTTTTTTTTTTTTTTTTTTTTTTTTTTAATAGTTTTTATACATATTCGTTTATCTAATATAAATTTGCAAAGGTTTTTCCAGTTGAACTCGTTCAAGATTACAATTGTTTCTTGCATAGTTAAGGTTTTCTTTCCGAAGTATACAAGACGTTGGGGAGAAAAAATTGGACAAATACTTAAAAAGTGAAAACAGTCTTCTTTTGCTTTAAGGTTGCACAATGAACAGAACTGGTTAAAACTTCCGTTGTAAGGGCTTCAGACGGGTATCTGAATAAGAGAGTACTTTGGTTATGTAGTCGGCCTGCAATTTCAGAGTATATGTGAAAAGTTTAGGAAGTCCTGTTTCAACATAAATTGCATAATTTGGCGTATTCAATGGTAGGTTAAAGAGCTTTTTTAAAAAGTTTCTTTGAAACTTTTCGACGGACTCGTATTCGTCAATACCCCAGACTTGTCCAGCATAACAAAGAGTAGACTTAACGACAGCATCATATATTTTGTACTTCGTTGAAAGATTGATTCTATTATTTAGGAATATGCTTCTCCAAGACATGTTGAGTAGGCTAAGTGATGAATTTGATTTTTCTGCAAGATGCACGTTAAAATCTAACGTTCGGCTTAGTTTTACACCCAAATACTTATACTCGTTTACAATCTCCAAACTAGTACCATTATAGAACCAATTGTATGTGGTTTGTTTTCTCGTTGAACGGCTAAATATCATTACTTTTGATTTGTTTGTGTTGATTACAAGACCCCACTGCTGACAGTATTCCGCGAGTCTATTGATCCTCAGTTGAAGGTTTTCTGGAGATTCTGAAAGCAACACCAGATCATCAGCATACATTAGAACATTTATGTTTGTATCGGCTATTCGAATCCCTCCAGGCAGGTATTCAACCACATCATTAATAAAAAGCGAAAACAATAGCGCACTCAGAAGGCAGCCTTGTTTTACTCCGTTATCTGTTTCAAACCAATCTGAGTAAGTGGAACCGTCCCATACAGCTGCTTTTGACTCTGAATATAGTGCTTTTAAAACATTAATGAATTTTGTAGATAATCTTAGCCTTGAGAGCTTATAAAAGAGAGTATTTCGATTTATAAGGTCAAATGCAGACTTAAAATCCACGAAGAAAGCATACACTTTTTTATTTCTTGCTTGAAATGCTTTAACAATTGAGGTAAGCGTGAAAATGTGGTCAATTGTCGAGTAATTTCTCCGAAATCCAGCTTGAAAATCTGACAGGGCACTGTTAACCTCTACCCATGTCTCTAATCTATTTACAAGAATACCACAAAATAATTTTGCAAGAACATTCATGAAGGAGATGCCACGGTAGTTTTCAGCATTGTTCAAGTCACCTTTTTTGTATATTGGGAAAATTACTGACCTTTTGAATGATGATGGCACTTCTTCTGTCGAAAATATTTTATTAAAAAGGGATTGAAGTTGTCTGTGGAAAATTTCGGTGGCATTCTTAAAGAATTCGTACGGAACTCCATCTTCTCCAGGGGCTTTTCCGTTTTTTCCTTTGAAAATTGCAGATATCAATTCCTCAATAGTGAGTTCAGAATCCAAAATGTCATCGGAGAACCATGGTTCAGCATACGAGAATTTTACGTCATATTGGCCGTATAAAAGAGATTTAAAATGAGTAGATAGCTCATCAGCGGACATTCCTAATCCAATTGTATGTTTTGTACCATTTATCTCTCTGACATTCTTCCAGAATTCCTTTGAGTTCTTAATTTGGCCCAGTGTACGAGCCTGATTATTTTCAAAAGTAGATTTCTTTTGGAGACAAAGCTTCTTGAATGCTGCATTCGCTTCTAAATACCACTTTTTAAGTGTTTGGCTATAAGAGTTTCTCAGTGCATTTAACAGAATAAACGTTTTTTTCCGAGCAAGCATACACTCTTTGTCAAACCATTTTTGTTTGAATTTTGAAGATTTGTGTGAGAGAGTGTTGTTTGTGGAGCTCTTAATGCAAGCAATGAGTTTGTTTGCACTTATTTCCGTTGATTCTGTAGAAATATCTACAGAAGCCAGATTTTCATCCAATTTCTGCTGAAAAACATTACAAATGTCTTGATTCCATTTCAGCCGCGGCAGTAGATTGAGATTTTTTCCATTTGTAGCATATTCATTAACCCATTCCACTGTAATTGGCATGTGGTAGGAGAAGATTTTGCTTTGCACTTCTTCACTAGATCATGCCAGTCATTATTAACCATACAGTAATCGATGACTGATTTTCCTTGCCCTCCAAGAAATGTAAACTGACCTTTGGTATCACCATTTATACATCCATTTAAAACTGTACAATCAAACATCTGCATAAGTTCCAATAAATGTGTTCCCTTTTGATTACATACATCGTCCATTGATACTCTATGACTGAGATTTAAAACTGTGTTATTTGTACTGAGGCTTGCTGTTACTTGTAAATTAGCTATTCTGGCGTTAAGATTTCCAATCAATAAAATACTCTTATTCCCCATATTCATCATGATGTTGTTGAGTCGTTCGAAGTCTTCGTTCCATATTCTGTAGTTAATATAACAAGGAATAATGATAAGATTTGGCTTTCGTAATAGTTTAACAATCGTGATTCCTTCATGTTCCTCAAAGTTGTAGGTTTTTTAAAAGTGATATTTTAATTCCATAGAGAGTCCCACCACTAGCCCGTCCTCTGGAGTATGTTCTCACTGCAGCTTTCCAAGTTAATTTGAAACCATTAAAATATTTAGTAAACTTGTTAAAATTTTCTAACGTTATATGAGTTTCGTACAAAAAAAAAATACATCAAAACTTTTTACATATTCAAAAAAATCCACAAACAATAGCTTATTATTAAGGCCTGACACATTATATGATAAAATATTACTATTACTTGAAAATATTGAGCTGACGGCATAATTATTTCAATTTTGTACTATTGTACTACTACTAGCACTATTCTGCCTAAGTGGCATCTCTGAGCCATTTTGCCTGACTGGTTTATATAAATCATTTTGACGTCTACTTGACATTTTCAATAGTTTGACAGGTTCGAAGTTGAGATCTCCAAACATTTCGCAAAGTTGTTGTTCGCCATTATAGTTTTTATATTTTATATTGTTATAATTATTTAAATAAAATATTTTATCAGCTACCACAAGCGAGTTGTTTTTTATTTGAACAGCTTCATTCGGATTTTTATTTTTTATTATTTTTCGGTAGCCAAGAAGAATACGGCGTTTGAATTGCATCTGCTTTGTTAGATCTCTTTGGATGAAAGCACCTGTGC
This sequence comes from Platycheirus rosarum, assembly GCA_963971375.1. Classification (NCBI taxonomy): domain Eukaryota; kingdom Metazoa; phylum Arthropoda; class Insecta; order Diptera; family Syrphidae; genus Platycheirus; species Platycheirus rosarum. Next base: position 29,406,612 of record OZ020509.1, on the reverse strand, counting down.
CCTTTAGTTTTGAAGAATTTTTCATCATTTTTGTTGCATTTTCGATAGAACCAGTGTTAATTTTTAATTTGGTAACAGTGCTATTTTCACTTATTTTTATAGACTCAGTGATTTGGTTTGGGTCGCCAAGCAGAAGTTGACTAATGTCTTGTACTCTCTCTCGAAGATCAACGTTGTTTGGAACAGTGAGGATAATGTTTTTACTTCGTAGAATCCGACTTTGCATCTCGAGCTCATCCTCCAACATCTCGCACCTCTCTTCAAAGTGATGTATCTTCTTGGTGAGATCCTCATTCTGTAGGCGTAAAGCGTTGATTTCTTCATTCAACTTAACAAAGTCGTCTTTTGTAGCTAGTTTGGCGGTCGCTACTGAGAGCTCTTTTTGTAGTGATGTATCGATGATTTGCTTTATTTTTATGAGATCTGCATCCGAGATGGTCATGTTAAAGACGGGGTTGTTTATTTTTGTCGCTCGGTGAGTAGATTTTGGGTTCGGATTGAGAAAGTCTTCGGGAGAAGTTTGGTCGACCTTTCTTTTGTATTCGTTCATGTGACACCGTAATCAGCCAAGTTATTTTATTTTCTTGCTTAATTGCTAGTTTTACCTTTTTAATCAGCAAAATATTTTGGTAGCGCGTATAAGAACTGACTACAAATTCGAACTTTATTGCTTTTTTATGAAAATTACGAGTAATTTACTAGTAAAAATTAAAAATATTAGCGATATTAATACTGAACCAATCACTTTTACAACAGTGTTGCCAACCCACTAAAAATCTAGTACCAAAAATACTATTGTATTAACAACCTAGTACCAATCGGCACCAGTTTTATATTTAATTAGCGGTACCTGGCTCGCGTTACTACGCCCTAGAGAAAACATGTTTTAATGTGAAATACGAAAATAATGCTAACGGGACCAAACATTCACAGGAACGATCCCTGGACAAAACTATATTTACCCTGTAAATTTCATTAAAATCCTTTGGGCGGTTTAGGAGTAGATACTCGACATACATACACACAAACATACATCTGATGTTCGCTGGTGCTCAGAATGCTAATGTGCTAATATTTTACTTATTCTTTGCTGACAATCATCTGGGTTTGTAGCCTTGATGTTATTTCTTTCTTTGTAAATTTTAAATACATATTTATATTGGCGAAAACACTTAACGATCTAATCAATGTCTACTCTATGTGATTCTTTTCTTTAAGGGCCCAATGTTGTTAGCCTCCACGCTCTGGTAGAGCGTCTTAAGTGTCCAACCTTACATTATCTACGGCAAAATTTTGTTGACATTACAGTTGTGTTCCTTTTCTTTTTCAAGTACTTTAAGTAAACTCTCAAATTTGGAGATGTTGATTTTCCAAAACTTAGTAGAAAAGAATGAAAACACTTCCATTTTGAATGCTAACTTAAATGCATAACGGATGCTTATGACAGCAAATATTTTTAACTTTTACAGTACAGCTGCCTAAGAATTTAGTTGGGCTGAAGTTCGTAACCCTCTCACTTGAGGAGAAGTATTTTGCTCTATCATTGCCTCTCTCTTTTGAGAAATTTGTCTGTTAGAGCTTAAAGAACAACTTCGAGCAGTACAAAGCTAAAACTTATGCCGAAATGGTAAACATTTGAATTTTAAATTCAATATGGTAGGTTTTAACTTGACAAATTGTTTTAACTACTGATTGCAATTAACATGTAACGTTCATAATGAAATTTCTAGTTAAAAAAAGTTTTTAAATAAAAAAATTATAATGATTTTGTAAATTATCTGTACTCATTTCTTTATATGTGATTCATACTTTTACTATGTCGTCAGCGTATGTTAGCAATTGCACAGACTTGAAAAAATACTCCCACTACAACTAACTTCCGAGATCCTATAATTTTGTCAAGTATTAAGTTGAAGAAATCGCACGATCACCTTGTCGGAATCCTTTTTCGACATCATGCACAGTCGAACGAGTTTTGTGGGGATGCCAAAACCAGACATGGCTCTGTATAGCTCGTCTCTATAAATGCTTTCGTACGCGGCGTTAAGACGTCAGTCCATATTTTTTGGACAGTCGAAACTTAGAACAATAATAATACTTTTCTTCCACAAACATGGACACGCACGGAAAATTTCAGTCAAATCGACCATATAATCACTCTATTTCGACATATTGGTCAAAAAAATACAGAAATTCGTAGACTTTGGTTCACCCCCAACTGCAATTGAATAACAACTGAATTGAAAACTTATTTACACATCAGTTTAACTGATGACTCATTTGACAACTTATGGGAATTCCATCAGTTTCAGTTGTAGTTAAACGTTTAAAGTTTTTTTATTTATACATACATCAGTTTAACTGAAGACTTAACTGATAGCTCAACTGAAACTGAAATAATCGTCTAAATGAGGTTTAAAAGTAGAAACACAAACACGCTTTACAACCGACTTTGACAATTTAAAAAAGTTCAAATCACAGAAATGTTTAAAAGTAGAAACACAATCACGCTTTACAACCGGCATTGACAATTTGAAAAAGTTCAAATATACGAAAATGTTTAAAGATTATCACAATACTGCTTTTTCTACAAACGCTTTGTTTGACGTACGTAAGGATAACGTAATATACAAAAAAGTTCGAACTGACTGAACTTTTGCTCACTTTGTGACATTTTACTCAATGAATACGTTAAAATTTGAGTTTTTTTTTATTTTTATAGTTGGTTCTCAATATTTTCACATTCACGATGACAGAACAACGCTCTAAAGCTTTATATAACGTAACGGGACGAAGTCGGTTCTAAAGCGTGTATGTGTTTTAGGGGTCAGTTATAGCGATAAGTCTGCTATTAGACGATGAAACTAGATGCATGCACCTTGTTCGAATTCTTCTTTGTTTTTTCATCTCTGTCGCAAGTGCCATTACACGATGAATTTAGTTTCATGAAACAAGTTTGACAGTTCTCTTTCATTTTCATTTTCCATAATCGTTTGCAATTAATCTGCTCTTTTAACCCTATCGATGTAATGACTGTGTTTAACCACATACACATTTTTCCTGGAATCATAAAGACATAATATGTCCAAATTAAGTACCTTAAACCACAAAAAATTACATTCCACTTTATTTTCACTCATTTTTGTTCCTTTATTTTGATCATATCAGAAGCTTACTCTGGGCACAACGAAACCAAGTGATAAAGAATTAAAGAAAGCGAACACGAGAAAAGAAAAACGTCAAACAGATTCTTTGAACATGCTACCCGTGCGACACACGACAGCTTTTTTCCTGTCTCATCTTTTCGATTTTTGTCTCCCTTTTGCACTTACTATGTTCGAAGAATTCGAACAAGGTGCATGCATCTAGTTTCATCGTCTAATAGCAGACTAATTAAAAACCATCAACGTCAGAAATCGAGCAATAGTTCAGTCAATTCGAACTTTTTTGTATATCACTCGCTTTGTTACGTTATCCTTACGTAGTCAAGCGAAGCCTTTGTAGGAAAAGCAGTATTGTGATTATCTTTATATATTTGTGTATATTTGAACTTTTAAAAATTGTCAGTCGGTTGTAAAGCGCTATTGTGTTTCTAATTTTACTTACTTACGTTTCTTTCAATCAACGTTATTTCGCACATTGCTACTACATTCGGTTTTTTTTTAATTTAACACAAATATATTTGACGACAAATGTTCTAGGGGGAAGTTTGTTTACAATAACATACATATATAGGTAGGTATTCACAAATAAAATATTACGAAACTGTTTTGTTGATGGTGATATTTTTTGGGAGTTTTCTTTCTATGTTTCAATACATGAGTTCCTCAAATAAAACTGTTTCTAATTAGGAACATTTTTCGAGTATTATTAATTAATTATACCTAGAACAATGTAAATACAAACCTTAAAATGGATTCCTATAACTACCCTAGGGCCGATTAATCAAAAAAAAAAAAAAAAAAAATATTCATAAATAAAAACACAAACAAAAAATTAGTGCAATAATAACTTTTAGGTCTAGAAGCATATGCAGACAGCGATAGTGAAAATAGCGCTTCCGACAACGACACAACTAACGATGAAAGCAAACGTTCTGACGACGATTATGATTCTGAGGAGGAGTTGAAGGTAAGTTTAATCATCACTTTTATTTCCTGATTTGCATTTCTTTTTTTTTTTTGCAAGGCCAACATCCGAATATGTCAACGCACTTTTATGAAAACAATTGAAGAAATTGAAGACAAAATCGAAGCGAATGCATTGCGGGATGAGAAGCTTTTAAGAGAGCATCGAAAAGAGGAGAGCAATAATGAAGAAATTACACCAGAACCCATTAGAAGCGAGGTTCAGCAAAAAAATAAAGGGTTTGACAAGGAAATCGGTGAGCCACTACAGCCTGATAAAAAATCAAACTCAAATGGTGCGTTTTTATTTATTAAGTAGAACAAAAAAAGAAAAAAAGAATGCTATGTATTGCGTTGAAAACGTTTAAGGAATCCGCTTTGCAATCGCGTTTAGATTGCGTGTCGACTTTTGAAACAAATTTTCTATAGTTCCTAAAAACTGAACTGTGCTAATACGAATTTTTTTTTGCTCTTTTCTCTGGTTTTTCTTTTTATATAGGTAAACGTAGAAAAGAACGCACATCTCGATTTAGTGATAATAAAGATTCTAGAAATCGCAACATGGCAGCAAGTTTTTATCAACCTCCAGCTATGGGATCGGGAAATTTGCCCACCCCATTAATGCCAGGCTCACTAGTTCTACCGACATCAAATTACATGAGCGAAGAATTTAGACCTCGTATAGGAGGTTCATCATTGGCTGCCCTTTCATCAAGTGAAAAACGATCTTCCAGCATCAGTACGAGCAAATCATCAAAGCAAACAAATTCATACATTACAGAGAATAATCAACCTCAAAGCAGTGATTCTTCCAGTTCATCTTCAAACTCTTCGTCAAGTAGCACAAGCACATCACATAGCAAACGTTCCAAGTACAGTGATTCACGACGTAATAAATCTTCAAGAGAAAGATCAAAACGTTCTGAAAAAATAAGCTCTTATCGGAGCAGATCTCATAGGAGTAGCTCTCATAGAAGTAGCTCGCACCGAAGCAGTCGTAGACGATCGTCAGATTCTAATGACGACGATGGCCACAGCAAACGATCATCACATCGTTCCTCACATAAAAGCCACTCCTCCTCAAAGTATTCACGAAGAAACGATCGTCGTCGATCTGACTCGAGATCTTCTCGTTCCCGAACGAGGTCAAGATCAAGATCCAGGTCTACAAATTACAGCTCGAGTCGAAGAGTTGATCGGCACTAAGATCAAATTGATTTCATATAATTCTTTTTTCAGGAACTTTTGCATGCAGTTTTTTGTTGTAGTCGATTTGTACAGAGCTAAAAATGACAAAATATGTGTTGCAAACAAATTAATAATACAATTAATATTCTTCCATTTTCCTGCCCATTTTATCCTCTTCCTTTTTTAATTCCTTTTGTTGAGTCACGTTATTTTTTTTTTCAGAAAATTTAAAGAATACGTTCGAGTTCCAATTTATCTAGCTAGGAAGGAAAAAATATTTATTTACTTTCTAATTAAGCTATTAGAATCCTTAAGTTCATTTGATCCTAAAATATATTTTCAATGAAACATTGTGTTTGGTTGTTTATTAATATTTAACGATACAAAAAATTTCAGAGAAAATCACCCTAGGATGCGCTTGTGAGTTGTGATTATAGTGGTTTTTGTGTCGCGAGCATTTTTAAATTTGTAGACGTGTGGTTTTCAAGAAAAAATAAAACGCATATAATTTAATGTTATGGCCAAGAATTTAGCTTTAGGGGCCAGTTATATCATTGAAATGCATAATTGATTTTTTACATTTTATCCTTTGATTATTAACACAAATGATGTATCAATCGATAGCAAATGATACGAAGAAAAAAATATTCGTCTGTATTTCAACCAGGAAAATATTTCAATGATTGCTATAACTGCTCTCCTTGACCCTTCGGTGCAACTGGACTCGGTAAACTTGCTGCATGTGGTCATCGCCAAACCTCATCTCGATTGCCTTGGCCATGGCATCATAATCATGATGTTTGTCTTCAGGAATGGTCTGCAGCAATTCGGCAGCTGTTCCTCTAAGCGCAAGCGTAAGAGCAATTGATTTGTCTTCGTTGTCCCAGTTGTTCGTCAAGGCGGCAGCTTCAAACTGCCTCCTATAAATTGGCCATGATGGATGTTTGACCATCGAAGACAGGGGGCTGCATTTCCTTTCTTCGTGGACCGTCGCTCGAATATTCCCGAACCTTCTGCTTTTTCAAAGAATCAACCTCCTTAGCCAGGTGTTCGTACTGTTGTTCTACACTTTCTACTTGCTTTCCGAACTTTTCTTCTAAGCTTTCTATTTTGGCTTCAAATTTCTGATCTACTATTTGAAGTCTTTCGGTTAGTTAATTCTGGAGAGTTTCTAATGAATCCTTTTGTTCGTCGAATTTACTTTCGAGAACGTTCCTTTGGTCTTCGAGCGTTCCTTTGTTCGCTTAGTTGTTGCTGGAGAATTTCCAATGAATTATTCTGCTCATTCTTTTGTTCGTCGAATTTACTTTCGAGAACGTTTTTTTGTTCTTCGAATTTCGACAGAAGCAACTTCATGAAAGCAGGCATTTCATCGGCTGTACTTACTGTGCATTCTCTGCCTTGTTCTTCAACATCGAACAACATGGTATCGGGGTCTCCACCATCCTGGATGATAGCATTCTGAAGTCGGAGCAATAGTTCCATTTTCAGCCCCGAAGTCTGAAGATTTCGTTTTCCTAATTCTTCTTTCAACTCAGCTGTTGTCAATTGTTCTAATTTGCGACCCATTTTATGTAACTGAAACACTATTTTCGAAACACAGTCAGTTTTATTTTAATGTCTCTTCTAGAAAGATCTTTTTCCAACACTATTTTTAACAGAAATACTCGCTATTCACAGTTTTATAGCACAATCAGTTCAATAGTTTCTGGAAAATTCCACTTTCACAATTAAATGAGTCACCGAAACTGTTTTAGAAAATGTCACTATGGAATTTTCTAGCACTTTACTGAGTTTTATACCCAATTTCTGACACCAATGTCATATTTTGGCCTGTGTTTCGACAAATAAAATTCAATCAAAATTCCAAATTAATACAACAAATCCCTTTATTTTATTAAACACAACGTCTTTCAGTTTAAATAACACCAATTTAACTTATACCACTTATTCACAATTCATATACGTTTTTATCATTCAACACTTTTTATTAACGCTTCCAGTTGTTAACAATTCCACTTTGGAAAATAAACTGAACTTTCAATGCAATCTACTCTTATATTTATACAAGTTTACAAGCTTCTGGAAGCTTCTGTCTAGTTCTGGCACAATCTAAGCTTTTGGTACTAATTCAAGTCTCGAATTAGTACTTCAAGTTCGATTTAGTACTCTGTTAAAACATGTTGCAAATATGTAGCATACTTTTAGGTGCATGTTCGTTGTACACAATGAATGTTGGTTGTTGTACACAATGAATCCAACAGATGGCGTTAATTTACAAAATGTATCCTTCGAATATCTAAACTTGTTGCCACATCACAATATTGTACACAAAATAAAATTTCAGGGCTTACAGGTCATGGTCGGTACGGGTCGCAGTTCTTTTTCCTATGCTCTTGATCCTCTCTGTGTTTTTGCTTCATCAACGTAATAGAATAGCTCAACTCAAAAACCAAAAAAACCGTTCACCTATGGAACCTAGGCAAATTGTACCCTGGCTACTTGAGACACTGAAAATAAGAAAAAAAGAATTCACGAGAATTTCCTCAAAGTTGCAAATGAGAAATGGTCAAAACTCGACAATTGTCGGGTCTCAAGAAGTCTTTGGCCAAACATCTCAAAGAAAAATACAGAATACATTCAAAAGCTAGGTAGACCTCAATCACTTCTTTTGTGAATTTCCTAGCCTAGTTCAGATCAGAAAAACAGCCCTCGGAGAATACTTCTTCGACAAACTGGGCGACGTTTCAAAAAAGCCACTTAAAAACGTTATGAAATTCAGGATACTTTAAGGGGGCACCCCACAACTAATCCTGCCAAAATTCCTCGCCTTTCTCTGCACCTTGTTCTTCCTACTTCTGGGGACCGCAATGGATCCTCTAGATGCGAGTGAGACGATTCGGCTGCCGAATCATCATGCCATCCAACCTAACTTAACCTAAGCTCATCGCACTAGAATTCTTTACAAATCAAAAATTCAAAACAAAGCCATTTTTCTATTTAATAAATGCTATTTCAAACAAACAGTTTGAATGTTGTTTAAAATAAATTGCACGACTGGATCGCACGTACTTGCTCTTATGTGGGGTAACAGCGTCGAATAAAATTTGATAAATACGTGTAAGAAGAACTTCAAAGTTTTTATTGGATTTTTGTGACTTTTGATGGTTTGAAAAAAGTACGTAAAAGAGTTTTCAGCTTAAAGCCATTTTATTTACATAAAAAAATCTGAAACAGTGTGATTTTTAAATAAAAAGGTTTTTATTTTATTACATTTGTTAAAAATTAAAAAAAAATATCAAAATTTATCACAAAAATAACCTCCATTTAAAAACAAAATTTAAAGAAAAAATTACTTTCAAAATATAGATTTTTCAAAAAAAATGTAATTTATTAAAAATACAAAAAAATATAAAAATACCTACATCTTGCTGAATATTAACTTTGGTTAGTAATCGGGTAAACAGCTCACGAAAAAGTCGAATAAAAAAAACGGTCCTATGGGAGGTACCGTTTCTAGCCCACCATTTTAATTTTTTTCACAAAAACATAAGGCTTACCAACAATAATTTTTTTTCATAAAAAACCTTGGAGCCGTTTTCGAGAAAAATAAGGTTTTACATAACCGTTATATGACAGGTACCGTTAATATTTGAGCTGAAAAAAAATTCTAAAACCCCTCTGTAGAATATCAATATAACCTTATGTTCCTAATTTGTAGACGATTGACCTTACCTTTCAGGATGTACATACGCACAGACAGACGGACAGAATTTTGCCAACAACTCAAATATGTTTCTTTCTTATCGTAATGTCATGTTTGATTGTTATCTCAAATGCATAACTTGCATTACGGTACCTACATATGTATAATCGCAGGTACACATAAACTTATCAGGGTGAGAAGTAAGAAACAAGTTATGAGTGTGGCCGTCTTGGCCAGGAACATCCGATATTCGAGTTGGCCCATCGATCAGCCCAAACAATCCTCGGAATGGATTTAGAGACAGCGTATCAAACTCGTTATAACTGTAAATAAAACAAAAATTAATGATATCCTTGCGGACTGTGAATTTGAGCCACAAGAAGTTGAAGTCCGTTCTAACACGGACCGGTATTGGGGAAGGCTCTGGCAAGTAATATCATTCATATCATTTAACAAAGTAAAGTCACTTAGGTAAAACCATAGAGTAAATATATTATATATATATATATAGTATAGTTACTCTATGGGTAAAACCATGTATAGCAAATTCTGACAAATCCGTATTCGCTAATTCGCTTCAACCTGAGTTTCACAGTGTCATGTCAATACAGTTGACTTGTGTTAAACAGTCTAGACATAAACATAAAAGAAATTCTTTCCAAAGCCCGGAATATTGGAACAGACGACGAGAAACTGTGTTTTCAACACAAGCGATGGGGTGAAGGCAATGCGTCGATGCATTAACTTTTTTCGTATTTTTACTTGTGAAATGTAACGTGACGAAGCCAACGCTTCAGCTTTTACATTTCATACGCTTTGTGCCCGCTTTATGTGACATTTTCAAAATTTCGGTTGTTTTTGCTTTTTTTCTGTCAAAACGAGCAAAAGTTCAACCTTTGGTTTCGCCTGACGTTTACCAGTTCACAATGTCGCTTTGGTTTCTACGTTACTTTTGGTTCGTGTACAAGATAATGTAATGTGACTCAAACGAAAAGCTGAAGTAGAAACTGGTTGACATGGACGTATTACATATGGACTGCTAGTTGCCTACCTCAAGTTTCATTTTAGTTTCAGTTATTTTGGGCGGCACTAGCCCTTCTGAGTACATTAGTGGGAAAAAAATAAACCTCAATTTTGACATTTCATCCAGTTTCTTTTAAAATCTTAATAAAATCAGCAATATTTGAAGAGATTTGAACATAACCTAAAACCTGAAGTGAGTTCAGGAGAGTTGAGCATCGCAATTTTGGCGACATTTTTTTGACAATTGTTGTATGAAGCTGACATTAGACTAGCAGTCCATCCTATTAATATTATAAACGTGAAAGTTTGTGAGTATGTATCTTTGTTGCTCTTTCACGCAAAAACTACTGAATGGATTTTGATGAAACTTCACAATATAGCTTACATATCAGAATAACACATTATCCTATTATTAATAGTTATTATAAACGTGAAAGTTTGTGAGTATGTATCTTTGTTGCTCTTTCACGCAAAAACTACTGAATGGATTTTGATGAAACTTCACAATAGCTTACATATCAGAATAACACATAGGCTACAATTCATAAAGATATATCGTATATTATCTAACGTATATAACGATAAGTGTCAAGAAAATCGGAAAAAACATATTTTATAAAAAGGAATACAATGATACACAGAAGTACCGGGTATGCAGGTATGATGCATACATTTTTCTGACGTCACTATCATCTCTTATTATTCTTTTATTTCTTTAGTTAATATTTTATCTTAACATTGAAGATTAAATAAAAAATACCTAAATCACGTGTCTTTAAAATAATTGAATAAAATTGTTGTTTCCGAGGCTAACGCAAGCAAAGCTGCAGGCACAGCTAGTAGATAATACGTCCATGCTGGTTGAACTTTTGCTCGCTTTGACAGAAAAAAGCAAAAACAACCGAAATTTAGAAAATGTCACTTAAAGCGAACATAAAGCGTAACGTGACGAAGACACAGCTGAAGCGTGATTGTGTTTTAGCCATCAAGCGCGTCGCACGTTCGGTGAAAAAGAGATGGCCACCAATCCGAAAATTGGACCTAGGGCTCGCCAGCCGTGGCGGCCACCTGCCCGAAATCATTCTTAAAACATAATGGCAAACCCTTATATTTATAATAAGGGGCCAGTTATAGCTATCATTGCAATGCATCATTGAAACAAATCATTGGATTTTTTTTGAGAGAGCAGTTATAGCAATCATTGAAATATTCGTCTGTATTTCAACCAGGAAAATATTTCAATGATTGCTATAACTGCTCTCTCAAAAAAAATCCAATGATTTGTTTCAATGATGCATTGCAATGATAGCTATAACTGGCCCCTTATTATAAATATAAGGGTTTGCCATTATGTTTTAAGAATGATTTCGGGCAGGTGGCCGCCACGGCTGGCGAGCCCTAGGTCCAATTTTCGGATTGGTGGCCATCTCTTTTTCACCGAACGTGCGACGCGCTTGATGGCTAAAACACAATCACGCTTCAGCTGTGTCTTCGTCACGTTACGCTTTATGTTCGCTTTAAGTGACATTTTCTAAATTTCGGTTGTTTTTGCTTTTTTCTGTCAAAGCGAGCAAAAGTTCAACCAGCATGGACGTATTATCTACTAGCTGTGCCTGCAGCTTTGCTTGCGTTAGCCTCGGAAACAACAATTTTATTCAATTATTTTAAAGACACGTGATTTAGGTATTTTTTATTTAATCTTCAATGTTAAGATAAAATATTAACTAAAGAAATAAAAGAATAATAAGAGATGATAGTGACGTCAGAAAAATGTATGCATCATACCTGCATACCCGGTACTTCTGTGTATCATTGTATTCCTTTTTATAAAATATGTTTTTTCCGATTTTCTTGACACTTATCGTTATATACGTTAGATAATATACGATATATCTTTATGAATTGTAGCCTATGTGTTATTCTGATATGTAAGCTATTGTGAAGTTTCATCAAAATCCATTCAGTAGTTTTTGCGTGAAAGAGCAACAAAGATACATACTCACAAACTTTCACGTTTATAATAACTATTAATAATAGGATAATGTGTTATTCTGATATGTAAGCTATATTGTGAAGTTTCATCAAAATCCATTCAGTAGTTTTTGCGTGAAAGAGCAACAAAGATACATACTCACAAACTTTCACGTTTATAATATTAATAGGATGGACTGCTAGTCTAATGTCAGCTTCATACAACAATTGTCAAAAAAATGTCGCCAAAATTGCGATGCTCAACTCTCCTGAACTCACTTCAGGTTTTAGGTTATGTTCAAATCTCTTCAAATATTGCTGATTTTATTAAGATTTTAAAAGAAACTGGATGAAATGTCAAAATTGAGGTTTATTTTTTTCCCACTAATGTACTCAGAAGGGCTAGTGCCGCCCAAAATAACTGAAACTAAAATGAAACTTGAGGTAGGCAACTAGCAGTCCATATGTAATACGTCCATGTCAACCAGTTTCTACTTCAGCTTTTCGTTTGAGTCACATTACATTATCTTGTACACGAACCAAAAGTAACGTAGAAACCAAAGCGACATTGTGAACTGGTAAACGTCAGGCGAAACCAAAGGTTGAACTTTTGCTCGTTTTGACAGAAAAAAAGCAAAAACAACCGAAATTTTGAAAATGTCACATAAAGCGGGCACAAAGCGTATGAAATGTAAAAGCTGAAGCGTTGGCTTCGTCACGTTACATTTCACAAGTAAAAATACGAAAAAAGTTAATGCATCGACGCATTGCCTTCACCCCATCGCTTGTGTTGAAAACACAGTTTCTCGTCGTCTGTTCCAATATTCCGGGCTTTGGAAAGAATTTCTTTTATGTTTATGTCTAGACTGTTTAACACAAGTCAACTGTATTGACATGACACTGTGAAACTCAGGTTGAAGCGAATTAGCGAATACGGATTTGTCAGAATTTGCTATACATGGTTTTACCCATAGAGTAACTATACTATATATATATATATAATATATTTACTCTATGGTTTTACCTAAGTGACTTTACTTTGTTAAATGATATGAATGATATTACTTGCCAGAGCCTTCCCCAATACCGGTCCGTGTTAGAACGGACTTCAACTTCTTGTGGCTCAAATTCACAGTCCGCAAGGATATCATTAATTTTTGTTTTATTTACAGTTATAACGAGTTTGATACGCTGTCTCTAAATCCATTCCGAGGATTGTTTGGGCTGATCGATGGGCCAACTCGAATATCGGATGTTCCTGGCCAAGACGGCCACACTCATAACTTGTTTCTTACTTCTCACCCTGATAAGTTTATGTGTACCTGCGATTATACATATGTAGGTACCGTAATGCAAGTTATGCATTTGAGATAACAATCAAACATGACATTACGATAAGAAAGAAACATATTTGAGTTGTTGGCAAAATTCTGTCCGTCTGTCTGTGCGTATGTACATCCTGAAAGGTAAGGTCAATCGTCTACAAATTAGGAACATAAGGTTATATTGATATTCTACAGAGGGGTTTTAGAATTTTTTTTCAGCTCAAATATTAACGGTACCTGTCATATAACGGTTATGTAAAACCTTATTTTTCTCGAAAACGGCTCCAAGGTTTTTTATGAAAAAAAATTATTGTTGGTAAGCCTTATGTTTTTGTGAAAAAAATTAAAATGGTGGGCTAGAAACGGTACCTCCCATAGGACCGTTTTTTTTATTCGACTTTTTCGTGAGCTGTTTACCCGATTACTAACCAAAGTTAATATTCAGCAAGATGTAGGTATTTTTATATTTTTTTGTATTTTTAATAAATTACATTTTTTTTGAAAAATCTATATTTTGAAAGTAATTTTTTCTTTAAATTTTGTTTTTAAATGGAGGTTATTTTTGTGATAAATTTTGATATTTTTTTTTAATTTTTAACAAATGTAATAAAATAAAAACCTTTTTATTTAAAAATCACACTGTTTCAGATTTTTTTATGTAAATAAAATGGCTTTAAGCTGAAAACTCTTTTACGTACTTTTTTCAAACCATCAAAAGTCACAAAAATCCAATAAAAACTTTGAAGTTCTTCTTACACGTATTTATCAAATTTTATTCGACGCTGTTACCCCACATAAGAGCAAGTACGTGCGATCCAGTCGTGCAATTTATTTTAAACAACATTCAAACTGTTTGTTTGAAATAGCATTTATTAAATAGAAAAATGGCTTTGTTTTGAATTTTTGATTTGTAAAGAATTCTAGTGCGATGAGCTTAGGTTAAGTTAGGTTGGATGGCATGATGATTCGGCAGCCGAATCGTCTCACTCGCATCTAGAGGATCCATTGCGGTCCCCAGAAGTAGGAAGAACAAGGTGCAGAGAAAGGCGAGGAATTTTGGCAGGATTAGTTGTGGGGTGCCCCCTTAAAGTATCCTGAATTTCATAACGTTTTTAAGTGGCTTTTTTGAAACGTCGCCCAGTTTGTCGAAGAAGTATTCTCCGAGGGCTGTTTTTCTGATCTGAACTAGGCTAGGAAATTCACAAAAGAAGTGATTGAGGTCTACCTAGCTTTTGAATGTATTCTGTATTTTTCTTTGAGATGTTTGGCCAAAGACTTCTTGAGACCCGACAATTGTCGAGTTTTGACCATTTCTCATTTGCAACTTTGAGGAAATTCTCGTGAATTCTTTTTTTCTTATTTTCAGTGTCTCAAGTAGCCAGGGTACAATTTGCCTAGGTTCCATAGGTGAACGGTTTTTTTGGTTTTTGAGTTGAGCTATTCTATTACGTTGATGAAGCAAAAACACAGAGAGGATCAAGAGCATAGGAAAAAGAACTGCGACCCGTACCGACCATGACCTGTAAGCCCTGAAATTTTATTTTGTGTACAATATTGTGATGTGGCAACAAGTTTAGATATTCGAAGGATACATTTTGTAAATTAACGCCATCTGTTGGATTCATTGTGTACAACAACCAACATTCATTGTGTACAACGAACATGCACCTAAAAGTATGCTACATATTTGCAACATGTTTTAACAGAGTACTAAATCGAACTTGAAGTACTAATTCGAGACTTGAATTAGTACCAAAAGCTTAGATTGTGCCAGAACTAGACAGAAGCTTCCAGAAGCTTGTAAACTTGTATAAATACAAGAGTAGATTGCATTGAAAGTTCAGTTTATTTTCCAAAGTGGAATTGTTAACAACTGGAAGCGTTAATAAAAAGTGTTGAATGATAAAAACGTATATGAATTGTGAATAAGTGGTATAAGTTAAATTGGTGTTATTTAAACTGAAAGACGTTGTGTTTAATAAAATAAAGGGATTTGTTGTATTAATTTGGAATTTTGATTGAATTTTATTTGTCGAAACACAGGCCAAAATATGACATTGGTGTCAGAAATTGGGTATAAAACTCAGTAAAGTGCTAGAAAATTCCATAGTGACATTTTCTAAAACAGTTTCGGTGACTCATTTAATTGTGAAAGTGGAATTTTCCAGAAACTATTGAACTGATTGTGCTATAAAACTGTGAATAGCGAGTATTTCTGTTAAAAATAGTGTTGGAAAAAGATCTTTCTAGAAGAGACATTAAAATAAAACTGACTGTGTTTCGAAAATAGTGTTTCAGTTACATAAAATGGGTCGCAAATTAGAACAATTGACAACAGCTGAGTTGAAAGAAGAATTAGGAAAACGAAATCTTCAGACTTCGGGGCTGAAAATGGAACTATTGCTCCGACTTCAGAATGCTATCATCCAGGATGGTGGAGACCCCGATACCATGTTGTTCGATGTTGAAGAACAAGGCAGAGAATGCACAGTAAGTACAGCCGATGAAATGCCTGCTTTCATGAAGTTGCTTCTGTCGAAATTCGAAGAACAAAAAAACGTTCTCGAAAGTAAATTCGACGAACAAAAGAATGAGCAGAATAATTCATTGGA
The DNA here is from genome assembly GCA_963971375.1 of Platycheirus rosarum. Taxonomy (NCBI): domain Eukaryota; kingdom Metazoa; phylum Arthropoda; class Insecta; order Diptera; family Syrphidae; genus Platycheirus; species Platycheirus rosarum. Next base: position 29,390,660 of record OZ020509.1, on the reverse strand, counting down.
AATTCTCCAGCAACAACTAAGCGAACAAAGGAACGCTCGAAGACCAAAGGAACGTTCTCGAAAGTAAATTCGACGAACAAAAGGATTCATTAGAAACTCTCCAGAATTAACTAACCGAAAGACTTCAAATAGTAGATCAGAAATTTGAAGCCAAAATAGAAAGCTTAGAAGAAAAGTTCGGAAAGCAAGTAGAAAGTGTAGAACAACAGTACGAACACCTGGCTAAGGAGGTTGATTCTTTGAAAAAGCAGAAGGTTCGGGAATATTCGAGCGACGGTCCACGAAGAAAGGAAATGCAGCCCCCTGTCTTCGATGGTCAAACATCCATCATGGCCAATTTATAGGAGGCAGTTTGAAGCTGCCGCCTTGACGAACAACTGGGACAACGAAGACAAATCAATTGCTCTTACGCTTGCGCTTAGAGGAACAGCTGCCGAATTGCTGCAGACCATTCCTGAAGACAAACATCATGATTATGATGCCATGGCCAAGGCAATCGAGATGAGGTTTGGCGATGACCACATGCAGCAAGTTTACCGAGTCCAGTTGCACCGAAGGGTCCAGACAAGAGGTGAAACGCTACAACTATTGGAAGCTGACATTGAGCGCTTAGCGAATTTGTCTTATCCCAATACCAGCAGGGAAATTATAAACGAACTGGCAACCGATGCGTTCACTAATGCCATTGCAGATGGAAAACTACAGATGGCTGTGAGAATGGCAGGTAAGAAAACGCTCGCTGAGGCTTTAGCATTTGCCCTGACAATGGAAGCAGCAGACCAAGCTTTGCAAGGTAGCCATTGCGTCAGGGAAATGGCTACGCTAGAGTGCTCATGTCAACGTGTCGACATTGAAAGACAAAACCCGAACACTGCTCGAGGTCAAATGAGATGCTGGAATTGCAACAAGCTAGGACACCTACAGCGACAATGCAGATCTCCACAGGTAAGCTGCCCACATAGCGCGAGAAAAAGGCCTTCTGACAGGGATATCGCTTACCCTACCGGGCATGATTTGGTGATACAACAGTGTGGAAAGCGCGTAAGAACCAACTTTGCAGAGCAGAAGTCGGTTGATGAAATGAACGCCCCCAGGACCATTATCCAAGTTGCGCAAACTAAACGCTGCAACCAGAGTTTGACAGTGGAGACAGTCATCGCCAACAGAAAATGTGTGGCCACTATCGATACGGGTGCCACGGCCTCCATAATTAGAAGAGGCCTTGTCCAGACGTCCTGGCTACACAACACCAGCTGGAATAGTCTGAAGGCAGCTACGGGAGAAGTAGCAAAAGTATACGGAGAGGTACTTCTGAAGATAGAACTGGCAGGGCTGACCTTCTCACATGCATTCTTGGTAGCTGACATATGCGACGACTGCATACTAGGTGTGGATTTTATGAAGGCACATGAGGTAGTCCTAGACTTTCGAATGCAGGTGTTAAGGTATTCAATCGTCGAGATTCCAATGGTGTACGGAAACGAGAATGCTGTAAATCTTCGGACGATCATAAGCAGTGATGAAATCCTACGGCCATCTTCAGAAAAAGCGCATCCTAGGTGTTTGAACGTTAAGAAGGACGAAAGTATTTCTGTTCAGAGACTAAGGGTTGAACCTGTAAAGGGTTGGACTGCGGAAGAACTTCGTAATGCACAAAAGGAAGATCCTGACATCGAGCCGATTCTTGTATGGAAGGAATCTATGGATAAGCCGAATGCAAGAGTCATCTCCGACAGAAGTCCTACCTTAAAGGCATACTGGGCGCAGTGGGACTCTCTCCATGCAAAAGATGGTGTTTTGTGGAGAAAATGGGAAATGCCGAATGGAAGATCCTTTAAGATGCAGCTTCTGGTGCCACGGTCGAAAGTGCAGGAGATTTTAAGGGAAATGCACGATGAAGAATCCGTCGGGCACTTAGAAATCAACAAGACACGGAAAAAGGTACGGGTACGCTATTATTGGTTAACTGTAAGAAAAGATGTTGAGAGATGGTGTCGAAAGTGCACCCCGTGCAAGGCTAGTAAAGGACCCAAAATCAAGGCAAGTGCTAAAATGCACCAGAACAAAGTGAGCGCCCCGATTAAAAGGATCAACGACACACACCAAAGGACCCAAAGCAACTTTAACATTGCGAGAGACCGCCTGAGGACCAGATACGATGCGCGAGCAACAGCACCTGAATTCAATGAGGGAGATCTGGTATGGCTGCACAACCCATATCGCAGAAAAGGAGAATTGCCCAAGCTTCAGCAGGACTGGGAAGGTCCCTACCAAATAGTTACGCGCATTAATGTAGTCGTTTTCCGAATCCAACGAGGACCAAGAGCAAAAATGAAAATTGTCCATGTAGATCGACTGCATCGTTACCACGGAAACAATGATGATGTGCTTGTTCGGGACGAACAAAACTAAGAGGGGGACAATGTGATGTGGCAACAAGTTTAGATATTCGAAGGATACATTTTGTAAATTAACGCCATCTGTTAGATTCATTGTGTACAACAACCAACATTCATTGTGTACAACGACCATGCGCCTAAAAGTATGCTACATATTTGCAACATGTTTTAACAGAGTACTAAATCGAACTTGAAGTACTAATTTGAGACTCGAATTAGTACCGAAAGCTTAGATTGTGCCAGAACTAGACAGAAGCTTCCAGAAGCTTGTAAACTTGTATAAATACAAGAGTAGATTGCATTGAAAGTTCAGTTTATTTTCCAAAGTGGAATTGTTAACAACTGGAAGCGTTAATAAAAAGTGTTGAATGATAAAAACGTATATGAATTGTGAATAAGTGGTATAAGTTAAATTGGTGTTATTTAAACTGAAAGACGTTGTGTTTAATAAAATAAAGGGATTTGTTGTATTAATTTGGAATTTTGATTGAGTTTTATTTGTCGAAACCCAGGCCAAAATATCACAATATAATACGTGCAAGATTCGTGTGAGAAGCAGCTAATCAGCCATACGTTTCGTGCTCACAAAAATGCAAACGTTTTAGTAATCCATAATGACGCTGAACGGGGCATTTTTCAGCTTGTAGGCGAAGAGAGAATTATACTCTCAGTTGTCGGCCTTGTTTCTTTTTTCTATGATTAAGAGAACAAAAAATGTTGCGCAAGAGATTTAATGAATGAGAAACAGGCCCCTGGTATTTCTGTGTCATGTCAAAATACTGTATGTTCTCGTCACGATTAAATCATGAAACAAGTTGAAGTTTCATTGAAAAGAGCAAATCTTTAAAAAATGTTAATGAAATTCGCTATAAGTCAGCAGAGTGTTGACAATTCCCAGTTCGTAAATATCAAAGAAAAATAACTAAATATCAAATCTTAAGGCATTAATGATTTATTTTGAATGTTTTATCATTTTTCATTTAATCCTTCCGATTGATTTTCATTGCTTTGGTTTAATAAGTTTTGATAGCTTACTGGCTTACGATACACACGCTTTGGATTTGTTACACGAATTTTTATAAATGGGTCTTGTTTTTTTGCTTCTTCAAAGTGCGATTCTGATTTTTGATGATTCCTTAGCAACGTCCCATTATAGAAACTCTGACCGCATACACCGCATCCATACGGTTTCTCACCAGTATGACGCCTAATGTGCAAATTCATATCGTTTCTTTGAGCAAAGCCTCTATCGCAATATGTGCATTTGTACGGACGTTCTCCAGTATGTATCCGAACATGTCGAACGAGCTTATTCCGCCGCGAGAATGCCTTCTCGCAAAACGAACACACATGAGGCTTCTCACCGGTGTGCGAACGTTTGTGAATTTTAAGGTCTTGATACCTAACGAATGCTTTTTCACACATCTCGCATTTATAGGGTTTATCGCCAGTATGCCTGCGAATATGTATGCCCATACTTGTTTGAGGAAAATAATCGCCACAATACGGACAAATTTCTAACTTGCTCTTAGTCTTCGTCTTTTCGTTTTTGTGTGTTCGCATGTGTCTCAAAAGGTTTGGCTTACTGTATAAGATTCGGTCACATAGAGTACATGGTACTTTTTTCTTTATGGAATTAGCATTTTTAGTACTTTTGTCCTGCTTTTGCCTTTTATGTTCAGAGTCTTTTACTGGCTCTACATTTGATTCACTCGCACTAAAAGAAAAAGTTTAAATTTATTTTTAATGAGCAGAGGTAGGGAATTATAGACTTGCTTGCGTATATCCCATATTTCGTCAATGGAAGAGTTTTCCAGGTTATCTTCAAGGTTATCCTCACGGTTTATATTATCATTATCTGCAAGTAATCAATATGGAAAATGATTATTAAGTAATTTGTGTATGGCGGAGAGACGGGTAAATCTACAGTTTACGGTCAAATGCAAACTACTGTAAGTTTATTATATATTTAATTTCGAAAACAAATTATTTGCTTAATGTTCTGAAGGTTTCAAGACCAAATAACGTTACTTAACCTATACAGAACATTAACATTATTCAAATTCGTTAAGTTGATAAATAAAATAAATTTATTGTCCCGACAGCTCCTTAAGGAGCCAAGGCCTAGTGACTTATACTCTCAACCATTCATGTGTGTTGTAAATCTACAAGAAGGTAAAGGACCTACAATTTACCGCCGAGTCCAAACGGCTACATGAGATACACTTTTTCGGGACAAATTTTACTCTTGGAGGTTTTGTCAATTCTTGGCATGAGGCAGTTCCCCGGAAAAAAAGTTGGCTCTGACGGCGAGTCGAACCCCGACCCTTCGCTTAGCAGACTAACACATAATATGTGTTATATTATAACCTTAGCATTCCCGTAAGTGCAGGTAATAAGCTGCGTTTTTCAATGCAAATATGTAGTATAATTTTAGGAGACACAAAAATGCCAATGGCTGGCGAATTCGGAAACACGGTGTACATATCCGCTGGAAATTGTTAAATTTTGTTATGATATCACATTATCCCCCTCTTAGTTTTGTTCGTCCCAAACAAACACAAGATCATTGCTTCGGTGGTAACGATGCAGACGATCCACATAGACAACATAGACATGGACAACAATTCGAAAAACGACATCATTAATGCGCGTAACTACTTGATAGGGACATTCCTAGTCCTGCGGAAGCTTGGGCGATTTTTTTTTTTTTTTTATTTTAAAATAAATCATGCGAATTATATACATAATTAAAACATAAAACAAAACAATCACGACAATGGAGCACTGGTTCGAAATAAGGATTTTAATCCCACTTTACTTAAGTTAAAATCCATTTGTGAAGCGTTAAGATTAAAAAGTCTGCTCATACGGTTTAGAGCTTCATATTTGCCATAGTTTGTTCTATGAAAGTCAACATGCAGAAGTTCCGATCCTCGCAGGTGATAAGATCTTCCACGGTAATTTAACCCAATACAGGCTAATAAATAAGGAGCGTCAATTTCGCCCTTTATAAGTTGATGAAGAAATATTAAATCGTTATTAACACGCCATTGGTGAAGGGTTTGCATCTGAAGAAGCTGGATTCGATGTTCATAAGGTGGAAGATTAAAAGGATCATTCCAAGGTAGACCCTTCAGGGCAAAACAAATAAAATTATGTTGGATTGCTTCAATTCGGTTCTTATGAATTTTGAAATAAGGAGTCCTTGTACTTGTCCTAGCACTTGTACAAGGAAAGAGTCACATATAAGTTCCTTTGCCCAGCGTTTTATGAATCCAAGCATAGAGCTAGCTTTATTCACTATAAAGTTAACGTGTTGAGTAAATTCTAAGTTGAAGCTAAAATGGACACCCAAATCCTTAAAACTGAAGACGCGGCAGAGTTTGTGCTGCGAAACATGATAATCGAATGCACTTACGATACGTTTTCTAGAGAAGGTAATCGTCTGGCATTTTACAGGGTTAAGGGAAATACCACTTTTTCTGCACCAAATACTAAAGTTATCAATATCAACCTGCAGAAGAATACGGTCATCGCTAGACTTTTTTTTGCCATACTACGATGTGGGTTGTAATTGTAAAGCCATGCCAGATCTCGTTCGTTCAGGTGCTGTTGCTGTCGCATCGTATCTAGTTTTCATGCGGTCACTCGCAATTTTTATGTTATTTCTTGTTCCCTGATGTATTTCCTTGATCCTTTCTTTAAGATCCAACATGTAGTCCCCTTCGCATTTGTGGTCTTTAATGGAAAATCCGAATTTTAGCTCACTTGGAAGCCGGGCAGTTTGTGCAAATAGAATTTCAGATGGAGTGTATCCAGTTGAACTAAGAATCGCATTCCCGTTGGTTCTTGTTCATAGAGCTGTGTCAATCGTGATTGATTCGGTCTTTATGACCCGTTCACTGAAAAGTATTGATGATTGCAATCACACTTCCATATGTCTGTCGTTTACAATTTCAATGCTTTTCAAATGAACGAGAACGATACGATGCGGAAAACGAAACAGAAATTCAATCAACCATTGAATGCAATACAGGACCCCTGTTCTGTAACTATCGCATCGATAAAATTGATCGAGAAACGTTGAAAATTGGAACAAAATTAATTTTATCGCATCATTCTGGTTCTGTAACATTGACAGGCGATAATTTTATCGATTGGAATGTATCGGAATAAAATACTGGAAGAATGCGATAAAACGATGTTCTGTATCTCTCAAATGCGATATTTTTTTCCTTGGAAACGTCAAATTTTATCATTTGTTTGTGAGCAGGCGATAAGATTGAAAAAATGGAATTAAATAAAAAGGTAACGAAAATAAGAGCAGACAAATATCTTTTTGTATGTAATTTATATTAATTGTAATTTTTAAGTCTTCAAAGGCCCAAAAATCAAATCAAAGGGATTCGTAAAAACAATATGTATCTCTTCCTAATTGTCTTTGAAGGTGTGTCTACACCAAGGAAACATTTCTTAAATATTCAGAAATTTTATTTAAATGTTTCTGAAATGTTTATTAAGGTCTCGACGCTTCGCGAAACATTTCTGAAATCATAATTGTTGTTTTTAGGTCTGCAATTTGTGTGATTATACTTATGAAATAAATAGTTAATAAAAAAAATGAACAATGTATTTTATTGTACTTATATTTTATTTTACTCAAGAATCACACACTGTACTCACTTCCAGCATAAGAGAAAAAGAGACAACCACATAAATTAAAGAAAACAAAAGAAACAAAGAAAACAACGAAAACCAAGGGAAACAAAATAAATAGATGTATATAGAAAATAGATGGTAGGAAAAATAGTACCAATACATGCAATCGCGGAAAACACTCATAAACGGTAAAAACGTGAATTTATATTCTCGTAAATGAACCGTCAAAATTTGTATGGGAGTTTATTTATGAGAACCTTGTAAATTTATCTCATGACTTTGCCGTGTAATGTCTTTTTTGTTGTCTTTATCTTTTGTGGCAGCGTACATCATTCTTGTGTACGTAGACTTTTATAATTCTTTTTATTGCGTCTATAGATGCTGACTATTTTTTTCTATTTCTTAAGAAGTTTGTTTTTACATTCATATTTTCTGTTATAATAAAATAATTGTTTTCTTTGACTTTTATATTCTTTTAATAAAAACCAATTACTAATTAATAAATGACTGTTTTCACATTTAAGCAATTTGTTTCTAAAGGGCGTTCAAGCGAGTGCTTGCAAAAGTATAGGACTTTTTACAGTGTATAAATTTGCGTTCCCGAAACGCGTCTGTAAAATAAAGAACAAAAAGGTAAAAAAGTTGTGATTTTGGGAAAATGTCAATCATTCAATTTAGTCTAGTCGATAAGTTTTTTTTTTATTTTTTTCGTGATAATAAAACACGACGCTATGATAGAAATATTCGTGAAAAGTTTCTTAAACAATTCAGAAATATTTTTTTAAAAAATGTTTCTTTGGTGTGGACATACCTTAATATTTAATTTTTGAAATGTCAATGGCAGATCGACTTATCGACTTCCATTGGAAATTCCAGTCAAGTTAAGAATGAAATTTAAGGTTATCGCAAGGATTTACAGAACACCGAATATTTCCAGATGCGATAAGTATGGATTTTTTTGTTTCACATTTTATCGATGCGAAAAGTTATCGACAAAGTTACAGAACAGGGGTCCAGAATACAAAATACACAATACACAAAGAACCAGACCAGAGATAGAGAATGATCTTTGTATATACACTGCCTATAGTACTATCATGAAGCATCATTTTTTAGTTCTGAATCAAGTCGCAATGAGGCGTGCTAAAATTGCCAATTGGTGTGAATATAGAATAAGTACAGACAACAAAAGTGTATTAAATACTGGTAAAATATCGGTAAATGTTCTCGTCTCCACTATTTAGAGTTAGTTCTGAATCATCCAGGAAGATGGCCAGACGACAAATGACCACCATGAGAGTACTATAGAGAATGTATATACAATGGAATGATTGAAATAAATGAACGAAACAAAGTGAAACTGAACTGAAATTTAAGTATTTATTTTACAAAGAGAGTGAGACTAGAGAGAGAGACATACACAGATACATATGTAGCAAGGGTATAAATTGAAATGAGAGAAAGAGGGTAGATATGGGATTGATTGGTAAAATTATTGATTGAAAAGACCGAATCTTTGAAATGACCGAATCATGAACGGTTGAATCTTTGAAAATGAACGATTGACACAGCTCTACTTGTTCACGACTTGGGACAGGTGTTCCTTCAAGGTTGTAAAATCGTTTTACCAGTCCATCTGACTTTGGGTGAAGAAGAATATCTTCGACTTGAATTTTCGCCATTGGTCGGAATGCAATTCCATAGGCTCATCGAATCTGCACACCAAGTGGTCTAATATCTTTTCGATAACTCTCGACACCAGCCATCGTTTCTTGCACTTGGCCAACATAAGCGTCCCCGTACTTTTTCCAGTCTCTTGTTGATGCCCAAGTGCCCCACAGATACTACATCGTGCATTTCTCTTAAAATCTCCTGTACTTTCGACCGTGGAACAACAAGCTGCATCTTAAAGGACCTTCCGTTCGGCATTTCCCATTTTATCCGCGAAATACCATCTTTAACATGCAGAGTCTCACTGGTCCCAGCATGCCTTTAAGGTACGACTTCTGTTGTAGATGTCTCTTGCGTTCGGCTTCTCCATAGATTCCTTCCATGCAAGGATTGGCTCGATGTCAGGTTCTTCTTTTTGTGCATTAAGAAGTTCCTCGGCACTTCAAACCTCTACATGTTCAGCTCTTAGTCTCTGGACATAAACACCTTCGTCCTTTTCCTCTTTTCGGACAAAATTTTTGCAACTGGGCTCACATGGTCTCTGGGAAAGTTCGTTCGCGTTGCAGTACAGTCTTCGTTTGCGATGCTGTACCTCGAAGTCGTAAGTCTGCAATTGTTCGGTCCATTTTGCTACTTGCCCCTCAGGATTTTTGAACTGTAGCAACGATTTTAGAACTGCGTGATCTGTTCACAGGGTAAATCTGTCCATACAGGTATTTATGGAATTTTTTGTCGCCAGTATTAGGAATTCCCGTCTGGTTACGCAGCCGCTTGGAGTGCTATTGTAGGGATATTTTATTTGTGAGAAAGAGAATAAGAGCATGGTTTTTAGCATAGAGTAACTATACTAATAACACTAATAATATATTTACTCTATGGTTTTTAGTGTTATGCTTTGTGCTTGGCTTACTGCGCATGTGCAATGTGAGGTAGGAAAAAAAAAGACAGCGAATATGAAATAATTAAGTATCTTGTTTCGCTTAGTTGAGGCGAATATTTTTTTGTTGGGATTTATACACGATCCAGCATTTTCATTGTTTACATTTATTTTATGAACGAGAACTGGTTCTTAAATACGTATTTTTAAACATATGTACATATGTACGTACGTCATTGACCAGACTTTTGATTTGAATTCTTTAGGATTTTCAAGTTTTTTACGAGCACTGGTACTTATGTGAATACACATTTGTCATATTTGTACATATATGTAGCTACGTAAATACATACATACATCATTGTCCAGACTTTTGATTCGAGTTCTTTAGGATTTTCAATTTTTGTTTACTATTATGAAGGTTGGCGTTTTAAAAAAATATACATGATGACGTGGATTTTTGTTTTGAATTTTGCTTTTCATTCAGATAGGTACAAATTAAGTGCAAACTATGGGTAGAAATTCATTTGAAAAAATAGTTTGTAAATTGATTGTAGATTTTTATAGTAATTAGTAAGTAGACAGTTCATACCTAGGTATACAATGTAAAAATATAAGAAAAGGTGGAGACTATTATTTGCGTTAATTTGTATGTCTAGTTGTGTAGCAGTGTTTTTGTTAAAAATATATATTATTAGCGGGCCCGGTAGATGTCATCCTGCATTTCTTTAAATTCTTTTCATTTGTTTACCTAAACTTGCTAAAACGTTTTTTTTTTATAATTATTGGAAGAATTACTTACAAAATTTCATAAAAAAATCAGACTTTTTCGGAGGGTTTCCAAGTTTTCTTTCGTAATTATTTATATATATATGTAGATATATATATTATATATTTAATTTTTTTTTCTGAAATTCTGAGTTTGAAATACCTAAGTTTTTTACTTGCGATTTAAAGTTATATGTAGTTATGCATTCGTAAAAAAAGAAAAAAAATCTAAGAATCAAACATGACATTACGATAATAGGGAAGTCGAAAAAAGTGGGTCAGAAAATTCTGTCTGTCTGTCCGTATCGATTCCTACAGCCTAAACGGTTGGGAATCTTGATAGTACTATAGATTCTATATACAGTGCTGTCAAGTGATTTATTTTTAAGTTTGGTTTGGCTTTGGCATTTTAACGTGAATAGACTGACGCCTGAACAACGCTTCCAAATTGTACAAACTTATTTTGAAAATCATGGTTCTGTTCGAAATACGTATCGCTTGTATTAAGAGCGAATTTTGTTTAGCGATGACGCTCACTTTTTGGTTGAATAAACAAAACTGCCGTATTTGGAGTAATGATAATCCTCAAGGGAATGTTGAGACACCTTTACATCCACAAAAAACTGACTGGTGTGGTTTATGGGTTGATGGGATAATTTGTCCGTACTTCTTAAAAGTCGATGACGACTCATCTCTCCACACCGACACCACGAACAGCAGCAACGATCTGGTTTTTCTACATATTCATACGCATACAGTACATTCACACACAAATGATTTTTTCCGCCTGATTTTGTCTTTATTTTTCAAATTCTAGCGGTGCTGGATTTTGCCTATTTTTATGTGCAATGTGCACACTGCTATTGCTTAGCTTTGTATTCTGAATATCTATGGCTCTGACTCAGAGAAAAATAGAGCACAAAGAAAGAAAAAGTAATTTCCTTTTTTTACAAAAAAAATGGGAAATTTTCTTTCACTAATGCTTTTAAATGCATTTACATGAGTTCTGAGTTTGCTTCTAAAGGGAACCTACCCTTAAGGCTGGGTGTACCTCAAACCAGAACTCAAAACTAAAGTAAACGTATTTGTATGTATTGGTGCACAAATAAAATTCTATTTTTTCCGTGCTCTAAGCTCAGGTTCATTCAGACTTCAGATGAGGAGCATGGACGTTTTAAAACGTAAATATTCCTTCTCTTCGTATAGCACAGAATATGAATGTGCATTTTTTTCCTTGCGTTTATTTGTTTTTCATCCTCAGGAGCGATGACGACGCGACGACCACGAAAAAATTAAATGCATGGGCATGGGCACTAACAACAAACTTACCTGCCTCTAGAAATAATATTAGACATGAAATGACCTTTTTTGTTTTTTGTGATGTTCTTCCTTTCTGTGACTATGCTAGTCCATAATGGTGTGCCTAGGAATTTGTTGTATTTTTTTTTATATTTAATTAGCTACCTGAAAAAAACTGGACCTGGAGAGCAAAATTAGTTGATATGATAATTGGCTGGTCTAGATCAATTTTAACGTTTGCCAACGTGTTGTTGACGTTGAACGAAGATCTTTTGTAAATTTTCATAAAAGATTTATAATTTTTTTTTTATTTATTTTATTTATTTTATTATATATACTGACAGACAGACAGACATGTTTTGCCACTTACTTTATTAGACTTCTCTATGATCGTAATGTCATATTTGAATGTTATCTCATTTTTTTTATAGTCATGAATCCTAAACTTGCTTATAGTCCCTATGATCGCAAGTAAAAATTGGAGAATTTTAGAATTTATTGGTTAATCCTACTTCAGACCCAAGCATAGGGAGGTTGTAAGGGGCAGAATATCCTTCATAAAAATGGGACTTGTCCAAGATAAACCTAATTATACTAATTTACTTTAGGTAAGGTTGGTATAAATCTAACAAAAAAATTGGTACAAATTTGTTTATACAGGGTGTCCCTAATTCGTTTTCAGGATTTTAGGGAATAATTCTTGGATATATACTAAGAAAAAAATCGTTCCACAGTAAGGGCCTTTCTCCAATTTTTTATAACATTTATCGGGGATTTAAAAAAGGCTTCCTTTAGTGTACTTAAATCCCCGATAAATTATATAAAAATTTGGGAAAGGGCCTTACTATAAAAAGATTTTTTTCTTAGAATATACCCGCGAATTATGTCCTAAAATCTTGAAAACGAATTATAGGGACACTCCTGTATAGAAGAGCATAAGTAAGAAAAGTAGGCATATAATTATCTACAATGTGTAAAAAAGGCCCAAACCGCTGAAATTTAAAAAAAATATGGTTGCTATTGTTGTTTTGTTTATAATTTTGTGTGGCCATTTTTCGTATTCAACTCGAATCTGTTTTATTTTTGGAGCTTCTTCTCACTGGCTTTGAAACCATTGTTCAATTTAAAAATTGGACCGTTTTTATGGGTAATTTTTCATTGGAGCCAAATTTCATGTACCCATTCAGATCATGTTAGTTTTCTACGTACATATATGTTGTATACTACTTGTATCTGTCAGAGATCTTTGATCTAGTATACTTATACATAAGTAAATGTATACCTACATACATAATTATGTATATCGCCCATACTAAACACCAGACAAAATTATTTTATTTCCAAACTCCAAACCAAAATAATTTTTTGCACAGAAACGAAATGAACCTAAAAAACTTCACAAAAGAAACAATTCATTTTCATCATACCTTAGTTTTTTGCTTTTTTTCCACCTTTCCTTTTTTGCGAAAAAATGCAACACCTCGCATTAGTGTGGCACCAAACGCCTTCCTTTTCTGTAAAATGGTCCATAAAAAAATACTTCCCACCGCAATCACCCTACCAATATAATATGTATATCTTCACCCATCAGTCAGTCTCAGTAGAATTGGAAATGACAAATGAGGCAACCAAAATCAGAGACTGAACTGAAACACAAAAAAATATCAGAATCAGCCAGAGTAGAAACTAGAGAGTAGAAAGCGGAACACATGTAATAACAACAACAAAAAATAGAAGAGAAAAAAGTAAAAGAGCAGAACAGCACCAAATTCTGCTGCGGAAATCCTTCGAACTACACATTTATTTGTGCGTTAGCAATGAACTTTCTATGGAAAAACGCAAATTAGACCATTATTGAAAAATTATTATAACAAAACTATTATTGTTACATACATTTTCTAAGTCGATATAAAAAGATAAAATGTTGAAAAAAAAATAAAAAAATAAAACCAAAATTATTAGAACGTTACTTTCTTTATAAAGTCAATCGATATTTTAACTTTTTTTAATCAGCGATTAGAGTGTTAAAAAACAATATTTTTGAAAAACTATAGTTTTACCCCCGAGCTTGAAAACTCAGCTTTCAGATAAAATTAAGAATAACATTGAACTTGGAAAACCATAGAAAACATTCACAAAAGTTTTTTTGGTTTAAAACCGAAAAAAATAAAAATATTTTTTTTATAATAATTTTTGTTGTAAATATTTGAGTTGGTCTTTTTATTTTTTCGATGAATTATATTGAAAATTGAAGAAGTGACACCTGTTCAAACACGGTAAAATCAAGAAAAATGCGTCTGATTCGATGATTTTTTTTTCATACAAAATTAAGTTTAATTTAAAAAAAAAGTTTTACTCCCGGTATTGACTCATTAAATTCTAAAACAAAAATAAAAAAAATAAAAAAAATTAAAATTACTAAGAAAAAAAACCCAAGATTTAAGATTAGAGAAAAAGAACGACAAATTTATACCTTTTTATGATCTCTAACTTACAATTTTCGAAAATAAGAAATTATTATAATGAAAATTTTAAGTCTTGTATGTTAACCAAATATTAAAATATATTTCGTTAAAATTCCTTTTAAAATAAAAAAGTTATCCGCCAATTTGTTAACAAACATCCATTATTTTCGAGGTACACCCAGCCTTAAAGCCACCAATTGGTGTATTTATATAAATATTTTATGCAGCAATTTTTCTTCTCGCACTTGCTCACAAACAAAGTGACATGTCATCAGCAGCCTGTTCTTAACTGATAAGACGTTATAAGTTACTCACTACTTGTTCCGTTGTTCTGATCTCAAACGGCCATTGAACAAAAACTAGTTACATCCCGACAAATTTAACTGACATTTTAGAATTCTTGTTCTTACTAGGTATTCATTAAAATATTTGAATGTTTTTTTTGTATAACAAATACATTATTTTAAAATTCAGTTTTTTTCCTGAAATGTATTTTCATATTTTTTTTCTTTAAAATTGTTTAAAATAAAACTGTGAAAATGCTCTTTACACTAAGCAAGCGAACGAGCCAACAATGAAATTTGTTTAAAGCAATTTATTGTTCTTTCCATTCTCGATTCTTTCTCTTTCGGTAAATAATAAAACAAAAACAGAGTAGCCCAACAAAATCGCACAAATGTACGACTAATCGATACTCGTGTCGTTCCATAATATCAAACTTGTGTTGCGCGCCGACAAAATGCACACTCATTTTGTGTTATTCCGTTTGTAAATTTATTTCATAAATATACATATGTATACATAACCCTTACTTCTGTCTACGTAAGTATCTGGTTTTCATCGTGTATATCTGTAGCTCTTCTTGCTGGTAATAAAAGGGTACGACACCACGACAAGCGACAAATCGACTTCAGTTATTTGAACATTTTCAAAGAGGGCAGCCAAGAGCCAAGAGGTTTTTTACAACACAGTCACGTTTTTGCAAAATGGATTCATCTCGTTCCAGAGATTATAAATACTCGATAATTAAACTCATTGAAGCTGTTAAAGTTCGACCACAACTTTGGGATAGTTCACGCACAGAATTTAGAAGTTATAAATATAAAGATAAAGTATGGCAAGAAGTATTTGAAGAATTGGACGATAATTATCGTTTTCTAAACGAAAATGAGCAATCTGTAATAGGTAAGTTTTTCTTTACTTTTGATTTCGTATTTTGTTTGCATGCTTGGGTTTCAGATTAGATGACAAGAAAAATAAGAGCATTTGAGTTTTTTTTTCGTAGACAAATAATACATGGGTCCTATCCTATAAACCTTTTCATCTTAGTCATGTACATAATGTATGAGGTATGATTATGACAAAATAGACCGGTCGGCAGTTTTATTTGCAAAACTAACCGGGTGAAATTTTACCTTTCGCAAGCTAGGTATGTCTTTCTAAAGGTCCAAGCATCCTTATGTCTTATGGGAAGGTAAACCTATTCACCTTGTATTTTTATCTTACATTATCTTTTCATGTGGTGCGTCCCCTTTAGGTCTTTCTGAAGCCGGATCCTCAAAAAAAAGGAAAATTTGATTAAATTATAAAACAAAATGTATTTTGCATTAGGCTTAAAGGAGACCCATCCCATCACATAAAAAGATAAGATAAAAAACAAGGGGACATAAGACATAAGGATGCTTGGACCTTTCGAAACACACAGCTTGCGATACATTTTATAGAAAATTATATTTTCAACAACTTTGTTGTTGTTATTTTTGTTCATCTTGAGAACCGTTACGGAGTTATTTGTTAAAAACAAAAACATAAAAGTTATTAGTCCTTTAACCACTAAAGTATAAGTCCTACGAAAAAATGTTACATATAATAAAGAAAGACAATTGTATTTCCTACAAAAAAATATCTTAGCAACATTTTTATGCGACCACTCGTCTCGAGATATTAGGTTTGTTCCACATAAACTTGGACTAAAATGGGCAGCTTTCAAAATTTAAATAGTAACGATGAAAATCTCTCACAAAAAAATAGAACTACAAAAATCTTCGGGATCGCATTGAACAAAAAAGTTAAGCACGTTTTAAACGTCAAAGTCATATGATTAAGCGGGGAATCGACTGGCAGGCAAGCTTCAATAAACTATGCTTGTGCACGCAAAACTGCCCGTGGATGTCGAAGCTTGTAAGTTTGCGCAGGCATGCCTATGAGAATTTAAAAGAATTTAAACTAAGCAGGCATGAATGTGAGCTTCATCAGCCTGCCTGTCTGTCGATATTATTGAATGCGCAAATTAGATAAATTTTGGAGTTTTGATCAAGCGAACGGAATGGTAAAAATTTTTCGTTGAAGTTCATCCATAGAATCGAAAATTATAAAATGAATTAAAAATTGCTGAAATTGGGGAGTTTAGTCCTAAAAGTTCAGTGTTTGGTTCGCAACCATCGGCGTAACAACCGGGATCCGGTCTGAACCTCCTTCTTTCATACATCCCGATTGCTGGCCGACGCCATCCAATTGCACACCCTTGATTTCATACAATTCATGGTTGTATCTTTTCTGGAATCTTCCTTCCACGAACAAATAAGAGGCCAGAGTGCCTTTTTGTAAGTACCCAAGTCTCGGATCCGTATGTAAGTACTGGTAAGTTCATAGTCTTGTACAGCAGCAATTTTTTTTCAAGTGAGGTTTCTAGGTTTAAAGAATCTTGACAGCTATAGTAGGTTCAGTTGAATTTTAGCAGCCGCCCGCGTATTTCTTTCTCCATATTATTGTCGGCTCCCACTTTTGGCCCAAGGAAGTTAAAAGACTGCACTATTTCAAATTCATGCTCCGCTGCTTTGATAATTGGATCTCGCAGACGTAGCCACCATGTACTTAGTCTTTCTTTCTTGAAGAGTCTTGTACAGTACGCAAACGACAATACCATCATTGGCATAAGCCAGTATCTGGCTGAACTTGGTGCCAGAGTCAAGGATTGCTTTTTCCAACGCCAGTTTGAAGAGGATGCAAGCCCTGATAAAATTCCTTTAGTCTTCACTCGTTTAAATGTATTTCTGAATGAAGAATGTACAAGCGTGCCTGCTCGTGGATGTCGAAATTGAATGCCTGCCTGTGGATGCCTTCCTTAAGGCTCTTACAGACGGACGAAAAACGCAGCCACACTTGCGTTTGTGATTTTTTGTGAAAAAGTCGTTGCGGAAAACTAGCTTCTATAAACTTCAAAGCGAAATCGAAGTTGATAATTTTTCTTTCAATAGAAAAAAAATTATCAACTTTTATTTACTTTTCTTGTTTACAGCTGGAATGCGGACCATCTTCGACGCCATGTCACAGCGGTCAGTGAGCTTCTTTTGCAACACACAAGTGCGTGCATTAGGCTGCGGTTTCGGTGGAAGCGAATTTTACTCGCACGAATTAATTGAAATTAGGCGAATACATTCGCGCGAATAGAGTGGTTCCGGCGCAAGAGTTTTACTCGCGCGAAATAAGCGAATTATTATTTATGTAGATTATTGGATTTGGAATCCAAGGAGGAAATTCATAAACAGATTTCCCTTTACCACACAAAAGAATCTTTGCATAGTGGAATAAACGAAACATACTACACACTAAAAATTTAATTTTTTTCGCCAAACTTCAGAAACAAATACAATTAGTACTTTAACAATTGCAAAAAGTGTCAGGAAATAAAATACGATAGGAATCCCATAAAACCAAAGTATAACTTAACGGAAACCCCAAAACATAAAAACGAAATAATACATTTAGATATATTTCACATTGAAAAAAAACATTCCTAACTATAATTGACAAACTTATAAAATTTGCAGTAGGGTATGTAATAACTGATAGAAATTGGAGAAATAAAAAAGCAATTATAATAGAACATTTCTCGAAATTCGGTAAACCAAAAAAAATAATATAAGATAACGAGTTTACTTCAGAACATATTTTAGATTTTCTTAATAGAAGTGAGGTCGAAATACATTTCACGAAACCCAATAGCCACACAGGGAACGCGGATATTGAAAGATTGCATTCAACTATTTAAAAAAAAAATAACAGGCATTGAAGAAAAAGATTTATCAATAGAAATGTAATTGCAATTAGTTCTAGTTAATTATAGCAACAGATATCACTCCACAATAAAAAACACACCTAAGATAGCTAAAGAAGAAATTGACGAATCAATACTTAATGAAAGAATCGAACAAATGAAACTTAAAACAATTAACAAACTTAATGAAAAGCGCGAAAATTACTCAGAAAAAAGAGAAATAGGACCAATAAAAAATTACAAAAATGTCCGACACAAAGAACAACCTAGATATAAAATTAAAAATCTTAATAAAATACACGTTAGCAATATTAAAAGACCTTTTAAATTTTCAGGTAATAATTTTCCTAATACTATTAGTATCACAAACAACACACGGAATACTTATATTTTTGAAATTTACTTAATTTGAATTGGGATAAGAAGTAGATAATAATAAAATTTTAATTTTTTTTAAACTTTTCAAAACATTGAATTGAAATTCTTAGTAAAAGTTTATTTGTTAAACTTTGACCTACAAGTTTTGTAAATATAAAACAAAATTCGAAAAGTTTTAAGAAAAATGCATTTGGTGAATATTTTTGCAATTTACTTAATTTGAATTGGAATTCTATAAGTAACCGCTCATTATGTCACTGCGGCCATGTTTTGTATCAGAAAAAATTTATTTAAACGGTGTTTTATAATTTTCATTGCCCATATCATAAAGAAATGGGCGATTATTGCAACTATTGTTATTATGTTTGTCCATTCTGGACATAAAATTATTCAAAAATTTGCCAAAGCTTTTGCGGTTTTTTAAACGCAGAGTTAAAACGCGCTCTCAGTTTAAAAGGTCTTTAATATTGTTTGTATTGTTTCCTCACCACCTTTGCGTTTGCGTTGAAAGCAACTTTTGTGTGAATGATAATCAAATACCGCCTGTTGATTGTCGCGAAAAAAATCGAGCCTTTATATCCCAGCAGATCTTTTTACTTGCTATTGTAGGTACTATAATACAAGTTATGCATTCGTGCAGATTAAATATTTTGAGATAACAATCAAACATGACATTATGATGATAGAGAAACATATTTCAGTTACTGGCAAAATTCTGTCCGTCTGTCTGTTGTCTTTGGACTGTATCTAAAACGGTTGGGCCAATCGTCTTCAAATTTAGAACTAAGGTTATTTTGACATTCTACAGAGGTGTTTTTTGAATTTTTTTTAGCTCAAAAATTAACGGTACCTGTCACATAACCGTTATGTAAAAGCTTATTTTTCTCGAAAAAGGCTCCAAGAATTTTTATGAAAAAAATTAATGTACTACTTAGGCAAGCATTATATTTTGGTGAAAAGAAATTAATACGGTGAGCTAAAAACGGTACCTCCCATAGGACCGGTTTTTTTTCATCGATTTTCTCGAAAACTGGAGATCCGATTACAATCAAATTTGACATTCAAAAAGATGTAGGTAGCCTGAGTAATTTTGCATTAATCTTTTTTCGAAACCTTTTTTTTTGTATTTTCAATAATTTTTTTTTTGAAAAATCAATATTTTGAAAACGGGTAAGTGATTTTTTTTTTAAATTTTGTTTTTAAATGTATTTTTGTGCTTAAGTTTGTATTCTTGAATTATTTTTTATATTTTTTTTTTTAAGTTGTTAAAAAACCCCTTTTATTTAAAAACGGCTCCTACAATTTTGAAAAAAAATTCACACTTTTTCCTAAAGAAATAAAATGGCGTTTAAATTATTTCACCCAATACATTTTAACGTACGTTATTCGAACAATCAAAAGTCACAAAAATCGAATAAATGCTTTGATGTTCACTTTAATTTTTTAAATTTTATTCTACAATGTGACCGCACATATGAGCAAGTACGTGCGATCCAGTCGTGCAATTTATATTTTTTTGGTTTATGGACCATTTTACAGAAAAGGAAGGCGTTTGGTGCTACATAAGCCGATCGCTCATGCGAGGAGATGTAATTTTTTTTCGCAAAAAAGGAAAGGTGAAAAAAACAAAAAAACTAAGGTAGGTAAGTAGCTATGATGCAAATTGAATTGTTTGAAGGTTCTTCCTTTTGTGAAGGCTTTTATGTTCATTTCGTTATCTATGCAAACAATTATTTTAGTTTGGAGTTTGGAAACAAAATCATTTTTCTGATGTTCAGTATGAGCGATATACATATGTAGGTATACATTTACATATGTTTGCTTATACTAGATCAAATATCTATGACAGATATAAGTAATATACAACATATACGTAGAAGAATAACATCAATGATAGTTATGCAGAAAAACGCACAGATTTTATGATACTTGGAAAAGCCCACAGCAAGTAAAAATATGAAAAAGGGTCTTATTGCTTTTAGCTGCAAAGGTTATGAATGAAAACGATTTTACTTGGGTTTAGTTAATTTATATTTTATTTTTGTACTAAAACAGGAAAAAACCCAGTTTTATGATTTTTAGGAAAATCTGCACCAGGTAAAAAAAGGTTTTCTGATTACGTGTATTGAAATTGAACCCAGTCAAAAAAATTGGTGTGTGTGATTCTTTTCGCATTTTCCAGACGGGAAATTGAAATTTTATTTTTACGCCTAAAAATAACGGTACCTGCCATATGACCTTTTAGGAAAGCTTATTTTTTCCCAAAAAACGGCTCCAACGATTTTGATTTCTGAGGATTTTTTTGTTGGTATTAGCTATTATCTAATCAGAACCAAGTTTACCGAAAAAGTCTATTAACGGTACATTTCATTAACGTTTTTTTTTAATTTTTGGCTTTCTTGGTAACGGCTCTTTGGATTTCTGTCAGATTTTTTATTTGAGAAGATTTGGATAGCAAAATTAATTCTGCATATCAAAATTTTGAATAACTTTTTTTCTAATTAAAATTAATTTTTGAATTTTTTTTTTTGAAAAAATCAATATTTTTAAAACTAATCAAAAAAAAAATTAAAAAAAAACTAAAAATAAAAAAACAGGATTTTATCAAAATCCGTCCTAACATTTTCGAAATACTTTCTTTCATAAATTCGTTATTATACAAGACGTGTGATGGCATATTCCATATTTACTAAAAACCGTTAAGGGTTGTGGTTTTGACACTATTTATAAGTTCAGAACGTGTTATTTTTGTACGTAAATGTTACTTGTTTCAATCAAAGATCTTGCCTTCCAATAAGATTAAAAACATAAGAGCAATTACGTGCGACCCAGTCGTGCCCATTTTTTTCGAAAACTTTTGTATTTTTAATAAATTTTTTTTTTGAAAAATCAAAATTTTGAAAACGGGTAAATGATTTTTTTTATTTTTGTTTTTGTATGTTAATTTTGTGCTTAAGTTTGTATTCTTGAATTATTTTTTTTAATTGTTTTAAAAAAAATTGTTAAAAAAAACGTTTTATTTAAAAACCTCTCCTACAAATTTGAAAAAAAAAACATTTCTTAAAGAAATAAAATGGCGTTTAAATTATTTCTTACTTACTTACTTAGGACGCGCTACAGTTCGGGACGAACCTGGGCCTCAACCAACATGCCTCTCCAGCCAGCTCGGTCTTTGGCTAGCTGCCTCCAGTTTTGCACTCCAAGTTTCCATTCGCTCTACATGACCTAGCCATCTTAAACATGATATGCGTATTTTTTTGACCAGGTCAATGTCGCTGTACAGCTCGTATAGTTCTTGGTTAAGACTTCTCCTCCAAAGCCCGTTAACGCAGATAGGGCCAAAAATCCTCCGAAGAATCTTACGCTCGAAACGACTAAGTATATCTTCATCCGCTTTAGATAGAGTCCATGCCTCGGCGCCATAGAGCAGGACTGGGATGATTAGGATCTTATACAGAGTCTCCTTTGTCTTTCGGGAAAGAGCTTTGCTACTCAATTGCCTTCCTAGCCCATAGAAACAGCGATTGGCAAGAGTAATTCTTCGCTTTATTTCTGACGCGATGTTGTTATCAGATGTTATAGCGGATCCAAGGTACACAAAGTCCCTAACTACCTCAAGGTTGTACCTGTCTATTGTGATGTTTTGTTCAATCCGCCGGTGTTGTGTGTCCCTTTTTGTGGACAGCAAGGACTTCGTTTTGGCCTCATTGACTGCTAGTCCCATCTAAGCCACTTCAGCTTCAATGCTAGCAAACGCTCCAGTGACAGCTCGCCGAGTTCTGCCAATGATGTCTATGTCGTCAGCGTATGCTAACAATTGCACAGATTTGAAACTATTTGTCCCACTACAATTGAATTGCGATTTTCTTATATATAGGCGATATTCAGGAGACTAATTCCTCTATAGTTGGCGCAGTCTAGAGGGTCTCCTTTCTTGTGGATCGGCCAAACGATGCTGAGGTTCCATTCATCAGTCATACTTTCTTCTGACCAAACTTTAGAGATGAGTTGGTGTATGCACTCCACCAGGTCATCTCCGGCCGCCTTAAAAATTTCGGCGGGTAGTCCGTCGGGTCTAGCAGCTTTGTTGTTTTTTAGTTTAGATATTGCTATCCTTACTTCATTTTGGTCAGGTGGACGGAAGTTTTGTCTGTCATCATCCATGTTGAATGGTTTATTCTGCCTGACAGCGTTGTTCCTGGAGTAGCATCTTTCAATATCTTCGATCGCGCGCTTCTCATGCTCTCTCTTTTTCTATTGGAGAAGCCGGTGTTCTTTCCGTCTTTTCTGCTCGTAGAGCTCGCGAGCAGCTATCGTGCAGCGCCGCTTTATATGCTTCTTGTTTGGCTGCATGGGCCTGCCTGCATTCGTCATCGAACCAGAGGTTTCGTGGTAGTGGTCTGGTGAAACCTAGCACATCAGTTGCGGTATCTCTGATAGCTTGTTGGCAGTGTTGCCACTGCTCTTCGGCACTTGATGCTGGCGGTACTGGATTTCTTCAGAGGTTACGGGATATTCGATCGGCATAGGTTCTGGCGGTTTCTTGCGATTGCAGCTTTCCGACGTCATACTTCCTCACAGTATTACTCCGTTGTTGTGGAGTTCGGGTTATTCGCATTCTTACCTTTGCTGCAACAATGTAGTGATCCGAGTCGATGTTAGCTGCTCGGAAGGTGCCAACATCCAAGATACTGGAGGCGTGTCTTGCATCGATCGCAACGTGATCAATCTGATTGACGGTACTTTGATCTGGGTGTCGCCAAGTCCCTTTGTGTATATCGAGATGAGGAAACCGTGTGCTTGCAATGGTGACGTTATATGCCGCTGCGAAGTCAATTAGCCTAAGTCCGTTTTCAGACGTCGTGTACTGTAGGCTATGTTTTCCGACAGTCCTACCAAAGATTTCCTCTTTATCTATTTTGGCGTTAAAATCGCCTAGTATGATCTTAACGTCGTAATTAGGGCATTGCTCATAGGTTTTGTCGAGGAGCTCGTAAAAGTCATCCTTGGTGGCGTCATCTTTGTCCTCTGTGGGGGCATGAGCGCATATTAGGCTAATGTCGGCGAATTTAGCCTTGATACGGATTGTCACAAGTCGCTCACTTACGTGTCGAAAGCCCAAGACTTCTTGCCTAAGTCTACCGCTTATGACGAATCCGCATCCAAATAAACGCTGTGGTCTTCTTGCACAATCACCGTAGTACACATCACAGTTTTTCATCCTCCTTTTCCCGGCCCATCCCATCGCACTTCCTGGATGGCAGTAATTCCTGCTCTGTAGCAGTCTAGGGCCTCCGCTAGTTGTTTGGCTGCACGTGATCTGTTAAGAGTTCTAACATTCCATGTGTAGCTATTTTAATTGTAGGTATTTTCATTGTCATTTCTCCCCTAAAAACATATCTTTTAAATCCAGTTTTGCCTGAAACTAGCATCTCGCATCCAAACAAATTCAAAACGAATTAAAACTTCAAATTTAAAGTTGCAGTGGCTCGCAGCTTAAATGTCAAAAGGTACAAATCGTTTAAGTCGTTTCCGAGAAAAAATAAGTTTTCCTTCAACGATTATATGACAGGTGCTGTTATCCTTAGCCCTAAAAATACAAGCCCTACTACGAGGAATGCCAGAAGTACCATTCATACCAAATTTAAAGTAAATCAGATCACTTAAGCCATTTAGCCATTTATCAAACTAATCTATCCACATAAATAATAAATTGCACGACTGGATCGCATGTACTTGCTTTTATGTGCGGTAACAGCGCCAAATAAAATTTGAAAAATATAAGCTTCTAAGTTTTTATTCGATTTTTTGTGACTTTGATTGTTGTAAAAAAGCACGTAAAATAGTTTTTTCAGCGGAATAATTTAGACGCCATTTGATTTCTTTAAGAAATGTGAAAATTTGAGATTTTTTTCAAAATCGTAAAAAATAAAAAAATAATTAAAAAAATGCAAACTTAAACAGAAAAATAACATACATTAAAAAAAATCTAAACTATTCGAAAATGTTTTGACATGATAACGTCTTATAAATCGATGATAAGACTCATTACTCATGCTAACCGCGATAATGTGGTTCTTTCAACCAAAATCGATCGCAAGCACCAGGCGATCATGCAAAAGAACAGGCGCAAATTCCCAAAATAATTCCACTCAAATTCGTAAAGAACAAGTAGAGAAAAAGAAATACAAAATAAGCGGAGTTTTGTTAAAGTAAAAAGTGGGTGTAGATATTGGTGTGTGTGTGTGTGTGGATTTAACGAGAGGGTTTATCGGTGTGATTTAACGGGCTGTATGTTGGTGTTGCTGCCATCAATGTTTTCTTATGACGTTATCACGTAAAATTATCGTCCGTAAACCGACTTTACAGACAACCAACTCTTTTTTTTATATTAAATTACTTTGGCTATCTACATCTTCCCGGATATCAAATCTGATAGTTATCGGTTAACCGGTTCTCGAGAAAGTCGAAGACAAAAAAAACTAACTCCTATGGGGGGGACTGTTTTTAGCCCACTAACTTAAATTTTGTTCTTCACCAAGGCACAATCCACACCTGAAAAGGTATACTGATTTTATTTCATACAAATTCTTGGAGCCGTTTTCGAGACAAATTAAGGTTATATGACAAGTACGGGTAATATTTGAGCTAAAAAAATTAAAAAAACCTGTAGAATGTCAAAAAAACCTTAAGTCTAAATTTGGAGACGATTGGCCCAACCTGTCAAAAATACAATCGTACTGACAGACAGGCAGAATTTTATTATTTGCACCGATTTTGACCGGACTTTCGCTGGCAGATAGGTGGTGTTGTAGGGAATAATTAAGGCTATTTTAATTACCCTTAGGTCGCGCTGGGGTCTTTTTTTTTTAAATTCTTATTAATGGACCTATTTTCACGGGACTTTCACCAGCAGATAGCTAATGTTGTAAGTAGTAACTAAGGATATTTTATGCATATACATATTTTCATATCAACAATATTAAATGTTGTTTGTGTATTAACACAATTACGTTGCTGGTTTTTAGTTACTGTTGGACCCGATATATAGCGCTATTTTCGGGATCCAGGAAATGTATGGTATAGACGAGCAATGCTGGTAGGTCAGCTAGTAAATAATAAAATAATACATTTTGTTTCAAAAAAACTAAGTATAAAAAAAAGGATTTTATCAAAACCGGTCTTACAATTTCGGAAATACTTTTTTATGTTATTATTTAAGACGTGTGGTTAGGATGGCGTACTCCATTTTACTAAACACCAGTATTGTAGTTTTGACAATTTATAAGTTCACAGTGTTATTTTTCTTCGTAAAAGATCTTTCCTTCCAAAGTGATTAGCCAACTAAGAGCAATTATATGTTCTGTTCTTGATATAATTTCAAAAGACTAACATACCTAAATAGCTAACCTTATTTTTTAATCTTTCAGCAATGAACATAACCACTAAATGGAGGAATATTCGAGACGTCTTTATAAGATCAATAAAAAAAAGAGCAACAGACAGAAAAATGAAAAAATACATGTACCATGATCGGCTTTCTTTTATGCTTAAACTTTACAAGTCATACATTCGGCCTGATAGCCCAATTGCATCAGAAGATGATTATTCCAATTTGGAAGCCATAAGGGTATTAAGAACAGGCAACCGAAGCTATAGCTATGACAACGATCAAGAAAAATCATCGAACAACAAACAAAAGGCATCTAGTGCGTCCCCTGAAGAGGAAATATTGACAATAAAGACTGAACCGAATGATATTGACGATCTAACAAAAGATGAAATTGGAGCATATTCGAGAACAAAGAATGTAACCATTTTTGATGATGAAGACGAAAGAACGACCAACTCATTAAATCATGATGTAGAAAGTGAAAATGGCTTTCATAGGCAAAATGAGGAGGCACAACCATGCACCATAGCTTTTAATCAATCAACTTCTGATAGAAATTTGGAAAATATAGCTATCTTGCGTCCTGATGAAGATGAAGCTTTTATGATTTCTATATTGCCCGCATTATCAGATATGAACCTTGATGAAAAACTAGAATTTCGTTTGGCAGTGCTACAAAAAATCTGTGAAATAAGGAGTAAAAGGCGCAGTACTCCATTTAACTGAAACTTAAGTACAAAATAAATATTTTCAATTCGATTCATTGTTTGTTCTTTGGAAGGCTAGAGTTAATAGCTCTATTCGATAAGACCTAATGCACTGAAATCCTTTCTTATATATATCATGTTTTTACATTTGTATATATCTTAAAGCAGACAATGCGAAAAAAAACAAGAAAGACAAAAGGACAAGAGGAAATAGAATAAAATGTGCCGAAACTTATGTTTGAACTGGAATTTGAAGTTTTGGTGGATTTTGTTTTTCTTCTTGATAATTATTTGTTACAATAATAAGTTTCTCAGTGGAGTTTAAACCAATTTTTTTTCGAAAATTTAGGGTTTAACTTGTTCAGTTTCACAATGAAAAATTTAATTAACTTCCAGTTAACTTTGAAGCTGTTTGAGAGGTTCTGTTGCAGATGGATTTTTTTGGTATATATGTATTTATTGGAAATCCGTACCTTTGTACAGGAAAAAAAATTGCACGATTGTATCACACATACTTGTGCGGTCACAGCATAACATTTGAAAAATATTAAGGAAACAAGAAAAAAAGTTTGTATTTGATTTTTGTGACTTTTGAGTTTTTAGCGAAATAATTTAAAATTCCTTTTAAAAATATGAATTTCTTTCAAAATCGTAGGAACTGTTTTTTTAACAACTTAAAAAAATTCAACAACGCAAACTTAAGCTCAAAAACAACTTAGATTTGAAAAAAAAAACAAAACTAATACTAGGAGATCCCACCATACAACGATACAGCCAGCCAGCTGCTTAATGGATGAAAATTATTTTATATCAAATATAATAAGTCCAGTAATATATTGCAAATAGGTTGGCTGAAAAATTCCTGTCAAGGATAAAAATGCATTTTTTTAACAATACACTTTTTTGTTTATTAGACAAATTACATACCAATTGAAATTAAACCGCTGGGTGCAGATCGTTGATGGTGGGATCTATAATTCACCCGTTTTCAAAATATTGATTTTCAGGATTTATGTACTTTTGCATCAAAATAATCCCTGTTTTGAGTTTATGATCGCTTCAGAATCAAAAATTAAAATTTTCAATGATGAGTTTCAATGGTAGCTATAACTGGCCCCTGGCAGCACATTTCTTCAATATCAGCTTTTTATATGTGTAGATTTGTTATTTTATTCCATTTTTTTATTAATTTAATAAATGATACAAAAATATTTCTTAAAAATCTAATCAAAAACAATTTAACGTTTTTGTTCGTTTTTAGGGGCGGTTTTAAATTTCGAGACCAATGTATTCAATATTCGTGTTAAAAAAATCTATAATTTATTGTTATGTTTTAACTCTGCTATAATGAACATTAGTAAATATCTAATTTTATCGATTAAAAATATCCATCCTTGAATTCATGTCTGAATAAAAAAACGTTTTACTACCCTTCTGAAGTCTGAAGTTCCTCTTCTAGAAATTCGACAGGAAAGCCATCAATGCATTCCTATAACATTTTTCTCCTTCCTCGCCGGTACGAGCGAGATAGATTTGCCACGCGAATCTTTTCAAAGCGATCTTCTTGCGTTTCTTGTATGTGGGACGCCGATTTTTGATGATTGCGTAATAACGTCCCAGTAATAAATCTTTGATCGCACACACCACATTTATACGGTTTAATACCGGTATGACCAAGAATATGCCGATTTAATTCATTTCTTTGAACAAACGTCCTATCGCAGTGAACGCACTTGTATGGACGTTCGCCAGTATGCACCAGCGTGTGGCGGGATAATTTGCTTTTTTGAGAAAAAGCTTTACCACAAGTCTCACAAATGTACGGCTTCTCACCGGTATGAGTGCGCTGGTGCCGTTTAAGATCATATAGTTCTACAAATGACTTTTCGCACACATCGCATTTGTAAGGTTTTTCGCCAGTGTGCCGACGAATGTGCAGGGACAGGCTCGATTGAACATAACTATCACCGCAGTAGGGGCAAATACCATACTTTTTATCTCTGAGCTTTACATCGTCTTTTTCGTGTTTTGTCAGAATGTGTTTCTCAAGGTTTACTTTCTTGATGAAAGTTAAATCACAATGGTCACATGTGAAAATGTGTTTACTTTCTTGCATTAGGGGTGCAGGGACTTGTATTTTTCCAATTTCTATGTCTAATTCAGTTTTAATACCAAGCTCATTTGTTTCTATTTCTGCACTCAAACTGCAATGAAAGATACAATTATTTTTTAGAATTTAGATTTCAAAAACAATTGATAGACCTACCTTCTTCTTAGTTTCCTATTTGTTTCCTGAATCATTAGCAATGATGATTTTGAGTTGAGGTGAGAGTATTTGGATTTCTCTTCACGGTTTTTAACTTTTTCTGTAACTATAAATCACACAAACTAGTAAGTGATTTACAAAAATACAAAAAACTACTTTAAATTTCATTTATAACAAATTAAACTTTGCAGACAAACCAATTCCATTGGATTTCTCATATTTTTTATAGTTCTATAGTAGTTGTGAATTTATGGATTTCTGCTAGAAAATCCAAACTGGTATAATGAACTATTAAGTACTCTTATAGAAAAATAATCAACTCGTCTTAAAGTCTTAGTTCAAAAACATTCCAAATTCGTGTTGTTCGGCTAAAAAAGAACCCCTTAATTTCACGGTACGTCCGAAATTTCCCTAAATTTCACGGTACGTCCGAAATTGGGCTTAAGGGTGAACTGATGAGCATTCCTTGCGAGACGCGTATTACGGGCTAATTCGAGTGAACATTTTTTTATAAAAGAAACGATAAAGTAAGAAAAGACATGAAATATTGCGACGGTGTTGTTTCAGCGGCAGATCTATTTCCTATCAATCTTAACGTTTGATTTGTATTCTATCAGGCAGGTGAAGCGATGTTTGCGAAGCACCTGCCCAGAGGTAAGAGTTATACTCAAGTTTAGGGCGCATAAACGGTTTATAAATTGTAGCCAGACCAGAAAGAGAAAAATACTTCTTACACCGATACAGAAAACCGATCTCAAATATATGGTCGTTCCAACGGAGGTCGTCGTTGACACACATACCGAGTACTGAGCTTTTTGGTTTCTTCGATGTAAGTGCCATTAATGGACAATGGCATTGGGGGTATGTTCAACTTTAACGACAGAAGACAGCATTGAGTTTTCGAAGCATTAAACTCCACACCATTCCTATTACCCCATTTGACAATGGTGTATAAATCGCAGTTTAATGAGCTTGACATACGGTACCATTGCAATTGTACGTCCGAAGGCGAAGTACGTGAATTTTTTTAACGAATATGAAACAGAGTAGAAGTGAGGGAGGAAGTGCGATGGGATGGGCCGGGCAAAAGGAGGATGAAAAACTGTGACGTGTACTACGGTGATTGTACAAGAAGACCACAGCGTTTATTTGGGTGCGGATTAGTCATAAGCGGTAGGCTTAGGCAAGAAGTCTTGGGCTTTCGACACGTCTCATCTCGATATACACAAAGGTACTTGGCGACACCCAGATCAAAGAACCGATCACGTCAACTAGATTGATCACGTTGCGATCGATACAAGACACGCCTCCAGTATTTTAGATGTTCGCACCTTCCGAGCAGCTAACATCGATTCGGATCACTACCTTGTTGCAGCCAAGGTAAGAATGCGAATAACGCGAACACCACAACAACGGAGTAATACTGTGAGGAAGTATGACGTCGGAAAGCTGCAATCGCAAGAAACCGCCAGAACCTATGCCGATCGAATATCCCGTAACCTCTCAAGAAATCCAGTACCGCCAGCATCAAGAGCCGAAGACCAGTGGCAACACTGCCAACAAGCCATCAGAGATACTGCAAATGATGTGCTAGGTGCATGAGAAGCGCGCGATCGAAGATATTGAGAGATGTTACTCCAGGAACAACGTGCGGAAGTTTTACCAACAGGTAAAAAGAACGTGCCAAGGAAAAAAACCCGCACAGAAGCCTGTAGAGATAGGAATGGAAACCTCGTAGTAGAGTCACAGTCGGTGCTGAGTACATGGAAGGACCATTTCTGCAGACTGTTAAACGGCGATGGAGACCAAAATCCCGCTGTCAGGCAGAATGAACCATTCAACATGGACGATGACAGACAAAACTTCCGTCCACCAAAATGAAGTGAGGATAGCAATATCTAAACTAAAAAACAACAAAGCTGCTGAACCCGACGGACTACCCGCCGAACTTTTTAAAGCGGCCGGAGATAACCTGGTGGAATGCATACACCAACTCATCTCTAAAGTTTGGTCAGAAGAAAGTATGCCTGATGAATGGAACCTCAGCATCGTTTGCCCGATCCACAAGAAAGGAGACCCTTTAAACTGCGCCAACTATAGAGGAATAAGTCTCCTGAATATCGCCTACAAGATCCTCTCTGCCGTACTATGTGAACGCCTGAAACCTTTCGTCAGCAACCTGATTGGCCCCTATCAGTGTGGTTTCAGACCAGGAAAGTCCACAATCGATCAAATGTTCACTCTACGGCAGATCCTGGAAACTACCCAAGAATTCCAAATCGATACCCATCACCTGTCTATCGATTTTAAGGCCGCCTACGATAGTATTTATAGAGACGAGCTAAACAGAGCCATGTCAGGTTTTGGCATCCCCACAAAAATCGTCCGACTGTGCAGGATAACTCTCGCTGCTCCGTCAAAGTTGGTACGGACCTCACAGAAGCTTTTGACGTCAAAAAAGGATTCCGACAAGGTGATGCGCTATCGTGCGATTTCTTCAACTTAATACTTGAAAAAATTATAAGAAACTCGCAAGTCAATTGTAGTGGGACAATTTGTTTCAAGTCTGTGCAATTGTTAGCATACCCTGACGACATAGACATCATTGGCAGAACTCGGCGAGCTGTCACTGGAGCGTTTACTAGCATTGAAGCTGAAGTGGCTAAGATGGGACTAGCAGTCAATGAGGCCAAAACGAAGTACCTGCTGTCCACAAAAAGGGACACACAACACAGGCGGATTGGACAAAACATCAAAATAGACAGGTACAACTTTGAGGTAGTTAAGAACTTTGTGTACCTCGGATCCGCTATAACATCTGACAACAACATCTCGTCAGATATAAAGCGAAGAATTACTCTTGCCAATCGCTGTTTCTATGGGCTAGGAAGGCAATTGAGTAGCAAAGCCCTCTCTCGAAAGACAAAGAAGACTCTGTATAAGACCCTAATCATCCCAGTCCTGCTCTTTGGCGCCCAGGCATGGACTCTATCTAAAGCGGATGAAGATATCTTTAGTCGTTTCGAGCGTAAGATTCTTCGGAGGATTTTTGGCCCTATCTGCGTTTACGGGCTTTGGAGGAGAAGGTTCAACCAAGAACTATACGAGCTGTACAGCGACATTGACCTGGTCAAAAAAATACGCATATCACGTTTAAGATGGCTAGGTAGGATGGTAGGTAGGATGCTCCGGCTCGCAGGATCTTCGATTCCATCCCAGAGGGTAGACACAGTCAAGGAAGACCTCGCCTTAAGTGGCGCGCTCAAATGGAGAACGACCTCAACCAACTTGAAGTGCAAAACTGGAGGAAGCTAGCCAAAGACCGAGCTGGCTGGAGAGGCATGTTGGTTGAGGCCCAGGTTCGTCCCGACTGTAGCGCCCCCTAAGTAAGTAAGTAAGACCAATAATCACATATGGGCAATAAAACTAGAAGCAGGTTCATGGATGATTTTTGAAAATAAGCGCGTACAATTGAAATTGCGAGCAATGAAAAGCCCACCCAAATTGAAAATTGTCTTCGTTATTGATATTGCCATTGCCTTAAATATTGCCTGTGGAGACATAGCGTTACTACATACTTTCCTTTCAATTTCCTTTTTTATTTTCATTTCGAAAGTTGGCAAGCTCAGTCAGACTGAACAAAGATTTTAGGCCTTTCTTCTAAAAACTTTAGAAATAATAATTAAAACACCCACATCGGCCTTAATTTAAGGGACAATGTTCTCTCGCATGCCCAACATACTTACATGCTTGAGACAGCTCTCCGCGAGGAAAATCAATCCAATTCAGGGCATTAAAAACGTCGAATACGGTGCGATTCGGCAAGCCTTTGACTCTGTCAACATTAATCCACTACTATCTGACTGGATAAACTGTATGCTCCAAACAAGAATTATAAATTCAGAATTGTGTGGTAAGAAACTTACGGTCAAAACTTTTAAAGGAAACCCACATGGGGGGTTATACTGCTGTGGTCAACGGAATTTTAGTGAAACGAAGTCTTACCGGCGTCAAAGTAGTGGCTTACGCGGATGACATTATCTTAATGTCATCAGGTAAATGTATTCCCACCTTGTGGGAACTTCTGCAAGCTGCAATTGATAAACTCAATAATTGGACCAAGAGCTGGGGACTGGATGTAAATCCGCTTAAGACCGAACTAGTTTTGTTAACAAGGAAACGAAACGTCTCAAACATTAAAAGGATCCGGAACAACAAAATATCTTGGGATAGTATTAGATCGTAAACTAGACTGGAAACAAAATATCAAAGAAAGAGAAGAGAAATCTTCAATAGCTTTTTATACTTGCGTAGAAATTTTGGTAAGAGATAACGTCCTACCCCAAAAACCATTCATTGGATGTACTTTACACTGCCATCATCACGCCAATTCGGACATACGCATGTTTGGTTTGGTGGCATGTCCTTGACAAGGCAATCAATCTCAAATCCATCACAAAAGACTATCGTGTATTGGTACAATTGCCTTAGGGACTGCTACAACCGCAAATTGCTGGCAATAAATTTGCAAACATTTGTAGATTTTCTGCCAACCGTGTACACACCAAATTAACTTTAGGATCTGCAAATTTTTCAGCTCATTGTCACATTGCAATTGTCAGAAAAGTTTAAAACTGGCTTGAATAAAAGTGAAATATAAAAAAATAAGATACATGTACAACAGCGTAGCAATTGCAACTATTTTGACTGCCTATATATTAGAAAGCAGCGATGATGCAACAGCCAAACAGCCCAACAAAAGATGTGCCGTAGGGTATGGACGTAAGATTGGGTGGCCCGTCATGAGCAGGAGAGATTTTACGCAAAATTGATGCTCGAAATGCGAATAGAGGAAGCAGAACTGTATGGCAATTTTTTTAGTTTTGGTGACTCTACATATTCAAAAAAAAAGATACGAATATGCGCAATAGCACGGTGACCGGGTAACTGGCTCAACCACAATGGACTGAAATATTTCAGTATTTTCATCTTCAATGTATTCATCCATATCTAAAAATCTGAAAATAAATGTTCACGTACTTACATTTTCTTTTAAATACCAAAAGCACCTTAAAATTTAGCTTGAAATCTTTGCAAATTTGTCTGTCAATTAATAAATTTGCAAATGTTCTTTAAAATGCATCTGCAAATTTATTCATTGGCAGACTTTTGCAGAAACATCAGAAAATGAAAAAAACTGGTGATCTCCCAATGAATTTTGTGTCATGTGTACACATTGACACATCTGCAAATTAATTTTTCTTCAAAATGATTGATGAACAAATTTTTCGGCAAATTAATTTGATGTGTACAAGGTTGTCAGCTTGCGCGTACACGATTGCCAGATATCTACAAATTAATTGGCACATATTTGTCTACAAATTAGGAGCCAAACAATTTTGCTGCAAATTAATTTGGTGTGTATACGATTGTCAGCCATTCGAGACAAATTTTTCACTGACGAATCCGGCAATATTTGCAGACATGCAATCGTGTACACGTAACTTAACAACTGTAATAAGGGCTATTATGGTCATAAAATCAGAGAACTACATAGGCATTGAAACTCAAACCGATTATACTGTACCTCACTAAGATTTGAAAACGGTGACACTAACAGACTTTCATGCAAGGGAATGCTGAAAAGAAAACCGGGTCATAAACGAAAATTATATCTAATCTCAGTCTTTACAGGTAGTTCTAAGGCAGAAGGAGGGGGTAGGGTCCGGCATCTTCTTGATAAACCTACCAATAAATAAATCTATACAACTGCCAAATTTTAGTAGTGTTTTTTCAGGCAGAAGTGCTCGCAGTAGGCGAAGCTGCAAAGAACCTTTTATATTTTAACCTAAAGAACAAATGATATTTTCATAGACAGTCTCTAATAGCGCATTTCATTCAAGAAAAGATTTGCTCTTTTTGTGAAAAGATTTGATCTTTTTCCATTTCGAGAGTTTCATTGCAAGAAAAAGAGCAAATCTAGATAAAATCTTAACACGAAAGATTTGACCTCTGATGGGTTGGCAGATTTGATCTGAATGCACACACACATGTAAATAGCCTTTCCGTTAAACGTCAAATGGAAAATATTTTGTTATTTGTTGTCCATCAATCCATTAAATATACAAAATAACAAATAAAGGTGTTCTTGAAGTGAGAAAATACAAATATGATATTTTGAATATATCAACTATACATGCCTGGTATTTTTGTGTGTGATATCAAATACTGTGTATGCTTGTCAGTGAATGGCCAATACTAGGATTAAATGATAAAACAAGTTTCATTGAAAAGAGCAAATCTCGATTTTCAGATCAAATCTTTAAAATTTGAATGAAACTCGCTATTAGAGTGCAAAAGATTAACGGCCCGACCCATAGAATCAGTTGCGTCTGGTGTTGCGTTCCGTTGCCTCAGAATTTTACTGTTGCCGGATTGGGGTGTCACAATGAATACGTTGTTTCAAATACACATTTCAACCCTTAGTGCTTGCTTAAAGTGCCTGACGCACCCAATGGATTACTTTAGTACACGTTTATTAATAGGTGTATAAGTGCGTAGTATAAATATTCATAAAATGAAAAAGGTATAGTACCTATTACGCGATATGAGAAATAAGGCAATCTAGGTTTCACCTAGAAAAATATATCAGCTTTCAACTTATTTCGAAGGTGGCTTCAACAGCAGTCGATGGTATCCCTAAAATTCAAAACAAATGTTCAAAAACGCTTGCTGATGCTGAGTAATATCAATTTTTTGAAAACTGTCGAAGTGGGCGGAGGACTAAAGTACAGAATCCATTCGTAGTAAATTCGTAGTTGAAAATCTGCTATGAATTGGTAGATTTTGGTATCACTGAATCCGAACGAAACGGAAATAATTCGTCTTTCTTTACGACAAGTTATTCTTATCGTAGTCAAGTGAAAAACGCCGGCGTAATAAAAATGAAAGAACTGAAAACAATTAACAGAGCTCAAAATGAAAAGTCACTCATTGCGATGCAATAATTGCAACCGCTATGGGATCAATTTTATGTAAATAAAAATAAAAATAAATTAATTCTTTATAATTGGCCCAGTTCTCATTTTTACCGGGTTTCCAATTTCTGTAAAACCCAAAATCCGAACAAACCCAACCACATAGGTTACCTTTCAAAATTCGAAGCAAAAGAGAAACAAGATAGCTGTTCATCACATGTTCCTTTAAGGGCTAACTATAATAGTCGGAAGCTAGTATCAAAACCGACCGTGCGTCTATGCCGCGGAAGTATATGTCAAATGTTCTTCAACACAAACACCATCAGAAGCTGCTGTCAAGTTTTCGTCCGTAGGCAAAACTCATCGAAACTTGACGAAACGGAGCAATCCGCCATTTAGGGCACAAGATACGAATTACTTGTTATCGCTCATTTACAAACGGGCCCGTCCGCGCCATTCCAACCATTATACAGGGTGGGCCAAAAGAAGTTATCCATCCAATGTTGTTTGGTTCTTTTTGAACTTTTAGAATTGGTCAAGTCGAGAAGATGATATCGGCCAAATGGGCGCCGTTACAATTGAATGCCATACGGGCTAGTTTTATGGCATTTTTCATTACTTCAGCGAGAAATTCGGGCAACAGATTCTAGCACTCGTGTCGAATGTTGTCCTTCAGTGCTTCCAGAGTCTCGGGCTTGTTCACGTGACTTCAAAAAACTCCACAAAAAAGTCTGAAACGGTTAAATCGGGCGATCTTGCGGGCCAGTGCAAATTGCCAAAACGAGAGATGAGTCGACCCGAGAACTCCGCCGCCTTCAGAATAGCGGTTCATGTCGGTTCATGTATCGCTCCATGGCTTGTTCACTTGTAATCTGCATCTGTCTAGTCCACAAATGTCAAAACAGATTTGACATTGGCGGTCATTTGCAAAAATGAGAGCATCTTCCAATAGTGTGATTTCTTTTTGCCTACCTTGTAGTAAAGCCTTTTGATTTTCTCCGTTTTCATAATAATGTTTTTAATCAGTTGTGTATCAGCCGCTTTTAACCATGCTAACCTACATATCTGGTTGGATTTGTTGGTTCAAAAAAAAAACACAAGCAAGGTAACCTATTCAAAAGATACGTACGTGAATGTACGCAATGTGAATATGAACAAAATACTACAAAAATATTACATTTGTAATACCTTTACCTATAACTTAGGAACTATCAGAGCTTTTATTTGATAACACAAAACTGGTTTTCCAAAATGTCTCGAACTAAATTTGAGATTACTACGTTTTCCTTTCCAGAGATAGGAACTTACGACACACATGTCACTATTTTCTTTCACCAGAACAATGTTTAAGTGACTTTCATCGGTGTTACGACATGGATGTTTATAAATGATACATCGATTTTTAAAACATCGATGAAGCATCCCTATTGACAATGACAGAAAAGATTATTTACATCTATGTGTGCACTCAGATCAAATCTTCCACTCCATCAGAGATCAAATCTTTCGTGATCTAGATTTGCTCTTTTTCTTGCAATGAAACTCTCAAAATTCAAAAGGATCAAATCTTTTGGCAGAAAGAGCAAATCTTTTCTTGAATGATTCGACATTAGATATGTGTACTGTGCTTCTGACGTAGTAGTCGCAAACAACTGTCACAGGAGCATCATTCTGTTAAGTGAAATGATAAAATGATGTTTTAATTTTTGTCCCAATAGAGCGCCTCGAAAAACGTTAGTATATTAAAATCAGATTTCATCTGTACACGTAAAATGTACAACCTCTCTTATCAGGTTACATTTTTTTGACACTCATTAAAAACATGTATTAATAAAATTTATAAGAATTTATTTCATCCATACACAGTAGCATTTGTCGATTTCAATTAATCCCTAATTCGCTAATTTATCATAATCATCATTAGTTCTCAATGATTTCTAAAACAAACAAACCTTGCCTGCAGCTTGTAAGTTGTAAATTAAAAATAAATCAATTTATCAAATTTCTTGATCTACTTGTTCTAAAACTGCCACCGGTTTTTGGGGTCGCTTGGGCAATGGTGTTGCTCGATATGTTCGCTTTGGATTTGTCACACGAATTTTCTCGAAACGATCACGGTGTTCTTCTTCGTAGTGATCATTAATTTTGCGGTGATTTTTTAGGTTTGTTCCATTTATGAAACGTTCTCCGCATATTCCGCATTGATAAGGTTTTTCACCGGTGTGTCGACGAATGTGTAAATTCAAATCGTTTCTTTGGGCAAACCCTCTATCACATTGTGTACACTTATAAGGACGTTCGCCAGTGTGCACACGTATGTGCCTTACGAGTTGATTTGCTCGTGCAAATGCCCTGGCACAAATCAAACATATATGTGGCTTCTCACCAGTGTGGCAGCGTTTGTGCACAATAAGGTCTTGTCGCCGAACATAGCGCATATGGCACTGGTCACATCCGAAGGGCTTTTCACCAGTGTGTCTCCGTATGTGGACGGGTAAGCTTTTTTGAGGAAAATTGTCGCCGCAATGGGGACATATGCCAAATTTTTCTTGAGGATTTCTAACACCGTCTGCGAGTTCCTTGTGTGCCTTCATGTGATTGATTAAATTTTTTTTACGGGCAAATGATCGACCACACTCATCGCATGCATAATCACGTAATTCCGATTCGGGCTTTACCTTCATTTCTTCAGCTTCCTGTTTAGTCTTACACTCATTGTTAAACGGTTCTACATAGTAATCACTAGCACTGCAATAAAAGATTTTAAATGTATATTTATAGTTCTAATGTTATTTATACTTACTATTCAATTCTAAAGGATTCAAGTATTGGACTTGAGACGGAACAATTTGATTTTACAGATATTTTGTCATCGACTTCTTTCGAATCGAGAATGTTCTCCGAGGAATCTGAAAAGAATGGGTTTGTTATATATTTTTTTTATTGAAAGGAACATTAGTTGCCTGTTTTATAGATATGCAAATGTAGAATAGAATGAGTGTAAAACCTCAATTGTAGCCAGATCCAAATGCTAGGTACGTTCGTCGTGTATTTATTTTTGTTTTTCAGCCGCCGTAGTCACTTCTTCATTTAGTTATCACGACATGATAAACTAAAATTATTTCATCACTTAAGTTTGAGAATATGATATACATAAAAATATATACATACAATTATAGCATTCTATAGAGTCAGATGAAGTACGTCGGGCCCCTGTTGTTGAGCCGACATGATTTATTTTAGTTATAAGTTAGTTTAATACCAATTGTACATAAATTCTAACGAATGCAATAAAAAAAATAATCTAATCTGCGAATTCATACGAATTTTCACGAATTTCTGCTAATTCCTGTTCCCGTACACCAAAAATTCGTAGAAATTCGCAGAAGAGAGAGCTCGTGAGAGAGAAAATAATTTCCCCACCCTGTGAATTTCTGCTCAAAAAATTTGTTAAGGCAGAAAAAAGTAGCAGCCAAATGTCAGTTTGACAAATGAAAAAAGACAATAAATAAATCAAATTTACGACATGTTTAGTAAAAATTGCAGTTATTTTTAAAAGTTTATAAAAAAAAACATAAAAAAGCGCTGGTTCTATGAACTTTCCTATTAATATTGTTAAAAAAGTTTAGGTACCTAATTTAGTTCAGGCAATTGTTACAGAGCAGTGTGAGTTTAAAGATTTAAGAGTCCCCTAAAGCCAGCTGTGTGTAAAAAGTAGTATAGACGAATTGTTGCTGGAAGCACCTACAAAACTACTAATTTTTTTGTTGGCGGAGCTGATGCCACAAATAGTCAAACATTTCCCTTGAAATAATAAACAAAACATTTTAAAAATCGTTTCGCAATAATTGTTAGTTTCCACCAATCTTTTGACGTTTAAGTAGTGATGCTGGAACATCCGACAGATTGTGAAAAATATCGAGTACATCGATAGTTTAAAAAACAATCGAACGACTATTGATAGTTTAACTAATTCAACTTACACATTTCGAGCTTGAACAAGAGATGGAACCCTGTTGGAAGAGCAAATACTATATGATTAAACGATTATCAGATTTTCGACTTGAGCTTGATAAAGCTATGAGAGAGTGTCCAAAAGCTCTTGCTGCACTGACAGCTAGGCGATAGATGAAATCTTGCAGCTTCCTGATTGCTTTGAAATTGCGAACACAACAATATCCAGCGAAAAATACGTACAAATTTCCTTAATCATTCCTCTTACAAGAGGAATATCCGCAGTTGATAGCGTTATATGTGAAGGTTGTAACTGTTGAAAGCAGGGATGTACTTAAAAAGTTAACTGATATTAGCTTTGTTCGATGAGCCCTGAAATCACCCAGGGGTCGTCACAACTCGTTTTTTGAGATATCTCAACGCGTCCTTAAAAGTAAATTCTCTGT
This sequence comes from Platycheirus rosarum, assembly GCA_963971375.1. Lineage (NCBI taxonomy): Eukaryota > Metazoa > Arthropoda > Insecta > Diptera > Syrphidae > Platycheirus > Platycheirus rosarum. The sequence continues at coordinate 29,350,341 of OZ020509.1, read as the reverse complement.
TTTTTGAAACCTGGAGGTCGCCATGAAGTCAGCCTGAAGTCGATCTTGGTATTTTGCTAGGGCGACTTTAGGTAACGATCAGCTGTTGTATACTGACATTAGCTGTCAATTTGTGATTTTTGTTGATTTGCTGCAGGTAAGTTGTTAATTCGTATTTGCAAATACAAATTTATCGCAAATGTGAATTCAATTCATTGTTTTTAATTTAATTCAATAATTAAATAAAAAAAGTGTAGCTCTTCCAAAATGTGACTCTCGCTGACTTCTAAAGATTGGACACACACTTAAGAAACGGAAACAATATTCCTTGGCTTTTAAGTTACACAAATTACAAAACTGGACGAAACTTTCGTTAAATGGTGTTCAATTATGATAAATGAGTTTGCATCTAGCTTCAAAATTAAACGAAATATCTTTGTAGCTGAAACAATCTTGGAATTAATTTTTGTCACACAAGTTGAAATTTAGTTGGCTATATAGAATTCTGCATCATCTGCAGCGATGTTTTGCCATATCCTCAACCACCAGTCCTTGTGGGATTCATAGATTTTACGACTGCATTGAATATGTTAATTTTGTCGGTGTTGATTACCAAGCCCCATTTATTGCAGTAGTCTACAAGACGGTTTATCATTAGTTGCAGAGTTACTGCTGATTCAGACAATAAGAGAAGGTCATCAGCATAGAGCAAAACATTAATTGTGATGTCTGCAATTCGAACTCCTCCTAGGATGCAAGTTTCGATATCATTTATAAAGAGAGCAACCAGAAGAGAGCTCAGAAGACATCCTTGTTTAATTCCAGTATCTATCGAACCATTTTTGGGTGAATGAATCAGTTATATTTGGACTTTAGGAGATAGATGAGTTTCTTATGCTTTCCGTTAGATGGTGTGAGAGTGGTGCGTTAGATAGATCAGTTCATGAAAGGTGTATGAAAGGTTAACATCGAAATGGTGGTTGTAGGTTATTAATTTTGAATGATTCCATTTTAATCGGGGTTTCGAGTATAGGGACCTCTGTTGTGGTTCGGGGAGAAATTTCCATTCAACTGCAACTGTCAGTTCGGATCGGAATATTGCTTGCTTAAAACTTCAAATTTATTTATAAGATTTATCCAGTCGTTATTTACGGTGAAGTAGTCAATTACCGATTTTCCTTGGCCACCAATAGAGGTAAAGTGACCTTCGGAGTCAACTTCCGTGCATTCATTTAAAACAATACTGTCAAATCAACAAATCTGTAGCATTTCTAAGAATCTCATTTCATTTTGATTGCAGGTGATATTTTTGGAAGTCCTATTGTTGAAATTTGATATTGCAGGGTTAGAGATAGTCAGTAGTGTTCTAACTTGGTTAGTGCTTATTCTTGCGTTGAGGTCACAATCTTCGGACCATTTTTTCCATTTTGCACAAAAAGATACAATAAACATATCCGGTTTGCCCGAAAACTTAACGAAGATATTATCTTGTATTATGACAAAGTTGTAGTTTCAGCTCTGATGTTTGTATTCCGTAAAGGCATCCACTTGCACGACCCCTTGCATATATTTTGATTGCAGGAATCCAGAAGAACTTATACGCGTTAAAATATTTTTTATACTTATTTGTGTTTTCAGAAGTTACATGTGTTTCAAAAATAAAAAATATTTCAAGTTTTAATAAATTTAAAAAAAATTACGAAAAATATGCCCTAATACATTATTGAAATAAAATTATAAATACTAAATGAGCTGACAGGGGTTAGAACTCAAGTGCGATATAAATCAATATGTGCTACTTCCAAATTCAAATGCATTGACTGCAGGTAGCTTTAATGTTTACGATAGCGATGAGTATAGCAAGGCGTAAGTTTCAATTTATGTTTTGAATCAATTTCAATTTACGGTCCGAGTCATATGCCAAACTCTTCTTATTCTCACATTCGTTTAGTATTATTTTTCACTAGCAACTAAAGGCGGAAGTATGTTAATCAAGATCTAGCAATATTCGTAACAAAGTATACATGCGTCTAGGAGTCATTAAATAAGATAAAACATACAAATACATAAATGGTAATTTCATACAAATAAATAAATTTAGTGGTTCTCCGTAAGGAGTCAAGGCCTAGTGACTTATACTCTCAACCATTCCTGTGTGTGTGTTCATAATCTGCAAGAATGGGAGGGACCTACAATTTACCGCCAAGTCCGATCGGCTACATGACATGCACTTTTTCAAGAAAAAAATGTACTCTTGGAGGTTTTGTCAGTTCCTTGCAGAAACAGTACCCCGAAAAAGGTGGCTCTGACGCTTAGCAGTCCGACAAACTCACTAAGTATTTAAACCTAAAAAAAATTGTTCTTGATCTTGTTTGACGCTTGAACGTCAAAGGAAAACATGGGCCAATTTTAAACGGCAGTGGAAGTGGTTATATTTTCATTTTTAAAAAGTAATTAAGACGTTTTGCGTTCACGTTTTGGGCCTACGATTAGCTGCCTGATTCTAACTGTTCAATTCAACCAAACATTTTTTTATTTTATTTTGTTTTTATTTATATTCTTTTGTTCACTTCTTCCATTTTATCTATATAAAATAATTCTTACTACTAAAGCACTCTCCTAAGCTAACTAACTAATCCCAGCTCTTCCTCGATACATTCATATTTCAAAACCGATTCTTTGTCGCTGTTCAAATTAAGCGGATCCATTCCAGCTAATTTTGTCCTCCAACACGGCCTGTGGGGATTTGTAACACGAATTTTTTCATAACGATCTGCTCGAGGATCTTCTTTATAAAAATGTTTGGCTACTCTCTGATGGTTCTTTAGCGCAGTCCCATTAATGAAGCCCTCATTGCATATGCCGCATTTGTATGGCTTCTCACCGGTGTGTCGACGAATATGTAAATTCAAATCATTTGACTGTGCGAATGCTTTGCTGCATTGCGTACATTTGTACGGACGCTCACCAGTATGCACTCGAATATGTCGGGCAAGTTTATTCGGGCGCGAAAAGGCTTTTCCACAGGTATTACATAAATGAGGCTTTTCCCCGGTATGCGACCGTTTGTGTATCATAAGATCCTGAGATCGCGGATATCCTTTGTCACAAAGGTCGCATTTGTACGGCTTTTCGCCAGTGTGACGTCGTATATGTATTATTAAACTAGCTTGGGGAAAACTCTCGCCACAAAAAGGACAAAGGCCGTGTTTGTATTTGTGTTTTCTTGTATGTTCACCAACTTCTTTGTGCGTTATCATGTGTCGAAGGAGATTATCCTTCCTTGTGAAGCTTCTTTCACATTGACCGCATTGAAATGAATTAGGGCTTACGTGTGATTTTTTATGTCGTTCTAACGTTTCTCGTTTGGAAAATACTTTAAGACATGTTGGACATTGAAAATTCCGATTGTTAAATTCCGTGTGTATCTTATCCTTTTGCATGATGACTTCATGTTCCTCTTCCTTAGAGTTAAGGTCACTGAAAATATATTGAATTTTAATATGACTTTGGTTTCATTGTTATAAATTTTACCCATTGAACTCATCAAGCGTTTCAACTACCATTGATGCATGATCTCCTGTCTCAGATTTGATTGATATATTCTCCAAGATTTCACGATCAACAAATGTTTCATATTTTTCAGAAAAATCTGGTATACAAAAAATACAACAGTAGCTACTTTTTTAATTACTGGCTATATACAAAAAAAGATCTATTGGCCAAATTTATATTTAAGTAAAAGAGACAACGTCTCTCAATTGAATGCCCACAGCTTTTCATCAACAATTTATTTATTGTTTGTTCGAAGTCCCATTAGGATTTAGGATGATCGAGCCATAAATGACTGGGCTGGTCTTTGGTCCTATGTGTATACATACACGATGATCGGAGGAACAACAACGAAGTGCATGGGTTTTATCAAATGGCTAGTAAAAATGCTAAGATTTCAACGTTTCATATAGTTATGTGATGATATAAAGCGGATGGACGCCAATGTTCCACTAAAAAAAACCCCAAGGCTCCGGTGCGGCATGAAAGTTTAAAGACCGCATAGGGCGCATAGAAATTAGTTACCCGGCTAGCTGAAGAAGTTTGTCAGCCAAGATTTACTGCCGATGCGACGTTAAGTAAAGTATTTTCTAGGGGTCATTTGGACGAATATTTTTGACAAATTTGAATTTATTTATTTTGACAAATATTTATTATTGTTGTTGTTTGTTTATTTTATAGTTTTGGAAATAACATGAAACAATTGAAAAATAAATGATCACAGTATACACACTAAAAAAAAAAAATTGAAATGCTAAGTCTGTGGACCACGGACCAAAAAACATGATAGCAACGTCCCAGAATCAAGTCAAGTTTCAGCGGTTAGATATATGAAACTAACAGTTAAGGAGGCGAAAACAAAGTGTATTTGTAAACAAGAATGGTCAAAACAGAGTAAGAGACTTTGTATAGTTGGATTAGGTAATACAACTGTCAACACCACCACAGAATTAAAAAAAAAGATGTTTCTTCATGCTTTGAAGCCATTTGGAAATTAAAATAACAATGGCATAAACATAAACTTTATTAAAAGCGAGCTTTGGAGTTTGGATTTCAAAGGGTGGAAACGTGTGTTGGTACAAGAACCCACAAATCACCCCTGTCTATGAACTCCTACTCTCACCTACACGTGGTGATCATCGGGTGCCTAGTACCTCAACTGCAGATTGGGTTCCAACCCCTTTGGAAGGTTGTTGGTGGCAGCAAACGAGAGAGGGGGAAGGGGTGTTACCAATAAGGCACTACTTTTTGCATCCAGGCGGCAGTGGAAGAATTCTCTAGATGGAATCAACGGTGGCGTCTACAGTTCCAGTCAGGCTGAACTACTTAGTGAACACCTTATCCGGCTCTTCGTCCTTGGAGTCACAATAAGGACCTGGCCCTCCAGGCTGGGGGTTTTGACTTCAGGGTAACTTCCCGGCCATGTTAAAAACTACAAGTTGCGAAGCAACCACAAGCTTCGGATACGGACGTATTCACTGGTGACAAACTTTGCAAACGAATTAAGGACAACGAATTTTGGATATGTACGTGAAATGTTAGGTTTTGTGGTACGGATTCAGGCTAATTGACTTTGCTGCGGGTGAAATATTGTAATAACTATAGTAACAAGTTCCCACACCTCAAAATTCACAAAAGGGATATGGAGATACCCTGATCAATCCACTGTGAACCAGGTTGACCACATTGCCATAGATGCAAGGCACTACTCCAGTATGCTGGATGTCCGAATTTTCCGAGGGGCAAACATTGACTCGGGCCACCACCTCGTTTTAGCCAAGGTACGACTGAGGACATCCCGACTAGAAGAATTCTTGCCAATCGCTGCTGCTTTCCGCTTAGATGGCAATTACGTAGCAAAACCCTCTCTCCGGCAAATAAATTGTCCCTTTATAAGACCCTCAACATCCCAGTCCTGCTCATGCAGACGCATGGACATTGTCAAAAGTCGACGAGGACGCCTTAGGTTGCTTCGAAAAAAAAATTAAGTGATTTTTGGTCCCGCATGCATTGACGGTGAGTGGAGAAGGAGATACGACGAAGATACAGCGGCCCTTCCTTAGCAAAATACTAACTGCCCTATTATGACTCGCGAGTTATGCTACCAACATTAAAACACTGAATGTGCTATGTCAATTTGTTGTTGAACGTCAAAAACTTCAATTTGTATTTGAAATAGTGTATAGCTTGCACCAAATCATTTGACCAATGAAAAACTTTCTCTTTTTAACACTACGTTCGTTTTTGAGTGAGAATTTCTGGTGTCACTCAAAAAGCCAAGTAATCAAAAATAGAAAGTATGAATGATTTTTGAAGAACGGCGCAGTAAGGCAGGGTAAGGTAGGTACTCAACAATGTTCTGGTACAAATCATAAAGACAACAACCTTAAAGTGAATTGCAACCATTGAACCTCAGATCAGCAAAATAATTTCCGACTAGAAAGATTGTTGAAACCAAAAATCTTTTATGTACCAAGGTGTACAAATTTTCAACTCGTTTCCCAGAATTATTGAAGATGGCACAAACTTCCATCGATTCATGAGACTCGTCATCAATTTAACAAGTTAAACTGTCAATAGATGTATTTAAAGCTAAAGAAAAACAACCAAGATGAAAACAACAAATGGCGTTCAAAGCTACATCGAAATGACCAAAAGAGAAAAAATAAACGAAGCAGCAATATTTTTCTACTTTTCTTCGAATCCCTACTCATTTCAAACTTTGAAGCCGACAGTAGTCTCAGCTGGAGCCTTACTCATAACTCTAATGACAATTAATATGTCAATAACACTGACAAATTTAATGAATTAAAAAAAAAACTGACATCACAACATCTTGACAACAAGAAAAATGAAGAAGCACAGGAAACCATGAAGTATTGAAATTTGTAAAAGAGGCCCTGAGGAAGACGAAGATACATACCGGCGTCGGAAAGCAAATGGAATAATTTTATTTTATTGCACAAGGAGTAATCAAAAAAGCCGAAGATGATACACATTATTCACCAATTAAATATTTCCAATTCAACTTGGTCAAATAAAAAATAAATAGAAACCACCATGCCTTCTCTTTATTGACTCTTGCTTGAGAAAAAACACAACTAGATAGAATCACACCGTTTCCAACCATCAGCAACCAGATTTATGGATAGGTTTTAAAAACCATAACTTCTTTGAACTGCCTTTCTTACTTAAATATGAATTTAACCCCTAGATCTTTTTAATAGTCTAAGAAAACTAATTCTCATTTACCTTCTTTATAAATATTTTCAGATTTGATTTCAGGTATTTGTGTAAAAATTTTATTTTCAGACACAGCAATTGACTCAGAGTGTGGTACTTCCGACAAGTTGGTATGATCTTCCACTTCAGTGGTATGACTAACTTGCAAATCCACACCAACCACCCCTTCAATGTTGTATTCTTCTTCGGCTTCTTCAACTATTTCAGTTTGCACTTCTTCCATTTGGTCATGAAGTTGATGAATTATATTAAATTCAGCTTCCGTTGATGCTTCTATTTCTTGTAAAAAATCATTCTGATCATGCTCCTCGTCCTCTTCAAACATTGGTTCGTGTTTAAAGTATTCCTTGAGTTTTCTCTCGCTTTCTTCAATTGTGATTAGAAAATCATATGCTTCGAGTAGCCTTTCTGTGCAGGCCGTACAGATACGTGTGGGTTGTACGCTTTCGTTTGGAGCAATCTATGGTTTTGAATTATGGAAAATAATGATTGTATCTAAGCAAAAGATGACTTTTTTTATTTAATTTTAAGACTTACCATAACATTCGATAATTTCCATAGGATTTCTTTCAACTCTATTTTTGTTTCATATTCTACACAATCGTACAGTGAATTTGAAACATCAGTATTGTTACTTAAACATGTACGACATGTTTGGTGGTCTAAGCAAAGAATATTTTCCATTTTTATCTCTATTATCACGAAGAAAAAATCATCACAAAAAACGCAAAATATTCCACAAAGCACTTCTTCAAAAGATGTTAGTGACAGCCAAGCCAACGAAGTAAACTTTTTTATGTGTGTGTGTGTGTTTGACACGAGCTGTAGATGAGGCATTTTATAATGTCGATAATTTTCTGTTCTATTTCATAAGGTAGAGTTTTCACTTGATTCACATTTCACGATTCATTTTAATTTACTTAAAAAATATATTTCAATTAAAATTTAATTTATTTTCTCCCGGAATTTATTATATATAATTTAAAACTGATTTTTTTGTTTGCAACAGATCAAAACATTAAGCGTTTTCACATGAGCTGCGAACTGCGAACGCGAATAAATCCTTTTAAGCAATTTCTAAAGAAAATATCAATTTAAATTTATTTTTACTAAACGCGAAAGTTAATAAATTAATTGTACAAATTTAAAAAGAAAAACACTGCATTAAAATGGTTTACAAAATGTTACATATTATTTTTTTCCATACGACAGTGAGCTGTCAAAATTAAAACGCAATCCACATCAAAACCCGATTCACAAACTTGCGAATAAAAAAATCGTTCGAATTTAACCTTAAATATAATTTATGCACGTCACTCTGCCGGGTTTTGATTTTCCAGTTGGTTTAGCAGGGTACAAAATCCCTTCTTGTTACAATCCATATTAAGTGGGTGCACAATGCACATGCAAGCATTGTCTCTTCTTAAAATATTTATAGCACATGCCACCTTTCCTGCGAATATAAAATTGTTTAGCTGTCAATGCTTTCCATGTTTTTGACTACTGACAAATAAAAAATTCAATTCGCAGCAACCTGCTGCTACCATTTGTTGAAATACATTTTTATGCAAATATTTTATGAAACGCAAACAATGCGCCGAAATATAATTCAAATACTTATAGCGAGTTTCATTCGAATTTCAAAGATTTGATCTGAAAATCGAGATTTGCTCTTTTCAAACTCGTTTCATCATTAAATTTTAGTATTTGTTATTCACTGACGATAACACACAAAAATACCAGGCATGCACAGTTGATACAAATAACATATAAATAACAAAATATTTTGCACTTGACGTTTGACCGAAATGACTTTTCATGTATATGTGCATTCAGATCAAATCTTCCACACTATCAGACATCAAATCTTTCGTGTTGAATTATGATCTAGATTTGCATTTTTTCTTATAATAAGACTCTCGAAATTGAAATAGATTAAATCTTTTGATAGAAAGAGCAAATTTTTCTTGAATGAAACTCGCTATTAGATTTCAAAAATTGTTCACACATCATGATTTGTTACTCACTGGCACTTTTCCATTTTGTGTTGCGGAATGCTAGAAATAAAATCACTGAACGTAGCAAAACAACACTCAACTTCATAAAGAGTACCTTCCAACTTGGCAACAAGAAAATAATGAAAAAATCGGAATGGGCTGGAAACGAAACCGAAACAACGTTGTGGAAACAGCACATCTGGACAGGCACTTAGGGGCCAGTTATAGCTATCATTGAAATGCATCATTGAAACAAATCATTGGAATTTTTTTGAGAGATCAGTTTTAGCAATCATTGAAATTTTCTGTCATTGGAAAAATTTTCCTGGTTGAAATACACACGAAATTTTTTTTCGGATACAAATCTGTCATTGGAACTGAACGAAATTGGTACTAAAATCAGTGGTACGAGTTGTTCCATATTCTGTCAAAAAACAATCAGCTGACACGAAAAACGAATTTGCATCAGGAAAACAGATAAATACATTTTTAGTAAAAAATATTTGTGTAAATTGATTTGTTCTTATGGAAAAAAATTCTTCGTATCATTTGCTATCGATTGGTATATCATTTGTGTTACTTATCAAAGGTTTAATCGGTTTAAAGTTTTTCAATGATGCATTTCAATGATAGCTATAACTGGCCCCTTAGATAGTCATCTGTAACTGAAAATTACTTTTGACAGTTTACAATCAGTCTGAAAATTTTCAAAACTTTCGACAATACCGACAGATCGGTAGAGTATATGATACACAGAAATACAAGGTATGCTCACTAGACGCATACAAATCGCCATCTTGATATTTTATGACGTCACATTCTTCTTTTATTATTATTTTATTTGTTAAGTGAAGATTATTTTTTTAAAACTGAAGGCTTAAACGATTTTTTTATGATTATAAGAACAATAAACAAAATCGGCAAATTAATACATTTATTTTACACTCTCTAAGAACACTCGGAAGAGAATTACTATATTATCGCCGGAGATTTGAATGCCAAACATGAAGATTGGGGAAATCAAATCCAAAATCCAAGGGGATACCATCTTTTTCATTGGATGGGTCGACACCATATTGAGTGCAAAATCGACCTTCTTGCTACAGATAGACCATCGTTCCCAAGGAGCGGTGCTTTTCTAGATCTACTACTGTTAGACTCAAGACTGACCGTAACGGACTCAGTGGACCAACAGACAAGAAACTGTTTACAAACGGTAGAATACGACGGTGACCACTGCGGACTTTCCGCCGTCATACAGCTACCAAATGAGCTTGTGGTGTTGAATGAATTTGTGCCTGCGCGCTCTTACAATTTTAGTAAAGCACGCTGGCCACGTTTCTCCAACACCCTGACAAGAGAGACTCCTCTCAAACGACAAGAATCTATCGAACGTAGAGATCGAAGGATACCTGCTTCAGATGGATGGTGTCATAAAACAAACGATGGACAGAACAATCCCACGATACAAAGAACATAACGCAACTGAAATGTATAAGAACGCGACAATAGACGCACTACACAGAAAAAAGTGGCCTTCTGACAAGATTAAAACTCTTATACAGGCGGTTTACTAATAGAAATGATCTGGAGATTAGGACACTGAAGTCGTCAATCAAAAATGTCAATTCGCTCATAAAGCAAAATTACAGATTGTCGATTAACTCGTATTGGGATAACAGAATTCGAGCCGTTAACTCTAGCGACCCGAGTATGTTTCCCGAGATTAATACAATCTTCAGGAAAAACAATCAAAACGATCTCCCGTGTCTTAAGCTCCAAAGAACGGCAGACAACGAAAACATACTCCTGACCGCAGGAGTAGATCTAGGGGACGCCGTCTTGGACGACGACTTCTTTGTGATCGAAGATCCATTGCAGAAGGTTGAGACAGTGGGTTCTGCTTTTCAGCAAGTGTATAAAGTGAATGATTCCATTTGCCCGAAACACGACTTGGAGAACAGAGCTCTGCTGAATCACTTTTACCTTCGAAATAGCATCACGCAATGGCGATCTGAGAATCTTGGTTTTACCGGGTTCAATGAAGACAATCTGCCAAATGCCACCATCGCCGATCGAAATGGGCCAAGTTCCCTGCTCATCTCGAAGGTCGAACTACAAATGATCTTCGCATCATTAAGGAAAAAGAAGTCAGCAGGAGTCGATGGTATACCAAATGTTGTACTACGACATCTCCCTGAGGAAGCAATAGACATATACACAACACTGTTCAACAACGCGCTGAATAATGCATATTATCCAGTGAGCTGGAAGACAGCTGTTGTACATGCGCTCCCGAAAAAGGGAAAAGACAATTCCAATCCGGCAAATCTCCGGTCGATAAGTCTTCTTCCGAGTATCAGCAAAGTATTCGAAAAAGTTATCAATAGAGCTCTGTCCAAGTGGTCCGAGGACAAAAATATAATTCCAGACACCCAGTTCGGCTTTAAGGCGGGACATGACACAATTCATGCCGCGTCAAAGTTAGTATCTGCTGTCCAATGGAACAATGCTAAGAATCAATGCACGGGTGCCTGTCTGGTTGATTTGGAGAAGGCTTTCGACACCGTATGGCTAGAAGGTCTTTATCTGAAGCTAACCAGATGGGGCATAAGTATACCACTGCTATATATGCTTTACGACATGCTTAATGGTAGAAAGTTTGTTGTCAAGAGTGGCAAAGTAACATCTACCACAACGTTTGATATTAAAACGGTCTGCAACAGGGAGTCGTGAACTCACGGATTCTCTTTAGTATTTACACCAGCGATCTCATTGGGAGTCTACCTCATGCAATTGCGTATGCCGATGATTTAATTGCGTACAGAACAGGTCCAAAAGTTGAAGTCATCAGAATTCTCTTGCAACGTGATTTCTATAAAATTCAAAAGTTCTGTAATGATTGGAAGCTGAAAATCAACCTCCAGAAATGTGAAACTATCCTGCTTAGAAACCCTTTGTCTGGGGCCTCAAGGGATACGAGAAAAAACTGGTGCAAGCTAGGGATCACTGGGCCACATGGACATCCACTGGCGAGTAAAAATGTAGTAAAGTACCTTGGCATCTGGTTGGATCAGTATCTATATTTCAATCGACATGTAGAGGCTGCTCTGGCCAGGGCTAGGGGAGCTTTTGCCCTGACAAGACGGTTGTTTTATAGCAGCCGCCTTTATAGCAGGGTGAAAGTGATTTGCTACATGGCCCTTATCAGGCCGGTGATTGCCTACGGATGCCCTGTGTGGTTCAACGTTGCACCATCTCTAATGGAAAAGATTCGGGTGTTCGAGAGACAGTGCCTTCGCACTTGTCTCGGTCTTTGTAGAACACCAGAGTCCGGAGTACAAACACTATTATTCCAACGAGGTCCTATACAACGGGGGCAATACAAACAGGATAGATAACTTTTTAATTAAGCTCATTCGCGGACACATTGCAAGGGCAATGACCTCAACTAATGGACAAATCTTCGGGGCTTACTACCCCCAACATGAATATTTTGAAAGCACACGTTCGAGTGGTTTTATCCCGCCCGAGGCTTTCCTATACCTTTTGGAGTGTCGATCCTAAGCTCGTAGAGGACGGACGTCGAGGTGCGCGCACAAATAATTAAACAAAAGTCAAAAAAATAATTATTGCGCGTTTTTATCGCGAGTGCTTTAAAAAAAAAATAATAATACACACTCGTTAGAGAAATTGTAAAAAAAACCCTCTCGCGTATGCTGTAAAAAAATAATAATATTCACTCGCGTCGTAGGATGAATGATAAAGATGCCCACTCGCGCTGAGGAAGAAAAAAAAAATAAAACGCATTCGCATAACAAATTATCCTCTAATCTGTCCCAAGACCTTTGTGCTTAACTGCCTCTTTCTTATCTACTGTAGGCATCGTATGACCATACAATGCTCCCGGTAAATAGATAAGGGCATCTGAATTTGTCCTATTGTGCTGAATGTTTAGATTGATTTTTTGTAAACAGGCTGTCTTATGGGCATAACACCTAAGACAGTTTGATTATTACAGAAGTTAATTTGGATTTTCACTGCGCAGTTCGACTTAATCAGAGTTGTGTTTTTGTATGTAAGTATTTTTAAATGGTAAGTGATTTTTGTGTCGTGTATTCAAATGTTCGTGGTTTAAGAAAGAATTTCTTTCACGTGTACGTCTACACTGTTCAACACAGGCCAGCTGTTTTGGCATTAAGTGAAACTCAGGTTGGAGTAAATACTGATTTATCAGAATTTGCTCTACATGGGTAAAGCTTGGTGCCATTACTCTTTTCCCATCATGGTCTAGTGGTCTATGTTAGGAATGATATTGCTTGCCAGAGCCTTCCCCAATATGGGCAATGTTCCAACACGAACTTTAACTTCTTATGGCTCAAATTCACTGTCCGCAAGCATGTCATTCATTATTGTTTTATTTACAGGAGTCCAAATCTTGACAGTAATTCGACTTGTAACGAGTTTGATGCACTGTCTGATTCCATCTCGAAAATTGTTTCCCTTTGTCCTCGCACTGAAATCGTTATTGCGGGCAATTTCAATGTACACAATTCCAACTGGCTCCGCTATTCTGGTCAGACAACACCCGAAGGAAGGTATGTAGAGCTCTTTGCCGGGTTACATCACCTTACCCAACTGATCGATGTGCCAACGCGTATACCGGATTTTGCATGGCAAGCCGCCCATACTCTTGACTTGTTTCTTACTTCTCACCCTGATAAATATACCATTAGTGTAACTTCTCCATTTGGCACTTCAGACCATTGTATCATTTCAGCTAATTTCTCATCCCCCACCCATCCAGTTAAAGAAAAACTTCCCACCAGGACCGTTTGGCAATACGAGAAAGCCAACTGGGACGGCCTGAATTTCTTTTTCCGAAACTTTAACTGGTCACTATGCTTCCTCGATAGTGACATTGATGCCAGTGCTGAAATGATCACAAATGTGATTCTTCTAGGGATGCGTGCTTTTATTCCTAACAGAGTAAAAAGCATCAAACCTAAAGAAAAGTCTTGGTTTAGTTCTGAGTGTAAAGAAGCTATCAGGCTCAAAGAAGTAAGTTTCCGATCTTACAAAGCCAACCCTACAGAGGAAAATCGGAAAAAGCACAAACAAGCAAGGAACTCATGCAACTCCGTTATAGAAAGAACCAAATTTTTGCATGACCAAAAATTACGGCAAAAAATTCTGCAGTGTCCCAAAGGCAGTAAAAATTTTTGGTCATTTGTAAAAAATATAAAAAACTCCTCGACATCTTCGGTTCCAACGCTCATCGACAATAACAAACCAATTGTTTACTCTTCAGAGAAAGAAAACTTGCTCGCCGCCCATTTCGCTGCCAGCTCCACGCTGCCTCAAAGCAACGTTGCCCCTCCTGTACTTGAGAATGTAAATTTTTCAATGGGACACATTTTTTTCCGCACTCGTACAGTAGCAAGAGTTCTCAAAGATCTCGATATACACAAATCCGCTGGCCCGGATGGTATACCCCCGATTCTTCTGAAGAGGTGTTCTTCCACACTGGCAAAGCCACTGCGTAAGCTTTTCCATCGCTCCTATTCTTCTGGAATCTTTCCTAGAAGATGGAAAACAGCATTTGTCCAGCCTGTCCCTAAGAAAGGTGACCCATCCTCCCCCTCCCCCTACCGACCCATAGCACTGACATCCCTTCTTTCTAAGGTCATGGAAACACTGATTAACCGTCAGCGTGAGGAATATCTCGAAGATCGAAAGCTTCTCCATGACCGTCAGTACGGCTTCCGCAGCAACCGTTCCACTGGTGATCTGATGGCATATCTCACCGAACAGTGGAACAAATCTTTACATCGCTTTGGTGAAAGTAAGATTATTGCTCTTGATATCTCCAAGGCATTTGACAGAGTTTGGCATGAAGCTCTTTTATCGAAAATGCGTGCTTTTGGGATCGATGATACACTTGTTCGTTGGATTAGAAGCTATCTTCTGGACCGTTCAATACAAGTTGTATTGGACGGATTCAAGTCTGATTCGCACAAAATAAATGCTGGTGTGGCCCAGGGCTCTGTTCTGTCTCCGACTCTTTTCTTGATTTTTATAAACGATCTTCTGTCTGTTACTTCTAATCCACTTAACTGTTTTGCTGACGACTCTACCCTCAGCTTTTCATATTGGTTCGATAATTCACGTCCTTCGCCTTCGGACGTACAATTGCAACGGTACCATATGTCAAGCTCATTAAACTCCGATTTATACAGCATTGTCAAATGGGGTAATAGAAATCGTATGGAGTTTAATGCTTCGAAAACTCAATGCTGTCTTCTGTCGTTAAAGCTAAACATTTCCCCAATGCCATTGTCCATGAATGGCACTTACATCGAAGAAACCGAAAAGCTCTCAGTACTCGGTATGTGTGTCAACGACGACCTCCGTTGGAACGACCATATAGGTTGGTGCTTAGGTTTTCTGTATCGGTGTAACAAGTATTTTTCCCTATCTGATCTGGCTCCAATTTATAAAGCGTTTATACGCCCTAAACTCGAGTATAACTCCTAGCTCTGGGCAGGTGCTTCGCAAACATCGCTTCACCTGCTTGATAGAATACAAAATCGAGCGTTAAGATTGATAGGAAATAGAACTGCCGCTGAAACAATTGCCCCACTCGAACACCAACGCAATGTTTCATGTCTTTCCTTATTTTATCGTTTCTTTTACAAAAAATGTTCACCAGTTGCATTCCTCCCCTTAAAAGTTTCTCCCGTAATACTCGTCTCGCAAGGAATGATCATCAGTTCACCCTTGAGCCCAATTTCGGACGTACCGTGAAATATAGGGATTCTTTTTTTAGCCGAACAACACGAATTTGGAATATTTTACCCGGCGGGATTTTCCCTTGCCATTTTGATCTGCTAACATTCAAAACCAATGTTAATCGGCACCTCCTATCTCTCCCCTCCCTATCTTCGTAATGCCCGCGCAGTGTGTTCTACATTAAAAGGGAAACACATAATCCCTTGTGCGCGCGTTAATTATAAAAAAAAAAAAAAAAAAACCTTGATAGTCGAGGGCTGATTCAGGGTAGATCGGCGATTCCGTTGATCTACCACATCGGCCGCAGAACAGTCGATAGGCGGCTCCTCTACGACCGAGACATAGTCGCTGGGAGCGAAGCAGAGCGCCTCCGTTTCAGTAGGGCCGTGCCCGACCGGGATCGGAAGGAAGCCCGTGATCAGGTCCACCAATTCTGGTGGCTCAGTTAAAAAAACAATATTTCAGTCGGCAAAGACGAAATATCGCCTATGGTCGACTGCATTTATCTATTCTATCTTTAAGTTAGGTAGGGCAGTTGCGGCGGCACTTTACTACCCGATAAAGATAATCCAGTTTTTTTATTTCATTTTCTGGGAGAAAAATAAAACCCCAATATATAAGATAAAAAACCGATTCGCGACTGGCCTTCAATCACACGAATTGTGCACACACTTTAGAACTCTCTTAAATACTCCTATGATTTCTCCCAGGATTCAGTATGCGGAACCTCAATTATTTGACGATCATCTTGATCAACAATTTGACCTTGCGGAAATTCTTCAAGTGATCAAAAATGCAAAAAGCAACAAAGCCCCAGGAGAAGACGGAATTCCTTTCGAATTCTTCAAAAATTGTACCGTAGAATTTGCTCAAGCCCTTACGAAAGAATTTAACCGATAGTTTGAGTGTGCAGATTTTCCATAGAGTTTCAAAAAATCAATCATATACCCACTTCATAAAAAAGGAGATTTTTCGAACCCAGGAAATTATGGAGGTATATTCTTCCTGAATACTGCTTCTAAGTTATTTACAGCGCTAATATTCAAAAGACTTACAGACTGGATTAAAAACAAAAACATTCTGCATGAACTCCAAGCAGGCTTCAGAGAAAATTATTCGACGGTAGACCAGAATTTCACCTTGTTAAACATTTCACAAATATACCAGCAAAAGCACAAAAAACTGTACGCTCTATTTGTAGATTTCAAAGCAGCGTTCGACTCCATCCCACGTGAAGCACTCTTTTACAAGCTATTTAGGATGGGTATAAGCAGTAAAATAGTAAACGTCATAAGGGCTCTGTATGAGAATAATATAGCGGTGGTGTGGGATGGAAACTTCTTGTCTGAAGAATTTGCAACGACGATGGGTGTGAAACAAGGCTGCATTTTGAGCACGTTGTTATTTATCTTGTTTATTAATGACATAACAGACGATATGGGAGGCGGGTTGGAAATCAATAGGGTATTAATACCGGGCCTTATGTATGCTGACGATATTGTTTTTCTCTCCGATACAGTAAATAGTATGCAGCTTAAAATCAACAGACTCGAAAAATACTGCAAAACTTGGAATTTATCTGTGAATTTAGAAAAGACGAAAATTCTTGTATTTAGAAACGGAGGAGGGCGATTCTCGAGAAACGAAAGATGGACTTATCAAACCGACCCCATTGAAGTTGTTGGAGAGTATAAGTACCTTGGTTTTCTGATAACGTCTAATCTCAATGTGGAAAAACACCTAAAAAATAAGTTAGCAGAAGCAAAACGAGCCATAAATTCAATCTGGAGTACCTGCATCCAAAGCAAATTTTTAACGCATAGCTCAAAGCAAAAAATTATCCGAGCGACTGCGCAGACTATACTTCTATATGCAGCACAAGTATGGGGGTATGGTAACTCTGAATCTGTGGAAAAGTTCCAACGTTACTGCATAAAACGCATCTTTAGGCTACGAAATAATACCCCAAACTACATGATCCATCTGGAAACAGTTTGTCCACCCTTTATATTGGAAACACTAAAGATACATTTTGATTATGTAGTTAAGTCATGCAAATGGAAGAGGAACGCCTGCCGAAAATTGTCCTGAAGCATATGCTGAAAAAAACGCGCATTGCGTCAAAGAATGGCAAGAACTGGCAAGTTGCTGCGGATGTGTCATAAGTTTCTACCCTAGTGACGGAGCTACTACTCTAAGAAGAAAATTTGTGAACATATTGGAAAAATCAGCACAGTTTTTATACAACAAGTATGTAAATGAAGCTA
Source organism: Platycheirus rosarum (assembly GCA_963971375.1). Classification (NCBI taxonomy): domain Eukaryota; kingdom Metazoa; phylum Arthropoda; class Insecta; order Diptera; family Syrphidae; genus Platycheirus; species Platycheirus rosarum. The sequence continues at coordinate 29,332,511 of OZ020509.1, read as the reverse complement.
AATCGTCACTACACAGGATGTATTATAGCAATGTCAACTATAATCTAATAGTAACACTTACTTCCTGGATGGGAACAAAACGGAGATGATAAGAACTATTTTTATGTTAAGAGATGAATTAATCAACTTAAACTACGTGCCACATCGTCCTGACCTCCCAATACTGTGTGATCTCTGCAACCATGAAGAGAGGGAGGATGTCTTTCATTTTATTGCGGTGTGCCGTATTTTAAATGAATTTCGAATAATGTACTTTGGAGTGAGAACACTTGGAAAGGAGGATCTCATGGCAGTTTTGAATGGTGACTGTGGCTGGATTAGTCTATATAGATACACTACAAGTGCTCTAAATTATAGAAAACGAGTCAGAGAGGGTGATTTTTGAAAATATATACATTATTTGGAAAAAACAAAATTAATATCATACATTAATAATTAAATATCTTTTTTTCTTTTAAATTGAACTTATTTTAAACTATGTTAAACAATACAAAAATGTCAATCTGGTAGACGGCTTATTGCCAAACCTAAAGACTTTATGCTTATAAAATATTGTAAAATATTGTATTATTAAATATTGTAATAAAAAGTCATCAAAACTAAACTAACTAACTATAAGATAAATTTAAATTATTTTTAGGCCGAAAGGCAATTAAATTAAGTTAAAGATTAATTTTGAGCGCCCGCATTGGGCCAGTAAGTCAATTAAGATGATAGTTTTAGCTAGTTTTAAGATTTTTGTCTAGCTCGTAAATATAATTATAAGTTAATATTAAAATAAAAATCAATTAAAAGTAAAAAACAAGCATTTTTGGCTTTCCAGCGTACATTCTGTACGGAAATAAAACTGAACGAGACTTTATCAAAGTAACTTCGGGTTTATCTTTAACTAATGGTCGAAAGCAAACGGAAGCTAGTGTCCAAACCGACCGAAACGTTCCAATCCATTTACGTCCGCAAGCAACTCATTGAAACTTGACGAAACGGAGCAATCAATTGATGCAGGTTTTGTCTAATGTCTTATCTTATTGATTTAATATACATTTCAATTTAACTAATACTTCGGGTCCTTTTTAAAAATGGTATTTAATTTAGTCAATTTGGATCACTGATGACGTCAAAATGCGGGAAGACGATATCTTGTTTTCCTGTATCAGCAACGATATACGTACGTTGATTTATTTTTTTTATATTTGTTTAACAGATTAACAATGTCTAACAATAAATCGTTCCAAAATGAAATCGTAACAATCCCAAAAAAGTTTAACAATGACATTTTAACCAACATTTTTTGACACAACTATAGTCGGAGATAGTTAATAAAAGAACGCCCTTAAGGTATAATAAGTAGACGCATACAAATCGCCATCTTTTTATTTTATGACGTCACAATTTTCTTTTATTATTATTTTATTTATTAAGTGAAGATTATATTTTAAAATTGAAGGTTTAAACGATTTTTTTATGATTATGAGAACTATAAACATAAAAAACAATAACAAAATCGGCAAATTAGTACATTTATTTACACTCTCTAATAGCGAGTTTCATTCCAGAAAGGATTTGCTCTGTCAAAAGATTTGAACTTTTTGATTTTTTATAGTTTATTTGCAAGAAAAAGAGCAATTCTAGATCAAATCTCAACACGAAACATTTGATCTCGGATGCGGTGGAAAATTTTGATCTCAATGCACATATACATGTGAATAATATTTTCTCTCACTGACAACAGAAACAACAAAATGAAATATGTCGATGCAAACGATACATCGATGTTTTAAAAATCGATATATCGTTCATAAACATCGATGTTGAAACTCATTTAAACATCGATACATCGCTCTTGGTGAACGATATTTAATAATAGTGCCATGTTTGTCCAAAGAAAACATTGATGGCAGCAAGAGGATTTCGGGAAAAAAAGATGAAGGGGTCATAAATCGAAGTTTTCCGTTTTCTTGATCCCGACAGCGCAACGTATCGGTTTAAACAGCACCAACCACCTTGGAAAATACCCAAATTTACTCCTTAGAATATCAGCTATTGACCAGAGAAAGTCCCGTCCAAATCGATGCAGCTGTTTCCGAGATAAGCGGGAACAAACAGACAGACAAACGTTTTAAAGTCTTATTTGGTTAAAAGCACCACATAGTTTCATATTAATCTTGTAAAAATTTGTTGTCTTGAGACATTTCGATTTTTTGTGTATGGTATGGACCCATTAAATATGGACTACTAGATCCAAGTTCTTGGTTCCAAAACTAACTTTGAGGACTAATTGACCAATCAGAGGCCCGTTTATTGACTTTAAGTTGACGCTGAATGATGAATAACAAGACAAACAGGTGCTACGCAAATTCTCATATCTATGCAAGAGTGGTAGAGGTTTAAAAAAAGAATACAAAACGTTCAATAATCAAAAATTCTATAAACACATCTTCCCTCGAAGCACAGGTAGCTAAAGCATGCAAAATAAAGACTTAAGTTAGCAGTTTCTATTAGGAAGCTCACATCAATTTCAATTATGTGGAATTACTGAACAAAAAACTTTCGACTCCCTAAATAAAGCAAAACTATAAATTCCAAAATGTTTGATATGCAATTTTCTTTGATAACCATGTTCGAAATATTTTAACAACTTTCAGACATCGTCCTAAATAATTTTTTTTTTTTTAATACACAATTAAAAGTCCTCCTCGCCTTTTTTCACAGAAATTGATTCTTTTATATCTTTGTCGGTAATAACTTTTTTTTCATCTCCTTTTGTTGTCCAGCAAGCCCGGTGTGGATTCGTAACACGGATTTTTTCATAACGATCAGGCCCTTTTTCGTCGTCTTCATAGTGCGATGCCGTTTTCCTATGGTTTTTCAATATAGATCCATTGATGAAATTAGAGTTGCAAATATTACACCTGTACGGCTTTTCGCCAGTATGACGACGAATGTGCAAGTTAAGGTCGTTCGATTGAGCGAATGATTTATCACATTGGTTGCATTTGTACGGACGTTCACCAGTGTGTACACGAATGTGTCGAGCCAAAGAATTTGTCCTCGAAAAAGCCTTACCACAAGTCAAGCACACATGCGGTTTTTCGCCTGTGTGCAATCGTTTGTGTATAGTCATATCTTGACGGCGAGGATAACCCTTGCCGCAAATGTCACATTTGTATGGTGTTTCACCTGTATGCCGTCTAATATGAATTATTAAACTTGCTGCTGGAAAACTTTCACCACAATGGGGACACAGGCCGTGTTTGTATTTGTGCTTTTTGGGTACATCTTCGGTCACTTTGTGTGTAATCATATGACGCAGAAGGTTATCTTTTTTTGTAAAACTTCGAGCACAGTGATTACATTGGAATGAACCTGAACCCAAGTGACATTTTTGGTGGCGCTCCAGGGTTTCTGATGTGAAAAATTTCCTAGCACATGTGTCACATTGAAATGCTGCATCTTCAATAAGACTTGGCGCTTTTCCTTTTCTACCTGAACTTTCTTTTTTTGGCTTTTTGATTTTTTTTACTTTTGGTTCTTTTGTTTTTGCTTTTCTCTTTCGATTGGAGACAGTGCTATTTTCTCTATAAAAACAAAGATTTATGTGATTTAAATACATAATTCGATTTACTTACTCAACCAACTCTTCGGTTTTATTATCTTTACTTTCTTTTGAAATTTTTTTCTTAAGATCTGATGAATCAATGTCGCCAGTCTGAATGTTTTCAGGTGGTTCTTTAAAAAATTGTTTAATATTATTTAAAAAAAACAAGATAATTACTTACATTACGAGCAAAGCAATATAAAGCTGAATTATAAAAAGGTGATAATATTTTGGGCGTATTCAATGTGGTAAATTAACTTATTTGAGCGGTAAAAGGGTCGGGTGTTATCGACTGCTTCGAATTAGCCATTTCCCATGCGCTTGTGGTTCAAAAAGTACCCAAGACGGGTATCAGCATCTCCCGGAGTATATGCAGTGGACTGCACAGAATCCATCGTAGAGAACTGAACACAGTGAACGTTGAATACCAGTCCGTCAAAATCGAACTTCAATGTGAATATCATGTTTCGGAACTCAATCCCGCACCACAATAACATCCAATTTACAAAGAGGTTACAAAACATCAAACCAGGACCAGATGCATTTAAGGAAATAAACCGCCTTGTAGGGAAAACTCAACCGTTACCTAATGTTATGATTAAGGACAACATCGAAGCGATATCCATACATGATAAAGTAGAAGCTTTTGTCAAACATTTTGAACACAATTTCACACCCATCCTATCAACGGAAACGTTGGCAGACTCAGCTGCCATCCTTAGAAGGAGTACAGTTTGATGAATCTTGTCCAGCTAGTAATCCAAGGGACATGGTTAAGTACTGCAATCCTAAGGAGAAATCCGCCGGACATGGTGGAGTCTCCAATTATGTTATAAAAAGTAATCATAGTTCTAGCAATCATCATTAGCAACTGCATCAACAACTGCCACTTCCCCCAAAAGTGAAAAATGGCAAAAATCGTTGTAATACCTAAGAAAGGCGCCAGAAAACAATTTTCCAACTATAGGCGGTATTTCTCCTAAATAGCATCAGCAAGATTCTGGAAGAAGTCATGCTCAGACGGCTTAGAAAAATAGCAATGATCTCAACCTCATCCCCGACGTGCAGTTTGGCTTTCGTGAAAATCACTCGACACTGCATCCATTATTGAAGTTCCAATCCGACGTCTGCACAGCTCTAAATAGTTATTGTGCCACCGTTGGTTGCTTTTTGGATGTGGAAAAATCATTCGACAGCGTGTGGATTGAAGCCCTAATCCATAAGCTTAGGTCATTTGGACTACCTTCATCATTAACAAAAATGTTGTTTTCTGACGCTGTAAGTCATCAATCAAACAAATCAAGGCCGGAGTTTCACAAGGTTCAAAACTGGGACCTTTCCTTTTAACTTGATGACATCCGATCCACCCATGCCAACGGACTGCGAAAAACTACTCTTCGCTGATGACTCACTTACCTTACCTACGCCTCCTTAATATCTCTGCTCATTGCAGCCCGAAGAGTAAGAAACCACACCACCAGACTTTTCTTATACAACATGAAATGGGAAATCCGGATCAACACAGTCAAATCTGAACTAGTGTGCTTCAGAAGATCTGCCAATCCGTTCTGCAACAACCTGTAGAAGCGTGTCCTTGAAGCTTCCTGATGGATCATCAATAGCAGCCAAAAAGAATGCCAAGTACCTTGGGATCAAAACTATGCATTGCATCGTGTACACCAGAAATGGTTTAAGGAAGTCAACGAAACTACTAATATACAAGCAATTACTGAGACCAATTATAAGCTACAGTTTTCCTGTGTGGTTGACCATCTCCAGACAGCGATTAACCTACTCCAACAATATCTACCTTTGAATATTACTTTGCTCGCACGTAAAACAAATGATTAAAACCAAGCAACGAAAAAACTTACCCACTTTATTTTGACTAATTGATTCAGTTTTAAATGTTATCAAATCCAGAATGTTACCGTCATCAGCTTCTACAATAAATCCATCATTGGATGAAGAGTCGATAGTTGGAGCAATTTGATGGTCCTCATCTTCTTTTTCTTCGTCTTCCTCAGACTTTTTAACATCTTCAAAATATTCATTAAGGCGTTTCTCACTAGCCTCTACTTGTATTTGGAATGCATATGCTTTTAAAAGTTTTTCAGTGCATTCCACACAAATTCGAGTTAGTTGAATAGTTTTATTCCAATCAATCTAATAAATAACAACCAACATTTGTAAATTGTTTCAACAAGAAGAGCGAGTTTGTCTTACCACGACACTAGAAACTTTCCATAGAATCTCTTTCAGTTCGATGTTTGTATCAAATTCAGCGCAATCATGAAGCGAGTTAGAAACATTAACATTCACTAAACACGTTCGACACGTAAGTTGATCCATAAACACGATATTTTCCATAATTTTGCTTAAATTATTTAACGTAATTGTAATATTTTTAATAAATCACAACCCGAAAATTTTAGATGACATTTTGGAAAAAATCAAAAAATGACAACAAAAAACAAAACGAAGAATTAACATACGTTTTAGATGTGCTCAACTTTTGAAGTTAGTGCTGGTAAGGTAGTTTCGTATAAATGGGTGGGTTCAATAAACATAGTTTTTAAATTGAGTACTATCCACATGAGAGCGACCAACGACCAAACAATGTACGAATTCGATTTTTTACTTTTCTTTCACATGGCATGTTTAATCGTCGGTGGTTTTGAGGTTATTCGCGCATGAACAATTTGTTTGTCGAAGTGTGGATCGTATCTGGAACGTGAATAGAATAGGTTTTCGATTCATAGCATTCACATTTTATTTCGCGACGACCAATTTCTTTTTTCAAATTTATCTTATTTTACGAATTAAAAAGTATTTTTATTAATATAAATTATATTTCTATCATTTGGTGGAGTTTGTAAAGAATTAAGGTTTAAATTACACTTATTCAATTATTCCCATGTGATTAGTTCTTTATTGTCGCATTTTCGGCTTTATTTTAAATTTAATTTAAAAAAAAATCCACTTTTTTAATTAATTTTTTAAACATTTAAAAAAGTGCAATTTTTTAAAATTATATTTAAAATAACAAAAGCAAAGGTCAAAAAGAATGTAAATTCACGTCAGTAAGATAATATTATGTATGTTAAAAAAGATGTAATTTGTAATTTAGGAATCTGTAGGCTAGTACAAACGGTGTAATTTAAAAATAAAAAAAAAATCATCGTAATAAATCCTAACACAAATTTTCCCTAAAAAAGTTTGAAAATACATAACGAAACGTAGGGAACATTTTAAAAATATGGATTAATTGAAAACAAGTCAAATTTGTTATTGAAAAAATAATATATAAACTCACGTATTTGGATCTATTATCGGTTAATCAATAAACATGGCTTTGCTCAATTTTGTTTTGTGTTCACAGCTCCAACTCATATTTACATTTTTGCTTGCGATTATAGGTACTAAAATGCATCGGTAGGTAAAAACTGCTTAATCTTCTTCCCTAAGGGGCCAGTTATAGCGATAATTAAAAACCATCATTAAAAAATTTCAATTGAATATTTTTGTGTGTTAGAAAAAGATTTAAAACAAGAAACTTATGCCAATCGAGTGCAAATGAATTAATATAATTTATTTTGACAAGAAACAAACCCGGGAAACAGTATTATTTATTAAAAGAAAATTTATTTCTTTTAATGATGAAAATTGGTTTTACTGACCAGCTGATTGTCATTTGACAGAATAATGAAACGTTTCGTTCCAGTGTTTGTGGCCCATTTTTTTAATGTTCCAACCCATCATTAAAAACTTTACTGAAGCATTTTGCATCATTAAAACAAATGATCGCTATAACTACCCGTACGTAAAAAATTCCAGTTTCCAGCTGTAACTGGCGCCTAACACAAAAATTTCATTAAAACATAGAGACGATGTGAGAGGAAAATACTTACCCTGAAGTGAAAGAGCTACGAAAATCTGCTCAAGAAATTTCTTTGGGAACTTTGTACAGCTAACTGGCTGAACACCATGGTGAAGCTGAATCTGAAGCTTGAAATTAGTCTGAAGCGCAAGTTCACTCAACTTCAACTTGCGCTTCACGCTTCAGCCTCATCTTGTTTTTCTGAACTATCCGAGATCTCTTTTTTCTCAGATCCATTGAAAATGACTGAGAAAATTCCTTGATCACCCCGAAATCTCAAGAAACTTGAACTAGCTTAATCAAACGGAAACAAAATGTGTGAGGGAAACACGGAATTATTTATAGAGCTGGTTAAAAAAGAGAATATTTTATGGGATCTAGCCAACTCCAAAAGAAGGCGCAAGTGTGGAGTAATATTTCAATAGCCGCTTCACCAAAACCAACTGCAAGAGGTGTTGGAACTGTTCCAGAACGCATACCTCTTTCTTGTCCACCACCACTAATCAATATTAGCCTAACACGAGGATTCTTTCTACGGACATATAATGCGCCTATTCCCATAGGTCCATACATTTTGTGGCTAGAGAGACTCATAAGTTCAATGCACATCTCATTAACATCATTAATGAGCTGCATCTGTATGGAATAATATATTATGCTTCCTGCATACACATAAATACAAATTAAGTGTCTGTTTTTAAAATCAAAATAACAGCTCTTTACTTGATGTATACGAAAGGGTATACAGTACTTATAACAAAAACACCATTTAAAAATTTGTTGTCTTTCTGTGTCTGTCTGTTTGTTCCGGGTAATCTCGGGAACGGCTGCACCGATTTTAACGGGACTTTCACTGGCAGGTAGCTGATATCTTAAGGAATATGTTAATTCTCACTAGGTCGCGCTGGTGTGGTTTTTTCGAAAATTCTTTTTTATGGACCGATTTTGACGGGACTTTCACAGGCAGGGAGCTCATTTTGAAAGGAATAACTAAAGCTATTTGAATTACGAAGTCGCAGGTAACAGCTAGTATATATATATAATTTATATTCTTGCCAGAAAAATTGACATTCCGTAGTTCACCATTGTGTTCGAGTCATCTTCATCACTTAGCTTCAATTTTGACGTGCTTAATATTTGCGCTTCATACTTCACCTTCAGCTTCACTATTGTGTTCAGCCAGCAAAAATTAGCTGTCATAAATAGGTGTTATTCATTTAAGCTTGAATTCAAATTGGAAGTAGTTTCATTCTTTTCTACTAAATTTCGCTAAAAATCAATACATTTTCGCAAACCCTTTTCAAAGAATGTAGACAATAAATATGCATTTAAAATGATCATTTACAATCATTTTAATAAATCTCGATCTTGTGATGTATGTTGGTTTTACATTTCACGTTTCTGTCCTCTGCAGTTGGTTTACAACAACTTACTACAAAAGCGTTCCTTTAGTCTTTCGTAGTGTTTGCTTATGTGAGATAATTAATCCCTACTCCTCCAAATTTGAGTTTACTTGAAGTTACTTGAAAAAAACAAAGGAACACACATTAGCTTTGTATGTTACAGTCCAAAACTACGAATTTCTTCGAAATTTTGGAAAATTTAGTTTAATCCTGTTAGTTTACACACAATACACACACGCCATACGTGTCCTACTCCCCAAAATTGCAGACGTATTAGTAGTCCCATAAGAAATATACAGGTACCGATAAATATATGTATGGATGTCGCTGAAGGGAGATTTTAAATTATTAGGCGAAAGGTGAATTATCGTTTAAGTGGGCGTTTTTTTTTTCTTTTTTCTATGTTCAACGCGTTAGTTTCCTTTTTCGCAGTTTCAACATTCTCAGAGATTTTCATCCCCACTCTTCAAATTTTGACAGCCGGCCCAAATTTGCCCAAAAAGTAAATATACAAAAAAATAATAGTGAATATACATACATATACATATATATATTTCGATCGAAACCGAATTGAAATCACTTTTCCATTTCACGTGAAATGAAATTGCGTGTTCTACATTTCGATCGATTCCCAAAACTTTGGAATTGCTTCGAAATACCAAACTTAAGGTTCATCTATTTTTAATTTGTTTTTTAAGTGAAATTATAAAAATGGATTATTGGCGATTTTAAGGGAAACAATGAAGCATATCTCAAAAGAAAAATTAGAAGACAAACTGTAACTCCATTTATTTCACACACAATTCACACAACATAAACAAAGTGATTTGAATTCGTTCAGAAAATGGAATAAACCTTTTTTTTTAATTGCTGCACAAGCCGCAATGAGTGGCGCTGAAACTGCCAATTGGTGTGAACCTGAAATAAGAACAGAGCACAAAAGTGTATTACATGTCGAAAAATGTTCTCGTCTCCACTATTAAGAGTTAGTTAATGATTAGTCCTGAAGATGGTCAGTAGCCAAATGGCATTCATGATAGTACTATTATAGAATGTATATACAATGGAATAAACCGTTCCATTTTCATTTTCGAAATTCCAATTCACAATAACAAATTGTGGAACATCTAAATTCTATTTCGCCCTGTGAATTCACAATAAGTGAAATGCAGAACACGGGTGACAATAATGAATTGCAAGAAATCTACCTCAAAGCAGATGTTATGGAAAAAATAAAGCTCGGTTAGCTCCGGTGGGCTGGACACCTACGAGTAGCTCATGTAAGCCGAGAGAAACCAGCTCGGAGTCTTTTGCAGTTCTTATTACGGTAGAGGACAACGTGGCAGACCTTGCTCATATTGGAAGGATGGCGTAGACCAGCGACCAAGACGCCCGGAGCCTTCAAGTGCGCAACTCGATGGAACTAGTTGAATGAACCCCGGACGGGAAACCGTATCACTGTTGTTTTTTTAAGTTCACACATCGCATTAATTTGTATTACATTTTTTGCAAATTAATTAAAAATTTAAATGGAGCATTATTCACTAAAAAAATAAACATTTTTTTTGTTCAAGTGAGGCATAGTTTTGCATATTTTCAGGCCGCAGACTGTTGTTTTTTTAAGTTCACACATCGCATTAATTTGTATTACATTTTTTGCAAATTAATTAAAAATTTAAATGGAGCATTATTCACTAAAAAAATAAACATTTTTTTGTTCAAGTGAGGCATAGTTTTGCATATTTTCAGGCCGCAGACCGCACACCTTACACTTTGAATAATCAAAAAAAATTTCGTAGATTTATCTACGGAGTAGATTAAAATGTACTGTAATGTAATGTTCATCTATAATAAACTATACTAAATTACTTCTTACTATCCACAGCATCATTCATTGTTTTAAGGGTGAGTCTAGTTTTGAAAGTGCTAATCATACCGGTCGCCCTCAAATTTGGGATAATCGAGAATGCAACAGGATTGTCAGAAAAGTAAAGGTACATCCAAAAATAACATCATCCCATGACGGTGAGAAGAACAGTTCACGAAGCCGGCTATAATTCGAGTAGCAAGACTCAAGCCGATGTTATATTGATAACCAAAAGAAGCGGTTGGACTATGTGCTCGAATATAAGAGCACATCAATACATTTTTTTGGGATGACGTGCTGTTCTCCGATGAGAACAAATTAAACCTTTTTCGGGCCGATGAACGCATATCTGTATGGATAAAGCCTAATACATAACTCGGCAAAAAAAAATTTGGCTCCTACTGTAAAACATGGTCGTGGAGGAGTTATGGTGTGGGGTTGCATGTCTTCTGCGGGTGTGGGCGAGCTTGTTTTCATCGAAGGCATAATGGACAAGAAAAATAATTTTAAAATTTTAAAAGCAAACCTTAAGAAAAGTGCTTAACACTTAAAGCGTTTGCTCACATTTCAGCATGACAACGCCCCAAAAACATGAAGCTGTCAAAAATTTAACCCAAGAACTTACTTGATCGCACTGCAACGCAGAACCCCGGTGTACGTTACAAAATGTCGGAACAATGTTCCGAAACGCTGTTCAGAAGAATACTTCGAGCAAAAAATCTTCCGATTCGTAGGAAACTGGAGTTTTCCATCCCGACACGGATACCTAGATAGGGCCGAATAAACAACAGCAAATATCGATTTGATAAAAAAGCCCTACTTATGACAGTACTCCGATGATCGAATATTCATCAGTTGAGGTTTAATTGTGCCCCGTGGCTTAGTGGTTAGTGTGTCGGACTGCTAAGCGAATGAGCCTAGGTTCGAATTCAACTCATAGCCACCTTCTTTTCCGGGGTACTGCCTCTTGCAAGGAACTGACAAAACCTCCAAGAGTACAATTTGTCTCGATAAAGTGCATCTCATTTAGCGGTTCGGACTCGGCGGTAAACTATAGGTCCCTTCCATTCATGCAGATTAACAACACACACACAGGAATGGTTGAGAGTATAAGTCACTAGGTCTTGGCTCCTTAAGGAGCCGTCGCGCCAATAAATGTATGTAATGTATGAGGTTTACTGGTGATATTAAAACAAAACATTAAGGATTAGATTTGGTTCATAAAGACAAGCAACCATATTTTTATAACTGTACATAAAATAGCACTAAGCATACATTCTTGTTTTACACTCATATCGCTGCTTACATTTTTTTTTCTTAAATTATTTTTGTGTCTTCCTGTTATTCACCGTCACCGATCATACCCACTAAAAACTCATAAGCACAATTTTCGTCTTTAATTTCTGGACGTATGACATCAACGGAATGCGACGTTTTACACCTATGATTTTTAAGTCCACTTTTAGACTTGAATTTAGAAGAACAAATATTACACTTGTACGGCTTTTTTTTCGAGTGACGGAGAGAGTGCTTTTTCATAGCGCTAGATGTCACGAAGCCTTTATGACAAACTTTACATTTGTAGGGCCGTATATTATTATGAATGCGAAGGTGCATTACTAGAAACCTCGAAGTTGCAAAGGTTTTGACACACAATGTACATGCAAACGGCTTTTCACCAGTGTGCGAACGTATGTGTCTTGTAAGTAGATATTTAGCAACAAAAGACTTGCCACAAGTCTCACATTGGAATGGTTTTTCGCTTGCATGATTTCTTATGTGAAGCCTGAAATACGTTTTCGAAAAACTGTTGCCACAAACATTACAAACGATTTTCTTCGTCTCAGTTTTAGTTTGTCTTTCATTTGTTTTACTTGTTTTTGATGCCATAACTATTGGTTCAATTAAATTAGTTGTTATTACTCTCCGCTCAAATGTTTGATTGAATGACATTCTAACAATTTTGACAATTGGTTCTGTGCGTTTTGATCTTTTTCGCGAAAAGTTATTTTGTCTAAAAAAAAAAAATATAAACAATTTTGTGAATGTTTTTAATTGATTACACAGCGCATGAATTTACTTACTCAACTACTTCTTCAGATTTGATTACTTGCGTTTCTACTACTGAGAATTTATGTATGGGTGACAAAATGTTCTCACATTTATTTTCAGGGGGCTCTGTTAAAAATTTAATTTTTTTTTATTATAAACTCCAAAAGAAAAATTGACTACGCACGAGTAATAGCTTAAGTTCGAGGTTGCTGAAATTTCTGGTAAATTGTTGAAAAATATACTGTGCATAAAACGCAATAGGTAACAATTTATGTCAAAACGTACTACATTTGCCCAACCAGCTGATTTCGCGGTCAGCTGTTCTCTATGATACCAAATATACCAGAAATTTAACGCTAGCTAAGTTTCGATTGGAAAATCATGTTTTGTTCGTCATATGGTCGTCAGCTGCTGTTAATCAGCTGTTATTTAACACGTATTACAACACGTGTTGATCTAAAAAAATATGGTGCATTTGCCTTCGCACATCGCGTGTATTACAAAAAATACCGCTCGCATTGCACATCTCCCCTTATCCATACCACCTAGTGCTTAACTGTTCCTTGCTATGTATTGCATCATCGTATAATTTATATGATGCAGTGCATAGATAGGGTGCATTTGGTTTTTTGTCATATTGTGGTGTTTGTTCAAATTATTTTTTTTGTATGTAAACTGTATTATGGGCATAACACCTAAGAGAGTTTGCTTAATGCTTGCCAGAGCCTTCCCCAATACGGACAAATTTCCAACACGGATTTTAACTTCTTGTGGCTCAAATTCACATATCATTCATTATTGTTTTATTTTCAGGAATCAAAATCTCGACAGTTATTCGAATTGTAATGAGTTTGATGCGCTGTCTGATTCCATCTCGGAAATTGTTTCCCTTTGCCCTCGCACTGAAATTTATTTTATTGCGGGCGATTTCAATGTACACAATTCCAATTGGCTCCGCTTTTCTGGTCAGACAACACCCGAAGGTCGAGCTCTTTGCCGGGTTACATCACCTTACCCAACTGATTGACGTGCCATCGCGAATACCAGATGTTGCTGGATAGGCCGCCCACCTTCTCACCCTGATAAGTATACCATTAGTGTAACTTGTCCGTTTGCCACTTCGGACTATTGTATCTTTTCAGCAATTTTCTCGACCTCCAACCATTCAGTTAAAGGAAAACTTCCCATCAGGTACGTTTGGCAATACGAGGAAGCCAACTGGGATGGCCTGATTTTTTTTGTCCGTATATTTAACTGATCACCATACTTCCTCGATTGATGCCAGTGCTGAAATGATCACAAATGTGATTCTTCTAGGGATGCGTGCTTTTATTCCTAACAGAGTAAAAAGCATCAAACCTAAAGAAAAGTCCTGGTTTAATTCTGAGTGTAAAGAAGCTATCAGGCTCAAAGAAGTAAGTTTCCGTTCTTACAAAGCCAACCCTACAGAGGAATATCGGAAATAGCACAAACAAGCAAGAAACTCATGCAACTCCGTTATTGAAAGAACCAAATTTTTGCATGACCAAAAATTACGGCAAAAAATTCTGCAGTGTCCCAAAGGCAGTAAAAATACGAGGAAGCCAACTGGGATGGCCTGATTTTTTTTGTCCGTATATTTAACTGATCACCATACTTCCTCGATTGATGCCAGTGCTGAAATGATCACAAATGTGATTCTTCTAGGGATGCGTGCTTTTATTCCTAACAGAGTAAAAAGCATCAAACCTAAAGAAAAGTCCTGGTTTAATTCTGAGTGTAAAGAAGCTATCAGGCTCAAAGAAGTAAGTTTCCGTTCTTACAAAGCCAACCCTACAGAGGAATATCGGAAATAGCACAAACAAGCAAGAAACTCATGCAACTCCGTTATTGAAAGAACCAAATTTTTGCATGACCAAAAATTACGGCAAAAAATTCTGCAGTGTCCCAAAGGCAGTAAAAATTGTTGGTCATTTGTAAAAAATATAAAAAAACTCCTCAACATCTTCGGTTCCAACGCTCATAGCTAATGACAAACCTATTGTCTACTCTTCTGAGAAGACAATATTGCTCGCAACTCATTTTGCTGCTAGCTCTACGCTTCCTTACAGCAATGTTGCCCTTTCTGTACTTGAGAATGTAAACTTTTCCATTGGTCAGATTTCTTTCCGCACTCGTACAGTAGCAAGAGTTCTGAAAGATCATCGCTCCTTCTGGAATCTTTCCTAGAAGATGGAAAACAGCATTTGTGACCCTTCCTCTCACCGCATAGCAATTACACCCGTTCTTTCTAAGGTCATGGAAACGCTGATAAACCGTCGGCTTAAGGAATATCTCGAAGATCGAAAGCTTCTCCATGACCGACAGTATGACTTTCGCAGTAACCGTTCCACTGGTGATTTGATGGGTAATCTCACCGAACAGTGTAACAAATCTTTACATCGTTTTGGTGAAAGTAAGATTATTGCGTTTGATATTTCCAAGAAATTTCATAGAGTTTTCAATGCGTGCTTTTGGGATCGATGACACCCTAGTTCGTTGAACTATCTTCTAAACCGGACGGTAACCTGGACGGTCTGAAGTCTGATTCCCACAAAATAAATTCTGGTGTGCCCCAGGGCTCCGCTCTGTCTCCAAGTCTTTTCCTCATTTTTATAAATGATCTTCTGTCTGTTACTTCTAATCCACTTAACTGTTTTGCTGACGACTCTACCCTCAGCTTATCATATTCGTTCGACGATTAACGTTCTTCGCCTTCGGGCGTATAATTTCAACGGTACCGTATGGCTAGCTCATTACACTCCGATTTATACAACATTGTCAAATGGGGTAATAGGAATAGTGTGGAGTTTAATGCTTCGAAAACTCAATGCTGTCTTCTGTCGTTAAAGCTAAACATACTCCCATGCCATTATCTATGAATGGCACTTGCATCGAAGAAATCTAAACGCTATCAGTACTCGGTATGTATATAAATGACACATAAATATGCGAGTAATTAGACAGACTCGCATGCGCTGAAGATATTGACATAATCGGAAGAACACAGCGTGATGTCAGTAGCGCGTTTGTGAATGTTGAGACGCAGCACCGAAGATGGGTTTAGCAGTCAATGAAGGGAAGTATATGCTGTCATCAAGAAGAGACACACGACAACCCTGTCTTAAAAAACAGACAGCTATAACTTTGAGATAGTAAGGGACTGTCTACCGGAGCAGCGTTTCTAACTAAGAGAACAACGTTATCGCAGGGTTCAAACGAGTGGAGAAGAAGATACAATGAAGAACTGTACATGCTGCACAGCGAAAGACTTAGCAAAAGAGTAAAAGTCCAAACTTCTCAGATGGCTTATGGACATCAATGCTATGGTTGACCTTTTTTCTTAATTGATTTGGGAAGTTTGCATGTACTAACTTCGGGAAGCGTTGTTTAGAAAATATATGCAATAAGCTCCTATTTTATAAACTGCATTTAATTTCCTTTTTAATCGTATTATAGTCGGATTATATATTTTCTGTTCGTCGTGTGTTCAGTAGAAGAAAATGGCGACAAAAACAAGGGACCGACTTGGCTAGAGCTTCTGCGTTGAGGACCACATCGAGTCCGAACAGAGGCACTTATAGCGAGTTTCATTCAAATTTTAAAGATTTGATCTCAAAATTCAGATTTGCTCTTTTCAATGAAACTTATTTCACAATTTAATCGTAGTATTGGTGATCATCTGGCGAGCACACACCGTATTTTGACGACACCCAAAAATATCTATGCACAGTTGTTGATTCACTCAAAATGCCATTTTGGTATTTTCTGACTTCAAAAACATCTTTTATTGCTATTTTGTTTCTTTTATTGCTATTTGTTGATTTTATTGCTTAACACAGGCTGGCACAAGTTAACAACGAACAACAAATTACAAAACATTTTCCATTTGACGTGTGACCGAAAAGACTATTTACATGTATGTGTGCATTCAGATCAAATCTGCCACCCCATCAGAGATCAAATCTTTTGTGTTGAGATTTGATCTAGATTTGCTCTTTTTCTTGCAATGAAACTCTAAAAACTGAAAAAGATCAAATCTTTTGACAGAAAGATCAAATCTTTTCTTCAATAAAACTCGCTATTATATTGATAAGCTTTAAATGGACCTTTGTACTTATGTATTTACTCGTGCGTTTTCAAGACAAAATTATATATTACCCTTTTTGATGGAACTGTATATTTCGCTTTGATTAAAGGAATAATTATTGTTCTCTGTTTGGGGAAGGGAGGCTTCATCGAATGTTAAACCAAGCTCCTGTTCCTCTTCTCTCTTCACCGAGTTATTGATTAAAACATCTTGTATGTATTCACTTAACAGTTTTTCACTCGATTGGACTTGTATTTGGAATTCATATGCTTTAAGAAGTTTAATCTTGCATTCGGAACATATTCGAGTTAGCTGTAAGGTCTGGTTGAAGTCAATCTAAAAATTTAAAAAAATATATCAAGACGATGAAAACGCAAATAAAACGTAAGAGTTTCTTACCACGATGCCAGAAACTCTAAAAAAGATATCCATCAGTTTGATTTCTGAATCAAATTCTACACGATCATCAAAGGAATTTAGAACTTCGGCATTCATCAAACACGCCCTACACGTAACATTATCTTCAAACATATTTATATTTTTATTTTGTCTTTGGCTTATAAGATTACCAAAAGTTTAGTTTTAAATTTTATAAACAAGTTTCAAATGAAATGCGACAAATGACAAATAGCCTAACCAAGATTGTAGATGTGTTCATATAACCCAGAGAGGAATTGTGAGAGATAGTGTGAGAAACATGTAATTAATGGTGAAGTTACATCGTTTTTGCAATTTCTGCGTTCAGTGTTCCAATTGATTTGTGCACAGAAATTCACAGCACAGCGTTTTTTAATGAGTGGGGCAATAATCTTTCAAAGAAAGAAAAACTGTGCACAAACAGATGGAACGACTTTGCACAGAAAATTACAGAAACACAGACAGAACTGACATTGTGAAATGTCAAATGTTTTTTTTGTAGTTTGACAGTCTTCAATTATATGTGCACAAAAATGTTTGTAGCAGAAATTCAAAGGGTGTGGAAATTTTTTACTCTCTCTTCTGTGAAAAACTACGAAAAATTCACAATATGGAACGACTTTGGGTACAGTTATAGCTATCATTGAAATGCATCATTGAACAACTTTAAACCGATTTTTTTACATGTTTTCCTTTGATTAGTAACACAAATGATATACCAATCTATAGCAAATGATAGGAAGAATTTTTTTCAACAAGAAAAAACCAATTTTGACAAATATTTTTTATTAAAAATTTAATTATCTGTTTTCCTGATGCAAATTCGTTTTTCGTGTCAGCTGATTGTTTTTTGACAGAAAGTGGAACAACTCGTTCCACTGATTTGAGTACCAATTTCGTTCAGTTCCAATGACAGATTTGTATCCGAAAAAAAAAATTTCGTGTGTATTTCAACCAGGAAAAGTTTTCCAATGACAGAAAATTTCAATGATTGCTTTAACTGACCTCTCAAAAAAATTCCAATTGTAAGAAACGATAGGACCAAGAGAGACAACACCATGCCGGCAAGAACCAACACACTCAGACTATAATCAGAACCGGCATCTACCACTAACAACCATGGAACATAAAACAGAGGAATGAGTCAGTCGAGGTAAAAGGACCAACAGAAGACGACGCGTTTAATTAGTTATTGTGGCTTGCTAATACCTATTGAATAGAAAATAGAAATTACTTATATACGTTTAATTAAGATAGTTGAATAAACTTATAATAATAGTTTGAGAACTCTAAAAAGTATTATAGATCAGAAGTGGAATGAACATATATATAAATCCTGAAGTGAAGTTGGGATGAACATATATAAATCCTGAAGTTAAGTTGAACGGTAACTAAGTATAATAAATGGGTGATTTACCAACTGTAGTTGTGATGCAGGGTCATAATATGAGCATATAACATATTGCATAATTCTTAGTGCAAAATAGTGCAAATAAAAAGTATTATACAATGATTTGTTTCAATGATGCTTTTCAATGATAGCTATAACTGGCCCTAAACGCTTCGATTGTTAATGCTTCGAATTGTTCGTTTAATTCTTCCCCATGATTCATTTTCCAAACAAAATTTTGTTTTTACTGGGAATTAGCTTGTCATTTATGACATTTAACCATAAACAGCTCAAAATTCGTTTCTTTACTTTTAAGCTCGGACAGAAAATTACAAAAAAAAACATCAAAAAGCTCGTACCCAAACTTTTATCCAAAAAGTACGTAAACCGACTCACACCAAATGGCGATTTCAATGCCACACTATTGCGGCAGTAATACACCATTGAAAAATGTTGCCTGATTTGAGTACAATAAGTTTCTTCATCTATACACATAAATAAAAATGAGGTGTCTGTTTTTAATACCAAAACAACAGCTTTTTACAAGATGCATATGAAAGAATATACAGTACTTATAACATCACAATTTTAAAAATGTTTTTGTCCGTCTGTTTGTTGCGGCTAATCTTGGGAACGGCTGCGCCGATTTTTACGCGACTTTCACTGACAGATTGCTAATATTCTAGGGAGTAACTTAGGCTATATAAATTGCTCTGAGTGGCGCTGGGGTCGTTTTATTCGAAAATTCTTATTTGCAGGCCGACATTAACGGGACTTTCATAGGTAACTAGCTTATATTGCAAGAAGTAAGTAAGCCTATTTCAAATAGCCTTGGTGGGGCTGAAGTCGTTTTTTTTTTAAATTCTTATTTTTGCACCGATATTGACGGGAATTTCACAGGTAGATAACTGATGTTGTAAGGAGTAATTAAGGCTACTTTAATCACCTCTTGGTGCCGTTAGGGTCGTTTCACAAGCAGACAGCTTATTTTGTAAGAAGTAACTAAGGCTAAATTCGTCAACATTAGCCTAATATGCGCTCATGCCCCCACAGAGGACAAGGATGACGCCACCAAGGATGACTTCTATGAGCTCCTCGACAAAACCTATGAGCAATGCCCTAAATACGACGTTAAGGTCGTACTAGGCGATTTTAATGCCAAAATAGGTAAAGAGGAAATCTTTGGTAGGACTGTCGGAAAACATAGCCTACACGACACAACGTCTGAAAACGGACTTAGGCTAATTGACTTCGCAGCGGCACATAACGTCACCATTGCAAGCACACGGTTTCCTCATCTCGATATACACAAAGGGACTTGGCGACACCCAGATCAAAGAACCGTCAATCAGATTGATCACGTTGCGATCAATGCAAAACACGCCTCCAGTATCTTGGATGTTCGCACCTTCCGAGCAGCTAACATCGACTCGGATCATGTTGCAGCAAAGGTAAGAATGCGAATAACCCGAACTCCACAACAACGGAGTAACACTGTGATGAAGTATGACGTCGGAAAGCTGCAATCGCAAGAAACCGCCAGAATCTATGCCGATCGAATATCCCGTAACCTCTCAAGAAAACCAGTACCGCCAGCATCAAGTGCCGAAGATCAGTGGCAACACTGCCAACAAGCCATCAGAGATGCCGCAACTGATGTGCTAGGTTTCACCAGACCACCACCACGAAACCTCTGGTTTGATGACGAATGCAGGCAGGCCCATGCAGCCAAACAAGAGGCATATAAAGCGACGCTGCAAAGAAAGACGAGAGCTGCTCGCGAGCTTTACGAGCAGAAAAGACGGGAAGAACACCGGCTTCTCCAAAAGAAAAAGAGCATGAGAAGCGCGCGATCGAAGATATTGAGAGATGCTACTCCAGGAACAACGTGCGGAAGTTTTACCAACAGGTAAAAAGAACATGCCAAGGAAAAAAATCCCGCACAGAAGCCTGTAGAGATAGGAATGGAAACCTCGTAGTAGAGTCACAGTCGGTGCTGAGTACATGGAAGGACCATTTCTGCAGACTGTAAAACGGCGATGAAGGCCAAAATCCCGCTGTCAGGCAGAATGAACCATTCAACATGGATGATGACAGACAAAACTTCCGTCCACCTGACCAAAATGAAGTAAGGATAGCAATATCTAAACTCAAAAACAACAAAGCTGCTGGACCCGACGGACTACCCGCCGAACTTTTTAAAGCGGCCGGAGATGACCTGGTGGAGTGCATACACCAACTCATCTCTAAAGTTTGGTCAGAAGAAAGTATGCCTGATGAATGGAACCTTAGCATCGTTTGCCCGATCCACAAGAAAGGAGACCCTCTAAACTGCGCCAACTATAGAGGAATAAGTCTCCTGAATATCGCCTACAAGATCCTCTCTGCCGTACTATGTGAACGCCTGAAACCTTTCGTCAGCAACCTGATTGGCCCCTATCAGTGTGGTTTCAGACCAGGAAAGTCCACAATCGATCAAATGTTCACTCTACGGCAGATCCTGGAAACCACCCAAGAATTCCAAATCGATACCCACCACCTCTTTATCGATTTTAAGGCCGCGTACGATAGCATTTACAGAGACGAGCTATACAGAGCCATGTCAGGTTTTGGCATTCCCACAAAACTCGTCCGACTGTGCAGGATGACGATGGAGAACTCTCGCTGCTCCGTCAAGGTTGGTACTGATCTCACAGAAGCTTTTCATGTCAAAAAAGGATTCCGACAAGGTGATGCGCTATCGTGCGATTTCTTCAACTTAATACTTGAAAAAATTATAAGAAACTCGCAAGTCAATTGTAGTGGGACAATTTTTTTCAAGTCTGTGCAATTGCTAGCATACGCTGACGACATAGACATCATTGGCAGAACTCGGCGAGCTGTCACTGGAACGTTTGCTAGCATAGAAGCTGAAGCGGCTAAGATGGGACTAGCAGTCAATGAGGCCAAAACGAAGTACATGCTGTCCACAAAAAGGGACACACAACACCGGCGGATTGGACAAAACATCACAATAGACAGGTACAACTTTGAGGTAGTTAGGGACTTTGTATACCTCGGATCCGCTATAACATCTGACAACAACATCTCGTCAGAAATAAAGCGAAGAATTACTCTTGCCAATCGCTGTTTCTATGGGCTAGGAAGGCAATTGAGCCTTCTCTCGAAAGACAAAGGAGACTCTGTATCAGACCCTAATCATCCCAGTCCTGCTCTATGGCGCCGAGGCATGGAATCTATCTAAAGCGGATGAAGATATCCTTAGTCGTTTCGAGCGTAAAATTCTTCGGAAGATTTTTGGCCCTATCTGCGTTAACGGGCTTTGGAGGAGAAGGTTCAACCAAGAACTATACGAGCTGTACAGCGACATTGACCTGGCAAAAAAAATACGCATATCTCGTTTAAGATGGCTAGGTCATGTAGAGCGAATGGACAATAATGCTCCAGCTCGCAGGATCTTCGATTCCATTCCAGAGGGTAGACACAGTCAAGGAAGACCTCGCCTTAAGTGGCGCGCTCAAATGGAGGACGACCTCAACCAACTTGGAGTGCAAAACTGGAGGCAGCTAGCCAAAGACCGAGTTGGCTGGAGAGGCATGTTGGTTGAGGCCC
Organism: Platycheirus rosarum; assembly: GCA_963971375.1. Taxonomy (NCBI): domain Eukaryota; kingdom Metazoa; phylum Arthropoda; class Insecta; order Diptera; family Syrphidae; genus Platycheirus; species Platycheirus rosarum. The sequence continues at coordinate 29,310,184 of OZ020509.1, read as the reverse complement.
AGGTTCGTCCCGAACTGTAGCGCCACCTAAGTAAGTAAGTAACTAAGGCTATTTTTGCCATAGCTAATTTTGTAAGAAGTACTAAGGCTATTTTTTTTACTTGGTGGCGCCACGCCGTAGTCGTATACGTATGGTATACCCAAGAAACGCCGGGTGGGTAAGCTAGTTTATTATATATATATATATGGACGCGCACAAAATTGCATTACCTATTATATTAATAAAATAATGAATTCTAAATGCGCCCAAACACATTTATGATTTCTGTTTTATATTTCCGTCTCTTTGGGTCCTATCCTCATTTCTCACGCACAAAATGAGAACAAAAAAAATATGAGAATTAAGAATGGGAACTTTATATCCTTCGGATATGTTACCTTTGTTTTTATTGCGTACGTTCACCTACGTATATTTTGGATAGGTTAGCTCGATTAAATACACGTGTTCTTATGTGCCAGACGCATTGCATCAATTAGACCAACTTTTAACTTTTCTCTCCGGCAAATCCGATGACATTGAATGTCAAAAGGAATTTAAAATTTCAAGTTTTCTAGTCATGGGTTGTTATTTAGCGCATTTTTTGCTGCTACTTGTTATTTAAGTAGCATCTAAAATTGCCCTGGTTGCTATTTATTGTTATTTAAGTAACAGTACAAATTGCGCTTCTTACTTAAATAACAATAAGTAGCAGCGAAAATTGCGCTAAGTAACAACAAGTACAGGACAAAGAAGGGGATATAATATAATAAATGCTGAGATTTTCTTAGATTTGTTTTTAATTTTCAAATTTCAAATTTTTCTTCCTAAAACAAACATGAAACGAGATTGATTTTTTTTTTTTTTTTTTTGTAATTGTTTGAATGCCATTTGACAACTTGCTGTTATGTTTCCACAGCCATTTTCAACGGCATCGCAAAAAAAGAGATAAGAAGAGCAAGTTAGAAGTATAAATAAATTGGTTTCGCTAGATAATTTAATTAAAGCATCAATATGAATATTGAAGCAAATTATTTAATAATAAATATTCTGAGGAAGTATGTATTCATAATTATTAATATAATAGATATGTAACTCAATGAATCTAAGGAGTGCGATTTAATATTGTAAAAAGGACAAACGCTGATTTTACTTCGACCAAATATAGCTTGAGAAACTCGAAAAATATCATGATTTGAAGACGAGATGTAGTTATTGGCGCAAATTTACGGATAACCTATACTAAACACATTAACTTCACACAACTTAAGTGCTGAACTAAGTGGCCTAGTCATAAAGGGAAACCATTGTACTATTTAAAATCTTATTTAAAACGTTAAGAACTTTAAAGAATTGTTTTCTTATTGGATTTAGGAAGTGTTTTGTATTAAGTTAAATTTACAAAATGGCTTTTTGTGAGAGTTGTCATTCTCTCAGAGTTCTTCGTTTTACACTAAAAAAATAATGTAGGGATTTCCTGTTATTTAAAATCTAGTTTCACACTAAGAAAAAATAATTCAAAAACCATACCTATAATCTCAGCACCATACTTTATTTATTTTAGTTTCATATTGAAGCGTACCTATATAATTTTACGCCGTTGTATCTAATGCGAATTCTAAGAACTCGTTCAACATTCTTAACTATTCATCCTATTTTTTTACTTTCATTATAACAAAACTTTTCAAAACCAGAACAAAAACTAAATGAAATGCAAATTTCGGTCATATTTGGGAAATGTCATATATTGTAGTACAAAAAATTTTCTTTTTTTAGGTTACTACATTAAAATTACTATCAAAATGCAAAATTACCGAAAAAATATTCTCTGCAATTTTTTTAGAAAACGAATATGTAAATCCACATTCATGTATTTCTTATAATCTTCATGCATTAATATCGGTATCGAACAAGTACGATTTTAATATTTTGTATCCTCTTTACCAGTTACCAAATCACTCCTAACTCACTCATCGACCCATCGCTAGTTAGTTTTACATTGTGTCAAAAAAAAAACGCAACGGATTCATTTGGTCATCTCTTTTCATCGCATGTGGCAATGTCACCGGATTCGTTGCCGCAACGGACGCAACAGATTCTACGGGTCGGGCCCTTAATATAATAGCGAGTTTCATTCAAGAAAAGATTAGCTCTTTCTGTCAAAAGATTTGATCTTTTTTCAATTTTGAGAGTTTCATTGCAAGAAAAAGAGCAAATCTAGATCAAATCTCAACACGAAAGATTTGATCCCTGATGGGTTGCCAGATTTGATCTGAATGCACACATACATGTAAATAGTCTTTCGGTCAAACGTCAAATGGAAAATATTTTGTTATTTTTGTTGCTTGTTGTGAACTTGTGCCAGCCCGTGCTTAGTCAAAAAATTAACAAATATCCATTAAATATACAAAATAACAAATAAAGGTGTTTTTGAAGTGAGAAAATACAAATATGGCATTTTAAATATATATACTGTACATGCCCGGTATTTTTGTGTGTGATATCAAATACTGTGTATGCTCGTCAGTGAATGACCAATACTAGGATTAAATGATGAAACAAGTTTCATTGAAAAGAGCAAATCTTGATTTTCAGATCAAATCTTTGAAATTTGAATGAAACTCGCTATAATAGATATAGACTGCCAGGAGCCAACTTTACGTTGGTTTCTTATAGCGCTTGAATCAAACTGGTTGTAAATTTCAATGAAGAGTCGTGTATTGGTAGGAGGTAGAAGGGCAACTAATCCCTCTTAACCACAAAAGTATATATCAACAAAATATAAAATAATAAGTGATAACTAAGGTTTGCTCGTGCCAAATTGTTTATTACTATTTTTAATTGCAAACTTGGCATAATATAAGCAAAAGCTTATATTATTCAATTTAAAAAAAGTTTGAAAAAAAATCAAGTCATAGTGAGCTTCAGCTACACCTTATTATTGAAAATGAATTCTTTTGCAAAACAAAATATTTCACACCTGATTTGATTCAGCTGTTAGGGGCCATTGAAATGCATCATTGAAACAAATCATTGGAATTTTTTTGAGAGATCAGTTATAGCAATCATTGAAATTTTCTGTCATTGGAAAAATTTTCCTGGTTGAAATACACACGAAAATTTTTTTCGGATACGAATCTGTCATTGGAACTGAACGAAATTGGAATTCAAATCAGTGGAACGAGTTGTTTCACTTCCTGTAAAAAAACTTTGTATATAAAATCCATAGTACTATCATGAAGACGATTTTTTTAATTTGAATTCAGCTCATGTGAGGGCGCTACAGTAACTTGTGGAATTAAAATGGATTATTGTGAAAATGAGTAGAGAAGCAAGAAAGTAAGAGCAAGAAATAAATATTGAGTAAGAGAGTGAGCTCTTGGAGGAGGTGGCTTTTAGTTTGTAGATACATTTGATCCTGCAGGATTGTATATAAAATCACAGTACTTGTTTTGCTTTTGTTATTTGTTTTTTCTTAAGGAAATAAAGTAAGTTACAACACAAGGCTTTTTAAATACATAGGTAAACAAATGTGTGTCTGTTGCTGAAATTATTTTCACAATGCTATGTAGGATATGAATCCTTTAGTTTGGATTTAAAAAAAAGGAATCCCAGACAGAAACTTCCATAGCCAGAAACATACACTGGTACATATGTACATACATATCAGGATACAAAAAAGCAAGGCAGAGCCTTCCCGCATTTTGACGTCAGTGACCCTTTATGACCAAATTAAATTCGGTTTAAGGTACAAAGTAGATTCAATCTTTGTATATAAAATCTATAGTACTATCATGGGGAGATTTTTTGTGTAGTCCCTCTATAGAGCTGAAGCAGAACTAATTTCCACAACTTGTGGAATGTAATAGAATGAAGAGGCATGTTGTACCAAGAGAAAATTATTAGTGAATATCACATTAAGAGGGTGAAGAAGGCGTTTAATTTACTTAGGTTAGGGGTGGAAATATGATATGTGCCTATATTTTTTGGTAGGTAATATATGAATGCATCCTTTGAACAAGTTTTGCTGTCGAGTTTTGTTGTGCGGGTAAACAAATAAGGTAGGGGTGGAAAAATGGTATTATTTGCTGATATTGCTTGAATATATTAGTGTATAAATACATTCTTGGAACAAGTATTGAGTAAGGTAGGTAAATTATCGAGACGATCGTATATGCTTATATTGCTTAAATTCCTAAAATGTCACAAACGGAAAAACTAGTCGAAACTAGTCGCAATAATGAAATTTAAGGACAGGATTTTCCCAATTAACTGCGATATAGAAGAACATAAGCAACAGATTGCAGTTTTTACTAATCGGACTCATCATGTTCGGGTTAAAAAATATAAATAAACATATGAAGATCAATTTGAAACCAGCACCAGGACCAAGACAGATAAGTTTTAAAATAATTACTATTATATTATATTAAAATAGTCATTGTTTTATTAATTTGTTATTATTATTTATTCATTAATTTATTTAGTTTTAATTATTTATTATTAATTTTAAGTATATAGAGGAATAGGCCTACTGGGGAACCTCTTAAAAAAACGCATCTAGTATTTTACCGCTTGGGTGATGTGGAAAAAAATACAAAAGTAGGCATCTTTATTACTTGCGATTATAGGGACTATAAGGAAAGTTATGCATTCGTAAAAACAAAAATAGTAACAATCAGACATGACATTACGATGATAGGGAATCCGAAAAAAGTTGGTCGGAAAATTCTGTCTGTCTGCATCGATTTCCACAGCCTAAACAGTCGGGATGGTTTGCTTCAAAGTTGGTAGGTTTAACGGTTTATTCAAGAAGATGTAGGTAGCCAAGTAATGTCACATTAATTTTTTTTGTTGAAAAAATTACTCATTAAAATACACATGTTATTAAAATATATGTGCATATAGGTATATATACCTAAATTGAACAAAATATTCTATTATAAATTACAATAGAATGCAACTTGACATACAAATTAACGCAAATAATAGTATGTCCCTTTTTCTTCCTTATAATATATCCGCATAGTCTGCACTTAATTTGTACGTATGAATGGAAAGCAAAATTCAAAACAAGGTCGTTTGTATAATATGCATAGCAAGAAGTAAGTTTGTATTTAAATTTTAAGACTGTATGTGTATATTTTCTTACAAACGGCAACGTTCCTTGAGTAAAACAAAATTTAAAAACCTAATGAATTCTAGCCAATTTCGTACGAATGTATAAAATATGTATGTTCGTATAAGTGTTCGTATTCCCTATAAAACAGATCTTAACAAAACAAAATAAACAAAAATTCAAATCGCAGTCAATAGACTAACTGCCTATTCCTACCAACAACAAATTCTGTATTTAAAATAAAACCGTTGCTAGGGATTTTTATATAGCAGCAAGAGGCTTTAGGAAAATGTAAACAAAAATTTCAAAATATCTGGTCTTAGCGAATGTTTTTTTTTTTATGAATGAATTGAACTACTGGATCGTTCGTAGAAGTTGTTGTCGTATTTTTTTAAATCGTCGAGCCTTTTTTAAAATGTTGATACTGTATGTGTTTATTTACATACAACATGATACAAATACAATGCTAATGCCTTAATCGAAAATATTTTAATGCAGAATTATTTTTAAGGGCTTGTGTATATAACATATCGAATATGTAAATATACATACATATCAAACATGGCATTACGTACAATGATAGAGAAACAAAATGTTAATAGTAAACAAAATTCTGTCCTTCTGAATGTGAAGCTCTTTGCAGTCTAAACGGCTAAAGAGGTCAACCTTTAAATTTGGTTTGTGTAGTTCTTTTGACATTCCTCAGAGGGGTTTTTAAAACTGTATTTTAGGGCTCAAAATAATTCTACCTGTCAAATAGCCGAAGAACAAATTGTGTGGAAAATAGCTTTAACAAATTTGATGAAAATTGTTGAGAGTATTTCGGTAGGCAAAACCAAGTATATGCTGTCATCAAGAAGAGACACCCAACATCGACGTCTTGGACAAAACATCACCATAGACAACTATAACTTGGAGGTAGTTAGGGACTTTGTCTACCTGGGCTCCGCTATTAACTCAAACAACACCAGCGCTGAAATCAAACGAAGAAAAACTCTTGCCAATCGCTGTTTCTTCGGGCTCAGAAGGCAATTGAGTAGCAAATTCCTCTCTCGGGCAACTAAACTGTCCCTTTATAAGACCCTCATCATCCCAGTCCTGCTCTATGGTGCAGACGCATGGACGCTGTCAAAAGCGGATGAGGACACTTTAGGCTGTTTCGAGAGAAAGATTCTCTAGGTGATTTTTGGTCCCATATGCATAAACGGAGTGTGGAGAAGAAGATACAATGAAGAGCTTTACCGGCTGTACAGCGACAACAGATCTAGCCAAAAGAGAAAAAAATCAACGTCTCAGATGGCTGGGTCATATAGAGCGAATGGACATAAATGCTCCGGCCCTATTAGATTAGAAAAATAGTCTTTTTTTATTTTTACCTACATTTTTTTTTACATCCATCACTGCTGCTGAGTGTCATTTGACGTTCGACATTCGAGTTGTGGAATACCGATAATTAGTGAGTCGTGTTCGAGAATATAAATTTGTCGATCTCACATGAAAACTTACTCGACTCGTATTCAGGAATAGGGCCCCCCTGTACTGTGATGCACGTGAACGATCCAAATCTTAAGAGAAAAAGCAACTCAGAAATATTTTAAAATAATTCTATCAGAAGCTAGCTTTCTAAAAAGCGATTTCAAAAGAACTTGGTTCATACTTTCTACCATAAGGATAACACATCTGTAAATTAATTATCTGTGATAATACTATTAGGATTCACATGAAAAAAGATAATGAAAAAACGATTTAAATACAATTAAATATTTTTTTAAATAAAGTTTTCAAGATTTTTTATAAATTATTTAAAATTTATTGAAAACACATATTTATTAATTATAAAAATAAAAATTAATACATAAAAATTAATAAATATTATATTGTTCAATAATTTAAAATAATTATATAAATCTTGAAAATTTTATATTAAAGAAAATATTTTATTTTATTAAAATCGTGTTTTAGAGGTAGAAACAAAAACTTTCATTTTAAGATTCATATACGATGCAAGTAACAATCAAAACTTCTTTCAAGTTACGTGCTGTCAAAAAAAAATATTTGTTTCGAGTTCAACGCCGATCATTAATCCTCGATTAAATTAAGTTACGTAACTAACTGGCACGACTGTTTCCAAATCAGTCGCACCCGGATCAACGGATATGTCTAATAGTTATTGCACAAAAAAAAACAGTTAAGGTAAGACCGTCCTAGACGGTCCTCACCAGCAGTTCCGAGTATTTTTTTTCGAACTGCACCCGAAGTGAGCTTTAAGTTCAGAACTTGACGAAGTCTGCATTAAAATTTAGGTTGACACGATTACAAAAAAAAAGACGTGCATGTCATTATTTAAAAAAAAAATGAAGCATTGATGTCGGGGTTGTTTGTTAGTCAAGATCGTAACAATCTTTGATTTAAAGAAGATTGGACAAAAAGCAAGATTCAACATTGAATGCTGATTTCAGGTTTTTGATCAATAACCTTAAAACTGTGGGCCTATTAAATTTACTATCTACAAATTAATATCTCAAAGCAGTTTTTATTCAAAAGACCGATCCGAACAAGCTGAACTTAATTACATATTTATTTACAATCAATATAAATAATAAAATCGAATAAATCTTCTTTTCAACGGCACTTCAACTGATTTCCGTTTTTGTTCATTCCAGCATACCCGCTAAAAACTCATAAGCGCAATTTTTGTCATCAATTCCTGGAACTTTTTCATCAATTTCTGGACATTTTTTGTCAATTTCCGGACCTTCTTCGTCAATTTCTGGACCTTCTTCGTCAATTTCTGGACCTTTCTCGTCAATTTCTGAACCTTTTTCGTCAATTTCCGGACTTTTTTCGTCAATTTCTAAACCTTTTTCGTCAATTTCTGGACCTTTCACGTCAATATGTGGACCTTTTTCAGCAGAATAGTGCATTTTATGTCTATGTTTGTCTAACGCCTTTTGGGTTTTGAAGGAACCGGCACAATCATTACACTTGTACGGCTTCTCCTCAGTGTGACAACGAACGTGCTTTTTTAATTGTTCAGGTGTCACGTAGGCTTTGTCACACACTTCGCATTTATGAGGCCTTGTATTGGAGTGATCGCGTAAGTGCGATTTTAGTTTAGACGAATTTTCAAAGGCTCTGCCACAAATTGTACAAGCAAATGGCTTCTCGCCGGTGTGCAAACGTATATGAACCTTGAGCATTCCTTTAGTAATAAAACCTTTGCAACAAGTGTCACATTTAAATGGTTTTTCGGCTTCATGATTTCTCATATGAATAGCAAAATAATTTTCTGCAAAAGTGTTGCCACAAATAGGACAAGCGATTCTCTTCTTCTCGGGAAGACCTTCTGCCAACACATTGTGTGTTCTCAAATGAATAAGAAGCCTAGTTTTGCCCTTGAGGTCTCGAAAACAGTGTTCACATTGAAAATTAGGTTTTTTCTTTTTACCGCTATGTTGGTGGTGATTTTTAATATGGGATTTTAAACGATTAGACGTTAGAAAACTATTAGGACACTGTTCACATTGATATTGATATCGAAAAGCCGAGTGAATATCTTCGTTGCTTTTTAAATTATGATCAGGAGGCTGGTTATCCGAGGATGTCTCTTGAAAATCGTTTTCAACATTTGCTTTTTTTGGCATTTTAGTTTTTTTATATTTCCGTTTGTTTCCTTTCGGTCCTTTAGTGTTTGACTCATTTAATTCATTCGTTGTGACGTTTGATCTCCTACGCTTTAAGGAAACATCATTTTGTCTAAAAAAAAATAATACGTCTTTTATGTTACTTGATAACGTAGGAATTTACTTACTCGAATATTCGATCAGTTTCGTTTAGTTGCGTTTCTAATATTGAGAATGGATTAATCGGTGACATAAGAGTCTCATATGTGATGTCTTCAGGAGGCTCTGTTAATAATTCGAGTTTAGATTTATTCTTAATTTATAATATAATAAAATATTGTCTACGCACGAGTAAATAAAAGGTGAAAAACAATAAAATGGAATGAGGCCACTCTTAATGCCTCGACCGATTGATTTATTGGTAGGACAACGAATTTCGGATATGTACTTCGGATGTTAGGTCCCTTAACAGACCACGTACAGCGGGGGCCCTGACTGCTGTAAGGCAGATATAACCGCCATCCAAGAAATGCGATGGAACGGCCCGGGCACAACAAAAACAGCGCTTATTTAAATGTGGACTCGTCGTTGGAGGCAGGTTCAGACAAGAGGGTTTGAACAGAGGAAATAGACGATGACACCAAACAAATGTTTTTTGAGATTCTGGACAAAACATTTCAGCGACTTTAACGCCAAGCTAGGGAGAGAGATGTTTTTGGTGGTAAAATCGTAAAACAAAGCTTGCACGACACCACCTCCGATAACGGATTAAGGCTAATTGACTTTGCTGCGAGGTGAAATATTGTAATAGCTAGTACCAAGTTCCCACACCTCAACATTTACAAATCAATCCACTGTAAACCAGATTGACCGCATTGCGATCGATGCAAGGCACTACCTCAGTATGATGGATGTCCAAACTTTCCGAGGGGCAAACATTGACTCGGACCACTACCTCGTTGTAGGCAAGGTACGACTGAGGATATCCCGGCCAACGCCAAGAAGAGGTAATACTGTGAGGAAGTTTAACGTCGGACGTCTGCAATCGCAAGAAATCTCCGGGTTCTTTTCCGATCGAATCTCAAGTAACCTCCAAAAGAATCTTTTACCGCCAGCATCAAGTATTGAGAACCAGTGGCAATATTGCCAAATGCCATCAGGGAAGCCGCCACCACAACCAAACCGGGCGGCATTGGATCAGTAGATAAGATGTTTGCTTCTGACCTGGAGGGTCGTCAGTTCGATACTCAGGTTGAAATTTTCTAACTCCTAGTGCAAGCTAGAGCTGTCCGTGAGTTTTAAGTGAGAAAATAGTCACCTAATTCTCGATCTACTGTGCCGACAAAAAATCTTTCATGTCTTTCTAATTCTTTAACTAGTGTCGTGCAACGACCACCTGGTTTGGTGATGAGTGTCGGCAAGCACACACAACTAAACAAGAAGCATACAAGGCGGCGCTGCAAAGAAGGACCAAAACTACCCGTGCGCTCTACGAGCAGAAGAGGAAAGAGAAACACCGCCTTCTCAGAAAGAAAAAAGGGAACATGAGAAGCGCGCGATCGAGGAAATGGGGAGGTTATTGCAGGAATGAAGTTCGAAAGTTTTACCAAAAACTGTCAAAGCTACAGAACTCGAACTGAAGCTTGCAGAGATAAAAGGGAACATCGTAGTGAAATTGCAGTCGATGCTAAGAATATGGAAAAACCATTTCTGCAAACTGCATAACGGCGATGACGAAACGAAATCCGCTGTCAGGCAGAATGGTCCATTTTATCTGGGCGAAGTAGACCAACAATTCCACCCCGTACATCTGGATGAAATAAAGCTAGCTATATCTAAACTTAAGAGCAACAAAGCCGCCGAGCTCTTCAAAGATGCACGCGATGGCTTGGTTATAAGTATGCACTAACTCATAAGCAATATATGGTTAGAAGAAAGCATGCCATTTGAATGGAATCTCAGCATAATTTGCCCGAATTTGAAAGAAGGAGGCCCTCTGCTGAGACAAGGCGATGCGCTGTCGTGCGACTTTTTCATCATACTTGAAAGAATAGTGCAGAACTCTCACGCCAACACCAGAGGCACGATCTTTCAAAAGTGCGTACAATTACATACGCCGACGATATTAACATAATTGGACGAACACAGCGGGATGGTAGTAGCGCTTTTGTGAGTATTGAGATGGGTTTAGCAGTCAATGAGGGCTGTCATCAAGAAGACACCCAACATCGACGTCTTGGACAAAACATCACCATAGACAGCTATAACTTTGAGGTAGTTAGGGACTTTGTCTACCTGGGCTCCGCTATTAACTCAGACAACAACACCAGAGCTGAAATTAAACGAAGAATAACTCTTGTCAATCGCTGCTTCTTTGGGCTTAGAAGGCAATTGAGTAGAAAGCCCTCTCGGGCAACTAAATTGTCCCTTTATAAGACCCTCATCATCTAAGTCCTGCTCTATGGTGTAGACGCAGAGGCGTTGTTAAAAGTAGATGAGGGCGCTTTAGGTTGTTTGGAGAGAAAGATTCTCCGGGTGATTTTTGGTCCCATATGCATTAACGCAGAGTGAAGATACAATGAAGAACTGTACCGGCTGTACAGCGACACAGACCTAGCCAAAAGAGTAAAAAATTCAGATGGCTGGGTCATATAGAGCGGATGGACATCAATGCTCCGGCCCGGAAAATCTTCGAATCCACCCCAGAGGGACGGTGTAGTCGTGGAAGACCGAGACTTAGGTGGCTCACACAAGTAGAAGAGGACCTCAACTGACTTCACGTGCGTAACTCGTGGCAGCTAGGTAGGGACCGAGCTGGTTGGAGAAACTTATTGGTTGAGGCACAGGTCCTCCCCCGGACTGTATCGCCATCTAAGGTAAGGTAATAGTTGGAAAATCGTTAAAATGCAGTTAAATTTTGAAACCCTGTTAGAGCTTTTACTTGAAACAGAAATATGCAAGCCAATGCAACCAGACTGAGAGGCATACGTCCCATCTTACCTATACTGACAATTTTTGTTTGAACAGACTACATATAGATAGAACCAACGTTGGTGTCTAAAGTTCGAGTCGGGATGACCTACTAAAAAACAACGAATAGCTTCAATAGCTTCTGGTTCTGGTTGATGGCGAGCGCAGAACGTTGATAGCTTATGACCCGAAATTGAATCATATGGACTTAGACGTCATATGGTTTCAGCAGGACGGCGCTACGTAAGTGCAAAACTGCGAGCGCCACTTTTCTTCGTTCTCAATCCTAAGGACAACAAAACTGAGAAGATAATGAATGAATGAATATTGTTGGCTCATATTGTTCCTAGTCATGAAGCACCACTTTTGTGTGTGTAATATTATGTAGTGTAGTATTGCCAACTTAAAAAAAAAAGTACAAACATAGCTGTGGAAAAAATTCGTCGTTAAGATTGGTAAGTCCTAAGTAGAGCTATTAATTTGTTCACTCGTGCGTTTTCAAATTAGGGACAAAAAAGTATCCAATTGAAAAAAACTTACCCTCTTTCATTGAATTGTACATTTCCTTACTTTCGGACTTCAAAGAATCATCGTCTTCTATTTCGGCAACAAAGCCTTCATCAACATTTAAACCAAGGGGCAGCTGCTCTTGTTCTTTCTTCACAGTGGAGACGGGGTTCATACCTTCAAAGTATTCACTTAAACGTTTCTCACTCGACTCGATTTGTTTTTGGAATTCATAGGCTTTAAGAAGTTTATCCTTGCATTCAGAACAAATTCGGGTTAGTTGTAAGGTTTGGTTGTAATTAATCTGAAAAATACAAATCATCAAAACGATGAAAAAAACAGAAAATTTAGCATTTCTTACCGCGACTCCAGAAACTCTTAAAAAGATATCCATCAATCTGATTTCTGAATCAAATTCTACACAATCACGAAAGGAGTTTGGAACTTCGCCATTTATCAAACACGTCCGACACGTAATATTATCTTCAAACATATTTTTTTCCATATTTAAACAAACTTATTTCAAAATTGCCAAAAGAACAAACAGCTTCTTAATAAATTTTAAATTAAATGCGACGTTTGAAAAGAGCGCGTCATTAACCAAGATTTTAGATGTGTTCATACAAACCAGAGGAATTATGAGATAGAAAGAGAAAACTATAATTTTTAAAATGGGCGCATTCACATTTTTATCCTTTGGTTAAGATACCTTTACCCATGGACGTATTAGTCGAGGCTTACACGGCGCGTGTTTGCCTTGCATGCTTGAAGTGCGAAAGGAAAAGATAATGAAATAGAAATAGAGGAACCCAAACTGCACGGGTAGAACTGTCCCTGCAACTTTTTTGACGTTTCTCTTTGTCTGTATTCTTTGTTCTTCTTATTTTGCTTCATACTTGTTTTGGATGTTGCTCAAACAACACGTTACTAGAAGATAAAAACACATGTATGATGGCCGCAAAATTTATATGGTGTATGGAATTATTTTTTTTCATTTATTTTTCATTTATTCATTAATTCATTAAGTTTTTATTAATTTATTTCATTTAAATTAATTTTTTTTGAATACTGATCACAGAAACACAGAAAGTAAAATAAAAGATAGCTGTCAAAATAATGGGCAACTGAAAAAACACGCGCAACTCGAGCATGCTTCCGTGTAAGTGCGCGTGCATTACCGAATATAAGTTCAAAATGAAATAAGGAAGAGTTGCGCGTTAATTTCATGCACCGTGTAAGTCCCGACTTATAGGCGTTTTTCTTTATTCACTCAGAAAAGGGATCTGAACAGAGTGTGAACATTCTGAGCATACTCTGATAATTCTCTGAACCGAGCTGATCTGAGCGCTCAGATATAATTTTAAAATACGTTCTAGTTCTTGGCTGTCACAAATCGACACTTCTCATATGGCTTGTTCACAGGCGGCAATATTATGCATACTATAATACTATTGTCTCTTTCGTTTTGGCATCTATTTTTCGAAGATTGGTGTGGGCAATGTGCATGGTATAGAGTGAAATAGCCTACAACTCTAAAGTGACGTTAATTTCGTTCAGTATTTTCTCAGAATGCTCAGTCAATTTATTCTGAGCGCATATAGCCTTCTCAGAACTCAGAGCACGCTCTGATCATTCTCTGAACGAAAAAATAAATACAATTTTAAAGATCTGAACGCTCTGAGCGAAAAAGAAACAACTTCTTTTTTGACAACACAGACTCTGCTCTGAACGAAAAAAGAAAAACGACTTATATATGGACTGCTGTTTAAAAGAAATTAATGAATTATGATCAAATAAAAAACTAATAAGGCAGTAGATAAGGTGTTTTGACATTTTTTCCTTATTCTTAGTGTTTTTTTTTTTTGGTAATCCGGAATCAGTAACAGAATCACTCCGATCCGGAATGCCAAACGAACTAATTACCAAAGCAGTTTTAATTCTGAAGTTTGGGTTTCATTGTATTTGTAAAACGTCAAATGCGATTCAAATAACTTTTTTTTGAATTTCATTCACTTCAGAAATTCACACAGAAATTATAATATATTTTTACTTCAAATATATTCTCTTTCACTTTATTTTCTTTCTTTCGTAGATTTGTTCAACGATCACAATTTCATACGTTAAATAAAAAAACCGTCGTTACACGATTTTGAATTTTAAATTGTTTCTGTGTGCTTGATTCTGACTACGAAAACAGAATCGATTTGCTGTTCTTTTCAGAACAAGAACTGTCATTGAGTGCCAATGAAACAATTTCTGAAGCATTCGGAATGCTTCTGGACTATTCTGGACGACCAAAAAAAACGATATTATTTTTCAAACTACATACGTTCAAATTCCAGTCGCGTTCTAAAAGGCAATGTGTCTTTTAAGACCAACGGTCGTTTTTAATTCTTTCTTCTAACTATTTGTTCATTAATAATGATAAAAGAAAAAGTTAATAAAAAACCTGACAAAATGGCCAGAGCATGGACGTATTTTATATGGACTGCTAGTTGCCTATCTCAACTTGGTTCCATTTTAGTCTCAGTTATTTTGGGCGACACTAGGCCTCCTGAGTACACTAGTAATCCCAGACTTTGGCAGCAGGTTTTCCCACGTTGGCTTGTTAAAATTTCCTTTTTTCTCCCCGTGTTATTTAGAATATCCCACAATTAATCCACCAAGTAATAAATACAAAAAAACACTCATCGATTTATTGAAATTAGTTTTTTATAGCTTGGTAAATTACAAGTTCGTAAAATATTTAGAACCTATTTTGTTGCGATTTTGGACTGTCATACTGCAAACATAACAAAAAGCCTTAATGTGTGTCCACACCAAAGAAACATTTCTTTAAACATTTCAGAAACATTTAAAAAACCTTTCAGAAATGTTTTTTTTCTTTCTGAAATTTTTTTTTAAATGTTTCTGAAATGTTTATTTAAGTCTGGACGCTTTGCGAAACATTTCTGAAATGTCTACATATCTGTTTCCCCTACCGAATGGAAATTTTTCTTTATTTTCATGCATTTTAGTCTTTTTGACAGGTTGTCGCGACGCTATGATTGCTGCTTTTTTACATCATGAAGTACAGAACTGGATACAAAAAATGGGAAACAAATAAACATTTAAGAAATGATTCAGAAATTTCTGAAACTATTTTTGTAACCAAAGGGAAACTGCAATTTGGACGCATGTAGTTTGAAGAATAAGAATGATAGAGAAAAAATGTCAAAACACGTCATCTACTGCCTTAGTCGTGTTTTATTTGATCACTTAGTTTCTTTTAAAATCTTAATAAAATCAGCAATATTTGAAGAGATTTCAACATAACCTAAGACCCCTTTTTTACGAGGTTTTAAAAAATCCCTTTTTTCCTTTTAGGGCTTTTAGCTTGTCTTAGGCACAAACCAATAAAAAAGGGAGTTGTCCACGATCTAAAAAAAACAAGAGGCAAAATACCAAAGATGTCGCACACTTCTGTGGATGGAATTCAATTGTGTCAGTTATGTTTTACCGGTAAATGCGACTTTTTCAATTTTTAAAAACAGATGTCGCAAGCTTCTATGTCAACATTTTAGTAGTTATTTTTTTTTCCTTAAGTAGGTTCAGGAAAGCTAGCATCGCATTCTCAATTTTGGCGACATTTTTTTGACAATTGTTGTATGAAGCTGACATTAGACTAGCAGTCCATATATAATACGTCCATGGGTCAGAGGTTGAGACCTATTCCTTGTGACGAATATAAAGGTGTCCACACCAAAAAAACATTTGTTTAAAAAAAATTTCTGAAATGTTTCCTCTTTGCTTAAATATCATTTCAGACATTTCTGAAACATTTCTTAAACGTTTATGTTTCTCATTTTATGTATCCAGTTCTGTACTTCATGATGTAAAAAATGAGCAATCATAGCGTCGCATTTTGTCAACACAAACAAATAAAAACAACAAAACCTGTCAACTAGACTAAAATGCCAGAAAATAAATAAAGATTTCCGTTCAGAAGGGAAAACAGACGTAAATAAACATTTCAGAAACGTTTAAAAAACATTTCTGAAAGGTTTTTTAAATGTTTCTGAAATGTTTTAAAAAAAATGTTTCTTTGGTGTGGACACACCTTAAGGCTTTTTGTTAAGTTTGCAGTATGGCAGTTCAAAATCGCAAAACAAAGTTTAGGTTATAAGGATTTTACGAACTTCTAATTTAATAAACTAATTTTAATAAATCCATGAGTGTTTTTTTGTATTTATTACTTGGTGGATTAATTGTGGGATATTCTAAATATCAGGGGGAGAAAAAAGGAAATTTTAACATGCCAACGAAGGAAAACCTGCTGCCAAAGTCTGGGATTACTGGATGAAATGTCAAAATTGAGCTTTATTTTTTCCCCGCTAGTGTACTCAGGGGGGCTAGTGTCGCCCCAAAATAACTGAGACTAAAATGGAACCAACTTGAGCCATTGTATATACATTTTCTATAGTACTCGCATAGTGGTAATTTTTCGTCTGGCCATCTTCCTGGTTGATTCAGAACTAACTCTAAATAGTGGAGACGAGAACCTTTACCGATATTTTACCAGTATTTAATAAACTTTAGTTGTCTGTAATTATTCTTTATTCACACCAATTGGCAATTTTTTTCGAATTGGCATTCTTGCTCCAAACTAACGGTACCTGCCATATAACTTTTAATGAAAAACTTATTTTTCTGGAAAACGGCTCCTACGATTTTGATAAAACTTTCTGAAAGGTGTTTTCTATGCAAAATCTATCTTTTATTTTTAATTAATTTTTCAGAAAAAGTTTTATAACGGTTCCTCCCATATGACCGGTTTTTTTAAATCAGACTTTCTCGTTAACTAATTGGCGGTTTTTGATGAAATTTTCAAGATATGTAGTGTTTTATGATTTAAATAATATTGCTTATTAAAACTTTCAAAAACATTTTCTTTTTTTAATTTTTAATATTTTTTTAAAAATCTTTTTTTGTTTTTTGAATATTTTGAAAACCAATCTATAGATTTTTTTTTTAATTTTTCTCCTAGTATAAACTATCGATTTCTTTAAATTGATATACTCAAAAAGATTTTAAAATATGTTTTCGAAGTTTTTCAAAAAAAACATTTTTTTTGAATAAACTTGTCGAACGATTTTGAAATGAAAAATTTATTAAATAGAAAACAGCAAAAGAAATAAGATGCCTTACAACATTTTTTCCAAAAAACGTTATGAATAGTGTTTTTTTTTTATTTCATAAAAATTTTATTTGTTTAATATTTTCCCCCAAATTTTGTTTTATATTGCTCGGTTGAGACCTATCCACTAGTCTAATGAAAGCAAACATCGTTATTTTTATTATTATTTATTTATCGTTATTTATTTTAAAACATTTCATGATCATAACATAATAGCGGGGATACTATCCGGGACAGCGGATTTGTGAATGTTACGATATTTTTAAACCATTGAAACTGAAAGAGTGCGGAAGAAGATTGGTCCCATAAAATCATTTACGATCTTGTGCAGGAAGAGTAAGAGTTTACTGCAAATAAATCGGATTTTAATGAGCTTGACATACGGTACCGTTGCAATTGTACGTCCGAAGGCGAAGGACGTGAATTATCGAACGAATATGAAAAGCTGAGGGTAGAGTCGTCAGCAAAACAGTTAAGTATTAGAACAGACAGAAGATCGTTTATAAAAATGAGGAAGAGTCGGAGACAGAGCAGAACCCTGGGGAACACCAGCATTTATTTTGTGGGAATCAGACTTGAATCCGTTCAATACAACTTGTATTGAACGGTCCAGAAGATAGCTTCTAGTCTAACGAACAACAGTATTATCGATCCCAAAAGCACGCATTTTCGATAAGAGAGCTTCATGCCAAACTCTATCAAATGCCTTGGAGATATCAAGAGCAATAATCTTACTTTCACCAAAGCGATTTAAAGATTTGTTCCACTGTTCGGTGAGATATGCCATCAGATCACCAGTGGAACGGTTGCTGCGGAAGCGGTCATGGAGAAGCTTCCGATCTTCGAGATATTCCTTCAGCTGACGGTTAATCAGTGTTTCCCTGACCTTAGAAAGAAGGGATGTCAGTGCTATGGGTCGGAAGGAGGAAGGGGAGGATGGGTCACCTTTCTTAGGGACAGGCTGGACAAATGCTGTTTTCCATCTTCTAGGAAAGATTCCAGAAGAGAAGGAAAAATTTACATTCTCAAGTACAGGAGGGGCACGTTGCTGTTAGGCAGCGTGGAGCTGGCAGCGAAATGGGCGGCGAGCAAGTTTGACTTCTCTGACGAGTAAACAATTGGTTTGTTACTGTCGATGAGCGTTGGAACCGAAGATGTTGAGGAGTTTTTAATATTTTTTACAAATGACCAAAAATTTTTACTGCCTGGGACACTGCAAAATTTTTTGCCGTAATTTTTGGTCATGCAAAAATTTGGTTCTTTCAATAACGTAGTTGCATACGTTCCTTGCTTGTTTGTGCTTTTTCCGATTTTCCTCTGTAGAGTTGGCTTTGTAACATCGGAAACTTACTTTTTTGAACCTGATAGCTTCTTTACACTCCGAATTAAACCAGGACTTTTCTTTAGGCTTGATGCTTTTAACTCTGTTAGGAATAAAAGCACTCATCCCTAGAAGAATCACATTTGTGATCATATCAGCACTGGCATCAATGTCACTATCGAGGATGCATAGTGACCAGTTAAAGTTTCGGAAAAAAATATAAGGAGATGTAACCCGGCAAAGAGCTCGACATACCTTCCTTCGGGTGTTGTCTGACCAGAATAGCGGAGCCAATTGGAATTGTGTACATTAAAATCGCCCGCAATAACGATTTCAGTGAGAGGACAAATGGAAACAATTTTCGAGATGGAATCAGACAACGCATCAAACTCGTTACAAGTCGAATTACTGTCGAGATTTGGACTCCTGTAAATAAACAATAATGAATGACATGCTTGCGGACAGTGAATTTGAGCCACAAGAAGTTAAAGTCCGTGTTGGAACATTGCCCATATTGGGGAAGGCTCTGGCAAGCAATATCATTCCTAACATAGACCACGAGACCATGATGTGAGAAGAGTAATGGCACCATAAGCTATACCCATGTAGAGCAAATTCTGATAAATCAGTATTTACTCCAACCTGGGTTTCACTTAATGCCAAAACAGCTGGCCTGTATTGAACAGTGTAGACGTACACGTGAAAGAAATTCTTTCTTAGGCCGCGAACATTAGAATATACGACACGAAAATCACTTACCATTTAAAAATACTTACATATGAAACACAATTCTGACTAAGTCGAACCATGCAGTGAAAATCCAAATTAATTTCTGTATAATGAGACAGCTTGCATACAATAGGACAAACTCCATTTACCGCAAGCATTAGATGGTCATACGATGCCTACAGTAGATAAGAAAGAGGCAGCTAAGCACAAAGGTCTTGGGACAGATAAGAGGATAACTTGTTATGCGAGTGTGTATTTTTTTTTCTTCCACAGCGCGAATGGGCATCTTATCTTTCTTCCAACGACGAGAGTGGATATTATTATATTCTTTACAGCACACGCAAGGGGGTTTTTGCCAATTTCTCAACCGAGTGTAATATTAATTATTTAAATCAATCGCGATAACAATGCGCAATCATTTTTTTCTTTGACTTTTGTTTTAAATTATTTATGCGCGCACCTCCACGTCCGGCCTCTACGAGCTTAAGATCGACACCAAAGGCTATTATGGTCAAGTTATGTATTGGACAAAACAAAAAGAAACTTTTCGTTCCGTTTTGACACTAGCTTCGTATTTCTTTCACGGATTATGGTTTGATCCTTAAGTCCACAAATATTGACAGAGTCAGTTTTAGAATTACATACCAGTTTAAAACACAGAACTAAAGAAAAACACTAAAACGAACAATTATCTATGATCAATACGCCACTGAGTCCCAGTTTGAACTTCACAATACAAATTATTACCAGTGTTACTACACGGCTATTAACTGTCAAACAGTGAAGTCGATAAGTTTGACTTTGAATGAGAGCCTAACAATAAATCTAGTCGAATATTTTTGTTTCCTAACCACTGTCAATTTGTTTTTGAACATTCTACGAAAGTTTTGTATTTTGTTTGTTGCTTAAATTCGTAAAATATAGTCACTAAATTGCTTGGGCCGTTTTAAATAATACAAACAAGTCACACACGCCATTTTCCATAAGACTAACGTAATGTTGAATATTTATTGTAGAAGGTATTCTGGTAATTCTATTTGTCATATAAATGCAAAGAGTTTAATTTAACATATACTGAGTTTAGATAAGTTTTTGGGAAGAAGTAGACATTATTTAATCTTGGCTCTGCTCAAACATTAATAACCAAATGATAAAACTGAATGGATATATGAAATTTATCGCGCCGATAGAATTAACAAACGGGGTGGTGTTGCAATTTACATTAAGTTTTTATATAAATCTGGTAGTGCCCTATTGTTTAAATTCTGTTTTGTTGAAATGTTGTATGGGAAAGATAAATGCTTTATAGGAATAGTCTATAAACCCCCAAATAATAAAAAAAATCTGTTATAAGTAATATGCTTGAAAGTCTTATAGTTAGATTAGGTTAGTTTAGATGGGTGATGATTCGGTAGCCGAATCATCTTACTAGGATCTCAAGTATCCATTAAAGTTACTAGGAGTGGGAGAAACGAGGTGCGGAGAAAGTTGGGGATTTTGGGAGAGAATTAGTTATGTGGTGCCCCTTAAGCCATCCTGAGATTTTGATGAATTCCAGAATGTTTTTAAGTGGCTTTTTTGAAACGTTGCCCAGTTCCTCGAAGAAGTATTTTCGTTGTCTGAGTAAGTAAGTAAGTAGGTAGAGCTAGGCTGGGGCATTCACCAAGAAAGTGATATGAGCTCTCTTTTGCGTCAACGTCTTGGCACCTGATGGGCTAATGCCCATTCTACTCATATTGGTCCCGATTGAGTTGTGACCCGTAAGGACGCCAACCAAAGGGACAGTTGAGGTCCAACTTTGAATGTAGTCTGTATTTTCTTTGAGATGCTTGACCAAAGACTTCTTGAGATCCGAACATTGTCGAGTTTTGACCATCTCTCGTTTGCAGCTTTGAGGAAATTCTCGTGAATTTTTGTTTCTTATTTTCCAGTGGCTCAAGTACCCACGGTACGGTTTGGCTTGGTTTCATGGAGAACCGTTTTTGGCCAGTTCATCAGCCTTTTCATTTCCGTGAATTTCACAGTGTCCGGGACCCATCGGACGGTAACATGGTTTGTTTCACTGATTTGTGGCAGATCATTGCCATAGCGGTCAGTCCGTTTGGAATTGAAGACGATTGAGGTCTTACAGTATACGATATAGTAATGTAATAATTTGCGGAGATTTAAACATAGACCTGTTAGATAAAAGAAAATGTGGTGTAAACTGCTTTGTAAATGATATAAGGTCGTTACGATTATCTCCTGTTAACCATCAAATACCGACACATTTCAGCAGCACAACTCAACACTAATAGATTTATTTCTAATTACCGTTATAAATAGTGTACCAGGAACACCAACCTGATCGAAGCATGAACTTATTATAACTTTCTTTAATTTTCGCCTTACAGAATCCAAACAAAGTAATATAAGAACATATAGAGACTTTAAGGCAAAAGACAAAAATTCTCTGCTTCGGGACACTTTTTCAAAATAGACTGGCTAGAGGTTCGTCTATTTTTTTTTTATAATTAAGGCGCGCCAAGTGACCATTTATTTCCCTTTTAATGTATGTAAGTACACTGTGCGAGCATACTAATAGGATAAGATAATAGGAAGGAGAAGGATAGAAGGTTTCGATTAACATTGGTTTTGAATGCGTGCAAATTAAAAAGCCAAGGAAAAATATCGCCGGGTAAACTAATCCAAATTCGTGTTGTTCGGCTAAAAAAAAGAATCTCTATATTTCACGGTACTGATAAAATAAGGAAAAACGTGAAATATTGCGTCGCTGTCGAAAGGGAAAATTGTTTCAGAGTACGAAAAAAAATATATCCCATTGAAAAATTTACATTCTCAAGTACAGGAGAGGCAACGTTCCTGTAAGGGAGCGTAGAGCGGACATCGAAATGGGCTGCGAGCAAGTTTGCCTTTTCTGAAGAGTAAACAATAGGTTTTTCATTAGCGATGAGTGTTGGAACTGAAGATGTCGAGGAGTTTTTAATACTTTTACTGCCTTTAGGACATTGCAGAATTTTTTGCCGTAATTTTCGGTCATGCAAAAATTTGGTTGCATGAGTTCCTTGCTTGTTTGTGCGTTTTCCGATTTTTCCGGCTTTGTAAGATCGGAAACTTACTCCTTTGAGCCTGAAAGCTTCTTTACACTCTGAGTTAACCTAGGACTTTTCTTTGGGTTTAATACTTTTTACTCTGTTAGGAATAAAAACACGCATCCCTAGAAGAATCACATTTGATCACTTATGTGCATCGAAGAAATCGAAAAGCTTTCAGTACTCGGTATGTGTATCAACAACGACCTCCGTTGGAACGACCATATATTTGAAATCGCTAAAAATGCGGCTAAGTGCTTAGGTTTTCTGTATCGGTGTAAGAAGTAGCGGTAGCTACTAGCTGCATTCCTCCTTTTAAGTTTCTCCCGTAATACTCGTCTCGCAAAGAATGCCCATCAGTCCACCCTTGAGCCCAATTTCGGACGTACCGTGAAATATAGGGATTCTTTTTTTTAGCCGAACAACACGAATTTGGAATAGTTTACCCGGCGATATTTTCCCCTGGCATTTTGATTTGCAAGCATTCAAAACCAATGTTAATCGACACCTTTTATCCTTCCCCTTCCTAAATACATTAAAAGGAAACAAATAGTCCTTTGTGCGCGCGGTAATTATTAAAAAAATCTTCGTTAAAAACCACACAGCAGGAAATGAAACACATAAAAAATGATAATGGAAAGTTACTTGGTAGGTTGCTCACAAGCTGTTTACAAAAAAAATCCAATTTCCTTAAAACTAAAGCTGGTATCCAACAAGGATCGATTTTAGGTCCGCTATTGTTTACCATCTTCAATAATAACATTTCCTCAGTCTTAAAATGCTGTAACGTCCAAATGTATGCTGATGATGTGCAGATGCACTTAAGCTATCCGATAGGCCTAGTTGAAGATGCCACGAAGCGAGTTAATGAAGACCTTAGCTTAATAGCCTCTTAATCGAAGAAGAATAAGCTTGTGTTGAATTCCAATAAAAGTCAAACCATATTAATAGGTCGCTAGAGCACTGATACTCAAAGTTTGCCAAAACTTTTCATAGAAGGATTTCCGTATTACTTTTAATCAAAATCTCACTTGGGGAAATCATATTGTTCAAACAGATTCCAAGATCTACGGATCCCTTGGGGCTTTATCAAATTGGAAAGTCTTCCTATTATTTTGTATGCCATCCTGTTTTTTGTGATTAAGATAGTTATTCCTTACGTAAGCTGAAAGTTGTTATCAATAGCACAGTAAGGTTCGCTCATAAGTTATAACCTTGTTCAAAGAGAACACATTTCTGGCTTGTTAAAGCTTTTCTCGGAACGGAATTACAAAAATATCTCGAATTTAAAACATTAATTTGTTAATCACTCTAAAAGAAAATAAAGTACCCCTACCCGAATTCTTTTTCAAAGAAT
Organism: Platycheirus rosarum; assembly: GCA_963971375.1. Lineage (NCBI taxonomy): Eukaryota > Metazoa > Arthropoda > Insecta > Diptera > Syrphidae > Platycheirus > Platycheirus rosarum. Next base: position 29,286,314 of record OZ020509.1, on the reverse strand, counting down.
TAAATTTTCATCTTCTTCCAATAGAAGTAGAAATATTGTTCCACCTATTTCGAACTACATTGTTACTCAAAAACAGTTCTGTGTATAAGCCATAAGACTTTGGAATTCCCTTCCGGTCTATATATCACATAAGCGCAGTTAAGCGCTTAAGTTAATTATAAAATTTATAAAATAGTACTTAAAATTACAGATAACGATGCAGCGACCATAAATCGTCGCCCGCTAGCTCGTTTTCAGGTATAACCAAATTTATTCGAAATCTTTAAGACTTTTAGAATGTTTTCTTAACACATTTTAGGGTTTTTTTTTAAATACATATCGTGTGTACCCCGCCATAACGAGATATGTAAAATTATTAAAAAAAAACATTGACCACTAATTACATTGTACTTCCTAAAACACCGACGCATATAATTATCTTGTTGTTCTTTTTTATAAGAATTAAAAAAAAAACTATATTCAACTCACCGTCTTCTTTTTTAAGTTGAATTTCATCGTCTGCTCCGATTTCGTGGTCTTTGATTTTGAATCTACGTAAGTAGGCATCGGAATTTTGACAAATTTGCCGTAGCTTATAAGCGATGGTCAGGAACACTTTGCACTTAGAGCAGATTTTTGTAGGCAAGCCATCAGCCTCTCTTGGAGTCTATTGATGAAGGCGAATTGGTATTAAAATTAAAGTAAATATTTATATAAATAGAGACGATCTAATTGCATACCTTAATACCACAACATGACTTGATTTTGTGTGAAATTATTTCATTGGTTTCATCCGTATCAAATATGGAAGTCATTTCTTCTTCACTAGCTTGCAAACATATTCTGCAAACATTATCTTCCATGATTAATGTATTCTTTTGATTGTTTGTGAAACCCAAAAATTAAAAAATATTTACACTTTTTGGCATAATTTATGTAGTGAAAAACAAAACAAGGAATGCAGTCCAAAAAGCCAACAAATCTGCGATATGGATATGGGATGTGACATGCGATGCGAACAAGTGACAGTTATCCACAGCTTTTCAAGCAAAATAATAGCGATGGGGTAGAGTTTGTCATCGATAACAACAACGTGTAATAATATCGGTGGGTATCGATATATTTCTTAAGGGCGTGTTCCTTGGACTTTAATGTGATATTTGTTTTGGAACGTCAGGTCATATTTTTTTGATCTGAGACCCTTGTATATGGAACCTGTAGCAGTATCATGAGGCAGCTTTAGTTAAGCGAGGTAGAGCCGCAACGTCACTGTAATAGCTTTTTCTGTCAACACGATATACATTTGTATGGGTTTTGGAGAGTAGAAAGAAATATAATGATGACAGAGTAGGTTGTATGGTTTGTTTGAAAAAAGTCTTTAGCTAGAACGAGTACAAGAATAGGCAGAAATAATGAATAATAAGTACGAGTGAAAGGTTCAAAAACTGACACTAGCATTTGGTCTAGTATGGCAGAGTAAGGGAAACAAAAATTAATGGATTTCCCTTTGATTTTTCGTAAATAAGCCAAGTCTTCAATTATTTTTTGGATTTTGCATATTTCAAGAAATTTTGTTATTTCTGTATTTTCTGTATGTCTTATACCAAAATCAACTACCAATGTTGCCATATTCAGATTCGACTGCTTAAAGTTTTAATATAAATATTGTTCAATCTCGAACGTTAGTTAAATATAAAACTGGTGCCATTTGGTACTATGTTGTTGGTACAATAGTATTTCGGTACTAGATTTTTAGTACTTAGGACTAGAATTTAGTACTATCGTAGTTTTGGCACTATATTTAGTACTAGATTTAGTAGTTAGTAGTAGACTAAGTACTCTATTTAGTATTTAGTAGTATATTTAGCACTAGATATTTGACGTGATAAGTGAAGATACTGTAAAGCAATAACATAGGTACAAATATCTGCAAACAATGTGTTTTATTTGTAAAATAAGTAACTAGTTAGGTACTTCAACTAATTAAATTTTTTGCAGACTTCAAAAAATTGTACTTAAAAAACCAAAACGCTTGCAAATCATTGAATTTTATTACCAAAATCAGTGTTCGGTTCATTCACCGTAACGTTGCGTCCAACAGCATCTTTGAAAAAATACGGTCCAATGATTCCACCAGCGTACAAACCACACCAAACAGTGCATTTTTCGGGATGCATGGGCAGTTCTTGAACGGCTTCTGGTTGCTCTTCACTCCAAATGCGGCAATTTTGCTTATTTACGTAGCTTTCAACCAGAAATGAGCCTCATCGCTGAACAAAATTTGTCGATAAAAAAGCGGATTTTCTGCCAACTTTTCTAGGGCACTGATTTTGGTAATAAAATTCAATGATTTGCAAGCGTTGCTCGTTAGTAAGTCTCTTCATGATGAAATGTCAAAGCATACTGAGCATCTTTCTCTTTGACACCATGTCTGAAATCCCGCGTGATCTGTCAAATACTAATGCATAAAAATCCTAACCTCAAAAAAATCACCCGTTATATACAAAACTGAGACCAAAAAATGTTTTTAACAGATCAATCTTGTTTTTGATCTCAGATCATATTTCACATCAAATATGAAATCTCATTTTTAATCGAGTTTTAACACACATTACAATAAAATGACATTTCTTAAGCGTGACATTTTTTTTTATTTTTTAGCGTTCTGTGAATTTCATTGTGCAAAAAGAATTTTTTTAGAAGAGTGATAAAAGTTTTTAAATAATAATAAATATAGACGGTTCAAGTGAAAATTTCGGCGGGAAATAAGATCAAATCTGAGAACAAATCTGCATTTACCAAAAAAAAATTACATTAGAAACAAACCTTGTATAGTCGGAACATTTTTTTAAATAAGAATTTATGCAATGTTGCATGACTCCTTATGCACTGTATAACTATTTAGCCATTTAGAGCCTTTTACAGAATTGTAATATATAAGGGTGTAGGGGTATTCATTATTCGGTGCAACTGGTCTTGTAAAAATTCAAGATTTTCTTGCACTCCAACCATAGAAAAAGAAAACAGAAAGAAAAACCGGTACCGACCATGCCCTGCAAACTCTGAAATTTAATTTCGTGTATGTGAGAACTTGTGAGATATGTGTGAGAAGCAGCCAATCAACATTTTTAATTTAAATTTGGAAGGGACCTATTTTGGACATCTTATGTCTTTATGATTCCAGGAAAAATGTGTATGTGGTTAAACACAGTAATAAAATCGATAGGGTTAAAAGAACAGATTCAATGCAAATGATTATGGAAAATGAAAATGAAAGAGAACTGTCAAACTCGTTCCATGAAACGTTCGTTTCATGTATTTTCTCTTACCATTTCGATAAGTTTTTTCTTCCATAATTAAAAAAAATAATATAAATTAATAAAAATAGCTTCTGAAAGCACAACAATGGCGACGGGTGCAAAATAAAATTGTCAATACTTTTGTTTGTTTTTCTGCAATATGGTGCCCCTGAATTTCACTTGCGCAAAGTTGGTAGCAATGGAACAGCAACAGCAAATTTAGGACTTTGGTCTAACGACACTGTTGACGGTGCTGGTCTAATCTAACTTGAGCAATTAAAATACAGTGGTCCTAAAATAATGGCGGCTGCTGTTGCTGGTTCAATCTGTTTCGCACAATATGTATTTGACTGTTCGTGAAAAAAACATTCTTAGGTTCACATTTTTAACATATTGACAGTTTTGAATACCTAAAATCTGATTTTTTGAACGAACAAACCCAGCCACATAAGTTACCTCTCAAAATTCGAAACAAGAGAGAAACGCATAGAAAAAAGAAACAAGAACGACAACTGAGAGGATAAAGCTAGCATTAGACGGTCCTTGTAATTGGTCACTGCAGGGACACTGTGACGTCACAACAAAATAGGTCCTACCACCGTCACTGCCGCGACGAAGGTCATCGTGGCACAGCTAGCTACAGTGACTATCACATGAATGACCCATGTCTGTCCTTGTTGTCCCAAAATACAATGAACGTCAAAGTGTGTCCCTGTTGTCCCTGTATCTCACTGTCACTGCAAGGACATGCAAAACAGTGACCATTACACGACGTGACAACTCTCAAACAGCTGATCGTTGGCAGAGAGCCTAAACTGCTATGACATTTATCATTTTCAGCAGTGACGATTACACGGCGTCACTCAAATGAGTCCCTGTTTCTTGGTTGTTTTGGTTAAATATATAGAAGTGAGTTTCTGAAGTGTTTCAATTACCTAAATTAATTTAATTAAAAAAAAAGAATAAATAATACATTTCCAATTACAGTGATTAAAAGCAAGAGTGAAAAGTCAAATAAAGTATGTCCACACGAAATATGGTAGAGGTGGCGATTCTTTCGGCCTACATATTGGAAAGCAGCAGTGACGATGACTCCGACAACAACCAAAGGCCACCGCAAAGAATTCGTTTCCTGTGATTCAAAAATTGTTTGTTGCGACGTTTTTATGAAGGTTTCTGCGCAAAACTAATGCGAGAATTATGAGCTGAAGAGCCAGAGCTCTATCGTCTCGTCAAACAGCCGCGTTTTGACGTCGCGTTTTGACGCCGCGTTTTAGCGCCAAGTTTCAACGCCGCGTTGTAATATACCGCAATACATATCCCATGTCACAAAGAGCGCGTTTTCAACGCCGCGTCGAGTACAACGTGGTGTCAATATACTGGGTCAAGACGCAGCGTTGGAATAAATAACAAATAATTTTTTTTGACGTCACGGTAGAAAAGATTATTTTTTTGAGATTATCTACATATGTGTACAAATTGAGATATTTTCAATAAATGTATTAATAACCCTACAACTTCGTCAAACATAACGCGTTTTTAACGCGGCGTTGAGATTATTTTACGGGGCGTTTTGACGCGGCGTTATAAATATGGTGTTAGAGAACGTCAAACAGAGAGCTATCCGAAGCACGTTTCAAATTTGAATCGTGAATTGAAATTTTATTTTCATTTTTTCACCAAATGTCAATCAGGTTATTTTTTCCATTTATATTTTAAAACACTATTAAATGACACAAAATAAGTCAAAAAATGTCTACAACAAATTTAGAATAACTTAATTCACCAAGCACAAAATAATTTAAAAAAAATCTTTCTAACGCGGCGTCAAAAAACAATTTGTAATCAATCACAACGCAGCGTTTTAACGCCGCGATTTGAAGCGGTGTGGAACTTGACGCGGGGTTGAAAACGCGATCTATGTGACATGGGATATGTATTACTCTTTATGATATGGGATATGTATTGCTGTATACTACAACGTGGGTTGAAACGCGGCGTAAAAACGCGCTCTGTTTGACGAGGTCTTTAAACTTTGAGGTAACACGTTTGTCGTTGTTTGAGAATAAAAAATCTAGGAACGACCTTAAAATGTTTTTTAAAATTGAAAACAATTCAAAAACATTTTTTTAGTGGTAATGCATATTTTTTTCTTGATTTTGTTTAAATTTTTTTCTTTGAAATAAAATGTTTTTTTCAACTCGTCAACTCGTATTTTGGGTATACGAAATTGCAAATCTGATAGCACCATCAAAGCTATTGAATAAAAGTGTGTTTAACTCCGAACGCTCAACCGAGACCAAACATTGCCAACAGTGACCCTGTTGGGACACAGTCCCTGCAGGGACAGGCTAAGTGTCACTGTGTCCCACCAACAGTGACAGGGCTATTACACGGTCCTTGTAATTTATCAGTGCAGGGACATAAAAGTGACGTGTCACTGTGCCTGTCACTGTTTTGGTCACTGCAAGGACATGCATAACAATGACTATTACACGACGTGACACTTTTAGGACAGAAAACTACGTCATAGTGACGTCACAGTGTCCCTGCAGTGACCAATTACAAGGACCGTCTAATGCTAGCTTAACTCTTCGCCTACAAACTGAAAAATACCCGTTGAGCGACATTATGTGTACCGGTCCCTGTTCATTTCTTATGTGACTACTAATATACGTTTGCATTTTTGTGGGCACGAAATGTATGGCTGATTGGCTGCTTCTCACACGAATCTCAGAGGTATTCAGATACACTAAATAATGTTTCAGGGTTTGCAGGGCATGAATGACCGCCTTGTATGACACCTAGTAGTATCATCAGGGGTTGGAAACGAAAGCCATCTAGTTCGTCTAATCTCCCTAATTTGTTCTCTGAGTGGAGATTGCAACGTAGACTTTTAATCTTCAATACATATTATGCAATGTTAGAAAAAATGCAGAATGGGAAGGATGTATTTAAAATGTTAGCATCAGAAGAAAACAAACTATCCACACTTGTTCGTGTTATTTTTAAATCATTTTTGTATTGCTGAAAACTGAAAAAATAGTCACACAGGCAAGTAGTGCAAAATGGTTGATATTTTATTAAGCGCCTTAAGGGAAAAGATATGTTATTTTTGCCAAAAGAAAATCTGAAAAATGCAAACACTTTCACAACATTTTGTATATTTTAAGAAGGCAGTATTTGCAAAATAAATTTCTTGAGTTTGTTATTTTACTGAACCAAAAACCCCCTTAGAAAATAAATCCTTATTACGGGCGCCTTACTTATTGAAAAAGAATGCGCTCATGATTTTACTCTGTCATCAGACAAAAGTGAATTGCTTCGCTAGCAATATACATCACTCGTTGGCGACTCCCAAAAAAAAAGTCTGTAACCAGTCGTCTGTTGATTTTCATGTCAGGTTGCCTAGTGATTTCAGTTTCTAGTTTGTCGAAAATGAGCGAACAACAAAACAACCTGTTGCTGGTGCGGGAGGTGGAAATACATATGTTTTATATTATATTGTCTTCCCGGCTATTCAAGTAAAAATGACATAGAGAATGCGTAGATTAAATCGAGAATGTCGAAAAATTGACGGGTATGTTTTCTTATTTTGACTTGAATGTGGATGCTAATAGTTCCAGGGTCGTATTTATTAGAATCTCCGAAACAGCTTTGAACTGATGAATAGTTAACCACTGCATAGTACTCTTATGTAACGTTGCATAAGTTCTTATTTAAAAAGTTTTTTCCTACCTGTTATAATTATAATGGGTTTCTGTCAAAAAAGTACCATACAAGGAAATCTATTAGGTTCAGATATCAGATCAAGTGACAATTCACCCAAAGTCCCGTTAGGAATCAAAACATTTATATTTCGTCTTTGCGGTGGTTTGTGAATTTAATTTGTATACATAGATAAATTATGGAAAATAAACCTAAAAGAAATCGTGCAATCAATTTCGATTCTTCTGATAAGGCAAGGAAATCCAAAAAAAATATCAATTACATGAAGTATTATGAAATTAAAATAATTTTCTTGCAGATTTTATTAAGGCAGCTTATTCAAGATAAAATACACATAATAGAAAACAAATGTGTTGATACCAACACATCTCGAAAGAAGAGAGAAGCATGGCGAGAAATTACAAATAGGTAACTCATAGTTCTTGAACATGCAAAATAATTAATTCATAAATATATACTTTCAGCTTCAATAACAATTCCGCAATAGCTAGGCAAATCACCCAACTGCAAGCGCTATGGCGAGGAACGAAAATGAAAGCGAAAGCGTCGGTCTCTGCTTATAATAGAAGCATAAAAGCGACAGGAGGTGGACCCAAATCACCGGATTTTGAGGATGCGGAGCTGATGGCCAAATCAACGCGAATTGACCAAAAGAAAACATTTATAATGTAGATTTATCGGTACAAGTAAATATTTTAAATGAAATGAATAAAACAGTAAATACGATTTTTTTTCTTAGATGTCACTAAAAGAATATGACAAGCTGGAAATTCTTTTAAGTGAAAGGTCCCAGCACTGTTTATCGTCTCCGCGCTTACCTTCGCCACCGCTTCCAGCTTCGCAAACACCTCTAGCTTCAACACAGCTTCTAGCTTCACCTTCACCACTACCTCTAAGTTCGCAGTTGGAGCATAAGGAAAAATGAAGAACATTTTAATGGAGCGTCGCGAGAGGTTGAAGACATTTGAAATGGAAAGGCAATGCAAGAAGGAAATGCACTCATTAAAAATGAAAACTGCTTGCAGAAAGAAGTAATTTTGATTAATTTCCAAACGATTGTGAATTTTTATGTGTAATTTTGAATTTAATTTATTTTGTTTTATTGGTTGCTTAGTAACTTTTTTTTAATGATACTCATAATGTGATTTGTTCTAAGTTTTTTTTTTGTTTGTTTGCCGTATGTGATTTGTTTTAAGTTTTTTATGTTTGTTTGCCGTTCTATGCTTTGTTGATTTCTAGCAGAAAAAAAACTGCTCAATGAATAAACGCCGAGCAATATTTTGATTATTTTGCTCTAACATTTTTTCGTTTTCTGGAACATAATTTGATGGTTCGATATAATCATTTCTGGCGTCTTCATCTGCATTTAAAAAAGGATAAACAGTATTTTTTGTGTTTTTTTTTCAAACATACCTGCAGATAGAAGCTGGTCATTTAAATTGATCGCTAAATTGTGTAGGACGGCTAAAGCAACGATAGTAATTTTAGCGTTTTCCAAAGAGCATCGCATGCCTGATTGAAGGATCCTAAATCTCTGCTTCCAAACACCAAAACACCTCTCCACTGTGCTGCGAGTCGAAATATGAACAGTGTTTTATCTTCTTTCAGCTTCCGTTCGAGGGTTAAATAGTGGGGTTAATAGTATATTACTGCACGTTCAGCCACCGTCTCCAAGAAAACGACCATTAAACTCCCTAATCTCCAAACGTTGTTTAATACGACTCTCTCAAAAAATGCGAGTCATGTGTGCTTCCACTCCAGTGGCAAACAATGTCATTAATTTTGAGAGTTGCATCGCAAACCACTTTGGTGTTGAGGGAATAGTACCCTTTCCTATTTATGAAGTATTGCCCGGACGGCCCGCCAACTTTAGGAATTTGGATGTGGGTGCGGTCAATGGCACCCACCACTTGAGGAAAGTTCCGTATATTGAAGAACTTTTTCATGGTTCTCATTTGTTCTGACGCAGTCGCATTTTGACATATATTGGTCTTTTGGATGCCAACGCTAAAGCAACGCGCTTACAAATTTGACAAAGCGTGGCTTGGCTGAAACCATGAATATCCCATCCATCGTCTTGTATCTGCAGAATTATTTCTTGGGTTGTATGCCATTATTTTAATAAATAGAAATACATACCTCATTCCGCCCCCAGGATCGGATCGCAACCATTACTTGGAGCTCCACTGGAATGCGACCTCCTCTGTTGTCACCTGTGGTGTCTGAGCGTAGTATATCTATTATTTTACACATGTTTTCTTTCGAAGATTGAATCTTTTTTTATATAATTTTTGCTTTCTAATTCTTCAAAGAGAATTAAAATCAGCTAAAAACGTTGAAAATTTTAATGGCATTTTGCGTTTTACTTTTTTTTCAAATGTCATGTAAAAATGGCAAAATGGCACTTTGATACGAAAAAAAAACCTTATTCAAGGTCTATTCAACCTCGAAAGCTGTTTAGCCTATTCAACTTCTATGCAACGTTGAATAAATTTTAAAAATAAAGTTTTTCTGTTCAGAGACATTTTAAGGAGTACATAGCACTATGCACATTCTATTACATGTTTATAAATTCGGCTGCCAGTATATTGTGTCATATATTTCTACTGCTAGTACAGAGAAGTTATTATGAGGTTGGTTTAATAGCCTCTTTCTGAGATAATAGAACAACATGATTGTTTCATCATCGCTCGAGTATTTCGAAGAAATTTCAGGCTCGGTATCCATGATGACACTGAACAAACTAGAGATTTCGATTGGTGATGAGTTTTCTCGTGTGTAGAGTCGAGTCACTTCTGAGTCCGTTACTGGTTTGTAACCCGTATTACCAACTGGTTAAGTTTTTTATACAATTGCTCCGTGTGCATTGTTATGTATGTATGTTGGTTATAACTCATATTCTGTATCTTTTTTTCATTGGCATGGATTTGTTGGAAGAATGGTTCATATAGAATCTGAAGGTTTTGCAGATTATAGTGAAGATGAACATGTTCATCTTTATTATATTAATGTGTTTTATATGTGTTTTTCACACTAGCAACTTAGTCGCTGTCTATACTGGTACACAGTAGAAGCTTTTTAAATGAAGAACAACAACTTATGTGTACTACCACCAATTTCATAGGTTGGAGTTATAGCTATGTCCAATTAATTACGAAAAACCTTTTGGTCCCGAGCTGGGTTTGAACCTTGAACATGCTATCTAGCGTTTGCGAAAGCCGACGTACTACACATCGCACTATCTCAGCCACATGATAAGCATGTTCTCAGAACAGGTTTTGCTGGTTTATCAAATTGCATCGAACCGACTAGCATTTTTATTAGTTCACACCCAGCTCGGGACCAAAAGGTTTTTCGTAATTAATTGGACATAAAAAGCGATAAAGCACCACTGAAGGAGTCTGATGATCGGGTTGGCCCCCGTGAAATAGCTTTAACTCCAGCCTATGAAATTGGTGGTAGTACACATAAGTTGTTCCTCTTTATCATCTGCAGCATTGTTTTATTTGTTCGGGTGACTTTGTTTGTTAGTATTTTTCAATCAATGTTAAAGATCGTATTAAAAAAAAAAAACAAATTATCATTTTCGTTTGTTAAGTTTTTATTGTGATCCGTGTATTTTGTTTTAAATTTAATTCGCTCGTGAGCGCATTTCACGGACGAAAATATGATAGCTGGCTTCTTATGGTGTTTCTTATGAAAAAAATTTCACATATACTTCCGTGGCATTCTGTCCATTATAGATAGACGTGCTCATTTGACAAACGGATTGGAATGTTTCGGTCGGTTTTGACACTAGCTTCCGCTTGCTACCACTCTAGTTAAGAGCCAATCATAATTGAAGTATCGGAAGGTACATTGCCGTACGAAACAGTGCGAATCATGTGATTTGTACAACCAACCAGAAATGACTTTGATAAAGTTTCGTCCAGTTTTATTTCCATAAGCAATGTACGCTTTCAAGTGTACATTCCGTACGGAATGTCAAAAATGCTTGTGTTTTCTGAAGGCTATTATGGTCAACTTATCTATTGGACAAAACGGAAAGAAATTTTTCGTTCGGTTTTGCAAACCCAGAATTTTTATTTTGAGTATGTGAATACGTGTGAGAAGCAGCCAATCAGCCACACGTTTCCTACTCCCCAAAAGTGCAGACTTAATATAAGTCGCATAAGAAATATACAGGGACCGGTACACATAATTTCGCTGACGGGATATTTATCAGTTTTTAGTTGTCGTTCTTGTTTGTTTTTTCTATGCTTGTATAGTTTGTTCATTTTGCTATGCCTCTCTTTCTAGTGCAATCACAAACAAATGGAATTCCTTACGTCTTTTCTTATTACATACTGAATTAAATTTTAGTATATCTGGCAGTTCCTATTTGACGTTTCACGGACGAAAAATAAATCCGTTGTTCAAACGGCATTTTTAAATTGTGAAAAAAACGAAAAATCGTCCTTTTGTCAAGTTTTTTCCTTGCGCAAATTTTTAATTTTTTCATGTATATTATTCTTAAAAAAGCAATTAATTAAAATATATATAAAAAGGGTGATCAATTGACCAATATAAATGTTCAGCATGTTAAAACGGCCAACGGGAAAGGAAAATCTTCAACAAAAATCTGCCCCAGCAAGAAGTGCTGGCAGCAGCAGCAGTGTCCATCAGCCTAAATCTACGACAACGGCTATAAAAAAGGTAAAATCAAGTAAAATATCAATATTTTATCCACAAAATATATTCATTAAAAAAATTCAAAGCCAATCGGGAGTATTGTTCAAAAGACATTCGACAAACAACTGCCCCCAAGCAAATCGCAAACGAAAACTGCTGAAATATTTATAAAACCCGTCGCCAATGCTACACGAATCTTGTCCTCAACAAAACCCACAAATCCCCCTTCTATTGTAAAAATTCTTAAGACTGAAATCAAACCCATTATTGATACAAAAGCACAAACTCCCATTGCACCCCAGACCAAACCTGACGAACCTCAGAATGCACCATCGGCATCAGCCTCGTCACTGACTGACCCATCAAACAATGACTGCCCTGGACAAAAGAGCGGTAAGTCACTGCAATACTACAAATATGTTTTCTGTTTTTTCATCTTCTACCTTCTCTAGATGGCAAGAAAGTCTGGACTCTGTCCAACTTCGACATTGGGCGACCACTAGGCCGCGGAAAGTTTGGTAATGTGTACTTAGCACGCGAGAAGGAGTCTAAATTCGTTGTCGCACTGAAAGTCCTCTTCAAAAAGCAGGTCTACAACAGCAATGTTGAACATCAAGTACGTCGCGAGATAGAAATCCAGTCACATCTGCGACATCCACACATATTGAGGCTATACGGCTACTTCCATGATGAGGCCCGAATCTATCTGATCTTGGAATACGCTCCGAAAGGTACACTTTACAAAGAATTGCAGAATCAGCCAGAGAAGAGATTTGACGAAAAGCAAAGCGCCACCTACATAAAATCCCTGGCATCAGCCCTCCGCTATCTGCACGAACGCGATGTCATCCATCGTGACATCAAGCCAGAGAACCTATTGCTGGGTTACAAAGGTGAACTGAAAATCGCCGACTTTGGTTGGTCCGTTCATGAGCCGAACTCAATGCGTACCACATTGTGTGGAACATTGGATTATCTGCCGCCGGAGATGGTCCAAGCCAAGCCACACACTAAAAACGTTGATCTCTGGAGTCTGGGAGTGTTGTGCTTTGAGCTTTTGGTTGGAAGAGCACCATTCCATGCCACAGAGTACGATGAGACTTACAAGAAAATCATAAAAGTTGATTACAAGCTGCCGGATCATGTGTCCAAGGCTGCAGCTCATTTTATATCGAAACTGCTAGTTCTCAATCCAGAGGCACGACTTCCTTTGGACCAGGTTATGACGCATCCTTGGATTATTGCGAACACAGCTTAAAGGATCATTTTTCTATGTTTTATTTTCTTTATTTTTTTTTATTTAAGTTATGAACACCGTGCTGGACAAGAAGAGTATTCCGTGACTCAAAGAAGCGAGCGCGCCATCAGTTGTTTTATGTTTTACAAGCCTCCTTTAAAAAATGTTGTGTGATGCAAAATTATGTCCCAGCAGGAGTGATTTTTAAATAAATGTTTGTTTTCTAAGTGTATGTAAGCTGTAGTTATTGTATTCTATTAATTTTTTGCATCTCATCGCGGGAGGGTGAGGTGGGTTGCTTTTGATAGGAAGAACACTCCGAAAAATACTAAATGCTCACTCACAAGTCAATTGTAGTGGGACAATTTTTTTCAAGTCTGCAATTGCTAGCATATGCTGACGACATAGACATCATTGGCAGAACTCGGAGAGTTGTCACTGGAACGTTTGCTTGCATTGAATCTGAAGCGGCTAAGATGGGACTAGCAGTCAATGAGGCCAAAACGAAGTACCTACTGTCCACAAAAAGGATAGGACAAAACATCACAATAGACAGGTACAACTTTGAGTTAGTTAGGGACTTTGTTTACCTCGGATCCGCAATAACATCTGACAACAACATCTCGTCAGAAATAAAGCGAAGAATTCCTCTTGGCAATCGCTGTTTCTATGGGCTAGGAAAGCAATTGAGTAGCATAGCCCTCTTTCGAAAGACAAAGGAGACTCTGTATAAGACCTTAATCATCCCAGTAAAGCGGATGAAAATATCCTTAGTCGTTTCGAGCGTAAGATTCTTCGAAAGATTTTTGGCCCTACCTGCGTTAACGGGCCTTGGAGGAGAAGGTTCAACCAAGAACTATACGAGCTGTACACCGACAAAAAAAACATATCACGTTTAAGATGGCTAGGTCATGTAGAGCGAATGGACAACAATGGTCCGGCTCGCAGGATCTTCGATTCCATCCCAGAGGGTAGACGCAGTTAAGGAAGACTGCCTTAGGTGGCGCGCACAAGTGGAGGACGACCTCAACTAAATTAGAGTGCGAAACTGGAGGCAGCTAGCCAAAGACCGAGCTGGAGACGCATGTTGGTAGAGGCTCAGGTTCATCCCGAACTGTAGCGCCCCTAAGTAAGTAAGTAAGTCTCTCAAGGTTAGTGAGATGCGGTAACATCTCCCGTAAAAGGAACACACTCAGAACCCGACAACAAGCCTCGGAAATAATCTGATTACACAACGACGAAACAAGCAACGACATCGGCTGAACGATTTACGAATTTTCTTTTTTTTCTTTTTTCATTAACTCGGACATCTATCTTGTTGGTATTTTGTTCGGAGGGCGGATTGCTGAGTACAATCTGGAATTTAATATTCCAACATATCATATTGTTTTTACAAACTTTAAAGCCGCCTACGCCTGGCATAGCCAGGGTAGAACTTTATGAGGCCGTGAGAGAATTCGGCATCCCAAATTAATTGGCCCGACTATGTAGGCTGACCATGGCCAACATTAAGTAAAAGTAGACGGTTTACTGTTCAGACCAATCAACATCTTTAATGGACTCCGACAAGGGGATGGTCTGGCTTGCATCCTCTTTAACCTGGCGTTGTAGAATTCAATCCGCGACTCTTCACGTTTTTTCTGACGCCGATCAGTGCCTACCCTATGCATACAGCACTCAACCAAGTCATTCTCTCACTTTTTCACATTCGTTTCCAGACTCGCATCCATGTTCTTCGGATGTGGAACGGCAACGGCAGCGTATGTTAAGTTCATTAAATTCTGATATTGACAGCATTGTACAATGGGGAATAAGAAATCGCGTAGAATGCCTCAAAAACTCAATGTTGACTTGTTTCGTTAAAGCAAAACATACCTTCAATGCCACTATCCATGGGGTGCACTTGCATCGAAGAAACCGAACACCTATCAGTTCTCGGTACGTGCATATAAGAGCTTTAAAAATGATAGGCAAACTGACAATAACAGAAACTTTTACATCTCTTGAGCACCGTAGTAACGTTTTTTGCCTCTCATTTTTTTTTATCGTTTTTTCTATAAACAATGCTCTAGCGAAATAGTCAGCTACGTTCCTCCCCAAATAAAAATTCAACCATAATACTCGCACTGCTAGTTATGCTCATGAGTTTAACTATGAGCCCAACTTCAACTGTTAAGTACAGAGATTCTTTCTTTAATCGCACCACACTAATGTGGAACGCTCTGCCTGGCTCGGTTTTTCACTCCCATTTTGATATGCAGAATTTCAAAACTAATGTCCATCGACACCTTTTACATCCTTCCCTTCTTTCTTAATGCTCGCGCGGTGTTTTAACATTTTAAGGGTAGTCAAAGAATCCCGTTCGCGCTTGTTAATTATATAAAAAAAAATATTGTCACGTGCAGCAGTCAATTAGTCTGAATCCTTTATCGATGGTGGTGTCGTGTAGGATGTGTTTTCCGACTGTTCCACCAAAAATACCCTTTCTCCTTAGCTTGGCGTTAAAGTTATTTAGTGAAATTTTAATGTCATAGATGCTTTGTTTTGTCTAAAAGCTCCAAAAACATATTTTTGATATCAACATTTTTTTCCTCTGAGGGCATCCGCGCATGAACCTTGGCAAATTTAGCATTGATGTGGATTGTCGTGAAGCAATCGTTCATACATTTGGTCTGTTAAGGGACCTAATGTACATATACAAAATTAGTTGTCCTTATTTCGTTTGCAGGGTTCGTCATCAGTGAATCCGTCTCTATCCGAGGCTTGTGGTTGCATCGCAACAGTAGTTTTTGACATGCCCGGGAAGTTACCCCGACGGCACAACCCCCAACCTGGAGGACCAGGTCCTTATTGTGACTCTAAGGACGAAGAGCCGAATAAACCGCTCCTTATAGGCCTGAGCTCCGAAAATCGTAGTAGCCCAAAAAAGGTGTTCACTAAGTAGTTCAGCCTGAATGGGACTGTAGACACTAACGTTTGTTCTATCTAGAGGATTCTTCGGCTGCTGCCTGGATGCAAGTATTGCCTTACTGATACCACTCCTCCCTCCTCTCTCGTTAGCTGCCGCCAACAACCTTCCAAAGGGGTTGAAACCAAATACCGATGTTCATCACGTTGGAAATGATAGATTGTGGGCGCTTGTACCCACACTCATATCTACCCTTTGAACATCGCGCGCATGCCCCCACAGAGGAAAAAGATGATGACTATAAAGAAATGTTTTTAAGCTCCTTGACAAAACAAATGAGCAGTGCCCTAGCTATGACATTAAAATTGTCCTAGGCGACTTTAACGCCAAGCTAGGGAGAGAAGATGTCTTTGGTGGTACAATCGGACAAAACAGCTTGCACGACACCACCTCCGATAACGGATTCAGGCTAATTGACTTTACTGCGGGGCGAAATATTGTAATAGCTAGTACCAAGTTCCCACACCTCAACATTCACAAAGGAACATGGAGACCCGCTGATCAATCCACTGTCAACCAAATTGACCACATTGCGATCGATGCAAGGCACTACTCCAGTATGATGGATGTCCGAACTTTCCGAGGGGCAAACATTGACTCGGACCACTACCTCGTTGTAGCCAATGTACGACTGAATATATCCCAACGCCAAGAAGAGGTAATACTGTGAGGAAGTTTAACGTCGGACGGCTGCAATCGCAAGAAATCTCCAGGTCCTTTTCCGATCGAGTCTCAAATAACCTCCAAAGGAATCCTTTACCGCCAGCATCAAGTATTGGGAAACAGTGGCAACATTGCCATAATGCCATCAGGGAAGCCACCACTGAAGTGCTGGGTTTTACACGACCAGAAGAGGAAAGAAGAACACCGGCATCTCAGAAAGATTGAGGAAATGGAGAGCTATTGTTGCAGGAATGAAGATCGAAAATTTTACCAAAAGGTAAAAAGCTACAGAGCTCGTACTTAAACTTGCAAAGACGATCAAGGGAACATCGTAGTGGACTTGCAGTCGGTGCTGAGAATATGGAAAAACAACCATTTCTGCAGACCCTATAACGGCGATGACGAAACGAATTCCGCTGTCAGGCAGAATGGTCCTTTTATATTAACTATTCGGCCCACCACATCTGGATGAAAAAAAGCTAGCTATATCTATCTATCTTTGCCCGATCCTTAAAAAAGGAGACCCTCTGAGCTGCACTAACTATAGGGGTATCAGTCTCCTCAACATTGCCTACAAGATCTTTTCTGCTGTATTGTGCGAACGCCTAAAGCCATTTGTCAACAACCTGATAGGTCCATATCAGTGCGGTTTTAGGCCAGGAAAGTCCACTATCGATTAAATATTCACATTTCGGCAGATTTTGGAAAAAACTCAAGAACTTCAAATCGATACCCACCACGCTGCCAAACTCGTCCGTCTGTGTAAAATGACAATGGAAAACGCACGCTGTTCCGTCAAGGTCGGTAAACACCTCACCGACCACAGTATATACATATCTAAAATAATATCATTAGTGGTTTTATTTTTGCAATCTTCTGCGCATCGTCAAAATCAAAGTAAAATAGCGGCTGCCAGAGACCATTAGCTTTATTTGTTCTGAAAAATAGATCTCGTGGCTATATTTTAAAGTAGTTATGGTAATTAATTTATAAAAAAATAAACAGGAAAATAAGAAAAATATAAAACAAACGTGAGGTGTGTAGTTTTGTCCATACAAGTCCGTCAAATTACTCGCATACGCCGACGATATTAGCTTTATTCGTTAAACTTTACCCAGGGTCGCCCCAGGTTTTCTTGACAATTCCAAGAGTTGTCAAAAAAACCTGGGTTTTTTGAATCTCAAAAAACACAAAAGGGCTGTCAATTAAGTTACTGACATACCATAAGAAGCACTGACTCTCTTGTTGCACAATCCACAACTCCATTTTTGTCACTATTTAACTATAATAATTAAATTTTTATTAAAATAAATGTAAAACAATGAATAAATTCACATTTGCTATAATTTTGTATTTGCAAATACGAATTAACAACTTACCTGTAGCAAATCAACACAAATCACAAATTGGCAGCTAATGTCAGTAAACAACAGCTGATCTAACAAAATACCAAGCCCTAGCAAAATACCAAGATCGACTTCAGGGTGACTTCATGGCGACCCCAGGTTTCAAAAAACAGAGAATTTTCTCGTGAGGGAGAGTTGAGGTATTTCAAAAAACCAGTTGTGGCGACCCCAGGGTGACTTCAGGGCTCATCGAACAAAGCTATTGACATAATCGGGAGAACACATCGTGATGTCAGTAGCACTTTTGTGAGTATTGAGACGAAAGCAGCGAAGATAAACCCATCCACCCATCAGCAGTCAATGAGAGCAAAACCAAGTATATGCCGTCATCAAGAAGACAGCCAACATCGACGTCTTGGACAAACATCACCATAGACATCTATAACTTTGAGGTAGTTACGGACTTTGTCTACCTGGGCTCCGCTATTAACTCAGACAACAACACCAGCGCTGAAATCAAACGAAAAATAACTCTTGCCAATCGCTGCTTCTTCGGGCTTAGAAGGCTATTGAGTAGCAAAGCCCTCTCTCGGGCAACTAAATTGTCCCTTTATAAGACCCTCATAATTCCAGTCCTGCTCTATGGTGCAGGCGCATGGACGCTGTCAAAAGCGGATAAGGATTTTTAAGGCTGTTTCGAGAGAAGGATTCTCCGGGTGATTTTTGGTCCCGTATGAATTAACGGAGAGTGGAGAAGAAGATACAATGAAGAACTGTACCGGCTGTACAGCGACACAGACCTACCCAAGAGTAAAAATCCAACGTCTCAGATGGCTGGGTCCTATAGAGCGGATCATCAATGCTGCGGCCCGGAAAATCTTCGAATCCACCCCAGAGGGACGGCGCAGTAGAGGAAGACCGAGACTCAGGTGGCGCAAACAAGTGGAAGATGACCTCAACCGGCTCCACGTGCGTTACTGGAGGCAGCTAGCTAGGGACCGAGCAGGATGGAGAAGCTTGTTGGTTGAGGTCCAGCTCCACCTCGGATTCTAGCGCCACTTAAGGTATGGTAGGTATGGTATTGCATTTTTTTCTGTAAAAGTCATGAGTTTTTCATCTTTCTTTTTCCCGCCCAAACCAACACATTTCTTGGAAAAAAGTCATATCTTTCTTACAGTCCAAGGCCTCCACTAATTTTCGGTTGCACATTCTCTGTTAAAGGAATTAACATTCCACATTCAGGTTCGTTTTCCATTTTTAGTTTGCAGGGTACGTCATCAGTGAATCCGTCCGTATCCGAGGCATGTAGTTTCTAACTAACTGTTCATTACATTATCGGAAAGTTACCCCAATGGCACAATTTTCCTCAAGACCAGATATTTAATAAAACACCAAGAACGAGGAGCCGGAATAACCGCTCATTATTGGCCTAAGCTCAGAAAACTTCGTAGTAGCCCATACATGGTGGTCAATAAGTGCTTCAGCCTGACTGGAATATAGACGTCACCGTTGATTCTATCTAGAGAATTCTTCAAATTGCCTTCTGGCGACAAGAGTAGCACCTTAGTGGTAACACACTTCCTCCTCTCTCGTTGATTCACCTACCGACCCAAATAGAAACTACCGTAAGGTAAGGCGTCTGACCTTAGCATATTACCCAGCATATGAAGTGAACAACTCTTCTGTTCTTCTGCAATAATCGTTTGCGCATACGACCGTTGTTGAAGCGTGTTGACCTAGCAGGCAGTACATTGTTATTATTGTCTTGCTTCATCAATACAAAAAATTAAACATTGTTAAAACTTAATTTATTTATTTTCTCAAAAATAAAAAATAATACAAAAATTGGAGAAAAAATATAAAATAAAAGAAAACAAAACAAAAATATAAATGCAATACATTTAAGTATTATTAAAAAAAATTACCTATATTACAATGAGTTGTATGAACAATTAATTTTATAATAAACAGCTCGGTTAATCTAGTCTTCAAATATAAAGTAAAGAAAAATTTGTTTCTTAATTTTGAGTCGATTTAAAAAAAAAGGAGAAAAATTGACTTTTATAAGATTTTTTTTATCATAAAAAACAGTGAATTGCACTTTTTGAAATTAAATTAAGTAAACGAATTTATTAGTTTTGACCAGGAGTAACTTTTAATAAGAATCAGTGCATCTTAGTCCGATATATAAATACAACAAAATTTAATTTAAATATAATTAAAAGGGAAACAAAAAAAATTCAGACAGACGTACACAATTCCTTAAAAGGCACCTATTTTACATGTATTGCTTTGAAAATTTGGACTTAAACCAGATCAACTGAGCTTAACTGGGTTTAAGAGAAAAAATAATATCTAGTGATTATGTTGTAATTTTTTGTAAAACTGAGTTGTTTTTTATAGTAAAAAATGAATTGTTTGAATATAACCGGAAGTAATTATCACAGAAAAAATCGAAGCATTTAGTGGATGATAGATTTTGTGAATTTGTGTGTGTGTGGTGGATTGGTCGCATTAAGTTTTTAATACGTTTTCGTATCGTTTTTTTTACAAAATATAAAATACAGATTTTATACACTTATGGTTGAGATCCGCAAAAAAAAATTTGTTTCATATATTTTTTTTTGTTCAACTGACCATAACATTTTAATACTAATTTTTAAACACTGCAGCGCTGGAAATTATACTTACATGTTTATAGAAAATATTAAGTTTCATAATTTTACTTTGTGTGTACATATCTCTACAGCAAACTGTTTTCTAGTGTAATCCGAAGTCTTATGATAGAACATCAATAGCATCAGAAATTAGGGGATCTTTTGTTATTCAGAGCATTCACTCAATGATTTTAGTTGCGAATCGCTGGGCCTTCTTGTTGCCTCGCGGCTGGATTAGAGTAATCGTCTTCTAATATAAGAAGATAAGTCATAATTTATTCATTACTATTGTGTCTACCGATCATAATACAAGGCGAAACTCATGTGTGGTTTCTTAAATCTTTTCTCGTCTCAAATAAACTGCTATAAGGTGTTCATGTTTGCCACATGTTTTATTATTACATAACCAAAATACTATTCACAACTTACCATCTTCCTCTTCTTCGTTTCCTTCGTCTATGTGCAAGCCATCGGCAAACTGTTCTTTTCCCTGATCAGCAGCTACTTCATTATTTAAGTTATCTCCATCGAGCAAAGCATTTGCGGCCGGCGCTAAGTCATCATCTCCATCTTTATGATTATGTTTATGTTCACCCATGCCAAAAACTTCCATATCATCTCCATCGCCACGATCTTCGTTATCTTTCGGCGCTATTTTTGCCTCAAAAAAATTATTATCTTCTTCTGCGCCATTATTCAGATTATCATCGTTTTTATCTGCATTAAAATCGTTGTTGTCCTTAACCTCGTGGGCACCTGTATCCTGTTCACCACCTTCGTTATTCTTTCCAATCAAATCATCAACAACATTTACGTAACGATTGTTATCAGTGTCATGTTTATTCTCAGCATCTACCTGTTGAACTTTCGCCAACTTATTCCCAGCGTATTGATCATCGTTGTGATTGTTGACAAGCAACTCCTCAAAGTTCTCAGGAATGGGAGCCACTCCCAGTGGTATGTGTTTTGGTGGTTTATGTGGAATGTACAGGAACTGTTTTACAGTACTAGATCGTTTTGATTTGTTTGCTGTAGGGGTGCTTGCCTGATTTGCCAACGACAAAGCATGACGATTTCCATCATGAGTTCCTCCAGCCTCACCTTCATTTGCCACACCATTTGCTGCAGTTGATGATTTAGCTGTAGAATTAAATTGTGGGTCTTGATGCACATTTACAGCTGCCCGATTCTTGTCCTCTGAACTGGCCAATGGCTTGGGAATAATCTGAAAGTTTTCAACAGAATTAATTATCGCATTTTTATATATTTTGTTGTATGGGATTGGGCGATTAATTCGAGCTTCAGCCCAATCAGCAGCGTGTACGAGAGATTTTTGAGTAGACAGATATGAAGCACTTGGTTGAGTGTTGTTAGTAAGTTTAATAGATACTTTGTACAAATCTGGACTCACTAATTGTTGTTCGTTAAAGGACCTCTGAACGAGAGGCTTATCTAACGGATGATTGGATATGAGATGATGAAGATTGCCAGTCATTGGAGATGGTAGCGTTCGATCGCTATTAATTCCACGATCATTTTTTGGCTTGTAGTCACAGTTGTTTTTATATTCTTTAAGTGTGTCGGTTAGTGTGGAGATTTTCTTTTTATGATTTTCCGCACTGAGAGATGATGTCTTGAGAAGAATTTCCAGGCGGTCTTTTTCTTGCACTACTGTATCGTATTTTGTCTAAAAACAAATAAAGAATACACAAATATTAAATATTGGTAATTTACATGTTCCGCAAATAATAAATTAAAATACAACTTTTTGGATCAATCTGTGCAGCAAAGGTTCGTCTGTTAATGCCCTAATGCGGGGTAGATAAGTCACAAGAATGGAAAAAAGACTAAGACTAAGCTGGTCCAGTGAAAAAAGTATTCAAGGCCAGCGTGGAAATAAGGCATAACAACCTTGATATCCGTCTCACTTATCTGAAGCATTGCCCTATCATAGAGCCGGTGGTCAATTAAAATTGACATGTAGAAACATTTAATGATTTTTTTTGATGCATTGAGAGCAAACAAAAATAATACTGCCACATTAATACTCCAAAAAGCTCGATTAGGTCTCTCCAGAAAGATATAATCAGTTAAAACCTAATTGAACTCGCAGGGAAATGCGAACAAAATCGCGAGACTTCGTTGCTTTCCTGTAGCCGGATCAGAAGGGGAAAAAACTTCTTGCATCGATTCAGAATACCTACTACCGCATATAGGGTAGGGCGACCTGTGCGGTCGCCTGGAGCGCAGTGTTTTACAATCCGCCACACGCGTCAGCTTAAATTTACCACGTAATTTCGAACATTTTTTACAAGTTTTTTACTTAGTTCAGTAAATAAAAAGATTTTACTTTACAAAAGGTCGGCTAGTTCTGAATTTTTGATATAATGTTTGGGATGCACGAGGTAAATACAAAAAATACTCGTAGTTGCCAAATTCATCTTTATGCTGATTAAGTTTTTTTTTTAGATTTTAGATTTATAAATACACTAGTACACCCGGCCACGCGTTGCTGTGGGTCATTTAATTTTTAATAAAACAATATTGAGTCTATTAATCGAGATAAAAACAATCCTATGCCTCAATTTGGACCAAATTACACACAGAATATAACATTTCATGTAAATCGGTTCAATAGTTTTGTGGTCTATTGGCCACAAACATCGTGACATGAGATTTGTATATATAAAGATAGCAAATCAACGTTGCGTTGAGTTTGTTGTGTTAGCCATTCGCCGAAAAGAATGCACCACAATTCTATACATCCGGTGTTCCAGATAATACATAGACGCAATGCATTCGTACCAAAATCGTAAGGAAGAAGAAATCTAAAATCTCCGGTTGTCCAAAAACAAAACGAAGATAAGATGCAGCGTCACAACAATTTTTGTCTCTCCAAAACAAAAATGTGCATTTTTTTGAAGGGGGAAGTGTTGTGTTAGCCATTCGCCGAAAAGAATGCACCACAATTCTACCAATGAAACAAAGAATAGTAACCACACCCTAAAAAGGCAGGTTAGCAATATGAAGAATTGAAGGTGCGGCTACCAATACCCGGCAAAATGCAATAAGCAATTGCGGTACCAGGGTATACCTACAACAAATTCTGGTACCCTGGTATACGATAAAAAATGTAGTACGCCGATAAACAAAAAAAATAAACATGATACTGGAAAAGTTCTGCGACGACGACGACGACGGCATCGACAGGTGTGAATTTAGTGTATAACTAGGTTAAGAATTTCGGTGGTTATGCAGAAATGCATAACTAAAATAGTTTTAGGTTAAGAACAAAAATTGTAAAGAAAAGAAGTGGGCTGGTAATATAAATACAGCCCCGAAAAATTAAATAAAGATATACTGTACTGGACTGTAATATACTGTCGAGACATAGTAAACTATAAAAGTCTTTTTTTTCTTTCGAACAAAGGAACAGAACATTTGTAAAGGTAATTATATATATATATAAATTCAAATTCTTTTCAGCCATAAAAAAGTCGGCCTTTTACGGCCAAAGAATACCAGCCGCCAGAGGCTTTAAAAACTGGAATCCTTCAAATAGGCAGGTAGGATTTTAATTAATCGCATCAAAGGAATTCCCTTTTAAGAAGTGGTCAAGCGCGCTACACAACAAGTTGTACGGGTTTAAAATACATTTTCTGGATCCCCACAACAGGGCTATTAATCTTGGCGACGATAGTCCCTCTGTTGACGTGCCAGAGTCACGGATTGCTTTCTCCAACGCCAGGTTGAAGAGGATGCAAGCCAGACCATCCCCTTTTCGGAGTACATTTAAGATGTTGATTGGTCTGGACACCAAACCGGCTACTTTTACTTGAGTTGTAATGTTATGATAGCGAATTCTTTCATGGCCTTATAAAGTTCTACCCCTGGCTATTATCCTAAGCGGCTTTAAAGATGGCATGTTGGAATATTAAATTCCAGACCTTTTTTCATCACCTGCCTAAAGGTAAAGGTCTGGGGCCTGTAACACAACGTGACAAGTACTTGTCGGACAAGCAAAATCCGACAAGTCGAAAATATAAAGCTACAAGTTTTTGACGAACAAGTGTCGTTATGGTATACAAGTGGGAATGATTTGAAAATTGTCACAAGCTAACAATTCTTTTCATTTAAAAAAAAAATTGTTTCAAATAAAGAAATTAACAAATAAATAAGAGTACAAATTTACTTCTTTGATTCCGATTTTGTTAGTGACGTTGATGATAGTGATAGTTTTTTTTTATAATTAACGCGCGCACAAGGGACTATTTGTTTCCATTAGAGCACACACAGGAGGTGTCGATTAACATTGGTTTTGAATGTTTCCAAATCAAAATGGCAAGGGAAAATCTCGCCGGGTAAATTATTCCAAATTCGCGTTGTTCGGCTAAAAAAAGAATCCCAATATTTCACGGTACGTCCGAAATTGGGCTCAAGGTTGAACTGATGAGCATTCCTTGCGAGACGAGTATTACGGGAGAAACTTTTAAGGGGAGGAATGCAACTGACTACTTCGAATGAACATTTTTACTTGCGATTATAGGGAATAAGGCAAGTTTAAGTTTCGTGAATATTAGAAAAATTGAGATAACGATCAAACATGACATTATGATCATAGAGAAGTCTAAAAAACTGATCGAGAAAAAATGTCTGTCTGTCTGTCTATCAGTATGTTTAACGAGCTGCAGCCTAAACGGCTTAAGCGATTACCTTCAAATTTTGTGTGTTTGATTCTTTTGGCATTCCCCAGAGGGGATATTGAAATTTTATTTTTAGCCCTAAAAATAACGGTACCTGCCATATGACCATTTAGGAAAATCTTATTTTTCTCCAAACGGCTCCAACGATTTTAATGAATATTTTTGAGAATTTTTTTGTTGGTATTGGCTATCATTTGATTAGAACCACATATACGGGGAAAGTCGATTAACGGGACCTTTCATATAAGGGCTTTTTTTATTTTTGGCTTTCTCGGTTAAGGCTCTGGATTTCTGTCAAATTTTATATTTAAGAAGATCTAGGTAGCCAAATTAATTCTGCATATCAAAATTTTAAAAACTAATCAAAAACAATATTTTAAATTTTATAATCACGTGTATTTTAATAGATTCTAAAAAACTGCATACCAAAATGTAAAAAATAATTTTTTTTTCAAAAAACTAAAAATAAAAAACAGGATTTTATCAAAACCGGTCCTACAATTTTCGAAATACATTTTTCATAAATTGCTTGTTATTTAAGACGTGTGGTGGCATACTTCATTTTTACTAAAAACCGTTAAGTATTGTGGTTTTAATACTTTTTATTTTTATTTTTTTTCAACGCAAATGTTACTTGTTTTTGTCAAAGACCTTGCTTTCCAATGTAATTATGCACATAAGAGCAAGTACGTGCGACTCAGTCGTCCCCATTTTTTTTGTAAAAGAAACGATAAAATAAGGAAAGACATGAAACATTGCGTCGGTGTTCGAGAGGGGCAATTGTTTCAGCGGCAGTTCTATTTCCTATCAACCTTAACGCTCGATTTTGTATTCTATCAAGCAGGTGAAGCGATGTTTGCGGAGCAACTGTCCATAGGTGGGAGTTATACTCGAGTTTAGGGCGTATAAACGCTTTATAAATTGTAGCCAGATCAGATGGGGAAAAATACTTCTTACACTGATACAGAAAACCTAAGCACTTAGCAGCATTTTTAGCGATCTCAAATATATGGTCGTTCCAACGGAGGTTGTCGTTGACACACAAACCGAGTACTGAGAGCTTTTCGGTTTCTTCGATGAATGTGCCATTCATGGACAATGGCATTGGGGGTATGTTTAGCTTAAATGACTGAAGAAGCATTAAACTCTCATTTCTTTAACTGGTGGGGGATGAGAAATTAGCTGAAATGACACAATGGTCCGAAGTGCCAAATGGAGAAGTTATACTAATGGTATATTTATCAGAGTGAGAAGTAAGAAACAAGTCAAGTAAGAGTATGGGCGGCTTGCCCAGCAACATCCGGTATACGTGTGGCACATCGATCAGTTGGGTAAGGTGATGTAACCCGGCAAAGAGCTCGACATACCTTCCTTCGGGTGTTGTCTGACCAGAATAGCGGAGCCAAATGGAATTGTGTAAATTGAAGTCGCCCGCAATAACGATTTCAGAAAAGAAAAAAAGAAAACAATTTCCGAGATGGAATGAATCAGACAGCGCATCAAACTCGTTGCAAGTCGAATAATTGCCGAGATTTTGACTCCTGAAAATAAAACAATAATGAATTATATGCTTGCGGACAGCGAATTTGAGCCACAAAAAGTTTAAGTCCGTGTTGAAACATTGCCCATATTGGGGAAGGCTCTGGCAAGCAATATCATTTCTAACATAAATCACTAGACCATGATGGAAAAGAGTAATGGCACCAAGCTATACCCATGTAGAGTATTTACTCTAACCTGAGTTTCACTTAATGCCAAAACACTTAATGAAAAAAATTCTTACTTAAACTTAAATTCTTCCTTGATATGCAGAACTTCAAAACTAACATGCATCGGTATCTCCTCTTTCACCCCTCCTTATTTCTCTAATGCTCGTACGGTGTTCAAACATTTTTAGGGTATACAAAAAGTCCTTTTGCGTGAATAAATTATAAAAAGAAAATTTAACTATCGATCTATAATGCGAAAAAAATCTTTAGTATCTTCATAATTCTTCTAATTAGTGTCACGGTGCACAACACAGACAGTTGCATTTTAGAGGCAATGTGCTTTGCAATAACTAGTAAATATGTCTCAATATGTAGCCAATAAACTGCCCGACATCTTCACCTGGGACACGAACTTATAGAACCATAGACATCATAGTCAGACTGTCAAGCTGCTATCAATAGTTATCGCCAATTGCCATGGTCTAACCAAAACACAATAACAACAAACTACAGTCTTATCAAAGAACGGACAACTTACTTTCAATTCATCCAGATCCTTGTCACTTAGACTACGGACTTGTTGCAGCTGCGACTGAAGTGATTTCAATTTCGTATCCAAACTATTAACAACTTCCAAGTGAGATTTCTTTGTTTTCGAACAATCCTCTACCAAGTCACCTTGTTCCTTTTGCAGCAGCTTGTACCTCTGATTCAAATTGTCGTAATGCAAATTCGATGTCATCTTAGCCTTTGTGTGCTGTTCATTCTGTTCCTTAACACGTTGTTCAAAGCTTTGACGTGTCTCGAGGTGTTCCTTGCGTTCGGCTTCGAGACTTCTTTCCAGGCGAAATTTGTGTTCAATTATTGCTAATATTCGTTTTCAAATCGAGTAAAAGTAAAAAGGGTGTGTTAAGTGGGTCAGTTAATTCAGTTGGCAAATCTTTACTGTGCTTACCTTGCATACGAGAATTTAAAGCCTCTTGTTGCTGTTCGCATCGTACCAGCTGCTGTCTGGATTCATCTAATTGAGTCTGTGAACTATGAAATATTGCAACGAATCCAAACATAAGAATAATGATCCCTAATCCGATTAGAAATCGGCTGCGACCTGACCGCGTCATACGCGTAGCAGTCATTTTTATTTTTTGTTTTTTTCCTTTTTTCGATTTGGAAAGGATAAGGCGAATGGAGTATGTGTGATGGGGAGCAATTCTTAGTACATATTAAACTATTAATACTTTTATATAAAGTAAACTTTATTGATTTAAGTTTTAGAAAAGTTTATTTACTGAAAATAATAAAATTTGTGGTTCGGATTCAGTTTTAAAAGTCAAGAAATAGCGCTTAGGCTCTGCAAATTTGACTGATGTTGATGTATGTATTAAAAAATTGTGTGAAAGAGAAAGTTGTACAAATAGGAAAAGAGAAGTTTTGTAACGAAAGTGGACTGTTTCATTAGTAAATTAATGTCGAAAACTCGAATTGTTAATTGTACTCAAATAGGCTCGATATGAACTTCGCAAAACTGAATGAACTGTAATCTTCAAACTCATACTTCCTATAATCTCCATCCATGAAGATGATTTGCATTTGGTCTCATATCTCTATCGCACAAGTATGATTTTTGTATTTTATGTCCTCTTTTTTGCAGATGTCGATGCAGATGAAGACGATGATAGGTGTTTGCTCTGCATAGCATTTCAATAATTATAACTAAATAGAAAAACTGCATTTTGCTTTGAATATTTTTTATTTCTAAAGAATTTCTTGTGAATTGTGCTTAAGTCAATAAACAAACATGTGTAGTTCAAAATTGTGTGAAACGGAATTAAATGATACATTCTTCCAGTATTTCCAGTTTACAACTCTGGTGAAGTAACAATAGTCTACATTGCTTGTGTGAAACAGAAATGGTGTTACATTACTGTTAGTGTACTACAATGTAGTTGATGTAGCTTATGAGAAATAGGCCCCAGGCCATATTCTTATTTTTTTTATTATTTTTTTTTTGTTTAGTATAGTTATTTTTTTTTGTAATACTTGTATATATATATATAATTTCATAAAAATAAATAAAAAAAGTAGCGCTGGAGGAGGATTTAATTTAAAATTATTAACAAAGCAGAAACAACATACTTTCTCACCAGAACAAGCAGACTTAATGTAGTGGCCACTTTATCATCAGCTGCCCGGTTCGCTTTTCATCAACAACAAAAAGGGTGAGTGACCTTTTTAGCTTAAAGCTATTTATCTTTTTTTATATGATTGTACTGTTGTTATTAAGCATTTTAAATTGAAAGAAAGGGGCCTATTTCTCATCTACATCAACTACATTGTAGTACACTGACAGTAATGTAACACCATTTCTGTTCCACAAAAGCAATGTAGAATATTGTTTACTTCACCAATGTTGTAGACTGGAAATACTGGAAGAATTTGTGTAACGAGGTTACCTGGCAATAGACCAACAACAGCCAGAACAAGGGATGACCATACGACCAAAGAGACGGCTAGAGATAGATGGGCTATCTTAGAGTAGTTTTGATCTCTCAACGATCACTATCCTCTGAAAAGTTGACGTGAAAAGGTCACATTAGAAAAGCGTGTGTTAAATTCTTAATTCTTAAATACTTATTAATAAATATATATAGTTACGAGTTGAAAGATCGGTAGTTGTTTTTGAATTAGAAACGAGTCATAGAAACGAGTCATAGAATCAGAAGTGGAAGGCCGAACGGACGACCCGTGAAGTTAAGTAAACGGTACCTAATATAATGGTAGCTGTAGCCTAAATAGTTAATAAATAACAAACTCAAGTGATCTGAACTGCAATTTTGGTTTACAAAATGGCAGAATCATTGTTCATAGCATACATTTCACTGGATTGAGTAAAGACTGTACTCGACGTTATTGAATGTAACGGTAATTTTAATAGACGCTATTAACCACATTGGCCTTATGTGCAAGGAAGCAGTAGTCGAGCGTTGTTGTATGTATTATATATATAGTGGAAAAATTGAGAAAATTGAGACGGTATTGGTATGCATTGAGGGGACGCTACTTTTCGGTATACGGAAAGCGTTGGTCTTAACGTGCATTACCACTACCAGAATTAAAAGAGAAAAGACGAAAAAGGACAGAAGAGTGTAGTAAATGAGATACGAGAACAGACGCTTGGTACATTTTCGGTATACGGAAAAGTATGTTGACTCAATGCTAATGAAAGAGGTAGAAAGATGATTGGATATTATTGGTTGAAGGTATAGAGATGAGGAATAAACGGTTACATTTCGGTAAACGAAAGAGTAGCTAAGATAGACAAAAAAAACAAGATAAAAACGCATAAAATACATACGGTCGCAAAGAATTGAATGGAATTGCTTTGGCTTTAGGGTATTAGTTAAAAGAATGCTTTCCTCAAGTACAAGGGCCAAATGGGGTAAATTTGTTGTGTATTGCAAAATAATATACCAAGTACATATTTCCAAGCCTACAGTTGTGGATAAATTCATGGTAGTTCTTCTCGTTTACGGTTTAAATGTGAGCCGAGTAAGAAATTAATAAAACATCCGTGTTTTGGCTGCCAACTTTAAATCTTCGGTTGATAGTTCGTCAACTATTATAAAAAAAAAAAAAAAAAAAAAAAAAAAAAATATTGTAACTGATTGGTACAGTTATTATAGTCGATTGGATTTTATTTTGTCATGATTTAAATGGTTGACTACCCACAGGCTAAATGAGGGCTGAGAAAACATTAATGCTATAAATATTTATTCTTTCACATAGGTGGATCAAGATGGAAAAGCTCAGCTCCAAACAGCTCCTGAGTGAACTGAAGAATAGAGGCCTACCAACAACAGGAAAGAGAACGTTAATTAATCGAATTCTTGCCTACGACAAGGAGAAAGGAGACCAGACGTCCACGCATTCGAGGGTTGAATCTGAGCCAACAAGCGTAATATTAACAGATCCTGAAGCACCAGTTACCGAAGAAGGCGATGTACCCACAGGGTCAGACTCGGGAAAAATAGACGATCGAGCTTTACGGGAAAGAGAATGGGACATTATCAGGCGCGAGAGGAATCTATTAGAAAATGAAAGAAATATTCTAATAAAAGAACGGGAACTGGCTGACAAATTAAAACGACTGGAAGGCGCAGGCACAGCAGTGATTGAGACAACACGGAAACAACGGGTAAACTGTAGAATAAAGGACATTGCCCATGTACTACCGATGTTCTCCCCAGGAGATATGTCATCCTTGACGGCCGAAAACTGGGCTCTTGGACCCAACTGGCAATGGGACTGAAATTGAATTTCCCGCAACACCATAACGAAATGGAGATTCATCAACAAATGATGCGCAAAACTAGACGCCATAATGAGCCCATTGAAAGCTTTTGTTTCGAGATGAACATGTTGGGCAAAAGGATCCACCTTGCAGATAAGACCATCGTTCAATATATGCTCACGGGATTAAATAACGCACAGCTAAGTTCGAGTTTAGCGGCGGCAAACTTTAACTCAATCGCCGAGCTCATCGAAAAAGTTAAGTGGTGCGAAAACGTCCGTGAGAATACTCGCTATAAAACATCTTCTGGCACTTGAACCACGAGAGCAAGTAACGTTTGCGCTAATAGACCAACAGTCAACGAACAGTTCAACTGGCGACAACCACAAACACCAAACGAACGATCTACCGGTAAACATCGTTCTTCACCCATTTGCTACAACTGCAATCAAGCTGGCCACATCTCTCGACAGTGTATGCAAAGCAGGAAGAGACCATGGGTGAACAACAAAGAAAAAAATTATAGATACCAGGCCAAATCCGAGAAACCCATAGACAAGAACGTGCGAATAAATATTCTGCAATGCAAAAAACAACCTGATTGCTTTAACAAAAGAGTCACTGTAAAGGGTAGAGAGTTTTCTGCAATATTGGATTCAGGAAGTGAGCAGACGGTGGTCACACAGACGGTGGTAAAGGAGACAGGCATTTTGGTGAAGCCTTATGATATCACACTCCATGGATTCGGGGATGGAAATTGTCAAGCGTTAGGACGAACATCGTGTGCTATAGGAATCGACGGCTCCAGTTTCTGTACCGATGCAGTAATAGTTCCAGACGATAGGTTAACTCAACCAATATTGGTTGGTAAGGATATATTAAATGACCCAGCTTGTAATGTATCCAAGGAAGGCAAGATCTTAACCATCCGAAGAAATGATATCACCACAAATAACCAGCATATCTGTTCAACTATAAATGCTGCTAACCTACAGATCGAAGAAGGACTCAACCCAACAAATTTAGTCGCACTGCTCAATAGGTTTCGTAGATGTGTCGCTATGGAACAGAAAGAACTTGGAAGAACCAGCCTGATTGAAATGGAAATCGACTTAATAAATAAAGTCGGGCTCTGTAGCATAACACCCATACAAAGTCCCATACGCAAAACGAGAAGTGCTGAGTACCATGATAAGTACACTGTTGGACTGCGATGTTATACAGGAGTCAAAGTCCGATTTTGCAGCCCCTGTAGTACTGGTCAAAAAGAAGAATGGTGACGATCGAATGTGCATAGACTACCGACGCCTGAACACGGTAACAAAAAAGGTAAACTCTCCGTCACCACTCGAAGAGAAAGAGCTCAATAACTTGGTAGGTTACAATTATTTCATCGTGCTGGATTTGCCCTCAGGGTATTACCAGATACCTATCAAAAACGAGCATATGCACTACACAGCCTTCATCACCCCCGACGGATTATTTGAGTTCAAGGTCATGCCATTTGGGCTCGTGAACGCCCCAGCTTACTTTAAAAAACTCATGAGATGCATAAAGCAAAAAATTCTGCCTGAACGCATTGTTAGTTACATGGATGACTTCGTTATCCCCGCGCGATCCTATCAGGATGGAATGGTTAAATTAGAAAAGTTTTTGACTATACTGAAAGAAGCTTACCTGACGCTGAATCTTAAGAAGTGTGTGTTTTTTAAAAGGGAGATAGAGTTTCTGGGCCATATTGTCAAAGATGGCAAGATTGAGCCTGGGAAGGCAAAGACCCTCGCTGTTCATGAGTTTGACAGGCCACGAATGAACACCAGGTGAGACAGTTTAAAGGACTTACCAGTTTTTTTCGAAAGTTTATCAAGGACTACGCTCTGACGGCATCTCCCCTTACTGAATTAACAAAGAAAAATCAAGAATTCGTATGGGGGACTAAGGAACAAGCTGCGTTTGATCAACTTTTTTACTCATTGGTAAGTTTACCTGTTCTAGTGCTGTACGATGAACGCCGAACACGAACTGCATACAGACACCAGTCTTGCTGGAACTTTGCTGCAGAAAGAGAATGATAATCTACATCCTGTCGCGTACTACAGCCGGAAGACAACAAAAGAAGAGGCAAATTACCATAGCTACGAGCTTGAAGCCTTGGCTGTAGTCGAAGCAACTGATAGGTTCCGACAGTACTTACTTGGCAAGCACTTCCTTATAATCACCGATTGTGAAGCCCTGAAGACAACAATGAAGAAGAAGGAAATGATTTCCAGAATCGCTAGATGGTGGCTACGCATGCAAGAATACAATTACGAGGTTACTCACAGAGCAGGTAACAAAATGGCACATGTTGACACATTATCCAGGAACCCACATGAACCAGCTCAGACCCCTGATGTCGTAGACATGAACATCCTGAAGATAAACATCGAAGAATCTGACTGGGTTTATTCACTGCAGCTTCAGGATCCAGAGGTAACAGTTATTGTTAAGGTATTACAAAACCCTATGACTGGTGAACCCGCTAAGCAGATACATCATGACTAATCCTTACGCTTCGGGAGACTTTATCGAAATGTTGACGGTGAGCTTCGACTTTTTATTCCAAAAGGAGCAAGGAATAGAGTCCTGCGAAACAGCCATGACTTGATGGGACACTTCTCCGAAAAAAAGACTACAGCCCATTTAAGAGCACGATACTGGTTTCCTAAGATGACACAATTCATTAAAAAGTACTTGAAGGCATGCGTTGAGTGCGCCTTTAACAAGAAGGAAGTCCAGCCTCGGGGTGAACTTTTTCCGATTCCAAAGGGGAATATGCCATTTGACACATTGCACATAGACCATTTGGGGCTCTTTTTTAAAATCAACAAAAGGGAACACTCATCTCGTGGACGCCTTCACCAAGTACGTCCACATTAAAGTGTTGCCTAACACGCAGACGAAACCAGTTATCAATTTTCTAACGGATATATTCTTCACCTATGGCACACCCCGACGTATAATATCGGATAAGGGAACCGCGTTCACATCACATTCTTTTGGAGAGTTTACAAAAAGTCATTCGATTCAACACATACAGAACGCCACAAAAACTCCGCGAGCGAACGGACAGGTTGAGCGCTATAACCGAACTATACTCCAAGCCCTTTTAGCCACCGTGGATGACGAAACCCGATGGGATCAAAAGGTCAGATTTGTTCAATGGGGCATTAATAACACGCGAAATGAAATCACCGGTAAGACAGCGCATCAATTGCTAATGGGATATATACCCCATGACCCTTTCAAAGACGTTTTAGCTCAATGCGTGGACCTGAATCAAAACAAACCATGCCTTGAAGAACTTCGAAGGGAAGGAGCGGAATCCACTGAGACACGACAAGCAACACAAAAACGCGAGCATGACCGTAAACATAAAAAAGCAAAAACTTATAGGGTTGGCGATTTAGTTATGTCGGTGAATGAAGGAATCGCAGCTACCGGAACGTCCCGTAAACTTGAAGAAAAATACCGCGGACCTTACCGTGTTGTATCCATCCTCCCACACGATCGGTACCAAGTTGCGGATATGCCTTTTGCCCCCAGGACCCAAAAACCATATTCGGCCGTTTGGTCTGCCGATAGAATGAAACATTGGATTGACTGGATCTTGAACTTGATGAGGGCGTCGCAGACTGCAGGATGGCCGAAACTGTAACGAGATTACCTGGCAACGACCAACAACAGCCAGAACAAGGGATGACCATACGACAAAAGAGACGGCTAGAGATAGATGGGCTATCTTAGAGTAGTTTTGATCTCTCAACGATCACTATCCTTTGAATAGTTGACGTGAAAAGGTCACATTAGAAAAGCGTGTGTTTAATTCTTAATTCTTAAATACTTATTAATAAATATATATAGTTACGAGTTGAAAGATCGGTAGTTGTTTTTGAATTAGAAACGAGTCATAGAAACGAGTCATATGTGTCATTTTATATCCGTTTCACATAATTTTGAACTACATACATATGTGTGTTTATTGACTAAGCACTATTCACAAGAAATTCTTTACAAATCAAAAATATACAAAACAAAATCCAATTTTTCGATTCAGTTATAAATATTTAAATGCTATTTCAAACAAAAAAACGATTTCTATGTTGTTTAAATGAAAATCAACAACTATTTTCACTCTAACAGAATATTCAAATCTACATCTTATATATTTATCATACAACACTTCCAGTGAAATTTGTGAAACAGACAAATGTATCTGATGTAGCACAAAAGCATTTATGTAGAATCTAGTTGATGTAGCTAATGCAGTTAATGAGAAACAGGCCCCTGGGGACAAATGATATAAGTTTAATTAGATAAGACAGTGCACTGCATATAAACGATATATTCGCACAAAGGTCTTATATACATATATACATACAAAAAAAGGCAAAACTATTAAAGTAATTTAACTTGAATAACTTAAGTAATTACTAAAGAATGTATTATACTACGTTTTCATTAGGCCAAATGAGCTAATTTCGTATCAAATTTCCAAATTTGATTCAAAATCATCTCATTTCCCATACAAAATCACATTTCGAAATCATCTTATTTCCACCTAATTTCGACGAAATCAGGTTGAAATTTATGTAATGTGAATCGAACACACCTATATAACAAACGTCAAAGTTGACATTATAAAAAGTCAAAGAAGAAAATAAAAAAGTAAGAGGGCACGACTGGGTCGCACGTACTTGCTTTATGTACGTAATGACAGTGGAAAGCTAGATATTTGAAAGAAAACAATTAACATTTATGTAGAAATAATAGACAGTACACAGACATTTCTTGTCACCCGTTTTTTTACGCTGCTCTATGATCGTTATTTCATGTTTCTCTTTTATCTCATTTTTTTATATTCACGAGTCCTAAACTTGCCTTAAAGGTACCTATAATCGAAAAGTGGGAAAGTGTCAAACGAAATTAGGAAACTTAGATGAAAACACTTTTTCTGCAAATTTCCAAATGAGGTAATTTGGGCTCTAATGAAAACGTAGTATTAGATTGTAATTGATAAATGAAATAGATATGGTCAAAACAGATGTACAGCCTTTTCCCATGCAGCCAAAATAAATTTAATAGGTTCTTATGAGGGAACCCCCATTCCAAGGTCTACATGC
Source organism: Platycheirus rosarum (assembly GCA_963971375.1). NCBI lineage: Eukaryota > Metazoa > Arthropoda > Insecta > Diptera > Syrphidae > Platycheirus > Platycheirus rosarum. The sequence continues at coordinate 29,249,900 of OZ020509.1, read as the reverse complement.
AGCCTGCTCTGCACGATGTCTCTATTTCTAAAATGGATGCCTAGTTTCCTTGCAGCCACAACAAAAAACGAAAAAAATGTAAATAAAATATATGTGGCAATACTGATATATACCACACTTGTCAATCAGCGTTACCGCTGTGGTACCTTTGCTACCACTTTTCTTTCTGTGCAACTTTTTTTTTTAATTCCCTAATATTAAACAATTCCTCATAGTTTTGATGGTTATGTTATTATTTTCATTCACTTACATGAATATGATACTAAAAAAATAAAATCTTTGCTGTTTAGTTCAAGAAAATATACACATTCACAATATACAACTTGTTGACACTTTTTTTATATATTAGGGGTATTCATGCAATCGCGTAAAACCCTGATAAAGCGTAAAAACCTCGTGAATTTATCTTCTCGTAAATGAACTGTCAAAATTTGTATGGGAATTTATTTATGCGAACTTTATAAATTTATCTCATGATTTTGCCGGATAAAGTGAAAAAAACTAACCTCGTAAATGTCTTTTTTTTTTGTCTTTTGTGACACCTGAGGTGATAAAGATACACTTTTTAACAAAAGTCTACGTACATCATTCTTGTGTACGTATACTTTTGTAATCCTTTTTTATTGCATCTATAGACGCTGACTAGTTTTTTTCTATTTTTTTAAGAAGTTAGTTTTTATATTTACATTTTCAGCTATAATAAAGCGAAAAATAATTGTTTTCTTCGAATTTTATATTCTTTTAATAAAAACCAATAACCAAATCGTAAGATCTACTAGTGTAGGTACACTTTTGTTAATAAGTGTACTTCAATCTCAACTCTGACGTTAAATGACTGTTTCCACATTTACGCAATTTCTTTCTAAGGGGCGTTCACGCAAATGCTTAAAATTAATAAATAATTAAATAATTAAACCTATCTACTAAAATCTGAAACTATTGCTTAAAATAAAAAAAAAATTACTTTGTGTTAAGTCTTCAATTAAGATAATTTCTGTCGGATTCATAGGAATTTTTATTCCCCAAATTTAATATTCATACAAATTTGATTTTATTTGCATTTCACAAGTCAATAGCTAGCGCAGTATTGGAAGTCCCAATAAAACGCTATATTCACTCCAGAATTCACTTTTAATTTAACCCCCCGAAGTGGCGAAGTGACAACTAAAAATAAATGAATAAATTTATAAGGGTGTGTTAAAGAGATGTGCAATTAATTTTTTAGGTTGAGTCGGCTTCGAGTTTGAATAAACATGGACGTTCAGGTCGAGAATGTTTAGTTTTTTTTTTGGTTTTGGTTTTGATGCTATTAGAGCAAGAACAAAAATACGTTTTTCTCCGCGACATTCCTGCAAAGGAAACAGTATTTTATATACCCATCACTAATTGTCCAGCATTCTATTTTCTTTCTTTTTTATAAAAATGAGTGATGGTATTCTTTAAAATATAGACCGTGGAAACACGATGTAAGGATACAAAATTAAAAATATCACACTACTTCGATAAAGAGAGAGAGCGAGAGAGACCAAAATACAGCGAGGTAAATGAGGAAATATAAAGAAAGACGAGCAAAAGAGCTGGACCAATATATGTCTATATAATAACAGAAAGAAAGGGACAAACTGAAAGCAGTATTTTGCGTAATATTACAACGGTTAGTTATATATGTATACATACGGTAAGGTTTTATGTTTTTGTTGTTGCAGTGCTTTCTTTCATTATAAATTTCGTCTTCAGTATATTTTGCAATCTTAATAACTCGTATTTCCTATAATCTTCAACCATGAAGATCTGTGTATTTTAATCTCCCCTCTCTATCAAACAAGTATGATTTTTATATATATTTTTTTTTTTTAGCAGAAGTTGCCATGTAGATTACTGTAAAGCATCTTTAAATGATTGTTTCAAGAGTTGAAAGCTCTTCTGCATAAGCTTAGAGACGAATTTGACAATTTGAAAATGTTCAACTTCAATTCAACTCAGTTCTTGAACAGGGACATCCGGATAGAATACTCAACCATGACGTCATCAGTGACCCTTGACGACAGAATTAAATTCAGTTTTAGGAAAAACACTGCAGAAATTTAAGTTTCAATTGATGCAGGATTTCTCTAATGTCTTATCTGATTGATTAAATATACATTTTAAGTCAACTAACACTGGATCCTTTCCAAAAATGGTATTTAATTTAGTCAAAATGCGGAAGGCACTGTCTTGTAATCTTGTATCATGATACTCAACGAACATATCCGTAAATATTAAAATCTTGCCAACCTTCAATTACATTTTTTTTTCTAAATTCCAGTTGGTTGACATTATCTTTCCAAGCTTTAACTCAAATTGATATATTCTCTAATTTCACTAACCTAATTATCGAAACTTATTGTTAGTTGTTGTTTGCCGTATAAGATTTTACTGCGCTGGGTATATACTTACCAATAAAACATGGCAATCGTGAAATAAAAAATATTTCACATTGCTTTTGCGAAACAGCCCAATGGCTGGTTTGATTCACCTGTTAGTGTCGGGCGGCACATTTTTCTTAAATTTTGCATGGAAATGACAACCAACTAGGTCCATGTTGTCAAATATCACAACTAACACTATTTGAAAAAAAGGTACGTTCGATGTCTCATAGCTTTGCTGTGCATAGAACAGCTGACCACGAAATCAGCTGTTTGTTAAAATGTAGTACGTTTTGACAGAAATTGTTACCTCTTCGATTTCATGCGCTCAGAAACGCACAGTATATTTTTTTAACAATTTGTCAGAAACCTCAGCATCCTCGAACGTAAGCAAAGTCACATATATATTTACAAGAAAAAGTAAACGCTCATTGTGACCCTATCATATTATAGGAAATTCTCAAAACAAACAAACCTCAGCAATCATCGTGTACAACTCGCCACAATCTTGTATTTTCAAATCGAACAAACTGTCGAGTAGAGTACATAAGTTTTCTTCGTCGCCATCTATTCTACTTTTAATCCTGAGGAAATATTTTTTTTTCAGTTTCAATTCAATTATAATCAAACTTATTTATGCTTAAAGCAATCGCCAACCATTAGTTTCCTTGCAGCCACAACAAAAAACGAAAAAAATGTAAATAAAATATATGTGGCAATACTGATATATACCACACTTGTCAATCAGCGTTACCGCTGTGGTACCTTTGCTTCCACTTTTCTTTCTGTGCAACTTTTTTTTTTAATTCCCTAATATTAAACAATTCCTCATAGTTTTGATGGTTATGTTATTATTTTCATTCACTTACATGAATATGATACTAAAAAAATAAAATCTTTGCTGTTTAGTTCAAGAAAATATACACATTCACAATATACAACTTGTTGACACTTTTTTTATATATTAGGGGTATTCATGCAATCGCGTAAAACCCTGATAAAGCGTAAAAACCTCGTGAATTTATCTTCTCGTAAATGAACTGTCAAAATTTGTATGGGAATTTATTTATGCGAACTTTATAAATTTATCTCATGATTTTGCCGGATAAAGTGAAAAAACTAACCTCGTAAATGTCTTTTTTTTTGTCTTTTGTGACACCTGAGGTGATAAAGATACACTTTTTAACAAAAGTCTACGTACATCATTCTTGTGTACGTATACTTTTGTAATCCTTTTTTATTGCATCTATAGACGCTGACTAGTTTTTTTCTATTTTTTTAAGAAGTTAGTTTTTATATTTACATTTTCAGCTATAATAAAGCGAAAAATAATTGTTTTCTTCGAATTTTATATTCTTTTAATAAAAACCAATAACCAAATCGTAAGATCTACTAGTGTAGGTACACTTTTGTTAATAAGTGTACTTCAATCTCAACTCTGACGTTAAATGACTGTTTCCACATTTACGCAATTTCTTTCTAAGGGGCGTTCACGCAAATGCTTAAAATTAATAAATAATTAAATAATTAAACCTATCTACTAAAATCTGAAACTATTGCTTAAAATAAAAAAAAAATTACTTTGTGTTAAGTCTTCAATTAAGATAATTTCTGTCGGATTCATAGGAATTTTTATTCCCCAAATTTAATATTCATACAAATTTGATTTTATTTGCATTTCACAAGTCAATAGCTAGCGCAGTATTGGAAGTCCCAATAAAACGCTATATTCACTCCAGAATTCACTTTTAATTTAACCCCCCGAAGTGGCGAAGTGACAACTAAAAATAAATGAATAAATTTATAAGGGTGTGTTAAAGAGATGTGCAATTAATTTTTTAGGTTGAGTCGGCTTCGAGTTTGAATAAACATGGACGTTCAGGTCGAGAATGTTTAGTTTTTTTTTTGGTTTTGGTTTTGATGCTATTAGAGCAAGAACAAAAATACGTTTTTCTCCGCGACATTCCTGCAAAGGAAACAGTATTTTATATACCCATCACTAATTGTCCAGCATTCTATTTTCTTTCTTTTTTATAAAAATGAGTGATGGTATTCTTTAAAATATAGACCGTGGAAACACGATGTAAGGATACAAAATTAAAAATATCACACTACTTCGATAAAGAGAGAGAGCGAGAGAGACCAAAATACAGCGAGGTAAATGAGGAAATATAAAGAAAGACGAGCAAAAGAGCTGGACCAATATATGTCTATATAATAACAGAAAGAAAGGGACAAACTGAAAGCAGTATTTTGCGTAATATTACAACGGTTAGTTATATATGTATACATACGGTAAGGTTTTATGTTTTTGTTGTTGCAGTGCTTTCTTTCATTATAAATTTCGTCTTCAGTATATTTTGCAATCTTAATAACTCGTATTTCCTATAATCTTCAACCATGAAGATCTGTGTATTTTAATCTCCCCTCTCTATCAAACAAGTATGATTTTTATATATATTTTTTTTTTTTAGCAGAAGTTGCCATGTAGATTACTGTAAAGCATCTTTAAATGATTGTTTCAAGAGTTGAAAGCTCTTCTGCATAAGCTTAGAGACGAATTTGACAATTTGAAAATGTTCAACTTCAATTCAACTCAGTTCTTGAACAGGGACATCCGGATAGAATACTCAACCATGACGTCATCAGTGACCCTTGACGACAGAATTAAATTCAGTTTTAGGAAAAACACTGCAGAAATTTAAGTTTCAATTGATGCAGGATTTCTCTAATGTCTTATCTGATTGATTAAATATACATTTTAAGTCAACTAACACTGGATCCTTTCCAAAAATGGTATTTAATTTAGTCAAAATGCGGAAGGCACTGTCTTGTAATCTTGTATCATGATACTCAACGAACATATCCGTAAATATTAAAATCTTGCCAACCTTCAATTACATTTGTTTTTCTAAATTCCAGTTGGTTGACATTATCTTTCCAAGCTTTAACTCAATTGATATATTCTCTAATTTCACTAACCTAATTATCGAAACTTATTGTTAGTTGTTGTTTGCCGTATAAGATTTTACTGCGCTGGGTATATACTTACCAATAAAACATGGCAATCGTGAAATAAAAAATATTTCACATTGCTTTTGCGAAACAGCCCAATGGCTGGTTTGATTCACCTGTTAGTGTCGGGCGTGGAAATGACAACCAACTAGGTCCATGTTGTCAAATATCACAACTAACACTATTTGAAAAAAAGGTACGTTCGATGTCTCATAGCTTTGCTGTGCATAGAACAGCTGACCACGAAATCAGCTGTTTGTTAAAATGTAGTACGTTTTGACAGAAATTGTTACCTCTTCGATTTCATGCGCTCAGAAACGCACAGTATATTTTTTTAACAATTTGTCAGAAACCTCAGCATCCTCGAACGTAAGCAAAGTCACATATATATTTACAAGAAAAAGTAAACGCTCATTGTGACCCTATCATATTATAGGAAATTCTCAAAACAAACAAACCTCAGCAATCATCGTGTACAACTCGCCACAATCTTGTATTTTCAAATCGAACAAACTGTCGAGTAGAGTACATAAGTTTTCTTCGTCGCCATCTATTCTACTTTTAATCCTGAGGAAATATTTTTTTTTCAGTTTCAATTCAATTATAATCAAACTTATTTATGCTTAAAGCAATCGCCAACCATTAACCATCTCATAAACACAAAATTCACGTGAATATAAGCTATAGTTTTTGTGTTGTGTTAAAAACTAAAAAATCCAAGTACGCCTTTGAAGTGAATAAAAATTTGTTCTCTTACGAAGTCTACAAAGATACGGCATAAGAAAAAAAGAAACAAAAAACAACTTGGAGAGTTACGTCTGTGATTATGGCGGATATGTCAAACATTTTATTGCAGTGGCGTTATTGATTCGGTTGGACTGTAAAAAAAATATCAAATCCATTTTTTTCTTTAAATTTTCATTGAATGTGTGATTCTGCAGTTGCTTACAGACCCGCAATTAATCTAATTAGAAAATAAAATATAACTCAAAGTTAACTTATTGATAAACGCGTAGTAAATGGGCGTATTTTAATCTCAAACTCAACGAGGAACGCTGCTTCTACTTCTCGTGCCTTTTTTCTCTGCTCACATAAGGTCAGTCTGAGTATCATAATTTCTTATTTGTCTGTTTCATGCTTTAAATTATGTACCACTAATTGTGTATTTTGTGCTTTTTTTTTTGGCAAAAATCTTTCATAAAACCTATTTGCTGTGGTTCACGCCCAAAATTGCCCAATGACTGTTTTCCGATTGGAAATATTTTTTAGGGAAGAACGCTGTTTTTACTGCGTTTCTTCTTTTATTCATATTCCAGTACAAGAAAATCATTTCGACGATATTCCTCTAATGAATTAGGTGTTCTTGTTGGTTCTGCCGCCTAGTTGTGTTTAACCTTTAAAGCTAAGTTCAATCAAAAAATGTCTGTCTTCTGCCTGCTGGAGAAAAAAAGAATAAAAAATCATTACGAGGTTTCTTTTTTACTTTTTTCACTTACTTTTGGCGTACTACATGCACTTTGTTGGTTTGACTAATCGCAAAGATAGAGAAACTTGTAAAATTGCCGCAATTATGGTGTAGGTACCTACTTTGATGGGTGTATGGTATTTACCATTTGTATTTAATTAGGCAGATAGGCCATTTGTAAATAAATTCATGAAAACCGTCTTTATGTAGTGAACGAAACATCTTTTATAATGTTTCATTTAAATCTACCCTTTTGGATTGCAACATTGAACGGATGCTTAATGAATGACCAAAGCAAGGGAAGAAATGGGAAGCCTGTATTTACTAAGCAAGTGCATGTATAAGAACAAACGTGATATTCAAAACAATGGAAGTCATGCCTACATTTGACTATCTAGTTCTAGGATTTAAGGCGCTGACTATGTTACTATTTCTAAATCTGTAACTTTTGATTAACGTTTTGAAGGATGAATATCGCGTTAGTTCAACATATGTGCATTAAGTTTAGTTTAATTTCTCAGTCTAGTTGAAGGTAATTGATTAGGTACAGTTTTACTTAGAAATTTTGTAATGTTTTCGCCCGGATAGTTTGTATGCAAATAAAATTCATTTCCTTAGCCACCAAAAGCTTTAACAAATTGTTTGTAAATATTCAGAAAATAAACGAAGGAACACAAAGCAGTCAGCTTTTAGGGGCTTTTAGTTTTCTTTTGTTGTTTACTTGGAAGGACAAAACTCACTAATAGATGAGGACTTCATTTGTATAATAGTTCAAACGAGTGATAAAATTTTAATCATTTATTGTTTGGTGGGGTTTATTGGTAAATGTTTCTTGTGCAGAGTTCTTCTTCTTTAACCGATGATTGTTGTGATCTAGACTGGGACCACAACTTTCCCATTTCTCTGCTTTGCCTTAACGCTCTATCTGTAGGGTTCGCCGAGTTGATCTTAAAAAATGTCGGCAAGTCTCCCGGTTTTGGATTGTTCCATGTCTGAATCCAACTAAGGTGTCAATACATTTTTGGGGGTTTTTCGAAATATGCATGCTAAATTTTGGTTTGTGTTTGATCTTTTGATCAGGGATTTACATGCACACTTTTGGGAAAGTCTTAAAGGGTTAAAGTGTCGACAAGCGGGGAGGCGAGGGCCTTTGGTAGAGATGATACTCCCAAGGTATTGAAAGCTCTGTCGAAATAAGCAGCCAACCCAGCTATGCTGGTTGGGGCACGGACCTGGGTTGATGAAAATCTCCCAAGAGGCGGATGAACTACAGGTAGTCTATTGGCGGAGGAGCCTATTTAAGAAGGTCAACGGTAGCAGCAAGTAGCGACTGTTATCCAGATTGGCGGCTACAAAATCGGTTATGTGTTCGACCATACAAAGGGCGGGTGTGCCTGTCGAATCCGAGCTTATGTATGTTATTAATCGTATCTCGGAAAACACCATACTGAAAGGGTATATGGTATTACATGAAATATGACAATAAATAAAAATGAGTCCCCAAGAGGTAACCATTTATGGAGAATCCTTCTTCAGCTTCGGCTGTAGTAAACCGCACATCGGATTTAGGGATGCGGCATCTCAATCAAGACGCCATAATAAATAAATCGTCAACAAATAGTAGAAGTCTTTCAAAATACCATACTTTTGGCTATGGTATACGTACAAAAATCGGAGCATGATCGATCCTTGTATGGCGAAAGTAGGTACGAACAGTAAGAGTGCGAAATGCTTCGCCTTAAGATCAGTATCCTGGGCATAAGTGAAACTAAGTGGAGAGGAAGAGCTGAATACAGATCTGACACTGGACAAACGAGAATGCTGTATTCCGTGGAGGATGAAAGAGAGGGGTGTCAAAGGCTGCATGGTGTTGGAATTATGTTTAACGAAGTAGCTAGGCGCAGTCTTATTTATTGGGCGCCCATATCTGAGAGAATAAATTAAAAATTCGTAACATTATTCAGTGGTACGCCCCCAAAATGAAGCACCGAGGAAGACGAAACCACGTTCTACACCCATCTTAATTCGGTTTCCAGTAGTGTTTCGAAACCCGATATCATAATCGTCATGGTAGACCTCAACGCACAAGTCGGAGCAGGTAATTACGGTCTAGAACGAGTGATGGGAAAAAATGGCTTGGGGCTACGAAATGAAAATGGCGACATGCTTGTCAACTTTTGTAACAAATCGTCTTGTACTGGGTGGGACTGTATTTAAACAAGACGTGCAACAAAGTCACCTGGATCCATACAGATGGTCAAACCGAAAAGCAAATTGATCATATCATGATTCAGCGGATGCGGATGTGGGAAGCGACCACCACTTGGTTGTCATGAGTCTCAAACTACGAACCGCGGCTGTACTACGACAATCGCATGATGCAGCAAGGAGTCCATAATTCAATACGAATGCTTAAGTGATCCCAACATATGTCGTAACTATATCAACACCCTAACCGACAGAGCTCCGTCATTAAACGAATTTCAACATTCAGAATTTGACAAGATGTGGGGTGAATTAAAAAGTGTTTTAGCTGGTGGCTGGATCCGAGGCTGTGTCCAGGGGGGCGAGAGTTAGAGACTCTTGGATATCCCAAGGCACCTGGGAAAAAATCGAGCTTCGTAAATCGTTGAAGATGCATATAAACGCCGAGACACACGCTCAACGAAAGGCTGAATTGCGAAGCGAACATAGGATAGTACACAAGATAGTCTATCGTTGTGTGAGACGTGACAGGAGGGTGAGGCTAAACGGGCTTGCTGATAATGCGGAAAACGCTGAAAGAAGAAGAGATATTCGAGAATTGTATCCAATATCCAAGGATGTTGTCGGGAAAAAAGCAACATCATTCATCCTTTAATGGATGTGGATGGGACACTTTTGGTATCAATTGAAGATCAGCTACGCAGGTGGGAGGATCACTTTTGTGCCCTGCTTAATGTAGATTCCGTTGAACAGAGTGCTGAAATGCCCCTAATAAATAAGGCGCGCAGATCCTGTAGGGGTATTGACATCGAACCCCCCTCAGTAGCGGAAATCCAAACTTCGATAAATCTGATCTCTTCACAGCAGCTACTATTTACCATCCTCTGAACAAAATTTTTGGAAAAACGAAACTTATCACAGGGAATGGAAAGATGGAGTGATTGTTAAGTTGCCAAAGAAAGGTGATCTTAAGAACTGCAACAATTGGCGTGGTATTACCGTTTTGTCCGTTTTTCCAAAGCTAATGGCAACTTTAATCTTCGAATGGATTAAGGCTAGGATCGAAACTACACTAGCTAGCTTCCGCAGCAGTCGTTCGTGCGTTGACCATATCAACACTTTGCGCATCGTACTTGAACAGTCTGCGGAATTTCAATCACCGCAGTACCTCATGTTCGTAGATTTCGAGGAGGCTTTGGCCGAGTTAACCGTGAATGTATATGGAGATCACAGGAATTCCAGCAAAAATTGTCCCCATTATAAGGGAGTCTTACAACAATGTAAGGTGTTTCGTCTTGCATAATGGGCAGCTATCCGACTTTCGAAGTGCGTCAGGGTGTGAGACAAGGGGATGTTCTATTGCCAATTCTTTTTCTGCTGACGATAGATGATGTTCTGACAGCCAGTGCTATTATATGCTTGCGAAACCTGGAAAGTCTCGGCTACCATCTCGAGAAAATCGCAGGCTTTTGTGAATCGCTGTCTACGTCACATCCTGAAGAATCGTTGGCCACAAACTATCTCTAACCAGAAATTGTGTCACAGGACAAATCAGAAGGGTTTGGACGTCCACATAAGAAAGCGCAAATAGCAATGGATTGGCCACACACTGAGGAAACCAAACGATGATATTAGGAAGCAAACTGTTGAATGGAATACTCAGGGTTCACGGCGGATTTAAAGACCAAGAACAACATGGAAATCTACAGTCCTAGCAGAAGGTAATTCCCACAGAAAGACGTGCGTAGCTGCAGACCGTGAAGGATGCAGACGTTTTATTGGCGCCCTATGCCCCGAGCGGGTTAAAGGACCTGATGATGATGATTGAAAGCTCTGTACTTTCTCTACCGGCTTTTGAGAAATATTTATTAGAGAGGATGAATGGCTGATCATCTTTGTTTTACGGGTATTGATTTTCAACCCCACGATTTTAGCTTATCTTTCAACCCATGTTATTTGATGGTGATCCATAATCCTATAAGGGAGTAAGCACATGTCGCCCGAGTATAGATCTGATCAATTATTGATATGCCTGGTATGAAACCACATTGATAGTGTAAATCAATGATGTTTTTTGCGTATGGGGCTGTCCTCTCTTGCTGGATAGAAAAGAATATCTTATGGTATATACTCAAGAAATGTTATACGGTTATGCCCCTATAATTGCTGCACTTTGTGATATTTCCCTTCTTATGTATGGGACATATGACGCCTTTCCCCCAGTCTTCTGGCATTTCTTCGTGTTCCCATACGTGTACTATGATTTCAGGAATTGCTTGATGTAGTGTTGACCCTCCATGTTTGATCAGTTCGGCAGGTATGCCACCGGCTCCCGAGGCCTTGTTATTTCTGAGCTGGTTAATCACTTTTGTATCTTGTCAATGCTTGAGCATGAGGTTTTCCTATTTAAATGCAGTTTTTGTTTATAGGTTGGTTTGATACAACTTCAAAATTTTATTCCGCTCGTCCATAGATTTTTAAACACTTGCTTTGAGATAAGCAGTTTGTTATAAGTACTTACTTACATTGGAGTATTTTCCAATAAGAGTATGATATAGTTGTTTCGAAAAAAACCTGGCCGATATGCCAGACTAAGGGGTTATATAACAAAAGGGATTTTGCCTACCCTTATATTATATACAGAGGGGGCGTTAGGAAAATAAAGAAGGACGTTAAATGAGATCCTGATGGACTTTTTTTTAAAGTTCTGCATGTCAAAATGGGTGGGAAAGACAGAGTGTGGCAAGGCATTTCCCATTGGCGTGGTACGGGTAAAGAAATAATCCCTGTATTTGACTGTACGTCTGAAGTTGGGCTCAAGGGGTAAATGTATGTTCATTCCAATCAATGCGAGTGTTACTGTTGAATCATTTCAGGGGAGGAATGCAGCTGACTATTTCGCTAGAACATTATTTATAGAAATAGCGATAAAATAACGAAAGTCAACAAACAAAAAAGCCTAAAAAACTGTTTTTTTTTTTTTAATTCTGTCAAGAAATTTTATATTATTCCAATGAAAACATTCCCGAAAATTTTCTTATTTCATTGAATAGTCTTATTTATTGAAGTTCCACAATAAGTTGCTTCAAAGTATTAATTTAATTCCCAAGATGCACAAAAGTCAAACTACGAGGTTTCCAAAATTATATATCATTAGCACACTTAAGTATGACAAAGTACAAAACATATGACCTAGTAAAACCTTAATCGAACAATACCGCACACTTCTTATTTGGCACGTAAAATACATATACAGTTATGTCCAAAAATCGACGATTTTGTTGCTAAAACTATAAAATATTCAGACAATGATTTTTTATTCTCAAATTAGAAAATAACCGAAAAAAAGGTGGAGGTCTAGGTCTCATATACACAATTTGCTAGAAAAAGTTAACAAGTGTGTCTAAAATGAGGCGGTAGAACAAAATGCCTGTATTGGGATTATTTAATCTTAACAGAGGTTTTTGTGCGTTTTCATGATTTCGGTTATGCAGTCAATTCATAATATTTTGTATAGATATGACGTTCACCTTTCATTCTGAGTGCAGTGGAATCTCATTAATATGTGAGAGAGCGCAAATATTACAGGGTTGCCGTAGTGCACATTATAGATCATTGGTCTTAAAAAAGCAGTAATTGTGAAAGCTCTTTAACAAAATCCAAAAAAAACTCCACCATTATATGCATTAGTGTAGATGTGGTAGCTCTAAGTTTTCAATACACATTAAGAGCAGCAATACACACGTTAACATCAAAAATTCGTGTGTAAGTGGGTTAGTGAGTGGTATTTCAGAGAGTAAAACCACCAACTGGCACCATTTGCGAAAATAAAGCTCTCCCATAAGGTTAAGACAATTCCTAATGGAGAGACTAAAATTATAGCTTGCACGTGAATGATGGTTGCACCTATTGATATGATCCTCATCCGGAAAAAAGGCAAAAGTTGTTTGGAATAGTCACATGAATATGTATGTATGTCTGCATATATATAGCAGTTTCTATAAATTTGAATACTACTAATCCTTAATTTATTGTAGCACAAGTTTTACACACCACTGTATATATAGTAATTTATGATGCTATAACATGTGCATGAAAGTTGAGATTGAGGTTGCTGCTGCCGTGAAAATTCATTCTCAGTATATGGTAAATTCATGAATTAATTGATGAAAAAAAAAACTAATTGACTGTATCTTTAGCGAGCAAAATACGTTTTAAATTCTTTCCTTTAATTCAGTAGAGCTCTTGCTGCACGTCCATTTGAACTTAATATGAACTTATCGTTGTGCACACTGCACTCTGTTCATTTTAATGGCTTTTTTTATGAATTTGCTTTTCCTCTTAAGCGGAAAACATGATTTTCCATACAAAATACATGCATAGCAAGCTTTTCCAGTGTATTCTACCTTCGCAAATGCACCCCTTCTCCTATATAAAACAAAAAAAAAATTATTCAATCAAAAAGATGACAAGATATGTGCAGGTTAATAACAACGGATTGCTATGCATAAATGTGGTGAGCTGTGCCATAGTTTCCAGTCGGAGCGTGATGTGAAGGCTGACTGTTGTCTGTCTAAGATCTCAGCCATTTGTATCATTTTTTTTAAACAAAGTATTTTCATTTAATCAGAGTGACTTTTAAGTGTCGGCAACGCAAATGAAATTGCCCCCTTGTTTTGACCTCACCAATTTGTCCTAAACCATGAAAGTGAAACGACGAGTTTATAGAGAAAAAGAGAAGGAGACAGAATGAACGGAATGGAAGATGAAGAGGTTTAATTTGTTTGTTATCATTGGATTGTATGAGAGTGTACGTATGAGAGTACAAGAATACTGTCGGTCGAAGTCGTCGCATTGTCGGTCGGTTATATCACCCTTAAGGGATCTTAGACTAAATAAATTTTAAGTTTTTTATCACGAGTACATAAATATATAACATTAGCGTCTTATTCGGCTGATAATGTCACCAACTCAAACAAAAAAATACTTCCTTATCTTGTGGGTAATTCGGTTTGGAATATAAACTGATATCAGCAGTAAAATTAAAAAAAAGTATATTAATATAAATAATGATTCTTTGTCAGAATTCTGTTAATGGTTGTTTATTTGATTTTGTGTTGTAAAACAATACTTTGTCCAAGACCATTTTTAAGTATTTAATTAACACGGCCTAATCAATTTAAAGACACCCTTCATGTGAAGGTTGCTTACCATTAAAAATTAATTAAATTAAAACTATCCGAAAGACCATTGTAATCAATATCGATTCAAAGATTTGTTTAAAAAAAGAGATTAGGGAGAGCATAATTATGCAGAACATTGAATTAAAACAGGGACCTCTAATAGTTTGACACCATTAACCGTTTAACAATTATTCATAACATTTGATCTTTGAATTAAAATAATTACTCTTGACAAGTTCATCATCTATATGCTTAATTTATATTCAAAGCATCAATTTAGCTGACAGAAATATCCGGCACTCCTTGCGGCCGGTCGACCGACGAGGCGACGACCGATCGATGAGCTGAGCTATGTATGTGACGTTTTAATTGTTATTTGTTTATTTTCAATGTATATTCGAATAGGTATATGTTGTTATGTGCAATACATATAATTTTCTTAAATTAGTATTCACAACGTGTTAATTCGTGTAAACATTTATCAACAAACAAACAAAACTTGTAGTTCGAAAGGCAACAGGCGTTAGAAATGGGAATTTATTTTATTTAAAAAATGTGGCTTTTTTCCCCACATAGTTCGATGTGAAGTCCAGCACATACTGAATGCACTCTCATGCGCCCCATGTTTTGCTTGGGGTAAGAATCAGAGCTATCAAAGCTCATATCAGCGGTTTGGCAGAAGTTCAATTCCAGAAAATGTTGTGTGATATATATATAAAATATTTCGTATATTATATTGTAATTGTTATCCAAAAAAATGTATTCATGTGTTCATGGAAAAAATGTTGCTTCCGTTGGTCTTTGTATCATCATCACCATGGGCGTAAGAACCGGGATCCGGTCCAGGCCTCCTTTAACAAGTTCTTCCATACATACCGATTGCTGGCCGACGCCATCCGATTGCGCACCCAAAACGCTTCGTGCGTCCTGTTCTACTCCATCCTTCGAACGCAACAAAGGTGTGCCACGTTGTCTTCTACTATAAAAAGAACTGCTTTCCCAGCTGGTAGGTAGATTTCATACAATTCATGATTGTATCATCCTAGGAATCGTCCTCCCTCGCACACGGGACCAATAATTTTCCGTAAGACTTTCCTCTCAAACGCGGATACGAGATCAGAGTGCCCTTTTTGTAAGCACCCAAGTTTCGCATCCGAATGTGAGTACTGGTACTTCTTGTACAGTTTCAGCTTTTTTTTTTATTTTTATGGCAAGGTTTCTGGATTTAAAGAGCCTTGACTGACTATAGTAAGTTCTGTTGGTTTTTAGCAGCCGCCCGCTTATTTTTTTCCTCCATATTATCGGCTGTTACTTTTCACCCAAGGTGGTTAAAGGCCTGCACTACTTCAATTCATGCTCCACTACCCTGATAGTTGGACCAATACTTCTCGCAGACGTAGCCGTAGTACTTGGTCTTGCCGTTATTAATGTGCAGCTCCAGGTTTTGGAGTCACGGATTGCTTTCTTCAACGCTAGGTTGAAGAGGATGTCGGAGACCATTAACGATGTTGATTTGTCTGGACAGCAAACCGGCTACTTTTTCCCTCAATCGTACCTTGGCTACAACGAGGTAGTGGTCCAAATCAATGTTTGCCCTCGGAAAGTTCGGATATCCATCATACTGGAGTAGTGCCTTGCATCGATTGGAATGTGGTCCATCTGGTTGACAGCTGATTGATCAGGGGATCTCAAAGTCCCTTTGTGAATATTGAGGTGTGGGATCTTGGTACTAGATATTATGTATTTAGCCCGATTGTACCACCAAATGCATCTTCGCTTCTGCTAGTTGTTTGGCTGCACTTAGCCTGTTAGGGGACCTAACATTCCACGTACATATTCGAAATTCGTCGTCCTTATTTCATTTGCAGGGCTAGTCATCAGTGAATCCGTCCGTATACGAGGCTTCTTCGCAACTAATTGTTTTTCCATGGCCGGGAAGTTACCCCGACGGCACAACCCCCAACCTGGAGGACAAAGACTTTACTATGACTCCAAGGTCGAAAACCCGGATAAACCGCTCCTTATTGACCCGAGCTCCGAAAACGTCGTAGTAGCCCATATAAGGTGTTCACTAAGTAGTTCAGCCTGACTGGGACTGTAGACGCCACCGTTGATTCCATCTAAAGAATTCTTCAGCTGTCGCCTGGATGCAAGGAGTAATGCCTTAGTGGTACCACTCCTCCACTAAGGCTCCTCTTCAGCTGCCGCCAACAACCTTCCAAAGGGGTTGCAACCCAATCTCCAGTTGAGGTACTAGGCACCCGATGTTCACCACGTTGGAAATGATAGACAGGGATGGATTGTGGGGGCCCACACACATATCTACACTTTGAACATCCGTAGGCCGCTTTAAAGTCTATAAAAAGATGGTATGTTGGAATATTAAATTGCAGACTTTTTCCATCACCTGCCTAAGTGTAAAGATCTGACCAATGGTTGATTTGCTGGTATGAAAACAGGGGGGGTATGGGGCTATCCGTTCTTGTAGGATAGAGGAGAATATCTTGTAGGATGTACTCAACAATGTTATACCCCTATATTTGCTGCACTTTGGGATATCTCCCTTCTTATGTATGGGGCTTGACTATGACTTTTCGCCAGTCTTCTGGCATTTCTTCGTGTTCCCATACGTGTGCTATGATTTCATGAATTGCTTGATTTAATGTTGGCCCTTCATGTTTGATCAGCTCTGTATGCCATCGGCTCCCGAGCTGAGCCTTTTGTATCTCCTCAATGCTTGGTGGCTGCAGGTCTTCCTCTTGAAATGTTGAAGTCACCATTTCTTCCGTGAGCTGACCGTTCAACAATTCATTAAAGTACACTTCTCATCGCTCCATTATGCCTTCAGGATCGGTGATCAGGTTCGAGTCTGAACTGCGGATGCAATACTTCTTCGCAGAGCAATCCGCCCTCGGAACACCATCAACAAGATAGTTGTCCGAATCAATGCTGATACGTTCGTATCGTCATCATTGTTGAGTTGTGGCGACGATATATCAACATGTGGTCAATTTGGTTACGAGTGACTCCTTCAGGTGATACCCAGGTGACTGTAGATATCTGTACTCGGGAGTCTGGTACTCGCCACTCCTATTTTCGTTGATTCCTCCATTTCTATGATTCGTCCATTGTCATTATAATTCTCATGCGAACTTTGGGAGCATATGTACTGCTTGAACACCAGCTCCCTAACTTATTTGGCGTTGAAATTGCCAAGAATGATTGTAACGTAATACCTTGGGCAGGCATTGAGGGTCCCCTCTACAATTTCGTAGTAGGAATATTTTTGTTCTTCTCCGGACTCCTCAGTAGGTGCGTGAACGTTTATGAGGCTGATGTTATGAAATTAGCCCCGCACGCGATGGGTACATAGCCTTTCGATTATTGCGTTGTAGGCTTAATTTTTTGCCTACCCGCGAGCAGATGGTGTTTTGGGTGACCGCTGTAATATATCTCATTCTTTTTTCTACAAAACACCCCATGGCCGTCTAATCTTGAAGTGATGTTATGTCAGCTTTATATGTGGCCAGGACATCAACTAGCAGATGTGCAGATGAGCTCTTAAGAGTGTTCGTACGTTCCATGAAAAAAATCTTATATCGTTTACAGTTGTCATTGCTTTGTTCGTCGTAGTGTAATCACATCATTTCCGTGGCTTGTTTTCGTGTTCTGAGTGAGTTTTTTTAACGGGAGAGGTTACAAGCCCCTCGCCAACCCTTGAGGACTAGCGCTTGCAATTTTAGCTAATTTGTACCAGGGTATCAGCTATGGTGTATTCACTTCGTCACCTGAGATTATACTCAGCAAAATAGATTTTAAACTATAACCGTAAACAAACGCTGGAAAACGTTTTAAACCATTCGAACTTAAGACAACAGGAATTTAAAATGTATTATACCTTGTTTGATTCCCGTAGTATTAGTGCTTGTTTATGATTTTGCAGTCTTTTTTAAATTTATAAAAGGCAGATTTTCTAAATATGTTTCTCATGACTCCAGGTCCCAGTATGCATATCACTAAAGTTAAAAAGTTATGATTATTTTTTAATCAGTTCCATTGGTCGTTATTTTGGGCTAAGTTATCGAATATTACTTCGTATATTTATTTGTTTTCCCTCCTACCATTTTTATAAATTCTTATAATTAATTCTTATAAACAAAACTAAATGCTTTTGTGATGCAGGTAATGTGGTGGTAGTGAGTTTGAACGATGTTACTGTTTTATTTAAAATCAATTAGCAAATACTTTTTTTTTGCATTAACATAAACGATGAATAATTGAATTTTTAATTTTATTTAAAATACCTTCTATAATACATCGTTTGTCTTTTTGCCTCCACATTACCTCTTTATTTTGTTGTTAAAAGAAATTGTATAAATCATGTGTATTTAATAACTTTTGTAAACAGCAAAAATACAAATTTTTTGATATATAAACTACGGTAAAACTAAGTGCAGTGTTTTAAAATAAATGATATATATTTTAACCAACGAAAAAATACGTCAAAACTCACTCACCACATCCACTTTACCTCGCGGTTCACATCAGCAATTAAAATTCATATCAATATTCAAAAAACTTACGGGCGATTTTATGACAATTTCAGCGAATGGACATATATTAGATGCTGACACTGACGCCAATGCCACAAAATCTTCAAATGGACTGGACTAGTTTAGATCCTAAAATTGAGATCAAAACCAATAGCACGGATGAGGATAAGAACAGCAGTGTTGCGAGGACTGATATTGAAAAAGCTGTTTCAAGACACTTCGAGGAATCTCTAAAAAAGGTTCAGTCACAAAATGGTTTCCATTCAGAGAACAGCACTCTGGTTAATACATTTGTTCCTTTCTCGCGGCAGTTGGATGCCAAACCTTGGGGTACGCAACCAAATCCAGCTGAAGAGACTATAATGCCTCCACATGGATATAATAATGATAACACAAACTCCAAAAGCAATAACCCACAAGCTTCCTGTTCGGAAGCTGGTGTCGAAACACCAAACAGCTCCACACAAACAACAGAGATTACATCAACAACGACCACTTCAGCAGGACCGTACGATGTAGATGCAATCAATACAATTCTTAAAACTATTCAGTATAATTGTTTTATCAAGTCGTCAATACTTAAATCGGAAATAAAAGATGAAGAAATAAAGATGGAGAAAGAAGCAGAACTAAATTCCACTCACACCAATGGTCAGGGCATACCTGTTTCAAAATGTACCCCGCTGTTAGTAGGAGGCAATGGAAACGGGCAGAAGCATGAAACACCACTCCCCACAGTAAATTCAGGTGTAGACATTGTGGCAGAGCTTCCTTGTTCATCTAATGGAAATTGGAAGAATCTAATAAAACATAATATACCACTTCCTACACACGAAGCAAATGATGATGTAGATATAGAATCAGAACTTCCATGCACGGCGCATGAAAATTGGCAGAATCTAGTGAAACCTCCCTCGAGTACAGTTAACACAGAAGTCGACATTGAAGCGGAACTTCCCAGCACATCCATTCAGCAAAAAAGAAAACCGGCCAGATCGCGAAAGAAAGAAGTCAAAGTGGTCAAAGAATTAAATACACTTGATAGTACGGGCCGAATGCTCAAGCAATGTTCTAAACGTAGCACTAAACGCAAAACAAACTACCGCGAAGCCTCGTCCGATGAAGAACCCAAATTTATAGCCAGCTCAAGGAGCAGACCTAACAACAGGGCTACAAAGCCCGACGTTAAAAAGAATGCAGAACAAGGTGGAAATGTCTCCAAAGATACTACGACAATCAAAACTGAATTTAATGATTCGGAAATCAAAATGGAACTTATAGACCCAAAAATAGAAAAAGATCCGGAAATTCAAAAAAATGCCGGTGTGGAATGCAAAAACGAAAACTTAGAAATAAAAACAGAGATCCAAACAGAAATTAAAGCTGAAAACGATATGGAAATCAATATTGTACCACCATCCGAAGAGGCAGTTAAAATGGAATGCGATCAAGCCAACGAAACAAAGATCATTGAAGAAATAAAAATAGAATTCGACACAGAAGTAAAAGCAGGTTCTCAACAAATAAATGAAGAAAACAACGAAGGCATCAAAATTGAGATCAAAGAAGAAACTAAAGAAAATTCTGGCCCGAGTGTAAATTTGCTACACAAACCAGCTCCATTAAGAAAAAGAAAACCGAGAAGGATTCGCCATTCAACAATGGCTGCAGCTGCAGCAGCAAGAAACAAAGCTCTTTTGCATCCTCTAACTCGTCAAGAACAAGTGGTCATGAATCAGCTAATGGAATCGAAAGAACCCTTCTTGCAGAATATTCCATGTTTGAAGCTCTCTGCAAAGATATCTAAATGCAGGGAGTGTAGATGTGCTTCGCTGCGTAGTGACAGCATGTTTTGCCGTTTCTACGACTTCCGTCGATTGCGTTTCAAAGACAAAGGTGTTCTGGTAGTCGACGGCTTCTCTGACCCGAACAAAGATCCTGGACCGAACGACATTGAAATATGGATGCTGGGACCAACTCCGAGAGACATTGATCTGGATATAAGTCGTTTTATTCTAATGCATGTAGGTGATCAGTTTTGTCGTATATGGCAAGATGAACTGAGTGCCGTAGAGGAGCACATGTCTCCAAACAAAACTATTGCTTGGAAGAAAGTTGTGAAAGGAGTGCGAGAAATTTGCGACGTTTGCGAGACGACTCTGTTTAATTTTCATTGGACTTGCAATAAGTGCGGATTTGGAGTGTGTCTTGACTGCTACAGAGACAGAAAGAACAAAAAAAGTCAGAAGGCAAACAGACCTGTGAGGGGCCTTGACGACTACGGCTGGCTTGTATGTTCGCTACGGGAACCACACGAGATGTTAAAACTCATGCTCACACAAATAATACCGGGTAATGCGTTGAATTTTCTTGCCAATCGGCTGCACCAAGCTTGCAAGTTATGGAAAATTCCCCAAAAATGCGATTGTCCCTTAAGTGTAAGTATACAATCAGAACAGTTTGCTCCAAGTTGCCTCGAGCTGGCCGACAAAATTGTCAAAGAATCATATTTACGATTCTATAGCCGGGAGTGTGAGATAAAGTATCTGAACAAAATAAAGAATTTGGACCCGGAAAACAGTTCTGATTGTTTCTCATTTGTGGAAGCGGAATCTGAACTGATTGAGGAAGCAAAAGCCGCTGGTACTTTACCCACAATTCTTGCAACAACTTTAAAGCACCTTAAACTCTTGCCTTTCTCTCATTCCAAGTCGGAAAGTTCAGATCTACTTCAAGATGTGGTCACGAAAGAGTACAATTGCGTTCAGGTACAGAAAAGAACTCAAAAGAGTTTGCCTCAAAAAGTTATGACTGTTCGGTCGTCTCGAGAAATGTTTCCGGGTATTGCTCACGACTGGCTGTGCAATGGGAAGCTTTTACGACTTCTTGACTCACGGGACCCTCGTAACGCACTGTTATTTCAAGAAGCTTGGAAACGTGGTCAACCGATTATGGTCTCAGAGTTGTGTAAATTCCTTAACATAAAGCTCTGGCATCCGGAAGCCTTTTGTGCTGACTTTGGTGAAAAGAAAAATGATCTTATTAATTGTATGACTGGTAATTTGGTGCCGAATCAACCGATGAAATTGTTCTGGGAGGGATTCCAGTGTGTTAGTAAGCGTCTTTTGGATTCAAACGGACAACCGATGCTGTTGAAACTCAAAGATTGGCCACCAGGTGATGATTTTGCCGAGATTCTTCCGACACGCTTTAAAGATCTAATGAGTGCTTTGCCACTACCAGAATATACTCTTCGTACGGGAGGTTTAAATATTGCCAGTCGACTTCCAACTATTTTCGTTCCACCAGATTTGGGGCCAAAAATGTACAATGCCTATGGTTCAGCTCTTCATCCGGACAAAGGTACAACAAACCTTCACTTGGACATATCAGATGCTGTCAACATCATGGTATATGTAGGCATACCCACAGATGCATCTGCACCGGAACAAATCAGGGCAGCGCTAAGTGCTATTGACAGTGGTGGGTGTGATCTTTTAACCAGACAAAGAGTCCGACAGCCTGGAGTAATGCCTGGGGCTTTGTGGCACATCTATTCAGCCCGAGACGCAGATAAGATTCGAGATCTCCTCAATCGGGTAACAATTGAAAGGGGTTACCGGCTTGAACCTGACCATGACCCGATTCACGATCAAAACTGGTATTTAGACAACGAATTGCGTGAGCGACTATACGATGACTACGGCGTCGAAGGATACCCAATTGCTCAGTGCCTGGGCGATGCTGTTTTCATACCTGCCGGGGCCCCTCATCAAGTTAGGAATCTACACAATTGTATAAAAGTTGCAGAAGACTTCGTATCTCCCGAGAACATACAGCATTGCTTTCACTTGTCACAGCAATTTAGGAAGCTTTCCATGTCGCATACTAATCATGAAGATAAACTACAGATAAGGAATGTAATTTACCACTCAATCAAGGATACTACATCCTATTTGACGTATCTTCTTAACCAGAAAATGTAAAACGAGTACATTGTAAGAATTTTTAAAATTTATTAATATAAATGGACTGTAAAAGCGTGAATGCGTGTCCTTTTTTGCTATTAAGTTAAAAACGGTATCAAAATGTTTTATCTATTTGATGTAACCTTTGAACAAAAATGTTGCCATTCATTGAATATCGGCTTTTTTAATATATATATAAATATTTTATTGTAAGTTTGTGAGATACATATTTATATGTATGTATGTAGGCTTTTTTCAATTTGTATATTTAATTTGATTTTTTTTTATCTGGCAAATTATACTCTTTTTGAATTTAAAACAAGTAAAAATAATAAAATTATTGTATTGTGTTGTAATTAAGCCGAACGTGTTATGAAACACAAGAAAAGCTTTTAAGCTTTTTTTGAGGAAGCAAACATATATTTATAATTCAATTTCGAAAAGAATCACTTAAGTATTCAATGACATTATATAAATAGATTAAGGAAATTACATATATCAATACAATTTGACGATAAAACTATAGTTTTTATTTTTCATAATTTTGATGAAACATATGTGAACGACACTTTTAGGAGCATAGGGATAAAACCAAATGTTTTCATTTCTTCATGTCTGTAACACAATGTATTAACTGTGGATACGACGCCACTTAGACACAATAATAAAGCAATGTAAGTGATTTTCGTGCCGTATATTCTAATGTTCGCGGCTTAAGAAAGAATTTCTTTCACGTGTACGTCTACACTGATAAAATACTAATTTGACTGTAACACAGTAGAAATATATAATAATACTTTGTTCCTTAAATCAAAACTTATAGAAAATATTTTGTATAAAAGGAAATCATATTTAAATTTTTCTTCACTTGTAATCTAATATTCCAACGGAGATCATTAAAACTATTGTTCCAAATATATAACTCTGTTTCAATCTCTAACAGGTTATGGGCCCAGGAATCAATTCATAAGAAGAATATTTGAATTGAACGCATTGTATTCTTTCATTAAGGAATTTATTTGTGTGCTCAAGCGTTTAAGGAAGATTTTTCGTTTTGATCAAATCGCACGCTTAAGAATTATTTTTCTGGATTTTTCTGTTGGATATTTTAAAAATTATTTTTATTAAAGGTTTACAAGTCGAATATGGAAAATAATTTGCAAAAAGTGAAGCCATTTGATGGAACCAATTTCTCGAATTGGAAATACAGAATTAAGATTTTTCTGGAAGAGAAAAATCTAGAAAAGTTTCTTTCTTCTACATTGGACTCTATGTTGAGAGAAGTTCCAAGTGAAGGTGATACAGCAAATAATGAAAAGTTAAAAGAAAATCTCAAATCCGACGAGAAAAAGTGCAAGTCGATTTTAGTGCAGTGCATCAGTGATTCTCAGTTGGAGTACATTAAAGAAAAAACATTCGCTAAGGAAATATATGATACACTGGTTGGTGTGTTTGAACGCAAAAGTGTTGCTGGTCAATTGTTGCTGCGAAAACAGTTATTGACAATGCGTTATAAGGATGGTGACGATGTAAATGATTTTTTTCTTCAGTTTGACCATACTGTACGTGAACTTAAATCTATTGGGGCCACCTTAGAAGATCTTGATGTGGTTTGTCATTTGATTTTAACTTTGCCAAAAAGTTTTGATGGCTTAGTAACAGCGCTGGAAACGATGGATACATCCAAATTATCCATCGAATTTGTTAAAAGTCGACTTTTGGATGAATGTGGGAAGCGTGCTGCTGGTAGTAGTATTCGTTGCGGAAAAATGAATGATTCTGTAGCTATGCAGGCGGATCGATCAAAAATTATATGCCACAGATGCAAGAAACCTGGTCACATAAAAGCAAATTGCCGAGTAAAAATATTGAAGAAGAATCCTGCAAAAGGAAAGAAAACTGCAGGTGCAAACTGTGCTGAAAAAGACGAAGATCCCGAGTTTCTACTTTGTGAAGAACAAACAATTAACATTAAAGATGCTTCATGTTGCATTGCGAAATCATCAAAACAAAGTAATGATGGTTTTAATCAAATACATTTTGTTCTTGATTCTGGTGCAACTCAACATATTGTGAACAATAAAGAATTCTTCAATAAAATGCATAAAATTGAACCAATTAATATCTCGACAGCAAAAGCTGGAACATCATTGGTAGCAAAATATCGAGGCGATATATCAATAAAAACGTTTTTTAATGGTGATAACTCGACAAAAACTATTCAAAACGTTTTATTTGTTGAAAATCTTAAATGCAATCTCATGTCAATTCGCCAATTAACTGACAAAGATTACAAAATAATTTTCAGTGGTGATGATGCATTTATTTCGAAAAATGGTAAAAATGTGTTCACTGCTCGTCGAAATGGTCAAATTTATGAAACAATTTTTTTCGTGGAACGGAACATATTTGCTGGAATTGCTGGTGTTCAAGAATTAAGTAAAGCATCCCAAAACTTATGGCATTTTCGTCTTGCTCATTTGAATGCCATTGATATGAAGAAGATGGTGAACCAAAACATGGCAATTGGTTTAGACAAATTAAATGTGGATATTACCAACAAATTTTGTGAATCTTGTGTGCTTGGTAAACAGACCCGTTTACCGTATCCCCCTCGGAAGGAAGTCCGATCCACAAGAATTTTGGAATTAATTCACACAGATGTCAGTGGTCCAATGAGTGAATCGGCGCATGATGGTTCCAGATATTTCGTAGCTTTTACTGATGATTTTTCACGTGCATCCATGATCTACTGTATCAAGCTAAAGAGTGAAGTATTTGACAAATTTCAACAATATGTTTCTATGGCTGAAACTCAACATGGACAGAGAATCGTGAAACTGCAGTTGGATAATGGCGGCGAGTATTGCTCCAAAGAATTTAAATCTTTTTGTATCAGTAAAGGTATTCAACTGAATTTCACCGTGCCATACAATCCGGAAATGAATCCAGTTTCCGAAAGCGTCAACCGAACTATTGTTGAAAAAGCAAGAACAATGCTTTTGGCAAGTGGCTTAAGTCGTCGATTTTGGAACGAAGCTGTGAGGTATGCAAATTATATCCGAAATCGTTCACCAACAAGTGCGGTTGGTAAACAATTTGCAAACAAAACGCCTTTTGAAATTTGGTATGGTAAAAGGCCAGATTTATCACATCTTCGTGTTTTTGGTTCGATTTGCTACAATTATGTGCCAAAAGAAAAGCGTACGAAACTGGATGCAAAATCTTCAAAATGTTATATGCTTGGGTATGGTTTATCTTCAAAAACATATCGACTATGGGATATCGAAGGCGAAAATCTAGTTATGGGTCGTAATGTGATTTTTAACGAGAAATCAGTCTTTGATCGATTAAATTATGTCAACTTATACGATTCAGAGGCGGCAACCGATGACATCGATTATAAGAGCAATCAAATCCACGGTGCAAATATGGAAAGCATCGGTAACACCAATCAATATGATGTTCAGGACGTTTCTTTGGAAGACAATGGTACCAGTTATAATGATGATGTCCACAGTATATCAAATAGCACTGTTACCAGTAATGAAAAACGTCGTGGTGAGCGGTTGAGAAAGAAACCAGATCGATATGGATACGAATCTAATGCATGGTTCGCACTATCAGCGGAGGAGTTTGTGCAAAATGATCCAGTTACACTGAACGATGCAAAAAAGCGTGCTGATTGGCCAAAATGGGAAAATGCAATTCATAAAGAGTTTTCATCTTTAATGAAAAATAATACTTGGTCCTTGTGCAAGCTTCCAATTGGTCGAAAAGCTGTCACTTGCAAATGGGTTTTCAAAGTTAAGTATAAGCCAAATGGTGACGTAGATAAATACAAAGCTAGACTTGTTGCTCGTGGATTTTCGCAAGAAAAAGGTTTCGATTTCAATGAAACATATTCGCCTACAGCCAAGTTGACAAGCTTTCGTATTTTGTTGTCAGTTGCAAATCATTTTGGATACAAAATTCATCAAATGGATGTTAAGTGTGCGTTTCTGAATGGAAATTTAAATGAGGACATCTACATGACACAACCTGAAGGATTTATCAAAGATAAAACAATGTTCTGTAAGTTGAAAAGGTCATTGTATGAATTGAAACAAGCGTCTCGAATGTGGAATGAGCGCCTTAATAGATTTATAATCAAAATTGGTTTCAATCGTTGTGAATCAGATCAATGCTTATATGTTAAATTCGAAGAAGAATGTCATTTGTTATATTCTTTTATATGTCGACGATTTGGCAATCATTTCAAATGACACGCAAATGGTGAATGACATTAAAACAAAATTATCAGAAGAATTTGAAATGACAGATGTTGGCGAAATTGGTTCGTTTCTTGGGATTCATGTTGAACGTAATTCAAATCCCAATTCAATTTTTTTGAGTCAGACACGTTATTTAAAAAATATTTTGAAGAAATTTGACATGCAGAACTGCAAAACGGCTGCAACACCTATTGAAAATGGTTTAAATTTGCAAAATAATAATACAAATAATTTGACTGATCAACCATACAGAGAGCTTATTGGATGTTTAACTTAACAACACGACCAGATTTGTGTGCATCAACAAATTATTTCAGTCGATTTCAAAGTAGCTGTACTGATGAACATTTCCTGTATGCGAAACGTATTCTGCGGTACATCCAGGGAACTACCGAATTGAAAATGGTATATCGTCGTGATGATGGAGCTGATATCTTGACTGGATATGCTGATTCTGACTGGGCTGGTGATAAAAATGATAGAAAATCAACAACAGGTTACGTATTTAAAGTTTTCGGTAATACAGTAAGCTGGCTTACACAAAAGCAACCAACTGTTAGTCTTTCATCAACTGAAGCTGAATATTTGGCTTTGGCTAAATGCATTTGTGAAGCAAAATGGATACGCTGTTTGTTGAAAGAACTTGGACATGATTGTAATTCCCCAACAGTGATATTCGAAGATAATCAATCATGTATCAAAGTGGCTGAAGAGCCGCGTGAACACAAAAGAATGAAACATATTGATGTAAAATACAATTTTATTCGAGAAGCAATACCCAAAAAGGAAATCAAGCTAAAATACATCTCAACCAATGATAATGTTGCAGACATAATGACGAAAGATCTTGGAAAAACCCTTTTTCAAAAACACCGTAAAAGTTTGAATCTAAATTGATTTTTTTTATTATTTTAATTTAATGTTTCAAATTTTTAACGTAATTTATAATTTAATTGAATTTCATTTTTATCTTTGTGTTAAAGTATCAAATTAAGAGGCGGTGATAAAATACTAATTTGACTGTAACACAGTAGAAATATATAATAATACTTTGTTCCTTAAATCAAAACTTATAGAAAATATTTTGTATAAAAGGAAATCATATTTAAATTTTTCTTCACTTGTAATCTAATATTCCAACGGAGATCATTAAAACTATTGTTCCAAATATATAACTCTGTTTCAATCTCTAACATAGACTGTTGTGTGTGCCAGCTGTTTTGGCATTAAGTGAAACCCAGGTTGGAGTAAATACTGATTTATCGGAATTTGCTTTACATGGGTATAACTCGGTGCCATTACTCTTTTCCCATCATGATCTCGTGGTCTATGTTAGGAATGATATTGCTTGCCAGAGCCTTCCCCAAAATATGCGCAATGTTCCAACATGGACTTTAACATCTTATGGTTCAAATTCACTGTCCGCAAGCATGTCATTCATTATTCAGCTCTATCACAGGTTCCGTCGTAATAGAATCGTACTACGAATCCCGAAAAAAGGTATCACTGCTCCCGTCGTAACGAAAATTTTCGTAAGAATTTCGGAGTTCGGGAAACAGTTTGTTAACAAGCATTTAATAGAAAAATGTAAGTATTTTCAGTCTAAAGAAGAACAAATATAAAACTTTGAACAAATATTTAACAAAAGGTGAAAATTGAATACGAACAGAGTCCAATTCCATAGGCTTTTGGATATGCTCCAAGAGAAGCCATAAATTGTCCAGGGATTGTGGTCGAGTGGATTAAAAGCGTCTCTTAAAATACGACGTTGTAATTTTAATTTGCGGTTTCTCCACATGTTTTCTTGTTTTATTTCACAATAACAATCGCAATTGTATCCATTTAAGATAACTTTTTTTTCAAAACACAATTGAAATATACACAATAAAAGTGACATTTTGTTTTGCTTTTCACATTTTGACACAAATCAACTGATTCCGAAAGTCCGAAAAGAGGCTTGGATAATGGCTGATTCCGTTCGGGGTTTGTAATTTGAATTTTTTCGTATTCGGGGCGTAGCGTTTCGTTCGGAAATTTTCTACGAGGGAATCTGTGATAGGGCTGATTGTTTTATTTACAGGAGTCCAAATCTTGACAGTAATTCGACTTGTAACGAGTTTGATGCGCTGTCTGATTCCATCTCGAAAATTGTTTACCTTTGTCCTCGCACTGAAATCGTTATTGCGGGCGATTTCAATGTACACAATTCCAATTGGCTCCGCTATTCTGGCCAGACAACACCCGAAGAAGGTATGTCGAGATCTTTGCCGGGTTACATCACCTTACCCAACTGATCGATGTGCCAACGCTTATACCGGATGTTGCTGGGCAAGCCGCCCATACTCTTGACTTGTTTGTTACTTCTCATCCTGATTAGTTTAACTTCTCCATTTGGCACTTCAGACCATTGTGTCATTTCAGCTAATTTCCCATCCAGTTAAAGAAAAACTTTCCACCAGGATCGTTTGGCAATACGAGAAAGCCAACTGGGACGGCCTGAATATTTTTTTCCGAAACTTAGTGCATAGTGACCAGTTACACTATGCATCCTCGATAGTGACATTGATGCCAGTGCTGATATGATCACAAATGTAATTCTTCTAGGGATGCGTGCTTTTATTCCTAACAGAGTTAAAAGCATCAAGCCTAAAGAAAAGTCTTGGTTTAATTCTGAGTGTAAAGAAGCTATCAGGCTCAAAGAAGTAAGTTTCCGATCTTACAAAGCCACCCCTACAGAGGAAAATCGGAAAAAGCACAAACAATCAAGGAACTTATGCAACTCCGTTATTGAAAGAACCAAACTTTTGCATGACCAAAAATTACGGCAAAAAATTCTGCAGTGTCCAAGGCAGTAAATTTTTTTTTGTAATATGTAAAAAATAAAAACTCCTCAACATCTTCGGTTCCAAAGCTCATCGATAATAACAAACCAATTGTTTACTCTTCAGAGAAGGCAAACTTGCTCGCCGCCCATTTCGCTGCCAGCTCCACGCTGCTTAACAGCAACGTTGCCCCTCCTGTACTTGAGAATGTAAATTTTTCAATGGAACAGATTTTTTCCGGGCTCCTACAGTAGCAAGAGTTCTAAAAAATGTTCTGGATATACACAAATCCGCTGGCCCGGATGGTATACCCCCGATTCTTCTGAAGAGGTGGTCTTCCACACTGGCAAAGCCACTGCGTAAGCTTTTCCATCGCTCTTACTCTTCTGGAATCTTTCCTAGAAGATGGAAAACAGCATTTGTCCAGCCTGTCCCTAAGAAAGGTGACCCATCCTCCCCTTCGTCCTTCCGACCCATAGCACTGACATCCCTTCTTTCTAAGGTCATGGAAACACTGATTAACCGTCAGCTGAAGGAATATCTCGAAGATCGAAAGCTTTTCCATGACCGTCAGTATGGCTTCCGCAGCAACCGTTCCACTGGTGATTTATGGCATATCTCACCGAACAGTGGAACAAATCTTTACATCGCTTTGGTGAAAGTAAGATTATTGCTGTATTGATATCTCCAAGGCATTTGATAGAGCTTGGCATGAAGCTCTCTTATCGAAAATGAGTGCTTTTGGGATCAATGATCCCCTTGTTCGTTGGATTAGAAGCTATCTTCTGTACCGTTCAATACAAGTTGTATTGGACGGATTCAAGTCTTATTCCCACAAAATAAATGGTGGTGTGCCCCAGGACTCCGTTCTGTCTCCGACTCTTTTCCTCATTTTTAAAAAATGATCTTCTGTCTGTAACTTCTAATCCACCTACCTATTTTGCTGACGACTCTGCACTCAGCTTTTCATATTCGTTCGATAATTCACGTCCTTCGCCTTCGGACGTACAATTGCAACGGTACCGTATGTCAAACTCATTAAACTCCGATTTATAAAGCATATAAAGCATTGTCAAATGGGGTAATTGGAATCGTGTGGAGTTTAATGCTTCGCAAATATCGCTTCACCTGCTTGATAGAATACAAAATCGAGCGATAAGATTGATAGGAAATAGAACTGCCACTGAAACAATTGCCCCTCTCGAACAACGACGCAATGTTTCATGTCTTTCCTTATTTTATCGTTTCTTTTACAAAAAATATCCACTCGAAGTTGCCAGTTGCATTCCTCCCCTTAAGAGTTTCTCCCGTAATACTCGTCTCGCAAGAAATGCTCATCAGTTCACCCTTGAGCCCAATTTCGGACGTACCGTGAAATATAGGGTTCTTTTTTTAGCCGAACAACACGAATTTGGAATAGTTTACCCGGCGCGATTTTCCTTTGCCATTTTGTAATGTGTTTTCCTCTCAGCATAACGGCTTTCAAGTCTGTCATATTAATGCCCAGAGCTTGCGTCCTAAATTAGATGAATTTAGATACTTATTTGAAGGATCTCAAATGGATGCTATATGTGTATCTGGGGCGGTGTATCGGTATATGTTCGATATGTTCGTTGTGATTTGAATTGTAAGTTCGTTCGTGGGTCTCAACCCGGAAGCGAAATTGAATACGTTTTTGTAGAGATTATCCAAAATAAAATAAAGCACAGTTTATCGACCAAACCGTTACATCAATATGGCACCTTTTTTGTCCGTTATAGAAGAACTTTCGTGTGTATCACCTTTTGTCATTGTGGCTGGTGATTTTAACTACAAAATGCTTGTTGATTCAAACCTTGTAGATTGTATGAAATCGCTCAACCTCTTGCCAGTAAGTTTGTCTACTCCTACTCATTTTACTAAGTCAACCAGAACCCTTCTTAATGTTTTTTTGTCAGTCATACGGATAAAGTGCTTTTATATGATCAACTATCTGTCCCCTGTTTCTCTCGCCATGAGAGAGTTTGGATACTACTGTTTGTTTTAGAGATTTTAATTGTATTAATCGTAATCTTTTAGAAAACGATTTAAGATCAATTGAATGGTACAAAGTGTATTGTATGTTTTCTGTTGACGACCAAGTTAATTTTATTCAAAACAGTATTTGTAAACTTTTTAATGTCCATGTTCCACTTAAATGACATTCAAGCAATAATAATGAAAAATGGTTTAATAATAAAATAAAAAAAATAATCCATGAGCGTGATCAAGCTTTCAAGCGTTGGAAACGTTTCAGACTTGATGTGCTTTTTAATGTGTACACAATTTTAAGGAATCGGGTAGTTTGTGAAATAAGAAATTCAAAGAGAAAATTCTATGCCTCTCGTTTAAATCCTTTGATCGCTAGAGCAAAGCTATGGAAAAATATAAAAGAAATTGGGATTGGCAATAAAAGTTCCAATCCGACAGATATTGACTGCAACGAACTTAACAAAAAATTTGTCTGTAGTTCACCTCTTTTTGCTTTAAATTAGATAACCGTCCCCCCGCCAATTGACTCTCAAAATTTAAAAGGTTTCAGCTTTTCAGTTGTGGACGAAGCCGATGTATTAGATATTGCTTTCTGCAAAATCAAATTCTGTTGGTTTTGATGCAGTACATCCACAGTTCATAAAAATCATATTGCCATACTGCTTGAAATACATTACTTAATCTTCAATTCAATTTTAATGAGAGGGACCTTTCCTACCACATGGAAACAATCAAAAATTATTCCTATTCCTAAAGGCTCAAGTTGTGATTATAGACCTATAAGTATATTGCCATTTCTTTCTAAAATACTCGAAAAGATCATGAACACACAGATACGTAGTTCCTTGGCTGCCAATGGTATTTAATGTCAGAATCAGTCCGGGTTTCGTCCTAAGCACAGCTGCACTACTGCCTTAATTAAAGTTGTTGAAGATATAAGGAAATCTACAGATGATGGAAACGTAACGTTTCTTACTCTGTTAGATTTGTCTAAAGCATTTGATAAGGTCAACCACAACATGCTCTGTAATAAACTGTTAAGCCAATACAATTTTTCGAAATCTGCTGTAAGCCTAATATCTTCTTACTTGAGTGGTAGATCACAAGCAGTTGTTTCGAATAACAAAACATCAGATTTCCTTCCTATTGTTATGGGTGTCCCTCAAGGATCTATCCTAGGGCCATTGCTATTTACACTCTATATTAATGATCTACCTTCCCAAGTTAATTATTCTTCTACACATATGTATGCGGATGACGTACAGGTATACAAAAGCTGTCCATTAGGACTAATTAGGAACGCTGCATATGAAATGAATAAAGATCTTGAAAGTATTTCGCTATGGTCAAGAAATAATGGATTATGCTTGAATCCCACCAAATCGAAATGTTTAATTATATCCAGGACAAACATATATACATCATACTTTCCAAATTTTTTTCTAAATAACGCACCAATAGAATTTGTTGAGACGGCTAAGAACCTTGGCGTAACTTTTAACAAAACTCTTACCTGGGATAATCATATCAGACTAGCGCTTGGAAAAGTCTACGCCGTGCCGGACTACGAACGCTTTGGACAACCCAATATATAACTCCAATTAAAACTAGCATAATACTTGCTAAGACTTTACTTATGCCCATAATTCTTTTTGGACGTGAAATATTTGCCAAAATGTGACTATGAGCACAAGCGCAGGCTTACTGTTGCTTTCAATAGCATTGCACGTTACATTTATGGTCTGAGATGATATGATCACATCTCTCACTTTTCAAAATCGATATATGGTATCACTTTCCAAAACCTTTTAAGTTTTAGGACAATTGCTCTGTTGCATAATATTATGCAGACCTGCCAGCCACGTTACCTTTTTAATCGGATCCCTTTGTCACGGTCTACTAGGATACTCGATATTGCAACTATACGTTACTCATTTTCTGTATCCAGTTTAATCTCCCACTTCTTTTAAAATTTAACATTTAATTTTAACAATTATAACAGTTATATTTTGTTTCTCTCTTTTTCTTTGTAGTTTTTATATTGTAATTATTAAGTCGCTTCGTACCACATATTGATTTATCAAATGGTATAACATACCGAAGCTTACACAAATTTTATAAGATATTGTATCTTTTTGTGTTAAGACTATTACTCAAAAAAATAAATTGAAATTGATTCAATCTGCTTTATTTTCTAATAACTAAGTAAAAAAAAGCACATCAGAAAGAAAATTTTCAACATAATTCCGAAAACAACACAATTCTTTTTGGCCCTTTTCAACAAATACAATAAAACATATTGACGTTGAAAAACCCGTTAAAATTTAAGAGAAGCTTACGGCTCCAGGAAATAATGCCCCAAGAAATAGAGCCTCAAAATTTAAATGAAATAACGCCCCAAAAGTGGGTCTGTATTACCTTACCTTACCTTAAGTGGAGCTACAGTTCGGGGTGGACCTGGGCCTCAACCAACAAGCTTCTCCAGCCAGCTCGTATTTCATTACGAAATACAACCCCAATAGTCAAATGAAACAGAGACCCAAAAGTGGAGCTTAATTTCATAAGGACTAAAGCCCAAACAAAAGGAAAATGAAATTTCTTTTTCTTTTTTGGAAAATGAATAATCTTAAAAAAATAAATGAAATAAAATCACAAAATTATTATTTTTTGTTTTATTGTTTAAAAAAATACGACTGGATCGGACGTACTTGCTCATATGTGCGGTCACATTGTAGAATTAAATTTAAGAAAACTAAAGTGAGCATCAAAGCATTTATTCGATTTTTGTGACTTTTGATTGTTCGAATAAAGTACGTTAAATTGTATTAGGTGAAATAATTTAAACGCCATTTTATTTCTTTAGGAAATGTAAAAAAAAGTGTGATTTTTTTTCAAAATAGTTGGAGCCGTTTTTAAATAAAACGGTTTTGTTAACAACTTTAAAAAAATAAATAATTCTAGAATGCAAACTTAAGCACAAAAATAACGTACATTTAAGAACAAATTTTAAAAAAAAATTCACTTACCCGTTTTCAAAATATTGATTTTTCAAAAAAAAATTTTTTTTTAATTATTAAAAATACAAAATAAAAGTTTTCGAAAACAAATTAATGCGAAATTTCTTGGACTACCTACATCTTCTTGATTATCAATTTTGATAGTAATCGGATCATCAGTTTTCAAGAAAGTCGAAGAAAAAAAAACGGTCCTATGGAAGGTACCGTTTTTAGCCCACCGTATTAATTTTTTTCCACCAAAATATATAGCTTACCTACAGTAATACACTGATTTTTTTTTCATAAAAATTCTTGGAGACGTTTTCGAGAAAAATAAACTTTTACATAACGGTTATATGACAGGTACAATTAATTTTGAGCTAAAAAAAAAATTTGAAAAAACTCCTCTAGAATGTCAAAATAACCTTAAATTCTAAATTTGAAGACGATTGGCTCAACTGTTAAGGCTGTAGTCCAAAATACAGACAACATTTTGCCAGTAACTGAAATAAATATGTTTTCTATCATCGTAATGCCATGTTTGATTGTTATCTCAAAGTTTGTAATCTGAACGAATGCATAACTTGCATTATATTATCTATAATCGCAAGTAAAAATGGGTTTTTGTAAATTTCAAATTTTTCAAAAACTGAAATTCATAATATTACTTAGTTTTCAGCGTTTAGTTACATATAAAAAGACACAACTGCACTTGCATTATACAATTATCTACCTATATACCATTATAGTACCCATAATTACAAAAGAAAGAAGGAAAACCGAAAAAGTCTGATTTTTTTTATGAAATTTTGTAAGTAATTCTTCCAATAATTATAAAAAAAACGTTTTAACAAGCTTAGGTGAACAAATCAAAAGAATTTAAAGAAATATTTTGAACAAAAACACTCACTCACACTACACAACTAGACATACAAATTAATCCCACCTTTTCTTATATTTCCACATTGTATATAAACTGTCTACTATACAAATTTCTACCCATAGTTTGCACTTAATTTGTACCTATCTGAATGAAAAGCAAAATTCAAAACAAAAATCCATTTCATCAAGGATGTTTGTATATATCGAAATCCAGCAAGAAGCAAGTTTGTGCCTAAATTTCAAGAATGTATGTGTATATTTTTTCAAAACGCCTACCTTCATAATAGTAAACAAAAATTGAAAATCCTAAAGAATTCGAATCAAAAGTCTGGTCAATGACGTACGTATTTAAGAACCAGTTCTCGTCCATATAAAAAAATGTAAGCAATGAAAATGCTGGATCGGGTATAAATCCCAACAAAAAATTATTCGCCTCAGCTAAGCGAAACAAGATACTGAATTATTTCATGTTCTCCTTCTTTTTCCTGCCTCACATTGCACATGCGCAGTAAACTAAGCACAAAGCATAACACTAAAAAACATGGTCTTAATTCTCTCTCTCTCTCTCAAATAAAATATCCCTACACTAGCGCTCCAAGCAGCTCGTGCGGGTAAGATTTTTTCGCGTCCCATGATAGTACTATATGCAGTTTATATACAATGCTTTTGAGAGTTTACTTTAAGTTACTTGAAAAAGTAAAGGAACACACTATTGCTGCATCGCGGAAATCTTTCCCAATGATAAATATCGATCCCAAGTCTTGAAAGAAACCAAATTCCAAGTATTCCTCTTGGAAATTATAAATCGATTTTATTTTTTAAGAAAATGACAAAAATATCAATAAAACATGTATTTTACAGAATGATTTAACAAAACTTACTATTGGTATCTAACCAGCGATGAGCAACAAAAATCATTTTAATTAAAATGAAAGGAATAGATTGAAAATTTCAATAAACCTTTGAACAAATTAACAAATATCGAATTAATGCTTTTAGAAGCGAAAAAAAGGTATCTTGATATATTTTGGATTCAATGCAAACTATGAATTTAAATAGAAAAGGGGAAGTGATGCTAAGTTCAACAAACCAGGCGTGGTCAGGATGTAAAAAAATAAATATTCAATTATTATTACAATACAATACAATACAAGATCCAACCGTTAAGTAAAAGCTCGCAAACGACTCCAACAATCAAGATCAAGCAAACGAAAATTTAATGACCTATTGATTTTTATTTTGATTTTATTTTTTTTGCTGACCATTTTATTTTTTTCACCTAAAAATTGACATCATTTTCAAACGCGTACTTTGTTTATTTTCAGATTCCTTTTTTAAAAGAATAACAGTATTACTATCTTCAAACTTCGCGAATAACATAAATACAATTCCATAACCGTTTAATGATATTTCAATTCGATTACAATACAAACATCCAGTACGAACAAAACATGTCTCCAAAGGCATTAATAATAAACTCAATCATGGCGAAGAAAACAAAATTTTAGTACAACTAGTAATGTAAATAATATTCGATTGATATTTTTCTTTTTTTTCTAAAAAAAAAAACAGTCGTGAGTTGGAATCACGTCAATAACAACAAAGCTTTGATACCTTTTAAAAAACATTATAAAAATCGAACCTCGAAAAGATAAAAAAAGAAATCAAAATGACTGTAGATTTCAACGACTATTTTTGGGTAACTATAATTTTCGTTTTTTTGTAGCTTCTTGAAAATTAAATTCCTAATAAATTTTTTGACAGGGTGAAAAAAATAATGGCTTTGATGTTCTCTACCACAACATGAAGTTTGGTGTTGTAGCAAGCAAAGAACTCTCGGAGTTTTTTCGCGAGAAATCTAATATTGAGGAGCAGAACTCGAAATTAATGACCAAGCTAGCTCACAAAGCTGGTTCGGGCACTTTAAATAGTACGTTTGCTCCGGTATGGACGATTTTGCGAACATCGGCAGAGAAACTATCCACTTTGCATCTACAAATGGTCCAAAAACTCACCGAACTAGTGAAGGATGTGGCAAAGTATGCCGATGAGCTGCATAAAAAGCATAAAGTTGTAAAAGAGGAAGAATCCCATACCCTGGAATGCGTTCAAGCAATGCAATCATCAACAGCTGCTGTACAAAAATCGAAAGATCTATACACTACCAAAGTATTGGAGTTGGAGAAGTTACGTAAGGATAATGGCTCGCCTAAGGACATTGAAAAAGTCGAATCAAAACTTAAGAAATTACAAGAGGATTATAAAGTGCTTTTGGATAAACACAATCCAATTAAAACTGAGTTCGAACGTAAAATGACACAAACTTGCAGAGTAAGTCTTTGAAAATATGTTTACAGCAACAGAATGGAAATCATTTTTTTTTTGTTGCAGAGATTTCAAGAACTTGAAGAAGTTCATCTGAGGCAAATGAAGGAATTCTTGTCGACTTATTTAGAATTGGTACAGAACAATCATGATATGGTTGGACAAGTAAGTGTTTCAATCTGTAAAGCATGATGTATGAATCAAAAACAAGTATGTTTGCCAATGGTCAAAAGTTAAATGTGAAACGTTATCATCAGTTTAAGTGAATGTGTATGTTGTGTGTATGTATTTTCGCATCGGTTGGAGAGCTTCCTGATACGGATCGTTCCCTCCGGTATAGAATGGATGATTATCCAGGCCGGTGCGGGGCATTGGTGTCAATCGGTTCTATATGACCCAGCCATCAAATGCTTTTGACACTATTTTGACTAGGTCTTACTTACTTACTTAGGGGGCGCTACAGTTCGGGACGAACCTGGGCCTCAACCAACATGCCTCTCCAGCCAGCTGGGTCTTTGGCTAGCTGCTTCCAGTTTCGCACTCCAAGTTGGTTGAGGTCGCCCTCCACTTGAGCGCGCCACCTAAGGCGAGGTCTTCCTTGACTGCGTCTACCCTCTGGGATGGAATCGAAGATCCTGCGAGCCGAAGCATTGTTGTCCATTCGCTCTACATGACCTAGCCATCTTAAACGTGATATGCGTATTTTTTTGAACAGGTCAATGTCGCCGTACTGATCGTATAGTTCTTAGTTGAACCTTCTCCTCCAAAGCCCGTTAACGCAGATAGGGCCAAAAATCCTCCGAAGAATCTTACGCTCGAAACGACTAAGGATATCTTCATCCGCTTTAGATAGAGTCCATGCCTCGGCGCCATAGAGCAGGACTGGGATGATTAGGGTCTTATACAGAGTCTCCTTTGTCTTTCGAGAGATCGCTTTGCTAATCAATTGCCTCCCTAGCCCATAGAAACAGCGATTGGCAAGAGTAATTCTTCGCTTTATTTTTGACGAGATGTTGTTGTCAGATGTTATAGCGGATCCGAGGAACACAAAGTCCCTAACTACCTCAAAGTTGTACCTGTCTATTGTGATGTTTTGTCCAATCCGCCGGTGTTGTGTGTCCCTTTTTGTGGACAGCAGGTACTTCGTTTTGGCCTCAATGACTGCTAGTCCCATCTTAGCCGCTTCAGCTTCAATGTTAGCAAACGTTCCAGAGACAGCTCGCCGAGTTCTGCCAATGATGTCTATGTCGCCAGCGTATGCTAGCAATTGCACAGACTTGAAAAAAATTGTCCCACTACAATTGACTTGCGAGTTTCTTATAATTTGTTCAAGTATTAAGTTGAAGAAATCGCACGATAGCGCATCACCTTGTCGGAATCCTTTTTTGACGTCAAAAGCTTCTGTGAGGCCATTACCAACCTTGACGGAGCAGCGAGAGTTCTCCATCGTCATCCTATACAGTCGGACGAGTTTTGTGGGGATTCCAAAACCTGACATGGCTCTGTATAGCTCGTCTCTATAAATGCTATCGTACGCGGCCTTAAAATCGATAAAGAAGTGTTGATGCTGCCGGTGCTGGATTTCTTGAGAGGTTACGGGATATTCGATCGGCATAGGTTCTGGCGGTTTCTTGTAATTGCAGCTTTCCGACGTCATACTTCCTCAGTATTACTCCGTTGTTGTGGAGTTCGGGTTATTCGCATTCTTACCTTTGCTGCAACAAGATAGTGATCCGAGTCGATGTTAGCTGCTCGGAAGGTGCGAACATCCAAGATACTGGAGGCGTGTCTTGCATCGATCGCAACGTGATCAATCTGGTTGATGGTTGTTTGATCTGGGTGTCGCAAAGTCCCTTTGTGTATATCGAGATGAGGAAACCGTGTGCTTGCAATGGTGACGTTATGTGCCGCTGCGAAGTCAATTAGCCTAAGTCCTTTTTCAGACGTTGTGTCGTGTAGGCTATGTTTTCCGTCCGAAGATTTCCTCTTTATCTATTTTGCCGTTAAAATCGCCTAGTACGATCTTAACTTCGTATTTAGGGCATTGCTCATAGGTTTTGTCGAGGAGCTCATAGAAGTCATTCTCTGTGGGGGCATGAGCGCATATTAGGATAATGTTGGCGAATTTAGCCTTGATACGGATTGCCACTCACTTACGTGTCGAAAGCCCAAGACTTCTTGCCTAAGTTTACCGCTTATGACGAATGCGCTTTCAAATAAACGCTGTGGTCTTCTTCCATAATCACCGTAGTACACGTCACAGTTTTTCATTCTCCTTTTGCCCGGCCCATCCCATCGCTGTTCCTAGATGGCAGTAATACCATCTGTTTCGTTGACTGTTGACGACACCGTTGGTCCAATTGGTTGGGCTCATCCGCCGTACGTCCTCTTTCTGAGGGGCTCGTGCAAGACTTCTGCGAATCAATCAGAACAGTCATTAAAGCAGAGCATTATAGTGTTGCTATTTTGTCTGTATTCAACACTCGCGCTTATAAGTTTAGCAGGAATGTCCGGATGGACAGACCAGTACCCGGTGGTTACCGCGGGGAGGTAAAATAAGCAAAATTGATGCGTACGAGATAGTTGCAGCACTGTGCATCACCTGTTTGACGCCGTTCAGTCCCTACCCTATTCATACAGCACCCAACCACCTAGACTAGGTCTAAGACGCTTTAAAGCCCGTACAGTTCCTCGTTGTATCTCTTTCTCAGTTAGTCTTGAATGCGTATGGAACTAAAAATCACCCGGAGAATTCTTCAGCAGCCTAAAGCTTCCTCATCGACTTTTGAGCATGCCCATGCTACTGCTCCATACAGCAAGACTGGGACGATGCGGGTCTTATAAAGGAATACTTAAGTGGCCATAGATAAGGCTTTGATACGAAATTTCTTTCATAGCCCGAAAAGCAGCGATTACCAAGTGTTATTTTTTGTTGGATCTCAATATTTGTGTTGTTGAGTGAGTTGACGTCGGAGCCCAGCTGGCTATCGTGATATTTAGTGAAAGACGTCGATGTTTTACTTGGTTTTTACCCTCACTTCGAGCACATATTATTTTGAAGAAGTCGCTCGAAAAACAAATCTTTGGTATCATCATCTTTTTCCTCTTTGGGAGTATGTGTACATATAAGCCGAATTTAGCCTAATAGTGAGGCGTATAAACATTTAGAAAAATATTTTTAGAATTTTTAATATTTTTGTTCGTTGAAAAATGTATAATAAGCATTTATTTCACAGGTGCATTCTGACTTTAAAAGGCAATTTCTCGATATGACTGTCGATAAGCTCCTAGAACAGTTTGTTTTAAATAAATATACCGGCTTAGAGAAGCCTGGTAAGTAAAAAAAACCTATACATTTTTTTTTAATATTTAATTTATGTTTAAATTGATACAAGAATAATACAAAAAAACACATTTTTCCAAAAAAAAAAAGTTTGTGCAGTTTGAAAACGGAATACATACAATTAAAACTTTACCCTTCTGTCGGACAACATGCCAATGTCTTTTTTGTAATTTTTTTTTTATTTTTAGGAATGCTTAGACAGGTATATACTACACAACAAAAATAACCCAAACCAAAGTTAATTACACATTTACACATAAAACACTGAAATGCATACATAAAATGTTTCTTATATAGCGTTATTTTAAATTGATATACAACAAATTAATGTATATGTCTTTTGATTCTGAACATAATCACCATCCGATATTTTCAATAGTTCATCTTTGCTCGTGCAAAGTCAAATCAAAAAGAGAATCTGTATTTGTTCTGACGTTTGTTTTGATTTATATTTTAAAATTCATGCTTTGAATGCTAAGAAGCAAATATTTTTAAAAATGCTTAACCAATTAACATGTTTTTAAAGTTTTTGGTTTTATGTTGTTTAAATGTTGCTTTTAATCTAAACTACAACACATATACTTGCGCTTGCTTGGGCTTGTTCGGGCCATTTCGAGAGTCGATACTTTATTTTTTTTATTTTGGTATCATTGAAAACCGAATGCTAAATATTGTTGAGCTTGCATTATCCTCATATTGAAATAATTTGTTTTATTTTATTGGCAACTTACCTTATATTGGATATAATAAGTTTAATCTTTAGTCACCTAAAGATTCGTGTATCAAGCTGATGGAGATCTCCTTCTTTTGGGCACCCCATACAAGATTTTTGGATCAACATTTCAGGTTATGTTAAATTTGGCTTACAGTCCGTCACGCTCGAATAAATCTTTTTGAATCCCGGGAGCTTTAATACCCATGCTAAAGAATGATTATGAAATCCTTTAAATATTTCCGTCAATCGAAGTTTTATGAGTTTATTCCACTTTTCAAAGCATAATTGTCAAGCAAACTTTTCTTCGTTGGTAAATCCTTGTTTCCAACAGCCTTTTTATATTAAAAGTCTTATATATAGGCCAAAAATCTTGAAGTGAGAAACCTAGAGTCCTAAAATACTATCAATAATTTACCTTCCAAATATAAATACTTTCGTTTGCAATTTTACCATAAAAAACTTCAAAAAGCCAAAACCTTTGTAATTTTTATGAATTACCATTTTTCATTCCTCATGTTTTTGCAACTAATAGCCGCCTTCAATAAAATTAATTTGCCTGTCATTAATTTTAGTTTTTTTTTTCCTGAATATTGCTTCATTTTACGTTTAGAATGCGTCCGTGTTCAAATTGCACAGCGTTGGTTAAAATTAACTTATTTCGTAATTGCTAAAATATTTTGATTTATTAATTAACAAAACTTATTACTAAAAAACAAACATTATTTTATTATTATGTTGGTTTGTTTTTTTTTTCAAAACGGTTTTTGTTTTTTGTTGTTTTCTTTTTTATTTCATTAACAATTTTCTTTTCCAATATAAACAACTTACAGAAATATCCGAACTCCCGTTCATTACCTTATCAACGCAACCCACTTCTTCGACAAGTTCGCATTTAAATATCTCCAATCGACCAATATCACCCGCGAATATCACAGGTACACAACAACTACAGCAACACCAATTACCAAAACAACAACAACAAGTGAATTTGGATGTACTTACATCATCGGACATTGGTGGGTCTAGCCTCAGCAGTGACATCGTTAGTGGTAGCAGACTTTATCTGTCCACAAATCCAGCTTCTGATCCAAAGAGCCAATACTCTTCGACAGAGCGGAGCATGGAAAATATCGAAAATATTTCACGGGCTATATCGCCAGATCCAATTCAAACAACAACCATTAGCACAACAGCCACATCATCGGTGAAATCAAACATTCGCAGTTGGTTCAGCATTCCATCGACCAAACATTCCACAAGTAACACTACTACTACATGCAATAACAACTCCTCCTCCTCTTCATCTAATGCAAATAAATTAACCAATGGGAACTTTGGTACGGACACTAACTCCAGCTCGAGCATAAATAATTCCCAAAGTGCTAACCATTCCAACAGTCCTTCCCAACAACTGGACACTTCCAATACAAACATCATTCAAAGTTCATTCATATCGTCAGCATTGAATCAACTGTCTGAGCAAAATTCAGCATCTTCTTCTTCGGTTCCAAGTATGAGATTAAATGCATTTATTCATTAAATTTAATCATTTTGTTGTGTGTACCTCAAACTTTATTCCCAAAGTTCCATATATACCAAACCCCTTTCAAACAATCTACATCATCTGTATATTATATGTATATTCGATGATACAAAACTAACCGCTTATTATACATTTTGAGTAAGACAGAAATCGGATAACCATATTATATTTTAAATGCTCAGAATCAAAAGCCCTTTATAGAAAATTGGAAAAAACCAGGAATAGTGATTAAAATAGGAGCTTTTACACAAGTGAGGGATGCAATAGCTTTTTTTTGTAATATTTTTTTCAGTTATAAAACTCTATTTGAGAGAAATATTTTATAATTGATTCTTTAGGGTCTATAACAGTGGTAAAGAAGTTTTCATTTTATGAAAATACCTGCCCCTTATAAAATTATTTAATACACTATATTTCACTAAATTGTAATATTTCGTGCATAGTTGTTACAAATTTTCAGAGGGCTTAATCTCTTTTTCAAGTAAAACTTATCTCTCTTTAAGGTAATTGGCGTGGACGTCTTATAATATATGTACGTATAATAAATACGTCAATGGTAACTGGCATGAAACAATATTTTATTGTAATAAGTATAATATAGTATAAGTAGTAAAAATAAGACTTGAAAGCTCTAATTATAAGTTTAAGATTGTAACGGACGTGGATTCTAACCAACAAAGGCTTCTCCAGCCAGCTGAGTTCATATTGC
The DNA here is from genome assembly GCA_963971375.1 of Platycheirus rosarum. Lineage (NCBI taxonomy): Eukaryota > Metazoa > Arthropoda > Insecta > Diptera > Syrphidae > Platycheirus > Platycheirus rosarum. The sequence goes on along the minus strand of OZ020509.1, from coordinate 29,205,487 downwards.
AATCGAAGTTGGTTGGTATTCTCTACCAATTGCGTTCGCTTACTTTCAAATATCCTCTACTGCGAGTGATAGCACGGGTATATTCAAAGCCGAGCATTTGTGTCCATCCGCTCTATAAGTATCAAAAATTGTCAAAAAATATTTTTCTCGATACAACCATCCACATCCACTTTTGTGTCTATGCTCTTGCACCGTAATGCTTTCAAGATCCAGCATATGCTGGCTTTTCCATCCATAAATCAAATAATTGCCGTAATTTACATATAACATGTACTATGTAGAACTTCTCTCGCCTAGTACGCCGCTGCTATCAGGACGCTCAGAAGCTCACACAATATAACAGAACAGATCTTTTAAGCGATGTTTTAAAAAGCTGTTGCCTCGGTTGGCGATTCACATGTTTTACCTTTTGCCTTTGCCCCCAATCTTAAAGATACAGCTCCTTCAAAAATCAAATAATTGCCGTAATTTACATATAACATGTACTATGTAGAACTTCTCTCGCCTAGTACGCCGCTGCTATCAGGACGCTCAGAAGCTCACACAATATAACAGAACAGATCTTTTAAGCGATGTTTTAAAAGCTGTTGCCTCGGTTGGCGATTCACATGTTTTACCTTTTGCCTTTGCCCCCAATCTTAAAGATACAGCTCCTTCAAAAAGCTCTTTTTTAATAAGATATTCCTATTTTCAATGCAGTTTTGTCAGGTGCGATGGTAGAATTTCCCTGACAGTAGAATCCTTGTCTTTATAACTTGCAACCAGTCTGTAGAAGAGGTTCATTTATATTCTTAGCAATACCTGAATACTGACATGTTCCCGTCCTCATCTCGACAGTCTCGTGTGTGTTTTTTGTCTTCAAACTTTTTTCACCTAGAAATTATAATCGTCTTTTATTGCAATGTAAATAAGCATATAAATAAGACAATAACTATTATTTTTTTTTTATTTCAATAAAGGCAATCATATTTACATCTTAACCCCCCGTTTATATTTTGACTGCAATAGTGAAAAAAAAACAATTTAATTTTATATATTCCCTTTATTTAAAAAAATTCTATTTCCAATTTCTCTTTAATTTTTTTCTTTGCAATAATGATCAATGATTTTCTTTGTTTTATCTACATTTATTTAAACCAAAAAAAAAATATATATATATACATAAAATCGTAAACGGAAAACGCACTTTAGAACGTCATCAAGAATCTCAGCAACAAGAGCAGCAAACCAACGAACGACAGCACCAACAACCGCAGCGTCGAACGACTTCCCTGCTAAATATTTTCTCCTCCAATTCTCAGGGTATGATAAGTGAACAAAAAAAATCAACTTTTTAATTCCAAGAAAAAAAATATTTAATTAAATTTATTGCACTTAATGGCAACTTACAAACACTAAAGTTTGTTTACTTTTTATGGAGTTTTTTTTTAGCACTAGGTTTATGATTTTTGTTATTGATCTTCAACAGTATATTTAACGCACGATTGTTTATTTTATTTGGCAGTATTGCGTGCATTTGTCATTTCATTTTCGGTTGTCTTTTTATAAAGAATTTATCAATTGATTTTTTTAAGGTTTTAGCAGCAATGTCCAGTAAAATGACCCAAACAATCGAAAATGTTGGAACCGTTTTCAAGCCAAAGCAGAAAGGGGCAGCTTACAAAAAAAAATATTTTCAAAACTATGGAAGCCAAGTGAGGACAAAAAGCTATTCTTTTGCACTCCGTTCTAATCATTTCCGCTTCACACTAGTAAATCAAACCAAAATAGGCTTCATATCAAATTTCAAGGAGTGAGTCGGGTAATCTCAAGGAAAAATTTAAATGCGGTAAAGTTATCCTTGGAAGATTAAAAAAAATGTTTTTTTCTCTTTAGCCCATTTCAAGATCGACAAAGATAAGCGAAAAGTCATGCTTTGTGTGGTTGAAAACTCACTCTATTCATTCTCACTTTTTTAACTTTCAACCTGATTGCATAAGAAACACTTATGTAATTTCTTCTATCAATTACTACATACATTGTGCAAAAGAACATTATTATGTATTGTTTACTGTATCTAAAATGTCAGACGTTTCATGTCTTTTGGAAAAGATTTTGACAAGATTTCGCCATATCCTAAAGTTGGATAGCATGTAGAGCAGGCCTAAGATGTAAACAAATTAATCTTTTGGAGTCAAGGCCTAGTAAATTATACTATTTATCATTCCTATATCTGCGTTTCGGATTTGCCGTTACGAAAGGAACGTCTACATGAGATGCAAATTTTCAAGAAAAATTTTTCTCTTGGAGGATTGTTACTTCCTCTAGAAAAAGGAATTATACTTCGATGCATTGACCTAAGTTGTTGCGATTTTTCGCTGTTACGTGAACTAAATTACCGTCTGAGTTCACTTTAGGAAATTTAAACGTGTCATATATGTTGTTGCGTCTAGTTCTGTGGTCCATTTAAACGCAGCAATTAATCATTAATGGACTCTCCATGATGATCCTTAAACATCAAGTCCTACCTCATTCAGTTCTGGTTAATGTGTGCAATATATGCTCATATTCGAATGATAAAATAAAAAACAAGAATGAAATAAAACATTTCGATAAATTCTTGAAATGTTACAAAAAGAAGTTAATAATAAAATTTTAAAGAAACATGTTAAAACAAAAAAAAATTAACAAACTCCATAAAAAGGGCAACAACCTATAAATTGAACGCTTATTTTACTCTCTTTCCCATTTAGTAGTTTCGATCTAGTTACCTTTTCTCTTTAATCCTTTTCCCATTTCGCTAACTATTCGCTTGGTGGAAAGAAATTTTATTTTAAATTTACTCTCTTTTCTTCCATAGCACGTTGTTTCTTTTTTATATTCTTAAATTATTTTTACATTACATTAATAACATGTAACATACAAAATATTGAATTTTTTAAAACACATTCAGATAACAACATCCAGTGAAAACTGACATTACATGTACAATGCAAAGACGATAGCTCACTTTATATAGCTGAAACATGTTTTTTAGTTTCTAAATTGAACAATGCAACAGGTGTCAATTATCAATAAAGGCAAAACATCTAATGTAGCTTTTTTCCATTTACTACAATTTGGTTTCGTCAGGTGTTCTTCAACAAGGTATTACAGCGAATACCAGCTTGAATTGGTATAGTTTAAATGAGTGCACTAGCAGGCCATGTGGCGTATTCAATAGTTGACGATTGCTAACGACTTTTGAATTGCCGTTCCAAAATACCAAATGCATATACGAAAAGTGTAAGAATGATACTTCAACATTTATTTTGTTGACATACAAATAAATCAACTAGTTAATAAAAAGCATTACTAATGAATTATCTTGTGTATACGATTAAATGTCGAAATTTAGAAGAAAATTATCTATGTATATAAACACAATCCAAATTATGTTTGTGCGACAACTACTTTTTGTTCGGCTCGATCGCTTTGAATGAAATTTAGGAGATCTTAGGACATGTTTGGAGAGTGCATACAAAAAATAAATCTGTTTGCTGTCCGATGTCTAGAAGCGGAGTTATGACCAAAAATGTCACTCACATGGTCGTCAATGCTTTAGTAATATAAATAATGTGTTTTGTATACACACACTTTATTTTGTTTTCTCCTTGTTGCCGCGTGTATGCACGCAACTACAGCATTGACGATCATATGCGTGTAAGTGGCGCGGGACCCAATATGTGGCGCCTTGATTGGTATTCAGAAAATCTTAGTAAACACGAGCAACGCCGAGTGGGTAAGCCCGAAAAAGAGTGAAGATTTCGATCTACATAATTTATATGATTGCTGTTTTTGATTTTTTCTTTGTTCTTGATGAGTGGTGCAGAAAAAGGAATGAGCAATACAAAATTTAAGATTTTTTACGGTTGAGCGGTTTGACAAGACGAAGCTAGTCACGAACTTAAATAAAAAACAAACATTTCAGATTGAAAATATTTCCCAAACATGTTTTTAAGTAGAAGTTAACAGTTTTCTTTTATTTTCTTTAAATTTCAACACTTTCCGCTGAGTTTCTATGAAAATAAACGAAATATTTGGGACTAGTCGTGCCCGCGGCTTCGCTTATAGAAATCATATTTTACTTCAAAATTTGTAGATTCGCTTCTCCTTCAATTATCATACATACATATGTAGATTTGTTTGTATAATTTAACAGAAAATAACAGAAATTCAAGAAAGTGTTGTATAATAGGTTTGTGCGATGTTTCCTGCCCTAGTGCGCACTGGGGAATGTCAGTGCATTTCGTCAAACTGCCAAAAAACTGCATTGCTTCTCCGGTGTTGATTTAACATCGAACAGCTCAGTAAAGACATCTCTATTTTTTGACATTTGTTTCATTTAAATTTGTTGTCTTTAAACAGCGGCAAATAAATAGAAATTAATAAATGACCCACGAAAGCAATATTTTGTCTATAAACACATGAATAACTTAAAAGCTACAACATAATCTACGAAATATTTTATATCATAAAATTGCACACCAAATTTGCAAATAAATTCCTCCCTTCTCTGAAAACGAACATCTGCCAACAGCTGATTTGAATTTAAACTTTGAATTTTGACAGCTGCGATTTCTTACACCAAGAAAATACCTGGGGCGTATGAGGGTGCACTCGGTGCGTGCTCGGTGTTCACATCGAACACAATGCAAGAACACTGGGGCGAAAAAAGTGTCACATAAAACACTTCAGTGCGATTTCAGGGTACACCATTACATTTTATTAACTTCTATTTATTTGCCACTGTTTGAAGAAAACAAATTTAAATGAAAGAAGTGTCAAAAAATAGATATGTTGCACTGAGCTGTTCGATGTTAAATCAACACCGGAGCAGCTATGCAGGCTTTTGGCAGTTTGACTTAATGCAGTTACATTCCCCAGTGCGCACTGGGGCGGGGAACATCTCGAAAACGCCTCCAACGATTTTGATGAACATTTTTGAGATTTTTTGTTGGTATTGGCTATCATTTGATTAGAACCAAACTAAGTATATTAACGGTACTTTTCATATAACGGATTTTTCAATTTTTTGCTTTCTCGGTAACGGCTCCTTGAATTTCTGTCAAATTTTATATTTGAGAAGATCTAGGAGCCCAATTAATTCTGCATATCAACATTTTGAATAACTTTTTTTCTAATTAAAATAAATTTTAGATTTTTTTTTTTTGAAAAATCAATATTTGTATCATATGTATATTAATAAATTCTAAAAAACTACATACCAAAATTTAAAAAAAAAATTATTTTCAAAAATCTAAAAATAAAAAACAGGATTTTAATACTTTTTATAAGTTCAAACTGTGTTATTTTCAACGCAAATGTTACTTGTTTCTGTCAAAGATCTTGCTTTCCAATGTAATGTAATTAGGCACATAAGAGCAAGTACGTGCTACCCAGTCGTGCCCATTTTTTCTACCTGGCGTGGTTTAGAGCAGCTAGACCAGGCTCATTGAACAAACTGTATAATTGAATTTAAACTTGAAGATAGGAATGTAGTAGCACACAACACATAACTCTATTTTATCATTTTAGCTTGATGTTGTATGCAACATTTTTTCGGTGGTTAGTTTACCAAGATTTAATTAGAGTTAGTTAGTTTTTCGGTTAAAAATTCTGTTTTTTTTCAACTCGTTTTGCGGTTCTCGCGTGATGCGTAAACAAAACGTGAGCTAGTTCAATGTATGTACTGCTACTAGATTAACGTTCTTCCCTGTTCAAAAGCTATGTATGCAGGTACTTATTTGTTGCAGGTGTCGTTGCATTTGTCTTATAAAGAAGAAAAGCAGGTGCAAAATGCTTTTCTTCTGCGAAAACTGTTTTGCAAAAACAATTCGCCGAGCGCTTTCGCAAGTTAATTTTTTCGACACATTCATGGTACATTTTTTTAAGATTTTATCTTTCTTTAACAATACCGGTGTTCTCCAGTCGTTTCAACCATGGGATATGCATACACAATTGTGGTAAAGTTTTTAGATGTTTAAGTGTCGCTTGGCTCATGTCGATGTGATTACTCCTTTAGTTGCCTTTTACAAATGGAAAAAGCTGCAACAAAATTCAACCCCGGTATTGTTAGCTAGTACACCAAACCGTTAAAACAATACAACCAATAGAGATTTAAATGACTTGATTATAAGTTACTAAGTAGATATATTGTACAAATATAGTTTTAAACATTTTGTATAATATATCAGCGTAATCTAATGGTTATAATGATTTTATCGGTATTTTAAAATAATACTCTTCTTTCTAGCAAGAAACAGCTATATTATTATTCTCGTATTGTTAGAAAAAATTGGAACCTGCTTTGTTTCTTATTCTTCAGCAGCTACATTTTAACGAATATATGTTAAATGCTCCATTTTTTCTGCCTTTCAATATAATAAGAAATTAAAACCTATTATGCGTTCGTATCTCTAATCGTTTCAATCATATTTAAATTAAATGTTTTTTTTTTAATACCATAAAGTGCTTTATAGAGCCCGACCAATAGAATCCGTCCGTTTAGTTGTAATTTTCGATTGAGCACTATATTAAATACACACATTCTTATGAGGGGCGTCCTATACCATAAGCATCGAATGCGATGAACGCAACGCACAAAATAGACGAACTTTTAACTTTTTCACTCCGGCAACCCGTTTGAGAGAACCACACATTCTGAGCATTATATTTGACATTAAACAACCGAATTCAGTATTCTATGGGATATTCTACAAAAATATCCTTTTGATTTATAAAAAAAAAGTATAATTTGGAAATAAAACAAGGTATTTTTTTGAGGGTAAATAATTGATATATAAATCGAGGTAAATGTTCAAGGAAATGAAAGATATAAAAATTATACAATTTTTTTTGAAGTAACACTAAATGAAATTTTGTTGGAGGTGTACAATTTTTAACTTTATTTTTTGTCTCAAGAAAAATCCCTTCCGTCTAAGCACTAAGGGTCGAAATGTGCATTTGAAACCTTTTTCTATGTTTGAAACAACGTATTTATTGGGACACCTCAATCCGGCAACAGTAAAAAGCTCAGGCAACGGAACGTACAACCGGACGCAACGGATTCTATGGGCGGGCCCTTTACACATGAGGAGCGAACTGCAAATTGCGAACAGCGAATGGTCGCAAATTTTGGCTTTCCTTTCACATGAGCTTTTTTTTTGGTCGCAGGTGGCTGCGGATTACATATTTTATTTGTCAGCACTAGTCAAAAAAATGAAAGCATCGAGAGCAAAACTATTTTAATAATAATATTTTAACTGTGTCTGTAAGCGACAATGCCTTTTTTTAGAATGCAACCGGATGTTGCACGACACTGTTTGAACTTAGAACAATTAAAGAGATAGGAAAGAATTTTTTTCGGCGCAGTAGATCGAGAGGACTATTTTCTCACTTAAAACCCACGGACGGCTCTACATAGCTTGCACTAGGAGTTAGAAAAATTGCTTCCCAAGCTGAGAGCCGAACTTATTATCTCTCGCTTAACAAGCAAACATCCCATCTACTGCACCATTGCCGCCCGTAAATTATACTATTTGCGTTGTGATGGTGTTGATTGCGAATTAACTTTGACAGTTCGCTGTCATAATTTTGTCGGTCGTATGAAAGAAAAATAATATGTAAAATTTTGTAATTTAAACCATTCAAATTCACTATTTATTATTATGTATATATATTTATTATTTATATTCAGAATTAATAATTTATGCACTTTCTCGATTAGTAAAAATAAAATAAAATTGGCTAATGAAATTCAAGAGTTAAACGATATTATAAAAAAATCGAAAGAAAATTGTAGATAAATTATTATTTGCTATACGGCTATACCTATACTGGAAGCTGTCAGGTCTATGACAACACTAGGCTTTTCTTTTTTTTTGCAAAAAATAAGTAAAATTTTAAGTGAAGATCAGGATAAACACAGATACAACTATCGTACTAATATCGGAAAAGATATTGCAAAAGAGCATACACATCAAACGATTATTGTATTGTATTATACTTAGACATAACGATAATGCACTTTTTTGTAAAGAGTTGAAAAAAGATTGTCATGCCTCGTCCAACTTTGCGACATCCTAGTTTAACAGAACCACACCATTTTTTTGTAATAATAACATACACCTAAGCATAGCTTAATCTTTTTAATTTATTTATTTTTTTTTTTGTTTAAAATCATCGATTTTCTGGTTGTGTTATTGTGTTATCCTTTCGTTGGTTTGTTAAATGCTATTTTTTATCAAATTTAGTTGTTCACTCCTCTTGTTGCGGTTTTTTTTACTAACATATAATAAATATAGTTCACTTAATAAATTAAAAAAAAAAAAAAATTTTGTTACTTTGTATTTAAAGATATTTTCCAAATAAACAAAAAATATGTAAACGCAACTATTTAATAATATCTTCCAAATTTGCTTTTTAGTTTCAGGAATCCTAAGAAGTCGGCGCGAGAAGACTAAAACAAAAAAACAGAAAAAGAAAAAAGATCTTGAAGCCAGCGAAAGTAATAAAGAAGAACGAAATGTTGTGTAAGATTTTTTGTATATACATAGATATTAAGGTACTATGTTTGATACTTTTAAGAGTCTAGCACAATTTGTTTGGATCATATGTACTTATTCCACAGATAATTATACATGCATTATATGTGCTTATACCTTATACCTGCGGTACTTATTTCCATTTTGCTCTCGGAATCAGTTTCTAGAAAAAAATTGTTGGAGGTCAGGATGGTTCATTTATTCCATTGCTTCCAGATTGTGTCATGTAATGTTGGTTTTATGCCTTAGTGGACATCTACGGGTTCTTGACTTCTAGTTTGCAAATAATAATATATTAATTCGACCCTTCTTTTACCTTGTTATACCACGGTTATAGTTGCTAAGAATCATTTTTACAAGTTTTTTAAGGAAGGTCGATTAAAAATTGAAATTACGTCACTGACGTAAGTGCAATTTTCATGTTATCCTTTATTTTCTGGTCAATTCTAGCTTAGATTTTTGGTTTTCCTCCACATTGCTTACTTTACTTTTCGGGCCTGGCTTAACATGTACCTCCAGCCGGCACGATCTCTAGCCCGCCGTCTGCGGTTTCCCACTCCAAGAAGTCAGAGGTTTCCCTCTATCTAGTCGATCCATCTGACTCCCTCGTGTATGGCATGGAAGACTTTGCACCTGAACAGGTCATCTCCAGCGTGTCTACAAATTCCGCTAGTAGCCCATCCGCACCAGATTATTCGTTTTTATTCATTTTAGTCACCGCCATTCAACAACTGGTTGGTTAGGATATATGGGGTGATGGTTCGGCAGCCGAATCATCTCACTCGGATCTCAAGAATCCATTGCGGTCTCCAGGACTGTGATGAACAAGGTGCGGAGAAAAGTGGGGGTTTTGCCCAGGACGGCAAGTGAAACCTGATGTTGACTCTTTCAATCTTCTGTAGAAGTTTCGAACATCCTTTCTTGCGAAAAAAAACCTCTGCATTTCCTCGACTTCATGTTCATGACTTCAAAATCGTTGAGTTTCAGTCTGTTTCCGGAAGTGGTTTCGATACAACATGAATTTATTACCAAATATGTTTTTACTCCCAATCATTTTGTGCATCCCAGGTATATCTATCATTTTATATTTCAATGTTTTCTTACATGTCCGGCTTGTGAGGCCTGTGCGTGAGCATATACATATATAGATCGTTTTGGGGTTGAATCGTGTCTTTTCTCCTGCTTCCAGTTCATGAGGTGGTAGTTTAGGATCCAGCGCTCGTCCTTAGTTCACCTTTCTCTTATCCAGCGGGCACCGCATTGAGGTGACGATACGGTTTTGCACACCATAAACTTGATTTTAAAGAAGCAGCTTTTACATAATTTTAACGAGTGGGAATGAAAATCTCTCGCGTGATGAAAAAAAATTGCGGCACAAATGGTCATAGGCCTCTGCGGGCACCATTTTGTATGAAATTTTATCACTTCAAGCCACATGTTACTGCATTTTACGTGGAGTGTGACAATAATAAAGTCAAAGTATTCCCAAATCCTAGATATAATCTTCAGATTTTTTTCAATTGATATAAGAAATATTAACTGCAGCCACTTAAAAATGTTCTTTAACTTAAAAAAAAAGTTGCTGATCAAAGTATTTTTCTAAAAATATAATAAATCAATTCTAATATATAAATAATAAAAAAAAATATTTAATTAAAAAACAACAGCGAGGAAAAGGATCACTTGCAAGACGATGAACAAAACAAAGTACAAAAATCATCATCAGCGACAGTGGTCGTTCCAGCTATTCCTGGAGTTGCACCAACAGCTGCACCAGAAGTTGATGAAGATGGTTACAGTATTCAGCCACAAAAAGAAACTGCCTGGGAAGATAATCCTGAAAATGGTATTTTTTTCTTCAATTTATGCTCTAATTAAGTTTTGCATATATTTTATTCATCATTTCATTTTGTAGCTGGCAGTTTCTACTCTGACTCTGATTCAGATTCAGATCACGATAAGCCTGATAAAAAAATTCACGTAAAAATAAAACCACTTAACAATGGCACCGCCCCAATGTCTGCCAGTGTTGACGAATTGCGAGCGACTGTGGGCAATATATCACTTTCACCAGTGGGGATCTTTTCGGTATGTCTATATTCCTTTAATTGGTTGTGCTGTTTATGATGTTTTTTCGTTTCATTTTTTTTTGATCATATAGCACAGTCAACAACTAGAACAATCCAGCATTGCGTCACGTCAACAAAGTCCAGAAGTGTCAAATGCGTCAACCCCAACTGCTACCGTGCATCCCTATGCACCGCTCCAAAGTCCTACTTTATCGATGTCCAACAACTCGAGGTTAAAATTCCATCAAATTCGGTTGAACATCCGCTTATAATTCTTATTATAGATATGCCGACTTGGGCGATATATTTTCTGAAGTTGGCGAAATCAGTGCATCTGCTCCTGCTTCCGCAACGATATCTAAATCTGTAAGCCGTCAAATTCCAACACCGACTTCAGCCAATAGTATAGCAATACCTCGTCCGCCTTCGAGACGTTCAGAAATTGCTCCAAGAGGGAGAATCAGTCCATCGTCAATGTCCCGAGCCGATAGTGTTGGTAGTATGGAATTCCGTATGGGTGTGGGGCATGGTTCATCTCGCGGCCCATCGCCCTTAACAATTGGAATATCAGATACGATACCCCTTGCTGTGGCCTTCCATGAAATTATTCATGCTTACTTTAGGTATGTATTGAAAATACGTTCCTAAAAAGAATATGTCATTTCAAATTTAACGATTTTTTTTCAGGGGAACCGATGAATCGAGATGTCAGGTAAAAATTACTGGTGATATGATGTTGTCCTTTCCCGCTGGCATAGCTGGTGTCTTGGCCAACAATCCCAACCCTGCACGATTGGGTTTTCGTATAAAGAACATTAACAATCTCGAAACTATTGTTCCCAATCAAGAATTGGTTCAGGTGTAAGTTATTTCACATGGATAACTATTTTTAGTTAATTCATGACTTTTTTATTCTCATTATAGTGATCATAGTCAATCGGATACATTAAGTACAGTTCTTGATTTCAATATGACTGCCCTGACCGCGAAATTGCGTCGACAATCGGAGCAAAGTCCTTCTGCTGCATACTTTAATGTGGAAATACTAAAATATCAGGTGCGGTCAAAGCCAGGTGCCTCCTCGTGTCCATTTCAATTGGTGAGCTATTGGAAATGTGAACCAACATATACCGCCCTCAAAATTGACTACAAGTACAATAATCATGCCATGGCAGTTAGCACTCCGTTACTCAATGTAACACTTTCTGTGCCGGTAAATGGCTCCGTTCGCAACGTACAGTCTAAGCCACATTCGGCGTGGTAAGCTTATTTTTTACATTTTGTAGTTTTAATAAACAAATACAAAAAAAATCTAATATAGGCTTGGCGAATCGAACCGTCTGGTTTGGAACTTTACGGATATCTCCCAAAACTCTCAGGGTGGTGGGGTAGGCACGCTTCGCGCTCGTCTAGAACTTAACGATGGCCCTTCCACACCTAACACCATGACCACACAATTCAATTGTGAAGGAACTACTTTGTCTGGAATTGAGTTTGAGCTAATAGGGAGTGGTTATCGGCAGTCGTTGGTGAAACGACGATTTGTCTCTGGTATTATTCAATACAAAAATAAATTAGGAGAACAAAATTAAATCAAATATCTTATTTTTCAGGAAAGTATATATGCGAAGGGGATGGAATTCGAAGTGGAGCAACTCCTACGCCACCATCAGTTGGTTCGTCTAGTCCGTATTCGGCGAAATCGAACTAACTAAACTATATTGATACCACCATTATAAGTAGATATTGCACACCAATCACTTATGTGGTGAAACGATGATAAACGAACAAAAGTGAAATGGAACTCAAGATTTTGAAAAAAATTATGTTATGATCATTATTGTTTTTTAATATTTCTTTCGAAAAAAATGGAACAAGTGTTATTCGTGAATGTTTCGAAATTATGTTGTGTATTTGATTTTTAATCTTGTTCCAAATCTTTATGTATGAAATTGTTTATCCCCGTCTATATATTGTTTAATAATAATTATTATTAATTTTTTCTTGTTTCATCATTATTTTTAGCCTACTGCAAAATACGTTTCACATACCTTTTCAAAACTATTACGTAGCATAAAAAACGAAAGCTAAGCCAACAAAAAAAAAGAAAAGAAAATGAATTCTATAGTTAAATTATTATATGTATAATCAAGCCTTACTTCTACCAAATAAAATATTGTATGTTAAATGTCTTTCTCATTTATATATCATAAAGTTGTTTTATAATGTATAGGGTTATAGAGTTTTACTAAGGTTCAAAAATCATCGAGACGCTGACGGCTCATAATAATTCTGTAACGCTGACGCAGTGAGTAAAAGAAAACTTAACGTTGTGTTCAACAATGCCACTCGGTACGTTTTTGGTCTAGGACAATATAGTCGTATTTCTTCTTATTCTAAAAGTTTATATGGTGTTTCATTTGAACATCTTTTAAAATTTAGAACTTTAGTAAACTTTTTTAAAATCATTCACACTCGAAAAGCTTCATACCTTTACAATGAAATCTAATTCTCTTCTAGATTTACTTGTCTTACTTCGGAGAGACAATTTTTCATTAACGGTGCTCGCCTATGGAACTCGCTACCACGTGAATTAAATCAGTCATATCAGTTCATAGCGCGTGAATTTGTCAGACCTCCAAAATAATTTGATTTAATTTTTTTTATGTTTCAAATCATTAAAATTGCATCTGCTATGTTCAAACAAATGCTTTGATTGTAAATGTTGGGTCGTACCTAACAACTTATGTTTTCTTTTGTTGCATAGGCTGAATTTACTTTCTTTCTCTTTTCATTTCTATTGTTTGCTTTTCTCCTTACACTATATATACTTAAATATATATGTACTATATGTACTTAAATTAATTTTAATTAAAAAATATATAATTATATAAACATAAATATAATAAAATATAAATATAAATATGTAGCCGTTCGGACTAGGCGGTAAACTGTAGGTCCCTTCCATTCTTGCAGATTAACAACACACACACTGGAATGGTTGAGAGTATAAGTCACTAGGCCTTGCCTCTTGAGGAGCTGTCGCGCCAATAAAAAAAAAAAATATGTTATAGTAAATAAATTGTTCATGAATTTCCTTTAATTTAGGCTTAGTTATCTAAAAGATGTATATCTGAATTATATCAATAAGTAAATAAATAGGAATCGTGTGGAGTTTAATGCTTCGAAAACTCAATGCTGTCTTCTGCCGTTAAAGCTAAACATACCCCAATGCCATTGTCCATGAAAGGCACTTGCATCGAAGACGACGACCTCCGTTGGAAAGACCATATATCTATTTGAGATCGCTAAAAATGCTGCTAAGTGCTTATGTTTTCTGTATCTGTGTAAGAAGTATTTTCCCCCTTCTGATCTGGCTACAATTAATAAGGCGTTTATTCGCCCTAAACTCGAGTATAACTCCCACCTCTGGGCAGGTGCTTGGCACACATCGCTTCACCTGCTTGATAGAATACAAAATCGAGCGTTAAGATTGATAGGAAATAGAACTGCTGCAGAAACAATTGCCCCTCTCGAACACCGACGCAATGTTTCTGTCTTTCCTTATTTTATAGTTTCTTTTATAAAAAAATGTTCACTCCAAATAGCCAGCTGCATTCCTCTTTTTTGTTAGAAAGGTTATGCTTAGAGGATGATTTTAGGCATATTTTTTTTTACAAAATTTACTTATTTCATACGGTAAAATTAAGTTAAAACAAACATTTTTCTTCCCTCTTAAATCCGAAAATGATTTCGCAACTTAATTTTTACTTGCGATTATAGGGACTATAAGGTTATATTAGGATTCGTGAATATTAAAAAAATTGAGATAACAATCAAACATGACATTACGATCATAGAGAAGTCTAAAAAAGTGATCGAGAAAAAATGTCTGTCTGTCTGCCTGTATGTATAACGAGCTGCAACCTAAACGCCTAAACCGATTATCTTCAAATTTGGTGTGTATGATTATTTTGGCATTCCCCGAGGGGAAATTGAAATTTTATTTTTCGGCCTTATGACCGTTTAGAAAAGCTTGTTGTGCTCGAAAACGGCTCCAACGATTATGATGAACATTTTTGAGAATTTTTTTGTTAGCATTGGCTATCATTTGACTAGAACCAAATTTCCGGGAAAAGTCTACTAACGGTACCTTTCATAAAACGGTTTTTTTAATTTTGGGCTTTCTCGGTAACGGCTCTTTGGATTTCTGTCAAATTTTATATTTGAGAAGATCTAGGCAGTTTAATTAATTCTGCATATCAAAATTTTTATAACTGTTTTTTTTCTAATTAGAAACTAATCAAATAAAAATATTTTAAATTTTATATTAATAAACTCTTTTTTTGGTGGTTGGGTGCTGTATGAATAGGGTAGGCACTGAAAGGCATCAAACTGGTGATGCACAGTCACTGCAACTATACCGTACACATCAATTGTGCTTATTTTACCTCCCCGCGGTAACCACCCGGTACTGGTCTGTCCATCCGGACATTCCTGCTAAACTTATAAGCGCGAGTGTTGAACACGGAAAAATAGCAACACTATAATGCTCTGCTTTAATGACTGTTCTGATCGATTCGCAGAAGTCTTGCACGAGCCCCTCAGAAAGAGAACGTACGGCGGATGAGCTCAACCAATTGGACCAACGGTGGCGTCAACAGTCAACGAAGCAGACGCCCTAATGAGCTACTTCGACGTATTTGGAGATAAGGTCATTGGGACAATTAAATGCAAGTCAGGGCTTTGAAATAGAGATGGTGGCGGATGAACCCTTAATGGGCCAACGGCAGCGCTCACATCCCCGAAGTGGGTTACTGACTCCGCGGTAGACTTAGGCAAGAAGTCTTGGGCTTTCGACACGTAAGTGAGCGACATTGTGACAATCCGAATCAAGGCTAAATTCGCCAAAATTAGCCTAATATGCGCTCATGCCCCACAGAGGACAAAGATGACGCCACCAAGGATGACTTCTATGAGCTCCTTGACAAAACATATGAGCAATGCCCTAAATACGACGTTAAGATCGTACTAGGCGATTTTAATGCCAAAATAGGTAAAGAGGAAATCTTTGGTAGGACTGTCGGAAAACATAGCCTACATGACACAACGTCTGAAAACGGACTTAGGCTAATTGACTTCGCAGCGGCACATAACGTCACCATTGCAAGAACACGGTTTCCTCATCTCGATATACACAAAGGGACTTGGCGACACCCAGATCAAAGAACCGTCAATCAGATTGATCACGTTGTGATCGATGCAAGACAAGCCTCCAGTATCTTGGATGTTCGCACCTTCCGAGCAGCTAACATCGACTCGGATCACTACCTTGTTGCAGCAAAGGCAAGAATGCGAATAACACGAACTCCACAACAACGAAATAACACTGTGAGGAAGTATGACGTCGGAAATCTGCAATCGCAAGAAACCTCTCTAGAAATCCAGTACCGCCAGCATCAAGTGCCGAAGACCAGTGGCAACACTGCCAACAAGTCATCAGAGATGCCGCAACTGATGTGCTAGATTTCACCAGACCACCACCACGAAACCTCTGCTTCGATGACGAATGCAGGCAGACCCATGCAGCCAAACAAGAGGCATATAATGCGGCGCTGCAAAGAAAGACGAGAGCTGCTCGCGAGCTCTACGAGCAGAAAAGACGGGAAGAACATCGGCTTCTCCAAAGGAAAAAGAGAGAGCATGAGAAGCGCGCGATCGAAGATATTGAGACATGCTACTCCAGGAACAACGTGCGGAGTACCTGTTTTACCAACAGGAAAAAAGAACATGCCAAGGAAAAAAAACCCGCACAGAAGCCTGTAGAGATAGGAATGGAAACCTCGTAGTAGAGTCACAGTCGGTGCTGAGTACATGGAAGGACAATTTCTGCAGACTGTTAAACGGCGATGAAGACCAAAATCCCGCTGTCAGGCAGAATGAACCATTCAACATGGATGATGACAGGCAAAACTTCCGTCCACCTGACCAAAATGAAGTAAGGATAGCAATATCTAAACTCAAAAACAACAAAGCTGCTGGACCCGACGGACTACCCGCCGAACTTTTTAAAGCAGCCGGAGATGACCTGGTGGAGTGCATACAACAACTCATCTCTACAGTTTGGTCAGAAGAAAGTATGCCTGATGAATGGAACCTCAGCATCGTTTGCCCAATCCACAAGAAAGGAGACCCTCTAAACTACGCCAACTATAGAGGAATTAGTCTCCTGAATATCGCCTACAAGATCCTCTCTGCCGTACTATGTGAACGCCTGAAACCTTTCGTCAGCAACCTGGTTGGCCCCTATCAGTGTGGTTTCAGACCAGGAAAGTCCACAATCGATCAAATGTTCACGCTACGGCAGATCCTGAAAACTGCCCAAGAATTCCAAATCGATACCCACCACCTCTTTATCGATTTTAAGGTCGCGTACGATAGCATTTATAGAGACGAGCTATACAGAGCCATGTCAGGTTTTGGCATCCCCACAAAACTCGTCAGACTGTGCAGGATGACGATGGAGAACTCTCGCTGCTCCGTCAAGGTTGGTAATGACCTCACAGAAGCTTTTGACGTCAAAAAAGGATTCCGACAAGGTGATGCGCTATCGTGCGATTTCTTCAACTTAATACTTGAGCAAATTATAAGAAACTCGCAAGTCAATTGTAGTGGGACAATTTTTTTCAAGTCTGTGCAATTGCTAGCATACGCTGACGACATAGACATCATTGGCAGAACTCGGCGAGCTGTCTCTGGAACGTTTGCTAACATTGAAGCTGAAGCGGCTAAGATGGGACTAGCAGTCAATGAGGCCAAAACGAAGTACCTGCTGTCCACAAAAAGGGGCACACAACTCCGGCAGATTGGACAAAACATCACAATAGACAGGTACAACTTTGAGGTAGTTAGGGACTTGTGTACCTCGGATCCGCTATAACATCTGACAACAACATCTCGTCAGAAATAAAGCGAAGAATTACACTTGCCAATTGCTGTTTCTATGGGCTAGGAAGGCAATTGAGTAGCAAAGCCCTCTCTCGAAAGACAAAGGAAACTCTGTATTAGACCCTAATCATCCCAGTCCTGCTCTATGGCGCCGAGGCATGGACTCTTTCTAAAGCGGATGAAGATATCCTTAGTCGTTTCGAGCGTAAGATTTTTCGGAGGATTTTTGGCCCTATCTGCGTTAACGGGCTTTGGAGGAGAAGGTTCAACCAAGAACTATACGAGCTGTACAGCGACATTGACCTGGTCAAAAAAATACGCATATCACGTTTAAGATGGCTAGGTCATGTAGAGCGAATCGACAACAATGCTCCGGCTCGCAGGATCTTCGATTCCATCCCAGAGGGTAGACGCAGTCAAGGAAGACCTCGCCTTAGGTGGCGCGCTCAAGTGGAGGACGACCTCAACCAACTTGGAGTGCAAAACTGAAGGCAGCTAGCCAAAGACCGAGCTGGCTGGAGAGGCATGTTGGTTGAGGCCCAGGTTCGTCCCGAACTGTAGCGCCACCTAAGTAAGTAAGTAAGTAAGAAACTGCAAACATAAATTTCAAAAAAAAAAATTCAAAAATCTAAAAATAAAAAACAGCATTTTATCAAAACCGGTCGGTCCTACAATTTTCGAAATACTTTTTTCATAAATTCTTTGTTATTTAAGACGTGTGATGGCGTACTCCATTTTTACTAAAACCTCTTAAGTATTGTGGTTTTAATACTTTTTATATGTTCAAACTGTGTTATTTTCAACGTAAATGATACACAGTCGTGCCCATTTTTTTAATGTGCACGGCACAAACTTGCTCTAATGTGTGTTTGGCTTGGGGCTTGAGATTTTGAATTTTTTTTTTCCTAAAAATTTGCAATATGGACGATCTCATTCCAAACATATATCCAGATGTCATGAATATTAAACAAAAAAATTAACAATGGCTGTGTCAGAGGAGAATTTTAGCAGCAAGGAATAGTAGGTACTGTTGATGTGATTAATGAAAACTTCTTAAATAAACTACCAGGCACAATTAAAACTTATATTAAACTCTATTGATAATGTTGGCGATTCAGAAGACGCTGTTCATTGAATCCACCAGGACTTCCCCCGCACTGTCTCAAAGTAAAACCGGCACCCCTATAATATTGCTACGCAATCTAAGTCCACCAAATTTATGTAACGGAACAAGACTACAAGTAATGTCGCTGCGAAATAATGTAATCGTTGCAATAGTATTGACTGGACCAGCAGTAGTTCTTATTCCCCGAATTTCTATGATTCCAATAGATTTACCATTTTCGTTTAAAAGGATCCAGTTCCTCGTCAAGATTTCTTTTGCTTTGACGATAAGTTTTTTTTTTTTTTTTTTTATAATTAACGCACGCACAAGGGACTATTTGTTTCCCTTTTAATGTAACACACTGCGCGGGCATTAGGAAGATAGGGAGGGGAGAGATAGGAGGTGTCGATTAACATTGGTTTTGAATGTTTGCAAATTGAAATGGCAAGGGAAAATCTCGCCGGGTAAACCATTCCAAAGTCGTGTTGTACGGCTAAAAAAAGAATCCCTATATTTCACGGTACGTCCGAAATTGGGCTCAAGGGTGAACTGATGGGCATTCCTAGCAAGATGAGTATTACGGGCGAAACTTTTAAGGGGAGGAATGCAGCTGGCTACCTCGAGTGAACATTTTTTATAAAAGAAACGATAAAATAAGGAAAGACATGAAACATTGCGTCGGTGTTCGAGAGGGGCAATTGTTTCAGCGGCAGTTCTATTTCCTATCAATCTTAACGCTCGATTTTGTATTCTATCAAGCAGGTGAAGCGATGTTTGCGAAGCACCTGCCCAGAGGTGGGAGTTATACTCGAGTTTAGGGCGTATAAACGCTTTATAAATTGTAGCCAGATCAGATGGGGAAGTGAGTGGTTCTTGCACTGTCAGATAGGTATTGGATTCTAGCTGAGAATGTTTTGCATTGTCAGATAGGTATTGAGTCCAGCTACCTGATCAATACACCAGAATTTTCTTGAAAAAATAACTGCGTCTCCAGGAGCGGGTTGAAAGGTCGTGTGCCAGAAAATAAATTTTTCACTCAAGCCTTCTGCGCCAATATCCCGTTATTTTGAGGTACTAGGTCAGTGGTTCTGTTACTGTCAGATAGGTTTTGAATACAGCTACCCGTAAACTAATAGCGAGTTTCATTCAAATTTCAAAGATTTGATCTGAAAATCGAGATTTGCTCTTTTCAATGAAAGTTGTTTCATCATTTAATCCTAGTATTGGTCATTCACTGCTGAGCATACACAGTATTTTATATCACACACAAAAATACCAGGCATGTACAGTTGACATATTCAAAATGCCATATTTGTATTTTCTCACTTCAAAAACACCTTTATTTGTTATTTTGTATATTTATTGGATATTTGTTAATTTTTTGGCTAAGCACGGGCTGGCACAAGTTCACAACAAACAACAAATAACAAAATATTTTCCATTTGACGTTTGACCGAAAGACTATTTACATGTATGTGTGTATTCAGATCAAATCTGCCAACCCATCAGAGATCAAATCTTTCGTGTTGAGATTTTATCTAGATTTGCTCTTTTTCTTGCAATGAAACTTTCGAAATTGAAAAAGATCAAATCTTTTGACAGAAAGAGCAAATCTTTTCTTGAATGAAACTCGCTATAAATATCCACACACCAGAAATAAGGTAAAAAAAAATAACTATTGCACCTCCAGAAGTGAAATGAGTGGAAGGTTCTTGATTCGCCCCGACTCTCTGCTCTTTAATTTCTAATAACTCCTCAGCCGTTGGTGCTATCGGCACCGGGGTCACTCCTTACGGTGCGCCTTGTGCGTAGCTTTCATATTCAAGGACACAGAATTCAATTCTACAAATTTCATATACTTTACTTTTATGATAAAGAGTTTATGTACAAAAATATTTGAGAAAAAATGAAGAATGCGGAAAATTGGTCCAACTTTGACCTAATATAGTTTGGTAGTGGGTATGGGTGTTTTAAAAAAAATATTATGGAATTGAATGCTCTAGAATTAATTCAGAGCATTTTTTGAAAATATTGATTAGTTTAGAACATACAATCGAAAAATAACAAAAATACCCATTTTGGGGTATGTTTAACCCCTCCTCCCTTTAGGGCGGCTCCACCGCACCGAGGGGAAAAACCTAGGTTTTTCGTATTGCGCCACAAACAAAGCCATAGGAAATTGTTTTATTTTCAAATATAATGTCATAGTTAATTGTATTAAATATTATCTGCTTCATTTTTTCTTCAGTTTTTTTCTACGACTTACCGTTTTCGTGGTATGCGGGGCAACCGTGGGAAGGTCTCTTTAAATCACCGCCACCACGCGCGGCACCAATATCAACGGGGATTTTTTATTGCTGGTAAAATATTCCTGCAAAAATTGGAACTACATGGATTTTTTTGTTTACTTATTATTTTCAGCTTAGTACTAAAGTTTTTTTTACATAATTTTTTTTGTAACATTTTTGCACCTTCGAAAAGGGTTTTTTATATCCTTAAAATGTTTAAATAACGTACGAGCATTAATGGGAATAAAGAAGGATCAAAGAGAAGATACCGAACCGATGCACTTAAGTTCTGCATATCAAAATGGGAGGAAAAACAGTGGTTAGCAAAGCGTTTCACATTCGTCGACTGCGACTACAAAAATAATCTCTGTACTATGGGCGTTCGATAGCATTTTTCCATGGGAGGAATGAAACAGGCTATTTCACTGGACCACTGTTTTTTTTCAAATAGTTTATTGACTCGATAGCTCTTTAAAGACCCAAGCCCTAGTGACTTATACTTTCAGCCATGAACGTTGTTCCATTTTAGTTTCAGTTATTTTGGGCAACACTAGCCCTCCTGAGTACACTAGCGGGGAAAAAAAATTAAACCTCAATTTTGACATTTTATCCAGTAATCCCAGACTTTGGCAGCAGGTTTTCCCACGTTGGCATTTTAAAATTTCCTTTTTTCTTCCCGTGTTATTTAGAATATCCCACAATTAATTGAAACAAAATCCCTTTTTTCCTTCTAGTGCTTTTAGCTTGTCTTAG
The DNA here is from genome assembly GCA_963971375.1 of Platycheirus rosarum. Classification (NCBI taxonomy): domain Eukaryota; kingdom Metazoa; phylum Arthropoda; class Insecta; order Diptera; family Syrphidae; genus Platycheirus; species Platycheirus rosarum. Next base: position 29,183,760 of record OZ020509.1, on the reverse strand, counting down.
GCACAAACCAAAAAAAGGAAGTTGTCCACGATCTAAAAAAACAAGAGGCAAAATACCAAAGCTGTCGCCTTTGTATATACACTGCATATACAATGCTGTCGCACACTTCTATGGATGGAATTCAAAAGTGTCAGTTATGTTTTACCGGTAAATGCGAATTTTTGAATTTTTAAAAACAGATGTCGCGAGCTTCTATGTCAACATTTTAAGTAGTTTTTTCTTTTCATTCTCAATTTTGACGACATTTTTTTGACAAATGTTGTATGAAGCTGACATTAGACTAGCAGTCCACATATAATACGTCCATGGAAGGGAATCGCCGAGTCCAGTTCCACGCAAGAGGCAGTACCCCGGAAAAGAAGGTGGTTATGAGAGGAATTTGAACCCAGGCTCATTCGCTTAGCGGTCCGACACACTAACTACTAGACCACGGGCGATACAATAATTAAAGAAACATTACACAACGGCGCGGTGCTTTCGAGAGATGTAATTGAGTCGGTAATTTCTTTATCACCTGCCAGTTGATAGTAAATACACGGAGATGAAAGTCTAGTTACATAAACTCACATCTCATTTGTTTTTTTTTTATATAATTAACGCGCGCCAAGGGACTATTTGTTTCCCTTTTAATGTAGAGCATACTGCGTGGGCATTAGAAAGATAGGTAGGGGAAGGGCAGGGGGTGTCGATTAACATTGGTTTTGAGTTTAGGGCGTATAAATGCTTTATAAATTGTTACCAGATTAGAAGGGGAAAAATACTTCTTACACCGATACAGAAAACCTAAGCACATATGTAGCAGCATTCTTAGCGATCTCAGATATATGGTCGTTCCAACGGAGGTCGTCGTTGACACACATACCGAGAACTGAGAGCTTTTCGGTTTCTTCGATGTAAGTACCATGGACAATGGCATTGGGGGTATGTTTAGCTCTAACGACAGACGTCGCCCTAATATTGGGTTGCCGTAAACGCCAAAACTCACTTTGGTTTGAGTTTGGTATGTAGTCTTATGTTTTCGAGGTAGCTCTTTCCAAATCTTGTATCTGTTTTGCTCTATCTCTATACATTGCAAAGATATACAGAATAGTTTTGACGTATATCCATCAAATTCATCAAACTCACGTATTGTTTTGATTCGCCAAATTTTGGCATATACGTCAAATTTTCCATAATATTTGCGCAAATTTTTGTTTAAGGATTGTTTTGACTTACGTCTTATTGCCCAACAACTTACGCCATGAAATTTTAATTGCTTGTTCATTATTGTTTTGACTTGTGTGCATACAAAATGCAAGATAATAACTATTTAATCGTATGCACGTACGTCATAAGAAAGAAAATATTATATTTTTGGTTTTGCCGTACGTGCAGGTCATAAGTGCATATGGTTTTACTGTGGCCATAAAAAAGTGTAAATAAAGTTTCCTTTGCCGTGTTTGAAAGCTCAGGTCAGTTAAATTTTGTAACTATGTCCTTTTCTAAGACTAAATATATTAAATACGAAAATCCACACTTATTTCAAATATCTTATAAATCAATTGCTAGAGACGTACATTATAAAACTATTTCCTTAATTAAAAAAACCTACCAAAACTACTTTAAGAACATCGAAGAACTAATACGATCAAAATCTTAAAACAATTTCTGCAGAAAAATTATATCAAAGGACAAAATTAATGATATAAAGAATTTGTATCCTTTTATTTCATCAGAGGATACAAAATATTTTGAAGCTCTTTTTAATCAACTGAAATAATAATTATGTATTCCATTTTACTTTGATCTTAGATATAATGAAAATGTTATTTCTTATGAATTATTATTTTGTTATTCTTGTTATGTACAAATAATCATAAAATGTTGTTGCATGGTTGTTGTACACAATAAATGTTGGTTGTTGTACACAATGAATCCAACAGATGTCGTTAATTTACAAAGATGTGTCCTCCGAATATCTAATAATTTTGTTGCCACATCACAATATATAAATATACATATATATATATATATATATATATATATATATATATATATATATATATATATATTATATTTACTCTGTGTCAGATGCCCTTATCAATTTATCGCAAACATTTTATGATGGTCATACGATGCCTGCAGTAGATAAAGAAGAGAAGAGGCAGTTAAACACAAAGGTATTGTGTCAGATAAGAGGGGGGATTTGAGACGCAAGTGTGAACTTTTTTCTTCCACAGCGGTAGTGAGTATTTTTGCTTACTTCCAGCGACGCGAATGGGTATTTTGTTGTCCACAACACACGCGAGTGGTATTTTTTTTTCTTTTTACAAACGCGAGTGCGTATTTTTTTCGAACACTCGCGACTAGAATGCGCAAATTAATTGTCGATTTTTAATTTCTCGTGTTTTTTGTGCGCGCACCTTTGACGAGATCGACACTGTTGACATGGTGAATCTACAGGAATGGAGTGGAACTACAATTAATCTCGAAAATTTGAACAGTCACATAAGAAGAACTTTTAAAAGAAAAAGTTGTCCTTTGTACTTATGTATGCAAATAATTTCAAATATATACGTACATAAGTAGACATAAACATTAAACATCCCAAATTATAAAAACTGATCACTCGTAGTTTGTCTGCTAAATTCAGTAAGATTTTTATTTCTGAGGGTAAATTCATACGATTTTCTGGTAAATGCAGTTATTCAGATAAATTAAAATCTCTTTTTTCTAGAATATGTTCAAAGTTTTGAATTAAATGTTTGTCGTTATTTTTATCCAATTTCTTATTGGTGGATAAGCAAGTCTTGCATAGACTCCTGGAAAATCAGGATCAGCACACCCGATACCCCAAGATACAACGCCAATCAGCACTCCATTTAGATTTAGTGGTCCACCGCTGTCTCCTTGGCAGGCATCAACGAGCCTCTCAGATGCACAAAACATTCTATATCAAAATATTTGGATTATTCAATTAATTAAAAAAAATTACATATAGAACTACATATGTAAATGTACATGAAAAACTTACGCATTTGTGACTACCCCATAATCTCGAAGCATTTGAGCACAATCGTTTTGTTCCATCGTGTAAACTTGCACATACTTAAGATCCTCTGGTAGTGTTTCATCCGCTGCACTAGTGTGTCCCCATCCAGAGACCACTGCTGCCACATCCAATGGAACAGGCTGTTTAGTTTCTGGTAAAACAATGGGTGTGATGAAATCACCACGTAAGGTTCTTTGCGTTCGCAAAAGTGCAACATCATAGTTCATTGTTTCCGCATCATACAGTGGATGAATAAGTATTTCTTGAATATTCATTACCATTCCTCCAGACGATCGCCTATGGGTACCAGCTCGAATGGAATACATCATCTTATTACCCTCAACACAGTGTGCTGCACTTATGGCCCATTGATAGCTTAGAACCGAAGCTCCACAGATATGTTTGTTGTTCCGACGCAAAGACAACTAAGCAAATTGTAATTAACTTTGAAATTTTCGATACAAGTTTGTGTCTACCTGATACGGAAATTCTCCTACAGTTGCAACTTTCCCATTAACAATCCTTACTAAAGACGAAATCCCAACAGAGTTTTCGGCTAGAAGAGGTAGTAGGAACAGAGCCCAATACATTCCAACCATTATGATTCTGCGAGAAAAGCAACTATCCAACTTGTAGTGAGCCCGCATCCACTTTTTGTCATTTCTATCTTATCTCAGAAAATAAATTATTTTAAAATTCAGAGGAGATGGAACTCCTGATTTCCAATGTACACAGCTTGTCAATTTTTGGCTATCTTATCAGATGTGCTGGTAGGTTATTTATACAATTTACCAGAGTGCCTTTTTGTGTTCTGATTTCTTCTTGCTTCCTGCAGAACTTGTGTATGTACACATAATTGACTTGAATTTTAAGTAGCAAAACATTGTAATGCATGAAGTTACATCAATCAACAAAACAAAAACTACTATTAATAAAAGGTCTACTGGAATTTTATTTTTTTTTTGCCAAAGTTTGTCTCGTTGTTTATCTTTATCCACTCGCCGTTTATGCAAACGGCAGCAAATACCGACTGGCGAATTTTTCCAAAGCAATCTCAAGCTGTGCTCGATGTTTATACAGCAGGACCGGCATGATAATCATATAAAGGGACAATTTAGTTGCCGATAGAGGAATTTGCTACCTAATTGCCTTCTTAGCCCGAAAAAGCACCAATTGACAAGTTTTTCTGGTGTTTGTCTTCTGAGTTTATAGCAGAGCCGCAAAAAAGTTAAAGCAGCCTATAGTGATGTTGGGTTTGGGTGTCTCTTATTGATGACTTTTTACTTATAAATAAAATCGGTTCGATTTTTATTGTGGGAAAAATATACAAAAAACCCACATTTATTTACCTTTGGTGTATAATATTCATCGATAACCTGAATAATTACTAATCCTTTAAATAATTTTGGCAATGAATGAATTTTATTATTAATTTTCAGATTTTGTTTGCTCCGATTCGGATGTGAAACTAGCAAATGGCAGCGTAATAAGATCAACACATTGTCGTTCACATTGGACGTTCAAAACCTGCGTAGAATTCAAAAATTCAATGTGCTTCCAAAATTCGGTGTTGTCTCCTGCCGTTAAATATTTTCTCAAATCCATTTATGCGAATATTTTTTTTAAATATAACCGTCATCTTAAATTCTTTTAATAGAACGGATTTGTTCCAAATTATAGTCAACTAATTCCAACCAGCGCTATCGTTTCCTTTTTTAAAGGTGGCCATTGTATATAAACTGCTATAATACTATCATGACGACCGGTGGACGGTGGCGTTCCAAGCGGCATGTGTGTTTTCTAACTCGGTAAGTTTTGAGAGATGAATAAAAATCATGGTTATTAGTGTTATGCTTTGTGCTTAGTTTCCTGCGCATGTGCAGGAAAAAAAAAGAAGGCGAACATAAAATAATTGGAAAAAGGGTTTGGCTTAGCTGCGGCGAATAATTTTTTGTTGGGATTTATACACCATCCAACATTTTCATTGTCTACATTTTTTTATATGGACGGAAACTGGTTCTTACATACGTACGTCATTGACCAGACTTTTGATTCGAATTCTTTAGGAATTTCAAGTTTTGTACGAGCACTGGTACTACTTACCTACATATGTAACATATTTGTCATTTTTATACATATACATATGTACATACATCATTGACTTTTGATTCGAATTCTTTAGGATTTTTAATTTTTGTTTATTATTAAGGTCATCAAAAAATTTAGGTACACATATGTATGTACATTCTTGAAGTTTAAACACAAACTTACTTTTTGCTGTATTTATACACACGTCCTTGCAGAAATGGATTTTTGTTTTGAATTTTGCTTTCCAATCAGATATGTACTTACATAAAATATCATATGTATGTACCTATCGAATGAACAATGCGTGGAATTGTATTCAAAAATTCTTTGTAAAGTGATTGTAGATAATTATAGTAACAAAGATATTTTGTTTGTTTGAGGTTTATATAATAGGTACTTGTTGTCCTACCCAGCTTAGCTCGCGGGAAAGAAATGTATAGTTTAACCAAAATATTTCTTTCCACTAATCTTCTATAGAATTGCTTAAAGTACCCCGGGTTTTTTTTACATTTGTAATACCTAATTGTTTAGTTTTTACTTACGATTATAGGTTGGACCTTAGTACAAGTTATGCATTCGTGCAGAAAAAAAATGAGATAACAATCAAATATAACATTACGATGATAGAGAAACATATTTGAAGTCACTAGCAAAATTCTGTCCGTCTACTAAACGTTTGGCAAATCGTCTTTAAATTTGGAATACCTAGGTAGGTATATTGTAGTATGTAGTGCCCCGTGGCTTAGTGGTTAGTGTGTGGGACTGCTAAGCGAAAGAACCTGGGTTCAAATCCAGCTCATAGCCACCTTTTTTTCTGGGGTACTGCCTTTTGCGAGGAACTGATAAAACCTCAAAGAGTAAAATTTGTCTCGAAAAAGTGCATCTCATGTAGCCGTTCGGACTCGGCGGTAAACTGTAGGTCCCTTCCATTCTTGCAGAGTAACAACACACACACAGGAATGGTTGAGAGTATAAGTCACTAGGCCTTGGCTCCTTAAGGAGCTGTCGCGTCAATAAATTAATTAATAGGTAGGTATAAGTTTATTTTGACATTCGACAGAGAATTTCTTTTATTTCCTTTTTAGCTGAAATATTAACGGTACCTGCCATATAACCGTTACGTATGTTACGATAAATAACTGCTACGATCAAGAGCTGTTACGATATAGAAAGCCGAGAAAGAGAAAGAACACAAAGTCCATTAGGCTAGGCATTAAGAAACGAACCGTCGAACTAGAAAGACGCATTTGTGTTTAACTAAGATATTATTAATAAAATTAATTAAAAGGTTTTAAAGTTTAAGGTTTTATTTATTGCTTTTATAGTTCAAAAGAGGGATTTCGAGCCTACTAAAGATAAGTAATTCTATTTGAAATTGATTTTGTAAAGTGAGTACATGAGTGTGTGTCTGTTAAATGTGGTGATATTCGGAGCATGTTGCATTGATCAGATTGACGTGTTTTCCTGTAGAAAGATTGATCTGAAATTATTTTGAGTTGTACAAAAGGTTTTGTAAGTTTGGCAACTAAACAAAATTGCGTTGAAAAAAAAATCATTTTGGTAGCATGCTAAATTGAATTACACGATGACGGACAGACGCAGACATTGTCCGTTATTTTGGGTAACGGGAAGTAAGTGATTGCGTTTTCAGTTTATGAAAAAGCAGTTTCTTATTGTGGAAATGAGAAGGTACTACATTCGAATAAGATGAAATGTAACGGCTGATGGTTTATTTTATGCTAAGTTGCTTATTGATATAAAATGGGTGCGAAAGAGATAGTATTAATACATGATTAGGTTGTGTTAGTTTTGTTGTACGTAACAAAATTAAATTTGCGTCTTCGATTTACGAAGAAGCATGATGTTCGTCTCTTTCTGTGGTATTTTGTATTTTGGTAGTATATAAAAAGAGTACCTCCTGTTGACAAATTTTATATATGTATGTCTTGGGTATACGAAGCTACAAATATTTATATGCAGTTGGAAAGCTGTTTGTTTTACGAGACAGAATTATGCGTTTAAAAATAATTTGAAAATGTTGAATGGTTTATGCTCCGAATGTGGCCACAGATTTAGTAAATTTAGGCGTGTTGCTCGTTTCGTGTAATTTGGAGAATATTTGAGCATTTGCTTGGTTCATTCAATCATTGCACTGTTTTTATGTTCGTCTAAATAGAAAAAACGAGTGAAGCGAGTAAATATTTGTTATTCTTCTCCCTTTGAATTCAAAAAGTACACAATTTAATGACGGTTAATTATTTTATTTTAGATCGATTATCATGGAAAATATGAGTATCAAGCAGTTCCAAGCTGAGCTAAAAATGAGAAATCTACCGATTAATGGGTCGAAGAGGATTTTGATAACAAGAATTACGGATTATGATCAAACGCAAGGTGAAAGAGAAAACCTTTCGTGTTCCAACGAAATGTTAAGTCACAGAACTAGCAGCTCGTGAATACGTTGAAGAGGACCGAAACGTCACAACAATCTCCGATTCCGGCACAATATCAGACGAAGAACATAGAGCTTGAGAATGGGCACTTATTAAGCGGGAGCGAGAACTTCTGGAAAAAGAGCGAATGGTTTTCTTTAAAGAACGCGAAACTTTGGAAAGATTAAGCCGTCTAAGGAATCCTGTTGCAGACCGACCTAAGATTAATTGCAGTGTCAGAGAGATTTCGGATTTGATGCCAGTTTTTTCACCTGGAAGTATATCTTCAGTTTAAGCCGAATGTTGGGTCAGCAGCGCAGAGAGCCTGACAAAAATATATGACTGGGGCGAGAGAGCTTTGCTGATGGCAGCAGCATCCAAAATGCAAGGTGCTGCTCGTTACTGGTGGGACATAGGGGAAGGAGTTTTTACATCATGGCTTGAGTTATCTAACGGACTAAAAGCGAATTTCCCTCAACAACTAAGTGAAATTGAAATTCATCAGCAACTTTCAAAGAAAACACGAAAGACAGCAGAAACAATAGAAAGCTATTGTTTTGAAATGAACATGTTAGGCAAAAAGATACAACTATCGGACAAGACAATAATACAATATATTCTCACCGGACTTAATGACCCTATGAAGAGCTCAACTTTAGCAGCTGGGTCTTTTAGTGGAATATCAGAATTGATCGAAAAAATCAAATGGTTTGAAAACATACGATGTAATCTGCGACAAGGCACAGCAAATAACAGCCTGGTAACATGGAATCTCGAACCGCAAACAAAGGCTTATGTTTCAATTGCCATCAGATGGGACATTTTGCACGCCAGTGTAATCAATCAAGAAAGAGACCTTGGACTTCTTATCATGACAATAAAAATCATGTTGCGAGTGACGAAAAACCATCTGCAGCAAAATCAAAAATCAATATCGTCTATAACGACTGTTACCACAAAAACGTCTCAATCGATGGTAAAAAGTACATTGCATTACTTGATTCAGGTAGCGAGCGTTCGATAATTACTGAATCTGTCGCAAGGGAAATTGAAGCTTGTATTAAAAAATGCAACTTAACGTTACAAGGTTTTGCCGGTGGTAATTGCCGAACAAAGGGAAGCATCAACTGCAAGGTGCAAAGAGATGAGGCTGTCTTTGGTGGTATATGATGATGCCGTATCAGAGTCTATTCTGATCGGTAAAGATGTCTTAAGTAATCCAGCTTGTGGCCTCCATAAGGAAGGAGATGTGCTAACTGTAGGGTTTCCAGAGCATCTCTTTTAAAGAGAACATGTTCTCTTTTTCAATTCAGATCTATTTTACACTCTCTTTTTTTATAAAATTCTTTTTTTGTCGTCTTTTTTTTACATGTCCTCTTTTTAGTCTCTTTTTCTACAAAATTTGTTCCCTTCCTTGCTTCAATTTTGAAATTTCAACATCAAAATAAATGTTCATATAAAACAACATTAACACGTTTAAAAAGAGTTTCAAGAGTCGAAAGTTAAGCCCTTATTTTGAAAATAAAAGGGTGTTTGTTTTTTAGAAGTATAGGTAGATTAACTTCCGATTTGGATAACTGTCAAACTAGCTGTCATACTAATCACCATGCAACGCTTACAAATCGTGGAAATTTATTTCCGCAATTCACGCTTTGTTGGCCAAACTTATAGAGCCCTTCGTCAAGTTTACGGTGTGCATTATCGTTCATATGAGAGTGAGTAAGTTAAAAAAAAGCGGTGGAGGGGGGGGGGGGGTATTATCATTTAAATTTTTGAAAATGTTCTCTTTTTTTCTATTTTCATTATGGACACCCTAGCTAACTGTCATGCGAAGAGAGCAACTACCTGGCAATCATGAGATAAATATGATTTCGTATAGTAAAACCCCGAGGCTTATAACAATAGATGACGTACAATTCAAAAAAGAAATTGACTCTACGGCCATGGTTGGTCTTTTAAATAAATATAGAAAATGTATAGCTCTAACCAAACAAGAGTTAGGGCGTACAGATTTAACTGCAATGGAAATCAATTTGTACAAACAAGAACCGGTAGTTCATCAACCCTATAAAGTCCCGTATGCAAAGCGACAACTGCTAACATCCTTGGTCTCTGAACTTCTTGAGTGTGGTCTAATAACAGAATCCCAGTCAGATTTCGCGTCTCCAGTAATTCTTGTAAAGGAAAAAGTGGTGAAGAAAGGATGTGTGTCGATTATCGTAGATTAAACTCCATAACGAAAAGAGTAAAATTCCCAGACATTATACTGCATTTATAACCGCTGATGGGCTATATGAGTTCGTCGTCGTAGCATTTGGGTTAGTAAATGCCCCACCAATATTTCAGAAACTAATGAATACTATCGTCTATAAGATGCGTCCCCACGCAATAGTCTGTTATATGGATGACATTGTTATTCCAGCTAAAACAATTCAAGATGAGATGAATTAATTAGAAAAGTTTTTAAATTTTAAATTAAAAATTAAAAAAAAAATTTAATTAAAAAATTAAATTAGCTTCAAGTAGCTAACTTGACGATCAACTTGAAAAAATGCGAGTTTTTTTAAAACCGAAATAATACCTTGGGCATGAAGTGCAGGTTGGAACGGTACAGGCAGAGCAAAAACTTTAGCAGTAGAACATTTTGAAAAGCCTACAAGCGAGCATGGTGTCCGGCAGTTTATTGGTGTGACAAGTTACTTCAGAAAATTTATTGAAAATTACTCTATCACTGACAAATCTAACAAGGAAAGACTGTAAGTTTCAATGGACAGCTAAAGAAGAAGATGCTTTCCAAAACCTGAATATGTGTCTCGTAAACAAACCTGTGCTCGCACTATTTAATCCTTTAGCTGAGCACGAATTACATACAGACGCTAGTTGTCAGGGACTTGCGGGGATGCTTTTGCAGAGAGATGAGAAGCCGTTGCGACCTGTTGCCTATTTCAGCAGAAAAACCACAAAAGATGAAATGATATACCACAGTTACGAATTGGAGGCCTTATCTGTTGTAGAATCCACACATAGATTTCGTCGATTTCTGTTGGGCAAACTATTTCTGATTCTCACAGACTGCGAAGCTCTCAAGACCGAACAAGTCCAACATCGTCCAGGTAAGGCAATGGCGCGTGTAGACGCACTCTCTCGCCAACCATACGAATCAGCCAAAGAACCGGAAGTAGTCAATATGGATGTAATGCGGATAAGTATAAGTGAAGACGATAGGCTATATACTCTTCAACTGCAAGATGCTACAGTCGCCGAAATAATCGAGACACTCAAAAAACCACCTCTTAATGTAAACGACATACAGATACACCATGACTACAAGCTGCAAGATGGGCGATTGTATAGGTTAGTGGATAATGAAACCCGTCTCTATATTCCAAGGGGCGTAAGATAGCGGGTCATATAGGGAAGCCATAATCAAATGGGCTATTTTTCCGAAAATAAGACAGTGAAGCATTTGAGAGGAAGATACTGGTTTCCGAGAATGACCCAATTCGTTAAAAAGTTCTTGATCAACTGCGTTGAATGTTGTTACAATAAGGGTGGAGCACAGTCCCGGGGAGAACTACATTGTATAGAAAAAAAGTATACCCTTCGACACTGTACATATAGACCATATGGGACCCTTCATAAAGTCTACTAAGGGACACAACTACCTCGTAGTTTTAGTAGACGCCTTTACGAAATATCTGTTAATGAAACCATTGCCTAACACTCAAGCTAGATCTGTGCTCAACTTTTTAGAGGATATATCTTTCACGTATGGCAGTCCACGGCGTATCATATCCGACAGAGGCATGGCGTTCACGTCAAAGCTCTTCAAAGACTACATAACCAACCACGGTATTCAACACCAATGGTTAAGTTGAGCGCTAAAACAGAACCATTTTACAGGCACTCCTAGCCTCGGTAGAAGACGAAGATCGATGGGATCAAAGAGTCAAAATTATACAATTGGGTGTTAACAACACTTACAACGAAGCAATAAAAACAACGTCTCAGAAGATACTTATGGGGTATATACCAAGAAACCTTTGGGCTGATGTATTAAGTCTGGGAGTAGACTTAAACCAAAAACCCCGAAATCTTGAAGAAATTCTGTCAGGGAGCTGACGCCATAGCTAATTTGCAGGCCAAGCAAAAGGAACGATTCGATTCTCAACACAAGGAAGCCAAAAAGTATAGTGTTGGTAATCTTGTGATGCTGTTAAACGACGGAGTTGTATCTACAGGAACCTCGAAAAAACTCGAACCAAAATATAAAGGGCCCTATATAGTAACCACAGTATTGCCTCATGACCGTTACCGAATAGCAGATGTCCCATTTGCACAGAGGGTGCAAAAGCCATATTCAGCAGTATGTGCGGCTGACAGGATGAAGAGCTGGATACAATTGGAAGCAGATCTCGACGAGGACGGCGACGAAGTCAGGATGGACGAAACTGTTACGATAAAGAAAGCCGAGAAAGAACACAAAGTCCATTAGGCTAGGCATTAAGAAACGAACCGTCGAACTAAAAAGACGCATTTGTGTATAACTAATATATTATCAATAAAATTAATTACAAAGTTTTAAAGTTGAAGGTTTTATTTATTGCTTTTATACGTAAAAGCTAATTTTTTCTCAAAAACGACTCCAGGAATTTTCTATGCAAATAATTAATGTGCATTAAATTTTGGTGACAGTGGGCTAAAACCGGTACCTCCCATAGGAGCTGTTTTTTGTCATCGACTTTTCTGACAACTGGTTAGGTAACCGATTACAGCCAAAATTAATATTCAGGAAAATGTAAGTAGCCTTAGTAATCTTACACTAAAATATTTTCGAAAACTTTTTTGTGTTTTTTATTATTTAAAAAAAAATATTTTTAAAAATCAATATTTTAAAAACGGGTAGGTAGGTGAATTTTTACTTGCGATTAAAGGTACTATAATGCAAGTTTAGGATTAATGAAAATAAAAAATTGGAGATAACCATTAAACATGACATTACGAGGCAAGAGTACGATAACTTTGGCGCCGCAATTTAATAACGGATTCGTGTAGAGATAAAAAACAAACATTTTTCCCAGGAGGGGGTCTATCTCCTCTCGTTTAGGCAGGTGGGGCAATCTCCTAAAAAAACACTTGCATTGGAGAAAAATATATTTAAAAATAACGGCAACACTTAAAATAATGTGCTATACCTTTTTTAAAGCCAAAAGTCTGTTTTATCATATTATTTTTTAAACCTTTAAATATCTATTGAATAAATTGCACGACTGGATCGCACGTCACATCGTCGAATAAAATAAAATTCACGACTGGGTCGCACGAACTTTTTCTTATCCAAGATAATTGCTCTGTGGCTGCATTATGTATGTACTGTACATATATTTTAAAATAAACGACCAAACCAAATATTTATAAAATAACCACTGTGAAGCCAGTGGGTATACACAATATTAAAACTTAACACAGTGGTTGTTTGTATGCAGGTGTACAGTTTTGTTTTCTTGATTAAAATGTTTGCATTCAGTAGGTAATCGAGTATTTTTTTTTATTTGTTCGTTGTTTTTGCGTGTTTATGTGTTTATCATAGGCGTCCTTATTATTTTTCTGTATGTATAAATTTTTTTAAAAATATTAAAAATTAAAAAAAAATGTTTTTGAAAATTTTAATAAGCAATATTATTTAAATCATAAAACACTACATATTTTGAAAATTTTATCAAAATCCGTCAACTACTTAAGGAGAAAGTCTGATTTTAAAAAACCGGTCATACGGGAGGTACCGTTATAAAACTTTTTCTTAAAAATCCATTAAAACCCAACCGTTTAGGCTGTAGGAATCGATACGGAGAGACAGACGAACAGACTGACCCACTTTTTTCGACTTCCCTATTATCGTAATGGCATATTTGATTATTAGATTTTTTTTCTTTTTTTACGAATGCATGACTATAACTATAAATCGCAAGTTTAAAACTTAGGTATTTCAAACTCAGAATTTCAGAAAAAAAAAATAAAATATGTAATATATATGTACATATATATATAAATAATTACGAAAGAAAACTTTGGGAAAACCTTCCGAAAAAGTCTGATTTTTTATGAATTTTTGTGAGTAATTCTTCCAATAATTATGAAAAAACTTTTTAACAAATTTAGGTGAACAAATCAAAAAATTTTAAAGAAATGCAGGATGACATCTGCAGGGCTCGCTAGTAATATAAATGTTTAACAAAAACACTCCTACACAAGTAGCCATACAAATGAATTAATGAACGCAAATCATAGTCTCCACTTTTCCTTATATTTCCATATTGTATAAGTATGAACTGTCTACTTACTACTTACTATACAAATCTACAATAAATTTACAAACTATTTTTTCAAATGAATTTCTACCCATAGTTTGCACTTAATTTGTACTTATCTACACGTTGACTTTTAAGTATTGACTCACATAAGAGCAAAGGAGATAGCAACAACGAAAGTTAAAAATAAAAAAACATTTTACCCTGTGAGTTGTTGACTTTTGCCTTTTTTCTTTTCTCTTCTTCTCTTCTTTTTATCATTGTGTTGCTTTATTATGTTTACGGTGCTTGTAGAGTTGTTTTAGCTGTGTGAACGATTTCTCTCATATTTGTTTATTCTTTTTCTTAGATTTTTCCTTGGAAAAAATATTTGTTGAACAGAGACTACAATAAAAATATATTGTAACAACAACAACTATTGCTAGTTGTTTATTGTTGTTTTTTTTTTTGGAGTTTTGTTGAATTGAACAGAGAATACGACATAACTGAGAAATTCGAGCATAAAAGATTATTATTTTATGATTATTAATTGCCTAATGTCAAAAATAAAAAAATACCCCCTTTTCAAGCAGAAAAAAAGAGACTCATGGAAAGAAAATAACAAAGAGAACTTTTAAAAAAGGCATAACTGGCCAGTCAACGTGTTGAAGCACACAAAGCAATGATTAATAATTTTTCACCACAACATGGCTTTAAAAAAGGCGATTAAATGTGACCACCGGTAACGCTAGCTTCCATTCGACCATTCAATAAAATAATGATTGACATCCCCACTTATCTCTTTTCATTACTAGCGTAAAGACAGAGATAACACCTTTACCAAGGCCCGCAGCTGTTTTTCTTCCTACTGAAAGAGACAACATTCTTATCTACACCCAGTGCAGACTGCAGAGTACACACGCGAAGCGAACTCAATAAAAAGTTCACCACAAGCAGAACTCCTACTCAAAACAAAAAAAAAATTAATTAAATAATTATTTTAACAAAAAAAAAAGAAAATAAGGTGAGGTTAATAGTTCAGATTTACAAATCTCAAATATTCTTTCAACATACTTCTAAAACTCGTCCTCCAAAAAAAGCAGTCACTTCGCAGTGATTTAGAAAAAAAGTTCTATCAGATAAAATAATTTCTTTTTTATTTATTTTGTTGCTCAGAGCTAAAGCCGTGGAAAATTCTCATTTTCGTTGGGAGGAAAGTAATTAAAAAATATATAAAATGCCACCAAAAGAAAGAAACATCGCAATCATGGGATATCGATCAGTTGGTAATGAAAATCTAAAAACTTAAATTTTTTAACTTCGGAGTTCTTATTCAATTTTTTTTTATTTTTTTGTTTTATTTCCTCGGGCTCGTCTGGTGTAATCATTTCTACGCCACAACAACGACCAACACAACCTGCACTGGATAATGGTGATTTGTAGGTAAATCGTCGCTGAGTATTCAATTTGTTGAAGGACAATTCGTTGACTCCTATGACCCCACAATCGAGAATAGTAAGTAATTTGGTTTAATTGTTTTTTTTTCGTTTCTATACACATTTGTAGGCACCTAGGTTTTGTTTTATAAAAAAAAAAAAGAAAAATAATTGGGTCACATCTAAGTACCGTCTTTCACAAAATTCGTGACGCTAGAAACATGTCTAATAAAACAGGCCAAGCTTTTTGGTAGT
Organism: Platycheirus rosarum; assembly: GCA_963971375.1. NCBI lineage: Eukaryota > Metazoa > Arthropoda > Insecta > Diptera > Syrphidae > Platycheirus > Platycheirus rosarum. Next base: position 29,168,231 of record OZ020509.1, on the reverse strand, counting down.
TTAAACAGGCGGGCGGTGACGAAGAGAAATTGGTCTTCTGAATGAAAACCTATCACGCAGTTTAATCATACCTACTGCGCAAAATAGTTTGTCCAAAATACCAAATCGACGGCACAGCGCACACCACACATAATGTGTGCTAAGATTATGTCGACAAAAAGAAATACTAAACAAATGATCTGAACCTACAACTGGTTTAATACTTTGTTGAGTTATGTTTACTATGCAAAGAAGCATGAATCTATTTTATTTTTTAATTTATTTGAAAGGAACAAGGAAATTAACAAGTTAACATTTATTAAGAAATAGGTATTGATATTCAATCTTAAACAAACTTCTAGGCAAAGTGAAACTGTTAAACGACGAACCTTCCACAATCGCCGCAGGCATAGGTCACAGCTTGAGGACATTTTTAGTCAACTAAGATTGATTAACATTTTGACTAGTTTTCTTGAAGAACAGTGAGGTTTGGCGAGTGGCTGGTACCCTCCAGTCAACAAAAAAAATCACAATTCGACAACACGCCTCGCGGGTGCTTAAACCCAAACAGAATCAAAACAGAAGGTTCGTACGCATCCGAGACTTAGTACATACGCACTCTAATCTCTTAACCTCTTTGAAGAGAATAGTCTCAAGGAGAATTGTTGGCCCCGTGTACGAAGGATGACGATTCCGGAGAAGATACAATCATGAATGTATGAATGAAGTCAAATTCGAAACAGATTTGGAAAAAAATAAAGCTCGGTAAAGCACGTTGGCTGGGCACATAGTCCGTATAAGCGAAGAGGAACCAAACCCAGGTAGAAGAAGCTTTCGATCCCCCGAAATTCATCCTTCATGTGTATAAATTAGTGCCATTATTCTTTTCCAAGCACCGTCTTGCTATCTACGTTAGGAATGATGTTGCGTAGCATTCCAACCACAATATTATATAACAAACCAATTGTTTACTTTTTAGATAAGGCAATTTTGATCGCCGTCCATTTCGCTGCCAGCCTAACGCTCCCTCGTAGCAACGTTTCCCCCACTGTACTTGAGAATGTAAATTTTTCTATGGGACACTTTTTCCGCACTCGTACAGTAGCAAAAGTTCTCAAAGATCTCGATATAAACAAATCCGCTGGCAAAGCCACTGCGTAAGCTTTTCCATCGCTCCAACTCTTCTGGAATCTTTCCTAGAAGATGGAAAACACCATTTTTACAGCCTGTCTCTAAGAAAGGTGACCCATCCTCCCACTACTCCTACCGACCCATAGCACTAACATCCCTTCTTTCTAAGGTGCGCGGGCATTAGGAAGATAGGGAGGGGAGAGATAAGAGGTGTCGATTAACTTTGGTTTTGAATGCTTCCAAATTGAAATGGCAAGGGAAAATCTCGCCGGGTAAACCATTCCAAAGTCGTGTTGTACGGCTAAAAAAGAATCTCTTTATTTCACGGTACGTCCGAAATTGGGCTCAAGGGTGAACTGATGGGCATTCCTAGCAAGACGAAGACGTTGCTCTTGATATCTCCAAGGCATTTGATAGAGTTTGCCATGAAGCTCTCTTATCGAAAATGCGTGCTTTTGGGATCGATAATACTCTTGTTCGTTGGATTAGAAGCCATCTTCTGGACCGTTCAATACAAGTTGTATTGGACGGATTCAAGTCTGATTCCCACAAAATAAATGCTGGTGTGCCCAGCTCTGTTCTGTCTCCGACTCTTCCTCATTTTTATAAATGATCTTCTGTAGACAAATTGCAACGGTACCGTATGTCAAGCTCATTATACTTTGATTTATACGCATTGTCAGAAGGGGTAATAGGAATCGTGTGGAGTTTAATGCTTCGAAAACTCAATGCTGTCTTCTGTCTGTCGTTAAAGCTTAACATACCCCCAATGCTATTATCCATGAATGGCACTTACATCGAAGAAACCGAATTGTTCTCAGTACTCGGTATGTATTTCAACGACGACCTGCGTTGGAACGACCATATTTATTAGTATTATTACTTAATACTTGTTATATTTTTTCTTTAGAAAAAAAGACAAACTAGATTCATTACGACTGGTTGGTTGAATTAATGATCTCAAAGCCTGACGTTACCGGGAGGGCGGAACTTCACCAGCAGGCCTACGGAGGATACAATTAAGAATGTTCTTTTTTTCTTTATATCATTTTTTTTTTTTGTTGAAATTTGCTTCAAAAAACACTGCTGTGCTGGCCATGTTGAATTGCTTATATTTTTTTTGGATTTTTTTTTTTTTAGAAATATAAATGTCAAATTCGTCGATTCGCTTCAATATTTCTTCAGCAATTCGGTTACCAAGAAGCAAATAAATCCTCCGATCGGAACTTTTCTCCGATAAATAAGTACCTTATCCAGGTATCCACCGAAATGGAAAATTCTCCGATTTACTACGAATCGGAAGATTTATGCTTCGAAGTATTCTTCCGAACAGCGGTTCGGAATATTGTTCCGACATTTTGCAACGTACCCAGGCGTTCTACGTTACAGTGCGATCAAGTACGTTTTTGAGTTAAATTTTTGGCAGCTTCAAGTTTTTTCTCCGATAGCCCCCGACAGAAATTAGTAGCGGAATTTTCGAATAATTTGCAGAGCCTATTAAAAAATTAGTTTTATTTTTGTTTACCTACATACACTGCGCGTCATCAGGCTAGCACACCCCCACCCCGCTTTAATGATTTCAGCCAAACTAAATGAACTAACTTTTTTAAAATTGTTGTTGGTTACGGCCAATTTAATTCATAGTAAAATAAAGCAAAAACTACTATTTTTCCATTTTGTAATGTTTTTTCATAATTTATTTTAGAAAATATCACAATACAAAAAATTCAAATTGGGTCATCAGGTTAGCACATATCATTTCATTTCATGTTTGTTAAGCTTTTAAGTCATTAACTTATTTCTTTGCTCATATATTAGGTTATTTAAACATTTTCAATAAGTTTAATAATGTGTTGATCCTCCCTTATTGAGAATGACCTCATAAATCGATTGGGAAGCAACTCGTAAAATTTTCCAATATAGTCCAAGGAAATGACTGACCAAGCGCACTCGATCCCTTCATATCTGATGTCAAAAACTGTAACTCGCACGTACCGTACTAGGGGATTGCTCCCCACACCATCACACCCCCCACCCGACTATTAAGACGATCCAACTGATGTTCCTCTTTGCGAAGATCATGGAAGTAGTTGTATCCATCTGGACTATCCAAATTAAATTTCTTAAATTTCTATACCTTAATTAAAAAAAAAGAAAAAAATCCATGTAGTTCTCAAAAACTGTTCTTTGTTTTCAAACAGGAAATTTTATCAGCTTAATTTTTCCTTCAGTTTTTTTTCTACGAGATATGCGGGCGCAACCGTTGGAAGGTCCCTTTAAATCACATGGATTTATTTCTTTTCTTTTTATCATTTTGCCTAGACTAGATGGGTACTCTTCCTCGTTTTCTTTCAATAATGAAAGATCAATAATTGATCCGGGTCTCGTTCAACATATTCTTCCATACATCCCTTTTTCGGGCGTCCTGTTGTATACGCCATCCTTCTAACATAAGCAATTTCAAACCATTAGAGCCTATAGTTAAGCCTTAACAACGTCACTGTAGAAAACATAAACAAAATAAATATTTGAATATGGTGTTTTATTACTTGTTGTTTTACTACCTTGGAATTGGATTTCTTGATTTGATCATTGTATATAAACGTCTATAGTACTATCATGGTGACATGTGGACCGTGGCGCTCCAAGCGGCTCTAGGTAAAGGTAACTCGGTAAATTGAAAGAGGCGAACGCGGCGAACAAAGAGAATTCTAAGAGAAACTTTGTGAACATGTACTTTTTATATACAATGATGCGAGTATAGTTTTTTTTTGCACAACTGGATTGCTTCACACAAGCAGGGTGACGAGATGGCTAGTTTTAAAAAAAGGAATGACAAAAAAAGAAAAAAAACGACTTTTGTAAATGAATGGTGTCTGGGGGGTGGGTATATGTTTAAGCTGGTTGATAAGTTTATTTTGAGTTTTATATTTTTTTCATTTAAAACTTTGGAAGGTAGGTAGATATTTAGGTATGTACCTACATCCATACCTACATAATGTGTGTATTACGTAGGTATACTTGTTATATTATCTTTGTTCAGCTAAATTCAGGTCGATCGGTCGGTCGTCGGTGTGGTAGATGATGTGAGCGAGGGCGAGGGAGATACTAACAAGGAAAACTTAATAAGCACATGTGTATGTGTATTGTGTATATCCTGTTATCGGTGACGGCATTGTAAATGAACTTCTATAGTACTATCATAGTGACATGTGGACCGTGGCGCTCCAAGCGGCTCAAGGTAAAGTTAACTCGGTAAATTGAAAGAGGCGAACGCGGCGAAAGGGACCTGCGGCTTGCTTTACCTCCACGTGGTGGTCCCCGGGCAATGATTTGTGTATATTTTTGTACACAAATTAGCAAAAATTGCAAGAACTTCCTAAGGGTTGGCGAGGGGCTAGTAACCTCTCCCGTAAAAAATATTACTCAGAACCCGACAACAAGCCTCGGAAATATACTGATTTCTCAACGACGAACCAAGCAACGACAACGGCTAAACGATTTAAGAATTTTCTCATGGAACGTCAGAACGCTCTATAGAGCTAGAGCTGCACAACAGCTGGCTAATATCCTGGCCATGTATAAAGCTGTCATAACAGCACTTCAGGAAGTGAGATGGCCAGGGAATGGTGTTTTGCAGAAAAAAGTTTACGACATATATTTTAGCGGTCACTCAAAACACCATGTTTTAGGGGTAGGCTTCCTAGTCAGCCAAAAAATGAAGCCTACCGTCATCGGGTTTAACGCAATAAATGAAAGGCTATGCACCCTTCGCGTGCGAGGCAAATTCAATAACATCAGCCTCATAAACGTTCACGCACCTACTGAGGAGTCCGAAGAAGAAGAAAAAGATTCCTACTACGAACTTGTAGAGAGGACCCTCAATGCCTGCCCAAGGTATGACGTTAAAATCATCCTTTGTGACTTCAACGCAAAAATAGGTAGAGAGCCAGTATTTAGGCAGTACATAGGATCCCATAGTTTGCATGAGAACACTAATGACAACGGACTACGAGTCATAGAAATGGCAGCATCAACAAAATTGGTCGTTGCGAGTACCAGCCTCCCGCGTAAGGATATCCACAAAGTCACTTGGGTATCGGCTGATGGAGTCACTCGTAACCAAATTGACCACGTGTTGATAGATCGCCGCTACTACTCGAGCCTGAGGACGATACGAACGTATCGAGGTGCCAACATCGACTCGGACCACTATCTCGTTGGTATGGTGTTCCGAGGGCGGATTGCTATGCGAAGAAGTATTGCATCCGCTGGTCAGGCTCGAATCAACACGGCTGCCCCACGCGATGAATGCAAAAGCAACCAATACAGTCGCGCACTAAGGCTCGCCCTCGGAGAGCTCGATGAGGGAAGAGTAAGTCCTGGGGACAGAATGCCGGGCATAGAGGAAAAATGGTCACGCCTTAAGAACAAAGTCATTAGTACTGCTGATACCATCTTAGGCAGTAGTCGCAGAGATCGGAGCGACTGGTTTGATGATGAATGCAAACTAGCGTCTGAACGTAAGAATGCTGCATACCGAGCAATGCAACAGTCTCATAGAACGCGGGCACGCGAAGATGAATATAAAGAGCTCAGAAGAATAGAAAAAAGACTTCACAGACGAAAAAAGGCAGCCTGGGAAAAAAACATTGTCTGTGAAATGGAAAGAAATAGAGAGCGAGGTCCGCACCTGGCGCGGAAGTTCTACCAATCCGTCAGAAACATGTCGCAATACACACCACGCTGTACATATTTTAAAGACGGAGGGGGTAATCTGATCACCGATCCTGAAGGCATTCTGGAGCGATGGGAAGTGTACTTTAATGAACTGCTGAACGGTCAGCTCACGGAAGAAATGGAGACTCCAACATTTCAAGAAGAAGATCTCATGCTGCAGCCACCAAGAATTGAGGAGATAAAACAGGCGATTAATCGGCTGAAAAATAATAAGGCCTCAGGAGCCGATGGTATACCTGCCGAGCTGATCAAACATGGAGGGCCAACACTAAATCAAGCAATTCATGAAATCATAGTACACGTATGGGAACACGAAGAGATGCCAGAAGACTGGCGAAAAGGCATCATATGTTCGATACATAAGAAGGGAGATATCACAAAATGCAGCAACTATAGGGGTATAACATTGTTGAGTACATCCTATAAGATATTCTCCTCTATCCTGCAAGAACGGATAGCCCCATACGCTAATACTATAATCGGCAAATATCAATGTGGTTTTATACCAGGCAAATCAACAATTGATCAGATCTTTACCCTTAGGCAGGTGATGGAAAAAAGTCTGGAATTTAATATCCCAACATACCATCTTTTTATAGACTTTAAAGGCACCTACGATAACATAGCCAGGGTAGAACTTTATAAGGCCATGAGAGAATTCGGCATCCCAAATAAATTGACACGACTATGTACGCTGACCATGACCAACATCACAATCCAAGTAAAAGTAGCCGGTTTGCTATCCAGACCAATCAACATCTTTAATGGACTCCGACAAGGGGATGGTCTGGCTTGCATCCTCTTCAACCTGGCGTTGGAGAAAGCAATCCGTGACTCTGGCACGTCAACAAGAGGGACTATAGTCACCAAGTCCAGCCAGATACTAGCTTACGCAGACGACATCGACATCATCGGCAGAAGCCAACAAGCTGTACAAGACTCCAAAAGCGGCAAAATACCTTCGGCTGCACATAAATGAAGGGAAGACTAAGTACATGGCGGCAACGTCTGGACCAGGACCAGGACGCCCGAAACCTTGGGGTGCATGGAAGAATTTATTGCTTTACACAAGCAGGGTGACGAGATGGCTAGCTTTAAAAAAAGGAATGACAAAAAAAGAAGAAAAACGACTTTTGTAAATGAATGGTGTCTGGGGGTGGGTATATGTTTAAGCTGGTTGATAAGTTTATTTTGAGTTTTATATTTTTTCATATCAAACTTTCGAGGGTACGTAGATATTTAGGTATGTACCTACATACATACCTACATAATGTGTGTATTTACGTAGGTATACTTGTTATAATTATCTTTGATAAAATGTTCAGCTGAATTCAGGCCGATCGATCGGTCGTCGGTGTGGTAGATGGTCCGAGCGAGGGTGAGGGAGATATTAACAAGGAAGACTTAATAAGCACATGTGTATGTGTATTGTGTATATCCTGTTCTCGGTGACGGTGAACAACGAAGAGGATCCACAATGATTTTATTTTTTGAATTTTCATGCACAAGTAGCTTTGTGATTATAGGGACTACAAGTCAAGTTTATGATTCGTGAACATAAAAAATTGTGATAATAATCAAACATTACATTACGATGATAGAGAAACATATTTGAGTTACTTGCAAAATTCTGTCCGTCTGTCTGTAGGTCTGTCTGTACGGATGTATTTTGGACTATAGCCTAAACGGTTGAGCCAATCGTCTTCAAATTTAGAACTTAAAGTTATTTTGAGATTCTACAGAGGAGTTTTTTTTTTCAATGTTTACTTGCGATTATAGGAACTATAAGGCAAGTTTAGAATTCGTGAATATAAAAAAATGTAGATAACAATGAAACATGACATTAAGATCATAGAGAAGTCTAAACAAGTGATCGACAAAATTTGTCTGTCTGTCTGTCTTCTGTCTGTCTGTCAGTATGTATAACGAGCTGCAGCCTAAACCGCTAAAGCGATTATCTTCAAACTTGGTGTGTGTGATTATTTTGGCATTCCTCAGAGGGGACATTGAAATTCAAATTGTAAGCCTAAAAGTAACAGTAGTGCCATATGACCGTTGAGTTGAGTTGTTTTCTTGATTGAAATTTTTGCATTCAGTAGGTAATAGCGTTTTTTTTATTTGTTAGTTGTTTTTGCATGTTTATGTGTTTATCATAGGCGTCCTTATTATTTATTCTGTATGCTGTATGCTGTTAGGATCATGAAATGATTTAAAATAAATACCTAACGGTTAATAAATGATAATAAAAATAACGAAGTTTGCTTTCATTAGACTATTGGCTAGGGCTCAACCGAGCAATATAAAACAAAATTTGGGGGAAAATATTAAATAATTTTTTTTTTATGAAATCAAAAAAACACTAGGTAGGTATTCATAACGTTTTTGGAAAAAATGTTGTAAGCCATCTTATTTCTTTTCCTGTTTTCTATTTTATAATTTTTTCATTTCAAAATCGTTCGACCAGTTTTTTGAAAAACTTTTCGAAAACATATTTTAAATTTTTTTTCAGAATGTCAATATAAAGAAATCTATAGAGTATACTAGGAGAAAAAATTTAAAAAAAATATATAGATTCGTTTTCAAAATATTCAAAAAAAGAAAAAGTTAAAAATTTAAAAAATGTTTTTGAAAATTTTAATAAACAATATTATTTAAATCATAAAACACTACATATTTTGAAAATTTTATCAAAATCCGTCAATTAGTTAACAAGAAAGTCTGATTTTAAAAAACCGGTCATATGGTACCTTTATAAACCTTTTTCTGAAAAATCAGTTTAAAACAAAAAGATAGATTTTGCATAGAAAACACTATTCAGAAAGTTTTATAAAAATCGTAGGAGCCGTTTTCGAGAAAAATAAGTTTTTCATTAAAATTTATGTGGCAGGTACCGTTAGTTTTGGAGCTAGAATGCCAATTCGAAAAACAGTCGGGTAGAGTACTGTAAAAATACTGGTCGAACGATTTTGAAATAAAAAAATCATAAAATAGAAAACAGCAAAAGAAATAAGATGGCTTACAACATTTTTGCCAAAAAAGGTTATGAATTGTGTTTTTTTAATTTCATAAAAATTTTATTTGATTAATATTTTCCCTAGTCAAATAAAAGAAAGTGAAAACTTACATATATACCTACGTATTTTAAAGCATTTCACTGTGTTAACTTTTATGAATGTGTATCTTAATTTAAGTACCTACCTTCCTTCCAACCTTATTATAGGTACCTAATATCCTTAATAAATTCCATTAATACCTACCCACACCATACGTTTATCGATCCATCAAACATAATAAAGCTATTTTAATTAATTTGATTTTAAAAAGTAAATTATTGTTATTGGGACCTATATAGGTATATAGCGTTATTGCCCTACTGCTGATTCCCACGAATCTTTATGCCAGCTGTTCAAATTTTTCCATGCCAAAATGAAAATTGAACTGAAAAAGTCCTTTATATTTTTCTATTAGCAAATTATATTATAAACAGTAAACAACAAGTGGAAAGATAATACACTAAAAACTGCAAAAGCTAACAATAACTCATGTGGAAAGTTGAAAGAAATATTTTGATTTAACTATAAATTTCTTTCCCGCGAGCAAAGCTGGGTAGGTCAACTAGTACCCTCATATTAACCTCAAACAAATAAAAGATCTTTGTTACTATAAATCAATAATATATAATCAATCAATAATAATATAAATCAATTTACAAACAATTTTTGATTGAATTTCTGAACATACAATGTTCATTCAGATAGGTACCTACATATACATATGTATGTACCTTTATGTATATGTAGCTACCTATCTGAATGGAAAGCAAAATTCAAAACAAAAATCCATCCACTGCAAGGACGTTTGTATCTTTGCATAAATACAGCAAGAAGTAAGTTTGTGTTTAAATTTCAAGAATGAATGTGTGTACATTATTTGAAGACGACAACTTTCATAATATTAAAAAAAATTGAAAATCCTAAAGAATTCGAATCAAAAGTCTGGTCAATGATGTATATATGTATGTACAAATATGACAAATATGTATGTAGGTAGTCCTAAAAAACTCAAATCAAAAGTCTGGTCAATGACGTACGCATGTATAAATGCTTATGTGAGAACCAGTTCTCATATTACATATTCCATATAAAAAAAACGTAAACAATGAAAATGTTGGATCGTGTATAAATCCTTACAAAGAAACTATTCGCCTCACCTAAGCAAAACCATTGTATATAAACTTCAAAACTGCTAGCAGTTTATACACATAGATACAATGAACAAAACAAAATACTGAATTATTTCTGTTCTCCTTCTGTTTTTTCTTGCCTCACATTGCATATGCGTAATAAAGTAAGCACAAAGCATAACAATAAAAACCATGCTCTTAATTCTCTCTCACTCAAATAAAATGTCCCTACACTAGCACTCCAAGCGGCTCTAGGTAAACAGATTTGTTCTCGTCGCATGATAGTACTATAGGCAATGTATATACAATGGAATTGATATAGTAGTTTGTACTCTCATCGTTTTTATAATTTTCTATAATAAAAATTCAGTCTTTTTAAAACGATTCAAACTTAAACACGTTTGTGTTATAATTTAAAACGATTTTTATCAGGTTATGGGGCCCAGGCCATGCTTGATATATGTAGTTAAATTATAAGGACGAATATTTAATTTTCTTGGAAGCTAAAGATTTTCGCAGATTTTCATTATGTCATAGAACGTGTTGCCGTCGATCGAAAAGCTTAAGGCCGTGAAAATTGGGATTCCTGGAAGTTTGCGGTTAAGACCTATCTGGAACTTGAAGAGCTTTGGGAATGTATCGAATAGAGATTGATTGATTGAACCAATAAATTTCGTCCATGTGCAATCTGCAAAAACTGCGAAAGAAGTATGGAACAATCTGGAACGAGCGTTTGAGGACTCAGGATTGACGCGTAGAGTTGGACTTTTACGTACCCTCATAACCACACGTTTGGAAGATAGCGATTCTGTCAAGTCATACGTAAACAAAATCATAAGTACTGCTCATAAGCTTAGGTCAGTGGACATGGAGATTAGTGACGAATGGATTGGTACTTTGCTGCTCGCTGGATTACCGGATGAGTATCGTCCGTTGATCATGGGACTTGAAAGCTTAGGTATAGCAATCACGGCGGATGTGATAAAAAACAAAATTACTCCAGGATGTCAAAGAACGTCAGCTTTGGTAAGCAGAAAGCAACGAAAAAATCCCGTGGACCAAGATGTTACGAGTGTAGGGATTTTGGACATACTTAACGAAACTGCCCAACGAAGGCCAAAAGTCATAATGATTTCAAATCAAAAACCAATTTCAAGTCGCATGGTTTGTATACTGCTTTTACCGGAAACGATGACTGGTACATTGATTCCGGGGCCTCCGCTCACATGTCGATTAGGCGTGATTGCTTCAGTGAAATTGTTCAACCAGCTAAGAGCGAAATAATTTGTGCTTATAACTCGCGTCTTTCAGTAGCAGGAATGGGTGACTTGAGTCTGCGTGTTATAGTTCAGAATGATTCCAAGATTTGTAGATTTCAAAAAATTTGCTGAGAGAAAAACCAACAAGAAAATAAAAAAATTTCGAAGGGATAACGGCACGGAGTTTTGCAACAAATCGTTTGATAAACTGTTCAAGGAATATGGAATGCGACATCAGACAACTAAACCGTACACGCCAGAACAAAACGGTTTGGCATAGCGAACCAATAGAACTATCTTTGCGAAAGTGCCTTCTGCTGCATGTTGGTTGATGCTGGACTTGAAGTAAAGTTTGGGTTAAAGCAGTTTCAACTGCAGTCTACATAGTCAACCTTCGACATTTTCTGGACGAATCCCAAATCTAAGTCGTATTCGAGTATTTGGATGTAAGGGAATGGTTCATGTCCCGAAGCAATGTCGTAAAAAGTTTGAAGCAAAGTCGGAAAGCTGCATATTTTTAGGGTACTGCGATGACACTAAAGGCTACCGTTTATATTTACCCAAAAAGGACAACATTGTGACTAGTCGAGATGTGATATTTTTTGAGAATTGCCGACTGGAAAAGAGGAAGACCGATTTAAATAATGCTATATATTCTTACATATTCCCAGAGGAGTCGAATTCAGTGGGGGATGGTGGTGAGAGCGAAGCTGAAAGTAAAAGTAGTTAAAATCCCTTGATCCCGCGCAAACTCAAAATATAAAAAAAAAAATGAAAAAAAATTTCAAACTGATATTTTTAAAAAATTAATGTTATTAAGTTCTCAAAATTCAATGCTCTTAAACCGATATTTCACCAAGAAGCGACCAAGCGATTGTAAATGGGTTTTTAAAACTTGTAAAGAAAGGATGTGCGCAAAGAAAGGGGATTGATTATGAGGAAACTTACTCCCCCGTGGTGCGATATATCTCAATTCGATTTCTACTTGCAATGGCTGCCAAATACAACCTTGACATCGATCAGATGGATGCGGTGAGCGCTTTCTTAAAAGGTGAACTCAACGTAGAAATTTTTATGTTGCAGCCAGAAGGGTATAGTGGTAATACTTTGAAAGTCTGCAAATTAAAAAAAAATCTTTATATGGTTTAAAGCAAGCCAGCCGTATTTGGAATGCAAAGTTGGATGCAGTATTGCAGAGTTTTGGTACTATAAAGTCAAAAGTTGATACTTGTATATACTTCATGATATCAGCGGGAAAGATGCTTTATGTAGCAGTCTACGCAGATAATCTACTGATTTTTACAAATGATGCGGAGAAAAAGTTAGAATTAAAAAATAATTTACAAAACACATTCAAAATGAAAGACATTGAAGAAGCCCGTTACTTTTTGGGTCAGTGATACGGATGAAAGGCGATCAGTAACTGGTTACAGTTTCCTGCTATATAATGGTGTTATCTCATGGAATTCAAAAAGACAGCCAACAGTTGCCATTTCAACGACTGAGGCTGAATACATGGCATTAACTGCCGCCACACAAGAAGCAACTTGGTTGAATAACTTACAGAAAGAGCTTATCCCAAACTCACCAAATTCAACAACTATACGATGCGACAATAAAAGTGCTATAAGTTTGGCTCTTACCAGTACATATCATGGAAGGACCAAACACATTGATGTCAAACCATTGTATATAGAATCTATACTACTACCATCAGGCAGCATCTAATTTAGCGAGATACTGCCTTAATTGCGCTGCAGTAGTTCTTGATATGCATTTGTATTGGTTTTTTTGGAGAGTAGAAAGAAAAATAGTGATGAAAGAGTAGATTGTATGTTATATTTTCAGAAACGTATGAGTTAGAATGATTACAAGCATTTGCAGGAATAATGAATAATAAGTACGAGTAAAAGGTTTAAAAAGTGACACTAGACCATATGGTATGGCAGAGTAAGGGAAACAAAAATTAATGGATTTCCCTTTGATTTTTCGTAAACAAACGAAGATTCTTCAATTATTTTTTGGATTTTGCATTTTTAAAGAAATTTTGTTATTTCTGTATTTCTTATACCGAAATCAATTACCAATGTTGCCATATTCGGATTTGACTGTTTAAAGTTTTACAGCCTTATTTATAAACTCATATTAACGATTGAGTAAAGTTACGCAGCCTTTAATATGCCTCTAATCAATAAATCCTTATTTATAAAAAAAAATACGTTTATTAGAGGCTGAGTAAGTTAAAATGAGTGTATAGGTTGATTAGAGCCTGCGTAAGGACATATTAGCATCTAAATGTCAGTCAATCAGTCAGACAATCGAAACATCGTTTTAAATACAAATTCCAAAACATGTACAAGAGTTCTTTTGCTTTAAAACGAAATTCCTTAAAATTATTTATATTTTTTAAATGACCTAAATGATATAAATTATAAATTAAATAAGATGAGTTAAAGCACAAAAAGACAGAAGCATTACAAAAATCGTTTTGAAGATTTTTTTGGTTTCCACTTCCATTTGTCGAATTTGTTTGATTTTGCTAGATTGATTTACAATAATTGATGTTTATCATAACCAGAGTTTTGGATGAGACGCTTTTTTTTAGATTTTGCGTTACGTGAGCTCTAAGTAACTAATAGGGATAACAATTCTTTATAAATAAGGATTTACTCAACGTTGAGCAAAGGCTGAGTATATGATTTGACGTTGCGTAACTAATCAACCGCTCAACGGTATTTTAGCGAAATCTAATAAATAAGGCAGTTAATGTTTAATTGTTCAATTTCGAACGCTAGTTAAATATAAAACTGGTGACAATTGGTACTATGTTGTCGATACAAAAGTATAATTCGTACTAGATTTTTAATACTTAGTACTAGAATTTAGTACTATCGTAGTTTTGGTAATATATTTAGTACTAAATTTAATACTGTATTTAGTAATTATTGGTAGATTTAGTACTATATTTAGTAGTTAGTAGTATATTTAGTACTAGATTTGTTGACGTGAAAAGTGAATATACTCTAAAGCAATAACATAGGTACACACAGCTGCCAACAATGTGTTTTATTTGTAAAATAAGTAACAAGGTAGGTACTCCCACTCAAATTAAATTTGATCAGACTTAAAAAATTTGATATAAAAATCAAACATGGTACAAAAAAACCAAACCAATAATCAAATTTCAGCAAAAATCGTTAAAACGGTAAATTTCATCCTGTTGCCGTATCTATAAAAAACCCTACCAAAAACAGTGTATTTTCAAGGCAGAAATGAAAACTCCTCACATCCCTGTCTTAATTTCATCTTCCATTCTCTCATTATCAGAAAATGACAAAGAAATAACACGAAAAATCTTGATAATTTGCTTCAGAGGGAAGCTGCTAACACTTTATATACATCTTTTCCGTTCCGTAGGTGGTTGGGTGCTGTATGAATAGGGTAGGCACTGAAAGGCATCAAACTGGTGATGCACAGTCGCTGCAACTATATCGTACACATCAATTGTGCTTATTTTACCTCCCCGCGGTAACCACCGGGTACTGGTCTGTCCATCCGGACATTCCTGCTAAACTTATAAGCGCGAGTGTTGAACACAGAAAAAATAGCAACACTATAATGCTCTGCTTTAATGACTGTTCTGATCGATTCGCAGAAGTCTTGCACGAGCCCCTCAGAAAGAGGACGTACGGCGGATGAGCCCAACCAATTGGACCAACGGTGGCGTCAACAGTCAACGAAGCAGACGCCCTAATGAGCTACTTCGACGTATTTGGAGATAAGGTCATTAGGACAATTCAATGCAAGTCAGGGCATTGAAATAGAGATGGTGGCGGATGAACCCTTAATGGGCCAACGGCAGCGCTCATATCCCCGAAGTGGGTTACTGACTCCGGATTCTCCGGTTCCTTTTGTCCAAGGAATCCAACAAAGGACCTGGCCCTCCAGGTTGGGGGTTGTGCGTGGGGTTAACAACCCTGCCACGGAAAAAAGAAAAAGTTGCGAAGCGACCAATAGCCTCGGAAAAGGACGGATTTACTGTTGACGACCCGGAAAAACGAATCAAGGACAACGACCTTCGGATCTGCACGTGGAATGTTAGAACTCTTAACAGACCACGTGCATCCAAACAACTAGCGGAGGCCCTAGACTGCTACAGAGCAGGAATTACTGCCATCCAGGAAGTGCGATGGAATGGGCCGGGCAAAAGGAGGATGAAAAACTGTGACGTGTACTACGGTGATTGCGCAAGAAGACCACAGCGTTTATTTGGGTGCGGATTCGTCATAAGCGGTAGACTTAGGCAAGAAGTCTTGGGCTTTCGACACGTAAGTGAGCGACTTGTGACAATCCGTATCAAGGCTAAATTCGCCAACATTAGCCTAATATGCGCTCATGCCCCCACAGAGGACAAAGATGACGCCACCAAGGATGACTTCTATGAGCTCCTCGAAAAAACCTATGAGCAATGCCCTAAATACGACGTTAAGATCGTACTAGGCGATTTTAATGCCAAAATAGGTAAAGAGGAAATCTTTGGTAGGACTGTCGGAAAACATAGCCTACACGACACAACGTCTGAAAACGGACTTAGGCTAATTGACTTCGCAGCGGCACATAACGTCACCATTGCAAGCACACGGTTTCCTCATCTCGATATACACAAAGGGACTTGGCGACACCCAGATCAAAGAACCGTCAATCAGATTGATCACGTTGCGATCGATGCAAGACACGCCTCCAGTATCTTGGATGTTCGCACCTTCCGAGCAGCTAACATCGACTCGGATCACTACCTTGTTGCAGCAAAGGTAAGAATGCGAATAACCCGAACTCCACAACAACGGAGTAATACTGTGAGGAAGTATGACGTCGGAAAGCTGCAATCGCAAGAAACCGCCAGAACCTATGCCGATCGAATATCCCGTAATCTCTCAAGAAATCCAGTACCGCCAGCATCAAGTGCCGAAGATCAGTGGCAACACTGCCAACAAGCCATCAGAGATGCCGCAACTGATGTGCTAGGTTTCACCAGACCACCACCACGAAACCTCTGGTTTGATGACGAATGCAGGCAGGCCCATGCAGCCAAACAAGAGGCATATAAAGCGACGCTGCAAAGAAAGACGAGAGCTGCTCGCGAGCTTTACGAGCAGAAAAGACGGGAAGAACACCGGCTTCTCCAAAAGAAAAAAAGAGAGCATGAGAAGCGCGCGATCGAGGATATTGAGAGATGCTACTCCAGGAACAACGTGCGGAAGTTTTACCAACAGGTAAAAAGAACATGCCAAGGAAAAAAATCCCGCACAGAAGCCTGTAGTAGAGTCACAGTCGGTGCTGAGTACATGGAAGGACTATTTCTGCAGACTGTTAAACGGCGATGAAGGCCAAAATCCCGCTGTCAGGCAGAATGAACCATTCAACATGGATGATGACAGACAAAACTTCCGTCCACCTGACCAAAATGAAGTAAGGATAGCAATATCTAAACTCAAAAACAACAAAGCTGCTGGACCCGACGGATTACCCGCCGAACTTTTTAAAGCGGCCGGAGATGACCTGGTGGAGTGCATACACCAACTCATCTCTAAAGTTTGGTCAGAAGAAAGTATGCCTGATGAATGGAACCTCAGCATCGTTTGCCCGATTCACAAGAAAGGAGACCCTCTAAACTGCGCCAACTATAGAGGAATAAGTCTCCTGAATATCGCCTACAAGATCCTCTCTGCCGTACTATGTGAACGCCTGAAACCTTTCGTCAGCAACCTGATTGGCCCCTATCAGTGTGGTTTCAGACCAGGAAAGTCCACAATCGATCAAATGTTCACGCTACGGTAGATCCTGGAAACCACCCAAGAATTCCAAATCGATACCCACCACCTCTTTATCGATTTTAAGGCCGCGTACGATAGCATTTATAGAGACGAGCTATACAGAGCCATGTCAGGTTTTGGCATTCCCACAAAACTCGTCCGACTGTGCAGGATGACGATGGAGAACTCTCGCTGCTCCGTCAAGGTTGGTTCCGACCTCACAGAAGCTTTTGACGTCAAAAAAGGATTCCGACAAGGTGATGCGCTATCGTGCGATTTCTTCAACTTAATACTTGAAAAAATTATAAGAAACTCGCAAGTCAATTGTAGTGGGACAATTTTTTTCAAGTCTGTGCAATTGCTAGCATACGCTGACGACATAGACATCATTGGCAGAACTCGGCGAGCTGTCACTGGAACGTTTGCTAGCATTGAAGCTGAAGCGGCTAAGATGGGACTAGCAGTCAATGAGGCCAAAACGAAGTACCTGCTGTCCACAAAAAGGGACACACAACACCGGCGGATTGGACAAAACATCACAATAGGCAGGTACAACTTTGAGGTAGTTAGGGACTTTGTGTACCTCGGATCCGCTATAACATCTGACAACAACATCTCGTCAGAAATAAAGCGAAGAATTACTCTTGCCAATCGCTGTTTCTATGGGCTAGGAAGGCAATTGAGTAGCAAAGCCCTCTCTCGAAAGACAAAGGAGACTCTTTATAAGACCCTAATCATCCCAGTCCTGCTCTATGGCGCCGAGGCATGGACTCTATCTAAAGCGGATGAAGATATCCTTAGTCGTTTCGAGCGTAAGATTCTTCGGAAGATTTTTGGCCCTATCTGCGTTAACGGGCTTTGGAGGAGAAGGTTCAACCAAGAACTATACGAGCTGTACAGCGACATTGACCTGGTCAAAAAAATACGCATATCACGTTTAAGGTGGCTAGGTCATGTAGAGCGAATGGACAACAATGCTCCGGCTCGCAGGATCTTCGATTCCATCCCAGAGGGTAGACGCAGTCAAGGAAGACCTCGCCTTAGGTGGCGCGCTCAAGTGGAGGACGACCTCAACCAACTTGGAGTGCAAAACTGGAGGCAGCTAGCCAAAGACCGAGTTGGCTGGAGAGGCATGTTGGTTGAGGCCCAGGTTCGTCCCGAACTGTAGCGCCACCTAAGTAAGTA
This sequence comes from Platycheirus rosarum, assembly GCA_963971375.1. Taxonomy (NCBI): domain Eukaryota; kingdom Metazoa; phylum Arthropoda; class Insecta; order Diptera; family Syrphidae; genus Platycheirus; species Platycheirus rosarum. The sequence goes on along the minus strand of OZ020509.1, from coordinate 29,149,941 downwards.
AGTTTCCGTTCCGTCAATATCTAACGTTGCATATGTGTTGAATTCATCTCCCCGACTAAAAGTCTACAATGAGAAATAGCGAGATACCGAAACTAGATGGCGCTAGGTGAAACACCCATCTTGATAGTACTATAGATTCTATATACAATGGTCAAACATCATTTCATCAGAGAGAAAATCAACCTAACTGCTGATGTGATGACCAAGGGTCTTTCGCCTTCGAAACACATCACTTGCTGTGCTGCACTCGGACTCAACTTTGGTAAAATCTAATTCAGTGGGGGTGTTGTTTTATTACTCATTGTTTTACTACCTTGGAATTCGATTTCTTGATTTGATATAGTAGTTTGTACTCTCATCGTTTTTATAATTTTCTATAATAAAAATTCAGTCTTTTTAAAACGATTTAAGTTTAAAAACGTTTGTGTTATAATTTTAAACGATTTTCATCAGAATAACATCTTGATTATTTTTTTGTGATAAAATTGAAAGTTTTATATTAAGCTTACTTCTTTTTTTTGTACAGCTTTCACAAAAACAACTCGTGTAAATCATCAAGATTACGGTGTTAAATTAGTTGATACTGCTGGTCAGGATGAATACAGTATTTTTCCGGCTCAATACAGTATGGACTTTCATGGTTATGTACTTGTATATTCGATAACAAGTCAAAAGTCATTCGAAGTAATTCAAATTATTTATGAGAAACTTTTAGATGTTATGGGAAAGGCACAGTGAGTTTATTTATTAAATATTATTAAATAAATTTAAATGTTTTTAATTTGTTTAATTCTTTTTAAGTGTACCTGTTGTTTTAGTTGGAAACAAAACTGATTTACACCAAGAAAGAGCTGTTACTGCTGAAGAGGGTAAAAAATTAGCCGAATCTTGGAAGGCAGCGTTTTTAGAAACATCTGCCAAGCAAAATGAGGTAAATATCAATACAAATATCTTAGATGGGGCCCCAGCAGAGGAATAGCGACTTTTTTTTTAATTTTAAATCTTTACTTTACAGTCTGTTCAAGATATATTCCATCAACTTTTACTGCTTATTGAAAATGAAAATGGTAACCCGCAAGAGAAGAGTAGCTGCGTTATCTCATGAGCGCGACGCCGACAAAACAAACCGGAAAAACGAAGTATGAAGCAGTTAATACATAAAGTACTATCTCTATAAAGAAGGAACAAAGAAAACTACATAAACAAATTACATTATATAATTTTGCTTCAATACATAAAATAACAATTAGGGAGACAACACAATACAAACCTAACTAATACCAATAATTTCTTCCACGAAATAGTTTGCAGAGAACAAAATCCACAAAAGAAAAAAACAAAGTTATAGTAAAAAAAAAAACACCATTAAGAATTTAAATATAGTTTTATATAAAATGAAAGATAAAAAATAACATAAATGAATGGAAATGTTAAGGATTATGTCGGATTGGATGAAAATGTCTGTTTTTATATTCTCCTGCAAATGCAATCGATTGTTTTCTTTGAATTGTTTTTTTAAACAGTTTTATGTTCTTATAGTTTTATAATTTTAGAAAATGCTTAGTTTTTTTTATAAATTAATTGTTTCGTATTTTCAGTTATTTAAGTAAAAGTTTAGGTTTCTTTTTTCTTTATTTAAACAAAAAATGAAAACATGCTGAGAAGTATGTTGCGCTCTTATTTACAAAATATTAAATAAATGTAAACAAACTAAGTAAAGAAAAATATAAACAAAATACAAAAATCAACTAAAACAAAAATCTTACACAGACTGTATTTTTATAATATTTTCTTGTACTTTGATTTTTTTTATATTGTATGTACATTTAAATAACTATAAACAAATTATTTACATATCGCATTTTCTGCCCCGAAACGATGCGGTTAAAGGAAAATAAACAAAAGTAATAATACTAAATTGCAATAGGAATGTCAATGTATACTTTAATTATCAAATAAATTGTTTAATTTAAACATTGCTTGTTAGTTTTTGTATACTGTTATTGAAATTGGATATTTTTAACAACTAATAGGAATCTCAGTACCATCCGCCTGCCGATCCACTACTCTGCACCAACAATAAAGGAATTAGCTTTTTAAACATCGCTATACGATTCTGTCCAGCGTTTTATGTGAAGGTTTTAAGCCGTTTGCTGACGGAATAATAGGTTCTTTCAAAGGTGGTCTTAGACCAGGAAAATCTACGATCGATCAAGTCTTCACATTACGTCAGATCCTTTAAAAAACCCAAGAATTTTATTAGACCCACGACCTGTTCATCGATTTTAAGGCAGCCCACGTCAGTGTAAGGTGAGCAGTAACCGGAGTTAGCGGCAAGGAAAAGGGAACTGATTTAAAACGAGAACAAGACGAAGTAAGTGCGCTTTCATCAACAAAATTCCAATCCAACCACGGACTTGGTTAGAACTCGCAACGTGACACTTGACAAGTATAACTTCGAGGTATGCAGTGAATTTGTTTACTTGCGCACTGCTGTAAACGAGGGGAACAACAACATCGCAGAAAGCAAACGTAGAATTACTTTTTCTTTAGTAAGCAATTGAGGAATAAAGCCCTATCAAGAAGAACCAAGTAGACGCGATTCGGTAAATAACGAGTGACGAAGAAGATAAATAACGAGTTGTACATTCTATTCATCCAGCGGCTAATATGGTACGGTTATGTAAAGCGGATGAACATCGATGCTACAGCGCAGTCTTTGACGCCGTACCAGAGGAAGTCAGAATCCAAGGCACACCTTATCTCCAATGGAGCGACCAGGTTGAGGAAGACCTCCGACTCCGACTGCTCGGAGTACGAAACTGGAGTGGAGACGGCAGGCTAGAGATAGAGCTGGGTATAGAACCATATTAAAACAGGCACATGAGAATGCACCCTCAGGGAAAGGATATACTATTGGATAGAGTCTTCAACCAACTTTTTAGGTGAATCTAGAGACAGCTAGCTAGAGAACATTAGTCTATACTGTCTGACTGCATAGACTATGCTAAAAAAATAATTGTAAGCTTGGGATTGATTGGTAAATAACTTACGGTCAGAACTTTTATAGGAACACCATAGGGTGTTCCAATCCAATTTGCTTAAGGGCGTTGTTTTTTACTGTCTTCATTTTTTTTTTTTTTTTTAAATATTTTTAACTAAGTGTCTGTAAGGCACATTGCCTTTTAGAATGCAACATGACGTTGCACGACACTAGTTAGAAGAATTAGAAAGATAGGAAAGAATTTTTTTTTCGGCGCAGTAGATCGAGAATTAGCTGACTATTTTCTCATTTCATTGTCGCGAAATTAATGCAGTGAATTGAGCTCTAGTTATTGTTCTACCATTTACCCCTTAAAATTTCAATGATACATTATTTACATTTACCATTTACCCCTTAAAATTTCAATGATACATTATACAAACAAATAATTATAATTAAGCAATACATTTGTTTTTTTTTTATCCTCACATTTTCCTAATTATTGTGATGTGGTAACAAGTTTAGATACATTTTGTAAATTAACGCCATCTGTTGGATTCATTGTGTACAACAACCAACATTTATTGTGTACAACAACCACCATTTATTGTGTACAACAACCATGCCCCTAGAAGTATGCTACATATTTGCAACATGTTTTAACTTAGTACTAAATCGAACTTGAGGAAACAATTCGAGACTCGAATTAGTACCGAAAGCTTAGATTGTGCCAGAACCAGACAGAAGCTTCCAGAAGCTTTTAAAGTTGTATAAATACAAGAGTAGATTGCATTGACAGTTCAGTTTATTTTCGAAAGTGGAATTGTTAACAACTGGAAGTATTAGTAAAAAGTGATTGAATTGAGATTAAATAAAAAGTGTTGAATTATAAAAACGTATTTGAATTGTGAATAAGTGAAATAAGTTAAATTGGTGTTATTTAAACTGAAAGACGTTGTGTTTTATAAAATAAAGAGATTTGTTTTATTATTGGGGAATTTTGATTGAGTTTTATTTGTCGAACCCCAGGCCAAAATATCACATTGGTGTCAGAAGTGGGATAAAACTCAGTAAAGTGCTAGAAAATTCCATAGTGACATTTTCTAAAACAGTTTCGGTGACTCATTTAATTGTGAAAGTGGAATTTTCCAGAAACTATTGAACTGATTGTGCTATAAAACTGTGAATAGCGAGTATTTTTGTTAAAAATAGTGTTGGAAAAAGATCTTTCTAGAAGAGACATTAAAATAAAACTGACTGTGTTGCGAAAATAGTGTTTAAATTACATAAAATGGGTCGCAAATTAGAACAATTGACAACAGCTGAGTTGAAAGAAGAATTAGGAAAACGAAATCTTCAGACTTCGGGCTGAAAAAGGAACTATTGCTCCGACTTCAGAATGCTATCACTCAGGATGGTGGAGACCCCGATACCATGTTGTTCGATGTTGAAGAACAAGGGAGAGAATGCACAGTAAGTACAGCCGATGAAATGTCTGCTTTCATGAAGTTGCTTCTGTCGAAATTCGATGCTTTGGAAAGTTCCTCGAAAGAACAAAAGAACTTTCTCGAAAAACAACAGAACGTTCACGAAGAACAAAAAAACGTTCTCAAAGAACAAAAGAACGTTCTCGAAAGCAAATTTGATGGTCTCGAAAACAAACTCGATGCACAGAATGTTCTCTTCGACAAAAGACGTCAAACAATCGATCAGAAATTCGAAGCCAAAATAGAAAACTTGGAAGAAAAGTTCGTAAGTGTAGAGCAACAGTACGAACATCTGGCTAAGGAATTTGATTCTTTGAAAAAGCAGAAGGTTCGGGAATATTCGAGCGACGGTCCACGAAGAAAGGAAATGCAGCCCCCTGTCTTCGATGGTCAAACATCATGGCCAATTTATAAGAGGCAGTTCGAAGCTGCCGCCTTGACGAACAACTGGGACAACGAAGACAAATCAATTGCTCTAACGCTTGCTCTCAGAGGAACAGCTGCCGAATTGCTGCAGACCATTCCTGAAGACAAACATCAGAATTATGATGACATGGTCAAGGCAATCGAGATGAGGTTTGGCGACGACCACATGCAGCAAGTTTACCGAGTCCAGTTGCGCAGAAGGGTCCAGGCAAGAGGTGAAACGCTACAACAATTGCAAGCTGACATTGAGCGCTTGGCGAATTTGTCTTATCCCAATACCAGCAGGGAAATCATAAACGAACTGGCAACCGATGCGTTCACTAATGCCATTGCAGATGGAAAACTACAAATGGCTGTGAGAATGGCAGGTAAGAAAACGCTCGCTGAGGCTTTAGCATTTGCCCTGACAATGGAAGCAGCAGACCAAGCTTCGCAAGGTAGCCATCGCGTCAGGGAAATGGCTACGCTATAGTGCTCATGTCAACGTGTCGACATTGAAAGACAAAACCCGAGCACTGTTCGAGGTCAAATGAGATGCTGGAATTGCAACAAGCTAGGACACCTACAGCGACAATGCAGATCTATGCCTAGACAGGTAAGCTGCCCACATTGCACAAGGAGGAGGCAGAATGACGAAGCATCTGGCAGGAATAACACTCACACTGCTGGACAAGCTTCTGATCAACAGCAGGCGGGAAACGCCTAAGAACCAACTTCGCGGGGCTGAAGTTGGTTGATGGAATCGACGCCCCCAGGACCATCATCCAAGTTTCGCAAACTACACGCTGCAGCAAGAGCTTGACAGTGGAGACAGTCATCAGAAACAGAAAATGTGTGGCCACTATCGACACGGGTGCCACAGCCTCCATAATCAGAAGAGACCATGTTCAGACATCATGGCTACATAACACCAGCTGCTACACTCTGAAGACAGCTACGGGAGAAGCAGCAAAAGTATACGGGGAGGTATTTCTAAAGATACAACTGGCAGGGTTGACCTTCTCACATGCATTCTTGGTAGCCGACATATGCGACGAATGCATCATTGGAGTGGATTTCATGAAGGCACATGAGGTAATCATAGACCTTCGAATGCAAGTATTAAGGTATCGAACCGTTGAGATCCCTATGGTATACGGAAACGAGAACGCTGTGAATCTTCGGGCGGTTATAAGCAGAGATGAAGTCCTACCACCTTCTTCAGAGACAGTTCTTTGGACGCGTTTGGAGGGTGATCGTGGGAACCACCGATTCTATTTCATTGAAGCAGATAATAAAGAGGACTTTCCAAGCTATATCGTTGGAAAGATTTTAGTGGAACCAAAGAAAAACATGGTTCCGGTAAGGCTGATGAATCCGAACAAACACTCCGTCAAGCTCAGACAAGGAGAGGTGATTGAAAGATGCGTACCCATTGCAGCCATATCGACAACATCTGGGAGTGATTCTGCGAGTCCTGTTTCTGCAACAAAATTGGCTGAGGTATGTAATGCTATCCTTGGAAACTGTGAGCTAAATCAGGAGCAGAAAACCATGGCCAAAAATCTCATTGGCGAGTTTGCTGATATATTTGCATCGCAGGATGGAGACTATGGTCGAACACATCTAGTACAGCACCGAATAGACACCGGCGATAGCAGACCGATCCGACAACCTGCTAGAAGACTTCCATTAGCAAAACAGTCGGAAGTCGATGAGATGATATCAACCATGGAAAAAGACGGTCTAATCGAAAGCTCAAAAAGTCCGTGGGCATCACCCGTTGTACTAGTGAAAAAGAAGGACGGCAGCACTCGATTCTGCGTGGATTACCGGAGGCTCAACGATGTCACCAAGAAGGACAGCTACCCCTTGCCTCGAATAGATGACACCTTGGATACCCTTTCTGGAGCGAAATGGTTTTCCACCCTCGATCTGAAAAGTGATTACTGGCAGGTACAGATCCATCAAGAAGACAAAGAAAAGACCGCTTTCACAACGGGAAATGGAATATGGCAGTTTACCGTTATGCCATTTGGCTTGTGTAACGCTCCAGCCACCTTTGAGCGTTTAATGGAACGTGTGTTACAGGGTCTGACATGGAAAACCTGCCTGGTGTACTTGGATGACGTCATCGTTGTGGGAAAGACGTTCGCTGAACATCGCGACAACTTGAGGGAGGTGTTTACACGACTTCGAACTGCACATTTGAAACTAAATCCAAAGAAATGTGCTCTGTTCAAAGCTGAGGTGAAATATTTGGGACATGTGATATCATCAAATGGAGTAAACACTGACCCGGAGAAAATCGAAACCGCGAGAAATTGGCCAGTCCCCGAAGATAAACACCAGCTGAGGAGCTTTCTAGGTCTCGCCACTTATTACAGGAGGTTCGTCAAAGATTTTGCCGGAATCGCAAAGTGTCTGCACCAGCTAACTGAGAAGGGTAGACAATTTAAATGGTCAGGTGAGTGCGAAAGAAGCTTTCAACATCTAAAACAGCGACTTTGTGAGGCACCAATACTAGCTTACCTCACCCCTGGCAAAACATTTATTGTGGACGCGGATGCTAGTAACGTGGGTGTTGGAGCAGTTCTGTCGCAGATACAAGATGGGCAGGAGAAAGTGGTAGCCTATTTCAGCAAAGTTCTGTCGCGACCAGAGAGAAACTACTGTGTAACCAGACGGGAACTCCTTGCTCTGATACTGGCGACAAAACATTTCCATAAATATCTGTATGGACAGAGATTCATCCTGCGTACCGATCACGCCGCTTTAAAATGGTTGCTACAGTTCAAAAATCCTGAGGGGCAGGTAGCAAGATGGATCGAACGATTGCAGGCTTACGACTTCGAAGTACAGCATCGCAAAGGAAGACTGCACTGCAATGCGGACGCGCTTTCCCGCAGACCATGTGAGCCCAGTTGCAAACATTGTGCGCGAAAAGAGGAAAAGGATGAAGGTATATCTGTCCAGAGAATAAGAGCCGAACCTGTAGAGGGTTGGAGTGCCGAAGAAATTCGTAATGCACAAAAAGAAGACCCTGACATCGAGCCAATCCTTGCATGGAAGAAATCTATGGAGAAACCAAACGCAAGAGATATCTCCGACAGAAGTCCTACTTTAAAAGCATACTGGGCGCAGTGGGACTCTCTCCATGTGGAAGATGGTGTTTTGCGAAGAAAATGGGAAATGCCGGATGGAAGATCCTTTAAGATGCAGCTTGTGGTTCCACGATCGAAAGTAGAGGAGATCCTACGAGAAATGCATGCTGGAATATCCGGTGGGCACTTGGGAATCAACAAAACATTGGAAAAGGTACGGGAACGCTTTTATTGGCTAAGCGTGAGAAACGATGTAGAGAGCTGGTGTCGAAAGTGCATAACATGCGCAGCTAGCAAGGGACCCAAAGTCAAAACACGAGGTAAAATGCACCAGTACAACGTGAGCGCCCCTTTTGAAAGAATCGCCGTTGACATCACAGGCCCGTTCCCGGAAACTGAAAACGGTAGCCGTTACATCCTTGTTGTCATGGACTACTTCAGCAAATGGCCGGAGGCTTTTGCGATACCCAATCAAGAAGCTAAGACCGTTGTCGAGCAGATAGTGGACCACTGGGTCTGCAGGTTCGGGGTGCCTATGGAATTGCATTCCGACCAAGGGCGAAACTTCGAGTCGAAGGTATTCCAGGAAGTATGCGCATCCCTCGGGTTAAAGAAAACAAGGACAACACCTCTTCATCCACAGTCTGATGGAATGGTAGAAAGATTTAACAAGACTTTGAAGGAACATCTGTCCAAAGTCGTGAACGAGAACCAACGGGATTGGGATCGGCGAATTCCTTTATTTCTTATGGCCTACCGGAATGCGGTTCATAGTACAACTGGATACACTCCATCCGAAATTCTATTTGGACGAACTGCCCGGCTTCCAAGTGAGCTAAAATTCGGATTTCCTATTGAAGACCCAAAATGCGAAGAGGACTACGTGTTAGATCTTAGAGAAAGGATCAACGACATTCACCAGAGAACAAGAAACAACATAAAAATTGCGAGTGATCGCATGAAGACCAGATACGATGCGAGAGCAACAGCACCTGAATTCAATGAGGGAGATCTGGTATGGCTTTATAACCCACATCGCAGAAAGGGAAAATCGCCCAAGCTTCAGCAGGACTGGGAAGGTCCCTACCAAATAGTTACGCGCATTAATGACGTCGTTTTCCGAATCCAACGAGGACCAAGAGCAAAAATGAAAATTGTCCATGTGGATCGACTGCATCGTTACCACGGAAACAATGATGATGTGCTTGTTCGGGACGAACAAAACTAAGAGGGGGACAATGTGATGTGGCAACAAGTTTAGATACATTTTGTAAATTAACGCCATCTGTTGGATTCATTGTGTACAACAACCAACATTTATTGTGTACAACAACCACCATTTATTGTGTACAACAACCATGCCCCTAGAAGTATGCTACATATTTGCAACATGTTTTAACTTAGTACTAAATCGAACTTGACGAAACAATTCGAGACTCGAATTAGTACCGAAAGCTTAGATTGTGCCAGAACCAGACAGAAGCTTCCAGAAGCTTTTAAAGTTGTATAAATACAAGAGTAGATTGCATTGACAGTTCAGTTTATTTTCGAAACTGGAATTGTTAACAACTGGAAGTATTAGTAAAAAGTGATTGAATTGAGATTAAATAAAAAGTGTTGAATTATAAAAACGTATTTGAATTGTGAATAAGTCAAATAAGTTAAGTTGGTGTTATTTAAACTGAAAGACGTTGTGTTTTATAAAATAAAGAGATTTGTTTTATTATTGTGGAATTTTGATTGAGTTTTATTTGTCGAACCCCAGGCCAAAATATCACATTATTATGGGAATATTATATGGGAAACGGGTCTCCAGCACAAAACAATTTGTGGGAAAAGTTATAGATCGTAAACTAAACTGGAAAGAAATAGAAAGGAAAGCTTCTAAAGCATTTTATACTTCCAGTTACATTTTTGGCAAGAGATTGGTTTCTATCCCAAAAACCATTTGTTGGATGTACATGCACACAGCCATTATCAGGCCATGCTTGCTTTAGTGACTAGCCCTAGAAACATATAGGCCTTTTAAAAACAAGCTGGTGGTCACAAGATCATAGAGAACTACATAGAGATTGAAACTCATCCGGCCATAATGTACCTCACTTAGATTTTAACAGGGTGACACTAACAGACTTCCTGGCATTTTCTTGCTAGACGAAAAAGCGGGTCATAAACAAAATTTATATCTGAGTCTCAAGTTCTAAAACGGAGCAAGGTAGGGGCTGGTATCTTCTCGGTAGATCAATAAAGCTTTCAAACTTCAGTAGTGTTTTCCAAGTTTGTCTTGAAGCTATCTTATCGAAAATGCGTGCTTTTGGGATCGATGATTCTCTTGTTCGTTAGATTAGAAGCTATCTTCTGGACCGTTCAATACAAATTGTATTGGACGGTTTCAAGTATAATTCCCACAAAATAAATGCTGGTCTGTCCCAGGGCTCCGTTCTGTCCCCGACACTTTTCCTCATTTCTATAAATGATTTTCTGTCTGTTGCTTCTAATCCACTTAACTGTTTTGATGACGACTGTAGCCTCAGCTTTTCATATTCGTTCGACGATTCGCGCCCTTCGCCTTCGGACGTAAAATCGCAACAGTACCGTATGATAAGCTCATTAAATTCCGAATTATATGTGGTAATAGGAATCGTGTGGAGTTTAATGCTTCGAAAACTCAATGCTGTCTTCTCTCGTTAAAGCTTAACATACCCCCAATACCATTGTTCATGAATGGCACTTACATAGAAGAAAAAGCTCTCAGTTCTTGGTATGTGTGTAGGACGACGTCCGTTGGAACGACCATATATTTAAGATCGCTAAGAATGCTGCTAAGTACTTAGGTTTTCTGGTCTGGATCTGGTTACAATTTAGAAAGCGTTTATACGGCAGACTCGAGTATAACTCACACCTCTGGGCAGGTGCTACGCAAACTTCGCTACACCTCCACGATAGAAAACAAAAAAGAGCGTTAAGATTAATAGGAAATAGAAATGTCTCTGAAACAATTCGTAATGATTTGCGACTAATCGGAGAAACAAACCTTGTAACCCTTCGATGGGTCCCCGGGCACTGACATTTACGAGAATGCAATGACTGGTAGACTGGCCAAAAACCGTTCATCCATGAAACTAAGCCAAGCTGTGCCCTAGGTACTTGCGCCAATGGAAAATTAGAAAAGCAGAATTTAAGAGTGGTTCCTTAAAGCCGCAAACGATATATGGTCAACACTTGATAACTGTCGGGTTTCAAAAAGTCTAGCGAAATATGTAAAATAAAAACACGGAATACATTCAAAGCTAGGCAGATCTCAACTATCCCTCTTAAGGACTTTTCACATGAGAACGACCAACGAATCAACGAACATTCGTCCATTTTGGCATTTCTTTCACATGGCATTTTTTTATTCTTATTACCCATTAAGAAAACAAACATAAAGGTGGTTTTGAGGTTATTGGGGCGCGAATAATTTGTTCGTCAAAATTTGGATCGTATGTGGAGTGAAACGCGAAAAGAGCTTGACAGATCGTAGCAATCAGATCTGTTTTCTCAACTTTATCTTATTTTAGAAATTAAAATGCAAATTCAAGTATCTAAATAAGAACTAAATTTATATTTCGATCATTTGCCATTGAATTCAAGTTCATAAGTTGCTTTATGTATATCATATTTATTTATTTATTCGTCGTTTGTTCGTCACTCCCATATGAATAGTCCTTAGTTGGTATCTTTACGGGATAAAAATTTAATGGGAACCCACAAGAGCAGAATGGGCATTATCACATCAGGCTTATGCAAAAGGACGTTGATGCAGAATACTCATCACTTTCTCTGTGAATGCCCCCTAGCACAGACTAGTGAAACAGACCTCGGAGAATACTCTTTTTTCGAAGAACTGGATGATGTTTCACAAGACCCCTTAAAAACATTCTAAAATTTATCAACAATTCAAGATGGGTTAAGGAGGGACACTATACCTAATTCTACACCGACACTCATGTTCTGCATTTCACTAGAGAATTCAATTGTTGTGAATTGGAATTTCGAAAACGAAAATGGATGTTCTGCATTTGGGTTTACTCCATTTCTAAACGAATTCAAATCACTTTGTTTATGTTTTATGAATTGTTTGTGAAATTGGGCTGTGTAATTCTTCGTCCAAAATGAAAGAGTAAATATATATGTACAGTCATTTTTTAGTTAGAATTAATTCACTGTTTTTTAGGGGAAAACATAAGAAGATTCGACAACAGAAGCTATTCTTAAAATACTCACATGTGTCCGGTAGATCTAATATGTATATTTGATTTGTCTTGCAAAATTAATTTGTTTTTTAATTTTTCTTTACAGTTCTGCATCCTTTATTCTTTTTTTCGAAGTTTTTGAAATTGATCGAAATTTAGAACACGCAATTTCATTTCACGTGAAATTAAAAAGTGATTTCAATTCGATCGAAATCCCCGTAGGTAAGGGGGCGCTACAGTTCGGGACGAACCTGGGCCTCAACCAACATGCCTCTCCAGCCAGCTCGGTCTTTGTATAGCTGCCACCAGTTTCGCACTCCAAGTTGGTTCAGGTCGTCCTCCACTTAAATGCGCCACCTAAGGCGAGGTCTTCCTTAACTGCGTTTCCCCTTTGGGATGTAATCGAAGATCCTGCGAGCCGGAGCATTCTAGTCCATTCGCTCTACATAACCTAGCTATCTTAAGCGTGGTATGCGTATTTTTTTGACCAGTTCCATGTCGCTGTACAGCTCGTACAGTTCTTGGTTGAACTTTAACTTTTAGCTCGTTAACGCAGGTAGGGCCAAAAATCTTTCGAAGAATCCTACGCTCGAAACAACTTAGGATATCTTCATCCGCTTTAGATAAGAGTGCATGCCTCGGCGCCGCCATAGAGCAGGACTGGGATGATTAAGTTCTTATACAGTCTCCTTTTTCTTTCGAGAGAGGGCCTTGCTACTCCATTGCCTTTCTAGCCCATAGAAACAGCAATTGGCAAGAGTAATTCTTCGCTTTATTTTTGACGAGATGTTGTCAGATGCTATAGCCGATCCAAGGTAAACAAAGTCTCTAACTACCTCAAAGTTGTGCCTGTCTATTGTGATGTTTTGTCCAATCATCCGGTGTTGTGTCCCTTTTTGTGGACAGCAGGTACTTCGTTTTGGCCTTAATTACTGCTAGTCCCATCTTAGCCGCTTCAGCCGCAATGTTGGCAAACGCTCCAGTGACAGCTCCCCAAGTTCTGCCAATGATGTCTATGTTGTCAGCGTATGCTAGCAATTGCACATACTTGAAAAATATTGTCCCAACTTCTGTGAGGTCAGTACCAACTTTGACGAAGCAGCGAGAGCTCTCTATCGTCATCCTGCACAGTCGGACGAGTTTTGTGGGGATGCCAAAACCAGACATGGCTCTGTATAGCTCGTCTCTATAAATGCTATCGTACGCGGCCTTAAAATCGATAAAGAGATGCTGTGTATCGATTTGGAATTCTTGGGTAGTTTCCAGGATCTGCATGAACATTTGATCGATTGTGGACTTTCCTGGTCTGAAACCACACTGATAAGGGCCAATCAGGTTGCTGACGAAAGGTTTCACATAGTATAGCAGAGAGGATCTTGTAGGCGATATTCGGGAGACTTATTCCTCTATAGTTGGCGCAGTTTAGAGGGTCTCCTTCCTTGTGGATCGGGAAAACGATGCGGTTCCATTCATCCGGCATATTTTCTTCTGACCAAACTTTAGAGATAGAACTGTGTCAATCGTGATTGATTCGGTCTTTATGACCCGTTCACTGAAAAGTATTGATGATTGCAATCACAATTCCATATGTCGGTCGTTCACAATTTCAATACTTTTCAAATGAACGAGAACGATACGATGTGGAAAACGAAACTGAAATTCAATCAATCATTGAATGCAATACAGCATACAAAATACACAATACACGAAGAACCAGACCAGAGATAAATAAATGAACGAAACAAAGTGAAACTGAACTGAAATTTAAGTATTTATTTTACAAAGAGAGTGAGACTAGAGAGAGAGACGATGAGTTGGTGTATGCACTCCACCAGGTCATCTCCGGCCACTTTAAAGTTCGGTGGGTAGAAATGCAGAACATGAGCGTAAATTCCTTACCGTTCCCCACACTGAAGGAAACTTGCTTAGAACCAGACTGCCTGGGTTGGTGATAATTTCCCCCAAGATGTAATCCCCAAAGGAAAATCCCCAAATCCATAATCCCCAAAGTGAAATCCCCAATAGCAAAATCCCCAAAGAGAGAATACCCAGGGGGAAAATCTCCAAGTGAGTTATGTTCAAATAGTGAATCATGCAGTTAAATCGCACGCGCGAACATTATTGTTTTGGATATATGTATTAGATTTCATTTATATTGCATGAAATGTAATCCAAAGATTTAATATACCAATGCTTATAATGTTGTAGTTTAATGAAATAATTGTTTTTTTTCAAAATTGGAAATGAAACAAATAGTCATAATTCATAATAAACGTACTATGTTACATTAATGCGAACAAAATAAGGTTTCTCGTATTGTTTTACATATAACGAAAAGGAAAAATGAAAGAAAAGTATCTGTTAATTCTAAATGCTTTATGTACACAAAAGAAAGTACTTTTATTTTTTTAAAACTACATGCATAAATGAAGATGTGCACGGATACTGGGGATTTGGAGATTTCGTGGGGATTTTGGCAAAATAAATTATTTAGTTGAGGATTATGTCCATTTGTCTTACGTCTGTGGGGATATTATCAAGTTGGATTAAATGTGCTTGGGGATATTATCTCGTGGGGTTTATTTTTTTTGGGGATTCAATACGATACCCGACTGCCTGACGGTAATTGCACGAAGTTTTGTTTTCTTTTTCTAAACAACACTCCCAAAGAACTTTACATTGCAACAATTTTTTCTCAAACAATACTAAAATAAATATATTAAAAAAATGCTTATATTAAATATGAAAATGTAAAATAATAACAAATTCTTTATTAATCTTAAAACAAGAAGATTTTTTTTTGTACAACGCCATGTGATTTTTGTATATAAGAAAATACATATAAGTACTATGCATGGCTAGAGAAAAAAATACAGTAATAAGAGATAATTTATAATATCAATGCTGAAGAAGTGCTGCATTGGCCGCTCTATTTGCAATAACAATACTTTCTCAGTTCTGGGTTTGTGTCATATATACAATTGGCCTGGTTGCCATACTTATTCACCCGCGAAACCTGTGACAGCTTTGTTGTTGCTTGAAAGTCCTTAAGATTATAGCTAACACTGGCTTCAAAGAGAGCATCGCCTGGACTGAGG
The DNA here is from genome assembly GCA_963971375.1 of Platycheirus rosarum. NCBI lineage: Eukaryota > Metazoa > Arthropoda > Insecta > Diptera > Syrphidae > Platycheirus > Platycheirus rosarum. The sequence goes on along the minus strand of OZ020509.1, from coordinate 29,134,629 downwards.
GTGACTTGTATCTGATAGAATTCTTCATGAATATCCATATCGGACGAGAGGTCCGGTAGGAATCCATCAATGTCTTTGTTTTTTCTAAATTTAAGAAGCTCTTTGTGCGGACTAAGTTTTAGTGCCCAATTGATGAATTTCAATTCAAATAGTTCACAAACTTCGCGAAAGCTATTCGAGGCATCGTTAATTGTTGTCAAAAGACTTTGGGCGATTTTTTTGACAAGCGGTGATGATGTGTCATTGATTTGCCGCCAATCTAAGCAAGCACACCAATGCGGTTCGATGAAGGCACTTGCGCAAGAACGATTTTGTGGAATTGTTTTGAACAGAGATATTCCTCTGGGAACATAGTTTGGCGATTCTGTAGCTGAGCGACTATCCATTGATTGTATATCTAGAAGAAAGAACAAAATTCATTACGACTTTGCGAAGATGTTGATTTTACTTACTCAAAATGTCGACCAGTGTCTCGTGGATATCGAAAGGTGTCGTTAAGCGGTTCACATTTTCTTCAAAATTGCGATACTCCTGTGGATGTCGACTTTTAAATGATTCTGGGAAGGCAAAGCTGAAAAAAGGCAGGCGTTCTTCTTGCTTGCCTTGCAGTGTATTACGAACATCAGAAAATCTATACAATTGTATTATAAAATTAGAATTTGTATGCATAATTGAATTTCTGTTTTTTTTACTACCTATTTCCATGGTCTGACATTACAATAAGAATTGTGTCATCTAATAGCCTTTTGGATTTTAAATTGGTTAGCCATTCAACAAGATCGTCATCGGCACTGCCGATTATATTGATCGAATCGTGTGAGAGTTCTCCGTGAAAGCTGAAGACAAATCGCGGATTATCGGAGTACTTGGCTAAGAACTGCAAGAGAAAAGAGTAAGAATTAAAATTAAAGCATTATGTTAGAATAATTTAAAGCGTTCGATTAGAGCAGCTGCTTTTGAAAGTTCAAGGTTTGTTTGGAGAAGGAAGTGCAATATCTGGTAAATATAAGATATTTTGTAGGTTATTTTGCAATTATTAAGTTATTTTTGTGATTTTATATAAAATGCCGAGATATACTCTATCTGATGGAAATGGAAAAAACTGTAAAAATTAAAACTGTTGCACTGAGCTGTTCGATGTTAAGTCGAACCCCGAGCAGAAACACAGTTTTTTGACAACTAAACGAAATGCACTGACATTCCCCAGTGCGCACTGGGGCATTGTATATACACTGCCGTACTATAGGCATGAAGCATCATTTTTTAGTTCTGAATCAAGTCGCAATGAGGCGTGCTGAAATTGCCAATTGGTGTGAATATAGAATAAGTACAGACAACAAAAGTGTATTAAATACCAGTAAAATATCGGTTAAGCTTCTCGTCTTCACTATTTAGAGTTAGTTTCGAATCAACCAGGAAGATGGCCAAACGAAAAATGACCACCATGAGAGTACTATAGAAAATGTATATACAATGACTGGGGCGGGGAACTTCGAACAAACCTAGTGCAAAAATTAAGTCAAGATGACATTTAATACATGTATTTTAAAAGTATCTCTTGGGCAATTTCTAAAAATATCAATTCTACTACTAACAAGGTTGGTTTCCCTGATGCAACGAGAAACTGGTTCATTCAATCCGTAATTTACACAATGAAATGGTTCTTGTAACAAATAAAAATTATGTAAATTTCTTTGAGGAACACGTAAATGAATGAGTATTCATAAAGAGGGACACTTAATATGATATGTAAGAATATTTCTCCCCGCAATTTTCCTTTAAAATGCCCATTAACCCGGCCTATCTTCCCCACTCTCCAAAATCTTTGGCTTATCACTATCTCAAGGAGAATTCTCTCAGATATGTAAAACCACCCTTCATAACTCCAATTCATAAAAAAGAAGTTAAAAACTATCGTCTCATTGCGAAACTTTCTCACATACCTAAAATATTCGAAAGCATTCTGTATGAAATTTTAAGTTTCCGTTGTAAATCTCTCATTTCTCCTAGACAACATGGTTTTCTCAAATGCAGGTCTACTACCACTAACGTTGTTGAATTTGTATCCCATACCCTTTTAGCCCTAGACTCTACTGACTTTAGCAAGTCATTTGATAAAATTTCGCATAGACTTATACTTTTCAAGCTTTCCTCCCTAGGCTTTTAACCTATCCTGATAAAATGGATTTATTCTTATTAAGGAAACCGATACTACAATATTCGTTTTAGATCTACCGTCTCCAAATCATTTTTAGCTACCTCTGGGGTCCCCCAAGGCAGGCACTTAGGTCCTCTGCTTTTTATCCTTACTATTAATGATATCGGTCATAAAACATTCCCATATTTCACTGTACGCTGATGATACGAAGATTTTCAAGACTATTTCTTCCACGCTTTACTCTTCTCTCATTCAACAAAGTCTCGATAGTTTCTCACTCTGGTGCCTCAAAAACTGCTTAGAGCTAAATATTTCCAAATGTCAGTCAATAACTTTTTCACGTAATCGTATAAAATCTTCCCCACGTATCTACCGTCTCCATAATCAACCCATATGTGGATTCGATTCGTGACCTTGGCATATTATGTGACCAAGAGCTCAACTTCTTGGCACATATGGATAGTATCATCTCTAAGGCCAACTTGACACTTGGATTTATAAAACGTTGGTCCAAAGACTCTTCCAATCCCTATGTCACCCGATAACACATAACTACATATCTTCCGTACACCCGTCGTTTTCTTAGATTTGCTCTTCGCGGTCTGTCTTGGAATGATGCAATTATCTTGCCCCCTTATCAAAATCGCCTTCAACTTATAAACCTGAATACACTGGAAGAACGCAGAGAAACTGCAGAGATTCTCTTCATTCATCGACTTTTCACAAGTTCCGTCGACTGTGAAACTCTTTTTACTTCCATCCTTTTCAGCACAAATTCCCGTATTCTAAGAAATCCTCGTCTGTTCTATCTGCCTACTCACCGCACCTACTATTACTCGAATGTTGCAGAGGGTTAATTCGAATGAAAACTGTTTCGACTTTCACCGGAATCATCATCCAAACCCATTAGTTTTAAGTTAGCCGTAAGTTGCATAGTTTTAAGTTAGTATGTGGAGCTTATATGAAGTTAGATAAATGGGGGTATTGCCCCCACCAAAATTAAAAATTAAATAAAATAAAAAATCCTTAAGAAACATTATGGAGAAGCAAGTACTGGAGATATACTAATACCAAACAATAAATATCTGGATTCATAAGTTGGTCTTTCAATTCGCCAATTAAGTTTAAAAAATGAAAATCTTGTAAATTTCCTTTGAACTTTCTCAATTTTATCGCTTGAGTTTTTTATAGAATGGATTCCATATAATGCAGGAATATTCTAGCACAGATCTCACCAATGAATTAAAAAGCCCCTTTAAAGACTATGGATCAGTAAATTCTTTTGAGTTCCTCATTATAAATCCTAACATTTGGTTAGCCTTGTTGACAATATAATCTATGTGAGAAAGGAATTTTAGTTTTGTATCCAGGATGACTTCAAGATCCTTTTTGCGTTCCACACGATCAAGAGTAATGTTGCGGATTTCGTAACTAAAACTTATCGAGGAATTATGTCTGAAACATGACATAATTTAATATTTTGAGACATTCAAGCTTAGATAGTTAGTATTGCATCATTTAGTCAATCTATTTAAGTCAGCCTGAAGAATATGGCAATCTGATAAATCTTCGATCGTATGGTAAAGTTTGAGATCATCTGCAAACAACAAACAGGATGCAGATTTGAAAATCGAAGAAAAAAGAAACAATAAATGGCTACCCTGTGGCACACATGATGGGACATTGATCTTTTCAGAAGTACAGCTATCAATCTTTACTATTTGAAAAATACATGAAAATTAATAACATACACAAACTCAAACTCTACAGGCACACGCGGCTATTCGATGTCCAAACATATATATAATAAATTTAAAAAAATCACACAGGAATGGTTGAGAGTATAAGTCACTAAGGTTTGACTGCTTAAGGCTGTCGCGCCAATACATTTTTATATTTATTTATAAAAAAAAAAAAACATCAACTTACATTCCTCGTATAATCGAGCATCACAAGATGTCCTGGTTGATTGCCAATACAAAATTTCTTATTCGAAGGCATGATATTCTCCATTTCCAAGTAGAATGTTCTTAAATAATGATCGGTCGGTTGTTCGTCAAAACCATTCATACGGTATGTAAATGTACCGTATTTTGGCAGATCTTCATTAAACGAGGTCATATAGCCATTGCGTTCAAACTCTTTCCACACCATAGGATAGGCATTTACTGTCACGGAGTTTTTTTTGCGTTTTCTTGTTTCTGGCAATTCCAATTCCATTCGACCTGTGAGAATAGGAATCAGCGCCTGCGGTGTTCCATCACCAACGATGTTGTAGCCCTGCAACACCATTGCTTGAGATTCTTTGACTAGAAATTCATAGGTTTTTGGTAGTTTTCGAATAAATGCATTTCGACTCAGCGAATCGAAGCCAAGCATCAAGATGTTGTACAGAGGAAATTCGGTTTGCTCTACTGATCTATGGACAGTGTCACGAATTCCAGAAGCCATGCCATACCATCTAAAATAAAATGAAAAATGTGATATATTAAAACGGCTCAACTAAAATTGTTTTTATTTTTGTCAACTTACCTGTCACCATTTTCAGAACTACAAGCAACTTTAACAAAATCAGATTGCTGTAGGACGTATGGTTCTTTCGTTTTCAACGTTTTGCCATATTTGGCTTTGTAATCAGTCTTTCGAATAATATCGGTAAAGGAGCAAATTACTTCACCTTTGGTTGCTGTGATCTCAGGTTTAACAAAGCAAATGGATTTCTAAAAGAAGACGTACCCAACCATTGTTTTATTATAGAATAATTGTGTATATAGCTATGTATACCTCGCATGTAACCCAATCATCAAGGATATTTCCACATTCGATTTTATGTGTTTCTTTATAGAAAGCCATGATCTCTGGATTATCAATTGGTAGATCGGGAATTCTACATTCGCCTTGGTTCATTGCCGATTTAATTGACTCTTCTATTTTTTGACTGAAAAGAGAAAAAAAATAAGGACCTAAATGACTTCCTTGGGGTACACCAGAGTGAGCATTAAAAAGATTCGAAAGGGAATTTCGAAATTTCACCTGATAAGATCTGTTTTTTTTAGCTAGGGTGCGATCAATGTAATAAGAAAAGGCGGAAATCCATATGATCTAATTTTAAACAAAATAATGCTATGCCTAAGTTGGTCAAATGCTTTAGAAAAATCAGTGTGTATACCTCATTTCCATTTTCCACAGCATTTGAACATTTGTGCATGTGTTGGATCTTTTTTGCACAAAAACCATGTTGTTGTTCACATTTTATGTTCTTTGAAAGGAAAGACAGGCTTTCACAAATGACTTGTTGAAAACATGACAATAAGTTATGATCATACCTCATGTAAAGAAAGTCCATCGCTGGAATTTGATTGTATGTATATTTCAAAATTCAGGAGGTGAGCAGAGAAATTTGAAGAGAGCTGAGCAGTAGAATCGCCAATCCTCATTTCTCTGGTTACGCAATGATTTAAGTTCTTGCGTGTACCAAGGATAGGATACAAAAATTCAAGTTTTTGGATGTTTTAGTTTTGATAGTATTTTTTATGCAATTACCTAAAATCGTATAGAATTCAGCAACTGCGACGTGAATATTAGTAGAGCCTGATATACTATCAATACCAGGGCTATCTAAGCTTGCTGGAAGCAACTGAAAGTTGGCTTTATTGAAATCAAAAATAACTATATGAACAGTCCTCTGGGTTACAATTTTCAAAAAGATGACTGCTGAAGTCAAAAAAGATATCCAGGGGTGGATGATAATTATCTATATTAGTAATGCCTGAACTAGATTTAAGAACTACATTACTAATTGCATGAGATGAAAAAATCGAGAATTCTATTTTTGGAGTTCATTATACAGCTTATTTGCTGTAAATCAGTTGCATTAAAGCCATCAAGCTTCTTGATGAGATCCATCTTCAGAAGAAAGAACATAGGAAGTCTCCTAGAAGTAGAACATAGCTGTAAGAAGAAAGTTTAAAAACCTAATCTAAGACCATATAAAGATCGGTATATACTCTAGCAGAACTTTTGGGAAGAATTACGCATTAAGTAAATAAACTACTTTAGATTGTGTAAATAATTTTACACAAACTAATTCAATCGAAAGACTAAAAGGGAATGTAACCGCTGAAGACATAATTTTATTTCTAACTGCTATTAAAGCACTACCTCCAACTTCATTATTTCTATCAGCATGACGATCTTTTCTATAAACTAAGAACTCTTGATTAAAAAAATCCGTGTCCAAAAAGCTGCAATTCAACAAAAAGGTCATGCGGGAAAACTTGAATAGAGTTAGAAAATATTCATGTAGTTTTACGGCGAAGCCCTCCTACATTTTGGTAAAAGAGGGAAATTCTATTTAATTTTTTGCAGCTGTCTGTGGGGCATTTGGTGAGCAGTTAGATTGATTGTTTTTCCTGAGAGATTCGAACTTTTTTTTATAATTAAATAGTGAAGGTTGGACTTTTATCTTGAAAGAAGAAAGAAAATGTTGTCTATATTTATTTTTTTACATTTAATGCTGGAGCAATTGGGAATCGTTTTGTTTGATACTAAATGAGAAGCTATATCATCCGCAACAAGTGCTCGCAAGAGTCGCGAAATAAAGATAGATTTAGGCTTGGCAACCGGCTCAATACACCTAGAAGTAGCAATGTCATTAGATACAATACCAACATTGGCCAATGATTGTACATTTGAACTGATCAATGTGTTTTCATCACCAACAGAAGAGGGATAAGAACTGCTAGGTATGTCAAACTACCTTTCGGAATCAAAAGAGGTAATTTTTAACTATTTAAAACCGTGGGATTGCTTTTCATGTTTGAACGATTCTGAGGAGGGCTTGTATTTTTCACAGCTGTTGCAACATCTCTTCCCTTTTTTTTGCTTTTTTTTTGTCATCTTTGGATTTATTTAGAAAATTGGAGGAAATGGGCTTGACTTTTTTTCTTTTTTTTTTATAATTGGCCCGCTCCAAAGGGATTTTGGCTACCCTTATAAATTAAATAAATACATTTATTGGCGCTACAGCTCCTTAAGGAGCCAAGGCCTAAAGACTAATACTCTCATCCATTTGTGTGTGTGTTGTTAATCTGCAAGAATGGAAGAGACCTACAGCTTACCGCCGAGTCCGAACGGCTACATGAGATGCACTTTTCGAAACAAATTTTACTCTTGGAGGTTTTGCCAGTTCCTCGCAAGAGGCAGTACCCCGGAAAAGAAGATCCCTATGAGCTAGATTCGAACCCAGGCTCAATCGCTTTGTAGTCCGACACACTAACCACTAAGCCACGGGGCTACCCATTTAATGTTGATTAAACACAGCGGGGCCGTTAGGAAAATAGGGAGGGGTATAAAAGTTGATATCGATGCACATTTATTTTTAAGTGCGGCAAGTCATAATAGGAGGGAAAACAGAGTCTGGCAAGGCATTCCACATTCGCGCGGTACGGCTAAAAAAGAATCTCTGTATTTGACTGTACGTCCGAAGTTTGACTCAAGGGTAAATTTATGGGCATTCCTAGCAGCGCGAGTATTACGATTGAATTGTTTCAGGGGAGAAATGCAGCTGGCTCAATCGCTAGAGCATTGATTATAAAAATGACGGTACCGAAAGGCACGAAACATTACGACGGTGCTCAAGAGATGTAAACCTTTCTGTTATTGTTCCGTCGCCTATCATTTTCAAAGCTCTTTTTTGAATTCTGTCTAAGAAACTCAAGTGTATTTATGGGAATTATATTCAAGTTTTGGACGAATATACGCTTTATAGACCGTAGCCAGATCAGAAGGGGTGACAAATTTCTTGCATCTTCGAAGGAAACCTAGACACTGGCAGCATTTTTAGCGACGTCGAATATGTGGTCGTTCCACAGACGGTGGTCTGTAATTCACATACCGATAACTGATGGGTGTTCTGTTTCTTCGACACAAGTGCCACTCATCGGTATTGTCATTGGGGGTACGTTTCGCTTTTAACGACAAGAGACAACATTTAGTTTTTGAAGCATTAAATTCTACACGATTTCTTATTCCCATTGTACAATGCTGTCAAGATCAGAATTGAATGAACTAATCATACGCTGCCCTTGCAGTTCCACATCCGAAGCAAATGAAAAGCTGAGAGAGCTGTCGTCAGCGAAACAATTTATTGGAATAGTAGTTTCCGAAGCAAATGAAAAGCTGAGAGAGCTGTCGTCAGCGAAACAATTTATTGGAATAGTAGTTTCAGTCATTGATAAGAATTAAGAAGAGATTTGAAGATAAAACAGAGCCCTGGGGCACACCAGCATTTATTTTGTGAGTATCAGACTTGATTCCGTCCAACACAACTTGTATTGACCGGTTCGTAAGGTAATTAATAATCCAACAAAGAAGAGATTCGTCGAGTCCAAATGCACACATTTTCGATAAAAGGGCTTGATGCTAAACTCTATCAAATGCCTTAGAAATATCAAATGCAATAATCTTATAGCGAGTTTCATTCAAGAAAAGATTTGATCTTTCTGTCAATATATTTGATCTTTTTCAATTTCGAGAGTTTCATTGCAAGAAAAAGAGCAAATCTAGATCAAATCTCAACACGAAAGATTTGATCTCTGATGGGTTGGCAGATTTGATCTGAATGCACACATACATATATATAGTCTTTCGGTCAAACGTCAAATGGAAAATATTTTGTTATTTGTTATTTGTTGTGAACTTGTGCCAGCCGGTGCTTAGCCAAAAAATTAATAAATATCCATTAAATATACGAAATAACAAATAAAGGTGTTTTTGAAGTGAGAAAATACCAAATATGGCATTTTGAATATATCAACTGTGCATGCCTGGTATTTTTGTGTGTGATATCAAAACTGTGTATGCTCGTCATTGAATGACCAGCACTAGGATTAAATGATGAAACAAGTTTCATTGAAAAGAGCAAATCTCGATTTTCAGATCAAATCCTTGAAATTTGAATGAAACTCGCTATTACTTTCAACAAAACGGTGAAGAGGTTGCCATCAAATCAGCAGTGGATCTATTGCTACGAAAGCCGTATTGCCGGTCATTAAGAAGCTTTCGGTCCTCAAGATATTTCTTAAGCTGAAAGATAATCAGCATTTCCATGAGCTTACAAAGAAGGGACGTAAGTGCATTAGGTCGATAGTTTGAGGGAGAGGAGGATTCGCCTTTTTAGGGACAGGCTGGACAAATGCTATTTTCCATCCACTCGGAAAAAGCCTAGAGGAATAGGACAGATAGAGAAGCTTACGCAATGGATTTGCCAGCTTTGAAGAACACCTCTTCAGAACAATAGCGGGGATACTATCCGGTCCAGCAGATTTGTGAATGTTAAGATCTTTTAAAACACTTGCACCTGAACGAGTGCGGAAGAAGATTAATATAATTAATAATATCATTTACGCTCTCAAGTACAGGGGGATTGATAACACCTGCCGGAAGCATTGAGTTTGCTGCAAATAGGGCTGCAAGCAGATCTGTTAGAAGAAGCTGGATTTCTAAGGCCAGGTCATCAGTAGACGTAGAGACATGAGCAGAAATGTTGGGAATATTGATTTCTGAAAAATTTGCAACAGATACAGTGAAATTGTTGTTAAGCTCTCTTAACAATGATAACTGATTTCCCATGGGAAATTTGAACATTCAAGCATCATATCCGATACCAACTTTTGGAAAATTGAAAATTTTATTCACAATGGGGCCCATTAGGTATAAATGGAGGTGTGGGGAAAATATAGAAATAGTGGAAATGTCTACATGTAAATCGTTAAATGAACGTACTTGTCAGACTATATTGTTTATATTTAATTGAATTAGTAGTTAAAAAAAACCTTAAATTTTGATATTATTTATCCGAATTTTGTTTTCACATTTTTGGACTAGTGGATTGTTTCAATAATTCACATTTTTAATACAATCAATCGGTTGTGTCGCAGGCTCATAGAAATATTTCAATAGATCTCCAACTTGTCATTGGTTGCTTGGTCTGATGGTACAAACATTTTACTCACAATATAACTTGTCGTAAAAGGCCAAAAGGTTTTACCATCTCGTCATTACGACTGTCTATACCTTAATTTTTTTACATAATCTTTTAAGTTACTTTTTTAGATTCTTTAACAATTGTAAAATTTATTGAATTTATAATACTAAATACTACTAAAATACTAAATACTAATAATAAACTGAAAGGAATTTTATAATTTACAGCACACGATGTATGTATTATTAATGAGATCGTATATCATGTATTCAGTTATTTGTAACTGAGCTAATTGTGTATGACTGTAATAATGTATCACTGATTAATTTCTATTTCCTAATGTCCTATTCAGTTTTTTGTTTTGGTTTTGGCTTTGTTTGAGATTTCAAATGCAGGATTTTGCAAAAAAAAATCATCTGAATCGAAGCTATTTTTTACAGATTTGTAAAATAAATGTTTGACTGATTCTTACAGTTTAAATTTGTTGTCTCCATAGTCTCGAGGTCCACTAAGAAGTAGTCCCAAGGCAAGTACTAAAAAAAACAGTACCAGCGTTGCCCAGATTAGCTTGCGCAGAAATCTTCGTGCATTGCGCATAATGATGACGATTGAGTTAAAGTTGTCTGAAAACTTTGATATGCATTTATTCAAAAAGAATGGCAGTTCTGGTCTGAAAATATAAAAATAAAATTCATTTAATTTTCTATATATATACATTAGCTAAGTACGTGGGGTTAAGGAAGTAATAAAAAGATATAATCTAAAAACCACCCTTGCTTTTGTTTCTTAGGTGGTCTATGAGTCCGCAATGAGTGGCCCTGAAATCGCCAATTATTGTGAATATAGAATAACAAAAAAGCACAAAATTGTATTACATATCGCCAAATATTCTCGTCAACACTAAGAGTTAGTTAAAGATTAGCCGTGTTTCGTAAGTCTTCACCAACACCCTTGAAGTCCAAAAAGCATTTAGAAAAGTTGATGCGCTGTCATACGAGTTCTTCAACATCATTCTTGAAGGATGAAGGATGAATTGCAGACTTTCAAATGTCCATCCAATTATTCGCATACTTACTTACTTAGGGGGCGCTACAGTTCGGGACGAACCTGGGCCTCAACCAACATGCCTCTCCAGCCAGCTCGGTCTTTGGCTAGCTGCCTCCAGTTTTGCACTCGAAAGTTGGTTGAGGTCGTCCTCCACTTGAGCGCGGAAGAATCTTACGCTCGAAACGACTAAGGATATCTTCATCCGCTTTAGATAGAGTCCATGCCTCGGCGCCATAGAACAGGACTGGGATGATTAGGGTCTTATACAGAGTCTCCTTTGTCTTTCGAGAGAGGGCTTTGCTACTCAATTCCCTTCCTAGCCCATAGAAACAGCGATTGGCAAGAGTAATTCTTCGCTTTATTTCTGACGAGATGTTTTTGTCAGATATTATAGCGGATCCGAGGTACACAATGTCCCTAACTTCCTCAAAGTTGTACCTGTCTATTTTGATGTTTTGTCCAATCCGCCGGTGTTGTGTGTCCCTTTTTGTGGATAGCAGGAACTTTGTTTTGCTAGCAAACGTTTCATTGACAGCTTGCCGAGTTCTGCCAATAATGTCTATGTCGTCAGCGTATGCTAGCAATAGCACAGACTTGAAAAAAAATTGTCCCACTACAATTGACTTGTAAGTTTCTTATAATTTTTTCAAGTATTAAGTTGAAGAAATCGCACGATAGCGCATCACCTTGTCGGAATCCTTTTTTTAAGGTCAAAAGCTTCTGTGAGGTCATTACCAACCTTGACGGAGCAGCGAGAGTTCTCCATCGTCATCCTGCACAGTCGAACGAGTTTTTTGGGGATGCCAAAACCTGACATGGCTCTGTATAGCTCGTCTCTATAAATGCTATCGTACGCGGCCTTAAAATGAATAAAGAGGTGGTGGGTATCGATTTGAAATTCTTGGGTAGTTTCCAGGATCCAGGATGCTGAGGTCCATTCATCAGGCATACTTTCTTCTGACCAAACTTTAGGGATGAGTTGGTGTATGCACTCCACCAGGTCATCTCCGGCCGCTTTAAAAAGTTCGGCGGGTAGTCCGTCGGGTCCAGCAGCTTTGTTGTTTTTTTAGTTTAGATATTGCTATCCTTACTTCATTTTGGTCAGGTGCACGGAAGTTTTGTTTGTCATCATCCATGTTGAATGGTTCATTCTGCCTTACAGCGGGATTTCGGTCTTCATCGCCGTTTAACGGTCTGCAGAAATGGTCCTTCCATGTACTCAGCACCGACTGTGACTCTACTACGAGGTTTCCATTCCTATCTCTACAGGCTTCTGTTTTTTTCCTTGACACGTTCTTTTTACCTGTTGGTAAAACTTCCGCACGTTGTTCCTGGAGTAGCATCTCTCAATTTCTTCGATCGCACGCTTCTCATGCTCTCTCTTTTTCTTTTGGAGAGGCCGGTGTTCTTCCCGTCTTTTCTGCTCGTCTTTCTTTGCAGCGCCGCTTTATATGCCTCTTGTTTGGCTGCATGGGCCTGCCTGCATTCGTCATCGAACCAGAGGTTTCGTGGTGGTGGTCTGGTGAAACCTAGCACATAAGTTGCGGCATCTCTGATGGCTTGTTGGCAGTGTTGCCACTGGTCTTCGGCACTTGATGCTGGCGGTACTGGATTTCTTGAGATCGCATCGTGATCAATATGATTGACGGTTCTTTGATCTGGGTGTCGCCAAGTCCCTTTGTGTATATCGAGATGAGGAAACCGTGTACTTGCAATGGTGACGTTATGTGCCGCTGCGAAGTCAATCAGCATAAGTCCGTTTTCAGACGTTGTGTCGTGTAGGCTATGTTTTCCGATAGTCCTACCAAAGATTTTCTCTTTACCTATTTTGGCAATAAAATCGCCTAGTACGATCTTACCGTCGTATTAAGGGCATTGCTCATAGGTTTTGTCGAGAAGCTCATAGAAGTCATCCTTGGTGGCGTCATCTTTGTCCTCTGTGGGGGCATGAGCGCATATTAGGCTAATGTTAGCCTTGATACGGATTGGCATATTCGCATATGCCGACTATATTCACATTATTTGGAAAACACAGCGGGATGTAAGTAACGCCATTGTGAGTACAGGAGACGGAAGCAGCAAAAAAGGCTTAACAGTTAATGAGGGTAAAATCAACAAAAAAAGCGTCTTGGAACATCACGATAGACAGCTATAACTATGAGGTAGTTACGGATGTTGTCTACCTAGGCTCCGCTATCAAATCAGAGAATAACACCAGCGCTGAGATCAAACAATGAATAACTTGCTAGTCCCTGTTTCTGTGGACTAAGAAGCCAATTGAGTAACAAAGCCCTCTCTCGGTCAACTAAAGTGTCTCTTTAAAAGACCCTCATCATCCCAGTCTTGCAGTATGTTGCAGAGGCATGAACATGGTCCAAAGTGGATGAAGACGCTTCAGGATGCTTCAAGAGAAAAAAAAAGAACCAACGATGAACTGTGCGGACTGTACAGCGACACAGACCTAAACCAAAAGAGTAAAAGTCCAATGTCTCAGATGACTGGGTCATATTGAGCGGATGGACATCAATGCTCTGGCCCGGAAAATGTTCGATTCCACTTCGGTGATACGACGTAATAGAGGAAGATCGAGACATGGGGACTCGAGCATGCGTCAAACGATTTGTTTGTTTTGTTCGATGTCAGCACTGCGGCGCTCTGGTCTGGTGTACCCTGAAACCACACTGAAGTGTTTTATGTGACACTTTTTTCGCCCCAGTGTTTTTGCACTGTGTTCGATGTGAACACCCGGCACGCACTGAGTGCACCCTCATACGCTCAAGGTATTTTCTTGGTGTAAGATATCGGAGCTGTCAAATTCAAAATTTAAATTCAAATCAGCTGTTGGCAGAAGTTCGTTTTTAGAGAAGGGAGGAATTTATTTGCAAATATATTATATCAAATATGATATCAAATATTTCGTAGATTATTTTGTAGGTTTTAATCGTTTTAAGTTATTCATGTTTTTATAGACAAAATATTGCTTTCGTGGGTTATTTTATTAACTTCTATTTGTTTGGCACTGTTTAAAGAAAGAAATGTCAAAAAATAGAGATGTTGCACTGAGCTGTTCGATGTTAAATCAACACTGGAGCAGCTATGCAGTTTTTTGGCAGCTTGTCTTAATGCACTGACATTCCCCAGTGCGCACTGGGGCGGGGAACATCGAACAAACCTATTGTCCAACATTGTGAAACATGTGAATTCTAGAAGCGCATCTTCTACGTAGTTTATACTTGCGATTATAGGTACATATTATAAAAAATGCAAGTTATGCATTCGTGCAAAAAAAAAAAAACTGAGATAACAATCAAATATGACATTACGATGATTGAGAAACATATTTAACATATTTGAGTTACTGACAAAATTCTACCCGTCTCACAGTGGGACGAATGTATGGACAAAACGGCGAAATTAATATCTCTTGTTTTAATGACTGAAACTAAATTATTTTGCATGTTATCACTAATTACGTCAAATGTCTATATAATAAAATTAAAAGTACATGCATAAACCAGCAATAAACACCCCGCCCAGCACCCCTCGAAGTAAAAGAGTTGAGCAGCGAATTGAATTGAATTAGAATTGAAACTTTACTTTTAAGATTTTCTTTATATTTTTTTAACTTTATTTATATTTTAAGTAACAAATGTTAAAGCTTAATAAATTTAAATCCTTATGGGACTAATAAGTGTGATAAATTAATTATAATAATTAATTAATCGCTATCGCTGGCTGATGTTCCATCAATATCGTTCAAGTCTATATTGACTGGCAATGCTACGACTTCCAAATTTTTGCTGAGTAGATATTGCTCAATATCTGGGTCAACCTTACACATATGAGAATTTTTAGAGCGTATATTTGAAATCAGTGGGTCTGAAGTAATTAATAATTGATTAATTAAATCAGTCATTGAACTCGTTCTAGAGCACTTTCGACTATGATCTAGTCTGAACTTTCTGATTTCCTTATGCCTTGCTTCCAACGCTTCTTCACAAAGGACACCAATGGGTAGATGGAAAAAAGAAATTATATCTTATATAGTCAGCATAAGTCCGTTTTCAGACGTTGTGTCGTGTAGGCTATGTTTTCCGATAGTCCTACCAAAGATTTTCTCTTTACCTATTTTGGCAATAAAATCGCCTAGTACGATCTTACCGTCGTATTAAGGGCATTGCTCATAGGTTTTGTCGAGAAGCTCATAGAAGTCATCCTTGGTGGCGTCATCTTTGTCCTCTGTGGGGGCATGAGCGCATATTAGGCTAATGTTAGCCTTGATACGGATTGGCATATTCGCATATGCCGACTATATTCACATTATTTGGAAAACACAGCGGGATGTAAGTAACGCCATTGTGAGTACAGGAGACGGAAGCAGCAAAAAAGGCTTAACAGTTAATGAGGGTAAAATCAACAAAAAAAGCGTCTTGGAACATCACGATAGACAGCTATAACTATGAGGTAGTTACGGATGTTGTCTACCTAGGCTCCGCTATCAAATCAGAGAATAACACCAGCGCTGAGATCAAACAATGAATAACTTGCTAGTCCCTGTTTCTGTGGACTAAGAAGCCAATTGAGTAACAAAGCCCTCTCTCGGTCAACTAAAGTGTCTCTTTAAAAGACCCTCATCATCCCAGTCTTGCAGTATGTTGCAGAGGCATGAACATGGTCCAAAGTGGATGAAGACGCTTCAGGATGCTTCAAGAGAAAAAAAAAGAACCAACGATGAACTGTGCGGACTGTACAGCGACACAGACCTAAACCAAAAGAGTAAAAGTCCAATGTCTCAGATGACTGGGTCATATTGAGCGGATGGACATCAATGCTCTGGCCCGGAAAATGTTCGATTCCACTTCGGTGATACGACGTAATAGAGGAAGATCGAGACATGGGGACTCGAGCATGCGTCAAACGATTTGTTTGTTTTGTTCGATGTCAGCACTGCGGCGCTCTGGTCTGGTGTACCCTGAAACCACACTGAAGTGTTTTATGTGACACTTTTTTCGCCCCAGTGTTTTTGCACTGTGTTCGATGTGAACACCCGGCACGCACTGAGTGCACCCTCATACGCTCAAGGTATTTTCTTGGTGTAAGATATCGGAGCTGTCAAATTCAAAATTTAAATTCAAATCAGCTGTTGGCAGAAGTTCGTTTTTAGAGAAGGGAGGAATTTATTTGCAAATATATTATATCAAATATGATATCAAATATTTCGTAGATTATTTTGTAGGTTTTAATCGTTTTAAGTTATTCATGTTTTTATAGACAAAATATTGCTTTCGTGGGTTATTTTATTAACTTCTATTTGTTTGGCACTGTTTAAAGAAAGAAATGTCAAAAAATAGAGATGTTGCACTGAGCTGTTCGATGTTAAATCAACACTGGAGCAGCTATGCAGTTTTTTGGCAGCTTGTCTTAATGCACTGACATTCCCCAGTGCGCACTGGGGCGGGGAACATCGAACAAACCTATTGTCCAACATTGTGAAACATGTGAATTCTAGAAGCGCATCTTCTACGTAGTTTATACTTGCGATTATAGGTACATATTATAAAAAATGCAAGTTATGCATTCGTGCAAAAAAAAAAAAACTGAGATAACAATCAAATATGACATTACGATGATTGAGAAACATATTTAACATATTTGAGTTACTGACAAAATTCTACCCGTCTCACAGTGGGACGAATGTATGGACAAAACGGCGAAATTAATATCTCTTGTTTTAATGACTGAAACTAAATTATTTTGCATGTTATCACTAATTACGTCAAATGTCTATATAATAAAATTAAAAGTACATGCATAAACCAGCAATAAACACCCCGCCCAGCACCCCTCGAAGTAAAAGAGTTGAGCAGCGAATTGAATTGAATTAGAATTGAAACTTTACTTTTAAGATTTTCTTTATATTTTTTTAACTTTATTTATATTTTAAGTAACAAATGTTAAAGCTTAATAAATTTAAATCCTTATGGGACTAATAAGTGTGATAAATTAATTATAATAATTAATTAATCGCTATCGCTGGCTGATGTTCCATCAATATCGTTCAAGTCTATATTGACTGGCAATGCTACGACTTCCAAATTTTTGCTGAGTAGATATTGCTCAATATCTGGGTCAACCTTACACATATGAGAATTTTTAGAGCGTATATTTGAAATCAGTGGGTCTGAAGTAATTAATAATTGATTAATTAAATCAGTCATTGAACTCGTTCTAGAGCACTTTCGACTATGATCTAGTCTGAACTTTCTGATTTCCTTATGCCTTGCTTCCAACGCTTCTTCACAAAGGACACCAATGGGTAGATGGAAAAAAGAAATTATATCTTATATAGTATAGTACCAACTATACTGGGAAATATACATGGATTTCGTATCTTCCAAAAGTTTTAGGAATCTTTCCATATTTATTTCACGACCAGTTGCAATCGTCCTCAATATTATTCCAAAGTTTCGTATAAGTTCCTTGTCTACCCTGTTATCTCGGAACTCAATTTTGGATTTGAGAAGAAGCGTCGAGCTGTATTTCCGTCATTGCTTGTACCATACCCAGGTTTAGGGATTACGACAAGTAACCTCATTTTCAACTTAAAATTTTCTTGAATAATTTGTTTTCTTTCTCCAAATGCTGTTTAATTTTCTTGGCCGCGTATTTGCCAAGTATTTTAGAAAACCTTACTTAAACACGAAATTCACATAAAAAAAATTCTTATTAGACATTCAGTTCAAACTACAAACTAAATTAACCACGAAATCAAAGTAATTTTGTATAATAAAATATGATTTCCCATACCTTGGTACATAATATTATCCATTTTATAATAATTTTTTATGCGCGAAATTAAATCAGCAAATAATTTAAATTGTATTAAAAAAACACTTGTTATCACTGTTTGCAAAAAAATGTCCACTTGTCACTCTTTTTGGCACGAGTTCACGATTCCAAATAATTTTAATGCAGTTAGACTTGCAGTTATTCAAGATGACTTACCAATGACTCAAAAGTACCGTTAAAATAATTGATTTTTTTATTTATTGCTATGGGTCGTCCCACTGTGCGTCTGTCTGTCTCTCTGTACGGATGTATTTTGGACTGCAGCTTAAACGGTTGTGCCAATCGTCTTAAAATTTTGAACGTAAGGTTATTTTGATATTATACAGCGGAGTTTTTCATTTTTTTTTTGTTTAAATTTCATTTGTTCACCAAGTTCTAACGCTTTAGAACTCGAATTAAGAACCTTGTTTGAATTAGAACTTCGATTAATTTGGACCCTCAATATTGGAGGTCTAGCTCGTTAGAATTGGGTATCATTTCTTGTTCACACAAGTTATTTCTGTTTTGTGTAAGAATATAGGTATCATTATTTTTAAAATAGTTTGCAATATTTGGATCTTAAAAAATGTCTTTGATCTTCACCGATTGGCTCTTACATGGTAATCAGGATGAAACTGGTGTACCTAGTGCTTGACGTTTTTAACTCAATACCAGTACATGCTTCAATCAATAGATCTTTGAGAGAAACAAGTAATCGTTTCGTTACTTAGAAAAATAGCGGTCCTGAACTAATAGTGTCAAAGCTACCACACTTAACGGTTTTTAGTAAATATGGAGTACGCCATCACACGTTTCAAATAATAATGAATTTATAAAAAGGCATTTCGAAAATTGTAGGACCAATTTTGATTAAATCCTAATTTTTCAATTTTTTGTTTTTAATTTAAAAAATATTGAAAATTCAAAACAACAAAATCATGAATTAATTATAAATAAAAAAAAATAATCAAAATGCTAGTATGCAGAATTAATTAGGCTACCTATTTCATTTTAAATGTAAAATTTGATATTTTTAAATCCAAGGAGCCGTTTTCGGAAGCCGAAAATTAAAAAAAAGCTATATGAAAAGTATCGTTAATAGACGACTCCTCTGCTTAAATTATTTTTGATAACCATTACCTACCAACAAAGCCTTAAATTTTTATTCAATTCATTACCGCCGTTGTCGAGAATTTTATGGTAGCGGTAGGTACCGTTATATTTTGTTTAGCCCTAAAAATAAAATTTAAAAACCCTCTGAGGAATGCTAATAGAACCACACAAACCAAATTCTAAGGTAATCACATATAGACGGACAGACATTTTTTGTAACAAACTTTTTAAGGTTTCTCTATAATCGTAATGTCATGTTTGATGATATTTAATTTTTTTTATAATCACGAATCTTAAACTTTCTTTAAAAAAACCTATATGTACCTATTTCAAGATAAAAATAGCAAATGGATTGTGGAAAGTAAGTCGTACGAAACATTAACCACCCCTTCCTATTCCTCTTTGGTAGTTAAGTATTTCTAATATCTACTCATCTATAATGAATGTTGACTGTCTTTTTTCATTTCGAATTTTGAAAAGCAACCTATAAAGTTGGGTATGTTCGTTGGTTCACAAAACGGACGGATTTTAAGTATCCGAAATTGCAAATCCCATAAAAACGCGAATGCACCCATTGGTGGTTAAATGACCCGTCCGTGATCCAGGGGCGGCACTTATCCCCCCTTGCCCTACCCTGAGGGCGCCTATGGAGATATTCTTAACTGGCTGAACACAGTGGCAGCCGCAATACGCAGCCGAAGCCACAGAGAGATGGCGAAATATGTCATACAGCTTTTTAAACTGCCCACAATGGAGCCGTACGCTTTTTGACATTTTAGATTTTATTGATGTCATCTGACTGAATTGAAAGTCTGTGTTCATTTTTAATTTGCAAATAATTGTTGTTGAAAGTCAATAAAAGTTAAAATGGAAAGCAAAAATTAAGAGATTTTCTGCAGCTTTGTGTTTTATGTTTATGTATATATTTTTTATAACTTTAATCCCATAATCTTTTGCGCGCTTGGACTCCATAATATTTTTCATTTCGTCCATCGCATTTTTTTTGTTTTGACAACTAAAAATACATTCAGGCAAGACAAAGTTAAAAGTTAACCAAACCTTGCGGCTGCGTATTGCAGTTGCCTATGCAGGTGCGTTTCTTGTGTTCACAATAGCTTTGTTTGATGAGCCCAGAAGTCAACCTGGGGTCTGTTTTTTGAAACCTGGGGTCGCCATGAAATCACCCTGAAGTCGATCTTGGTATTTTGCTAGGGCGAGTTGAGGGAACGATCAGCTGTTGTATACTTACATTAGCTGTCAATTTGTGATTTGTGTTGATTTGCTGCAGGTTTTATTTACTATCGCAAATGTTTTAAATGTAATTAAATAAAAATTTATTATTATATGTAGTTAAAAAGTGATGAAAATGGAGTCTTTTGAATTATTATATTTAATAACTACCCGATATCATCCGTATTCATTTTTAAGGGCCCGAAGTGCGAATAGTCATTCCCCTTCTTGTGATATATCAGTAACTTAATTGACAGCCTTTTTGTGTTTTTTAAGATTAAAAAAACCCAGGTTATTTTGACCACTTTTGGAGTTGTCAAGAAACCATGGGGTGACCCTAGGTAAAGTTCAAGGAACAAAGCTAGTAGTAGCAGAAGGGTTAAGTAATAGTAGGGTTGCGCAGTAGTGTGCGAATAGTATCTCCCGTTCTTGTGATATGTCAGTAGCTTAATTGATAGCCCTTTTGTATTTTTTTTTGAGATTCAAAAAACCCATGTATTTTTGACAACTCTTGGAGTTGTTAATGTCGAATTCGTTTTTAGTTTATAGATTTGATCTGAGATTTCAGGGGTGGAATCGGCCAAGGTGATAGATGATTGTCACTATTTTGATGGTCAATTTTGATTATCGACTTTTCTTCGTTCGGTCTAATCTAATTTGAGCCATTGAAATACATTGGTTCTAAATTAATGGCGGCCCCTGTTGCTGGTTCAATCTGTTTTACGCATTAGGCTATGTAAGTACCTTTCTAAGTGCCTTAGGTATATTTCAAGAAAAAAAAATAAGGACGGCCACAAAACAAAACATTTCATGACATGACATGACATGGCATATATGGAAATGCATTCCCAGCTAGCCAGATAATTAAATGCTTCTCTAGCTCTGAGTGAACATTTTAAAAGTATCAATGGGAGGGGAGCAGTTGGTGAGATCTTTGAATGCGAGTGCTTCAAAATATTTGCTTTGTTCCTAAGTTCCTTCCTTTCTCGTTGAATGTCTTTAAAAAAAATTGCATTAAAGTATACATCTCACCTTTTATAGTTTTTGCTTAAAGTTGATAACTTTTTTCACTTTTTTCATACAAAAATTGAAATATAATAGAGATGAAGCCAACACAACTTATTTTGTTCATAAATTTTATACACAAAATATATGAATGTGACAACTAAATAGCTGTCACCCGCAAATCAAAGCAAAAAGGTGATGGTAAAATTGATAATCACCTTACGAACAAAAGCATTATTTTTGATGATCAACAATCAACTATCACCATAGCCGGTATTGTAAACAAACAGAAAACAAGTTATAGGTACAAAAAAATTCATTTCTTTAGAAAATTTTATTATACATATATATTATATATTTTATTTATATATCAATATGAACATTGAAGCAATTTTTTTAACGAATATTGTGTAGTGACAATGAAAAATAAGTCTTATTATCATTAATAAAACGGATGAGCAGTTTAATTTTGTAAAAAGGAAACAATAATTCACAGAGTTCCTTCACTTCGACCAATT
This sequence comes from Platycheirus rosarum, assembly GCA_963971375.1. Lineage (NCBI taxonomy): Eukaryota > Metazoa > Arthropoda > Insecta > Diptera > Syrphidae > Platycheirus > Platycheirus rosarum. Next base: position 29,112,743 of record OZ020509.1, on the reverse strand, counting down.
TGCTTGAGGAACTCGCAAAATATCAGCATTGGAAGACGACGACGACTACGACGTAGATATCGTGCCTAACTTTAATTTACACAAAACATTGAAATTAAGAACAAAATCCAAATGAAATGCAAACTTCAGTGCAACTATTCCGGTTCTATGAAAAATTGAAATGATAAAATTCTTTTCACGATACTTTTCATACGACTTTTTTATTTTATCATTTCATTAAAAAAAAGGAAGCAAAATACTTATACATGATACACACAGATGAACAGTTGTGTTATTCATTGTGTGTATTTGAATTTTTTTGGAAACAACTTATCAGGACGAAATGTATGATGATAAATAAATTTTCAAATGAAAACATTTTGACATAAGTTTTTATTGTTACACACGACCAGAATCGCAAAGGGTGCTTTATCAGTGAAAAGTTTTTTCACAGATTTTTTCATAGAACCAGAATAGAGCTACAAATTTCCAAAAATTGATCAAGATAAAAAAGATTGATCTTTTTTAAAAACGAATTCGACACAAGAACCCCTGGGACGACCCTAGGTAAAGTTCAACGAACAAAGCTAAATTGAATTCGTGTGTATTCAATATTTGACAGCTGTTGCAGTGCGGCTCCGTCTTCATTGTGTTCAGCCAGTAAGGGGCTAGTTATAGCTTTCATTGAAATGCATCATTGAAACAAATCATTGGAACTGATCTCTCAGTTATAGCAGTCATTGAAATTTTCTGTCATTCGAAAAATTTTCCTGGTTGAAATACACACGAAAAATTTTTTCGGATACAAATCTGTCCTTGGAACTGAACGAAATTGGAACTCAAATCAGTGGAGCGAGTTGTTCCATTTTCTGTCAAAAAACAATCAGCTGACACGAAAAACGAATTTGCATCAGGAAAACAGATAAATACATTTTTAGTAAAAAATATTTGTGCAAATTGGTTTTTTCTTATCGAAAAAAATTCTTCGTGATTTGCTATCGATTGGTATATCATTTGTGTTACTAATCAAAGAAAAACATGTAAAAATCGGTTTAAAGTTTTTCAATGATGCATTTCAATGATAGCTATAACTGGTCCCTAAGGGCCTCTCATTGTATAGACGCCCCTGTCCAGTTAAAAAAAAAAAAACAAAAAAAGGCAAGATTCTCCCTGCCATACCATGTTTTCTAATTTGTTTCTGTTTAACAGAAAAAAAAACTGTTTTGCCGGCTCAACCGGTAAATAATGTAACTTGATTTGTAAACAAATAAGCCTATTATAACTAAAAAAACCACACAAGCCACTTGTTTAACCTTAGCCGTTCATTATAAACATGTACAGGTGCATACATAGTACATTATTTTGAAATGCAAAATGAGCCTAACGCCTAATCAAACATAACATTACGATTACCAGAATTAGGAGGGTCTTTCGTGTATGTAGAGAAATCGATTTTTTTTATTTACAAATCTTAGCAGATTCACTATTGATTTTTACACATAAAAATCAGTTCTACTGTTTGTAAACACAACAAAAAACAAAGGTAACGTATCACGCTTTCACATTGATTCACTGGAAAGAATCAATGTATTGAAATGAAATGTTTATTTTAATATTTTATAAGAAATAAAATGCAAGCAAGCATCATGTTAGCATAATTATTCATTCAATAAAGAATACAACAAAAAATGAGACTGCCGGGCGGGTCAAGATACGATACTTACTTTATGTATAGGGAAACTGCTTTTGTTAATATTTAACTAAATTCGAAGTAGATTTTGTAACTTTTTTAACAACAAATTGTATTCTTTTTTTCGTGTGACATTATTTTGTACTTTTAATTGATAATTTTACAGAGAAATATCAACACATTTTCTTATAAGAATTTTATGAATTGTTTCCCATTCTGAGAAATAAATCTGAAGTCTGAACGCTGGAGCTGAACAAGAAAAATTATTATACAGTGACATACAAATTTGATTGTAGTTGGCTGTCACTCAGACATCACTGACGTCAGACTACCTCTTTTTTAAGTAACAGTCAGTGCTGTCGTTTTGGATTCGAGAAGTGTTTGATTCTATTATTCTAATTCAAATACCAAAGTAGAGTTCAAGATTTTAAAATTGTGTTCACATCAACAAGAAGAGTCTTATATGTTAAAATTGCAATGATTACTAAAAAGAGAACCGTTTAAGATGATATGTGATTCCTTGTTGTGCCTCAACTTTGTTGTTTTCTTACTTACTAACTTAGGGGGCGCTACAGTTCGGGACGAACCTGGGCCTCAACCAACATGGTCGGTCGTTGGCTAGCTGCCTCCAGTTTTGCACTCCAAGTTGGTTGAGGTCGTCCTCCACTTGAGGTCTTCCTTGACTGCGTCTACCCTCTGGGATGGAATCGAAGATCCTGCGAGCCGGAGCATTATTGTCCATTCGGTCTTCATGACCTAGCCATCTTAAACGTGATATGCGTATTTTTATTGACCAGGTCAATGTCGCTGTACAGCTCGTATAGTTCTTGGTTGAACCTTCTCTTCCAAAGCCCGTTAACGCAGATAGGGCCAAAAATCCTCCGAAGAATCTTACGCTCGAAACGACTAAGGATATCTTCATCCGCTTTAGATAGAGTCCATGCCTCGGCGCCATAGAGCAGGACTGGAATGATTAGGGTCTTATACAGAGTCTCCTTTGTCTTTCGAGAGAGGGCTTTGCTACTCAATTACCTTCCTAGCCCATAGAAACAGCGATTGGCAAGAGTAATTCTTAGCTTTATTTCTGACTAGATGTTGTTGTCAGATGTTATAGCGGATCCGAGGTACACAATGTCCCTAACTACCTCAAAGTTGTACCTGTCTATTGTGATGTTTTGTCCAATCCGCCGGTGTTGTGTGTCCCTTTTTGTGGACAGCATGTACTTCGTTTTGGCCTCATTGACTGCTAGTCCCATCTTAGCCGCTTCAGCTTCAATGCTAGCAAAAGTTCCAGTGACAGCTCGCCGAATTCTGCCAATGATGTCTATGTCGTCAGCGTATGCTAGCAATTGCACAGACTTGAAAAAAATTATCCCACTACGCATCACCTTGTCGGAATCCTTTTTTGTGGGGATGCCAAAACCTGACATGGCTCTGTATAGCTCGTCTCTATAAATGCTATCGTACGCGGCCTTAAAATCAATAAAGAGGTGCTGGGTATCGATTTGAAATTCTTGGGTAGTTTGCAGGATCTGCCGTAGCGTGAACATTTGATCGATTGTGGACTTTCCTGGTGTGAAACCACACTGATAGGGGCGAATCAGGTTGCTGACGAAAGGTTTCAGGCGTTCACATAGTACGGCAGAGAGGATCTTGTAGGCGATATTCAGGAGACTAATTCCTCTATAGTTGGGGCAGTTTAGAGGGTCTCCTTTCATGTGAATCGGGCAAACGATGCTGAGGTTCCATTCATCAGGCATACTTTCTTCTGACCAAACTTTAGGGATGAGTTGGTGTATGCACTCCACCAGGTCATCTCCGGCCGATTTAAAAAGTTCAGCGGGTAGTCTGTCGGGTCCAGCAGCTTTGTTGTTTTTTAGTTTAGATATTGCTATCCTTACATCATTTTGGTCAGGTGGACGGAAGTTTTGTCTGTCATTATCCATGTTGAATGGTTCATTCTGCCTGACAGCGGGATTTTGGTCTTCATCGGCGTTTGACGGTCTGCAGAAATGGTCCTTCCATGTACTCAGCACCGACTGTGACTCTACTACGAGGTTTCCATTACTATTTCTACAGGCTTCTGTGCGGGTTTTTTTCCCTTGGCACGTTCTTTTTACCTGTTGGTAAAACTTCCGTACGTTGTTCCTGGAGTAGCATCTCTCAATATCTTCGATCGCGCGCTTCTCACGATCTCTCTTTTTCTTTTGGAGAAGTCGGTGTTCTTCCCCTCTTTTCTGCTCGTAGAGCTCGCGAGCAGCTCTCGTCTTTCTTTGCAGCGCCGCTTTACATGCCTCTTGTTTGGCTGCATGGGCCTGCCTGCATTCGTCATCGAACCAGAGGTTTCGTGGTGGTGGTCTGGTGAAACCTAGCACATCAGTTGCGGCATCTCTGATGGCTTGTTGGCAGTGTTGCCACTGGTCTTCGGCACTTGATGCTGGCGGTACTGGATTTCTTGAGAGGTTATGGTTTATTCGATCGGCATAGGTTCTGGCGGTTTCTTGCGATTGCAGCTTTCCGACTTCATACTTCCTCACAGTAGTACTCCGTTGTTGGGGAGTTCGGGTTATTCGCATTCTTACCTTGGCTGGGACAAGGTAGTGATCCGAGTCGATGTTAGCTGCTCGAAAGGTGCGAACATCCAAGATACTGGAGGTGTGTCTTGCATCGATCGCAACGTGATCAATCTGATTGACAGTTCTTTGATCTGGGTGTCGCCAAGTCCCTTTATGTATATCGAGATGAAACCGTGTGCTAGCAATGGTGACGTTATGTGCCGCTGCGAAGTCAATTAGCCTAAGTCCGTTTTCAGACGTTGTGTCGTGTAGGCTATGTTTTCCGACAGTCCTACCAAAGATTTCCTCTTTACCTATTTTGGCATTAAAATCGCCTAGTAAGATCTTAACGTCGTATTTAGGGCATTGCTCATAGGTTTTGTCGAGGAGCTCATAGAAGTCATCTTTGGTGGAGTCATCTTTGTCCTCTGTGGGGGCATGAGCGCATATTAGGCTAATGTTGACGAATTTAGCCTTGATACGGATTATCACAAGTCGCTCACTTACGGGTCGAAACCCCAAGACTTCTTGCCTAAGTCTACCGCTTATGACGAATCCGCACCAAAATAAACGCTGTGATCTTCTTGCACAATCACCGTAGTACACGTCACAGTTTTTCATCCTCCTTCTGCCCGGCCCATTCCATCGCACTTCCTGGATGGCAGTAATTCCTGCTCTGTAGCAGTCTAGGGCCTCCGCTAGTTGTTTGGCTGCACGTGATCTGTAAAGAGTTCTAACATTCTACGTGCAGATCCGAAGGTCGTTGTCCTTAATTCGTTTTTCCGGGTCGTAAATCCGTGATTTCCCGCGGCTATTGGTCGCTTCGCACCTGGACCCCTAGGGCCAGGTCCTTTGTTGGATTCCTTGGACAAAAGGAACCGGAGAATCCGGAGTCAGTAACCCACTTCGGGGATATGAGCGCCAGTTTATGTTTCTGAGCCCTCCGAAATACGCGTTTTCTCAGAAAGTTCAACACGATTTCTCAGAAAAAAAATCTAACATTGCTTTCAAGAAATGAATCAATATTTTTTGGATTCACATGTTCAATTTTAGTTTATCAAAGAGAACTCTGTTAGAAAGAAAAAGATTCAAAGTTTATTTGGCGTTTGCGGGAAAATCGCGTTCAGACAAATTTTCCAGATTCATCTGCAATTATACGATGACTCGTGAGCCTTGTCTCACATACATAAGTGCGAAAAAGAAAAGAGGTTTGCAGTAATAAGATGCAAGAAAAACTTCCCGGTGAGTAGCGGGCAAATGTTTGGTAGTCTCATTTTAACGTTTCTCTTTTCTCATGTTCTTTTTATCTTGTATTGTTTCATTCCCTTTCTTAACTTAATAGAGTGAACATCATAGTCTGCAATTACACGATGACTCGTGAGCCTTATCTCACATAAGTACAAAAGAGAAAGTAGGTTTGCAGTGATGATATGCAACAAAAACTTCCCGGTGAGTAGCGGGCAAATATTTGGTAGTCTCTTTTTTTATGTTCTTTTTATCTTGTATTGTTTTGTTTCATTCTCTTTCTTAACCTATTCATGGATAGAACATCATTGGAATAAGCCAGGCATCAAGGGCAGCGTTGCCGCCAAGAAAAAAATATCGTAGTAGTGTGCCAAAAAAGTTATTTTTATTTTTTTTGTATCTATGTAGATATACATACATATATCTATATTCTACATGTAGGTATACACATGTATATATTTACCTACTTACTTAGGCGAGCTACAGTTCGGGACGAACCTAGGCCTCAACCAACATGCCTCTCCAGCCAGCTCGGTCTTTGTCTAGCTGCCTCCAGTTTCGCATTCCAAGTTGATATAAATATATGTATGCATATATGTATATACATTATAAAAATGCATCGTGCTTTCTTCGAATGCTTAAAACTTGAAAATCACTGGACCAAATGGGAAGCTTTCTTGTGCGGGTTTGCTATGCAAATATTTAGAAAAAAAGAAAAGTCGTAAAATACTCAAACGTTGGTAATGTAGGCACAAATTCGTTTTTTAGTTCAATTCAAAATTTTTATACTCACCGATTGTGAAGGGATTTTCAGATGTAAGAAAGTAGGAAAAAATTATTTGTACATATATATGAATCTCGGTTGAGAAAAGCAGATTCAAAAGAAATGAAATATTGAATTATTTTTTACCACGAGAAAATTGTCGTGGCAAAATGGCAAGATTGTGCCTCTCCGGCAACTCTGTGCATCACATGTAGCATTGGAAGCAGAAAGAAGAACTGTCAAATGTGAGACATTACTCTAATTTCAACTGTGTAATTGCTTTCGTGTCACGGGATAAAAGTTTAAAAAGAAAACCGAAAAAGAGACAAGGCTCACGAGACAACGTGTTATTGAGAACAAATTGACAGAAAAAATTTTTTGAGATCTCCGAAATCTTAAGAAACCTCAACTGGCTAATTGCATTCGTTGATTAAGAATCTTTTATTTCAGTTGACAAAGTTTCATGTTCACTTGGATTAGATAGCCGTTGAGAAAAACGTAATAAAAAAAGGAAATATACGGCAAAAGTTAAATTTCACTTAAATTTTTCCTGCTTTGATAAAAAAGCAGTGTTGAAAAAGAATTATTATATAACGAACGCAAGAAAGGAAGACCTGCGGCGTCACGCTTTTATATACAAATAAGCAACAATTGCAAGCGCTGGTCCCCAAGGGTTGGCGAGGGGCTATCCAACCTAGCTAGCTAGCCGTAAAAACAAACAAACTCAGAACCCAACAACAAGCCTTGGAAATGAACTGATTACACGACGTCAAACCAAGCAACGACAACGGCTAAACGCTAAATGCCAGCAAGATACTGGCTTACGCAGACGACATCGACATCATCCGCAGAAGCCAACAAGCTGTACAAGACTCCTTTACCCAGATCAAGCAAGCGGCAAAAAAACTTGGGGCTTCACATTAATGAAGGGAAGACTAACTACATAGCGGCTACGTGTGCGAGAAGTTTTGGTCCAACTATCAGGGTAGCGGAGCATGCATTTGAAGTAGTGCAGTCCTTTAACTACATAGGGTCCAGAAACCTTATTATAAAATCCAAACTGCTACTGTACAAGACTATGGTCTACCTACGGATCCGAGACTCGGGTGCTTACAAAAAGGCACAAAGGCACTCTCTTAAACGCTATGGAGAGGAAAGTCTTAAGGAGAATTGTTGGCCCCGTATGCGAGGGAGAACGATTCCGGAGAAGATACAATCATGAATTGTATGAAATCTACCTCGAAGCAGATGTTGTGGACAAAATAAAGCTCGGTACACTCCGGGTTCCGGGGGGCTGGGCACCTAGCTCGCATGAGCAAAGAGCAACCAGCTCGGAAAGTCTTTTGCAGTCCTTTTCATGGTAGAAGACAACTTGGCAGACCTTGCTTGCGTTCTAAGGATGGCGTAGACCAGGACGCCCTTTCTCTTTCAAACTAAATGAAACCTGTCTCTTTTTAGAGTTGAACTTTTGAACGATTGTTATCTCTTTTTTTTAATATAAAAATGGAAATTCTAATTAAAACTGCATCTGCATCATTCTGGGTATTGTGCGGGGTGGATAGCGATCCACAAACGGAAAAGGCAGATACAAAAATATTAAGGGTATCCATTCAATGTCGTAAACTTTACGACGTGTTAAAATCGTAAAGTTTAGGATGCTTGTTTTATGAACGCCTCCTTTTGCAAATGTTGTAAACTTTGTCGTTACTCAAACAGCTGTTTGTTAAACGTCCTGCCTAAAAGTTTGTATATACACTGCCTATAGTACCCTCATCGATGTCATTTGGCTTGTGGTCATCTTCAGGTCCATGCAAAAACTAGCTCTTAATAGTGGATAGGTGAACATTAGGTCGTCGAGTCGGTGGGAACATTGTATAAATTTGATTGTAAAACTTTTAAGTCATATGCAGAAAGTCTTAAGCTGAACTATAATATACCGAACGAAGAGGGCTGAGCCCTCAGAAACCAAGCGACTTGCTTGGTTTAGTCAAGGGTTCGATAAGTTTTTCTATGGAAGAAACTGCGCCATGTATGTATAATGGATGAAAATTTCTTATGGAATTTGCAATGAAAACATTTTGACAGATACTTCCGTGGTCTTTCGATCATAAGGGTAACAAGTTCATTTGACAGACCTGAAGGAGACGTTTCATTCGGTTTGGAAAATAGCTTCTATTTTTTCCGTTAGGGCTTTAAGGCCCAACCATATTACGTGAAAGAAATAGGAAGCTAGTGCCAAAACCGAACGAAAAGTTGCTTTCCGAAAGCCTTAAGAAAATACAAGCATTTTTCAGATTCCTCGCGCATCCTCAGGTGGCGGATAGAGGAATGCTCGACATTAATGGTCTCCAATGCAGGGTAAGTGGTAAATAAAATAAAATACCACTCGCAACAAATGACAAAATGATGCAATGAGCAAAACAAATAGATACACTACCCCAGGTGGCAGTCCAGGTTCACTGGAAAATCCACCCTCTTCGGAGGTCGGCACTATGGATTCTGAGGAGAGCTATTTATTGCATAAACCCCTTTACAAAAAGCTCAAGGGTACAAAGATCACTGCCATCCAGATCGAATAATTCCGGGAAGAAGAGTCCTCCGGCGCCGCCAGCAGGTGCAAAACAGTACTCAGCGAAAACAAAAAGTCTCGAGGACGACAATAAAGTACTCCGAACAAGACTTGGCGAAATGGTGCAACTCTACAAAGAGTTGAAAAAAGAAGTTGTCGCGAAGAAAATAAAATGCTTAAGAGCACATCTCTTCAAAAAGAACATTAGGCTAGTTAACCGAATCTAAATTAATGCGAATACAAGACGGATAAAGAGGATTAGCACGCGAGACTGAAAAAAGGCCAAGTAAAAAACGCATGGCGGGTTCATCACCAGAGCCTGCCTATTCAGTCTATAAAAGAATCTAACCAACCGTAAGCAGCAAAACTTACAGCAAAGTCAAGTCTTCCACCTCCGATCAACATCGTCGGGCAAACGGACCATAACAAGTTGTTACCTATTATTAAAAAAACGGTACAATCAAACTTCAAAGTTACTTCTTTGCATAATAATACGTGGAAAGTTAATGTAAGCGATCCCGACAGCTTTCGATTGTTATCTAAAACACTTAATGATACAAATATTGAATGGTTCACATATTCGAGTAGGCTAGATAGACCCTTACGTGTCGTAGCAAGGGGTCTTCATCCTTCGTGTACAAAAGAAGATATTGTGAAGGACTTAAAATCAAAAGGCCTTAAGATCATTGATTCTACCAATATTATAAAGAAAGAACAAATTAGAAGAAAATAGAAATATCTATAATAAGCGAGCACTTCCGCTATTTATGCTTAGCTTTGCAATTGCTAGCATACGCTGACGACATAGACATCATTGGCAGAACTCGGCGAGCTGTCACTGGAACGTTTGCTAGCATTGAAGCTGAAGCGGCTAAGATGGGACTAGCAGTCAATGAGGCCAAAACGAAGTACCTGCTGTCCACAAAAAGGGACACACAACACCGGCGGATTGGACAAAACATCACAATAGACAGGTACAACTTTGAGGTAGTTAGGGACTTTGTGTACCTCGGATCCGCTATAACATCTGACAACAACATCTCGTCAGAAATAAAGCGAAGAATTACTCTTGCCAATCGCTGTTTCTATGGGCTAGGAAGGCAATTGAGTAGCAAAGCCCTCTCTCGAAAGACAAAGGAGACTCTTTATAAGACCCTAATCATCCCAGTCCTGCTCTATGGCGCCGAGGCATGGACTCTATCTAAAGCGGATGAAGATATCCTTAGTCGTTTCGAGCGTAAGATTCTTCGGAAGATTTTTGGCCCTATCTGCGTTAACGGGCTTTGGAGGAGAAGGTTCAACCAGGAACTATACGAGCTGTACAGCGACATTGACCTGGTCAAAAAAATACGCATATCACGTTTAAGGTGGCTAGGTCATGTAGAGCGAATGGACAACAATGCTCCGGCTCGCAGGATCTTCAATTCCATCCCAGAGGGTAGACGCAGTCAAGGAAGACCTCGCCTTAGGTGGCGCGCTCAAGTGGAGGACGACCTCAACCAACTTGGAGTGCAAAACTGGAGGCAGCTAGCCAAAGACCGAGTTGGCTGGAGAGGCATGTTGGTTGAGGCCCAGGTTCGTCCCGAACTGTAGCGCCACCTAAGTAAGTAAGTAGTTGACAAAAACGAAAACATAAACGATATTTACAAAATAAAGACAATCATGAACATTGTCATTAATATTGAACCGTTGAGGAGAAATTCACGACTGATTCCACAGTGCAAACGCTGTCAGGGTTATAATCACACGCAAACGTACTGTCGGAAGGATCTACGTTGCGTCAAATGCGCCGGTAATCATCCCTCGGAAGAATGCCATCTTGACAAGCAGTCTCCCGCTATATGCACGAATTGTTAAGGTAATCATCCGGCAAATTATCGCGGGTGTGAGGTTGCAAAAGAAATCCAAAAAAGGCGTGATACACAAAAAAATAAATTGCACGACTTGATCGCACGTACTTGCTCATATGTGGGGTCACATCGTCGAATAAATTTAAAAAAATGTACGACTGGGTCGCACAAACTTGTTCTTATGTTAGATAATTGTTTAGTGGCTGCATATGTACGTATGTATATAAGGGTATTGGTTTTAGACGTGTGGTTTTCAAGAAGAAATAAAACGCATATAGTTTAATGTTATGGCCAAGAATTTAGCTTGATTATAAAGATAAGGGTTTGAATTATGTTTTAAAAATGATTTCAGGGAAGTGGCCTGGCTCGAATAAATTCCAGCAGAGGCCCATTTTTCCCAATTTTGTGAAAATCGGGATCGGTGGCCATCTCGTTTTGGGCCCATTCACCGAACGTGTGACGCGCTTGATGTGATTGTCGTTCGGCTTCAATTCTTGCACGAGTTGGATTTTGTAAGCCTGCAAACCAAGATACTTCTGCAAAATCTTTCATAAAGTGGATGGGCACATCTAAAATTGTTGCGCGCGATGGCGGATGGACTCATTCGGGACTTTTTCGATACTCTGCTTCACCGAAATGAACCATTATTTTGGTAATAAAATTGCATAATTTGCAAACTTGTTTGAGAGTAAGTCTATTCATTATGAAATGGCAATCCAAACTAAGCATAAATCAAGTGACAGCTGTCAAAAAGACCAACTCCGAAAGAAGTATTGCCAGATTGAAAACGTCTATTAAAATAAAATAATGATTTTTTTTTCGAAAATTCTTTCATTTTTTAATTAGCTTAAAAGTTTTCTCGGAAAAAACTAAGTATGCAATACAATTTGAAAACTAAATGGCTATCGAGGAAAAAAATATTGAAAATCGTTCGTCCAGTTTTTTAAAAAGTCGTTTTTTTTTGAAAAACTTTTCGAAAAAATATTTAAATTTTTTTTTCTAGTATGTCATTATAAGGAAATCTGTAGTTTTCATCTAGGAAAATTATTAAAAAAAAATCACCAAACATTTCAAAATATGTATTTCGAAAACCAATTTTTTTTTTAGAAAATTTTAAAAAATCGAAAAAAAAAGTTTTTGAAAATGCAATATTAATTGAATTATAAATGACTTCCTGTGTGCAAAATTTTATTGAAATCGAGATAATAGTTTACGATAAAACCGCATTTGAAAAAAACCGGATATATAAGAGGTACCGTTATAAAACAAGTTTAAAAAAAATCGTTCTAATTGAAATATGTATTGTTATAAAAAAATAGCACCCTGAAAGTTTTATCAAAATCGTTAGAGCGGTTTTTTGAGAAAATCAAACTTTTTGTTAAAAATTGTATGGCAGGTACCGTTATTTTTCAACCTAGAGAAAATGAAAACCCCTAGTTAATACTAAATACCAAGTTTGAAGCAAATCGGCCCATCCGTTTAGGCTGTAGAGGCGCGAACAGGCAGACAGACAGACGGACGGAATATCCGGACCCAGTTTTTTAAACTTCTCTATTATCGTAATGTCATGTTTGATTGTTAGATTTTTTTTTGCACGAATCCATAACTTGCATTTTAGTACCTAAATCGCAAGTAAAAATGTAAGACCGAATCAAGGTAAAAAACAAAAGCCAGATGTTAATAAGAGAAGCGGAAAGAATGAGGTCGAACACAAAGCCTTAAACCAAAAGCCTAAAGCGAAGGAGACGAAATCCATAAAGGAGAAGAAAAAAATAAATGAAACAACCTATGCGCAAGTGCTGTCACAAAACCCAACTCCAAGTACAAGTTCCCCAGACCCGGTTCATCAAGTATTTTCTTTGATTCTTCAAATATTTGAAGAGCAAAATAGGACGAATAAAATAATATTTGAAAAATCGAGCATGCTGCAACCTATGGCTCAAGCAATACGTAATTAATTATGAAAATGGACCAGTTGTTTAAAATTTTTACATGGAATGCCAACGGCCTATCTTTTAAAATGGACGCTCATAGCCACCTTTTTTCCGGAGTACTGCCTCTTGCGAGGAACTGACAAAACCTCCAAGAGTAAAATTTGTCTCGAAAAAGTGCATCTCATGTAGCCGTTTGGACTCGGCGGTAACCTGTAAGTCCCTTCCATTCTTGCAGATTAACAACCACACACAGGAATGATTGAGAGTATAAGTCACTAGGCCTTGGCTCCTTAAGGAGCTGTCGCGCCAATTAATTTATAATTTATTTTAGAAATACAATTGTCAAACGAAAAAAATTGACATATGCCTGATTTCTGAAACACACTTAAAAAGGGAAACCGTAATCAATATAAAAGGTTATTCTACTTATCATGTGTGTCGCCCATCTGATAGAGCAAGAGGTGGATCCTCTCTATTTATAAGAGAAAACATTGACCATTCCTCAAAGTTAACAATCGAACTTGAGAAAATGCAAGTTTGTGCAGTCAATATAAAATACAGACGTTTGAAATATAGTATTGCATCAATATATTGTCCTCCCAGTGCAAGATAGAGAAAACAGATTTTATAAATCTTTTTGAAGCTCTTGATGTTTCCCAAACTTTCGATAAGGTCTGGCACGACGGCTTAAGATTTAAATTAAGACAGGTTTTTTCCGAAACAAATATATTATATCCTGGAATCCTATCTGGAAAATAGACTTTTCCGAGTGAAACAAGGCACTGAATATGGATTTAAAGAAATAAATGCTGGTGTTCCACAAGAAAGCGTTCTTGGTCCGGTGTTATTCGTTCTTTATACTCGATGTATACCTCAAGAAGAAGACGTCATGATAGCAACATTTGCTGATGATACGGTCATACTTGCATCATCCAGCTCAATTGAAAGAGCAAGAAAAAGCTACAGAAAACTCTTGACAAAATAACAAACTGGACGAAGAAATGGCGCATTGTTCTAAACGAGTCCAAATCAGATCATGTTAACTTTACTTTCAAGAATGTTAACAATCGACCCATCTTTATTAACTCGGTTCAAATACCGTATGCTAACGAAGCAAAGTATTGAGGCATGACTCTCGATGCCAAGCTTAAATGGAAGACGCACGTTAAAAAGAAAAGAGACGAACTCGATATTAAGTTACGAGAACTAAACTGGCTAATTGGAAAATATTCCAATCTAAGTACTTATAACAAACTGCTTATCTACAAGCAAATGCTAAAACCTGTGTGAACCTATGGAATACAATAAAGTCCTCAGAGCAATTGTTGGTGCTCCATGGTACATACGAAACAAAGATTTAGACAGAGACCTGTGTATGGAAACTGTCAACGACGAAATTAAAAAATCTGCCACACGTTTGCAAGGCCACTGTAATAGAAGCATACAGCTTCAAATCTTGTACGCCGACTTCGGAGAACGTTCGACATAGCCGTGTGATTATGCGGTATTGCAGGTCCCCTCGATGGAGAGCTCCCTGCCAAACGTGATTAATGAAAATGAAGATTAAACTACTTGATAAGGCAACTTAGTTGTAGTCGAATGAACAAATGAAGGTGTTTTTTAGTGAGTAGAGTAAGAATCTCGCACTACCATAGGTACGGGCCTACGGTCTCTATGAAGATTTTTTCATCTTTCGCCGTAGAAAAAAAAATCAGATTCCGTACGGAATGTAAGCTTGAAGCGTAAAACTGAACGAAACTTTATCAGTCATTTCGGGGTGGTTATACAAATCACATGTATTCGCACAGTTTAGTACGGCAACGTACGTTCCAATTCTTCAATTATGGATGGGTCCTTAATTGCATAAAGGGTTTTGTTGCTTACCTTACTTTATAAGTTTATTGCCAGCAATCTAATAATAATTTAACACGTAAGCAAAAAATCTATTTGTTTGATATGATTTTATAATCTGTCAGTCTTGATCATTAACACATTTAAAGAATGCATATTTTTTTTATTCAATTAATAATATGTTTTCTATATTATCTGATAAATGTTATGTCTTTATACATTTGCCAAATATGAATGAATGAGAACTTACATATGTATATACCTAACTATTAAATATTTAAGAGTACAACAGTCATTTTTTTCTCTCTCAACAAAATCTTAAAGAGCTCTTTATAACATTCCCCAAGATCGCTTAATCATGTCTGCCGCTTTTTCAGCAATCATTATGACAATTGCATTTGTATGACCTGCAGGAATTATTGGAATTATAGAGGCATCGACTACTCGAAGTCCTCGTACTCCATTCACTTTTAATTCAGGGTCAACAACAGCTTCCTTGTCCCAAACTGGACCCATCTTACATGTACCTGACTGATGCTGTAAACTCGATCCATACAATCGAAGACAACACCTCCAATAAGAGTCACTATTAAAAAGTTCATGCTCACAGCCTAGAAAGGGTTTCGTATGAAATTGGCTTCCTAATTTCTGCATAGACTTTGAGTTGCCAATTTGTAAGATCTGAAAAGAGTTATTTATTATCAAGAACCATCTTTAAAACTTTTCCTTACCATTCTTATGCCCTCCACCATTGCTCGTTTATCATCTTCATGTTCCATAAAGTTTGGTTGCATCTTAGGCCAATGGAAAGGATTTTTGCTGCGCAGAG
This sequence comes from Platycheirus rosarum, assembly GCA_963971375.1. Classification (NCBI taxonomy): domain Eukaryota; kingdom Metazoa; phylum Arthropoda; class Insecta; order Diptera; family Syrphidae; genus Platycheirus; species Platycheirus rosarum. Next base: position 29,097,478 of record OZ020509.1, on the reverse strand, counting down.
ATATGCGTCCACGACTTTTAGGTCGCAACAAGACCGGCACCATTCCATATGTGTTCTGTCAAACAATACAAAAAAAAGTGAATAATTCAACAAATTTTCTTAATTGTACCTTCTCAGCAATTTCGCCAAAAACATTATCATAAAACTCCTTGGTGATTCCAAGTAAATTTCTCATAGTTCCCATTGTATCTCCACCCAAGGATCCGGCACCAAGAACAATCTCCATGTCCGGGTAATCTTTGTCTAAAGTAAGCCTTTCAATCTTTTGCCGCAATAAAAAAAAAATCATCTTACCATAGATCGAGCTGGCGGTTCGAAGAAAAGCAAACGCTTCTGCTCCTCCTGGAATCGTGTAAGGTCCTTGACCTTGCAGAATGTATTGTAGAACATCAGCTGGATTCATAATGACCTTGTCACTTAAAGACGTCTCATTCACCAAAAATACCAACCCATTCAAAGTGACATGGTCCTGAAGATTATATCCTACTCTAAGATCTTGAATGACCGAAATGTCAAACTCGGCCAAATGTTTCGCGGGTCCTATTCCAGATAACATTAATAGCTGGGGTGAAGCAATACTTCCAGCTGACAGAATCACTTCTTTCCTTACGTTTACTATGTGCTTCTTCTTATTCTTCATAAACTCCACTCCAATAACTTGCTTAGTTTCAGGATCAATAAGAATTTTGGTCACCCAGGATCTCATCGATATGTGGAAGTTAGATCGACCAGCTGCGGGTTTTATAAAAGCTTTTGCTGTGCTACAGCGTCTTCCATTTCGAATTGTAGCCTGAGATCTACTAAAACCTAACAACTGCTCGCCATTTGGGTCTGTTATATTATAACCGATTTCATTGCTTGACTTTAGGAAAGCCCTTAGCAGCTTTGACTTATAATTTGCATATTGGACATCAAGTGTTCCATCATGACCATGAAAGGTGGAATCTTGCAATTCAGGAATACCAATTCTCTCAGATTTTTTGAAATAAGGCAATACTTCTTCATAGCTCCATCCAGCATTTCCAAGCTGTGACCAATAGTCATAGTCCTTGCGATGTCCACGTGTGTAGAGCATAAAATTGATAAGACTCGTTCCACCAAGACCTCTGCCTTTTGGCCAATTACATACACCACCTTCTAAACCTTGGCAGGCATTCTCAACTCGATCAGATTTGTAGCCCCAGTTGTAACGAGTCATCTGAGTAAGGGCTGCTGTTAACGGAACATCGCTCAAGAATGTTTCTTGATCACCAGCTTCCAAAAGCAAAACTGTTGCATTCTCGATTTCACTCAGTCTGCTGGCAACAACAGCTCCGCCAGACCCGGCTCCGATTACAATGAAGTCATAGGTTGTTTGGAACGTCTTCGTATCGCAAATTCGAGTGTTAAGAAATGTTGTCTCAAAATCTACAGCAAAATCAACCAAAGGCTGAGATTGTGTATGCAATAAATAGCTTAGCAGTATAAGCAGGAGCATTCTGTTATGCTTCGTCCTAGAAATAAAGAAAATTGTGTTTTAGTAGTAGGTGTCGAAGCGTATCAAAAGAAAATAATTTTTTGAAGTGAAACTTCTTTAGAATCGTTGTGATTTGAAACTTGTTGACACCAAAAAGATACAAAGTTATGGATAAATAGGATTTAACCTGCGAGAGAATGAAGTTAGAATACAAGTATACAGTGTTTCTTATAATCTTCGTCTTCACTTTATTCGGGGGTTCGTAGCCGTCCCACTCTTGCGTTCACATGTTATTCTAATTTCCTAATACTCTCATAGGCTACTTTTCTGAAGTTAAACTTCATACAATACACAAGCCTAGGAAATAACCTGGTTACATGAAGGCGAAACAAAGGAATGACAACGGCTAAACGATTTACGAATTTTGTTCATGGAACTTTGGCTTTTAACGTCAAAAAGCTAGGGAGCCGGTATTTATGCAGTAAATAGCTTCCCAGTTCCCATTATTTGCATCATCATACTAATGACACTGGACTACGAGGTATAGAAATAGTTACATGTGTTGGTCAATGAGATTACCAGGCTCCAGTGTACAAGTACATATCTGAAAAGCCAACTCGGTGCTCGGTATCACCTCATAAGGTCAGTCCCAACAAATTGAGGACGTGTTGACAGACGGTCGCCAACACTCGAGCATGATGACGATACGAATATTTTAAGGTGACACCATCGACTCGGATCACTACCTTATTAGTATGCCAGTATTGCTTCCTCCGCGCCACGCCATCTTGTTGAAGCTACATCTGTCAAATTAGCTGTAATTTATTCAGTCTGTTTTGCCAAATCGCAATGGACGGATATAGTGTCCAACAACACGTACAAATGATAAAATTATTTTATTGAAATGGGTGTTCTGTTCGGGCAATGTTCCGCGCGCTTCGCCCATTGTACGGTCGCCATAATCGTCCTACCGAGAAGACTTTTCGCAGTGATGTAAACTGGCCGCCGAGATCGTGTGATTTGACCGCATTAGACTTTTTCTTGCGGGGTTTTCTATGCAAATAGGACACAAACCTCAGCGGCATTCAAAGCCAACATAATCAATGCCAACGGTCAAATTTATCCTGATTTATGCGCTAGAGTCATGGAAAATTAAACACTTCGGATACACTCCCCCAAGAGAAGCCGCGGAGGACATTTAAACCATGTTATATTCCACACAATAGCTTTGTTCGATGAGCCATTAAGTCACCCTGAAGTCGATCTTGGTATTTTGCTAGGGCGAGTTGAGGTATCGATCAGCTGTTGTATACTGCCATTAGCTGTCAATTTGTGATTTGTGTTGATTTGCCACACGTAAGTTGTTAATTCTCATAAAACTTTTTTTAATTATTTTATTTTAAATTAAAGTTAGGAAGCGCTTAATGGAAGACCCATCATAAAACATCATAAAACAAAAGCAACACTTACAGTCGTCTGATAGGACTTGCCCTTGAAGAGCTCGATAAAGGTAGACCTAGTCCTTGGCTCATTATGCAAGGCTCATTATGAGAAATGGTGGAATGGATCATATAGACATTTCAAATTACAAAAGTTCCGACAGAACTAAATTTTGGTGATGACGTTAGGTACACCATTAGAATAAATTTTATAAAAAAAATTCAAAACTTCCCGACGGTTTATTGGGTAAAATCTGTTTATTTATTAAATATTATTTGGCGGAGTAGGCCTCCTTCGAAAAACAGCGCCTAGTACAATACTTCATACTTTAGCTTTTTCTCAGAAATGATAAATCTTAGAAAAAAAAATTTGAGGGGCAATTTTTAAAGATAATTACATGATCTAAATCATCATCAGCTAGTTTAATCATATAAAAAACCGTTTTGCTTAAAAATAAAAAAAACTTTTTTGTGACCTTTGAATACTGTTTTTAACACACATGGGATCGATCGCTTTATTTCTAATGGTGTACTCAGGGTCTCCACCAAAATTTAGCTCTTTCGGAATTCTTGTAATTTTATGAATAATTTCACCGGACTATACGGCCAGGTAAAGATGTACATAAAATAAAAAATTAATTTATTGGCGTGACAGCTCCTGAAGGAGCCAAGGCCTAGTGACTTATACTCTCAACCATTCCTGTGTGTCTGTTGGTAATCTGCAAGAATGGAAGGGACCTACAGTTTACCACCGAGTCCAAACGGCTACATGAGATGCACTTTTTCGAGACAAATTTTACTCTTGGAGGTTTTGTCAGTTCCTCGCAAGAGGCAATACCCCGGAAAAAAAGGTGGCTATGAACTGGATTCGAACCCAGGCTCAGATGTCGTTCTGGCGATAGACGATTCATGGTGAATTGTTAAACTTTACTCAACAGAAATGTGAACACCGTTTGACAATTTCAACTGTCAAATCATAGAAAACAACCATCGAAACTTCTCATGCAGCTAAAAAAACAACCTTTTATTTGTTAGGTACTTACATAGGCACTGATCAACGTGACCCTCCCCCCCCAGAATGAGTTCCTGGATCCGCCACTGCTTGATATTTCTAAGGCGAAAATAAGTGCATTCGGAACCGATGTTTCCCTACTTCGCTGGGTTAGAAATTTACTTTCAGACCATTCAATACAAATTGGGTGGATGAGTTTCAAGCCTGATACCCTCAAAGTAGAGGCTGATGTGCCCAGGGTTCTGTTCTGTCACCAACTGTATTTCCTCATTTTTTTAAAATTATCTCCCGCCTGAAGCTTCTGATTCACTAAACCACTTAGCTTTTCATATTAGATTTTGGAAGCATACCCCTGTTTATTCGGATGTGGATCTGCAACGGCAACGTGTTGTTAAGCTTAAATTGTCCTTATTTCGTTTTCGAAAACGAAATAATTTCAATTTCAGTGTTCCACCAATGTTTGTTATAAGTCCCACCGAAAATTTTTTTTTGGGATTTATGTCTCACTAACACAGATAAAACTTCCATGTCTGCGCGTTATTCTCGTCTTACTTGAGTCGTTTGGATGGTATTCAAAGGAAAGTATTTAAAATGATTGGAGATGATACCATCATCAGAACATTCACCTCAATCGAACATCGACGGAATGCGTCGGTGTTCGAGAGGGGCATTTGTTTCAGTGGCAGTTCTATTTCCTATTGATTTAAACGCTCTTTTTTGTATTCTATCAAGCAGGTGAAGCGATGTTTGCGAAGCACCTGCCCTGAGGTGAGAGTTATACTTGAGTTTAGGGCGTATAAACGCTTTATAAATTGTAGCCAGATCAGATGGGGACAAATACTTCTTACACCGATACAGAAAACCTAAGCACTTGGCAGCATTCTTAGCGATCTCAAATATTTGGTCGTTCCAAAGAAGGTCGTCGTTGACACACATACCGAGTACTGAGAGCTTTTCGGTTTCTTCGATGCAAGTGCCATTCTTGGACAATAGCATTGGAGGTATGTTTAGCTTTAACGACAGAAGACAGCATTAAGTTTTCGAAGCATTAAACTCCACACGATCCATATTACCCCATTTGACAATGCTGTATAAATCGGAGTTTAATGAGCTTGACATACGGTACCGTTGCAATTGTACGTCCGAAGGCGAAGGGCGTGAATTATCGAACGAATATGAAAAGGTGCGGCTAGAGTCGTAAGCAAAACAGTTAAGTGAATTAAAAGTAACAGACAGAAGATCATTTATAAAAAAGAGTCGGAGACGGAGCCCTGGGGCACACGAGCATTTATTTTTTGGGAATCAGACTTGAATCCGTCTAATACTACTTGTATTGAACGGTCCAGAAGATAGCTTCTAATCCAACGAACAAGAGTATCATCGATCCCAAAAGCACACATTTTCGATAATAGAGCTTCATGCCAATCTATATCAAATGCCTTGGAGATATCAAGAGCAATAACCTTACTTTCACCAAAGCGATGTATAGATTTGTTCCACTGTTCGGTGAGATATGCCATGAGATCACCAGTACATCAAAAATTTGACGTTATCACGTAAAATTACCGTTTGTAAACCGACTTTACAGACAACCAACTTTGTTTTTTTTTTTTTATAATTCCACACAATCTAAATGAAGAACTCATTGACAATAAATCAAACACTATTAACCCCAAGGTGAATAAATTAATTCACTCGACTTAGTTTTTCCAGCTTTTAACAATTAGCTCAAACAGTCAAAGAACCATAATTATGTATACAAGCGTCAATAATGCACAAATTTTAATTGAGATACAAATATTGTAATTAACATGCATTAACAACTTTTACATTCTGATTTTAATCATCACCCCATGTTGTGTGAGGTGAACAAGAAGTTCACTTTAATTGTGACAACTCCTGGCTTTTTGGTAACATATCTAGGCCACTAGAAAACACAACAGAAGGTTTAGGGCGGAGTTGTAAGAGTTTGACATTTGATAGCTATTGTTTACATCAAAATCTGGTCACAACAACGATTGAATGCATAATAGATGAATTACCCTGATTGATCCATTATTATAATTTTTGTTTTCATTTTGTTTTGATTGCTCCATTCGTGATAGACTCAAAGAGGGTCAAAGCCAATGGCGGTCGTAAACGCACTCATTCCGGATACCGGTGTCGCTGTCGGTATCAATGTTGTGGATGGATTGAAAGTTAAAACGAGTAGATAGAGTTTGGTATTTTATTACAGCTCAGGAGCAATTACAATTGAAGCGATTTATTACCAAATTAAGTGTAACTTTGAGCTTTGATATATGGTGATGTTATTTGAAGTGATTTATAAGGTTGCTACTAGCTATTGCCTTGCAAAATATTCAACTTGCACCTATGCGGCTGCTCAAGCTTTGAATTATTGGATTTAATTATTTTTTCTGAAATTAATTTCAAAATTTTTGAAGGATTGATTGATTTTATCGGTGATGAAAACTTTGTAAACCTTCTTCATGTATTCTTCATGTATTAATTTTATTAATTTTTGGAGCTAAGCTGTGTTGCCCTACGGTCTCGGGGAATTCGTGTTTATTAAAAAAAGAAACATAACTTTAAAAAGTTTGGCTTACATAGATTGGTTTTTGTTGCCCCATTGTTAAACCATGACGACAGTACGTTATTACTATTCAATGCAATAAGAATATTAAAGTCATTTTTAAAATAGCTACACAACGCAAACAAAATCAAAAGACTCGTTAGATTTTTTAAGGGGAGGAATGCAATTGACTATTTGACTAGAGCAATGATGTTTAAAATAGCCACAGTATACGGAAAGACAGGAGACCTTTCAACGATGTTCAAGCGAAACAAATGTTTCAGTAAATAGTCCTATTTGCAATCACTTTTATTACTGAATTTTGTCTAAAAGGCGTACATAACTGAGTAATAGGAACGGCGGCCCATGTGACAATTATACCCAAGTTTCGGACGAATGTAAGAGTTATAGATAATACCTAGGTCAGACGAGGAGAACAATTTCCCACATCGCCGGAGCAACCGTAAAACACTTCATCAATTATGTGTTCACTCCGCAACTGGTGGTTTGTGATACCAATAACTAGAACGGAAAGCTGTTCTTTTTCGACGATGTAAGTGCCACTCATAGACAGTGCCAAGAAGAACATTTCTACGGACTCTATAAAAGCAATAAAGCTAGTATCAGACGGTCCTTGTAATGGGACATACGTGTCTGTCCAAAAAAGAGAAGCACACGAGAAGAAAAATCTTGCAAACTAGGTCAAAATATATCAGAAATTCTGCACCAGCTTGGTTTGGGTTTAGACTGCAAATCTTCTGTTCATCACCTGTGGTGCGTTCTTTTATTAACGATCGTTGATGAAAGTCAAGATTTTTTTTTTTGGTGGAAATGGAATCAACGGTGGCATCTACAGTTTCAGTCATGCTGAACTACTTAATGAACACCTTATATGGGCTACTGTGAAGTTTTTAGAGCTCAGGTACGATGATTTTCAAAGAATGAAGAATTCTTCTATTTGTGAGTCGTAATTAAAAAAAAAACGCCCAACTAGATTTCATAGTCAGAGTTTCTCACAAAATTTAGGTTAAAGTCCTTATAATGATAAATTATTAAGGTACGGGGCCAAATAAGGCTCTGTCTCTAATAAGGCCCACTACACCGAAAACACCGAAACGAACAAATAACGGGACTTTTTTTGCTTTGTATATATGAACTCTCTGTAAAATCCCAGACAAAGCAAAAACAGCCAGCTGCGCGATTCATATCGATACCTGCAGTTGAAAGAAGTTCGTTGAAGGGTGGCGATCACTCAAATTGAAAAAAACGGGTATTTTTTTGAGAGAAATTCAACGAAGTAAGTACATTTTTATTATTTTTATCATAAAATAAATTCATTTTAGATTAGATTTAGTGGGTCTAATTAGGTACATGACAAGATTTCTTTAAATGTATTCAGTTTTCCATGAAATTTTTGTTTGGTTTCAGCCAGAAAATGTCAACTACAACAAATAAAAAGCAAACTGGTCAGAAGAGTAATTGGTAAATGCCTTGAAGGCTATGGAACATGGTTTGCCACAGCGCGAAGCTTCCAGGCGCTTTCGGGATTCGAAGAAGAACGCTCAGGAGTCACATTACGAGTGGCTCACCAAAAAAGAAAATGGGGCGTTCATCTACTTTTACTGAAGAACAAGAGACATGTTTGTGCCAAAGAATAGTGAGGCTGTTTCAGGTTGGAATGCCAACTACCCCAAAATGCTCCGATACCAGGCTGCCATTTTTTGCAATTTGAACAACATCACAAACAGCCTCAGTAATTCAGATAACGGCGCTGGAAGAAAGTGGTTGCGGTTGTTCATGAATCGACACCCGGAAATCTTAGTTCGCAAGGCGAAAATAATGAACCCAGCAAGAGTCTAGAAAATCAACAGGCATATTGTCTCTGATCATTTTGATAAGGTAAGGGCCCTAATGGAAAGGTTGAATATCCTCAACAGACTAGAATACATTTACAACATTGACGAGAAAGGCTCCACCACCAGCAGAATGTCTTGACCCAAAAAGTATCGAAACGGGTTCATCAAATTTCCAACGAACGAAAGTGTAAAAATTGTCAGATGTGTGAGCGCTATAGGTACGGCCATTCCACCAGTAATACTTTTAAAATTAAAGAGACAGAATGGATAATCTAGAATGGATAATCTTCCAACTGGTTCCTTAGTAAAAATTACTCCTAAGGGTTACATGAACAACTATACTTTTGTAGAGTTCATATGTCAAGCTCATTAAACTCCGATTTATACAGCATTGTTAAATGGGGTAATAGGAATCGTGTGGAGTTTAATGCTTCGAAAACTCAATGCTGTCTTCTGTCGTTAAAGCTAAACATACCCCCAATGCCATTGTCCATGAATGGCACTTACATCGAAGAAACCGAAAAGTGTGTCAATGACGACCTCCGTTGGAACGACCATATATTTGAGATCGCTAAGAATGCTGCTAAGTGCTTAGGTTTTCTGTATCGGTGTAAGAAGTATTTTTCCCCATCTGATCTGGTTGCATTCCTCCCCTTAAAAGTTTCTCCCGTAATACTCGTCTCGCAAGGAATGCTCATCAGTTCACCCTTGAGCCCAATTTCGGACGTACCGTGAAATATAGGGATTCTTTTTTCAGCCGAACAACACGAATTTGGAATGGTTTACCGCGAGATTTTTCCTTGCCATTTTGATCTGCTAACATTCAAAACCAATGTTAATCGGCACCTCCTATCTCTCCCCTATCTTCGTAATGCCCGCGCAGTGTGTTCTACATTAAAAGGGAAACACACAATCCCTTGTGCGCGCGTTAATTATAAAAAAAAATATCCCATTTGGGCAATTTTAAGGCTCCAGGACTATGTCTGCTATTTTTGACGATGCAGCCGCTCACTTAGACTATTCCATCGTAGACGAGCCAGAATGCCACCAAATAACACTTTATTGTCTTCCATCAAATACGACACACGAATTCCAACCTCTGGACAAAGCTGTATATCGGTCATTTGAGCACCATTGGGACAAGTAATTATTAAGATTCACCTCAAAGAATCTTGAAAGAAAATTGAAGAAAACAAGTTGTAACGTCATTTTGTCTGACGTTTGGTCCAAATGTATGACCCACGATAATATCACTTCAGGATTTCGTGCAACCGGTTTGTATCCCTTCGGCCCAGATGTGATACCGGAACTAGCTTTTGCTCCATCGGCTCTTTCCGAAATACCATGTCCAGATTCAGCAGACAACGAAAATATAAACGGCGCACCAGCATCGGATGCTGAATCAGATGCATGCCCCTTTCGACTTTAATTGAAAATGTTGCTGCCGAAACAGAGCTAGAACCAGCATTTGGACAAGCTGCAAACGCTACGAAAAAAGGCTCTGAACTTTGAGGGTCAGCAATTGACAAAACATTTGTTCATTGAAAACAATGAATCACAGAATCCTTCAACATCAAAGACTGCGCGAAAGCAAATGCGGCGTAACGAAGCTTGGTATTGTCATGCCTGCAAAGAAGATCGCAGGGAGGATATAAAGCAATGTCAAAAAATTGGTACCATGAACTCTGTGTTGGGTTGACATCAGCTGACGAGGCGTTTGAGTGCCCAGGTGGATGCAACTGAGTATCTGTTTTTTTATTAATGATTTTTTGTGATATTATCCAAAAAGGGATTTAAGTAATTTACATTTTTTTTTTACAAAGAAGTTTTTTTTTTAAGTTTTATGTCATTCTACTATGTATATCGAAGAAGCTTTTTTTATTTTATTATAAAATAATTTTTTTTTAAATTGTTTTTCAAAAAATATTATCTTTTTTTGTGTTTTTACTTAAAACACGTTTTATTTCAGATAACAATTTTGAAAAAATCCTATGATAAATGAATGGGCCCTATTTAGAAGTCCTGTTCTTAATAAGGCCCAACGTAAGCTTTTTTTTTTAAATTTCGAAAAAATATATTTTCCAAAGTAAGAAAATAAAAAAAAGATCTAATTTTTTTTTAAAGATAAAATGATACAGATTCATATATTCATAATCTTTTTATTTCACTCCAATGTTTTCAAAAATGTGACAGATTTAGGGGCCTTATTTGGCACCCATACCTTATAATTAGGATGAGAGGTACTAACATAGGTGACTATTTTGTTGTATTTCTTATTCTTTTGTTATATTATAGGTTAACAAAAGCTATGACCTTAACTTCTTTCACTTAATCCCTTAACCAAAAACCAATAAAAATAAAAAACAAGTCCATACTATGTGTAGTTTCTGAAATTAGCAGAGCGAAAAAACCAAACGGCATCATGGCTAAAACACAATCAAGCTTCAGCTTTGGCTTCGTCACGTTACATGTAACACGCTTTGTGTTCGCTTTAAGCGACATTTTCCAAATTTCGGTTGTTGTTACTGCACTCCCCTTAAAAACTCAACCACAATACTCGCCTTTCTGGGAATTCTTATCATCAAGTACAAAGATTCGTTCCTTAGCCATACTAGACGAATGTGTAATGCTCTACCCAGTTCTGTTTTTCCCCTGGCTGTGATATTTCAAAAATTCTAGGCCTACACCTAATGTGCACCGAAACTTCCATTTAAATTCCCCTCCACCTTTCCTACTTCTCACACAGTGTCTCTATTATACCAAGGGTGCCCGTTTATTATATGTATAAAAAAACGTTCGAATGCAAAAAGTCATTGTATTTTTTCTAATAGAATACGAAAGAACGAATTTGAAAGAACTATGTGTTCATTGTTTCAACAAAACCTTTAAGAGCCATTTTATTCACTATTGCTCAACTTGCCGGAAACTCTCAAGTTGTATAACTCTTGAGTTGACCCGAACCTGAGAGTTGAGTGACAAGTTGTTATTTGTTTTTTTTTTTACTGTTTTAAATATCAACTCGAGAGTTGAAATTTAAAAGTTCGCCAACTTGCGTTTTTCGAAATTTCCTTGGAATATTTTTGACAGATAAGTAAGTTTCAACTTTGGATTAAAAAATAAAGTTCCGGTTGTTGGTGTGTATTAAAAAAAATCATTTATAATGGGAATGAAATTTATTAAAGCGAAGAAATGTTTGTTTTTAAAGACGAGGAGAATGATGCAACAATCTTGGGAGAGGGTCAACCCAACCAAGTTGAGGAAGCCACCGAACCCTTTGTTGACCAACAGGAGGAGGGTGAAAAAACCGTCCAAAAAGATTTCTAAATTTGCAGAAGAGTGGATACAACATCTGGTAAAAAAAATGCAATAGAATTGGAAATTCTTGAATCCGAAAAAAGATAATAAAAAGACAGTAAATGGTCGGAATTCGCGCGATCTACATACATATGCATACATACATTTATGTAAGTTAGTAACGGTCGTGGCCGTCCAATTTTTCGATCCCGACCCGTGGACACAGCAAAAACTCTTCTTTTTTATCTTCGTTTCCGGAAGCAGATGATGGGACATTTTTCCAATAATAATTTTCTTGAGACATTTTATGTTAAAAATAATTTTTATTGAAATCGAAAATAATTTTTGACAGAAGAAGCAACAGAATGTAATACAAATATAAATTTGGCAGAAAACTCTTAAGAGCCATTTTCTTCACTATTGCTCAACTTGTCAGAAACTTTCGAGTTAGCCAATTCTAGAGTTGACATCAACTTGAGAATTGAGTGACAAGTTGAAATTTGGTTTTCTTCGCTATTTTAAAACTCAACCTGAGAGTTGAAATTTAAAAGTTCACCTACTTGCGTTTTTCGAAATTTCCCTGGGATATTTTTGACAGATACGTAAATGTCAACTTTAGATTTGAACTTATTTTGCTCGATTGATTACCAATTAAAGCTCCGTTTGTTGGTTTGTATTCAAAAAAATGAAAAAAAAGGAAAAATAATAAGTTGCTAGATTCCATAGAAGAAGACTTGAAAACAAAAAAAAAGACAGTTCAATATCGCACCACCTAGCCATGTTTGTTCAAATTAAATAGCATTTTCGAGCATCTTTTAACATTTTTCGAGCCCGACGAGTGGATACATTTAATATTGTTTCCTTTAAATCACCAAAAACTCTCTTTGTTCATCTTCCCTTTCGGAAGCAGATGATGGATGATTTTTCCAAAAATAATTTTCTCGAAACATTTTATGAAAAATTATTTTTATTCAAACCGAAAATAATTTTTGACAGATGAAGGAACAAAATATAATACAAATAAAAAAAAAATAAACAGAAAACTGCCAAGTTTGCCAAGTTGAAACTGTCAACTTTGAGTGAAGAAAAACAAAATCACAAGTTGAGAATAAAAATCCTCAACTTGAGTTCAACTTGAGGTGAACAAAATGGCTCTAAATTAATACCGTTTTAATTTAAAAATACTTTTGCTAAAATTGTATTTGTCAGTTATATAAGTTTGTATCTTAAAGTAACTTTTTCACATAAATACCTTAAATAACTTATCACAAATATTAAAAAAGGAATATACCTTCGGTTGGGATTGATATTGTAATATGTTAATTATTCTTTATCCTTCGATACGACACAGAACACTTCTACACATTTCCAGTAACTTGGATCGAAATCTAATATCTTAAACTGATCACTAGACACCTCTGCAAGCTTATGCACTCTTACACTAGACTAGCTAAAGTTTTTATATTCTTCTTAAGTACAACACTACACTTCTCTTGGAATTCATCAATTAAAAATCGTAACGCATATGCAATCTTGATTAGCACTCTTTCCGTGACTATAGCTAGAGATGCCTCTTTACAAAAAAAAAAAAAAAAAATCACCACATGAATTTATAACAAGCGATGTTTAACACTGTCTGTCAGTTGTATCTACAGCACGAAAAAAAGATACAAAAAGAATCTTAACAATTGATCCGAACTGATCTGTTTCCGATTGAATTCAGCTCTTAAATGAACCTTTGCATTCCGATGACAAAAGTAAGACCATTGGCGCGCTGCTGGTCGCCGGCACGAACCATCGACTGTGCTGGCGTTGACTGACTTTGTGCAAAGTTCAATGGGACGGTTATTCAATGCTTCCACTTTCCACTTCCACTTGAACTTGAAAACTGGTGGGTCGATGATACTGCCAAGACCATTGTAGGGTCTGTCTGTGCCATAGTAAAAGATACATTAGTGAGTAGTGACCATGAATTTTAAAGTAATCGTTGACTTTTATGAATATCGATCCATTATTACAAGATTTGTTATTTTGAGCTAAAACATCGCTAAAATGTGATGCCATAATGTGATTGGTATGGGAAATTCAAAGGTTAGTCGAATTTTGCATTAAAAAGCACCTTTCATTATTTCTGTCACTTAAATGTGGTAATTGAAATGCTAAATACTTTATATGCAAGTGTAAATAGAAAAAAGATGCATAACTTAGATCTGTTTATAACTTCAGAGTTCTGAGCTTCTAAACACTCCTTTAGAATGTTTATCTATTGCATGTGTAAAAGGTGTTAATTTATTCGGCTTCCTTCAAGCTGAAGTGGTCAGGCTGAGAAAAAAAACATGGTTAATGCCCACCTACCTTCCATCGATTTCAAAGTCGCTTATGACAGCAGCTGAGATTTCATTTACCGGGCAAGAATTTTTTTATAAATAGCGGGCGCACAAGGGACTATTTGTTTCCCTTTTTATGTAGAGCACACTGTGAGAGCATTATGAAGATAGGGAGGGGAAGGACAGGAGGTGTCGATTAACATTGGCCTTGAATGCTTGCAAATCAAAATGGCAAGGGAAAATCTCACCGGGTAAACTATTCCAAATTCGTGTTGTTCGGCTAAAAAAAGATTCTCTATATTTCACGGTACGTCCGAAATTGGGCTCAAGGGTGATCATTCCTTGCAAGACTAGTATTACGGGAGAAATTTTTAAGGGGAGGAATGCAGCTGGATACTTCGAGTGAAAATTTTTTTATAAAAGAAGCATCTATACAGAAAACCTAAGGACTTAGCAGAATTTATGGCGGTGTCAAATATATGGTCGTTCCAACGGAGGTCGTCGTTGACACACATACCGAGTAAAAAGCTTTTCGATTTCTTCGGTGTAAGTGTAGCTTTAACGACAGAAGACAGCATTAAGTTTTCGAAGCATTAAACTCCACATGCCTTGAAGATATCAAGAGCAATAATTTTGCTTTCACCAAAGCGATGTAAGGATTTGTTCCACTGTTCGGTTAAATAATGCCATTAGATCACCAGTAGAACGGTTGCTGCGGAAGCCATACTGACGGTCATGGAGAAGCTTTCGATCTAAGCGATATTCCTTAAGCTGGCGGTTAATCAGTGTTTCCATGACCTTAGAAAGAAAGGACGTTAGTGCTACGGGCCGGTAGGAGGCTAGACAAATGCTGTTTTTCATATTCTAGGAAAGATTCCAGAAGAGTAGGAGCGATGAAAAAGCTTACGCAGTGGCTTTGAAAGATTGGAAGAACACCTCTTCGGAAGAATCAGGGATATACCATCCGGGCCAGCGACATATTTGTTTAACAATTCACAAAATATAGGGTTGGCTTTTGTCATCAGCCAGAAAAAGAGAGATTTAAACTTACACAAGGCTCTAGTTTTAAGTAATATAAATAATTTTATTTCTGTAGTCCAGGGCTGTACGAACAAAGTTGGATAGTCCTGACCATTGAATATGATCTTGATATCATCAAGAGTTAAGATGTTTTTCCTCCAAAACACGCGGCAAATTAATTGTAGGATAGGACACGTTCCTAAGAAATGCATTACATTTTCGGTTGCACTGGGTGTTGTCGTTAGAACCGTGTGGTTGATTATTCAAATGCAGCAATTATCCTCTGGTTTTAAAAATCAGTGATATTATGCTAATAGGATATAGGTCGTTGAAATAATTGTTAGCACCCATGTCGTATTGTAGTTCTCTGTATAGAATTAGGGACTCAATTCGTTTTTCAACCTTCTCATATGGCAGAAATGCCCATACTTGGCTGGCATACCAAAATACCGAGCGTATTACGGCCTCAAAAAGTTTATACTTTGCACTGGAGCAATATGCTTCTTGTTTCCAGTTGCAGTTGATTGCCTTTTTTGCGCCTGCCAGCTTCGCCTGCAAGTGCTTATTGAAAGACAGCAATGGCGTTATGATTACTCCCAAGTATTTGTATTCTCTCACTATCTCCAGTTCTACGTTCTTCCAGAGAAGTGGGCTCAAAAGGCAGGCTTGTTTGACTCTGTCAATCTGATTCTTTTGCACCATCCCATACTGCTGTTTGGTTGTTCTCATAAATTCCTCTCAACGTAGACAACATTTTGGTGGATATTTCTAGGCAGCTAATATTGTAAAACAGAGCGTTCCGGTCGATTGAATCGAAAGCTGCTTTAAAATCAAGAAGGTGTATAACTTCTTGCCCTTAGCTAAATATGATCTGGCGAAGCATGTCAAGGAGAATATGTTGTCCACAGTTGAGTATTCCTTCCTGAAACCGGCCTGATATTCACTTAGAAGATTGTTGGCTTGTATTCATATTGTCAGCATGTCCAGAATCACAACAGTGAAGATTTTTATGACTGAGTTCATGAAAGATATGCCTCGATAATAGCTTGAATCGTTCTCGTCGCCTTTCTTGAAAATTGGGAAGATAATGTTTCTTTGGAAGCTATCTGGAAATTCATGACTCCTAGATAAGCAGTTGTAGGCGTCCGTTAGTTCTGGACATTATGTCTATTTCATAATGGTCATAATGTCCATGGAGATCGGGAATTGACCCCCTGGTCCTTCTGTTTAGCACCGTCTTGGATGTTGAGTTGTGGGAACTGCGAACTAGCTGCTATTACAATATTTCGCCCCTCAGCAAAGTCAATTAGCCTGAATCCGTTATCGGAGGTAGTGGCGTGCAGGCTGTATTTTCCGACTGTACCACCAAAAATACCCTCTTTCACCGGCTTGGGGTTAAAATCATTCTTTAAAGTTTTGAAATCTCAACATGAATTTGAAATCAAAAACCCATGTGTTTTCAATTCGATTGGATCGAAGAACAGAAATGATCTGCATGAAGGCAAACCGCCCAAATTACTTCTTAGTAAAGATAGACCAAGTTGCACGTAGTTTCTACCTAAACTTCCAGTTCCAAGAGCCCAGGTATGTTAATGATATACCTTATATCGTCTTTGCTTCCTTAAGTATGTAGGTATTTCGTAAATTAAACAGAAAATGTTTCAATTTATTGCAAATCTATTTTTGCATATGGGAAGCGAGATTTACATATGTGTGTACATACATATATCAAATCTGTCTGTAACCAAATTTTGTTTGTTTATTGATTTTTTCAATAAAATCGTTGATCAGCTCTGTTTTAGTTTTAACTTTTTTTTCTGTAGTCTTTTCTTTAAAAAAAAGACCTAACGTCATTGAATTTTATTTGACGGCGTCTGCCACGGCTTAAAAATATTCAAATTTTAGCCAATATGAGAGGCTGTACGACATATCGCGTCTTTAAAATGCCAAATATGTATGTATGCAAAATACTAAAAAAAAACATTAAAAAATTAGGTAGGTATTTGTCATATTTTGGAATATCGTTTGAATTGGTCGTAAGAGAAATTAATGTCTCAAGGCCTTGCTGTTTTGATACAAAAAAAAAATATTTTCTTTTTTTTTGTATCGATGAGGGTCAGATTCAGGCAGTTTTGCAACAACTTAATGTGAAATTAGATGATTTTAATCGAGCAGTAGACAGTAATAAATTGTAAACAAAAGAGCGCCTAGGAGTTAAGTGGATCTGTGCCAAACTAGGGCAATACAATCATTTAGCTATCTTAATGTTAATGTAATATAATATATCTACTAGGTAGACATGTCCGCATATCTAGTTTTTTATTTTTACTTGCGATTATAGATACTATCGTATAAGGCAAGTTATGCATTCGCAAAAAAAATTTAGATAACAATCAAACATAACATTACGATGATAGATAGAAGTCGAAAAAAATAGGGTCGGACAATTCTGTCTGTCTGTCTGTCCGTATCGACTCCTAGAGCCTAAACGGCTGGGTCGATTTGCTTCAAACTTGGTATATAGTATTTTTAGAGTACTCTACCCGACTGTTTTTCGAATTGGCATTCTAGCTCCAAAACGTACGGTACCTGCCATGTAACTTTCAATGAAAAACTTATTTTTCTCGAAAACAGCTCCAGCGATTTTGATAAAACTTTCTGAATGGTGTTCCTCTCATATGACCGTTTTATAATAATGCTTATCAAAATTTTCAAAAACAATTTTTTTTTTGAATTTTTAATATTAAAAAAAAACTTGTTTTATTTTTTGAATATTTTGAAAAAGAATCGATAGTTTTTTTATTGTTTTCCTAGTATAAACTATAGATTTCTTCAAATTGACATACTCAAAGAAATGTTATATATATATATATGTTTTCGAAAAGTTTTTCAAAAAAAAAAACATTTTATTAAAAAAACTGGTCGAACGATTTTGAAATGAAAAAATCATAAAATAAAAAAACAGTAAAAGATGGCTACAACATTTTTCCAAAAAACGTTATGAAGCCACTAGTCAAATAAAAGCAAACTTTGTCGTGCACCTAATATGTAAATATAATCGACTAAAAACTTTCTCTTAATATTTTTTTTTAATTTTTTACCGGGACTCGTACAGTAGCAAGAGTTCTCAAAGATCTCGATATGCACAAATCCGCTGGACCGGATGGTATGGTATACCGCCGATTTTTCTCAAGGGTTGTTCTTTCACACTGGCAAAGCCACTGCGTAAACTTTTCCATCGCTCCTACTCTTCTGGAATATTTCCTAGAAGATAGAAAACAGCATTGGCCCTCCAGCCCAGCCTGTCCCTAAGAAAGGTGACCCATCCTCTTCCTCCTTCTACCGACCCATTAGCACTAATATCTCTTCTTTCTGAGGTCATGGAAACGCTGATTAACCGCCAGCTTAAGGAATATCTCGAAGATCGAAAGCTTCTCCATGACCTTCAGTATGACATGAAGCTCTCTTATCGAAAATGCGTGCTTTTGGGATCGATGATACTCTTGTTCGTTGCATACATTTTATTAACGAATAAAAAAAGACTTAACAATAACTTTAAAATATTTTGAAAGTTCTGCCATTAATAGTTCAGCTAGCGCGTTTTTAATTGAACCCGCTCATGAAAACTACATAGCTTGTTTTAGTTTGATGTTTTTGAGCCCTAATCCGCAAGAGAATGTATTTTAAAATACTCGGTGGATTCATTTCTTTCCTTCCTTCGGTAAAACCTAGAAGTTTTAACCGCCTCTAAGATTTTTCGAAAAACCGGTTTAAAAAACCTTTTTTTTTCTAAAAAAAACAATTTTTTTTATAATTTGTTTTCTTGATACGTTGTAAATTAAATTTTATTAATTTTTAACCACATTTTTGGTCGTTCAATATGTCCCTTCTAATATAGTTATATTTAAAAAAAAAATCGGCGATGTGTTGATCTGTGAAGCGATTTTTCTCCGTCGGAACAATTTCATTCAGAGTCGACATTAACCTCTCTGTAGCAGCAGAACTCCCAACGAAGGACAAATATTTTTTGGGAATATATGCAAAACCAGGAATACGTTTTTCTTTAAAATTCAAAAGCGTTTTGTATTCAGTTATATAAAAATATATATAAATAAGGTTTTTTTATTATTTTTAATAGAAGATCTAAGGAAAACATCCAAGTGTAAACACGCGCGATGGATGGGACAAGTTTTTAAAAGAAGATAAACGAAACACGCGGACTACATAACGTCTAAGTCTAAAAGCACACTATGCGAAGGACTTTTCTTAGTTTTCTGTACTCTTCTGATTAATGTGAAACTGCCAAAGTAAAAAAGACCGGTTTTTTCACCCGGTTAACCGGTTAAACCGGGATAAAAACCTCAAAAATCCTGTTAAGCTAAACAAAAAACTGGTTTTCGTTTTAACCGGCCGATTTTTCCCATGCCTAGATTATACATTATTGCACATTTTAAACTCTGGATGGACGTATTTAAAGAATTGTTGTATGGGACTAAGCGCAGTAGATCTACTGCTAAAGGAGTTGGGTGGCAGCACTGGCCCTGACGCCTGAGCATTACCAAACTATTGAATGAGTAATGTCTGGATTTCCGAACGCAAGCATAGTAAATTGAATTTTAGAACATTTTCTAAAAAAAAAATATTTGAAAATCGGAAAACTCACCTCCTTATTTTATTTTAATCAGCTGAAAATCGAATGGAAACCATAACCAATAAGAAAATCGTATAATTATTTTTTTAACTTTTTTATTTTGAAAAATGCTTTTCATTTACTTTTTTCTCACAGAAATGATTCGCATTTTTACATGCATTGGCTCAGTACAAAGTAGAAAAAAATACTTACTATTTACATACTTTTTCTATAAAATATTTGTTACATAAGATCATCATTATATATTTTTAGTTCTTATACAATATAATATATTAATATTAAATAAACTACTAAAAAACTTATCTATATATTGATGTAATAAGACTTGTATTTTAATTCAAAGAAATTGCTTTTCAAAAGATATATGCCTCACATAAATATGTATATATTTTTTCTGGCACATTTTTTTTGTTTTTGCATAAGAAAGTTGTATCCATTATAATGTTTTATAAATATAAATATAATAATTAGTTTTATTTAATAATTAAAAAAAAATAGAAGATGATCATTACGAAATACTAAATTCAAAGAATTAATTTCTTTATGACAGATGTCATTTTATGGTTTTGACGTTTTGCAATGTGAAAGCCAGTTCATTTCTAAGAAGCGTTTTCTCAGAAATGTGAGCACAATTTCTCAGTAAAAATCTCAACTTTGCTGGCAAAAATGAAATAGAACTATGTTAGAAGGAAAGTGATACAAAGTTTTTTTGGCGTTTGCTGATGAATCGTGCTCACATACATTCTTCAGTTCCATCAAAAGTGACTGAGGCAATTTCTGGAGCATTCCTATATTTCAAAAAAACGTGAACTGGCTAATTATACCGAATCAAAAAAAATCATTGAAATAAGAATACAACTATGCTGATGCAAAGAAGATTATATTTTACATTGTTAGGTAAGATTGTGATATCACTAGCTCATATAAAATAATTATTATTTAAGAAAATATACATACATTTTTATAATTTACGAATTTAATTCAACAAACACTCCTGTCAAAAGTGGAATTTGTAAAGTTAAAAATATTAAAATAAATAAATAGTAGGAAAATACAGATAAATACATGGTTTGCTTTCGGGAGATTTATTTGGTTTTGCACCTAAAAGTATGCATTACGTTTAAGTTCGCTAGTCACGATCATTTATATCAGCATGTTGCTGACCATATACACCACATTCGCCAAGAGAGTGGTGAGTTTCTCTTAAGTCATTTCGTTTTTACAACAACCATTTGTTTGCACCTTATCGCGCAGCGCTTGATTTTCCGGATTGGCTAAGACAGACTTAATAAACTGAGATGTTTCCGTTTGCAGTTGTGACAGTCTCCGTTGCAGCAACTGATTGCGATGGACAAGCCTGATCATTTTGATCGCAATTTCAAACAGACCTCTTGTATGCTTGGCTTCTTGTTCCATTTGTAACTTGGATAATGTTCTGAAGCTGGCTTTATCATCGTCAATTGTAGAAGTCACTTTGTCTTGGCTTTCTGATGGTGTCATGCTTAACGATCTTGATAATCTGTATTCGTGGAGATTTCTTTCATCATCACTGCTGCTTACGGAATACACAGATGACAAATCAAGGCTATGGTAGAATGGTTGAAGGCGTTGCGCACAGCTGATGGTATGTTCCTCATCGGAAACAAAGGTTGATGGGAATGAAGAAAGTGTCAAGGGTGAAAGGAGTGAAGACTCCGATGAAGTGGATATTGAATTGTCTGAGATGCTTGATGATGATGGTGAATTCGGTGGTAAATGCGTGCGGAAGCATTCATTTGTATCGTTGCTGGTATCACTGCTGCTGCTGATTTGAAATATCGAATTGTCTATGATTTGTCTTTTTCCTCTTGCCGGGTACGGGCGTATTTGTTTTGATCGTTTTTGAGCTGCAAAAAATAGAAGAAAAACAAATGTTAGAAAATATTGATATTTTTCTATCACTATCAGTATCAGCTCTATAATCCGATGCAAGTACAAGTGGTGTGCAGTTAGTAGTCTCAGTAAAGAACTAACGCAATAAAATAAAATAAGCATAATTTAAACACACATAGTCAACAAACATAAATTACGGTTGCAAGGACAGCATACGTACAGAGTAAACATGCGCACACCAGTGTCCAGTCGAACAAGTTCTTGGATCTGGGATGAGGGCACATGAACATTATATATGAATTTTTTTCTTGATATTACTAAGTCATTATATGGTTTGGCCAAAGGCCGTCTGATGTTCAAAGGGTAGATATGTGTGTGAGTACAAGCACCCACAAATCACCCCTGTCTATCAACTCCTACTCTTACCTACACGTGGTGAACATCGGGTGCCTAGTACCTCAACTGAAGATTGGGTTCCAACTCCTTTGGAAGGTTGTTGGTGGCAGCAAACGAGAGAGGGGGAGGAGTGTTACCACTAAGGCACTAAATGCACTACTTGCATCCAGACGGCAACGGAAGAATTCTCCAGATGTATTCAGGCTAATTGACTTTGCTGCGAGGCGAAATATTGTAATAGCTAGTACCAAGTTCCCACACCTAAACATTCACAAAAGCACATGGAGATCCCCGGATCAATCCACTGTCAATCAGATTGACCATATTGCGATCGATGCAAGGCACTACTCCAGTATGATGGATGTCCGAACTTTCCGAGGGGCAAACATTGACTCGGACCACTACCTCGTTGTAGCCAAGGTAAGACTGAGGATATCCCGACCAACGCTAAGAAAATGAAATTCTGTGAAGAAGTTTAACGTCGAACGGCTGCAATCGCTAGAAATCTCCAGGTCCTTTTCCGATCGAGTCTCAAATAACCTCTAAAGGAACCCTTTACTGCCAGCATCAAGTATTGAGAACCAGTGGTAACATTGCCAAAATGCCACCAGAGAATACGCCTCTGAAGTGCTCGGTCTTACACGACCACAGCCACAAAATCCCTGGATTGATGATGAGTGTCGGCAAGCACACACAGCTGAACAACAAGCATATAATGCGGCGCTGCAAAGAAGGACCAGAACTAAAACAATAATCTATTACTGAGCATGCTGAACCATGAATAAAAATAAATTCTCAGCCGACGCCTTAGAAGCGATATCCTAGATGTTAAAAACGGAAGAGGCTACACTTTCAAGATCCAATGAAATTATACGAGGGCTTAAGTTTAATGTCGATAGACTAAAGGATCCCGCAACACGTCAACAATTGAGTTATCAGTTTTCTGATGGAATGAAAACAATTGGCAGTACAAAACCCGACTCCAGAGAAAACCACTGGAGTACTGTGCAATATTCGCACCACATACCCAGTTGTGAAGAGATTTGTAACGCAATCAAAGCATTGAAAACCAAAAAACCGGAAGAACTTGGCGGCATAGAGCTAACTCCTAAATCCACTCATACAGACGGCCTGGGTCTCTAAAGGTTTCCCCGCCAAGTGGAAAAAGGGATTGATTGTTAAGCTCCCGAAAAAGAGAGATTCAACAAATTGCAATAACTGGAGGAGATTTGCATATTGCCTGCCTTTTGGAATGCATACGAGAACATCTAGAAGCCACAATTGATGCCGAATAAGCCGGTTTTCACGGCGGATCCTCATGCATTGTTCATATCAACAATCAACACCTTAAGGATCATAATTAAGCAGTGAGTTAAATATCGAATTTATTTGGCTTACTTTGCGCAGCAGGGGTATCCCGGAAACGGAGGTATTCGATGGACTCTGACATCTTGATTGTGCGGACGACATATGAGATTACAAAACTTCTAATACCTTGAAAGTACTATCTCTATCGCTTAAGGACCAAGCTAAGATTATTTCGTTCCAATGTAAGTCCGCACTACTACATATATGAATGCAGTGCGTTGAAAAACACATCAGCTGTCACCAGGAAGTTGCAAAACGTTCGTTAATAGATGTCTACGAAACATCTTTAAAAATTTCTTGCCTAATCGAATATCTAACGAAGATCTCCACGGGAGAATGGGTGAGGAACTCATCGATTTTATAATACGTCGGCGAAAGTGGCAGTAGATTTGACATACGCTTCGAAGTCAACGATTGTCTTGCAAGTTCAACAATGCAAATCCAACAATGCAGTGGAATCCATTCACACAAAAAGTAAAGATTTGGGCGGCCTTGAAGGTCTGAGGACCTAAGTAAGTAAGTATTGGCGTAAACATGGGAAGTATGCTTAAGTAACCCTTTTTTTTAATATCTACTTGGTAAGTGATATCAATATGAGAGAAAGAGACCATTCATTACTGGAGAAATATTTTTTTTCTTAAAACATGTCAAAAAACATTTTCCAAATTATTGCCGTTGAATTCGGAAACACCCTGCACACTATCTCTTATACTTGAAATCTCATCACATGGCCAATTGCAATAGATACTGGTGCTTGCTATCAGATATCATTTCCGCTTCGCTTTCTGCCAGATATGTACATACATATTATGTAATTATTTTAATTCACATAACCATTTTAATAATTCCGTTTACGAAATCATTCACTCAAAACCAATTTATTCAATTAAACAACAACACTTTAATCTATAATGAACAAAATCCCATAATCATTGCGTTATGGTAAATTATTGCATGACAACAGAACGCAACAAATTACTTTTCCGCTTTGTTATGCGATTACCGTCTTTTGACAGTTGACACAATGACACGCGCGCTAGCTGCGCTTAGATTAGATACACAATTTTCTGGGCTAACAAGACAGTAATCATTCAAAAAAGAAAAAACATAAACCATCAGTTCAGCGCTGAGTCAACCATGACATTCATTCAAAACCATTTTGCACGTCTAATCATATATTATAGGAAAACCTCTAGAAAAATTAATTCATTACTCACTCCAGACTTCCTCTAACACGCGAATGTACCGTCGATTTTCTTAATTGTCTTCTCGAAAAAAAATTACTTGTATGTTCACTACTCGTACAACGCCCCGACACGTTGTGGAAGTAGGCAGTTGTAATGAATTTTCACGTAAGCGGAAAAGCCAGCCAGTGCCAGATGACACTATTCCGGGCCTGAGGGGTTGTTGGCATAAGCAATGACAGATATAAGTTTCTTTTTTACTCTCACGTGTACTGCTCAGTGGGGCACTGGACACACATGACACATGCACTTCAATCGCTTGCCATTGCTAATTACTATATTGAAACAGCCAACACAAAATGTCGGTTTCGGTTTTGTTGCTGCAATCATATTGATGGGTGGTTTTGTTGCAAAATAAAGGAAACCCTTATGCAAGGCACAAACCGGGCTTATTTATTTAACTTTGTATTTTTTGCCTCTTTGTCGGCCCGCAGGTATTTCTGTGTTTGATAGTGAAAAATTGTTATTTTTCGTAAGAAAATAAAAATATAACGATTGACAGTAACAAAGCCGACATTAATTACGTACATCATGTCAGAAAACCAAATACAACAATTCACCTGTCATTGGAGTACCTCGTGTTTGCAGTCATGTATGACACATGCTTGATTTTTTTTTTTATTCATTGAAGATCTCGTGGGTGTAACGTATGTTTGTGCAGTTATGTGGGTTATGATCATCATATGAGATTAACAATTTGATGTTGACTTGATGTCATACACTCTACACATGAGTAATTGGATTACGGAACTCCGATACAAAAAGTGATGCAACATACACTCCAAAGTATCTACAATGACTGTTGCATCATAGGAGTACACATCAAGCACACATCTTTGGAGTTCGTTGTGAGTTATTGTGTGATTAATACAAATATTTATTAAATTCTGATTTTTTTTATAATTAACGCGCGCACAAAGAACTATTTGTTTCCCTTTTAATGTATTTAAGTACACTGCGCAAGCATTATGAAAATAGGGAGGGGAAGGCAGAAGGTGTCGATTAGCATTGGTTTTGAATGCTTGCAAATCAAAATGGCAAGGAAAATATCGCCGGGTTAACTATTCCAAATTCGTGTTGTTCGGCTAAAAAAAGAATCCCTATATTTCACGGTATGTCCGAAATTGGGCTCAAGGGTGAACTGATGAGCATTTCTTGCGAGACGAGTATTACGGGAGAAACTCTTAAGGAGAGGAATGCAACTGGCAACTTCGAGTGGACATTTTTTGTAAAAGAAACGATAAAATAAGGAAAGACATGAAACATTGCGTCGGTGTTCGAGAGGGGCAATTGTTTCAGTGGCAGTTCTATTTACTATCAATCTTATCGCTCGATTTTGTATTCTATCAAGCAGGTGAAGCCATATTTGCGAAGCACCTGCCCAAAGGTGGGAGTTATACTCGAGTTTAGGGCGTATAAACGCTTTATAAATTGTAGCCAGATCAGATGGGGAAGAATACACCGATACAGAAAACCTAAGCACTTAGCAGCATTCTTAGCGATCTCAAATATATGGTCGTTCCAACGGAGGTCGTCATTGACACACATACCGAGTGCTGAGAGCTTTTCGGTTTCTTCGATGTAAATGCCATTCATGGACAATGGGATTGGGGGCATGTTTAGCTTTAACGACAGAAGACAGCATTGAGTTTTCGAAGCATTAATCTTGACACGATTCCTATTACCCCATTAAAAATGCTGTATAAATCGGAGTTTAATGAGCTTGACATACGGTACCGTTGCAATTGCACGTCCAAAGGCGAAGGACGTGAATCATCAAACGAATATGATAAGCTGAGGGTAGAGTCGTCAGCAAAACAGTTAAGTGGATTAGAAGTAACAGACAGAAGATCATTTAAACAAATGAGGAAAAGAGTAGGAGACAGAACGGAGCCCTGGCATTTATTTTGTGGGAATTAGACTTGAATCCGTCCAATACAACTTGTATTAAACTATCCAGAAGATAGCGACTTATCCAACGAACAAGAGAATTATCGATCCCAATAGCACGCATTTTCGATAAGAGAGCTTCATGCCAAACTCTATCAAATGCCTTGGAGATACCAAGAGCAATAATCTTACTTTTACCAAAGCGTGTAAGGATTTGTTCCACTGTTCGGTGAGATATGCCATAAGATCACCAGTGGAACGGTTGCTGCGAAAGCCATACTGACGGTCATGGAGAAGCTTTCGATCTTCGAGATATTCCTTAGCTGACGGTTAATCAGCGTTTCCATGACCTTAGAAAGAAGTGATGTCAGTGCTATGGGTCGATAGGAAGAGGGGGAGGATGGGTCACCTTTCTTAAGGACAGGCTGGACAAATGGTGTTTTCCATAAGGAAAGATTCTAGGCCTTGTCAATGTTGAAGAGCACCTCTTTAAAAGAATGGGAGGTATACCATCCGGGCCAGCGGATTCGTGTACCTATATCGAGATCTTTGAGAACGGTTGCTACTGTACGAGTGCGGAAAAAATTTATCCCATGGAAAAATTTACATTCTCAAGTACAGGAGGGGCAAAGTTGCTGTAAGACAGCGTAGAGCTGGCGAGCAAGTTTGCCTTCTCTGAAGAGTAGACAATATGTTTGTCGTTAGCGATGAGCGTTGGAACCGAAGATGTTGAAGAGTTTTCAATATTTTTTACAAATGACCAACAATTTTTACTGCCTTTGGGACATTGCAGGATATTTTGCCGTAATTGTTGGTCATATACAAATTTGGTTCTTTCAATAACGCAGTTGCATGAGTTCCTTGCTTGTTTGTGCTTTTTACGGTTTTCGTCTGTAGGATCGGAAACTTACTTTTTTGAACCTGATAGCTCCTCTACACTCAGGGTTAAACTAGTACTTTTTTTTGCGTTTAATACTTGTTACTCTGTTAGGAATAAAAGCACGCATCCCTAGAAGAATCACAGTCAGTTCAGGTTCAGTTCAGTTTTCTTTATTGAGACTATAAATTCACATGTTTAGTTTTGATTACATATTTTTTTTTCTTTAAATAACCGATTTCTTTAATATGTCTGGTTGAGAAAATTTACAATAATTTTTGTAAGTAAGTTTATAGTACATTTTTATAAGTGTATCTTTTTTTTCAAATATATAAGCTTGCTCCCGGCTCATGTTACATATATAATGGCTCTTTTAGACCCAACTTAAGACTAATATATAAAATAAATAATAGATAAAATAAATTAATTAATTTGAAGAGTTAAATATAGATTTAGAGAGTTATCAGAACTCCGCCTAACTATATGAGTTCAAATGACTTTCCGTCTCTCCCCAACAAGAATAGATCTTCTGTACCTACAGCATCATCATCTGGTGCTGCTCATCAAGCTCGTGCTCAACAACAACAATGGAGCCAAAATGCAATTCCCACTGCTTACAATCAACATGCTACCAATGAGAGTGATCTTTTCACTCAAGATGAACTATGCTCTCTTACCAAGGAGATAATAACTAAGCTAAGTGTATGTAAGTCTAAGTTTGAACAATTTAATGTTATAACGCAGCTTGCGACCAAATATTTGTACAATCATGTCAAGTAAATTAAACTCTCTTAATGTTTTTTGTTGGAATGCCAAAAGTATTCGATACAAATGTACTGAGTTTTTCAATTTTCTTTGTAACAATGATGTTGATGTATGTCTTGTGTGTGAAACGTGGCTTAATAGTAGCATCTCTTTCTCGCACAATAATTATTACTGCCATAGACTAGATCGTAATGATGAAGAGGTCGGAGGTGGAGTTGCCATCGTAGTTAAGTGTTTAGTATATAAATTAATACCAAATATTAAAACTAATATTTTTGAAATGTTAATGTTAAATGATAACACTAAATTTAAAATTGTTTTTATTTATTTTCCTGGGGGAGCCTCAAATACACAAGAAATTGGCTTTTCAAAAATGATTTAAGAAAGCTTATAACAGGTAATGAAAAGTTTTTACTCGGGGGTGATTTCAACAGCCGGCATCGTAATTGGGGTTGTAATAGGGCAAATAAGTGGGGAACTTACTGCTAGATATAACTATCCGTTATCCTATAAGTTTACTCTATCCTAATGTCCAACATATTTTCCAACCAACAAAAAATCTTCGCCATCAACCTTAGATCTGATTATAACGAACTCACCAGAAATCGTTACCCAACCTATAGCTGTCAACGCTCTGAGTTCGGATCATATTCCAATAAACTGTGATATTATTTTTAATGGTAGAATTCAAGATGTGCAATACTTAGATTTTAAAAGGGCAAATTGGGATAGATTTAGAACAACAATGAAACAACGCCTTAGAAATACAACCTGTGATATAGAAAGTATAAGTAGTTCCCATCAAATTGATGAAAAAATTGATTATTTTACCAATTCATTATTGGAAAGTGTTAATGAGTCTGTTCCTAAAAAATCAAAAACGACAAGGAAACAATTCTTCCACAATATTTCTTGAATTTAATCAAGCAAAGAAATAGATTAAGAAGCCAGTGGCAAAGATATAGACAGGTATATGACTTCAATGAAATGAACACATACACAAGACAAATAGCTTTTGATATTTCAAAGTTCAGAAACAAAACATGGAGTGATAAACTTAATTCTCTTGAACCGAATGCCAAACCCTTTTGGAAAATAGCCAAGGTTCTTAAAACAAAAAACTCACTTAGAACACAATGATTCCTTGTTGATAACCTGTGAAGAAAAAGCTGACATTTTTGGGGGATTGTTTGAAAAAAAATTTAATAATCCGTTAGTAAATGAAACCAGCTCAGTTAACGGACTAGTAAGTGAGTCAATTAACTTTATTAACAGTAATGATGAACCTTTGCCAGTAGATGTTTTTGCCACCAACGATGATATTAAAGAAATAATTCAAGGTATGCGGAACAATAAAGCGCCAGGAGTAGATACTCTGAAAAATTCCTACTTTAAGGAGCTACCAATCGTTGGTGTATCCTTTATATGTTTTATTGTTAACGATTGTCTAAAGTTAAAATACTTTCCAAGCAAATGGAAAACAGCGAAAATCATACCTATCCTCAAAGCAGGAAAACCACCAAACAAACATAATAGTTATTGACCAATAAGCCTCCTTAGTAGTTTTAGCAAAATATTAGAAAAAAATTATAAAAATTAAACTTCTGGATTTTATCGAGTCTTCCAAGGTTTTGCCAAACCAACAGTTTGATTTCAGGCAAAGTCATAGTACGATACATCAAGTTCTTAGAATTTGAAAACATGTTAAAGACAAAATGTATGCAAAAGAATCAACGAGTCTTGTCCTTCTGGATGTTGAAAAGGCTTTTGATAGCATATGGCATGATGGTCTACTTCATAAACTCAAGTTATTCGGTTGTCCTTTATATAAATAAAATTAATACAAAGCTTCCTTAGAAAGAGGCAATTTCCCGTTAATTTAAATAGAACGCACTCCTCCGTTAAAAATATTACATCGGGGGTACCTCAAGGGTCAGTATAAGGTCCATTATTGTACATTACGTATGTTGCTGATTTTCCAAAAATATGGAACTGTGAAATAGCAATGTTTGCTGATGATACCACCATGTACAGTTCAAGTAAAATTGGCAATGAAATTGAGAATGACTTGCAACATGTTTTCAATAAAATTCATGATTATTTTATAACATGGAAAGTACGACTAAACGCTGAAAAAACACAGGCAATCTTTTTCACCAGGAAAAGAAAAGCCTGTGCTTTACCACTTAATCAGCTTAAGATAAATAACTGTGATATCCCGTGGGTTAATTCTGTCAAATATCTTGGTGTATATTTAGACAAGACATTAACTTTTCGGGACCATATTACAAATACCCTTAGGAAAATAAGTATTGCCACTAAAATGCCACTTATATGTAGGAAATCACCCCTGAGTAAGTTCAATAAGATTTTTATCTGTAAAGTAATTTTCCAGTCTATTATTGTTTATGCATGTCCAGTATGGGGAACTTGTGCAAAAACACACATAAAAAATTACAAGTTTCTCAGAACAAAACATTAAAAATGATGGCAAATTTACCTTGGCATTTTTCCACCCAACTTTTACACGATCAAACTGGAGTTATTTATTCATTTATCTATTTGTTTATTTGTTTATTTATTTATCTATGTATTTATTTATTTATTTATTTCTTTATTTATTTATTTACTTATTTAATTATTTATTTATGCAAAATTAATCATTTCTTCTTAAATATTATATATTGTATTATTCAATTATAAAATACTTATATACCAACTTGGCAATTCCTCTAGTTTGTAAGTTTAATCTCGTCATTTTTTTTTTATAAAATATATCGAATGAAGGTTTTTTATCATAGTTTTCCTTCAAAATTAATTTGAATTTTTTCAATTCAAATGTATTTATTAACTTCCAAAACAATTTTCAGTTGTAAGATATATTTCAAATATCAAATCTCTGAGCAAGCTGCGTACTACGCAAATTTTTGTAAAGCCTTATCTATGAAAAATAAAGTATCTATCTATTAATCTATCTATAGGGAATGAATCAGACAGCGCATCAAACTCGTTACAAGTCGAATAACTGTCGAGATTTGGACTCCTGTAAGTAAAACAATAATGAATGACATGCTTGCGGACAGTGAATTTGAGTTAAAGTCCGTGTTGGAACATTGCCTATATTGGGGAAGGCTCTGGCAAGCAATATCATTCCTAACATAGATCACGAGACCATCAAGCACCAAGCTATACCCATGTAGAGCAAATTCTGATAAATCAGTATCTACTCCAAACCGAGTTTCACTTAATGCTAAAACAGCTGGCCTGTATTGAAGAGTGAAGAAGGTGATCAAACAAATTGTTTGTATTTTTTGGCAGCACTGGGACTTTTTCTTTTTCAGCCGATAACATGATTACATTGGAAACTGTCGAAACTGAGAGATAGTCAGTTTAACAGGCGACCATGGTTTGAAA
This sequence comes from Platycheirus rosarum, assembly GCA_963971375.1. Taxonomy (NCBI): domain Eukaryota; kingdom Metazoa; phylum Arthropoda; class Insecta; order Diptera; family Syrphidae; genus Platycheirus; species Platycheirus rosarum. The sequence goes on along the minus strand of OZ020509.1, from coordinate 29,066,025 downwards.
GGAGCTATACGGAACTAGAAAGTAAATGCATTTAGAACAGTCTCCTTATGAAATCAGTTTCAAAGTTTTTTTTTGAAACTAAAACAATCAATAATTTAGTAATAATAATATACTAACTTAGATATACCCAAAATGTCATGCGACGCAACGTTTGGGATACGCAAATTTAATATTATTTTTATTTCCTGTTATAAATTGCACATGTTCAAGACAAACTGATTTGATTAAATAATCATTTTATTGATAAAAGTAGTCTCTTGTTGGACAATGTTTCGCAAATATATTAACAATGACATTACATCAATATTGTTCCAATTTTAATTGCACACTTTTACTACGCAATGCAATGTGCTGGATCCAATGTATTGTGTTCATGACATAGTCAAAGGCTAATTGGTTGTCAAACCTTCTTTGAAAAATAATTTATTGATAGATATTATATTTTTTTAGAAGAAACATATCCTAAAGAACGTTAAATGGAAAAGTATATATATGTATATACACGTTCCTATATTTTATTTGATCTTTTGAATAAAAGTAATATTTTTAAATAATTTGTCCCCTTTTTCAATCAAATGGAATTGTAACTTATTGTAGACAAATTGGGAAGCCGACATTCACGTAGAAGTATTTATATATATGAATATCGGAAAGTTATGTTATTGAAAATAATTTTGTATACACATTTTAAGGAAATAATGATGTTTGTTTATTTTAAAGATGAACTATTTTTTAATGAAAAACTACTACATTTCGCACGTGAAGCAGTTTGGCTAAATAAAGTCGTCCCGAGGGCTTAACTATGAGGGTGTGTATTTTGGACAAGGGACACTTTATCAATATTGGATTTTCGCAAAGAGCATTCTTACGAAGAAAATTTCTTCAGGACACATCACTTTCGCCACCTTATTGTATATTCTGTACACTTGTGTGAAAAAGTCATAAAACACATAGCTGATAGAAAATGCATATAATTTATAACAAAAATGCACTTTTCAAAAAATATTTCGAAGAAAATTCACAGTATTCACGCATTATTCTCAATAAGCTAAGAAAATGATCCTATCAAATATTTTCTATTTTTTTCAGACAACAATAATCTGTTTATTTTTTTTTTATTTTTTCTATTTAAAGAGACGTTTGCGCACGCATATGTATATCGAAGAATTTATTTGAAAATAAAGAACACCAAACTTGTTGTTCCAACTTATTCCTACATTTTTTTATCACAAAAATGTGAAGGGAAGAGGATCTAATTCCCATTAAAGGATATACCCAATATTAATTTTTCTTCAACATTTGTGGTAAATATCAACACTTAGCCATAAAATATCAGAACTTATTTTTGGCACTAAATTTAAATTTAATACCAACAAAAAAATCAACGGCCTTGGCTCCAAAAAAGCATCACTTCCTGTGAGATCATCGAAATCAAGCATCGCGTGATTAGTAGAAAGATGGGGGACCATTTAGTTTCGCACTCCAAGGCTTCGGGCGTTCTGGTTTACGTATTATTTTCAAGGTCTGTCACATTGCCCTCTACCATAAATAGAACTGCAAAGGACTTTTCGAGGTGGTTTCTCTTCGTTTCTTCGTTCACTTGTAGCATAGGATAATATTTGAATGTATGCCCCTATAAAATCATCTACCGACATGACTAGCGCGCTAAAAGCGATCATTTACTAAGCCCAAATGATATGTTCGCTACTAGCTGAAGCAGATACATAGATCAGCCTTAAGCTATCGGTACCTTAGCCAGTCTCTCGGAGCTCTTTTAGACCTTTATGTGTGAATTGCTCAAATAAATGATGATTTATTTACAGTCTGTATTAACTTTTCCTTCTAAACAAATGAATACCTCTTCCAATTTAATATTTCTGCAGCGCTATATACAAATTAATTTTATTTTGCCATCAGCTTTGTCAACTAATTCTGCCGCTAAGAAATATTTAAATTTTTGCAACTCTTACATATCTCAAGTAGTTTGACTGCATTCAGTCTTTGAGTATAAAATTAATGTATCTGCACAAATTCAGTTGACTTTGACAGAACAATTCTACAATCACAGGAGACAAATTGATTTGTTGCAGTTGTGCTGTTGTAATTGTTATCACTGTCACGTTTTTTTTATTTTAATCGCACAAGCTTTTGCTTTGATTTCTTTGTTAAATATAAAATAAATAATGAATCATCTGGGAATGACGATATTGACTTTTGGTCGCAACCCCTTTGAACAAGATCAAAGAAAACAATGGAAGGAAGAAAATTATGAATTTTATGAATTCATAACCATCATTTACCACCTACGATTCTGAGATACGTCCATATTCCCAACGTAATCACATTCCCCACAGTGTAACCCTTTCCTCCAGACAACACCGCCGACGACGTTGAAGGCTCTTCTATTTATTGACACAATACTGAGGTGAATTTTAATTAGAATTCTCGCATACCAGTTATTTGTATAGCGAAAAAAAACTAAAACTATATATAAAATCGCCCAGTTGAAACGGGGGCACGTGTATATGCACACTTTTGGTCGGTGGGACTGCTATCTTCAGTTTGGGTAATGTGTATAGCGAGAACGAGTTGTTTTATGGTCTAATTAGATAGACTTCGCCGAATGATTCTTAAACGTGATACAGAAAAATGAAGCTTGCAGTGAATAATTAAAAAAAAAAGAATTCGTAATGAGTTACAATGTCGATGTAACGGATGAAGAATATTTGCTTAAGATGGTCGCGATTTATTTCTAGGTACATACATATATTAGGAAAAGCTTATGCACTGTGTTACTAGAAATTAGTACTCACTGACTTTTGCCAGCACGACTAGCAAGATTTATCAGCGGCTTTAATGACGGCCTCACTTTTAGTTTGGCGCAAGTTCTCAAAATAATTCCACTCCAATTCAAAAAGAATAAGAGAAAAAGAAATAAAAAAAATAGGCGGAGTTTGTTAAAGTAGAAAGTAGATGTAGATATTGGTGTGTGTGTGTGGATTTAACGAGGTTTGTGGGTGTGAGTTAACGGGCTGTATGTTGGTGTTCCTGCCATCAATGTTTTCTTATGATGTTATCACGTAACAATATCATCCGCAAACCCACTTTACAGGCAACACAACTCTTTTTTTAAATAAATTACTTATTTTTTATTATTTGTTTATCTTTTCATGTAGAGCACACTGCGCGAGCATTAGGAAGATAGAGAGGGAAAGGACAGGAGGTGTCGACTAGCATTGCTTTTGAATGCTTGCAAATCAAAATGGCAAGAGATGATATCGTCGGGGAAACTATTCCAAATTCGTGTTTCGGCTAAAAAAACAATCCCTATATTCTACGGTACGTCTAAAATTCGTTTCAAGGGTGAACTGAAGAGCATTTCATGTGAGACGAGTATTACGGGAGAAACTTTTAAGGGGATTAACGCAGCTGGCTAAACATTTTTTTATAAACGAAACGATAATATAAGGACTTGAAACATTGCGTCGGGGTTTCTAGAGGGGCAATTGTTTCAGACATTTCTATTTCCTATTAATCTCAAAGCTCTGTTTTGTATTCTATCGAGCATGTGTAGAGATGTTTGCGATTCACCTGCGCAGATTTGTGAGTTATACTCAAGTTTTGAGCGTACAAACGCTTTATAAATGGTAGACAGATCAGAAAGGGAAAAAAAGTTCTTGCATCGATACAGAAAAAAACACTTAGCAGCATTTTTGGCGGTCTCAAATATATGGCCGTTCCAACGGAAGTCGTCGTTGAGCCACATACCGAGTACGGTAAGCTTTTCGGTTTCTTCGATTCAAGTGCCATTCATTGGCAATGGCATTGGGGGTATGTTTAGCTTTAAAGACCTAAGACAGCATTGAGTTTTCGAAGCATTAAACTCCACACGATTCCTATTACCCCATCTGATAATGCTGTATAAATACGAGTTAAATGAGCTTGATATACGATACTGTTGCGATTGTACGTCCGAAGGCGAAGGAAGTGAATTGTCGAACGAATATAAAAAGCTGAGGGTAGAGTCAGCAAAACAGTTAAGTGGATTAGAAGTAACAGACAGAAGATCATTTATAAAAATGAGGAAAACAGTCGGAGAAAGAACGGAGCCCTGAGGCACACCAGCATTTATTTTGTGGGAATTAGACTTGACGTAACCTTAGAAAGAAGGTAAGTGTTATGGGTAGGTAGAAGGAGGTCGATGAGACGTGTGGTTTTCAAGAAGAAATAAAACGCATATTATTTAATGGTATGCCCAAGAATTTAGCTTTATTATAAAGATAAGGGTTTGCCATTATGTTTTAAAAATGATTTTGGGCAAGTGGCCGCCGCGGTTGGTTCGAATAAATTCCAGCCGAGAGGCCCAATTTTCGACCAATTTTTGTAGCAATTGGGGCCGTATGTCAGCAATAACAAGGAGAATGTTGTCACTCTATTCATGTTGAAATGCCAAACCAAACTGAGCACAAATCAAGTGACAGCTGTAAAAAAGACCGCCAGTTAAGTCATGATTCTTATCAGCATGAGTCTTATCAGCATGACTCAGGTTATTTCGTACGTGTAGCATGTCATCGATTTATAAGACGTTGACACATCAAAAATATCAAAGAAATGCGATTCTTAATTCTGTGTTCTTTTGAAATAAAGACTTAATTTAAAAAAATTAAAATAAATCAATAAATTAAAATCATCAACAAACCAAATTGAAATTATTTAAAGTTCCTTACGCATTAAATTAAAATCACACACGTGTCGACACAAAATATTTAAGGTACGTAAATTCAATCATTTCCTTTAATTTATTCAAAAATAATGATCTTTCGAGTCTTACCATAATTTAAAGTTGATGAAGGTAATGTTGATGATAGGCTTGTTGTGTTGGATTGCTTTCGAATATCAGTTATTCCAGAGCGAAGTTGAGTATTTTGCTCCGAACAAATTGTAGGCGTCATGATGTTGCTGTTTGAATTATTTTTCTGGGTGAACTTCTGAAAATAAAAAAAAATAAATAAAAAAACATTGTTATGATTTATGTTTTAAGAAAGTTTCAAGAGATTGTTTATATACAGTAAACATTTCATTAACATATAGTACCTAAGAGTTGTGGTGTGATTCGATAAATAGATCAAGAGTGGAATGATGTGAATCTATTAATTTTTTTACAGTCCAGGAACACAAGAGCCATTAAGGTAAACTGCAAAGGATGTAAAAGAACTTGAACTTTTCACATTCATATAGGGCGGCTATGTAGATCAAATACTTATAGTTTGATCTGCGATACTTTACAAAAAATAAAACTCAGAGTTTTGGAAATCTCCCTAAATCCCACCTTAAAAATGGGTCGAAGTCCCAAAACGTATAGTAATTTTAAATCTGTGACGACCAAAACGTGTGCCTTCATGCGGCAAGTTCCCCAACCAGTCATAAAAAAAAGATTCGCTACAATTTTTCTCCATCAAAACAACGACAAAAAGTCAGTCTCGTTCCGTATCGTGGTCATTGGCATTAACATTTATGACAATCACGTGTGACAGCAATGGATATAAAATGACAGCAAAAAAAAACCTATAATTTTCGCTTCAACTATAATAGTTGAAACAATGTCAAAACCCAAATCGCAAAAATCATTTGCCCACACGTGCGCCCAGTTTGGCTGGCAAAAAAAAAGTACAAACACGCGCAATCTTCTTTGCTATTTGAATTTTTTGTTTTTTATTTGTTTGTTGTTGTTGTGACTCGTGAATCTTAATTTTGAGTATTGCTTGTGCGTGTTGCGTATTCGCGTATCTATTTTCATTTGCTGATTAATTACCACTAAATAAATTATCTGCCATTTATTGATTCAAAATATTTTCCCAACTAATACTGGGGAATTTCTTTTAATGCGAATTGTCATCGACATAATATCATAATGAAGCAACAGGCTGTTTGACAATTTTTATTTTTTTAATGTTTAACTAAAAAAAATGAAAAAATAACAAAAACATTGTTCAACCTAAGAATAGTGACGCGCTAGCGTATGAAGTCAATATAATAATTATTACTCACCTTGTTCGTGGGAATTTATTTTTATAGGCAAACAAAAATATTATGGAGGCATGAGTACTAGGGTAAGACTATACAAAACGCCCCTGTGGTCTGGCACGCACACAGATGTTGTTATGCCGATTCGACCAAAACTTTTCAAACCAGTTTCAGTCGTTCGACAGCTGTATTCTAAAGTGGTAGTGTTGTTAGTGTTGTGAGTGTTTGAGTGTTTGAGTGTTGTGAGTGTTGTGAGTGTTGTGAGTGTTGTGAGTGTTGTGAGTGTTGTGAGTGTTGTGTCCCTATATAGTTATTAAGAAACTAGATTAAATTGGCTTTTTAGTTCATTTTTGTTTGCTTTGTTAAATCAGTTTGGGTTTCTTTATTTTAGGTGGGACATTTTGGACTCTGATACATACATTACAAAACGCCCCACAAAATAAGTGATCATACGCACCAGTAAAATATTGAAATATAACACTAATCAAAGTTTTTTTTCTTAATTTCTTTTAGAAATGCCACGAAATTATACAAGGACGACTTTGCGGGCATCACGGTCCGAAAAAGACATGAATGAATGAATGGAAAAAGTAAAAAGCAAAACTTTGGGAGTTAACGAAGCGAGTAGACTTTTCAACATACCATTAAAAACCTTGAGGAGACACATTTTGAACAACAAACCAAATAAATCAACTGCTCTATCCCTGGAACAAGAAAAAAAATTGGTTATCCACATTAAGAAATTGGAAAAAGTTGGTTTTGTTCTTGACCGAATAGACGTAAAAGAAATTGCATATAAGTTCGCTGATCGTCTTGGATTATCACACCTTTTCTCAAACCTCACCAAAGCGGCTGGTAATGCTTGGCTCAATGGTTTCTTACGACGCAATCCAGAGATCTCAACAAGGAAATCTGAAGGTCTTTCGCTAGCTTATGTCATGAATCGGGCTGATGTTCAAGAGTTTTTCGACGTATTAAAAGCTTTATACGAAGAGCATGACCTTCTGTACAACCCTGGTAACATATACAATATGGATGAGACAGGCATCCAAGTTAACAACAAACCAGGAAAGGTTTTGGCCTCCAAAGGAGCTAAGGATGTTTACACTCTGACAAGTGCAGAAAAAGGGGAAAATATTACTGTCATAGCCTGCTGCAATGCTGAAGGTAACTTTTTGCCCCCGGTTTTGTTTTTCAAGGGCACCTACACCGAACCGCAGTTTTTTGATGGCCTCCCACCAGGATCAGACATATACATGAACAAAAAGTCATCTTATGTGAACACTGATTTATTTCTGAAATGGTTCGAGGAAATATTCTTGCGCAAAAAAGCTCCAGGAAAAGCGTTGCTTATACCTGATGGCCACAGCTCGCATTCTAATAACATTCAGTTGCTGGAGATGGCTGAAAATAACGATGTAATATTACTGTGCCTACCAAGTCATACGAATCACGCTCTTCAACCGCTCGACAGATGTTTTTTCAAGCCTTTGAAAACTTACTTTTTTCAGGAGGCAAAAACTTGGATGATAAACAACAAAGATAAGAAACTTAATCGGTACGATGTATCCAAATTAATTGGAAAAGCTTGGGGAAAATCGGCAAGTGTTTCTAATGGCATTTCTGCGTTAAAATCAACTGGAATCTATCCTTATGACCCAAGTGCTATTCCAGATCACTTTTTCTTCTTATCAGACGCATTACATCAACAAAACTTAATAAAAACTAATAGAGAAGTGGAATCAGTTCAAAACACATCTACGTCACCGCCGGGGCCATCTGGAATCCAGATATCACCATCAAAAAATATTGGATGAAGTTCAGCCGCAAGCAGGCCCGTCAGGAATAACTCTCTCAAAAATATTGACGGAAATACGTCCAGTCCCAAAAATACCGCACATGAGCACCGATGCCAACTAAGGCTTTTTCGTGCTTTTCAGGCATCATTTCAGTAGCCATGGTTTTAAGGCTTGTTTTTTTCACCAAAAAGGCATCTTTTTTTAATATTGTTTTTTTTATTCAACATACTGACTTTTTATTTTTTAAAACATTCTAAAAAAATCAGATCTTAAAGAATGTGTTTCCACTTTTAAACTCTGCCCATTTTGCGAATACTTTATCTGTCATTCCTTAAAATTTATTTCAGCTTCCACTGTACTTTTTATGTGAAAACTAAAATGTCGTGAATTTTGTTCCTATACCAACAAATTTGTCTGTGATTTGATAATTTAATTTTTTTTTTGAAAATATAAATTGTTTTCGTTTTTTTTTATATTTGTGTTTAATTTTTGATGTACTGTTTCAGTTTACCTACAAAAATTTGTTTAGGCATTATTTTATTGGAAAAGGCATCTTTTTTTCAAGTTAAGCCCTTTTTCGTCAAAAGTGGTTGGCAACGCTGCTGTGGTACTCACCTCCCCAGAAAACATGCATAAACAAAAATTTATGGCTGAAAATAAAAAAATTAAAGAACAAACAAGGATCTAGAAATTACAAATTTAAAAAAAAACCTGAACCAAAAAAAAAGGAAAGAATAGGAAACTTCTTTCAGATAGTAGTGAAGCCGAAGACGGCGAAGAAAGAAACACAAGTGAAGAAGAAATTTCAAATTAAGGAAGCAGTAATAAGTGCATTGAGTGTACTGAAAATTACTTCAACACCGTTTCATCAGAAGACTGGATTCAGTGTATAAGTATCTTGCCAGGGTTCAGGGTTGGTTGCACGAGTTTTGTACTATGTACATACCAAATTGCAACACTTGCGGCGACAGGCCATATTACAATCAAATAACTTAATTTTCACGTAATTTCTAATATTTATTTTTACTAAGGTAAACAATAAGATTATTAAAAAGCGAAAAGCAGTTAAACTCTCCAATCTGGGCAGTAATTCTCCTTAAGTGAATATTGTACTAGATTAAGAAGATTATGTGCGACTCATAAATTTGACACTTAACATCACCTCAGATTGACCTTAATTTGGGGCCAATAAATTATCTACACGTAATTTTATTTTCCTGTTTCACATGTCCCATCTTCATTTTTAATGTCTAAATCTATCTTCTACCAAACATAATCTCTTCCGTGCCCGACACGTGTAACATAACATAATAAAACATTTTAAGAGCTTATTGAATAAAATCCGCCTGACAGCTTGACATCATTAATTGTCCGTTCAAACGTGTGTTGTATTTAACAAGAGCCAGCATCGGAAGTATCTATACAAAACTTTATTTAGTATCTTTGTATAAATCTCTGTCGAATCTTTGACGTAAAATGCCGAACAAAAGATTTTGAAGTGTTTAAATTACCATATTTCACACGCCGTTTTTAATTTAATCGAAAAATCACAAAAAAAAAGAATCGATTAATTTCAGATATGTTAATAAAAATGTCTCATTCAATAACGCGCCAAATGAATTTCTGTCGTAAAAAAGTAACTCAAGCCCACAATAAAGGCAGAAAATGAATCCTAAGCTCTAGCAATAAAGACGATTATTTTTTCTATTCTTATTTTAATTTAAAGTAAAGTACTATTTTGATTGCATTATACATCAAAGCAACACAAAATTCAATTCAGATTATGATTAAAAAACATAATTTTTCCACTAACTCTGCATTGCTACCCAGCCACGAAGGAAATGTTGATTTAATGGTCAGAGATACGATCCATCGGTTGTTTGTCATTTGTTCCAAATAAACAAACCAATTCTACACGCGATTGTATTTTATCGATTTTAAATCAGATAATGGTTTTTAGACTGGCTGTGGCGACTGTACGTAGTCACTCTGAAGTGTGCAGCGTTTTGAGTTGTTTTTTTTTGAAAATTCCCTTAAATAACATCAAAAATTCCTATTTTTCGACAAGTAAAAGAAGAATACGGTCATGGACATGATTTGAAGCTAATCGGAGTGTTTATGTTAATGTTTTTAAGGAAATAAATCGCAAATGAATCTTTACATTTCCCTGAATGGAAGGGGGTTTTGTAAAAGTTTCGGACCTATAATCTGTTCAATAAAATTTGTTGATGTGATAACGTCTTATAAATCGATGACAGGCTACAAGTACGAAATAACATGATTTATGCTGATAAGACTCATGATTCATGCTCATAAGACTCATAACTCATGATAACCGCGATACTGTGTTTCTTTCAACCAAAATCGATCGCAAGCTCAAGGCGGATATAAATAAATTGCACGACTGGATCGCACGTACTTGCTCATATGTGCGGTCACATTGTAGAATAAAATTTAAAAAAATAAAGTGAACATCAAAGCATTTATTCGATTTTTGTGACTTTTGATTGTTCGAATAAAGTACGTTAAAATGTATTGGGTGAAATAATTTAAACGCCATTTTATTTCTTTAGGAAATGTAAAAAAGTGTGATTTTTTTTTCAAATTTGGAGGCATTGTTTTAAATAAAACAACTTTCTTAAAAAAAATTAAAAAAATAATTCAAGAATACAAACTTAAGCACAAAAATAACGTACATTTAAAAACAAAATTTGAAAAAATTCACTTACCCGTTTTCAAAATATTGATTTTTCAAAAAAAAATTTTTTTTTTAAATTATTAAAAATACAAATATCTTGAATATCAATTTTGATTGTATTCGAATCTCCAGTTTTCGAGAAAGTCGAAGAAAAAAAACCGGTCCTATGGGAGGTACCGTTTTTAGCCCACCATATTAATTTTTTTGTTCACTAAAATATAATGCATATCTACAGTAGTACACTGATTTTTTTTATAAAAATTCTTGGAGCCGTTTTCGAGAAAAATAAGCTTCTACGTAACGGTTATATGACAGGTACCGTTAATTTTTGAGCTAAGAAAAAAAAATTAAAAAACTCCTCTGTAGAATGTCAAAATAACCGTAAGTTCAAAATTTGAAGACAATTGGCCCAACCGTTTAGGCTGCAGTCTAATATACATCCGTACAGACAGACAGACAGCCTGACGGACAGAATTTTGCCAGTAACTCAAATATGTTTTTCTATCATCGTAATGCCATGTTTGATTGTTATCTCAAAATTTTTAATCTGCACGAATGCATAACTTGTATTATAGTACCTATAATCGCAAGTAAAAAGAACAGGTACAATTTCCTAAAATAATTTCACTCAAATTCAAAAAGAACAAGAGAAAAAGAAATACAAAATAGGCGGAGTTTTGTTTAAGTAGAAAGTAGATGTAGATATCGGTGTATAGTTGTGTGGATTTAACGAGAGGGTTTGTAGGTGTGAGTTAACGGGCTGTATGTTGGCGTTGCTGCCATCAATGTTTTCTTATGACGTTGTCACGTAAAATTATCGTCCGTAAATCGACTTTACTGAAAACCAACTTTTTTTTAGTACACGGAAGATAGTATGTTCAGAATGTTCACCTCTCACTCTGACGGCAGTGGAAATTTTTTAAGCAGTGAGAGAGAGATTGATTTTAAAAAAGCACAAATCCTGAAAGCTTTTAAACAAAATGCAAAAAATAATCCACCCCGATTTGCATTAACGTAGAACTGGTAACTCGAAAATAATGTGCTTCTTTTTCAATACCAATGCTATATTATGGTTTTACCAGTACTCACATATGGATCTGAGATTTAGATGCTTACTAAAAGTCTTACGTCTTACAAATATGAATATTTGTATGTTTGGATGTTTGTTCCGCAATCACGCCTTAACGATTTAACAGATTTGAATAAAATGTGGTAGGTAGATGGATGAACTACTTAATTGAAATACAGGCTTTTTTATCTTTACATCACATTACATATTGATCTACTCTGTAGATAAATCTACCAAGTCAATCCAATCAAACAATACAAGACACACAAGACGACATTGATACAAGACAACACAGAAGGAAGTGAGAACGAAAAAAAGAAATCTGATAACACATGTCAAAAGCACGCAGTTGTTTCTCGGAAGGTCCTCCATCCATTTTTATTCTAATTATCTGCTATAGCTTAAATGCGAAATGATTTATAATTGCAGGTTTGTTTGCTATGCTTCCATGCCTCAACAACTGCACGAATTTGTGAAGTTAAGAAGATGGATCAGTGACAAGATTCACTATACAATTAAACAGGCTACGTTTTTATCCCGAAAAATGCATGGTTCCTGTAAAAGAAATCTGCATAATTTTCTTTAAAAGGTTTTGATTCAAATAATAAAAATCATTTAGAAATATCTGGTTAATCTAATCTAAAATATAAAAATTAAAATTTGTTTGTTTGATTGTTTTAATTAAATGCTCTTCTATAACGTTCACCCAATTCCAATGAAACTTTGTCAGCTTGTTGCCTGTACTTACGGGAATGTTAAAGCATAAAAGCTTGTTTCACAATATCTGACTAAAGTTCTGATTAACTATGCGAAACGTAAACAAACTACCTGGCTACTTCGAGTGAACATTTTTTATAAACACTATATATATTCCGATAAAATAAGGAAAGACATGAAACATTGCGTCGGTGTTCGAGAGGGGCAATTGTTTCAGTGGCAATTCGATTTCCTATCAATCTTAACGCTCGACTTTGTATTCCATCAAGCAGGTGAAGTGATGTTTGCGAAGCACCTGCTCAGCAAAACAGTTAAGTGGATTAGAAGTAACAGACAGAAGATCATTTATAAAAATGAGAAAAAGAGTCGGAGAAAGAACGGAGCCCTGGGAACACCAGCATTTATTTTGTGGGAATCAAACTTGAAGCCGTCCAATACAACTTGTATTGAACGGACCAGAATATAGCTTCTTATCCAACTAACAAGACTATTAGCCATCCCAAAAGCATGCATTTTTGATAAGAGAGTTTCATGCCAAACTATCAAATTCCTTGGAGATATCAAGAGCAATAATCTTACTGTTCGGTGAGATATGCCATCAGATCACCAGTGGAACGATTACTGCGAAAGCCGTACTGACGGTCTTGGAGAAGCTTAATCAGCGTTTCCGTGACCTTAGAAAGAAGGGATGTTAGTGCTATGGGTCGGTAGGAGGAAGGGGAGGATGGGTCACCTTTCTTAGGGACAGGCTGGACAAATGCTGTTTTCCATCTTCTAGGTAACATTCCAAAAGAGTAGGAGCGATGGAAAAGCTTACGCAGTAACTTTGCCAGTGAGGAAGAACATCTTTTCAAAAGAAGGGGGGGTATACCATCCGGGCCAGCGGATTTATGTATTTCGAGATCTTTGAGAAATCTTGCTACTGTACGAGAGCGGAAAAAATCTGATCCAGGGAAAAATATATATATAAATACATTCTCAAGTACAGGAGGGGCAACGTTGCAGTATGGCAGCGTAGAGCTGGGCTGCGAGCAAGTTTACCTTCTCTAAAGAGTAGACAATAGGTTTGTCATTAGCGATGAGCGTTGGAACCGAAGATGTTGAGGAGTTTTTAATATTTTTTACAAATGACCAAACATTTGTACTGCCTTTGGGACATTGCAGAATTTTGTTGCCATAATTTTTAGTCATGCAAAATTCTTTCGTTCGTTCTTTCAGTATAGGAGTGGCATGAGTTCCTTGCTTGTTTGTGCTTTTTCCGATTTTCCTCTGTAGGATTGGCTTTGTAATATCGAAACTTACTTCTTTGAACCTGATAGCTTTTTTACACTCAGAGTTAAACCAGGATTTGTATTTAAGCTTGATGCTTTTTACTCTGTTAAAAATAAAAGCACGCATCTTTAGAAGAATCACATTTGTGATCATTTCAGCACTGGCATCAATGTCACTATCGAGGAAGCATAATGACAAGTTAAATTTTCGGAAAAAAATATTCAGGCCAGTTGGCTTTTTTATATTGCCAAACGGTCCTGGTGGGAAGTTTTTCCTTAACTGGATGGGTGGAGGACGAGAAATTAGCTGAAATGACACAATGGTCTGAAGTGCTTGAGACACGGAAACTTCTTAATGACCGGCAATACGGTTTTCATAGCAAAAGGTCCACTGTTGATATGATAGTATATCTCAGCGAACAGTGGAATCAATCTTTACTTAGTTTTGGAGAAAGTAAGATTATTGCACTTGATATTTTAAAAGTTTTTTGATAAAATTTGGCATAAAGCTCTTTCAGCGAAAATGTGTGCATTTGGAATCGACTAACTTCGTACTAGACAGACCGTTCGGACCGTTCCATTCATGTTTTTTTGGACAGTTTCCAGTCTGATAGTGCTCACTAATTATTTGTAAGTTAACAAAATAATTTAAAACTCATTAAAAACAAGTAGACCAAACGAAAGCACATTTTTGAATTTATAAAACTGACGCATTCAAATAAAATGACTTTATTTAATCAATTTGAATCAGAATTTTCATCCAAGTTTTAAGAGGTTTTTCTTGTAAATACTATATTCCCAAAATACCAGAAATATATTGCATATTTGTTTGTTCACATGCTTATTTCAAAAAATATGAGATATTGTTACAACCCTCCTCGAGCACTGTTCCTAAAAGATTCATTACCATCAATGCATATAAAAGGTAATTTAATTTGTTAACTTTTAAAATTTTGTTTGTTGGAAGCATATCCGCAAAATTTGTTCCAGGTGAACAGGTACTCACAAGTGCGTGGCATGGATTTTGTGGTGTAATCATAAATTTTCTTTGTAAAACGTGCATAATCATGGTATTTGTCGAAGCCTAATGAAATGTACAATCATCAAAGTAAATAGAAAAACCTTAAAATTGAAAAGGAAGTTTCTTTGCCAAATTTTTTTGCAACATTACAATAGAATCACTATGTTAATTTTAGTTAAAATGATAACCAAATAATTTTGTTTTGGGAAAAGTATATTTATTTATTTACTATAGCTTACACAATTATTTTAGTACTTTTTATAACCTCCTTTATTTTAAATTACGTCAAAAATAGAGGAATAAGTCTCCTGAATATCGCCTACAAAATCCTCTCTGCCGTAATATGTGAAAGGCTGAAACCTTTCGTCAGCAACCTGATTGACCCCTATCAGTGTGGTTTCAGACCTGAAAAGTCCAGAATTGATCAAATTTTCACGCTATGGCAGATCCTGGAAACTATCCAAGAATTCCAAATCAATACCCACCACCTCTTTATCGATTTTAAGGCTGCGTACGATAGCATTTATAGATATATATGGTTTTGGCTCCGTCAAGGTTGGTACTCACCTAACAGAAGCTTTTGACGTCAAAAAAGGATTCCGACAAGGTGATGTACTATCGTGCGATTTCTTCAACTTAATACTTGAAAAAACTATAAGAAACTCGCAAGTCAATTGTATTGGCACATTTTTTTTCAAGTCTGTGCAATTGCTAGCATACGCTGACGACATAGACATCATTGGCAGAACTCGGCGAGCTGTCACTGGAGCATTTGCTAACATTGAAGCTGAAGCGGCTAAGATGGGACTAGCAGTCAATGAGGACAAAACGAAGTACCTGCTGTCCACAAAAAGGGACACACAACACCGGCGGATTGGACAAAACATCACAATAGACAGGTACAACTTTGAGGTAGTTAGGGACTTTGTTTACATCGAATCCGCTATAACATCTGACAACATCTCGTCAGAAATAAAGAGAGGAATTACTCTTGCCAATCGCTGTTTCTATGGGCTAGGAAGGCAATTGAGTAGCAAAGCCCTCTCTCGAAAGACAAAGGATACTCTGTATAAGACCTTAATCATCCCAGCCCTGTACTCTATGGCGCCGAGGCATGGACTCTATCTAAAGCAGATGAAGATTTCCTTAGTCGTTTCGAGCGTAAGATTCTTTGAAAGATTTTTGGGCCTACCTGCGTTAACGGGCTTTGGAGGAGAAGGTTCAACCAAGAACTATACGAGCTGTACAGCGACATTGACCTGGTCAAAAAAATACGTTTATCAAGTTCAAGATGGCTCAGTAATGTAGAACGAATGGACAGCAATGCTCCGGCTCGCATAGCATAGGGTAGGTATTAGCCTGATAATGATTTTGCAGCAACAACAAAAACAGGTCTCATTATTTCTCGTCATCTAGTAGATATAAATTGAAACTTTTAAGTTTTTTGAGCCAATACATTTCACTTTCACGTCATGAGAAATGAATATAAACTATTAGAAATAATATTTAAATACCAGTTTTTTTCATGTTTTATATTATATTAAATTAGATATTATATGCATTTATCCTAACAATATTATAATAGTATATTTCATTCTAAGAATATAAAATTCACTTCTTATCCCAAAATAAAAGCCCCTATTGTACTTCTATAACAATAGAATTTATTTTTAAGCATACAAAAAATACCCATGACATCGTTCCCAATTCATGAACACCAATCATATCTTGAATCTTGATGGACACGAGGCAGCTCTATTCCACTCCTTATCCGGTCCGGTGGTTTTGTTTTGTTCGGTGCTGACGCACATATACGTATATTCACAGATAAGCCAACATTTTTTGATAGTTCGCAATGGAGTATAATCAACCCTAAGGGTGTCTACACACAAGTCAAAATAAACTGAGCATATTATGTGATATAAATTATTCCAGCTTATCGTTCCTGATTCTTAATGTAGACGGTCTAAGCTTTCATTTGATACCCCATTTGTTCATTACATCGATGCCAATAAGGTAAACCAGCAGCAAAAACGCAACCGGAAGTGGCCATTTTACCGCCAAAGGGACAAGAAAAAGTTTTTCCAAACAGCGGTTTTGTACATTTTATGTAATTTTCCATTAACTCATTACATCGATGCCAATAAGGTAAACCAGCAGCAAAAACGCAACCGGAAGTGGCCATTTTACCGCCAAAGGGACAAGAAAAAGTTTTTCCAAACAGCGGTTTTGTACATTTTATGTAATTTTCCATTTATTTATAGCAAAATTTTCCATTAACTCGATGAGGCAGGTGTTCCTACGGACGCCTCCCCTACTATAACGAACTGATAACTTCAAATAGTTCTAGGAAATAAATTAAGATAGAAAAAAAATTCTTTTCTATTGTTCTAATTCTTCTAAATATTGTCGTGTAACGTCATGTTGCATTCTAAAAGGCAATGTGCCTTGCAGACACATAGTTAAAATATTATTAAATAAAAATAAAATAAAATACATATTTCTAAATGTCCAATGTAAACATAAAGCAATACGAATACTTTTTTGGAAACATTTTGAATGCCTAAATTCTGTGAGGTTGCAATTTCAAATGAATAGCATCGTGTGAAGCGAGCTCAAGAGGCATGCGTAGTTTTTTTAAATATTATTTTTGTTATGACTAATATCAAATCAATCAAAGCATTTCATATTCATTCAAATGATACTTTATTATTCAAGAAGTACAATGGTCTTTTGAAAATCTCAACAAAGAATTAATAAACTGCTTCCTTACCAATTGGATATCGTACATTATGGATGTTGTAATTTATTCTTTTGCTGCACCTCTATATGCCATTTGGAATTGAGAATTTCATCAAAGAGAAAAAAAAATCAAAATAGAACACATTATTTTGAATAAATATGTACATAATTAAATATTTAATAATAGCAATACAGTCTTCGGTTATGACATAGATATTGGAAATCGCTTGATATTCAAATATTTTTCGCAGTCTTTAAAATTTGTTTACTTCTTTTTAAATTTGGACAAAATTTTTTGAGTTATTCTCGAGAGTGTCAGAAACAAACCGGTTCTTCTTTATATTTGGGAAAACAACTTGCAATGAATCTGCCACAGGCCTTTCATGGTATAATTATACCCTATAAACAAAGTGGTAGAAGTAGAACTCCAAACAAGCTTGTGTTGCTAGATAAATTTCTGCCTACGTTCTACTACAATTTATGTAAGATGCGCTATTTTGCAGCCTCTTTCGAATGGAAAAGGATATTTCCAATCCGGCGAATCTCTGGTCAATAAGTGTTCTCCTGGGTATCAGCAAGGTTTTTAAAAAAAGTTCTCAACAGACATTCCTGTTGAAAATACTATTATTTCTAGAAATGTGAAACTATTTTGTTTAAAACTTCTTTGGGAAATTGGGAAACTTGAAACTGGGATGAAGTTCCTTGGTATCTAGCTAGATCAGTATCTTTATTTCAACCGATATGAAGATTCTGTTATAGCCAGTGCGAAGGGTTAGGTGAGCTTTTTTATTTCTTTGGTCCATTTATGTTAAAGCAAGTAAGTAAGACTAAGTTTCTTCAACAATTGCATTTTTATTCAATTGTTTCACTGTCACCTGGGGCCTATTTCATAAAACTATAAGTGTTGTACTTGTAAACTTGTAACTACAAGCGCAAATAAGGTATGGAGTTGTAATATTGTGTTCCATAAACATATTTCGGCACTTGTAGCGCAGCAGATTCAAAGTATAAGTGTAGCTATTAAACTGCTACTATTATCATACAAATCTGATAACTACAAGTAAAACATTATTTGCGTGGAACTACAAGTCTGCAGCTATACTTCATAGTTAAGCAATATTAACATTTCACGTTGTTCCTCTTATAAAAGTTGACTGCAATTATCGGTTTTTAAGCCTCCAAAACTGGTGCACCTGATCAAAATATTCCCTCCGATCACTATCGGACACAGCCCAACTGAACCGGAAGTGCTCTGCTCCGCTCCCTCCGACAATATCTCGGTCGTAAAGGAGCCGCCTATCCACAATTTTTCGGGCAACGTGGTAGACCAACGGGATCGCCGATCTATCCTGTATCAGCCCTCGACTGTCTAAATAAAGGAAAGCCTCGGGTGGGTTAAAACCGCTCGAACGTGTGCTTTCGAAATATTTATCTTAGGGGTGGTAAGCCCCGAAGATTTGTCCATTAGTCGAGGTCATTCTCTTGCAATGTGGCCTCGAATGAGCTTAATTAAAAAGTTATCTATCATGTTTATATTGGCCCCGTTGTATAGGACTTCGATAGGATAGTAGTGTTTGTACTCCTACTCTGGTGTTCTGTAAAGTCTAAGACAGGTACGAAGACACTGCCTCTCAAGCACCCGAATCTTTTCCATTAGAGATGGTGCAACGTTGAACCGCACATGGCATCTGTAGGCAATCATTGGCCTAATGAGGGCCATGTAGCAAATCACTTTTACCCTGCCATCAAGGCGGCTGCTATAAAACAACCGTCTTGTCAGAGCAAAAGGTCCCTTAGCCCTGGCCAGAGCAGCCTCTATATGTCGGTAAAATTATAGAAACTAATCCAGCCAGATGCCAAGGTACTTTGCTGAATCTTATCGAAGTCACGTTGCAAGAGAATTCTGATAACCTACATTTTTGGACCTGTTCTGTACGCAACTAAATCGTCGGCATACGCAATTGCATGAGATAGATTCCCAATGAGATCGCTGGTGTAAATACTAAAGAGAATCGGCGAGTTCACCACTCCCTGTTGCAGACCGTTTTTAATATCAAACGTTGTGATGGATGTTACATTGCCACTCTTGACAACAAACTTTCTACCATTAAGCATGTCGTAAAGCATATATAGCAGTGGTTTACTTATGCCCCATCTGGTTAGCTTCAGATAAAGACTCTCTAACCATACGGTGTCAAAAGCTTTCTCCAAATCAACCAGACAGGCACGCGTGCATTGATTCTTAGCATTGTTCCATTGGGCAGCAGATACTAGCTTAGATGCGGCATGAATTGTATCAGGTCCCGCCTTAAAGCCGAACTGGGTGTCTGGATTTATATTTTTGTCCTCGGCCCACTTGGACAGAGCTCTATTGAGAACTTTTTCGAATACCTTGCTGATACTCGGAGGAAGACTTATCGACCGGAGATTTGCCGGATTGGAATTATCCTTTCCCTTTTTAGGGAGAGGATGTACAACAGCTGTCTTCCAACTCACTGGATAATATGCATTATTCAGCGCGTTGTTCAACAGTGTTGTGTATATGTCTATTGCTTCCTCAGGGAGTAGTACAATATTGGGTATACCATCGACTCCTGCTGACTTCTTTTTCTTTAATGATGGCAAGATCATTTGGAGTTCGACCTTCGAAATGAGCAGGGAACTTTAGATTAATAGGAAATAGAAATGTCTGTGAAGCAGTTGCTCCTCTAACACACCGACGCAATGTTTCATGCATTTTCTTATTTTATCGTTTCTTTTATAAGAAATGTTTGCTCGAAGTCGTCGAAGTAGCCAGTTGCATTCCTCCCCTTAAAAGTTTCTCCCGTAATACTCGTCTCGCAAGGAATGCTCATTACTTCACCCTTGAGTTTAATTTCGGATGTACCGTGAAATATAGGGATTTTTTTTTAGCCGAACAACACGAATTTGGAATAGTTTACCCTTGCCATTTTGATTTGCAAGCATTTTAACCCAATGTTTATCGACACCTCCTCTCCTTCCCCTGCCTATCTTCCTAATAGCATTCCTTTCTATTCCCAACAATCTGGACGATAGAAAAGGGAAACAAATAATCCCTTGTTAGCACGATAATTACAAAAAAAAATCAAAGCAAGAAGCTTTCACTATGAAATTCTCGGAAGAATTTGCTGACCACCTCAACTCGTCACTAAAATTTGAGATTGTTCAGGTGCACCCGCCCTATTTTTCAGCTTGTATAAGATGTTCTAGCTATGATGCCATCAAAAATAAATTCTTCAACCCTCCTCATTCGGAGTTGCCTTGCGCAATAAATATTCAACGTCGAAAGTAAACTTAACTGACAAAGACTTTGAACCCAGTGTTATGACGAAACTTACAATAAATTTGGCTAATGTATCATATTAAAATAAACTGTCATAATTCATACAGTCACACTATTTGAAGTTTCAGTAATAAACCTTGCGTTGCTGTCCAAAGCTGTCAAAATGAAAAGGCTTTTTTTGTTTGGGAAACCCAAATGCTTAAGTCCGCGCTACTTCTGTTTAATGTCAAAATTTCCTGCCACAAAAACAATTCGCCCGCTGCTGACATTACGACCTCATTACTAAAAGCTATTTCCTCGTCCCTTTATTTAATAGCCACTGCGGCGTGAGGCGACAGTAATCCAATCCATGTTGCCCTCCATTGTCTCGCTTGAATGTAAATGTACACTCATAGCCCGAACGCCAAACTTGAAAAAGATGTTGTACTATTTATATAATCAACCATACACACATACCATGTTTGCCAAAAAAAAGCTGAATCCAACAAACATACTTTCCTAATTAGGTCATTCCGGAGTTCAGACACGTGCACCTTATTGCCACAACCAAATTGGAGCACGACAGTAACAAGTGTTCCGAGCTCCGGCGAAACTCAAACAATTTTTAATGCCATATGGAAATGCATGGAATATGTTAGTATGTAGGCTCCAATTCGGATACGGATACACTAACTCGTGTTCAAATAAAATTAATTGTTGGAGACTTTAACTTGCACGAGTAGTTTGCCGGATAAGGTGGGTGGTGGTGGTAGAAGTTCGAGGGATGATGTGGCTCGTCAGAAGGTGGAAGTTATGACTGACGAATTTAAATTTAAACTCGCGTGGGAAAATATTTTCGATCGGAAATGTTTCCCAAACGGAAACAAACAAAAATAAATAAAAATAAATAAAAAACGTGCCGCATTAAGTTTTTTTTTAAATTAATGTACTTTGACGAATGGCGATAAGGAATTAGTGCAAATAAATTGTTAGTCTGAATGTCTGATGTCAGACCGTGGGTGTACTCAGATACGAATGAATAAAATATATCTTTTGTTTTTTTTTTTAAGAGTGAATCAACAATTTTATCTAAACTGGTAATTTGTGGACTTAAGTTTGACTAAAGATGTGGGAAAGAACTAAGAATAGAATTTTATGGTTTATTTCTTATTTGAACAAAGTCGTAGACATGACTTTAAATTATTTGGTGCTGAAAGCCACCGGAAGCAACACTTATTTATTTTGTTAATATGGAGTCTCACAAAAAAATTATAAAAATAGTAGAAAATGTTAAAGTTGATAGAAATCATGTTCACGAAGAACTGAGATTGATATTTCTGATAGAGTTCTTGGTTAAGACAAATGAGCCCTAGATTATCCTAGGCGATATTAGCGCCAAGCTAGAGCGAATTTAACACCAAGCTAGGGAAAGATGCTATTTTTGGGAATACAGTAAAAAAAAAACAGAGCCTGAACGACACAAAGTCCGATAACGGATTTAGGTTAATTGACTTCGCTGCGTGGCGAAACATTGAAATAGCTAGTTTGCAGTTCCCATATCTCAAGATTTACAAAGCCACATGAAGATCTTCTGATCAATCAACTGTCAATTAGATTGACTAAACTGCGATCGACAAAACACTGCTCCTGTAGCATGGATGTCCAAACTTTCCGAGAGGTAAAAATTGATTCCGATCACTCACTACCTCGTTGTAGCCAAGGTAAGAGTGCGGATATCCCGGCCAACAACGCCAAGAAGTAGTAATACTGTGCAACAGGCACCTAAGCATGAAGCATACAAGAAGTCGTTGCATAGAAAAACCAGAATTCCTAGTTGGCTCTATACGAGCAGAAGAAGAAATATGAACATCGGTTTCTCAGAGGGAAAAAAGGAGCATGAGAAGGGCGTTCATCATAATCATCATATTTTTTCCACAACATCTGCTTCGAGGTAGATTTCATACAATTCATGATTGTATATTTTCCGGAATTGTCCTCCCTCGCACACGTGGCCAACAATTCTCGGTAAGATTTTCCTCTAAAACGCGGATAAGAAATCCTTTTTGTGAGCACCCAAGTCTTAGATCCGTCTGTGAGTACTGGTAAGACCGTAGACTTGTACAGCAAAAGTTTGGTTTTTATTGTAAGGTTCCTGGATTTAAAAGGTAGTTAAAGGACTGCACAAATTCATGCTCCGCTACCCTACCCTGATAGTTGAACCAGAACTTCTCGCAGACGTAGCCACCACATACTTAGTCGTCCCCTCATTAATATGCAGCTCCAGGTTTTGTGCCGCCTGCTCGATCTGGGTAAAGTGGTCTTGTAGTGCTTGTTGGCTTCTGCCGATGATGTCAGTGTCGTCTGCGTAAGCCAGTATCTGGCTGGACTGGTTGACATGCCAGAGTTAACAAGATGGAAAAACTTTTATTGCAGTAATAAAGTTCGAAAATTTTACCAAAAGATCAAAAGAAACTTTCAAAGTTACGGACCTTGAACTAAAGACTGCAAAGACGATCAAGGAAACATAATAGTAAAATTGGATCACCAGCAACTTGGAGTGAAGGAGATTCAGAGGTCCTTTAACAGGAATGTGTTGCGAAACTTCTAAAGAAGAGTGAAACAGTCAGCATAAGCATCAGGTTTCACTCGACGTCTCGGTTGTCGGGCTGGTAGACATTGTTACATTTCTATAAAAAAAATAAATCTTTTAAACATCCCCTATAAGGCCCTGTCCAGGATTTTTTGTAAACATCTTCATTGATTTTAAGGCAGCCTATGACAGTGTTAACAGTTCATGTCTTGCTTTGGAAATTCCTGCTAAGCTTAGCCTAAAAAATTAAAATGGTTCGGCCACATAGAGGTCAATAAAGTTTTAAGCCCTTCTTGCAGCCACAATACAACGTTTAAATTTTATCATCACGTCTTAATCAAAGACCATAAGGTCAACTTGGAACCTTCCTAATTATAATCGTATCACCAAGATTGACGATTGTTCAAATTCTAACAGATCTCTTTGCAGGTTCAAGTAATCACATCAACTTTCCACGTTAATTAAAGTCGAATTACACTTGCCGAACAAAATTCTTCTCAATTTTAAGTAATTGACAAATTTTGTATTTTTTGTTTGAATTGATATTTTTAAATACAAATTGATAAACCCTTAATTATCCTTTGCGCCTTTACTCCCCTATTACATACCTTAATTGGAGAGTTTATATTCTCTGAATAATAAATTCTTAAAATTACACACCTACATACATACTTGCTGGTAACAAAATATCTTTTTGTTTTGACCATTTTATACATACCATTTGACCATTTTTTACATACATAATGTACATATATCCTTTCATTATTCTTCGCACATCTTAGTACCAACACACAACATCTCATATTTACCTAACCTTCCCCTTTTTGAACCCAAACGAGCCTGCATTAATCTAAGCAAAATTGGACCATAATTTATCATATATCCTTCACTTGGGCGAATTCATATAAAATGTGGCATGTGTCTCTAATACACATAAAGATAACCTCAAAAAGCAGAAGCACACAGAACCCGCAAAATTAGTAAGATAATGGTAGGAGAATGGAGATGGAGAGTCATTTTGGCTTAGGAATGAAAGCATTGGCCATTTGTGGTAAAAAGCGCCAGTGCTGTCTCCTGTACTAAAACCTTATTTAAACAAAAATAAAACTGGTGAATTTTAATCCTTCACTAGAAACCATAAAGCTTTGCAAGACAAAAATAAGTAATAAGAGATCTCCAAAATGTGGAGATTTTTATTTGAATGAATTAGCATAAAATACATAAGTCTAAAAACCTAAGGACACCCTGAATAAAGTACTAACCGCAATAGATATTTCGACGCCACTGAGTGCTTAAAAAAGCTTTCACTCAAAGATGCCTACTTCTTATTTGTCTTGTGTGTGGGGCACGGCGACAGCATTGGAATGGCAATGGCATGTCGTCCACAGGAACAGAAAACACAGAGCGAATATTCTTCTCGATGCGATGTGAAGGTCTTGTGGTGGTGAGTTGATTCCCAAGTTTTAACGCCAGGCAGCGCATGTTATGGGTATTAAGGCGATGGCCTCTTCAAAAGAAAAATGGGCACGACTGGATCGCATGTACTTGCTCTTATGTGCCTTAGCAATTTATGAAAAAAATATTTTCGGAAATTGTAGGACGGATTTTGAAAAAATCCTGTTTTTTATTTTTAGTGTTTTGAAAACAAAATTTGTTTGAGATTTTGGTATGCACTTTTTTAAAGTTTATTAATATACATTTTAAAATTTAAAATAATTTTTTTGAATAGTTTTAAGAATAATTGAATTTTCAAAAAAAAAATATAAAATTGTATAGAAATCTAATGAGCCGTTACTGAGAACGCCGAAAAATAATAAGACCGTTATATGAAAGGTAGCGTTAATAGACTTTTCGTATAAAAATAATCCCAAAAATGTTCATCAAAATCGTTGGAGACGTTTTCGAGACATAAGCTTTTCCTTAACGGTTATATGGCAGGTACAGTTATGTTTAGGTAGGCCTTAAGGCAAAATTTCAATTTCCCCTCTGAGGAATGTCAAAAGAACCACACGTACCAAATTTGAAGGTAATCCCTTTAGCCGTTTAGGCTGTAAATCAATTTATAAATATACATACAGACAGACAGACAGACAGACAGACTCACAGATTGACAGACAGAGAAACATTTTTTGTAACTAATTTTTTTAATCTTTTCTATGATCGTAATGTCATGTTTGATTGTTATCTCAATTTTTTTATATTCACGAATCCTAAACTTGCCTTATAGTACCTATAATCGCAAGTAAAACAAAAATAATAATAATAAATACTAATTCCGGTATTGCTGGCACGTGTCCATATTTTAACATTCTAGCGCGCGTGCATAAGTTAGCATGCATGTGTGAGTGGGAGTGTTAGATATGTAGGTTTCGTAATTTTTGGATAAACTGCGATACCAATACAGACGAGAGACCGGAATAGGTATATTTGAGGTGCTCTCTGAAAGTAACAAAGATATATGTCTTATTTTGACATTGATATTTCACCTTCCTTATAAATATGTATATCGACCCAGTTAGAAATTCTGTTATGATATAATAGGTTATCCATTTTGTGCAATAAATTTCGGATTAATATCATTGTATATACACTGCCTATAGTACTATCATGAAGCATCATTTTTTAGTTCTGAATCAAGTCGCAATGAGGCGTGTTGAAATTGCCAATTGGTGTGAATATAGAATAAGTACAGACAACAAGAGTGTATTAAATACTGGTAAAATATCGGTTAAGGTTCTCGTCTTCACTATTAAAAGTAAGTTTCGAATCAACCAGGAAGATGGCCAGACGAAAATGTTAATATTGAATAAAAGCTATAGCGGCGAGCTGTCACTGGGCCGTTTGCTTACATTGAGGCTGAAGCGGCTAAGATGAGACTAGCAGTCAACGAGGCCAAAACGAAATACCTGCTGTCCACAAAAATGGACAAAACATCACAATAGACAGGTATAACTTTGAGGTAGTTAGGGACTTTGTTTACCTCGGATCCGGTATAACATCTGACGACAACATCTCGTCAGAAATAAAGCGAAGAATTACTCTTGCCAATCGCTGTTTCTATGGGCTAGGAAGGCAATTGAGTAGCAAAGCCCTCTCTCGAAAGACAGAGGAGACTCTGTATAAGACCTTAATCATCCCAGTCCTGCTCTATGACGCCGAGGCATGGACTCTATCTAAAGCGCTGAAGATATCCTTAGTCGTTTCGAGCGTAAGATTCTTCGGAAGATTTTTGGCCCTACCTGCGTTAACGGGCTTTGGAGAAGAAGATTCAACCAAGAATTATACGAGCTGTACAGCGACATTGACCTGGTCAAAAAATACGCATATCACGTTTAAGATGGCTAGGTCATGTAGAGCGAATGGACAATAATGCTCCGGCTCGCAGGATCTTCGATTCCATCCCAGAGGGTAGACGCAGTCAAGGACAACCTCGCCTTAGGTGGTGCGGTAAAGTGGAGGACGACCTCAACCAATTTGGAGTGCGAAACTCGAGCCAGCTAACGAAAGACCGAGCTATGGCTGGAGAGGTATGTTGGTTGAGCGCCCCCTTAGTAAGTAAGTAAGTGAAAGCTATGGATGAGAAATTGTGAAACGTTGGTAAATGTATGTACTAAATCTTACGTGAAAGTATGTGGTTCTAATTTCAAAAACAAAAAGTCAAATTAAAATTTTTGGGGATCAAGTTTGGATATCCTTTGATTTTAGTTTTAGTTTATCTGGCTGCTGTAGGCGTGGACTTGTATCCTTGCAGATATGTAACTTAGAAGAGCTGATTGGCGGCTTGGCCGCGCAAACTGGCCGCCTAATGTTCACCAGCCCTTAGTCCTCCCGAATTTGGGATGACAATCAAACATGACCGGTCAGATGATTAAAATTGGGTGCATTTACATATCGCAAGCTCCAGATTTTAGGTATATTCACAAAACACTCATATGTCAGCATTATTGATGTAATGCCGAAAACATAATGCCTCTACAATGATCCTTCCAGCAAGACAAACACCCAAAACAGAGCTTGGTTCGAAATAAAGTCAATGTTTTGGAGTGGCCTTCTTAATCCCTGGACTTTAAACCCATCCAAAATCACCTCAGTATCAGGCTAATTGACTTTGTAGCTGGCGAAATAGCGAAAAGGCATATGGAGATCTACTGATCAATCAACTGTTAATCAGTTTAACCACATCGCGATCCATGCACTGCTCCAGATATCCCGGCCAACGCCAAGTAGAAGTTATATACAGTGAGGAAGTTTAACCACGGGTGGCTGCAATTGCAAGAAATCTCCAGGTCTTTTTCCGATTAACTCTTTTATAACCTTCAAAGTAGTCCTTTCGTGTAAGCATCAAGAACCAGACTCAACATTTCTAAAATGCTATCAGGGAGGTCAGCTGTGAAGTGCTCGGTTTTACACGATCACTACAATGCTCTACGAACAAAAGGGGAAAGGGGAACACCGGCTTTTTAGAAGCAAAAAAAAGGAGATTGCGAAGCGCACGTTGAGGAAATTGAAAGATTTTACTGCAGAAATAAAGGTCGAAAGTTTTACCAAAAGGTACAAGAAACTGCCAAAGTTACAGAGTTCGAAATGGTGAAGAAAACAGAGTAGTAAAATCGGAGTCGATGATGAGAAAATTGAAAAACTATACTCCTGCAGACTGTATACCTGCCATGACGAACCGAATTGCTATGTAAGACGGGCCAATCTATCGCATATGACAACATTTATACTTTTCTAGAGCCTTCTCAATCCCTGGACTTGAACCCATTCGAAAATCTTTGGGGTGACTGTAAAGTTGAAATAAATACGAAAAAAACGACAAATAAAGCGGAACTTTGGAGAATAGTCAAAGAAATCTCGTGTCACGTCAATGGACTCCGAAACTACTGAATCGATTTGTATGAAATTTTCTATACCGTGTGTAATTTGGTTCAATTTGATGCATAAGATTTTTTTATCTCGATTAATGAACTCAAAATTTTTGACGTGATAACGTCTTATAAATCGATGACAGGCTACACGTACGAAATAACATGACTCATGCTAATAAGACTTATGCTGATAAGACGCATGCTAACCGCGATACTGTGGTTCCTTCAACCAAAATCGATTGCAAGCACCAGACGAACATGAAAAAGAACAGGCGCAAATTCCAACATAATTCCACTCAAATTCAAAAATACAAGAAGAAATACAAAAAAAGGCGGAGTTTTGTTAAAGTAGAAAGTATGTAGATGTAGATATTGGGTTGTGTGTGTGTGGATTTAACCAGAGAGTTTGTGGGTGTGAGTTAACGAGCTGTATGTTGGTGTTGCTGCCATCAATGTTTTCTTATGACGTTATCACGTAAAATTATCGTCCGTAAACCGACTCTACAGACAACTCTATTTTTATTGCAAATAAATGTTTTTTTTTATTATTGGCGCGCACTTAAGGTGAATACGGTTGAAATAAATTAACCCTGTGCGAGTGTTAAGTTTAGAAGAATTACATAGAAAGACAGAAGAGATTTTTTTCGGTGCAGTAGATCGAGAATTAGATGATTATTTCCTCATTTAATATTCACGCACGGCACGGACTTGTACTAGGAGCTAGAAAAATTGCTTCAAAACCTGAGTATCAAACTGACGACCTCCGGGTAAGAAACAAACATTTTTTACTGCACCAGTGCGGCCCGCAAATCAAATGTTTATTATAAGCCAAAGGGTTATGCGATTATTTGGAAGTTCCATATGTTTCTCGGAAACGGCTGCTGGCAGATAGGTGGACACCCTTAGGCCTAAAGAGCAAATTAGGCTATTTTAATTATCTACTTGGTGGCGCTGGGATCATTTTCTTTGAAAATTCTTTTTTATAAAACGATTTATGTACATATGTATTAGCTGGTGTTCTAAGGAGTAAAATAATCTAATTTATTTTAACTACCCACTTGGTGGCACTGGGGTCGTTTTTGAATTTCTTATTTATAGACCGATTTTGACGGCACTTTCATAGGCAGATAGCTATTCAGACACTGAATAGTTTGACTTAAATATCTATAAATATCTACATAGCTATATCTATAAAGTTACCTATTCTTAAGTTAGATTACATGTTTTTTAGCTTGATTTAAGCCTAATAAATTGGGGTGCTGTGTCTATCAAAATTGAAAATTTAAAAAAATCTTGTGGATGTTCTCTGTTTGCCATCAGGAAAAAAACATAAGAAACGGATTTTATTTAACAACTTTTGTTAAATATTAAAAAAATAATTAAAGAATGCAAACTTTAGCACAAACATAACGTTCATTTAAAAACTAAATATAGAAAAAAAATCACTTAGGCATTTTTAAAATATCTATGTTTCAATGTTGTTTCAATTATTAAAAATAAAAAAGTTTTTGAAAATATTTTATATTGATATTACTTTCAGTCTGTCAGTCTGTCCTTCTATATGTATAACGAGCTGCAGCCTAAACGGCTTAAGCGATTACTTTCAAATTTGGTACGTGTTAATCTTTTGGCATTCCTCAGCGGGAAAATTGAAATTTTATTTTTAGGGTTAAAAATAACGGTAACTGCTATATAAAAAAAGCTTACTTTTCTCAAAAATGGCTCCAACGATTTCGATGAATTTGTTTGAGATGTTTTTGTAGGCATTGACAGGTATGGTTTACAAAAACCAAATTTACCGAAAAAGTTCATTAACGGTACTTTTCATATAACGGTTTTTTTTCAGTAACGGCTCATTAGATTTCTATAAAATGTTATATTTGAAAAGATCTAGGTAGCCAAATTAATTTTTCATTCCAACATTTTGAATTTGTTTTGTCTATTTATAATACATTTCCGATTTTTTTTTTTTGAAAAATTCAATATTTTTAAAATTAATCAAATTTAGATTTTATGATCAGCTGTATAAACTTTAAAAAAACTGCATTGCAAAAGTTAAAAAACGACAATTTTTCAAAAAAAAACTAAAAATAAAAAACAGGATTTTATTAAAATTCGTCGTCAATTTTCGAAATACTTTTTTCATAAATTCTTTGTTATTAAGGGCGTGTGATGGCATACTTCATTTTTACAAAAAATCCGTTATGTGTTGTAGTTTTGACACTTTTTATATAATATGTAATTTTTGTATGTGAATGTTACTTTGTTTCTATTAAAGATCTTGCCTTCCAATATGATTAGGCACATAAGAGCAAGTACGTGTGACCCAGTCGTGCCCATCTTTTATTTGTGTAATGCTATTAGCTGTCGATTTAGAATGAAAGACCTCAAACGAAACTTATCGAAAAGTACATGTGTCATTTGTATCCCAAGCCTATGATTGTGTGTTCGGATCATGATCACATGCATATTTGACAGTAGGCCATGCTTTATCAACCCTATTTTAACTAGGCTTTAAGTTGCGTTTGCTGCTTGTTTGAACCGAAATGTCATCATAGAGCAAATGCTACTATCTAATATTTAATAATATATTGACTAAAAGACAGCTGTTATGTTATTTTTGTGTGCCTGCTAATTTTACGTTATCTAAGGATCAAATAAATTTACAGTAAATTGATAAGAATGTACATACGTATGTACTTCTGATAGAACGATAAGAATCTTATATTAAATAATATTGCATATTTTCAAAACTTGAAGGAAAGCTTTCATGATAAAAAATTATTATATTAACAATGCAATGTAAAAATGTCATGACTCACGAAAAAGTGTCATTAAATCATCAACTTTAACGAATTATTGATCTCATCGGTCAAATTTGAATTTTTTTAAATAAGTAACAACACCCCATTGCTGATCACATTAAAGCATTTAATTCATATACTTTACTAAAAACTCGATCAAAATGTGTACCTGAAAATGTGTACTTTACATGCGCCAATCATAAAGTTTTCGTGTTTAATTAATGACTTGGAGAATTTATATTTTCGCACGTGTGTTATATCGTGCATTTTGTAATTATTTATTTAAAAATGTTTTGTATCTCGCATCCACAGTCACAAAAACAATATTATACCGTCATTTATGGTTATTTTTTATTTGTAAGTAAATATTTGTATTTCAATTGATAAATATTGTTTTTTTTTTTTTGTTAATGTTGTTGCTTTGATGTAAAAACAAATAGAAATCAATCAAAGGTCAAACGTGTTATAGTACAATAGTTAAGTGAGCTTTCAGATTTGTGTCACACATTAACCAGGGCTGTCGAAATGATTACTCTTCCGAGAAAGAACGACTTAAATCATTTTGAGGGTACTCTTATTTTTTTTTTTAATCTCTACTCGTTTCAGTTTAGCCGTGATTACGATATGTGAAACCTTGTCGAAACGTCGGGAAAGAATATTTTAATTGTTTTGAACAAAATCATCGCGGTAAGTCCGTTAAATTGTTTTAAAATAAAACATGTAATTTCTTATGGTCCGAATAATGTTACCTTTCGCAGAGGTGACAAAAATTGGCCATCAAGGTCATTGCGGAATAGTCTTTTTAAATTTTCTTTTGAAATTTGGACCACTCGGATCCGTGCCATTAAAAAATGCATACATGGGTCTTTCAAATAAAAAAGACATCTCACACTTCACGCACAGCTTATTTTATTTCACTTCAACATCTATCTTATTGAAAATCTCTTTATAATAATAAAAGTAAGAACATCTTGTTTTCATGGTTAAGGTTAGCTAGAAATGTGAGACAATTTAATTTTTTATTTTTATAAGAAAAAAATAAAAATGAAAAACAATTTTTTTTTAAAGCCAATGTTCAGTATTATCTTGAATAAACGCCTCCTGGTCATGTTACTAAACACGATAACCATTTAGATCTCTAAAATACTATTCCTTTGCATCGACAGCTCTGACATTAATTTATTGTTTTTTTTTATTTTTGTTGGACTTGGAGGACATGAGTAATTGAGTATGCATACACGTGCTGGTTGCACACACATGAGACTTAGTCCTATATTTATGACACAATGGGTTTTTAATTATTTTATATCGTTTCATCAGACGGATATAGTATTGTTTGGGCTGAGCCAAAAGAAAAGAAAAATGGGTAGTTAGTATTGAATTATGAAAATGAAAAATAAAAAAAAATATTGATTAAAATAATAAACTTAAAGAGGATAAAGACGACAAAAACACTGACCAAAAATCAACTCTTCATTAAATTTAAGATGGCAGCGGAGGCTATACAAATCATATCATATACAAACTAATTTAAATAGACTTATAGTACAGGCAAAATAATTTATATACAAAAAAAATCCATGTATTTCCAATTTTAGCAGGAATGTGTAGGACCCGCAATAAAAAAATCACTGGTCACCACGCGGGGTGGGGGTGATATTTGAAAATAAAGAACTGTTTTTGAAATACATATAGTCTTTAAAAAATGGAGCATTTTTCAAGAAAACATTTTTTTTCCAAACTTCTTGTTCTAACTCCTTACAAATTTTCTTAATCACAAAGTTCTAAGGCAATACGTTGTAGAGAATATAATTTCCTACAAAAATATATGCATAAGGGTTAATTTATCTCTAAGAGTTCAAAAGATACAGCGAATTGATATGTTACGATAAATGTCAAAACTTAGTCATAATATAACAAATCTTATATTTCGCAATAATTCCAATCAATATTTTCAAAAATGGTCCAAATAAATTGTACAGTATTCAATTCTGCGTCAAATAATAATATGTTTTGGGCCACCCACCACCAAACTACATTATGTAAGAGTTGGACCAAATTTCGACATCTTTAATTTTTTCTCAAATAGCTTTGTAAATAAAATCTTTATCATAAGAGTATTGCATATAAAAGTTGTAGAATTGAAGTCTGCGTGCTTGAAAATGAAAGCTAGATAGAAAGCGCGCCGTAAGTGGCGACTCCGGTGCCGATAGCACCAACGGCTCAGGAGCTATTAGCAATTAAAAGGGAGAGATTCAGGGCGAACCAAGAACCTTCCACGTCCAATCATTTCACTACTGAAGTTGCAATAATTAATTTTTCATCATTTAATTATTATTATTAATTATTTAATTATCATTCTAAGAGGAAATTAAAAAAACTTTCAAGAGTTCGGATTTGATAGTAAATTATAGGTCATCTGATTCGCTACTGTAGATTCAAAAATCACACTGAGGAATGGCTGAGATTATAAATCATCTAGGCCAGGGCGGTGCCGTGAAATAACTCGAGTGAAATAACGCCAAATTCCCAAATTTGGCCTTATTGGACTTTGCGAAAGTGAAATAAAGCCGAGTCGGCGTTATTTCACTTTAGGGCATACCTATCCGACTGTTTAAATAGGGATGTGCATGCCTCCTGTATCTATGTTACTTTTTAAACGGCGTAAACAAATGAAAATTGTCACTTTGCAAATTCTTTTGCCTTCTGTCTGAATTCGGCTGTATTTCACAAGCGTTGTACGGCTTTATTTCACTTTGTTATTGTGAAATGACGCCAAAGTCTAAAATTCGGTATTGTTTCACTTTGTAAACATTGTATATACATCGCCTATAGTACTATCATGAGACGAGAAAAAATCTTTTTCCCTAGAGCCGCTTGGAGTGCTAGTGTAGGACATTTTATTTGAGTGAGAGAGAATTAAGAGCATGGTTTTTAGTGTTATGCTTTGTGCTTAGTTTCCTGCGCATGTGCAATGTGACAATGTGAGGCAAGAAAAAACCGAAGGAGAACATGAAATAATTCAGTATCTTGTTTTGTTCATTGTATATATGTGTATAAACTGCTAGCAGTTTTGAAGTTAATATACAATGGATTCTCTTAGCTGAGGCGAATAGTTTTTTGTAAGGATTTATACACGATCCAACATTTTCATTGTTTACGTTTTTTTATATGGAATATGTAATATGAGAACTGGTTCTCACATAAGCATTAATACATGCGTACGTCATTGACCAGACTTTTGGTTTGAGTTTTTTAGGATTTTTAAGTTTTGTACAAGCACTACCTACATACATATTTGTCATATTTGTACATATATACATCATTGACCAGACTTTTGATTCGAATTCTTTAGGATTTTCAATTTTTGTTACTATTATGAAGGTTGTCGTCTTCAAATAATGTACACATTCATTCTTGAAATTTAATCACAAACTTACTTATTGCTATATTTATACAAAGATACAAACGTCCTTGCAGTGGATGGATTTTTGTTTTGAATTTAACTTTCCATACAGATAGGTACCTACATATACATATAGGTACATACATATGTATATATAGGTATCTATCTGAATGAACTATGTGCAGAAATTCAATCAAAAATTGTTTGTAAATTGATTTATATTATTATTGATTGATTATATGTTATTGATTTATAGTAACAAAGATCTTTCGTTTGTTTGAGGTTTATATAATAGGTACTAGTTGACCTACCCAGCTTAGCTCGCGGGAAAGAAATTTATAGTTAAACCAAAATATTTCTTTGTACTAATCTTCTATAGAATTGCTAAAAATACCACGGGTTTTTTACATTTGTAATACCTAATTGTTTAATTTTAACTTGCAATTATTATAGGTAGGTACTAAGTACTAAGTAAGTTATGCATTCGTGCAGAAAAAAAAAATTGAGATAACAATCAAATACCTATAACATTACGATGATTACGAATGCATAACCAAAATTGATATTCAGAAAAATGTAAGTAGCCTAAGTAATCTAACACTAAAATATATTTATATAGGTATATTTAAAAATAACGGCAACATTTAAAATAATGTGTTATACCTTTTTTAAAGCCAAAAGTCTGTCGTTCACGCATGGGCGAAACGCACATATTGGAGTAAAGGACACTAAACCTTTGAATTGAATCATATTATTTAAAGAATTTCAGAAAAAAATAAATATACATATAAAAGGCACGACTGGGTCGCACGTACTTGCTCCTGTGTGCTAATTTGTTTATTTAGGGGCAGGTGTAAACTTTCGTTTTCTCGATTGAAATTTTTGCATTCAGTAGTAATCGAATAGTTTTTTACTTGCGATTTATAGGGACTATAAGGCAAGTTATGCATTCGTAAAAAAAATTCTAACAATCAAACATGACATTACGATGATAGAGAATTTAAAAAAAGTGGGTCCGGAAATTCCGTCCGTCTGTCTGTCTGTCTGTCCGTATCGATATTTACAGCCTAAACGGTTGGGCGTTGGAATTGGCATTCTAGCTCCAAAACTAACGGCACCTGCCATATAACTTTTAATGAAAAACTTATTTTTCTCGAAAACGGCTCATACGATTTTGATAAAACTTTCAGAATGATGTTTTCTATGCAAAATCTATTTTTTATTTTTAATGGATTTTTCGGAAAAAGTTTTATAACGGTACCTCCCATATGACCGGTTTTTTTTGAAATTAGACTTTCTCGTTAACTAATTGACGGATTTTGATAAAATTTTCAAAATATGTAGTGTTTTATGATTTAAATAATATTGCTTATTAAAATTTTCAAAAACATTTTTTTTTAATTTTTAAAAATTTGTTAAAAAAGTTATTTTGTTTTTTGAATATTTTGAAAACGAATCTATAGATTTTTTTAATTGTTTCTCCTAGTATAAACTATAGATTTCTTTAAATTGTCATAGTCAAAAAAATTATATATATATTTTCGAAAAGTTTTTCAAAAAACTGATCGAACGTTTTTGAAATGAAAAAATTATAAAATAGAAAACGGCAAAAGAAATAAGATGGCTTACAACATTTTTTTCCAAAAAACCTTATGAATAGTGTTTTTTGATTTCATAAAAAAATTATTTGTTTAATATTTTCCCTCAAATTTTGCCACTAGTCTAATGAAAGCAAACTTCGTTATTTGAATTTAATTTAAATTTCAATGTCCCCTCTGGGGAATGCCAAAATAATCACACACACCAAGTTTAAAGATAATCGCTTAAGCCATTTAGGCTGCAGCTCGTTATACATACCTACTGACAGACAGACAGTCATTTTTTGTCGATCACTTTTTTAGACTTCTCTATGATCGTAATGTCATGTTTCATTGTTATCTAATTTTTTTTTTATATTCACAAATTCTAAACTTGCCTTATAGTCCCTATAATCGCAAGTAAAATTTGAAAAAAACTCCTGTGTAAAATGTCAAAATAACCATAAGTTCTAAATTTGAAGTCGATTGGCTCATCGGTTTAGGCTATAGTCCAAAATACATCCGTACAGACAGACCTACAGACAGACGGACAGAATTTTGCCAGCAACTCAAATATGTTTCTCTATCATCGTAATGTAATGTTTGATTATTATCACAATTTTTTTATGTTCACGAATCCTAAACTTGACTCATAGTCCCTATAATCACAAAGCTACTTGTGCAAATTGTGCATAAAATTCAACATCAACGATAACGAAGCCAATGAAATGAAAATTCAAAAAATAAAATCATTGACGATCCTCTTCGTTGTTCACCGTCACCGAGAACAGGATATACACAATACACATACACATGTGCTTATTAAGTTTTCCTTTTTAGTATCTCTCTCACCCTCGCTCGAACCACACCGACGACCGACCGATCGACCTGAATTTAGCTGAACATTTTATCAAAGATAATATAACAAGTATACCTACGTAAATACACACATTATGTAGGTAAATATGTAGATACATACCTAAATATCTACCTACCCTCGAAAGTTTTATATGAATAAAATATAAAACTCAAAATAAACTTATCAACCTGCTTAAACATATATCCACCCCCCAGACACCATTCATTTACAAAAGTCGTTTTTCTTCTTTTTTGTCAATCCTTTTAACTAGCCATCTCGTCGCCCTGCTTGTGTGAAGCAATCCAGTTGTGCAAAAAAAAAACTATACTCGCATCATTGTATATATGTAAACTGCAAACTGCAAAGAGTAAAGTACATGTTCAGAGAGTTTCTCTTAGAATTCTCTTTGTTCGACTCGTTCGCCTCTTTCAATTTACCAAGTTAATTTTCCCTAGAGCCGCTTGGAACGCCACCGTCCACCGGTCGTCATGATAGTACTATAGCAGTCTATATACAATGTTTGTAAATGCGAAATAATGCCGAATTTTGGAATTCTGTGTTATTTCGCTCGGCGTTATTTTACGGCACTGGCCAAGGCTGTCCAAACCATATATATGGTCCTGGAACAATTTAAACAATATTCAAAGATTTTGAACATGAATTATAGAACCGAGAAAGGAAAATACAGAGGATCCGAGGAGAAATGCACGCGTTCGTTGAAAGCTTTTTTGTCGCTTTTACGATACTATCTATTCCATAGGAGCGCGTTATATTGACCAGGTACGTCAAAGCGAATTGTCTTAAGCCTGAACTATATCCTACTATAAAGAGAATTTAACAGAGAGGAAAATGTTTCGTACGTCTTACGTTTTCTTATGTCTTATGTTGACGTACGACAACAAGAAAGTCAAAAAAAATCAGTTAAGAAACCCATTTAAAAAGCATTGGGATACTGAACCAAGCTTACTGAGAATGCGAAATTTTTGTACTCGAACAAATTCCTTATTAGGGACTCAACAATTACGATTCTTGCCTTACGAATGTTTTTTTTATTCTATTTTTGTAACGTTTATTTTCCTAAAAAATTGTAAGTTTATACAATACAAACCACGGGCCACACTTTGGACAGCCCTGATCTAGGCTATCCCCTCGCTCCATGTAGCTTTTACACCAATAAATGTATTCAAATTAATTATTGGGGAACAAAGGGCCGATATGACACATTGGTGGTGGTTTTGATGCAAGAGTTGGTTGGTGTGTCGGACAGTTAAGCGAAGAGCGAGAGTATCTACAAATTTTCATTTGGATTCCATCATTCCACTTCATTTCAGTCATATTCACGAAAAAATTTGATCTTCATCATTTCCCCATCAATTTTTCATCATTTATCATTTTCATCAACACACTATCTTTTCAACAACTATCATTTTCAACTTTAAGTTTTCTAATACTTTTTGCTCTCAGACTAGTTTCTAAAGTGGGATACTACACACTATCATTTTTGACGTGATAACGTCTTATAAATCGATGACAGGCTACACGGATGAAATAATATGACTCATGCTGATAAGACTCATCACTCATGCTAACCGCGATACTGTGGTTCTTTCAACCAAGATCGATCGCAAGCACCAGGCGAACACGAAAAAGAACAGTCACAAATTCCCAAGAAATGTCCACTCAAGTTCAAAAAGAACAAGAAGAGAAAAAGAAATACAAAATAGGCGGAGTTTTGTTAAAGTAGAAAGTAGATGTAGATATTGGGGTGTGTGTGTGTGGATTTAACGAGAGTTTGTGGGTGTGAGGTAAATTATAGAAATTCTCTCTGCTTTTGTAAGATAACTAGAGGTCCTATCCGCTTAGCCTATCCTAACACGCAACGCTTTTATTACGGTTAAAATCTCCAAGAGTAAGCTTTTTCTATAAAAAGTGCATCTTTTTTATCAGGTTCGGATTTTGCATAAACTGTAGTTTCCATCATCTCCTTCAAATTCGCAAAGTACGTAAAGGAATGTTGAGATTATAGATTCCTGGACCATCGCTTCTTGAAGAGCAGTCGAAACAAGAAATTTACTAAGTTCGGCTTTCTCCTTCATTACGGTTAAGGGGTAAATGACAAAATCTTCAAGAATACTCTTTACTTGTGAATGCATCTCATGTAGCAGGTTTGGATTTGGCGGTAAATTGTTGAAGTTTAAAAATAAATATTTAACTACCCCACAGACGTCTTTTTTAACTGTCGTAAGTTTTGTATTTTTTAACTCACCAAATTAAATAAAAAAATTGTTAAATTACATTTTACTACTACTAGTTTTTGTAGAAGTTTCTTCTGCGTCTCTAAATTCAAAACAGCAGGTTGAGATTCGGCACAAATAGGGACAGTATTACTTGCACAGAGATATATTTTACGATAAACAATCTAAAATTCTAAACAATATCCTTAAATAAAACAATGCCTTTATTACAATAATTATTACATCGAATTAAACGCTTTAAAATGAGTCCATGTTCAGGGACAAAGTGTCATATTTTTGGGGCGCCTCCTCCCTGCTAAATGCAAATAAAGGAAGATATAACGTCATCTACGAAATGAAAACCAATGATAAACCTTGAGACTCCGGAGTGGTCACAGTTTTTTTATAATTAACGCGCGCACAAGGGACTATTTGTTTCCCTTTTAATGTAGAGCACACTGCGCGGGCATTAGGTAGATAGGGAGGGAGAAGATAGGAGGTGTCGATTAACATTTGTTTTGAATGCTTGAAGATCAAAATGGCAAGGGAAAAATCTCGCCGGGTAAACTATTCCAAATTCGTGTTGTTCGGCTTAAAAAAGAATATTTCACGGTACGTCCGAAATTGGACTCAAGAGAACTATCATCTAATACATCATCTAGTAGACCCTGGAACCTGGCCTGAGCAGAAACTTTCGGTCTTAAAAGAGTGGCTAAGAAATAACAAGCAAATGCAGACAAATAAGCCTTAAGGGTGACTCAGAATAGGAATAATACAAATCAGGAGGCTTGCCGATGGTTTTTGAGATCGAACCGTCGAACTCCATAAGTGGATCAGTAAAGTGAAGCAGTAAAGTGGTAGAGTTATATGTATATTCCTTGATTCCAATCATAAACTGGCGGTCAAGTACTAGGAAAAAAATGTGACTCATAGTTTTCAAATCTTATCTACTTCTTAATGGGTTTAGAAAGTCCCTTAAAACTGCGAAAGAAAATAGCACGCTTTTGAAATTAATAAAAAATTTGTTACACAACACTTTTTTTATTTATCATCGCTAGGGCTCTTTTTATTAGATACAACTACAACATTCATGTCCTATAGATACGGATTATTTATTTACACATTTTCCTCAATAAACTACAGCAATTCAATAAATATATCTGTAATCAAAACTTACCTTTTAATAAATATTTATCTCAACCTTAATATATTTATCCAAACGAAAAATGCCTCCAATCAAATTTAAATCTATCACCTTCACTCTTTGAATTATTTCTCTTCCACTAGATATTTTATTTTTGATTGAAATAAATTTCAATTGATTTTTTTAATTAAAATTAATTTTTAATGCAAAATTATTTATCCACTTCAGATCACAAAATGCACTTTCAAGGAGAAAGAAGGACAATACGTAGGTTAGGTACTCGTACAAGTGCTGTATGTAAATAACCCAAAATTACACAAAAGTAAATTCATCACTCATTAAGCAGATAGGGTTTGAAAAGTATCTTTTCAATTGATTTTTATATTTTTTAAATTGCTACAATTCTCTAATGAAATATATATTTATATGCACTTTCTTATAATTTCGATTTAGGCGCGTTTTTAGTTTTCCATTTTCTTTTTATTCTCTCTGGATTAATTAACAAACTCAACTTACTGCTTTAACGTACGAGCGCTTTATGTTAGATACAATAAAAGTCACTCACACTTGTCAATGTTTTCAACCAAAAGAAAGGAAAAATGTGTAGAAAGCTCTATGATGAGATGACTTGTATCAGCAACATTTTGTGCTATGTTTGAAACTTTGGGAACATAAACATGTTGATGCATCGTTTAAGAAGCGCACACACTACAAAAGCACACGGCAAGAGTACGTGATAAAAGTAAATCTATCATTCACCAATGTGTACAATGTATAAAATGCTGCAAGTTTAAGTCACATCACAAAGTTTATTGGCCGTTTGCCGCACGTGTACACCATTTCATCCATGAGTACCATGACCCTGTGCACCCACCACAAAATAAATCTACTCTACATATAGCATATAGTATAGATATGTAGAAGCAAATGAAATGCTTCTGCCTGGAACACAATTTTTTCAACCAAATTCTCACCATAACCTTGGGGCGATGCGAAGGTGAAGATGGGGATTGTGAAGCGAGAGGCGAGACTCAAAAGTGGTGCGAAAGCGAATGCGAATGTAAATTCAAGAGATACAAAGAAAAAATAAACAAAAATTATTGGATGGCACGATAATAATATCGGGAAGCCATTGCTTTGTAGCTTGTAGTCAACGTTTCTACCTATGCGTACAGTGCTGTGAAAAAAATATAATAGAATATAATATAAATTTTCAAACTAAGTTTTTTTCAAAAATTTTCATTCTTAGTTTTGTTTTCAATATTCAATATTATTAGTCTTAAGTCAAAAACAGAAAACCGGATTAAATGTTTTTGTTCTTTGTCAAAAATATAAA
Source organism: Platycheirus rosarum (assembly GCA_963971375.1). Taxonomy (NCBI): domain Eukaryota; kingdom Metazoa; phylum Arthropoda; class Insecta; order Diptera; family Syrphidae; genus Platycheirus; species Platycheirus rosarum. The sequence goes on along the minus strand of OZ020509.1, from coordinate 29,024,583 downwards.
ACTAACGAAAACCACTTTTTTTCAAAGAAAATTCTTCATTTACGGAAATGTAAAAAGAATTAACCTTTCTTTTATTATTATTTAAATATTCGGAGTCTTATTAGCATACAATAAACTAATAAACCTATTCTACATTTTTTCATTGATATCACCTACCTGAAATTGACATGGCGATTTTTTTGTTACGGCTGGCGACGACGCCACCGAGTTGATGGGTTTTACCTGTTAGAGCAAATGCTAAGAAATGCAAAATATGTGCAACCCGAAGATACACAGAAGACATAGGCGCAAAATTTTAAACATCATTCATTTTAGCAATAAAACCGAATCTAGTTAAAGAAGTTCTTTAGATAACATTTTCTCAATTTTAAACAAGATAAACAACCCTGACAACTAGTATGGTGTGTGGTTATGTAACGTAATGTAAACAATTTTTTTCCAGGAGGTCAATTCCCGATCTGTGAAAATGTGAAATGATAAAAAATTATCATAATGCGTTGGAAGTGTTATTAATTAATATTTAGTAATTAAACATTAACATATGTCGTAAAAGAATAAAAAAAATAATATATTTAAGTAAATAAATAAAAAAAGAATGGAAATTGCCGTAGAATGAATCGGTCCTACATCATTTGCCATCGCCATATATCGTTGCTTGATCTCAAAACTGCGGGGCTCTTCATAGGATATTTTAGTTGTGAAAAGTAACTCACCATTTTGAAAAGTTTTTGACGCTTATTTTTCTTTTTTCATACATCTAGAATCGAATTTAACTTCAAAACGTCAACAAAATTACCATTTCACAATTTCACAGATTGGGAATCGACCCCAACACGGCTTACTATTGACAGAATAAGACGTTCTTATTTTTTTTGGTACGACATTTCAAAATGTCGTCTGGTTAAAGTATACTTTAAAAAGATAAACATAATAAACAAGTGGTTAGACAAGTTGTTTAAGGTTAAAGTATATTGTATGTCGTTTAAAATAAACACAGAGTCGACCTTCGTTTTATATCTTGTTTTTAGAGCCGACGCCCATTGTAAAATTGATTTAGAGTAGGTTTTAATTGTATAAAATTTTGCGCCATAGAGTTTTTAAAAAAAAAACAATTTCCAATTTGAGTGTCAACACATTACGATGTCAAACTACTCTCGGGAAAAATTAACGGACACGCACGTCTGTTACGGTTTGCGTTTAGCTGATGGTTAAGATCGCTAAGCCCAAAGAGGGCGCTGAAAGATATCCAAAATGGAGTATCCACCAAAGTCTTCGAAATCACGCGGTTCTAGAGGGTCGACGCAGAGAAAGTTCGTCTACTGATGGATCAGCAAACTTAGATGCATTTAGCAGGATGGCTACCCAGTCAGTTTTGTACCTTGGTCATTGTATATACATTCTCATGGTGTCATTTTTCGTTTGGCCATCTTCCTGGTTGATTGGTAACTAACTCTAAATAGTGGAGACGAGAACATTTACCGATATTTTACCAGTATTTAATACACTTTTATTATTTGTTCTTATTCTATATCCACGATAATTGGCGACTTCAGCGCTCCTCATTGCGGCTTGATTCGCAATTAAAAATGATAGTACTATAGGCCGTGTATATACAAAGGCTTGGTGTTTGAGTTTTCGGCTTCGATTTAATCCCTCTTGCATTTCGTTTGATTGTCTTCCAACTGTCTCAGTAAGTCTTAGTATCATTCGTAGACAAAAAAATATTAAGACCAGAGTTGTGGGAAATTAAATTCTGAACAATTTTAGTTATATGCAATTTTTGTCAAATGTTGAAAATAAGTGAGTTATTTAACAAAAATCAATTTACCTTAAATTCAAGATGGCAGCCAACGCTAAGGACCTAGGAATTCGAAAATCGAACTTTATACTCCTTACGATTAAAAAAGAAAAAACCCTATCTAATTTTTCCTATTTCAGCAATTTTATGTGTACATTCCGACTGGGGGGAAATATTAGTATGAGAAGTAATGACGATATTTTGTCCAAAAGATGCTGAAACTACTTCTTAAATACTGGGAAGACGAATGTTGTTATCTGACGTGCACATGGCGCAGATCAATTTTTACTTGCGATAATAGGTGCAATAATGCAAGTTATGCATTCGTGAAGATTAAAATTGTCTGTACGTATGTACCTGAGCGGTTAGGCCAATCGTCTTCAAATTTGGAACGTAAGGTTGTTTTTGACGTAAATCAGCTGTTTCCGAAAGTCCAAAAAGAGGTTTGGATCATGGTTGATTCCATTCGGGTTGTGCGATTTGAATTTGTTCGTATTTGGTCGAAGCGTTTCGTTCGGTTCTACGAGCGAATCTGTGATGGGGCTGGTTCACTGGTCTGCACATACATTTTTGTTTGCGCTCCTATTTACTATTTTGCAAGATTATTATAGATGTGATACTTCTCAACAGAAACTTTGTTTTAAAAAATATGTATCACGTACATATATATTTATTATAAAGGAATTTTTAAAGAAAACAATTTTTTGCTCGAAAAATAAATCATCGTTTCAATAAATAAGGGCAATACATTGTAACAATGTAATTACATATTGAATACATCATTTAACTAAGTAGTTTTTTTTCTTCTGACACAAACAAGATGCAGATTTTTGTCAAGACCCTCACGGGCAAGACCATCACTCTTGAGGTGGATGGACGTACCTTGTCTGACTACAACATCCAAAAGGAATCGACTTTTCTTTTTCTGCTCCTTTAGCATTACAAAAAATAAGTTCTTTACTCCAATGAGGTCTCACAGCAGCAGAGAAACCACAGCTGACGAAGATCTACCACAAAGAATGCTTCCCCAACAAAATGATTCAGAATAGCTTCAACAAAACAATATTAAAACATTTGTAGGGAAAACTTATAATAATAATTTTAATAATAATTTTAAAATTAGCTTTTGGAACATTAATGGAATAAAAAAAATTATATAACTTAGATACTATTGAATTAAATTTAATACTTAGCTTTGATATTGTATGCTTAAGTGAAACCTGGGTCCTAGATAATACAACACAAATTCATTTTAAAATGTTTGAAGATTATAAAATGTTTTATTCTAACGCGATCAAGGATAAGTCAAAAGGAAGAGGAAAAGGAGGGCTACAAATCTTTGTTAAAAATCCTACAAAATACGATGTTCTCCAAGAAATCAGTAAAACAAACCTGTGGATAATATTAGAAGTTGTATTTCATAGATCAAAGTACATAATATACTTTCCCTATCTGTGTCCATCTAAAGAAATGGATGATAAATCATGCTGCGAACTAAAACAAGAGGAATTGGAACACCTACAGAATAACTACCCCACACATACACTTATAATAGGAGGAGACTTAAATGCTCGCTTCGGACTTTCAAATCAGTTAGACAGTGACATACTGGAAAACTCTCAACTCTCTCATATAAGAAAAAGTAGAGACATAATAATAAATAGGAGAGGTAAATTACTTGGTGAGATATTTGAAAGCGCTGGCCTGTTACTTATAAATGGGAGAAGTAGAAGCGACGCATACGGTAACTTTACGTTTGACTCACACCAGGGTCGAAGTACTGTGGACACTGTGTGGATTAATTTAGAAGGAAGAAATCTTACGAATTCATCTTTCAACCCAGCGACCAAACTGGGCAACACAATTTAAAGACCTTTTATTGAGAAATTTTAATGATGTCTGGGAACAACAAAACCTAACAGTCGTACGAGGATCTTACGCTAACATATTAGATGACAAAAAAAGAGTGCTGTTTGAAGAAGATTTAAGGAAGGCAACTAACTCAAGTTCCTGCTGTTATTATGCTTCCTGCTTAGAAAACATACATCAGGTACCAGAATATAAGCCGGCTCCCTACTTGAATAAATTTTTAAAACCGTCTGTACATAAAGTCATGGCACAAATACGATGCGCCAACAGGTATGCTCATAGGATATTGTTGCACGGTGATAGACACAGTTTTGATCCAATGAACATATGTACGATTTGTAACACGCATGAAGATGACACAATAGAACACTTCCTCTTAAGATGCCCAATATTCAATGCAATGAGAAACCACTACCTAATTTCTAACAGATTTTTCGACTTAAACAGCATAATTGCTTCTGAAAATGAAAACATTACAATTGACATTTATAAATATGTACTTAACTCGCTCAAACTAAGAGCCTTTATAGTAAATGAATAACTAACCCAGGTTTCATAATAACTAATCAATTTACACATACATAATGTACATACCTTCCTTCTTGTTATTAAGATATAAATTAAAAAAAAACCAAATTTAATATAAAAAAATATTTTATGAGTATCTGATAATGACATATACATATTATTATACTGCCAATTAATTTGTAAAAGCAAAGCTTATAAACAAATAAATATATCTATCTATCTATCTATCTATCATTACAAAAAACCAAATCACTCTCTTTGGTGAAGTAATTCATAAATTCTTCTTGTGTTGTGTATATGCATACATTATGCACTTAACGTGGATATACTGATCTACATTTGAACAAACTTGTGAATGGTCAGTTATCACACATTGTAAATCGTTGTGCACAAAATGATTCATAAATAGAACAATTAATGACTGCACCTGAATGTGTCACGGTGGCTAAGGGCATCGAATTGCATATGGGTGGATTGAACTGAACGTTCATTCTTTTCAAATGGAATTCGAGTCTTTGTCGTCATTCGGTCCATCATTTGTGGGTTAATAATGAAATAGCATATTGAGAACTAAAATCAAAATTGTAAAAGGTATAAGAGTGGGGATGAACCCAACTATTTGTAAGATAGATTTAAGTATAAATAGCCTAGTCATTTGTAAATAAAGTCAGTCTTAAACCAATAATTTTTTGACTCGCTATTTTCGGGTGAAGACCTCAGTAATACTATCGTGCATTTTGATGCTCGGATTGAAACGGCCGAAGAGCTCAGTATAACACTAAACAATAGGGCAACGATAAACATTACACTTGTATGACACCCTCGTATTCTCATTTAACAAATTCCATTGTTTTAATCTAGGCCCGAGAAGTTGAGCCTTCAATTTCGAGAGTCCCAAATCCCGAACGAGATCATTTAAATCAGATTGAGTAAGAAGATGAGGTTTTGATAAGTCCCTGTATAAAATTGAAGAAACAGAGGAGGTACGCGATTGACTAAGTTGTTGATAGGTATTTCCATCATCTGCCGTTCTTTTGCTGTTTATACGCACTGGAAGTTCAGCATTACTTCTCCGAGATAATGCTTTTTGTACAGATGGAATGTTTGGATATGTTACTTTATGTTTATTTTTTTTCGTAAATCCCTTTGTCTCAGTCATAAAAAAATAACAATCGTTTTGATGGTTTTGAGGTTCAATCCATGGGCGTTGGGATTGGCATGGTCTTATGACTTCCTTCGAGCCAACCTCTTAAAGTTTTTGAACAGCTGTTGCAGCATATTTTCGGGAGCCAAGTTTTGTCTCTATCATCGACCGGAATGCCAAAATAACGCTCATAAGCACTTTTTACCAGACTAGAAAATGTGTTCCATCGAGATTTTATGGTAAATTCACCACAAATGTAGCAAAACACGTCAGAAGAGTTTTTGCAAATCCTTGGCTTTTCGTACCTACAGTAAAATAAGGTTTGCTATAAAATTAAAACAATATTCTCTTCTTTTGATTCAATTTTGCTTTATAGTTGAAATTACATATACATTTTTGCTACATATAATATAAAACTTACCGAAATACCAAGTTAAAATCAGCAACAATCACTTGATAACTTGATATCGAACTGAGCACAACGGAACGGAGTCACAGCGAGATCTGCAGAAGCGTATGCATTAGTAGCCGTGTTTTATTGGTAAGTGTATACCCAGCGCAGTACAATTTTATTCGGCAAACAACAACAAACAATAAGTGTCGATAATTAGGTTAGTAAAATTAGTGAATATAAGTTGAGATAAATCTTGGAAAGAAATGTCAACCAACTGGAATGTAGAAAAAAAGGATATATTCATTGAGTATCATGATACAAGATTACAAGACAGCGCCTTCCTGTATTCACCCAAATTGACTAAATTAAATAAAATTTTTGGAAAGGATTCAAAGTGTTAGTTGACTTAAAATGTATATTGAATGAATCAAATAAGACATTAGACAAAACCTGAATCAATTGAAATTTAAATTACTGCAGTTTTTTTTCTAAAACCGAATTTAATTCTGTCATCAAGGGTCACTGATGACGGCATTGTTGGATATTCTATCCGGATGTCTCTGTCCAAGAACTGAGTTGAATTTGGAATACACCCTTCTAAATTTATTCAACAAGACGTCAGTTGTCACTTCGGGGATTAAATTAGAAGTGAATTATGGAGTGAATATAGCGTTTTTGGGACTTCCAATACTGCGCTAGCTATAGCTTTGTATATACACTGCATATAGTACTATCATGGAGCATCATTTTTTAGTTCTGAATCAAGTCACAATGAGGCGTGCTGAAATTGCCAATTGGTGTGAATATAGAATAAGTACAGACAACAAAAGTTTATTAAATACTGGTAAAATATCGGTAAAAGTTCTCGTCTTCACTATTTAGAGTTAGTTCTGAATCAACCAGGCAGATGGCCAGACGAAAATGACCACCATGAGAGTACTATATAAAATGTATATACAATTGCTATAGATTACCAATAAAACACGGCTAGTATAAAAATATCTTCAGTCGATATCGTACTCTCTCTTTCTATCAGTCCAAGTCGTTTTTGTGTGGAAAAATACAATACAGACTAAATAAAGTACAGTTAGTATGACTCACAAAAAAACACAGAATTGAGGTATTTAAAAAAAAGATATACGTGATAGCAAAAAATGGAAAGCAGATCTAGATTCAGCATATTAAGCTTTTCATATTTATCATATTTTTATTCAAAGGAGGATTTTGTTGCAGACCAGTGAGTCCCTACTCAAATTAAATTAAGTTTTTTATATGTAGCTTTGCTATTACCACACTTTTTGACAAACATCCTGTTTAAAAATAGTCTTAAAACTCTAAGAAGTAAAAAGTCTTCAAGCTGTTAAAAGAATTCAAAATAGTCAAAAACTTCAATCAATAAATAGACTTTTAGCAGTTAAAAGACTTCAAAGCAGTAAAAAGACTTAAAGCAGTCAAAAGACTTCATGAAGTCAAATTACTTCAAATAAGTATTTTTTGTTCAATTGACTGCAATACTGAAACGACTGCATTTTCTTTTACACCTCTGCTATCTTGAAAAGATTTGTTTGTGTAAATTAATATTTTTTCACCTAACTGTAGAACATTCTATTCAACATAATCCGGAAGACACATGAATTGTTTCGAAATTGACTTCGATTCTTTTCTGTGGAAAAGAATGCAAATGGAATATTTCCTCCGACACATGGGATAGTAACAACATTGTGTGCACGTTTTTGTTTGTATTGCCTTGTGTTTGTATAAATGTGGAATAATTTTCTATAGAATAAGCATGTCTTTTGTAAGGTTTACGTGAAAACACATGGGCTTTATTGTATTTAACGATGTGGCAACTTAATTGAAAATGGTTTTAAGAATGTGCTTTTGATTTAGATTTTTTTTTCTCAGATTGTTCAGTTAGCGTAGCGTATATCAATGTACACAATTATGTACATAATTATGTATATTCAAATTCAAGTAACTAAATTTGTAAATGCCGTCTAAAAATGATGGAAGTTTCGTTTGTATTCATAAAGCTCCGCTAAGCCTAGGACAAGGACTTCCGAAACAATAGTTTTGGTTTCTCCACATTTTTTTTAAACAGCTACCTACATATGTATATTTGGACTAAGAATAAGATTTATTCAATTTTCCTTGAGCTATATTTCCCTTATCTTAGTTCTTTTGGTTCAATACTAATAAATATTTCCAAACTTTTTATTTTATATTTCCCTAGTTAATTTATTGTTGAAACAAAACCCAAAAAGTGGTCAAACATCGCTTTTCAGCCTTCCTAGCCTTCTCAGGGTCATCGATCAAAGCTTATTAAAGGGAAAGTCATCTAAAAGTTCCAAAGATTGTGTTACGAAAGTTTCAAATTAATTTATCAAGTTTCAATGTTATCCTTTCCTCGTGGGAGTTTGCACTCTGTTCCACCACATTGCACACAAACATACCAAACAATACATTCAGAACTAGGAGTTTTACTTCCGAAAACTCCCTTTGTCGTGCTTTAAATCGAAACACAAAATTCAATGACCCACCCCAACAAATAAAGCATAAATAATCATCCCCCGCAACGAGTATGAGGTGGGGAATAAAAAAAGGAATACCTACTTTAAAAATTGTACAAGTGGTTGGTTAAGCCTAAAGTAAATATCCATCCAGAAAAATCCACAACCATTGAATTTTCTTTCTTATTTTTCCCATTTGGATTAACTTAAGAAGAGGGGGGCTGTGCTGAAGACGTAAAAAGCTTTTATCTTTGTGGCGCGATGGTGGGCTTGGGATCTTCAACTCATGCCGGTCGGTCGTAGTCCTTCAGGCGTGGAGAAGAACCACCAACTTTGTAAATAAATGCGGCACGTGTAACGTTTTTTTTGTGTCTTTTTATTGTGCCTCATCTAATACATCATCTAGTAGACCCTGGAACCTAGCCTGAGCAGAAACTTTCGGTCTTAAAAGAGTGGCTAAGAAATAACAAGCAAATGCAGACAAATAAGCTTTAAGGGTGACTCAGAATAGGAATAATACAAATCAGGAGGCTTGCCGATGGTTTTTGAGATCGAACCGTCGAACTCCATAAGTGGATCAGTAAAGTGAAGCAGTAAAGTGGTAGAGTTATATGTATATTCCTTGATTCCAATCATAAACTGGCGGTCAAGTACTAGGAAAAAAATGTGACTCATAGTTTTCAAATCTTATCTACTTAATGGGTTTAGAAAGTCCCTTAAAACTGCGAAAGAAAATAGCACGCTTTTGAAATTAATAAAAATTTGTTACACAACACTTTTTTTTATTTATCATCGCTAGGGCTCTTTTTATTAGATACAACTACAACATTCATGTCCTATAGATACGGATTATTTATTTACACATTTTCATCAATAAACTACAGCAATTCAATAAATATATCTGTAATCAAAACTTACCTTTTAATAAATATTTATCTCAACCTTAATATATTTATCCAAACGAAAAATGCCTCCAATCAAATTTAAATCTATCACCTTCACTCTTTGAATTATTTCTCTTCCACTAGATATTTTATTTTTGATTGAAATAAATTTCAATTGATTTTTTTAATTAAAATTAATTTTTAATGCAAAATTATTTATCCACTTCAGATCACAAAATGCACTTTCAAGGAGAAAGAAGGACAATACGTAGGTTAGGTACTCGTACAAGTGCTGTATGTAAATAACCCAAAATTACACAAAAGTAAATTCATCACTCATTAAGCAGATAGGGTTTGAAAAGTATCTTTTCAATTGATTTTTATATTTTTTAAATTGCTACAATTCTCTAATGAAATATATATTTATATGCACTTTCTTATAATTTCGATTTAGGCGCGTTTTTAGTTTTCCATTTTCTTTTTATTCTCTCTGGAGTGCATTAACAAACTCAACTTACTGCTTTAACGTACGAGCGCTTTATGTTAGATACAATAAAAGTCACTCACACTTGTCAATGTTTTCAACCAAAAGAAAGGAAAAATGTGTAGAAAGCTCTATGATGAGGTGACTTGTATCAGCAACATTTTGTGCTATGTTTGAAACTTTGGGAACATAAACATGTTGATGCATCGTTTAAGAAGCGCACACACTACAAAAGCACACGGCAAGAGTACGTGATAAAAGTAAATCTATCATTCACCAATGTGTACAAAGTATAAAATGCTGCAAGTTTAAGTCACATCACAAAGTTTATTGGCCGTTTGCCGCACGTGTACACCATTTCATCCATGAGTACCATGACCCTGTGCACCCACCACAAAATAAATCTACTCTACATATAGCATATAGATATGTATAGATATGTAGAAGCAAATGAAATGCTTCTGCCTGGAACACAATTTTTTCAACCAAATTCTCACCATAACCTTGGGGCGATGCGAAGGTGAAGATGGGGATTGTGAAGCGAGAGGCGAGACTCAAAAGTGGTGCGAAAGCGAATGCGAATGTAAATTCAAGAGATACAAAGAAAAAATAAACAAAAATTATTGGATGGCACGATAATAATATCGGGAAGCCATTGCTTTGTAGCTTGTAGTCAACGTTTCTACCTATGCGTACAGTGCTGTGAAAAAAATATAATAGAATATAATATAAATTTTCAAACTAAGTTTTTTCAAAAATTTTCATTCTTAGTTTTGTTTTCAATATTCAATATTATTAGTCTTAAGTCAAAAACAGAAAACCGGATTAAATGTTTTTGTTCTTTGTCAAAAATATAAAACTAACGAAAACCACTTTTTTTCAAAGAAAATTCTTCATTTACGGAAATGTAAAAAGAATTAACCTTTCTTTTATTATTATTTAAATATTCGGAGTCTTATTAGCATACAATAAACTAATAAACCTATTCTACATTTTTTCATTGATATCACCTACCTGAAATTGACATGGCGATTTTTTTGTTACGGCTGGCGACGACGCCACCGAGTTGATGGGTTTTACCTGTTAGAGCAAATGCTAAGAAATGCAAAATATGTGCAACCCGAAGATACACAGAAGACATAGGCGCAAAATTTTAAACATCATTCATTTTAGCAATAAAACCGAATCTAGTTAAAGAAGTTCTTTAGATAACATTTTCTCAATTTTAAACAAGATAAACAACCCTGACAACTAGTATGGTGTGTGGTTATGTAACGTAATGTAAACAATTTTTTTCCAGGAGGTCAATTCCCGATCTGTGAAAATGTGAAATGATAAAAAATTATCATAATGCGTTGGAAGTGTTATTAATTAATATTTAGTAATTAAACATTAACATATGTCGTAAAAGAATAAAAAAAATAATATATTTAAGTAAATAAATAAAAAAAGAATGGAAATTGCCGTAGAATGAATCGGTCCTACATCATTTGCCATCGCCATATATCGTTGCTTGATCTCAAAACTGCGGGGCTCTTCATAGGATATTTTAGTTGTGGAAAGTAACTCACCATTTTGAAAAGTTTTTGACGCTTATTTTTCTTTTTTCATACATCTAGAATCGAATTTAACTTCAAAACGTCAACAAAATTACCATTTCACAATTTCACAGATTGGGAATCGACCCCAACACGGCTTACTATTGACAGAATAAGACGTTCTTTTTTTTTTTGGTACGACATTTCAAAATGTCGTCTGGTTAAAGTATACTTTAAAAAGATAAACATAATAAACAAGTGGTTAGACAAGTTGTTTAAGGTTAAAGTATATTGTATGTCGTTTAAAATAAACACAGAGTCGACCTTCGTTTTATATCTTGTTTTTAGAGCCGACGCCCATTGTAAAATTGATTTAGAGTAGGTTTTAATTGTATAAAATTTTGCGCCATAGAGTTTTTAAAAAAAAAACAATTTCCAATTTGAGTGTCAACACATTACGATGTCAAACTACTCTCGGGAAAAATTAACGGACACGCACGTCTGTTACGGTTTGCGTTTAGCTGATGGTTAAGATCGCTAAGCCCAAAGAGGGCGCTGAAAGATATCCAAAATGGAGTATCCACCAAAGTCTTCGAAATCACGCGGTTCTAGAGGGTCGACGCAGAGAAAGTTCGTCTACTGATGGATCAGCAAACTTAGATGCATTTAGCAGGATGGCTACCCAGTCAGTTTTGTACCTTGGTCATTGTATATACATTCTCATGGTGTCATTTTTCGTTTGGCCATCTTCCTGGTTGATTGGTAACTAACTCTAAATAGTGGAGACGAGAACATTTACCGATATTTTACCAGTATTTAATACACTTTTATTATTTGTTCTTATTCTATATCCACGATAATTGGCGACTTCAGCGCTCCTCATTGCGGCTTGATTCGCAATTAAAAATGATAGTACTATAGGCCGTGTATATACAAAGGCTTGGTGTTTGAGTTTTCGGCTTCGATTTAATCCCTCTTGCATTTCGTTTGATTGTCTTCCAACTGTCTCAGTAAGTCTTAGTATCATTCGTAGACAAAAAAATATTAAGACCAGAGTTGTGGGAAATTAAATTCTGAACAATTTTAGTTATATGCAATTTTTGTCAAATGTTGAAAATAAGTGAGTTATTTAACAAAAATCAATTTACCTTAAATTCAAGATGGCAGCCAACGCTAAGGACCTAGGAATTCGAAAATCGAACTTTATACTCCTTACGATTAAAAAAGAAAAAACCCTATCTAATTTTTCCTATTTCAGCAATTTTATGTGTACATTCCGACTGGGGGGAAATATTAGTATGAGAAGTAATGACGATATTTTGTCCAAAAGATGCTGAAACTACTTCTTAAATACTGGGAAGACGAATGTTGTTATCTGACGTGCACATGGCGCAGATCAATTTTTACTTGCGATAATAGGTGCAATAATGCAAGTTATGCATTCGTGAAGATTAAAATTGTCTGTACGTATGTACCTGAGCGGTTAGGCCAATCGTCTTCAAATTTGGAACGTAAGGTTGTTTTTGACGTAAATCAGCTGTTTCCGAAAGTCCAAAAAGAGGTTTGGATCATGGTTGATTCCATTCGGGTTGTGCGATTTGAATTTGTTCGTATTTGGTCGAAGCGTTTCGTTCGGTTCTACGAGCGAATCTGTGATGGGGCTGGTTCACTGGTCTGCACATACATTTTTGTTTGCGCTCCTATTTACTATTTTGCAAGATTATTATAGATGTGATACTTCTCAACAGAAACTTTGTTTTAAAAAATATTTATCACGTACATATATATTTATTATAAAGGAATTTTTAAAGAAAACAATTTTTTGTTCGAAAAATAAATCATCGTTTCAATAAATAAGGGCAATACATTGTAACAATGTAATTACATATTGAATACATCATTTAACTTAGTAGTTTTTTTTCTTCTGACACAAACAAGATGCAGATTTTTGTCAAGACCCTCACGGGCAAGACCATCACTCTTGAGGTGGATGGACGTACCTTGTCTGACTACAACATCCAAAAGGAATCGACTTTTCTTTTTCTGCTCCTTTAGCATTACAAAAAATAAGTTCTTTACTCCAATGAGGTCTCACAGCAGCAGAGAAACCACAGCTGACGAAGATCTACCACAAAGAATGCTTCCCCAACAAAATGATTCAGAATAGCTTCAACAAAACAATATTAAAACATTTGTAGGGAAAACTTATAATAATAATTTTAATAATAATTTTAAAATTAGCTTTTGGAACATTAATGGAATAAAAAAAATTATATAACTTAGATACTATTGAATTGAATTTAATACTTAGCTTTGATATTGTATGCTTAAGTGAAACCTGGGTCCTAGATAATACAACACAAATTCATTTTAAAATGTTTGAAGATTATAAAATGTTTTATTCTAACGCGATCAAGGATAAGTCAAGAGGAAGAGGAAAAGGAGGGCTACAAATCTTTGTTAAAAATCCTACAAAATACGATGTTCTACAAGAAATCAGTAAAACAAACCTGTGGATAATATTAGAAGTTGTATTTCATAGATTAAAGTACATAATATACTTTCCCTATCTGTGTCCATCTAAAGAAATGGATGATAAATCATGCTGCGAACTAATACAAGAGGAATTGGAACACCTACAGAATAACTACCCCACACATACACTTATAATAGGAGGAGACTTAAATGCTCGCTTCGGACTTTCAAATCAGTTAGACAGTGACATACTGGAAAACTCTCAACTATCTCATATAAGAAAAAGTAGAGACATAATAATAAATAGGAGAGGTAAATTACTTGGTGAGATATTTGAAAGCGCTGGCCTGTTACTTATAAATGGGAGAAGTAGAAGCGACGCATACGGTAACTTTACGTTTGACTCACACCAGGGTCGAAGTACTGTGGACACTGTGTGGATTAATTTAGAAGAAAGAAATCTTACGAATTCATCTTTCAACCCAGCGACCAAACTGGGCAACACAATTTAAAGACCTTTTATTGAGAAATTTTAATGATGTCTGGGAACAACAAAACCTAACAGTCGTACGAGGATCTTACGCTAACATATTAGATGACAAAAAAAGAGTGCTGTTTGAAGAAGATTTAAGGAAGGCAACTAACTCAAGTTCCTGCTGTTATTATGCTTCCTGCTTAGAAAACATACATCAGGTACCAGAATATAAGCCGGCTCCCTACTTGAATAAATTTTTAAAACCGTCTGTACATAAAGTCATGGCACAAATACGATGCGCCAACAGGTATGCTCATAGGATATTGTTGCACGGTGATAGACACAGTTTTGATCCAATGAACATATGTACGATTTGTAACACGCATGAAGATGACACAATAGAACACTTCCTCTTAAGATGCCCAATATTCAATGCAATGAGAAACCACTACCTAATTCCTAACAGATTTTTCGACTTAAACAGCATAATTGCTTCTGAAAATGAAAACATTACAATTGACATTTATAAATATGTACTTAACTCGCTCAAACTAAGAGCCTTTATAGTAAATGAATAACTAACCAAGGTTTCATAATAACTAATCAATTTACACATACATAATGTACATACCTTCCTTCTTGTTATTAAGATATCAATTAAAAAAAAACTAACTTTAATATAAAAAAATATTTTATGAGTATCTGATAATGACATATACATATTATTATACTGCCAATCAATTTGTAAAAGCAAAGCTTATAAACAAATAAATATATCTATCTATCTATCTATCTATCATTACAAAAAACCAAATCACTCTCTTTGGTGAAGTAATTCATAAATTCTTCTTGTGTTGTGTATATGCATACATTATGCACTTAACGTGGATATACTGATCTACATTTGAACAAACTTGTGAATGGTCAGTTATCACACATTGTAAATCGTTGTGCACAAAATGATTCATAAATAGAACAATTAATGACTGCACCTGAATGTGTCGCGGTGGCTAAGGGCATCGAATTGCATATGGGTGGATTGAACTGAACGTTCATTCTTTTCAAATGGAATTCGAATCTTTGTCGTCATTCGGTCCATCATTTGTGGGTTAATAATGAAATAGCATATTGAGAACTAAAATCAAAATTGTAAAAGGTATAAGAGTGGGGATGAACCCAACTATTTGTAAGATAGATTTAAGTATAAATAGCCTAGTCATTTGTAAATAAAGTCAGTCTTAAACCAATAATTTTTTGACTCGCTATTTTCGGGTGAAGACCTCAGTAATACTATCGTGCATTTTGATGCTCGGATTGAAACGGCCGAAGAGCTCAGTATAACACTAAACAATAGGGCAACGATAAACATTACACTTGTATGACACCCTCGTATTCTCATTTAACAAATTCCATTGTTTTAATCTAGGCCCGAGAAGTTGAGCCTTCAATTTCGAGAGTCCCAAATCCCGAACGAGATCATTTAAATCAGATTGAGTAAGAAGATGAGGTTTTGATAAGTCCCTGTATAAAATTGAAGAAACAGAGGAGGTACGCGATTGACTAAGTTGTTGATAGGTATTTCCATCATCTGCCGTTCTTTTGCTGTTTATACGCACTGGAAGTTCAGCATTACTTCTCCGAGATAATGCTTTTTGTACAGATGGAATGTTTGGATATGTTACTTTATGTTTATTTTTTTTCGTAAATCCCTTTGTCTCAGTCATAAAAAAATAACAATCGTTTTGATGGTTTTGAGGTTCAATCCATGGGCGTTGGGATTGGCATGGTCTTATGACTTCCTTCGAGCCAACCTCTTAAAGTTTTTGAACAGCTGTTGCAGCATATTTTCGGGAGCCAAGTTTTGTCTCTATCATCGACCGGAATGCCAAAATAACGCTCATAAGCACTTTTTACCAGACTAGAAAATGTGTTCCATCGAGATTTTATGGTAAATTCACCACAAATGTAGCAAAACACGTCAGAAGAGTTTTTGCAAATCCTTGGCTTTTCGTACCTACAGTAAAATAAGGTTTGCTATAAAATTAAAACAATATTCTCTTCTTTTGATTCAATTTTGCTTTATAGTTGAAATTACATATACATTTTTGCTACATATAATATAAAACTTACCGAAATACCAAGTTAAAATCAGCAACAATCACTTGATAACTTGATATCGAACTGAGCACAACGGAACGGAGTCACAGCGAGATCTGCAGAAGCGTATGCATTAGTAGCCGTGTTTTATTGGTAAGTGTATACCCAGCGCAGTACAATTTTATTCGGCAAACAACAACAAACAATAAGTGTCGATAATTAGGTTAGTAAAATTAGTGAATATAAGTTGAGATAAATCTTGGAAAGAAATGTCAACCAACTGGAATGTAGAAAAAAAGGATATATTCATTGAGTATCATGATACAAGATTACAAGACAGCGCCTTCCTGTATTCACCCAAATTGACTAAATTAAATAAAATTTTTGGAAAGGATTCAAAGTGTTAGTTGACTTAAAATGTATATTGAATGAATCAAATAAGACATTAGACAAAACCTGAATCAATTGAAATTTAAATTACTGCAGTTTTTTTTCTAAAACCGAATTTAATTCTGTCATCAAGGGTCACTGATGACGGCATTGTTGGATATTCTATCCGGATGTCTCTGTCCAAGAACTGAGTTGAATTTGGAATACACCCTTCTAAATTTATTCAACAAGACGTCAGTTGTCACTTCGGGGATTAAATTAGAAGTGAATTATGGAGTGAATATAGCGTTTTTGGGACTTCCAATACTGCGCTAGCTATAGCTTTGTATATACACTGCATATAGTACTATCATGGAGCATCATTTTTTAGTTCTGAATCAAGTCACAATGAGGCGTGCTGAAATTGCCAATTGGTGTGAATATAGAATAAGTACAGACAACAAAAGTTTATTAAATACTGGTAAAATATCGGTAAAAGTTCTCGTCTTCACTATTTAGAGTTAGTTCTGAATCAACCAGGCAGATGGCCAGACGAAAATGACCACCATGAGAGTACTATATAAAATGTATATACAATTGCTATAGATTACCAATAAAACACGGCTAGTATAAAAATATCTTCAGTCGATATCGTACTCTCTCTTTCTATCAGTCCAAGTCGTTTTTGTGTGGAAAAATACAATACAGACTAAATAAAGTACAGTTAGTATGACTCACAAAAAACACAGAATTGAGGTATTTAAAAAAAAGATATACGTGATAGCAAAAAATGGAAAGCAGATCTAGATTCAGCATATTAAGCTTTTCATATTTATCATATTTTTATTCAAAGGAGGATTTTGTTGCAGACCAGTGAGTCCCTACTCAAATTAAATTAAGTTTTTTATATGTAGCTTTGCTATTACCACACTTTTTGACAAACATCCTGTTTAAAAATAGTCTTAAAACTCTAAGAAGTAAAAAGTCTTCAAGCTGTTAAAAGAATTCAAAATAGTCAAAAACTTCAATCAATAAATAGACTTTTAGCAGTTAAAAGACTTCAAAGCAGTAAAAAGACTTAAAGCAGTCAAAAGACTTCATGAAGTCAAATTACTTCAAATAAGTATTTTTTGTTCAATTGACTGCAATACTGAAACGACTGCATTTTCTTTTACACCTCTGCTATCTTGAAAAGATTTGTTTGTGTAAATTAATATTTTTTCACCTAACTGTAGAACATTCTATTCAACATAATCCGGAAGACACATGAATTGTTTCGAAATTGACTTCGATTCTTTTCTGTGGAAAAGAATGCAAATGGAATATTTCCTCCGACACATGGGATAGTAACAACATTGTGTGCACGTTTTTGTTTGTATTGCCTTGTGTTTGTATAAATGTGGAATAATTTTCTATAGAATAAGCATGTCTTTTGTAAGGTTTACGTGAAAACACATGGGCTTTATTGTATTTAACGATGTGGCAACTTAATTGAAAATGGTTTTAAGAATGTGCTTTTGATTTAGATTTTTTTTTCTCAGATTGTTCAGTTAGCGTAGCGTATATCAATGTACACAATTATGTACATAATTATGTATATTCAAATTCAAGTAACTAAATTTGTAAATGCCGTCTAAAAATGATGGAAGTTTCGTTTGTATTCATAAAGCTCCGCTAAGCCTAGGACAAGGACTTCCGAAACAATAGTTTTGGTTTCTCCACATTTTTTTTAAACAGCTACCTACATATGTATATTTGGACTAAGAATAAGATTTATTCAATTTTCCTTGAGCTATATTTCCCTTATCTTAGTTCTTTTGGTTCAATACTAATAAATATTTCCAAACTTTTTATTTTATATTTCCCTAGTTAATTTATTGTTGAAACAAAACCCAAAAAGTGGTCAAACATCGCTTTTCAGCCTTCCTAGCCTTCTCAGGGTCATCGATCAAAGCTTATTAAAGGGAAAGTCATCTAAAAGTTCCAAAGATTGTGTTACGAAAGTTTCAAATTAATTTATCAAGTTTCAATGTTATCCTTTCCTCGTGGGAGTTTGCACTCTGTTCCACCACATTGCACACAAACATACCAAACAATACATTCAGAACTAGGAGTTTTACTTCCGAAAACTCCCTTTGTCGTGCTTTAAATCGAAACACAAAATTCAATGACCCACCCCAACAAATAAAGCATAAATAATCATCCCCCGCAACGAGTATGAGGTGGGGAATAAAAAAAGGAATACCTACTTTAAAAATTGTACAAGTGGTTGGTTAAGCCTAAAGTAAATATCCATCCAGAAAAATCCACAACCATTGAATTTTCTTTCTTATTTTTCCCATTTGGATTAACTTAAGAAGAGGGGGGCTGTGCTGAAGACGTAAAAAGCTTTTATCTTTGTGGCGCGATGGTGGGCTTGGGATCTTCAACTCATGCCGGTCGGTCGTAGTCCTTCAGGCGTGGAGAAGAACCACCAACTTTGTAAATAAATGCGGCACGTGTAACGTTTTTTTTGTGTCTTTTTATTGTGCCTCCTGTTTGGGGTTAGCTTAGAGGATTTGCGATGAGAAGGTCCTAAGGGGTAATGCTATGCGATGAGAAGATTAAACTTAATTGTATACGGCTTGGTTTCGATGAAATTACCCGCGCGGCGCGTCGTAAACTGTTAATTAAAAAAAAAAAACCGAAATTCATATGGCAGATAACAGGAACTGGAAAAACGTGGGCAATATTTAATCCTTTTCTGCGAAACTCGTGGACAAGTCTGATTATCCAAGAGGGGCAGATTGTGCTAATGCAAAATGACAGGAAAAAGCTTCCCCAAACATATGACACGACTTCCTTTGGCCCACAATGTTTATGCTTTCGCTTTGAAAATGGCACATGTGAGTAGCCGTGAGCTGTCCCTCATTTTCCGAATATTGTGCACGGTAGGTCGAAAGGAATGTAAATTGTTTGGAAGAAGCGGAGAAACTCAAAAGACGATGGCTTGAGTTGCTGGGTTCAATTTTGTAGGGAATTCGTGATAAATGATTATTATTGGCACACGACGCTATATAACTTGCGCGTTGTAAAATTTGGCACCCAAAAGTTGGTGAGGTGAACAATTTAAGGTCACGTTTCAGTTCTTGGCTCGTTGTTGCATAACAATGCGGGAACACGGAGGGTATTAGCACGTTGTTTCAGACATTGATGTTTTAATGAAATTACCGGGCGGAATTCCGCGATAACGAAACAATTTGGAAGAAATGGATGTAATTATTACTTACGGTACTAAGAGTTAATTAGACTTTTAATGGTTGGACAGTTTTTGCCAAAGTGTGACGGCGCTGATAAATTAAATTTGTGTAGCAATTTGTCACTTTGAGTGTTTGAAATTCAATAAGAAGCATTTGTTTGTATAAACGTTGTAAGATTTTGCCACCCTGAAGGAATTCTCAAAATCCTATTTTTCCATTGATGTTACTATTTAGTGGTGAAGGCTTTAGTCCATTTTTATATCCAAAATATTTCCGTAGTTACGGATAGCATAGACCCCCAAAATTTTTTATATTTTTATCTCAATGAATAAGTGCAATGATGTAGGTTCTTCGTAGCTTATGAATGTACAATCATCAGCCATAACTGAGTGACTGGGAAATCTTCTTGATACCTTTCTTTCTTTCATTGCTAGTATGAAATCTAAGTGCCAACAAGTTTTACCAATATTTTTTTTATTAATAGTACCAAGCACCAGACAGCCACTAAGAAGGGGCTAAAAGTAATTTAGAAGTCAGCTACTACCGAGTAAACTAGAGTTATTATATGTATACTATATATATATATATATATATTATTCTTTACCGGAGTATGGAACTTGTGGATGATGCACCCCAACATTGAATTTATTTTAAGTCCGAACTCGTAGATAGGCATGACCTTGCAAAAATTGTGAGCCAGTTTAATAGGATATCTTTATCTTGTTCCTAAAATCGTGGGTTTTCCACATGGAAAACTTTGACTTTGACGTGATTTACATCCGCATTTTTAAATGCAGTAATTAACGGGGCAAAAAGTGGTGAACCGCACAGTAGAGGTATAACGAGACTTAGCTTCCGCCAGCAAGTGGAAGAGGATCTTGAACAAATCAACGTGCTAAACTGAAGGAAGCTTGATAGGGACTATGTTTCCTTGAGTATATGGTGGTGAATAGTGTATAGTATAGAATAGACCATACAGTACAAACATTATCAGAATCCTGCCAAAAAAAATGTTTTATTTTTTTTTTTTTTTAGACGTGTGGTTTTCAATATGGCAATACTTTTTTCGGAGTTGGTCTTTTTGACAGCTGTCACTTGATTTATGATCATTTTAGTTTTCCATATCATAATAAATAGACTTATTTGCAAATCGTGCAAATTTATTACCAAAATAATTGTTCGGTTCGGTGGAGCAGAGTATCGAAGAAGACCCGAACGAGTCCATTCGCCATGGCGCGATATAATTGGAGTTTTGCCCATCCACTTCATGGAAGATTTTGCGGAAGGATTTTGGTTTTCGGGCCTACAAAATCCAACTCGTGCAAGAATTGAAGCCGAACGACCATGAAGCGCGTCGCAAGTTCTGGGGGAAATTTGTCCTCGGATGGAATTTATTCGAGCCAGCCGCGGCGGACACTTGCCCGAAATCATTTTTAAAGCTAAATGTTTATCTTTAAATTAAATTATATACATTTTATAACTTCTTGAAAAACACACGTGTAAAAAAACACCCTTTATTAGGATAATTGTATTGACTCAATTTTCGATTGCGAGTTTAGGATTCGTGAATATAAAAAAAAATAGAGATAACAATCGAACATGATATTAGGATCATAGAAAAATCTAAACAAGTCATTAACAAAAAATTTCTGTCTGTCTGTCTGTCTGCCTGGGTGTATAACCAGCCGCAGCCTAAACGGCTTAAGCGATAAGCTTCAAAATTAGTATGTGTGATTCATTCAGCATTCCTCAAAGAGAAAATTGAAATTTTATTTTTAGGGCCAAAAATAACGATACCTGTCGTAAAACCGTTAAGGAAAAAACTTATTTTTCTGTAAAACGGTTCCGACGATTTTGATGATTTTTTTTCAGAAATTGTTTGTAGGTATTTTTTGTTGATTTTGAACTTTTTTGGTAACGGCTCAATTGAATTTCTATAAAATTCAATATTTGAAAATATCTAGAAAGCGAAATTAATTCTGCATACCAAAATTTTTAATGCATACCAAAAACATTTTTTTTTTGTTTTCAAAAAAAAAAAAAAAAAAAAAAACAATAATACAAAAAAACAGAATTTCACCAAAATCCATCCTACAGTTTTCGAAATACTTTTTTTTTCATAAATTCATTATTGTTTAAGATGTCTGATGGCTTACTCCATTTAAACTAAAAATCGTTAAGCGCTGTGATTTTAGTACTTTTTTATAGGTGAGATTTTTCTTCGTAAATAAATATATGGGTTCTTTAGAGTTATAGAACTTTAAGTTGGCAACACTATTTTAACTGCCGGCCATTTTGTCAGTTGTCAAGTGATTTATTTTTAGTATGTTGTTGGCATTTTAAAATGATGAATCCACAGGATCACCTAGCAAGTCGTAGATTCGGTGAATGGGCCCAAAACAAGATTGCCGTTGATCCCAATTTTCATAAGCGAATTTTGTTTACCGTGATGAAGTGATGATAATCCTCAAGTGTATGTTGAGTTAGATCCACAAAAACTGACTGTTTGATGTGCTTTATGGGTTGGTGGAATAATTGGTTCGTACTTCTTTAAAAACGATGCTGGCCAGAACGTTACAGTCAATGGTGACCGCTATAGAGCCATGATTACTGACTTTTTCGTTTATCAATTGAACACGCATGACGTGCAGGAGCTGTGGTTTCAACAAGACGGCGCGCGCAACATGTCACACAGCTCGTGCCACTATTGATTTATTGAAGGAAACATTTGGTAACCGCATAGTTTTACGGACTCGTGAATTGGCCTTCAAGATCGTGCGATTTAACGCCGCTTGACTATTTTATGTGTGGATATTTAAAGTCGCTAGTCTACGCCGATAAGACCAAAACTATTGACCACTTGGAGGACAACATTCGCCGCGTTATTGTTGACATACGGCCACAAATATTGGAAAAAGTCATCGAAAATTGGACCTCCAGATTAGAATACGTCCGACCCAGTGGTGGCGGTCATATGCCAGAAATCATATTTAAATTATAATGCCAGAAAATTATCTTTCGAATAAAGTGAACTTCATGTCAATTTAAAAAAAAAATCATCTTTGTTTTATTCCATTTCAAAGTTCTATACCTATAAAGTTCTCACCCTATATTACTTGTTTCTTTCAAATATCCTGCCTTCCAAAGTGGAAAAGCACATAAGAGCAAGTACGTGCGACCCAGGCGTACTCATGTTTTTGAGTACTGTCTTGAATTTTGTATTTATGAAAACGAACTCTTCTGCTATTAGATTAGTATACCTCCTTATTATGCAGGCAATAGGGGTTCTTGATTTGACGAGTTTTCTTACTCTAATAAAATAGATTACATATATCCTTTTTCTTGCGATTATAGGGACTTTAAGGTAACTTTAGGATTCGTGAATATAAAAAAAAGGGATAGCAATGAAACATGACAATACGATCATAGCGAAGTCTAAAAAAGTGATCGAGAAAAAAAGATGTCCGTCTGTCTGTCAGTATGTATAACGAGCTGCAGCCTAAACGGCTCAAGCGATTATCTTCAAACTTGGTGTGAGTGATTATTTTGGATTCCCCACAGGGGAAATTGAAATTTTATTTTTAGGCCTAAAAATAATGGTACCTGCCATATGACCGTTTAGGAAAAGCTTATTTTTTTCGAAAACGGCTCCAACGATTTTTATGAATATTTTTGAGAATTTTTTTGTTGGTATTAGCTATCATTTTGTTAGAACCAAATTTACGGGAAAAGTCTATTAACGGTACCTTTCATATAACGGTTTTTTTTAATTTTGGGCTTTCTCGGTAACGGCTCTATGGATTTATATTTAAGAAGATCTAAGGAGCTTTAATAATCCTGCATATCAAAATTTTCAAAAAGTTTTTTTTTTTAAATAAAAATTAGTTTTTGATTTTTTTTTCAAAAATCAATATTTTTAAAACTAATCAAAAAAATTATAGTAAATTTTATAATCTTATGTATATAATTAAACTCTAAAAAACTGCATACCAACATTAAAAAAAAAAAACTTTCAAAAAGTTAAAAATAAAAAACAGAATTTTATGACAACCAGTCCTAAAATTTTCGTAATAAATTTTTCATAAATTCTTTGTTACTTAAGATGGCATACTTTAATTTTACTAAAAACCATTAAATATTGTGGTTTTAACACATTTTATAAGTTCAAACTGTGTTTTTTTTTTTTATATAACATGCGCGCGCAAAAGGGATTTGTGTGTTGCCCTTATAGTGTTAAAACGCACTGCGTGAGCATAGGAAGATTAGGGACGGAGGGATTAACATTGGTTTTGAATGCTTGAAAATCGAAAGGGCAAGGGAAAATCTCGCCGGGTAAACCATTCCAAAGTCGTGTTGTACGGCTAAAAAAAGAATCCCTATATTTCACGGTACGTCCGAAATAGGGATCAAGGGTGAACTGATGAGCATTCCTAGCAAGACGAGTTAGTTAGTTAGTTAGTTTATTGACTTCAAAAAATATTTTTAATACAATTCACAATTTTCCTTGTATAAATTATATATCATAAGTCTTTAAATGGCTTGGCCTGAGGCCGTCTACCAGACTGACATTTGCATTATAAATTATGTGTATACACACTAAAGAAAAATCTAATATAAAATATTTCATAACTTAATTTAACAATTTTCGAATCTTCAAAATCTTTCATGAACTATACATCTTCTGTACCGAAACGCGTTCAAACAATACTTGTATAAAAGGTCCCAACCTCGTTCTCCATTTAACAAATTTATCGATACTTCTAAATTAAGGGTTTCCGCTCCAAAGTATCGCTTACGGAATTCTTTGAGAATTGGACAAACTCCCAAAAATTGGAAAACGTCTTCTCGTTCTCTGCGATTACATGAATCACATAAAATAGGAAGATCTGGACGATGAGGAATAAAGTTCAGACCGATGAGTTCGCCTCTTACTTTAAAAATCAAACTGATTTTGTCTGCGGTGTTGTCAGCCAAGAAATAGGTCTTTTGGTCTAAAAAGTGGTTTACTCTACTGTAGTAAGTTCTGTATATTGACGATTCTGCTTCCTCAATAAACTTGTCGTACATTCTATTCCCGATTTTCATTAACAAATCATCGAATTTCAATTTGATAGATGCAGGGCTTTCTTCAGTTGGTAGTGTAAAATTTATTGAGCAATCGGTTGCCATTCTCTTTCACACCCTCCTCCAGAATTCATGATTTGAGATAGCACCAGTTTATTGGAATCATATTTTCTCCCATCGCCATAACTCTTGTCACATAATTTAAATGCAAATTGAGTGTATCCAGGAAAAGAGGACCTAATCCTGTTTCAAGGTGCAGTATATAGTTGGGCGATGTACTTGGGAGTCCAAAAGTGGTTTTGGTGATAAAACGTAAAAACTTTTATACCGCTTCAAACGGGAGATAACCCCAAACTTGGGCCGCGTAAAACAGTATTGCGATAGCAGTTGGTCTAAAAACTTTGTATTTGGCTATGTAGGAAACGTTGTTCTTTAAATAGCAGTTTCACCATTCCGAACACATGGCACGCTTAGCTTCTGCTACTTTTGAACGGAGGTGCTTATCTAAGTTCAAGTTCGGTGTGATCAAGACTCCTAGGTATTTATACTCCTTAACTATTTCCACTGCCTACTTTTCGAACGTTTACTTTTCCTGTCTTGAGTATCTCCCGCCGCCTCTTCTAAATATCATCATTTTTGACTTCGAAAGGTTAACGGATAAGTTCCAGATCTTGCAATAGCGTTGAAGTCTATTCATCATCAACTGCATCCCGTCTATAGAATCGGCTAGGAAAACTATATCGTCTGCATACATGAGACCTGGGATAGTTTTTCCATTCAGCACTATGCCACCTTTTACAGATTCAGTGATGTCATTAATGTATAAAATGAAAAGAAGGGTACTCAGGACACATCCTTGCTTAACTCCCATCGAAGTACAAAACTCATCCGTAAGCAGATTCCCGTTCCACACTCTCGCTATATTATCTTTGTACATTGCTTTAATGACTGAAATGATTTTTGTTGAAATTCCATAATTAAAGAGTTTATAAAACAGTGCTACCCAAAAGTCAACAAAATAGGCGTAGAGTTTTTTCCATTCTTCTAATAAATTTCCGCGATATTTATTAAAGAGAATATTTGGTCGACAGTTGAGTAATTCTTCCTGAACCCAGATTGGAATTCGTTCAAAATTCCCTTGAGTCCAACCCAATCGCAGAGCCTAGTATAAAGTACTGAACTAAAAAGCTTAGTAGCTGTGTTTAAAAATGAAATGCCCCGGTAGTTTGTTGGATCTTCAAGATTTCCTTTTTTATGTAACGAAAACATAATTGCTGTCCGGAAACTATTGGGAACATCAGATGTCTCGAAGATTCTATTGAATTCGACAGTAAGGAGTCTTAAAAATTCGGGTGTTAAATTTTTAAAAAATTCGACAGGTATTCTGTCCTCTCCAGGAGCTTTGTTACTTTTAGCGTTTTCTATCACTATTTCTATTTCGGGTTGAGAAATTGAAACATCAAGAACTTCATCAACTATTAAAGGAGCAGCATAATAAATTGGAGGTGGTGATTCCACTGCATTAAGAAGGTCCGAAAAATGATTTTTGAGAATATTTATGTCCAGGACTGAAGAAGTAATAGACCAACTCTTCCATTAAAGTCGCCAATTAGCATCAGATTTCCTGGTCCTAGTTCACAAACAAGTTCTCGTAGCTTATCCAAGTCTCGCTGCCAATGGCTGCAGTTCAAATAAATTGGAACGATGTAATGAGTGTTGTCTTTAATTCTTATTTCAAATATTCGTGATTCCTCTAAGTTTTTAAATTTAACTGCAAGACGAGTGTTATGGGCGAAACTTTTAAGGGGAGGAATGCAGTTGGCTACCCCGAGTGAACATTTTTTATGAAAGAAACGGTAAAATAAGGAAAGGCATGAAACATTGCGCCGGTGTTTGAGAGGAGCAATTGTTTCTCTTTTCTTACCGCTCTGTTTTGTATTCTAACGAGCAGGTGAAGCGATGCTTAAGAAGCTCCTGCCCAGAGGTGGGAGTTATACTCGAGCTTAGGGCGTATAAACGCTTTATAGCCAGATCAGAAGTGGAAAAATACTTCTTAAGCCGATACAGATAACCTAAGCACTTAGCAGCAATTTTAGCGATCTCAAATATATGGTCGTTCCAAAGGAGGTCGGTTTCTTCGATGTAAGTGCCATTCTTGGACATTGGACAATGGCATTGGGGGTATGTTTAGCTTTAACGCAATTGTACGTCTGAAGGCGAAGGACGTGAATCATCGAACGAATATGAAAAGCGGAGGGTAGAGTCGTCAGCAAAACAGTTAAGTGGATTAGAAGTAACAGACAGAAGATCATTTATAAAAATGAGGAAAAGAGTCGGAGACAGAACGGAGCCCTGGGGCACACCAGCATTTATTTTTTGGGAATCAGACTTGAATCTATTAATACTATTTGTATTGAACGGTCCAGAAGATAGCTTCTAATCCAACGAACAAGATTATCATCGATCCCAAAAGCACGCATTTTCGATAAGACAGCTTCATGCCAAACTCTATCAAATGCCTTGGAGAGATATCAAGAGCAACAATCTTACTTTCACCAAAGCGATCTAAAGATTTGTTCCACTGTTCGGTGAGATATGCCATCAGATCCGCAGCAGAACGGTTGCTGTTGTTTTTAACGTAATTGTTACTTGTTTCTGTCAAAGATCTTGCTTTACAATGTAATAAAGCACATAAGAGCAAGTATGTGCGACCCAGTCGTGCCCATTTTTTGTTATGTTTTATCTTTTTTGTTCCTTATTTCTTTATTGTTTTCGTTTAATAATAAAAATTTCTTGATCAAATATTTGTTTGCTTTATTTCTCTTAACTTACGACTTGACGCCAATTGTCCTTTAGCGAGGTTATAAAAACGGGAATTTAAAAAAATAAAAAACCGGATTTTAAAAAACAGGATTCTCAAACCTCGACCATGATACCCGTCGAATTTTTTGAACGTTGAAGGACTGTTTCATTTTTTATTTCTGCTGTATCTTTGGCGCTCTTATTTTGTAATTTATCTTCACATTCCTTGTAATAATATGGCACTTTTGCTGAGTGAACTTTCGAAGACGTGATTTGTTTTCCAAATAGTGTTTAATTATTGCTTGTTTTAATCCAAGCTGGAGCCATTTCCTTTTAAGAAACATTAATTATTCGTAAACTGGATAAATTGTAGAAATAAGATAAAAGATACCAAGTACCCAAAGAAAGACGATATAAACTGCAATATTAAATATTTAATATTCAAATACTGCAGGTGCTTACTTACTTTTGTGACATGCTTATCATAATTTTTAGTGCATCTCTCCTAATATTCATAACGGTATTTCATATTATGATAGCATGTGTAATGCATGCGACAACAATGGGTGCTTACTTACTTTTGTGATTCACTGTACATTTTAAATGTTCAAAGTTGAAAACACTTTAATCGTTATAGACTATAGAGCATTCCACGTGCATCAATTTTCAAGAAAAATGTAGGCACGTTAAGATTCGTTGGCTTTAAACCTATTCTGAAGTAGCTACTGAAGTCTAAAAATAGATTACATTTAATATTTCGTAGGTCACGGTCTATAAACAAAAAAGCGCCCCAAATCAAAAAGCATAACTTGCTTGCATACAAAAACATCACGGATTACAATGTTTCTACAAACACGTCGAATGGCTGGCAACATCTTGCCAAAAGCTCAAAACATGTGTCATTTGTTCTATTGAAAAAAGAGCCATAAGCATAAACGAGTATCGCAACGTTGCTTACCGAATGTCGAAAGAGCTTTAATCCACATTATTTTTGTTATTGCATTTGAATTTATCATATTTCGTTTTATTTACATGAGTTAAATACAGTTTCTAACACGTGCGGGAAGTTTCGTACAACAACAAACAGACACACATGACGACGACACCCCAAACAACCAAAGTGAATTCGGCGCGTTGTCACCTCCGTCCAGGAAGCACATCATGATTTTATGGATTCAACGGAATTGCGAGGAGCGTTTTGTTCAAAAGTTCATTTTTTTTGGCCTTATGTGTATCTGAGGCACTGTATAACAAACAAAGCAGATGTATGTATGTACAAACTCCTAGTATCTGTATTCTGTAGCTGTACTGTTACTATAGTGTATCTACCGCTTCTATATTTTTTTCTTAAAGAGGTGTTGACATTCCAATGTTAAACGTGAAGCTTTACACGGCCACCATCTATGAGATAAGGATGAGTTGGCCCAGTAAAAAGAACTTTGAAATTATGTGCACGTGTCGTTATTCTGCAAACCACCCGCATTCGTCTTGTCTGCTTGTCGGTGGTTTCTCATTCATCGACAATTTGGCTACACACCGGAAGTCTGATTGCTTCCCTTTGCTTTTCGTATTCTGGATGTTTGGTATTTGGTTGCTTCTGTTGTGAGTAGAATGTTGGGTCCAACCAAACTATGGGGTTAATCTTTTTAAGGTCTTTATTTTTGTGTGCCTGTTTACATAATATAAATCTATGATTAAGTAAGAATCTTTTTTGTTGAATTTTTGGTTGTCAAACTTAACTAAAAAACAGAACTGAATCGAACAGAAGAGAAAAAAACATACATACGATGAATTTCATCATTTGAAATTGGATTTTTGATAGATGTTATTTTTCTCTTTCATTTTTATTAAAAAAATTATTGAGAAGCTTTCCTCTTATAAGAATGTAAATAAAATAGGCACTTAAGGTGCGTGTCCATTTGAGAGTGAAAAGGCTGCGAGCAGCTGTTAAGCGGGTCTCGAGAACAAACTCGTAAGTGGATACAGTCTTGATAGGAGCTGTCGGAGAGTTGACTATTTACTTTCGACATTTCAACTTTCTGGGAGTCACTTGCCAATGGACACACGTTTTGTTCACTATCGGAGATTAGCTGGCACAATTCCAACATAGTTCGTATTTTGGGAGTCTGTCTAGAGTTTACATGAAAAACCAGTGGACGGTCTGAAGTATGAACACATGAAAAATGTCAAATCTAAAACACCGTTTAGTAAAAAGGGAGTACCTACGCCATTACGCCAAACTGAAGACGGATTTTGATAAAATTCGTTTTTTTTATTTTTAGTTTTTTGAAAAAAAGAAATTGAGATTTTGGTATGGAGTTTTTTGAGTTGATAATATTCAGCTGATTATAAAATTAAAACTTTTTTTTTATAAGTTTTAAAAATATTAAATTTTCAAAAAAAAAAATCAAAAACTAATTAAAAATAGGAAAAAATAATTATTCAAAATATTGGTATGCCGAATTAATTTGATAGAAATCCAATGAACTATTACCAAGAAAGTCGAAACGAATGTACCGTTAATAGACTTATTCGGTAAATTCGGTTGCGTTATATTTAGTACCTATTATAATCGCAAGTAAAACGCAATTTTAACGGATTTTGCGGACCAGTTCGCGTGATCTGAAAATGAATTAAAAAGAAAGCTCCATTACTTGAGAGAGAAACCAGGTACAATATTGTTAAATAGTGATGTTAAAAATGTTTGGTCCGACGGGAACGGCTTCTATTATACATATGTATGTATGTATATTCTTTTTCACTAATTTTCAAACGGCAAAAACTTCTTACCTTTATGAGAGTACTCTCAGGAAATAAACTCTCAAAATTCTTCCGAGAGCTCGCGATATTAAAATGTCGAAAATATTACTCTCAAATGGACAGCCACCCGAGAGTAACTCTCGAGATTTTACTAGGGAAAATACTCTCAAATGCACAGGCACCTTTAGTTTCTCTAAAGGTGCAGTTATCTTCATCCTTAAATCGACGCCTTTTATATTCTCGGCCGGGACCCCATCTCCGACTTAAGTGCTTCACCTTAAAGCTCCATCTTTGAGGTTCGCTGTTATACGCTATCTTTTAATTGCAGTTATACCAAGAAAGAACAAATACCAAAATTATTGTTGACTTGGAAGAATCTTTACGAAAATCTTATTTTTTCTAACTCATAGCATAATTCGGGTTTTATTTTAAAATGTTACTCATACGCCGTAGCGTCCGCATCCATTAAATCGACTTAGAAAAATTACAAGAGTAACAGTTCATATTATTGTATATCAATCTTATAGTACGTACTATCATGAGGCAGCATTTTTTCATGAGTTGCTGCGCCGCAATAAGTAGTGGCGCTGAAATCATCAATATACTGGGTGTCCCGAAACTCGACGTCAAGAGCGATATTTTAGATCTAGTGCCAAACTTAATGTGAAAATCGTTTTTAAACTGGCTCGATGACAGAGAGCTATGTTCTTGAGTCACGAATCAAACTACAAGTGTCGCTAACCAGAAGAGCTAAAGTCACACCAACACAACCACCATGGTCAATTCCCAAGGATTCAACTAATCTTGATCTTCAAGATCAAGAGATCTAAAATGATATGACAAACAAAGGTTGGTACTTTATGTACACAGAGGGATCAAAAAGAGACTCGAATACAGCTTTTGCAGTGGTAGCCCAAGATTGTTCAGTTATCACCCAAGGCATCCTTTCAAACATCGCCTCCATCTACACAACCGAAGCTCTAGGTATCTTCGTAAATTCTAAGAAATGTATTCAAAGAAAGAGAAAATAGCCAATCGGCCCAACAGTTTGTCAGTACTTGTACTACAAGCCATTATTAATTCAAGAAACAACACAGACAAAATATTCTAATGTTCGCGGTTTAAGAAAGAATTTCTTTCACGTGTACGTCTACACTGTTCAATACAGGCCAGCTGTTTTGGCATTAAGTGAAACTCAGGTTGGAGTAAATACTGATTTATCAGAATTTGCTCTACATGGGTATAGCTTGTTGCCATTAATCTTTTCCCATCATGGTCTCGTAGTCTATGTTAGGAATGATATTGCTTACCAGAGCCTTCCCCAATATGGGCATTTCAACACGGACTTTAACTTCTTGTGGCTCAAATTCACTGTCCGCAAGCATGTCATTCATTATTATTTCATTTACAGGAATCCAAATCTCGACAGTAATTCGACTTGTAACGAGTTTGATGCGCTGTCTGATTCCATCTCGAAAATTGTTTCCCTTTGTCCTCGCACTGAAATTGTTATTGCGGGCGATTTCAATGTACACAATTCCAATTGGCTCCGCTATTCTGGTCAGACAACATCCGAAGGAAGGTATGTTTAGCTCTTTGCCGGGTTACATGACGTTACTCAACTGATCTATGTGCCAATACGTATACCGGATCTTGCTGGGCAAGCCGCCCATACTCTTGACTTGTTTCTTACTTCTCACCCTGATAAATATAAAATTAGTGTAACTTCTTCATTAATTTGGCACTTCGGACAATTGTGCCATTTCAGCTAATATCTCGTCCTCCACCCATTCAGTTAAAGAAAAACTTCCCACCAGGAGCGTTTGGCAATACGAGAAAGCCAACTGGGACGGCCTGAATATTTTTTTGCGAAACTTTAACACGGTCACTATGCTTCCTCGATAGTGACATTTATGACAGTGCTAAAATGATCACAAATGTGATTCATCTAGGGATGCGTGCTTTTATTCCTAACAGAGTAAAAAGCATCAAGCCTAAAGAAAAGTCCTGGTTTAAATCTGAGTGTAAAGAAGCTATCAGGCTCAAAGAAGTAAATTTTCGATCCTACATAGCCAACCCTACAGAGGAAAATCAGAAAAAGCACAAACAAGCAAACAAACAAATTTTTGCATGGCCAAAAATAACGGCAAAAAAATTTGTAGTGTCCCAAAGGCAGTCAAATATTTGGTCATTTGTAAAAAATATTAAAAACTCCTCAACATCTTCGGTTCCAACGCTTATCGATAGTAACAAACACAGCAACGTTGCCCCTCCTGTACATGAGAATGTAAATGTATCCATGGGTCAGATTTTTTTCTGCACTCGTACAGTAGCAAGAGTTCTCAAAGAACTCGATGTACACAAATCCGCAGGCCCGGATGGTATACCCCCGATTCTTCCCTAAGAAAGGTGATCCATACTCCCCCTCCTCCACTTAACTGTTTTGCTGACGACTCTACCTTCAGCTTTTCATATTCATACAATTGCAACGGTACCGTATGTCAAGTTCATTAAGCTCTGATTTATACAGCATTGTCAAATGGGGTAATAGGAATCGTGTGGAGTTTAATGCTTCGAAAACTCAATGCTGTCTTCTGTCGTTAAAGCTAAACATAGCTCCAATGCCATGGTCCATGAATGACACTTGCATCGAAGAAACCGAAAAGCTTTCAGTTCTCGGTATGTGTGTCAACGAGGACCTCCGTTGGAACGACCATATATTTGAGATTGCTGAGAATGCTGCTCTTAGGTTTTCTGTATCGGTGTAAGAAGTATTTTTCTCCTTTTGATGTGGCTACATTTTATAAAGCGTTTATACGCCCTAAACTCGAGTATAACTCCCAAATCTGGGTAGGTGCTTCGCAAACATCGCTTCACCTGCGTTAAGATTGCCGCTGAAACAATTGCCCCTCTCCAACACCCTTTTTTATTGTTTCTTTTATATAATTTTGGTCACTCGAAGTAGCCAGCTGTTTCTCCCGTAATACTCGTCTTGCAAGGAATGCTCATCAGTTCACCCTTGAGCCCAATTTCTGAGGTACCTTGAAATATAGGGATTCTTTTTATAACCGAACAACACGAATTTGGAACAGTTTACTCGGCGAGATTTTCCCTTGCCATTTTGATATGCAAGCATTCAAAACCAATGTTAATCGACACCTCCTATCCTTCCTCTCCCGATCTTCCTAATGCCCGCGCAGTGTGCTCTACATTAAAAGGGAAACAAAATCCCTTATGTGAGCGTTAATTATAAAAAAAAAGAAAAAAAAAAGTGGGCACTACTGGTTCGCACGTACTTGCTCTTATGTGCCTAATTACATTGGAAAGCAAGATCTTTGACAGAAACAAGTAACATTTACGTTGAAAATAACATAGGTTGAACAACAATACTAAACGGTTTTTAGTAAAAATGAAGTACGCCATCACACGTCTTAAAAACAAAGAATTTATGAAAAATTTATTTCGAAAATTGTAGCACCGGTTTTGATAAAATCCGGTTTTTTTATTTTTAGTTTTTTTGAAAAAAAATATTTTTTGAAATTTTGGTATGCAGTTTTTTAGAATTTATTAATTTTCATGTGATTATAAAATTTAAAATAATATTTTTGATTAGTTTTAAAAATATTGATTTTGCAAATAAAATATCAAAAATTTATTTTAATCAGAAAAAAAGTTAATGTTGATATGCAGAATTAATTCGGCTACTTAGATCTTCTCAAATATAAAATTGGACAGAAATCCAAAAAGCCGTTACCGAGAGAGCCGAAAATTAAAAAAATTAATGAAAGGTACAGTTAATAGATTTGTCCCGTAAATATCGTTCTAATCAAATGATAGCCAATACCAACAAAAAAGTTCCCAAAAGTTTTCATCAAAATCGTTGGAGCCGTTTTCGAGAAAAATAAGCTCTTCCTAAACGGTCTTATTGCAGGTACTATTATTTTTAGGCCTACAAATTTCAATTTCCCCTCTGGTGAATGCTAAAAGAATCCCACACACCAAATTGAAGATAATCGCTCAGGCCGCTTAGGCTGCAGCTTGTTATACATACTGACAGACAGCAGACATTTTTTGTCGATCACTTTTTTATACTTCTCTGTGATGGTAATATCATGTTTCATTGTTATCTCATTTTTTTATATTCAATCCAAACCTTGCGTTATAGTCCCTATAATCGCAAGTAAAAATGAAGCTTCATGATAGTACTAAGTCTCTCCAATATCTGGGCATAGGTGGGCCGCAACAAGCGACAAATAAATTAATCGTTTTTAATTATTAATTTAATAAATACACATTTATTTCGTTAATATGCTTGCACTGTACATATTAGTTTATTTCTAACACTAGGTACCTATTTTTATTTCAAGTCCTTTAAATAAAATTTAAAAAACCCATCTGGTAGTGCCATTTTTCAAAAATAAATGTTTGCAGCCTTTTAGGCGGAAGCAACAATATCTTCCACTTCCATTCCAAATCTTAAAGCATAATTTAAGGAGCTCTTTGAATATCAACTCATTATGGACAATTTGTGAGTTTGTATGTACATATCTCCACGAACATCAAATAATGCTTAGGGTAGGTCGGGTATTTTTGTTCGGAAATTTGTATGTTCTTAATGAGGTATCTAATTCTAAGCATCAGTAAAAAATATACACCCATTCAGCATCTAAGCACCAGATACATGCGTTCAAAACAAACTGTCATTTAAATAGAATTCCTTTGAGTTTCGTTTATAATGACATCTGTGGCAATTATATTTTTTTGTTGACAGACACGCATTTTGAATATTAATAACTAATCAATTTATTTTTTGTATTATTTATTATTTATAGTACATATTTTGTCAACAAATTCCAATTGATGAAAATAGAATACAAGAATAAAATACTACTCTTTATCTTCTGTGCACTTCCAAATGTGGTGTGACCTTAAATTTTAATGTCAAATTCGTCATATAATGAAGTTCTTTGAATGGGAATTTTGTGGTAAGGCGATAATTCCGCACAACCTTAGCTAAAACGACTTTAAGAAGCATTTTCGCATAGTGCCACCCTGTTAAATGGAAAACGAGACAAGATTTTCGATCGATTAAGCTGTCAATGCAATACAATTTCTTAGTCAAAATCACCTATACAATTCCTTGTACCCTTCGAAAATGGAATATAAGAATATGGATGTTTCGTGGCCAAATTTTCTGGCAGGAAATTGTCTGGATCGAAAGAATCTGCATTTGGTCCCCAGTTTTCCTTGCTTCTGTGCAAATTAAAAATATCAATGATCACCTGAAGGCCTTTGGGAATAGTCAAGTTATCGGTGACATATATATCAGCCCCGACATAACGTGATATAATAGGGACTGTAGCAGCAATGCGGAAAGTCTCGCAAATAACCATATCTAGGTAGGGCATCTTTGCAAGGTCATCAAAACTTATGTGGCAGTCCTTTTCAGGAAAGACGGATGATATTTCTTCGTAAAGCCTCTCCTGGTAATGAGGGTGCATAGCTAGCATTATAAGGGCGGTATGAATAGTAGTTGCGGTCGTTTCAAAAGCCTTAAATTAAGAATTTCATAAATTTTTGATTTGAAATAAAAAAACAAAAAAACAAACAGCATAAATCATTGCACTTGATTCGCCGAAAAAGTCATTCCAATCAAAATGATTGCTGCGATACAATTCAATGGCTTGGTCTATAAATATATTTTTAGATTTCTTGATGTCCAGGGATTCACTGCTGCTGTCAGAAGTTGGAATGTTGATTTGTTCATTTTGTTTTTCCATGAGCTTCGTGTGAACAATCTTAAATTAAAAATATTTATAACATCACCAATGCAAATTTGAATATTTTGACGCACTTCATTTATAAAAGCATCAACGGTAGCCTTGGCTTTTTTATAGGGCTTATACATGCTCGTAAGCCGGAAAATTGGTTCAATTCTTAACCAAGGTTTGAGAAGACGATTCATAGTTGTTGTGAGAACTCTAAAGTTTTGAAAATCAATCAAATATGTAAATCTATATATTCAAAATGAGCTCTTAACATTTTTATATGAGGCACTAGCTTTAAACTTTTATCTCTATACTGAGTTCCATCCATTCCAAGAGTTGTCTCTATAGTTTTGAAGGAAATAAAAGTAGTTTTTTTGTTTTATTGTAAACTTAATTTTTCAAACTCTATCTTACCAATTGAAATTCTTAAAGTACAAGCATAAATAGACGTAGATACTTCAAAAGCACCTTTACCAGCATATTTGTCCAAGTCTTGAATAAGTGAATCCGATCCTTCGTTAAATATTGAAAAGAACGACAGAAGTATGTTGTGTTTGAAGGCTGGATTCAGCATTTTCCTGTGAGTAGTACACTTTGGAGCTGTTGAAAATATTTAATTTATTTTTTATTAATTTTTAAGTATGTAAAAACGTCATTAAAAAAATGCTTACAGTCATTTGTCAACAATCCACCACCTAAGGCTTCAACAAAAACATCATAAATAAACGGTTTGTCTAAGCAATCTGGAGATGTGAGAATTTTTTCAACAATTACAGGATCCTTAGTGGCTAAGAAAGGTAATAGTCCAACCCAGGAAAATCCGCTGGTGATGTTGTATTCTTCGCCAATTCTTCTAAGCTCGTACAGGAAGTCTAAAAAGGTTTTTTAAGATATTTTTATAAAATCATAACTTTCACATGTCACAATTACAATGCACAGCGACATCTATATAGTTACAATAGAGCTGATATGACGTTGAGTGTATTCGGATAACTAAGAGGGGTTAGGTTTAGGTTAGGTTAGATAAGCTAATGACTCGGTAGTCACATGTTCTTCAGATGACATCGATATTATGTTGATAAAGATCTTTACCTCAGCAGAAAATATTTCAAGCAGCAAAAAAGACTTTAAACAGCAAAAAAGACATCAAGCAGCAAAAAGAACGCAATCATTAAAAAGAATTCATAGCAGTCAAAAGACTGTAATACATGAATGCATTCGAAAGACTTGAAGAATGCAAAGATTATAAAGGACTACCACTCTTTTGGCTGCCTTTTGACTGCTCTAGACGGTTGGTTCACTAAAAATTCTAAAATGAATTGGTATTTTTTTTAATTTGAAGTACTGCAATGAGAAATCTGAATGCATTCCAGGAAAGTCAATTTAATAACTGAAACTTCGAAGACAGTCCTGGCAGCTTTAGATTATCTGTTTCTTGATATTTCTGTGATCCAGATCTGCAATTGCAAAATACAGCTCTATCAATCAACATGGTTTGATCTACTAAAAGGACTGATCATCCGAGTACATCCGCCATCGGGCGCAACAATTGGAGCTGTGCCCATTTACTTTATGGAAGATTTTGCGGAAGGATCTTGGTTTGCGGACTTACAAAACCCAACTTGTGCAAGAATTAAAGCCGAACGACCATCAAGCGCGTCGCACGTTCGGTGAATGGGCCCAAAACGAGATGGCCATTGATCCCGATTTTCACAAAATTGGGCCTCCCGGCTGGAATTTATTCGAGCTAGTCGCGGCTGCCACTTGCCCGAAAGAATTTTTAAATATAATAGCAAACCTTTATAATAAAGATAAATTCTTGACCATTACATTAATTATATGCGTTTTATTTCTTCTCGAAAACCACACGTCTAAAAAGAACAACCTTTACTTTCATATGCATCTTGTAAAATTATGTTATTTTTAAATTCAAAACACATTTAATTTTTGTATGTTTATAGATGAATTGTTTTTTTTTTCTGTTTATAAATAAATTTTATTTTTGAATTTGTTTTTGCTTAATTATCCATTAAAAGAGCCCAGTACAATTTGGTCATTTTCAGTACTATTTTATTTCAGCGTTCAGTACAATCGAAAAATGCCGATTTCCATCACGTAACTACTAAGCTACGGGGCACTACAAAGATTGCAACTTACACAAAACAAAAAAAAAACCATAATAAATAATAAAACTTTGAAATTTAAAGGTGAAAAATGCGTGTCGTTCGTTTAACAATTCTAGTAGGAACTTATGTATATATATATATAAAATAAAAAAAATGGACACGACTGGGTTGCACGTACTTGCTCTTATGTACCTAATTACATTGAAAAGCAAGAAAAAAGTAACATTTGCGTTGAAAATAAAACAGTTTTAACATATAAAAAGTATTAAAAACCACAATACTTAACGGTCTTAACCCTTTTTTTCCCGAATTATTATTTTTTCTTATTTAACGAAAACCAGGTTTACTGACATTTGCTTAGTTTATATTAACTTTAAAAAAAAAATATTTACCACAATATTCTACTGTTATTAACTTTTTGTTGGTGGTTTCTCTAAAACAAATGCAGAACAAAAAATTGAAATGAAACAAATTTGTGAAGTAATACATGTGTATGTGTGTTTTATTTATTTAGTGTGAAACTTAACAAAACAATTTTTCTCATTTGACAAACATAAAGCTACTTGGCAAAACCGAACAGCACCATTTTGAACAATGGGGTTCACTTTTTGTGCTGCAGTGTGCATATCGTCTTGAAGAGCCGTATATTGGCAAGTGTGCACTGGTCACTGGTCATATATCATCTCCAAAGAAACATTTGATTTAAAGCGGTTTACATTTGAAGATTCTGATGAAGTTGATGGACGGACTCTGCGTGTATCATGTACGTTCGCTCCAACAAGCCCATTTGCTACTGCAATTTTGAACTCCTTCAAAGACAAGGACGTATCGTTTTGAATTGATCTTTCTTTGAAAATGATAAAAGAATTTACAACAGAAACATCAAGAAAATGCCAAAAAATGCGATGCCACCATTTCTTAAACTTCCGATCAACTTCTTATCTTATCGTTTTCAATTGATCTTTCTTTGAAAATGATAAAAGAATTTACAACAGAAACATCAAGAAAATGCCAAAAAATGCGATGCCACCATTTCTTAGACTTCCGATCAACTTCATAACAGGACTTCAACATATCAGCTTTATCAACAAAGCCCATGTTTTTATTATACTCAACTACCATTTCCGGGCAATTGATAGTTACTGAAGTCCCATCTTTTTGTTTACGCAAACTTGTTGTGTTTTTAGAAGGATCAAGAAAGTTGCCGAGCATATGAACAACTTTGGTATCTTTTCACTTCACAAACGCCAGTCCGTCTTAGCTGACCCGCCAGTTCGACTTGCCTTTTTCCAATTTCTTGTCTTGTTCCAGCAGGTCAGTTGGCAAATTTTTTTCTATTGACGCGTACTGTCCCACAAGAATAAATCAATTGCTTTTTCAAATCTTTTTGCAACTGAACAGAATGATGCCTTTTTCCTACTAAACTTTGGGTAAGATCTTTGACTACACGTGCTCCTAAATTCTGTCCCGCTACATTAGACACTCGGCCAGTGTATATTTGAAATTCTGAAATGTATCCAGACTCATTGGCACGGATCCCCACTTTATATCCGAACAACTTATCGAAATGTGTACTACTTCTACTAGGTTGTTTGATGTTGTCGTTCAGGTGAATAATTTCCAGAAGCCATATAAACCTGTTCCTGCTCATCAATGATCTCAGATACTGGGGGCCAATTCCTGAATACGAGTCGAGTGAGATGTCACTCGAGAGCTCACAGTCGAGTCGAGTAAGAATCGATATTCCACAACTCTAGTGAGGGCCAAAAACATGACATGACTCCGAAAATGTTGAACACACCCTTTGAATTGTAGCTAACTTCACTAAATGTTGACTTGATGTTTCACAAAAAAAATCTTTTGATTTGAGAACTAATCGTTAAATGTAATTTGATAGTGAATTAATCAGTTTAAATCGTAAAAGTGCAAAAAAAATAATATGATAAGTTTGTTAAGATGTTTTATAAAACAATTTTTGTATATTTGCTGCTAGTAATGGAGCACAAATTTAAAACAAACGCCAGATCGTCGTCTATGCCAAATACCTACCACCAAAAAATATTTAAATTTTGTTTCAAACACTTCATTATTTATAACAATTAAAAAATTAGTTTTTTTTTATTTTTACCTACATTTTTGCATCCATCACTGCTGCTCTCGAACACTTTTTAAACATGAATTATTTCTCACAGAATAAGCGTCGCTTTCGAGTTCAGGAATAGGTATGTTTCATTCGTGGGTCATTTGACGTTCGTCATTCGAGTTGGGGAATACTGATAATTAGTGAGTCGTGTTCGAGAATACCAATTTGTCGATCTCACATGAAAACTTACTCGACTCGTATTCAGGAATAGGGCCCCTGATCACGTAATTCTGGCTGAGCTGACAAATAGTCTCGGTAACTAGGCAGTTTTTTTATACCCATAAACAAATTTATTGCTAAAAAAAAGTTTTGACCTCTTGAAAATTTGTCAGATTATTGGATGGGAGGCCTCCACCTGCTTTTTGTATTGTATATAAGTTTGTTTGGAAAACAACCAATTCTATGAGCTCTTGTGGGAATATTTGCAAAAAAATGCTCACAGGTGTTTCTAAATCGAACGAAATGTTTGGCCCAGTCTCCGCCCCAAAATCCCTCATATAAACGTCACAAAAGGTGTTATTTCTGGTCCACACAGTTTCATTATGTTGTGGCCTAGCTTTTATTAGGCTCAGAGGAACTTCATCATCAGAATCCCAATCAGACTGAGAGACGTATGCAGCATCAGACGGAACTGCTACGGATTCAACTTCATTTTGTACCAATATAACCTCATCTTGATCTTTATCCTCAACAATATCACCTTTCGGAATCAGTAACAGATGGAATGTTCTCCAGAAGGACAACATCAATTGTCAAATTTCCAGTTGCAGCTAACAAAAAATTCATAAAAAAAAATAAATAAATACCGGTGGACAGGTAGAGAAACCACACACAAAAAAATACACGAAAACCAAAAAAAATAAAAGGCACGACTGGGTCGCACGTACTTGCTCTTATGTGCTAATCCTTTTTAAGTGCAGGCGTCTTTTTGACAAAGATTTTATTTTATATTTTTTGTATGACGTGCAACTTCCTTAGAATCGTTTTGGGGTGAAGCTCGAACGAACATGCGTCACGACAAAGGGATAAACACATAAATATATAGGATTGTTAGCTTTTGCAGTTTTTTAGTGTAGTATTATCTTTCCACTTGCTGCTTAC
Organism: Platycheirus rosarum; assembly: GCA_963971375.1. Classification (NCBI taxonomy): domain Eukaryota; kingdom Metazoa; phylum Arthropoda; class Insecta; order Diptera; family Syrphidae; genus Platycheirus; species Platycheirus rosarum. The sequence continues at coordinate 28,983,015 of OZ020509.1, read as the reverse complement.
TGTTTATAATATAATTTGCTAATAGAAAGATACAAAGGACTTTTTTCAGTTAAATTTTCATTTTGGTATGGAAAAATTTGAACAACTGGCATAAAGATTCGTCGGAATCAGCAGTATGGCAATAATGCTTGGTAAAGGGACCTTTATACGTCCCAATATGGGACCAATGGAATTTATAAAGGATTTAGGTACCTATAATAAGGTTGGAAGGAAGGTAGGTACTAAAATTAAGATACGTGTTCCAACTACTGTTAAGCCAGTAGGTAAAGAGACAATATTAAAAGTTAACACAGTGGTTTTGTTTATTTATAGGAAGGTGTAAACTTTTGTTTTCTCGATTGAAATTTTTGCATTCAGTAGTAATCGAATAGTTTTTTTTATTTGTTAGTTGTTTTTGTGTGTTTATCAAAGGCTTCCTTATTTATTCTGTGCTTTTATGATGATGAAAAATACTTTAAAATACGTAAGTATGTATGTAATGTAGGTTGTCACTTTCTTTTATTTGACTAATGGCTTGGCTAGGGCTTAGCCGAGCAATATGAAATAAAATGTTGGGGAAAAAAATTTATGAATTCAAAAAAACACTACTCATAACGTTTTTTGGAAAAAATGTTGTAAGCCATCTTATTTCTTTTGCTGTTTTCTATTTTATGAATTTTTCATTTCAAAATCGTTCGACCAGTTTTTTTCAAAAAAATGTTTTTTTTGAAAAACTTTTCGAAAACATATTTAAAAATTTTTTTTAGTATGTCAATTTTAAGAAATCTATAGTTTATACTAGGAGAAAAATTTAAAAAAAAATCTATAGATCCGTTTTCAAAATATTCAAAAAACAAAATATTTAAAAAAAAAAATATTACAATTTAAAAAAAAAATGTTTTTGAAAGTTTTGATAAGCCTTATTATTTAAATCATAAAACACTACATATTTTGAAAATTTCATCAAAATCCGTCAATTAGTTAACGAGAAAGTCTGATTTAAAAAAAAACCGGTCATATGGGAGGTACCGTTATAAAACTTTTTCTGAAAAATCCATTAAAATTAAAAGATAGATTTTGCACAGAAAACATCATTCTGAAAGTTTAATCAAAATCGTAGAAGCCGTTTTCGAGAAAAATAAGTTTTTTAATAAAAGTTATATGTCAGGTACCGTTAGTTTTGGAGCTAGAATGCCAATTCCAAAAACTGTCGGGTAGAGCACTCTAAAAATACTATATACCAAGTTTGAATCAAATCGGCCCAACCGTTTAGGCTGTAGATATCGATACGGACAGACAGACAGACAGACAGACAGACAGACAGACAGACAGACAGACAGACGGACGGAATTTCCGGACCCACTTTTTTTGACTTCTCTATCATCGTAATATCATGTTTGATTGTTAGAATTTTTTTTTTTTTTTACGAATGCATAACTTGCCTTATATACCCTATAATCGCAAGTAAAAATTCAGCACGAAAATATAAAACACATATAAAAAATATGCACACAAATCAATAAATTCCAAAACTTACCCAACATTTTATTCCAATAGAAATAAATGTGACTCCCACATGTCAGAACATACAAACTTGTCATCCATAAAAAAATCGTTGGTTAGGCAGCCAATGGTAGTGGAATTGAATATATGTATTATAGTTGAAATAGGAGATTCTAACACAAAATGTGTGATAGCATGTGTATATAGCAATAACAGACACTGCTCCTCTGTTCCTTTCTTCACAGCAATTTTTGATTCTGATTTATTCATTGAATCAACACACTATTATTTGCGGTGATTTCAACATAAATTTATTGAAAAGTGACACGCTTACTTTTCAAATTAAGGACTTAGTGTCTTCGGTCGGAATACAGATAGTAAATACTATCTACCCCACTCGCTTTGCTAAAAATTGTTTGCACAGCCTTCTTGATTTATTTGTTGTGCCTGATTTGTCGTCTGCTCTCAGGTTTTATCAATTGTCGTTTGATATTTCTGACCATGATTTACTTTACTGTTATTATGATATAAAATTTTCTAAATCTGTTGTCTATGATACTTTCACATTTGCAAACTGCTGCTATTTTAGCCCCTTGGTTTGAATGTCGCTTACGTTCTAACTCAAACGATAAGGCAAACATGTTTCAATCTGTTCAAATCGATCTGTTTGATCAAAATGTATTAACGAAAACTGTAAAAGTACAAAACGGCATGTCCATGGTAAACGTCGGATGTGATATGTGCTATAAAAACGCGTAACAAGCTGTATAGCAAATGGAAGCGAAGGCCAACCAATACAACATGGAGAAACCATGCAACTTCCATGATACGTTCCTCAAAGAGAAGCTTCGAAAAATTGGTGCTCTTAACGAAAACAATATTTCTGCGTATACTCTTGATCCTGATGGTATGAACGAATATTTTCTATCTGATAACTTGAATTCACTAAGTATTAACTTTGACAGAGCGGTTGACATTCACACAGTTCCAAGACTCTTTGATTTCAATGTTGTAACAGAAGATGAAGTGATTCAATGCAAGGGCGGAGATGGCATACCAATACGTTTTATAAAACTTATCTTGCCTCCGATTGTATCTTACGCATATAATTAACTGGTGCTTAGTAACTTCTACTTTTCCCCAGATATGGAAAATCGAGGGGGTAATGCCGATTGCAAAGAAAACCAACTCCTCTTTTTAGAGCAAACCATAGTTGCTCTACAGCTATGGTTAACTTATTTGAAGAAATAAGGGGAGATTTCGATAAGGGTTATATTTCATTTCTCTGTTTGCTTGATTTCTCAAAGGCATTTGATAAAGTGAATCATTTCATTCTTTGTCAGAAGATTAAAAATAACTTTGGATTTAGCGAAAGGGCTGTCGGAGTAATAGAAAGCTTTCTAACTGATAGATTTCAAAGGGTAATTTTAGGTGATCGCAGTTCTTCCTTAAAACAAATACGACAGGTGTACCCCAAGGCTAAATATTAGGACCCATTCTCTTCTGTATTTTTATTATCGACCTGCCAACTGTTTGCAAACATGCCTCTGTTCATTTATATGCAGATGATGTCCAGTTGCACCTAGCGAAACCTTTCATTGAGCTTAAAGAACTGGCTAACAACATGAACGACGACCTGAATAAAATATACAATTGGTCTATATCCAACGGCTTACTACTAAACCCATCAAAATCCCAAATAATACCTATTTCCAATCCCTTTTACCGAATCTATCTCTTAACAACATAAATAATCCATAGCATTGGATATACTATAAATCGTAGTTTGTCTGGGTACAACCACACTAACGTCATTGTAGGTCGAATTTATGGATGCCTTTGTAGATTACAGCTAAGTTCTTATTATACTCCACGTGACACTCGTAAGAAGCTAGTTTTGTCGTTGATACTACCATTAATAACGTATGCTGATGTTGTATATTGTAAGCTTGACTCATTGTCTCAACGAAAGCTTCAAGTAGCCCTTAACGAAGCAATACGATATATGTACGATATTCCTAGATATGATCATATCTCTGAATATGCAAGAAGCTTTCTGGGTTGTACTTTTCAAGAACACATTAACAGTATCAGGAATTGTATATTTTTACATAGGAACATTCACACCCGATGTCCAGCATACTTATATAACAGACTTAATTTTAACCGCTCCCAAAGAACCACAACCCTTATTCCTTTCCGAGCAAATTACCTCAGTTCCTTTCCTCGCGCTTGTTCTTCATTCACGCAATTAGCTTATGGAATTTTCTCCTGTCTAATGTTAGATGTACAATTAATATTAAATAATTCAAAAGTACTACTTACTTCTCCACTTGAAGACTCGAAACCTAAGCAACCTTACTCCCAATCTCCTCCTCCTTTCTCTTTACATATTAACCATTTTTTTCTCTTTTTGTATAATTCTTAGGTAAATTTAAGTTATTAAAATTATTAAAACTATTTATAAATGTCAAAACCATTTTCTAAGTACTAAAAAAGATATTTTATCTTAATGTACCGAATTATAATTAATAAATAAAATGAAAAATGAAAATGTATGCAGTTTTTTAGAGTTTATTAAAATACATATGATTATAAAAATTAAAATAATTTTTTTGATCAGTTTTTAAAATATTGATTTTTCAAAAAAAAAAAAATTAAAATTAATTTTAATTAGAAAAAAAGTTATTCAAAATTTTGAAGCCAAATATTAAAAAAAAACCGTTATATGAAAGGTTCTGTTAATAGACTTTTCCCGTATATCTGGTTCGGATCAAATGATAGCCAATACCAACAAAAAATTCTCAAAAATTTTCATTAAAATCGTTGGAGCCGTTTTCGAGAAAAATAAGCTTTTCCTAAACGGTTGTATGGAAAGTACCGTTGCTTTTAACTCCAAAAATAAAATTTCAATTTCCTGAGGAATGACAAAAGAATCACCAGACAAACGGACATTTTTTCCCAATGAATTTTTTAGACTTCTCTATAATCGTAATGTCATGTTTGATTGTTTCACAATATTTTTATATTCACGAATCCTTAACTTGCCTTATAGTCCCTATAATCGCAAGTAAAAAGGTATCCATTTTTTGATAAAGAACAAAAAATTTAAATCGAGTTTTTAATAACCGATTTTGACTGTATACATTAGATGTTTAAAATGATCTGCAGCAGGGAGGGATAAACTTGCTTTTTCTCTTCATCTTATCTTATTCAAACAAAAACAACACTATCTCAACCAGTTCCTACCTAATTAATATAAACAGGATTATACACTTTTTTGTAATTAGGATGATTCGAAATAGAATTGCAAGGGTAATGACCTGGCCAAAAAAAATTTAAGTTCTTACATTCGCTTAACCAATTAGCAAATTGGCATGAAATATTTAAAAAAATCCTACATCAACTGGCTCATAAATTACCAAATAATATAGAAGTAAGTTACAGTTAATTAGGGTGTTGACACTGTGGTTTAAAGTTCAAGGTTTGTCATATGTGTCTCTTCAACAAGAGCCGTGGAAAATGATTGCTTGAAAAGGATTAATGAAGAGAAAATAATTCAACTTCAAGAAAATATACCATGAGCTAGAAATATGTGATAAGACTCCACAAAGCTCTCTTCATGAATTAAAAGACCAACCATCTTCAAAAAGTTTTTCAATAATATTGGATTTATAAATAAATAAATATTTATAAAAATATACTAAAGAAAAAAGTTTTAACAAAAATATAACAGAAACGATATATATTAATGTATAAAGACATCAAAACAAATATTAAATGACAATTGAAAAAATTAGGTTCTATGCAAGGAACATTGTTTTTTTTTTTGTAACACCAGTTTTGGCCAAATATAAAAGGTTCATATGGGAATGCTGTGTTTGAAAAAAATCCATTTTGAGAAACCCCTACGAAAATTCAATATTCAACTAGCAAAAAATGAGATGCAGTCCTAGGAGTCCTCAGTACAGATAAATGCCGAAACGCTAGTGTTAAGTTGGCCTGAGACAATAAGGAATATAAAGTACAGAAAATTTCTAATTTCAAAGGCGGATTCTTAACGCTTACCTTAAATAATTTTTCAAAAATTATTTATCCTTTTTAATATTTAGCCGAAATATGTCTGATTCAAACTTACTACACAATTATAAAAGCTTCTTATAAAAAATATAAAAAAAATGGGCACGACTGGGTCGCACGTACTTGCTCTTATGTGCCTAATTACATTGGAAAGCAAGATCTGTGGCAGAAACGAGTAACATTTGCGTTGAAAATAACACAGTTTAAACTTATAAAAAGTATTAAAAAACACAATACTTAACGTTTTTTAGTAAAAATGAAGTATGCCATCACACGTCTTAAATAACAAGGAATTTATGAAAAATGTATTTCGAAAATTGTTAGACCGGTTTTGATAAAATCCTGTTTTTATTTTTAGTTTTTTGAAAAAAAATATTTTTTTAATTTTGGTATGCAGTTTTTTAGAATTTATTAAAATACATGTGATTACAAAATTTAAAATAATTTTTTTTAGTTTTCAAAATATTGATTTTTCAAAAAAAATTTCAAAAATTAATTTTAATTTGAAAAAAAGGTATTCAAACTTTTGATATGAAGAATTAATTCGGCTACCTAGATCTTCTTAAATATAAAATTTGACAGAAATTCTAAGAGCCGTAACCGAGAAAGCCAAAAATTAAAAAAACCTTTATATGAAAGGTCCCGTTAATAGACTTTTCCCGTATATGTGGTTCTAGTCCAATGATAGCCAATACAACAAAAAAATTCTCAAAAATTTTCATTAAAATCGTTGGAGCCGTTTTCGAGAAAAATAAGATTTTCCTAAACGGTCATAATAATAAACGGTCATACCGTTATTATTAGGGATAAAAATAAAATTTCTCATTCCCCTCTGAGGAATGACAAAAGAATCACACACACCAAGTTCGAAGAGAATCGCTTAAGCCGTTTAGGCTGCAGCTCGTTATACATACTGACAGACAGACAGACGGACAGACATACAGACATAAAGACAGACAGACAGACAGAAATTTTTTCTCGATCACTTTTTTAGACTTCTCTATGATCGTAATGTCATGTTTGATTGTTATCTCAATTTTTTTAATATTCACGAATCCTAAACTTACCTTATAGTCCCTATGATCGCAAGTAAAAATTTGTTTGGTATATAGATTCCTCGAAACTAAATCATGTATCTAATAATTTTTTTCAAGTATCCGAACTCTTAGCACACATTATTTTTGTAAGCGAAGCATTCCTAATAAATCACGATTTCAATTAAGAAATTGTATAAAATAAGAAAAAAATATTTAATTACACTTTTTTCTTACCTTCTAATGACCGCAATCGTAGTGCAATGCCAATTAATGGCCATCCAGATGGGCCAGGACATTTATATGAAAATAAATAAAATTTCCTTCGTGAACAAATAAAATAAAGCCACAAAATAAAACCGAAACCCACAAAAAGCAATGCAACGGACATTCTTAGAAATATAACTCTAAACTTGATAAGTGATTGAACTCAACTGATGATTGCTTATTCTAATTCATACCAGACAACCTACGATTATTTAGTTATTATAATCGAAGGAGTTGGTTGCTTCTGCCTTCAAATAAAAATTCTGATATAAAATGCTTTTCAGCTTAGGTGGGATGGTGACGGCAATTTTAATGCTGATTTTAAGCAATTGATTCGTTTGAACTAAGAAGAAATTTGGAGACATTCTGGAGTTTAATAAGTAGAGCTATCTTATATCTATTCTGACTCGCGTTTATAAGTACTATAAGGCAAGTTATGGATTCGTGCAAAAAAAATTCTAACAATCAAACATGACATTACGATGATAGAGAAGCGAAAAAAGTGGGTCCGGAAATTCTGTCCGTGTTTATTTTTGCTCTAGGTCGAAAAATAACGGTACCTGATATACGATTTTTAGCAAAAAGTTTGATTTTATCGAAAAAGGCCCTAACGATTTTGATAAAAATTTCAGGGTGCTATGTTTACTTGCGAATATAGGGACTATAAGGCAAGTTTAGGATTCGTGAATATAAAAAAAATTGAGATAACAATGAAACATGGCATTACGATCATAGAGAAATCTAAAAAAAGTGATCGAAAAATATGTCTGTCTGTCAGTATGTATAACGAGCTGCAGCATAAACGGCTTAAGCGATGTCTTCAAACTTGGTGTGTGTGATTCTTTTGGCATTCCTGAGAGGGGAAATTGAAATTTTATGTTTATCCCTAAAAATAACGGTACCTGCCATATGACCGTTTAGGCAAAGCTTATTTTTCTCGAAAACGGCTCCAACGATTTTGATGAAAATTTTTGAGAATTTTTTTTGTTGGTATTTGCTATCATTTGATTAGAACATAACATCGTTTTTTTTTAATTGTTGGCTTTCTCGGTAACGGCTAATTGGATTTCTGTCAAATTTTTATTTGAGAAGATCTAAGTAGCCCAATTAATTTTGCATATCAAAATTTTTAATAACTTTTTTTTTCTAATGAAAATTTATTTTTGAAATTTTTTTTTTGAAAAATCAATATTTTAAAAACTAATAGAAAAAAATTATTTTAAATTTTAAAATCACATGTATATTAATAAATTCTAAAAAACTGCATACCAAAATTTCAAACAAAATATTTTTTCAAAAAACTAAAAATAAAAAACAGGATTTTATCAAAACCGATCCTACAATTTTCGAAATAATTTTTTCATAAATTCCTTGTTATTTAAGACATACTTCATTTTTAAGAAAAACTGTTAAGTATTGTGGTTTTTAATAGTATTTATAAGTTCAAATGTGATATTTTCAACGCAAATGTTACTTGTTTCTGTCAAATATCTTGCTTTCCAATGTATTTAGGCACATAAGAGCAAGTACATGCGACCCAGTCGTGCCCATTTTTATTTTAGTTTAGAAGAGATGTTATGTATACATGTACATGCATATGTAGATAGTCGCATTGATCAAAATTGCACATGTGTTTTGATTTTTTTATTTAATGAACATCTTTATTTATTTTCAGTAAATTTTGTTAGAAAGACTTTTGGGTATTTTAACCGTGAAGAAAACAAATCCTGGTTGTACTAATAATCATTATTTTTTTATGTCATAATGTCTTATAAATCGATGACAGACTACACGTATGCAATAACATGACTTTGACTTATGCTGTTAAGACCCATGACTGATGCTAATCGCGATCGATACTGTGGTTCTTTCAACCAAAATCGATCGCAAGCACCAGGCGAATATGAACAAGGCTCAAATTCCCAAAATAATTCAACTCAAATTCAAAAAGAACACGAAGAGAAAAAGAAATACAAAATAGGCGGAATTTTGTGAAAGTAGAAAGTAGATGTAGATATTGGTGTCTGTGTGTGTGTGGAATTAACGAGAGGGTTTGTAGGTGTGAGTTAACGGGCTGTATGTTGGTGTTGCTGCCATCAATGACGTTTTCTAATGACGTTATCACGTAAAATTATTGTCCGTAAACCGACTTTACAGAAAACCAACTCTTTTTTTTTATAACAAAATGTTAAAACATCACGCGAGCATTAAGAAAATAGGGAAGGACGTAAGAGGATGGATAATTGAGCATTTATTTTGAAAGTCTGCAAATAAATATGAGAGGGAAAAACCGAGCCTGGAAAAGCGTTCCACATTCGAGTAATACGACTAAAGAAAGAATCTCTGTACTTGACCGTATGTCCGAAGTTTTTTTTTTATATAATTAGTGCGCGGACAAGGGACTATTTGTTTCCCTTTAAATGTAGAGCACACTGCGCGGGCATTAGGAAGATAGGGAGGGGAAGGACAGGAGGTGTCGATTAACATTGGTTTTGAAGGCTTGCAGATCAAAATGGCAAGGGAAAATCTCGCCGGGCAAATTATTACAAATTCGTGTTGTTCGGCTAAAAAACGAATCCCTATATTTCACGGTGTACGTCCGAAATTGGGCTCAAAGGTGAACTGATGAGCATTCCTTGCGAGACGAGTATTACGCAAGAAATTTTTAAGGGGAGGAATGCAGTTGGCTACTTCGAGTGAACATTTTTCATAAAAGAAACGATAAAATAACGAAAGATATGAAACATTGCGTCGGTGTTCTAGAGTGGCAATTGTTTCAGAGACATTTCTAATTCCTTTTAATCTTCACGCTCTTTTTTGTTTTCTATCGTGCAGGTGTAGCGACGATTGCAAAGCATTGTTAAGAGAGCTTCATGCCAAACTCTATGAAATGCCTTGGAAATATCAAGCGCAATAATCTTACGTTCACCAAAGTAATGTAAGGATTTGTTCCACTGTTTGGTGAGATATGCCATCAGATCATCAGTGGAACGATTACTGCGAAAGTCATACTGACGGTCATGGAGAAGCCTTCCGTCTTCGAGATATTCCTTAAGTTGACGGTTAATCAGCGTTTTTATGAGCTTAGAAAGAAGTGACGTAAGTGCTATGGTTCGGTAGTAGGAGGGAGAGGATGGGTCACCTTTCGTAGGGACAGGCTGGACAAATGCTGTGTTCCATCTTCTAGGAAAGATTCTAAAAGAGTAGGACCGATGGAAAAGCTTACGCAGTGGCTTTGCCAGAGTGGAAGAACACCTCTTCAGAAGAATCGGGGGTATACCATCCGGGCCAGCGGATTTATGTATATGGAGATCTTTTGCATTGATTCCACTTTTCGGTGAGATATACCATTAGATCACCAGTGAACCTGTTGCTACGAAAGCCGGTCATTAAGAAGCTTTTGTTCTTCGAGATTTTTCTTAAGCTGAAAACTAATAAGCGTTTTCATGACCTTAAAAAGAAGGACGTTAGTTCAATTGAATTGAGAATTCTTTATATTTTTTACAAAAGACCAAACATTTTTACTTCCCTTGGGACATTGCAGTATTTTTTGCCGGATTTGCCGATGACGTCGATGTCGTTTGCGCAAGACTGGACTTGGTGACGATAGTCCTTCTTGTAGACGTGCCAAAGTCACACAAAGTCACATCTCTATTGGACTCCTTGTCGGAGTCAACGGAGATGTTGATTGGTCTGGACAGCAAACCGGTTACTTTTACTTTGTTTGTAACGTTGGTCATGGTCAGCCTACACCAACATAGTCTTGTCAATTTATTTGGTATGACGAATTCTCTCATGGCCTTATAAAGTTCCACCCTGGCTATATTTATCGTAGGCGGCTTTAAAGTCTATAAAAGATGGTAGGTATGCTGGAATATTAATTTCCAGACTTTGTCCCATCACCTGCGTAAAAGTAACGATCTGATCAATTGTTGATTTGCCTGGTATGAAACCACATTGATATTTGCCGATTATGGATGGAGGAGAATATACTGAAGAATGTACTCAACAATATTATATCCCTATAATTTCTGCACTTTCTGATATCTCCTATTTTAAGTATGGAACATATGATGCCTTTACCCCAGCCTCCTGACATTTCCTTGTGTTCTCATACACAAGGAAGCCAGGTGTGCACGACTGGGACGCACGAACTTGATCTTATTCTAGATAATTGCTTAGTGGCTGCATATGTATTAAGATAAAAAATAATTTTTTTTCGAAAATTCTTTCGTTTTTTAATTAGTTTATCGGAAAAACTAAGTATGCAATAAAATTTCAAAACTAAATGTCTATCGAAGAAAAAATATATTAAAAATCGTTCGACCAGTTTTTTTTAAAGTCGTTTTTTTAAACTTTTTGAAAAAATATTTTAAATTTTTTTAATATGTCATTAGAAGAAAATCTGTAGTTTTCATCTGGAAAAATAAAAAAAAATCGGTTTTCAAAATATGTATTTCGAGGCCTATTTATTTTTTAGAAAATTTAAAAAAATCGAAAGAAAAGTTTTGAAAATTTTGAAATGCAATATTAATTGAATTATGAATGAATTCTTGTGTGCAAAATTTCATTGAAATCGGGGTAATGGTTTACGATAAAACCGCATTTGAAAAAAGCGGTTCTATGAAAGGTATCGTTATAGAACAAATTTCGAAAAATTCATTCCAACTGAAAGATGTATTATTATAAAAAAATAGCACCCTGAAAGCTTTATCAAAATCGTTAGAGGCGTTTTCGAGAAAATCAAACTTTTTGTTAAAAATTGTATGGCAGGTACCGTTATTTTTCGACTTAGAAAAACAACCCCCGAGATACTACCTAATAAATACTAAATACCAAGTTTGAAGCAAATCGGCTCACCCGTTTAGGCTGTAGAGGCGCGGACAGACAGACAGACAGATGGACGGAATTTCCGGACACACTTTTTCAACTTCTCTATTATCGTAATGTCATGTTTGATTGTTAGTTTTTTTTTTGCACGAATCCATAACTTGAATTATAGTACCTATAATCGCAAGTAAAAACGTAGGTGTTTGGTGAATGGTGATTGTGATTGTGAACACACCATAAATCAAGAGAAATTAGTTAATGAAACGAAATATAAAGGCGTACAAGGTAAAAGAAAATTTAAAATAAGCCAAAAGCAGAAGTCTTTCATTCTCCATCGCAGACGGACGCGTCTAGACGGCGGCAGCTGGAAAAAGTTATAGATATAGGCACGATACAAAATTTTAGTTTTTGTTTATTTTTTTTAATAAAATAGAGATTTATATATTTTGTTAAATTGCAAAAAAAATATTATAATCTTTTTTATTTTACGTAATAGTTACAACAAAAGCACTACAAGTGGATATCCTGCAGCGCCATCCAGGGGAGAGTTATAATAAAGTTTTCAAAGTAGGAACCTTTTCCATGAAAAATTGAAACTCATGAATATAATAAAATAAAATAAAAAATAAAAAAAAATGTAATTAGGGTTTATTTGCCTAAATTTCATTAAGTCAACACTGGTATTACAAATATATAAACTATGTTAACATTTGATGAATTTGGCGTCTCTACTCTCTACTATGAATTTCAAATTTGGGAAATTCTTCGTATCTAAGAGATAAATGTTGCACACATCTCAAATGATCAAATGGAAATATCGTTGTAATACGATAATTTCGAACAATTTTTGAAAGTGCCACCTTCAAAAACATGTGTGCATACCTCCATCCTATAAATAAAAAAAAATACCAACTTCTAAATTACCATTCAAAAATAAAACTTCTTTGGCTCACCAATGCAATTCCTATGTCCTTTTGAAAATGGAATATACGAATAGGAATGTTTTCCATCCTTATTTTTAAGAAGAAAATTATCTGGATTAAATTTGTCTGCATTCGGACCCCAAATATCTTTGCATCTGTGTAAGTTAAATATATCAATTATGATGATAGTTCCGTGTGGTATCCATATACCATCTGCAATTTGTGCATCTTTTGTTACCCTTCTTGATAATAAGGGCACACTTGGAGCTATCCTTAGCGTCTCATCAATAAACATATCCATATAGACAAGGTCACTTAAATGTTCAAAGCCTACATTGAAATCTTTTTTGGGAAAAACCGAAACGACTTCTTCGAATAGTTTCTCCTGATATTCAGAATGCATTGCAATAAACATCAAAAGATTGCTCAGGGTAGTTGATGATGTCTCAAATGCCTGGAATTGACAGGAAATAAAGTTATACTATAATCGAAGACTGTTTGTTGAAACTTACTGCTGCTATCATAATACAAGCTTCATTGAAAACTTCATCCCATGATAAAATGTTTTTCCGATGAATATCAATGGCCAAATCGATAAATTTACACTTCGACTTGACGATGTCGACAGTATCATCTATAGGATTTGAGTTGTTAGAGGTAAAATTTCCTTTTTCTTCTACTTCAGCAAGTTTTTTTGTAAGAACCTAAAAGGAGGAAGAAAATAAATTAATATTCATTTATTATAGTCCATGAGGCGGCCGTCAGAATACTACCTCATCGAGTCAATAGAAAATGCAGCCATTAAGTAATGGCAAATTACATAAAATGTACAAAAAACAAAAATGACCACTTCCGGTTTAGTGTTGGCCTACTTTGGGTCAAGGAACAAATGGGGTATCGAATGAAAGCTTAGACTGTCTACATTAAGTATGGAGTCAGTGGACAATTTAAAAATCTGCTGGTGGGACATGCGTTCAACTTTTTTTTTTCAATATTAATTTGTCTAAAAAAAAAATTGTTATTGACTAAAGAAAATTTGAAGAAATTTACAGTGTTTTTTTTAAATTCTCGGACGCATGTTAAGTTTTTCCGACCAGCAGATTCTTAAATTTTCCACTGACTCGATGATGTAAGTTTTCCTATGGCCGCTTCCCCTACTGTTAGGCGTCCTGGAAAAACTGAGAGTTTTAAGTAGCAAGTATACCTATGACCATAACCACGGGGGATTCTCTGGGGGTTAAAACCCAATTGATTATCTTCACACATAAATACAATAACAATAAAGTTCTGAACTAAAATAGTTAAAATGACTTGTAATTTCATAATTCGTTTTCAAGTTTTGATTAAAAGGAAAGAAAAGGCTCCGAAAATTGATCTCTTTATCAAAGATAATTTCCAGATAAGAAAGAAAATCAACTATAGGTACTTAAAAGCCATTTATTAAATACGTTCTAAGCGGAAGAGGGGTACGCTTACAAGAATAGGTGACAGCTTGGCATTTTGAGACATTTAGTTCTAAAATGTTTTCTAGGTACCAGATGGAAAATCTAGAAAGGTCGTCTTGGAGAAGTTTAGAGTCGTCTAGTGAAGATATGCAGATGAGTCTTAAATGACACATTCGACATCATTGATACGAGAGTGAGAATACAAAATTGTGCACCAAGGACTACCCTGCGGGACTCCAGATGTTGCATGAAAACGATCGGATGCAGATGATCTAAACTATACTTTGTAAGAACGATCTTTCAAGTAAGATTCAATCAATGACTTAAACTGCGATTAATACCCAAAGGCATTCAATTTGAAAGGAATAAGGTCGTGGAAAATTGTATCAAAAACTTTACTATAGCCATTTTCTATGCAAGATAAGGTTTCAGAGACGAATTGAACTAAGTTAGTTGTTGTAGATCTTCCCATGAGAAAACCATGTTTGTTAGGGGAAAGAATTCATTTACAAAGAAAAGCTAAGGTCTCATAAACAATGCTTTAAAAAATGTTGGAATGCAGGAGAGCTTAGCGATAGGACGATAGTTGTAGACGTCCTTTTTTGAGCCTTATTGTGAGTTGTCTTCGTTTATTTTCATAGCTACAAGAGCAAAACATTTCGCAATCATAAGTCAGGGTTTTGACGAGCATATATAGAAAGGGTTTTAATAGAGGTGATATATTTAGCCACTTGCAATGAACGTAGGGCCCCAAAGGCTTTACTAAAAACGAAATTAATGTGGTTGTCACATGTTAAACAACAATTGAATGTTATACCAATAATTGTTGCTGTCTACTGTAGGAAAGTAAGAAAGATCAAGTGGAGTTCTTGACATAACCTAACATTTAGTTTTTGCTGAATTAAGTACCCAACTAACAATTTACTTGTATATTATCCAATTTTTCAAATTTGACAAGCAATATTTTTTTATAGAACTTGTATGTATAAGGCTATTAATTTAACTCGATAGCTCTGTGATTGTAAGCGGTTACACGCAAAATGTGTCTCCAATTGCAAAATTTTTCCTTGACCCGATTTTCAACGTAAGGTTTCCAACGTTTTGCAGTCCCTAGAATCCAAAATAAAGCAATTCGTGAATCCGTCCATAGAAAAACTTTACTGAATTATATTGAGATTCTTACGCAGATATTCCAGCAGACGGGCGGCAACAAGAGCCGCAGTGAGTTCAAATTTAGGAACAGTTAACTCACTTTGGTTATCGAATTTAAGTGGCGCTACTCGATTCTTAGCACATAGAAGTTGAACTGAAACTTGTCCGTGGTCATCAATAGTCTTGACATAGGCTACATAGGCTCCATATGCATTCTGACTTACATTTGCAAATATATGAAGTTCTGTTGAGTTGCTTGACGTCAAAAAACGCTGGTATTGCAATTTCGTTAAGATTTTTTAATGAAATTGCAACATGCGATCCAATCACTCTGCATACTTAAGTTTGCGTCCCACTCCCGAGTTTGTCGGCAGATATTTTAAAATAGCATTTTTAAGCGTACATTGCAGGGAGCTAAAATACCAAATAGATCAAAGATTTTGGCCATTACCCTAAGAACACATCGTTTAGTTGATGGTAGTTGTCCTGATTTTAATAAATCAATGATAGGGTTCAAATCCACTTCCATTTCATCTCTTGTTACTATTCAACATAAGCCTAGAACCTTTTGGTTAGTAGCAGAGCGATCCTGATTTGAAAAGCCTTGTCGAACATTTTTGTTGTTGCAATTCCACTTTCGAACGTCATAGAAGTAACGTTTAAAATAGTACATGCTTCTCTGTAAATTTGCTTCGCGATGTCCTCATCGTCTACACTTGTTATCAAAATCCATATAAAAACCTATTTGGAGCCTTTCACATGTCGATTTGTACTTCCGTTTTCTTTTTCGATTATTTTTAGCAGCGTTGTGGCAAGAAGGAAAGGGCTACTAGTGACGCCAAACGTAACGCGTGTCATACGATATGTTTTAATAGGATAAAGATTACTTTTATCGTCTATATTATTATCAAACAAAAAAATCGATGACTATCCCTGTCGTACTCATCCAGTAATAATTGTAGAAATGCCTTTTCAATGTCTGCAACAATTCCAATTTTGCCAAATCAAAAATTGAGCAGAATAACCAGTACTTCCGGTAGAAGATTAGGTCCCACTTCCAGGCACTCGTTAAGGGACAAATGGTTGGGCGCATGTGCAGAAGCATCAAATACAATCCGTAGTTCCGTTGTCGCCTTGTCCTCTCGATAAACTGGGTGGTGTGAAAGATAATATATACGGTTTTCGTTAACGACATTCTCTGGAACAATTTCAGCTACGACAGACGATATTAACTCGATCATAGCTTCACTATATTCCATATTTTTTTCAGCTGAATAAAGCTTCCGAACAAGTGATTGCAAACGGACCAAAGCACACGTCCGTTCACACTGAGTGAAGTCGATTAGTTTGAGTTCATCAAAGTTGATACATATGGGCCTTGAATGGTCCACCCCATTACAGTATCTACAGCTGCTAATCTCTCTGTTAATCGTTTATGTTCTCCTGTTGCAAATTGCCAATAAGTAGGTGTCTGTTCCCATAAGAATACTGATTCCATTTTCAAGTTTGGGAATTCTAGCATCTGCCAACAAAAGTTCTCGGATCTGTAAAGATGCATTGTTAGTTGGCACTGAATGGACATGACAGCATATTTCTGGAACTTCTATTGCATCATAGAACTATTTGAACTTTGTTGCACATTTTACTTGGTCTGGGTTTTTCGCTTCCAAAGGGAATAACGCTTAAAGCGTGCGATCCGATTACTGGAAAGTTCAATTGTTTAACTATTGATGACTTCACAAAGAATAATTGACTTCCACCATCCAAGATCACTCGAACATACAATTGTAAAGTAGAACTCTCGCCGCTAGCAAAAGCACAAGCAGTCTGCAAGAGCACGGTTGATCGTTGCAGCGAGTTGGATGCGTACAAATTAAAAGATGAGTGTGGCGTCGATGTTTGACTAGAGGCTGCTCCTTCACTTTCACTCAGAGAACGGTTATTATTATTGAAGAGTTTTTAAGTGTTTTCACTTTCAGTTTTATTCTTGCTAAACTAAGGGTCGCACATAGTCGTAGATGTCTTCCATTACGTGTTCTACATACGAGCCCTTTTATCTTGCACGTTCTGGAATTATGACCCTTTCTACAGCAATGGTAACATCATCCTTCCCTTTTCAACACAGATTTTTGTCCATCAAACTTTTGCGCTTCGACATTCCTTGCATGATTCAAAGATTGGCAAAAAATATATCAGTTCCTGGAGCGATGATAGCATTTTCTATTGAATCTCCATAATACCGGTGACGCGTAGTTCGTTTGGAAGACATCTCAATAGCACTTCTTTAAGCACTGCAAAGTAATTCCCTGTTGGAATTCCTAAAGATGTCAAGGAGCGAGTTGTTTCAAGGACTGATGTATAAAGCCGCCTCAATGCGAACATATCAGTCTTTGAAGATATTGGTTGATTTGACAGTAACTGTTGCATGGAGTAGTCCATGCAACATCCTTCAGCATCGAGATGGCTACGTTGTAGTTTTCTTCGGACGGAGTCAGCCCAACTAAAGTATCTTTTGCTTTTCTGGTCAAAACAGTTTCCAGATAATTAAATTTGTCAATAGTATTCAAAAAGGGATTTTCGTGTAAACGGCTCTATATTGCTCCAAAAATGGTACCCATTCCTTGAAGTCACCAGAGAATTGCTTTGGCTGCATTTTTTGCAATTTAACTGCAACCTGCAATGGATATTGAAACGCTGGAGATTGTGTTGAATTAGTCGTTAAAGGGCTTTCCTGTTCTTGAACATTTGCGTCAGCTACGCCCTGCCTTGATGTTGACGCACCAACCAATGTTTAAGAGGGGTTATAGTTGCAATTGCCTTGTCTTCATATTCCGCGATGAAATCCGCTTCTTTGGTTATGTCGCAATCTTTAATCAAAGATACAACATCGTGTTCGCTTTACGTACATAAGCTTCCATGTGCTGCTTCAAACGATCCAAAAAAAAAAATTTCCAGCTCTTCCTCTATATTGTCTAGGTCATCTAAATGCATGCTTATGTTTGCATCTTCGGACCTTAAATAGACAGTTGCACTATTTACAAGTTTGGACAGCTGACCACGAAATGATGCTCGACTCGCCAAATCAATTTTTTTCGTCAAACTAAATAAATTTCTTTAAAATTCTAGAAAAAAGCCTCGTTTTCTACGTTACTTATCGATTACTCTAGCGTAAATTTCCGGGTTTCGGCACCAAATATTAATTTTATTTCCCAAAGATCCAATAATAAAGAAAACAATTTTTCTTACAAATTAGAAATACGAGGCGTTTATAACAATTTTTTTAAAAAAACTAAATAAAATTGTCATATATTTTTCAATTAATTATTTATCGTTTTTAACGAACTATTGTTTTAATTTAAATGAGGCAAAGTTTTCAAAGTTAGAGTGTTTTGTTTATGTACAATAAAAATTAAACTAAAAAGAAGCATACATATGGCTAATAAGATTAAACATTTTCAACAAAGGCAAATTTTGGCAAGCCACACATTTCAAACTTCGACACTCGATATATATGTGATACACAAGACCTTTAAGTGTTTTGGTAAGATCTATATAAAGTTAAAAACATAATAGCTGCTAAAAGGCTTTCTACTACAAGTTAAATCAAGCATTTTGTGCAAGGCCTTATACGAACAAAACGATTATATTTTTAAAGGCAACTAACGATTTAGCTTGATGTATAAGACCTAATTTGGTAAATTTGAAAAGTAATAGATTGTAATGAACTAATATAATGCGAAGCCTAGAAAGCCACACAATTCAAAACTTTGACAATTAAAAAATAACTGCTATTAAGCATTTAAATGTTATTTTTGGTAAGCCCTGTATAAGGCTTGTAAAGGTTAAAATGGCCTGTTATAAAGCCTTTAAAAAAAATTTACTAAAAATTAAAAAAAAATAATAACTGCTATAAGGCTCCCCACGATAAGTCAATGCAAACCCCTTGTGTAAGGCTTGCCTATATTTCAGTCATAACAGTAATCAGTAGAAAAATAGAAATAATGTAATTTTTTTATTTATAAATCTGCTTTTTTGTGCTAAAAATTAATTTTGTTTTAATATTCTAGTAAGTCCTTCCTGGCAATTCGAAATGGCATTTATGTAAACAGGTAGGCAAGGTATTAGAAAAAGCGGTATTTAAAGGCCTTGGTACGGCCTATTTATAACCTTTGGGCAACAGTATTATAAAGATCCAAAACCAGGTATTTGCAATAGCTGTCATTAAAAGACTTGAGCAAGCAAGCAAGCAACATTTCTTTCCCGTTTGAACTATCAATAGAATTAGTCTGTGTAAAAATAATTGTAGAGACGAAAACTCTGTATATTTTCAACGTATACTTTCCACCAAAAAGTTTATCTTCCGTTTATGGTGAACTTTCCATGGCAATAGATTTTATTATTGAATTATCCTACTCGGATAGCAATATTTTACTTTTAGGTGATTTTAATTTACCTAATATTGACTGGATACCTTCTGACGATGAATCCTACTTAGAATCCTTCATTATCTTCTTCACAAGTGAACTTTTCTTTTCTTGATAAAATTATTTCCACTGACTTACAGCAAATAAGCTATATTAAAAACTCAAAAAAATCGAACTTTCGATTTAATATTTTCTATGACGCTATTAGTACACTCGTTCTAGAATCTAGATCTGGTATCACTAATGTAGATAATTACCATCCACCACTGGACATATTTCTCGATTTGAGTGATTAAATTTCTGAAAACAGTAACTCCTTTGACTGCTCCTATAGTTTTGAATTTAGAAAAGCAAATTTCCTGGTATTGTCTGAAGATTTAATTAATTTTGGAATAGACAATGTATTAGATTCTTCGAATATTAACGAAGCAGTCACAAAATGTTATGATATTCTTAACAACGGCTTAAGTAACAATCTGACTTTAACTTTAAAAAAATCGAATAATACAAACACTTTTCACACATGGTACACGAAAGAGTTACGGACTCTTCGTAATAAATGAAATAAAGCATGGAAGGTTTACCTTAAAAACACTTTCTCCAACGGATTACACTAATTATGCGCAAACTTTTGACGATTTTTATAATCTATCAAGCATTTTATATACTAGCTACGTAAATGATATGGGTATTACTTTAAAAGATGACCCTAAAGAGATTTTGTAAGCTTGTTAATTTAAAGAAAAAGTCAGATGGCTTTCCGGCTATCTTTGCATATAATAACATTCAGTTAGAAAAAACTGTCGATATTTCTAATGCTTTTGCAGCAAATTTTCGTGATTCTTTTGTTAAAAGACCAATTGAAGTTGGTGAACATTTTTTTCACAATCTGCATACCTTTTCGCAAACTAGCTGTAACTGTACTGCAGAGTACAGTGCTTGACCTTCTTTCTTCGTTAAACGAGTCCCGATGGAATTCCCCTAATAGTATTAAAAAAGTTTAAGCATTTTGTAGTTCAGCCCCCCAGGTTTATGTTTGAGCTTTCACTTAAAGCAGGAAAATTTCCAAGTACATGGAAAAAGGCCTTTCTTACTCCTATATTCAAGAAAGGAGATAAGGCTGACATTGCAAACTATAGGCCCATTTCTAAATTATCTTGCATTCCA
This sequence comes from Platycheirus rosarum, assembly GCA_963971375.1. Taxonomy (NCBI): domain Eukaryota; kingdom Metazoa; phylum Arthropoda; class Insecta; order Diptera; family Syrphidae; genus Platycheirus; species Platycheirus rosarum. The sequence continues at coordinate 28,962,211 of OZ020509.1, read as the reverse complement.
AAACTTGTTGAACAAGTTGTCTGTGAGAGTATGATATTTTTTAGTAAACACCTGATATGTGAGCAACAACATGGGTTTATGAAGCATAGATCAACTGTTACAAATCTTCTAACATTCTCCTACAATGTTCAAATACATTAGAAAAAGGTTATGAAGTTGACTGCATTTACACTGACTTCTCAAAAGCATTTGACCAACTAAGTCAAGAAATAATCTTGTTCAAGTTAAAAGCTTTTGGTTTTTCTCCTTATTTCTTTAAATTTCCTTTAGGTTTACCAAGTTAAATTTAGAAATTGTCTTTCAGACCCCTTCGTGGCCCACTCTGGCGTACCTCAAGGAAGCCACCTTGGTCCTTTACTATTCATTTTGCAAATAACTCATGTTACTTCATGCATACGATCAAGTGACATTCTCATATTCGCTGATGACATGAAGATATTTATGACAATAAAGTCTAGCGATGACCACAGTCTTCCTGCAGGCAGATATTAATAGCTTTATTATTTGGTGCAGAAAAAGTGGTATATCGCTTAACCTTGTAAAATGCCAGACGATTACCTTTTCTAGAAAACGTATCGTAGATGCATTCGATTATCATATTTCCCAGCACAAACTCTGTCGCGTCTTTAGTTTTAAGGATTTGGGTGTCCATTTTACCTCCAACTTTGAATTTACTCAACACGTTAATGTTATTGTGAATAAAGCTAGCTCTATGCTGTATGCTAGGATTCATAAAACGCTGGGCAAAAGAATTTAGTGATCCATATGTGACTCTTTCCTTGTACAATTACTACGTACGCCCCCACCTTGAGTATGCTTCACAGGTATGGACTCCTTATTACTTAATTCATAAGAACCGTATTGAAGCAATCCAACACAATTTCATTGGTTTTGCCCTAAAAGGTCTACCTTAAAACGATCCATTCAATCTGCCACCATATGAACAGCGAATCCAGCTTCTGCAGATGCAAACTCTTGATAATGATTTAATATTTTTTTCATCAATGTATTTATTAGCCTGTATTGGGTTAAATTACCGTGGAGGATCTTATCACCTGCGTTGATCGGAACTTCTGCACGTTGACTTTAATAGAACAAACTATGGCATACATGAAGCTCTAAACCGTATGAGCAGACTTTATAATCTAAACGCTTCTTTTATAGACTTTAACTTAAGTAAAGTGGTATTAAAATCTTTATTTCGAACCAGTGATCCACTGTCGTGATTGTTTTTAGTTATTTTATTTTATTTTAATTTTGCTAACAACTAATACATTAAAATGAGCCTCTGATTGTTTGCTCTAAAAATCAAAGAATCTGAAGTGTAAAAAAAGGCCATTTTAAAATATCCAAAACAAGCTATTAACTGAAATAAAATGGCTTTCTGCGAGAAGCTAATTACATTTCATGGAAAGCTATTTGTAAAACAAAAGTCTTATAGCACCTTGCATAATGTGCGCCGAAATAACTTATATAATGGTAAACTTAAATACAGTTGCACCTTATCAGCTTCAGCGTACATAGCTAAGAGACAGTATTTTATTCAAGTTGGTATAGCTTATGTACAAAAGAACAGCATGAATCAAAAATGGACCCTTGCGGGACTCCTTTAAAATTTGGAATAACATTAAATAAAGATCAATTCATTTCAATAGCTTGTGATCGACCTGTAAGATACGAAGATCAAGATACTAATTTTAATGCTGCTGTCGAAAAATTAATAATAATAAAATATCTAAGAGAATAAGAAGTAAAAGATGATCCCTATCCATTTACTGTTGCAAATCTTCAATGAAATTGGTTAAGGCGGTAACTCAGGTATGTCTTTTTCGGTATCAAGATTGTTCAGGCTGAACCAAACTTTCAAAGATTCGCCAATAAATTTCGTCACTAGAAGGCTATTTAAATAATTGGAATAGACTTAACTCTTAACTTTTCTTATCTCCATCACAACTTTATTTCGTAGCGAGCAGTCAGTCAGTCCCTCGTATGTGGTGAGTTGATATGGTATCTAAGCTTTATTTGATCTCGTTGCACAATTAAAGAACGCATAGTTATGGTAAACCATGATGGATTTTTATGATCTATGACTTTAGTTCGTACCTGAACGAAGTCATAATAAAGCAGTGTCATATTTTCATAAAGAAAGTCGACTTGTTGCTCGGAGGAGGGCATATAGTAAAAATATGGAGATGCCATCTGGGACATGTCAAAGACAAATCTTGCAGTAAAGTAAATAATGGCTAGAAATGTATGATACTGTTGGGTCAATAAACGAACCTACAAAAACTGCATTGCGATCCTATTACATCGACAAACAAGTTTATACTCATTTTCAGTACATGTTTCAGTTTTTAGAACAATAACGAAGTTTACACTTTAAATCACCTTGGACATTTTATTAAAATTTAAAAGAATCAACTAGCATGAATCCATAGTAATTAAAATTGTTAGTATCCCGCTACCGTTATAAATATCGAAAATCTAAATACTTACTTTTCGAACAAAATTGTGCACAATTTTCTTAGACTCTAGATATCCTTTATATATTTCGAAAAATTGAAAAGTTATTCCAAATCTCATCAGAGGAACAATAGATCTTTCGAAAACAGTATTGAGGTACCTGCAATTTGAAAACTCTTATTAGACAAACTTAGATTAAAGAAAGTATCTAATAACATCATAAACAACCTTTGAACATGAGAAATAAATTCCTCGTTCTCCGCTGCTGTGTGACTTAAATCCTTTCCTGTTGTCGTAGCTTAAATACATTTTTTTTTAGTTGAAGTAAATTTCTTCTCTAATAAAGAAAAAAAAATCACCATATATAGTTTGCAGCGATAAGTTTTGTAACAGCTCTGTCAGGTCAATCTCTCCGCATCCTATCAATTTATCGAACTTCAAAAGTGTTGCATCTGATTCCTGATTAAAAATTGGAAAGAAACTCTGTAAAATTTTGTGCGAAAAACATGGATTTAATATCTTTCGCATCTTGTTCCATGTTGGAGCTTTGAATGAATAAAAGGAAAAATATTATACATATCAATTCATTTAATTTTAAAACTTACTTTTACTGCTTATTAAACCGGAACCAATTTCTGTGTCAATTACATCGTAAAGTTCAGATTTATTAATGCATTCCTGGGCAGTGAGAATCTGTTCAATATATTGCGGATCGTAAGTGTAAAATGTTGGTTTTAATGTCGTCAGCCAAAAGAAAGCAGATTTTGTTTTGCCAGTTAATTTCGGCAGAATGTACAGGACATCTAAAAATTAGATACACAAACGAATGATAGTTATGTTCAAGTGCATATAAAATAAAAAATAAATAAAATATCTAAGATATTTTGATGTCGACTTCTATTATAGGGTATGGGCTGGAAAACTCTACTATCTTTTGTGATTTTAAAATCCAAAACTGAATAGAAGCCTCTACAAAACAGGTATTCATCCAGCGCTTGAATACCATTCGCAATGTTTGAAAATGTACAAGACGATTGAGAGAATATTACCGGTAGCTGAAATGAAGAAGCTTTGCAGGAGTGCAATACTAAACTGGCCAAGGAGCAATAAAATTCGAAGAAGCCTCCACACCAAGAATACCATATTTGCTGGTAGATGCCTAAAAACCATATTCAAAATGCAATAGCATATGCCACGTTCCAGAAGTAAATATCGTTGAAGAAAAGCAGGGAAGCCTGTACATGTTTTCTAAAGTCAAACATATTTGGAGCTTTAAGAGAAACCATAGAAATGGCAGGGTTGTATAGTCCCAGGCAATATCACAACAAATCATTATTCAAATCAGAAAAAGAAAAAATTGTTGTAAAAAGTCTATAATTTGTTATTAGCCAATTCACCTTTCATGAGATCTTAGAAATTTCATGATATTTAATAAGTCACTTTAAAGAAAAATATGCTGATAATTGAGACTAATATTTTGGATAAATGGTTTTAAGTTGTTGCGAGGAAATGATGAAAAGATGACTGGCTGAACAAACTCTGCAGTGATAGATGATCTGCTCAAAAACCGCTTTTTACATTGAAAAATTATTCAAAGCACAACTTATGGAAACGTTATTTATAAGAAGGGTTATAGACAAGAACCAGGTTACAATTTTATCATTTTTAGACTTCTCTAAAGCCTACGATTCAGTGGATTCACTTTTGCTATGCAGTAAATTATGTCAAACCGTTCTCAAATAATTGTAAACTGTCTTTTTTAAACCTTCATTGCTAAACCGTTTACTGTTTTCCATGTTTATCAATGGCTTACCTTTGGTTTTTTAAAATTGTTAATTCATATACATACAAACACTATCTGTTTGTTTTTTTACTTGCGATTATAGATACTATTTATAATACAAGTTATGCATTCGTGCAGATTAAAAATTTTGAGATAACAATCAAACATGACATTACGATGATAGAGAAACAGTTTTGAGTTACTGGCAAAATTCTGTCCGTCTGTCTTTCTGTCTGTTTGTCTGTCTGTCTGTCTGTTTCTACGGATGTATTTTGGTCTGCAGCCTAAACGGTTGGGCCAATCGTCTTCAAATTTTGAACTTAAGGTTATTTTGACAAAAATTAACGGTACCTGCCATATAACCGTTATGTAAAAGCTTATTTTTCTCGAAAACGGCTCAAAGAATTTTTATAAAAAAAATCAGTATACTGCTGTAGGTATGCATTATATTTTGGTGAAAAATAAAATAATATGGTGGGCTAAAAACGGTACCTCCCATAGGACCGGTTTTTTTTCTTCGACTTTCTCGAAAACTGGTGTTTCGATTACAATCAAAATTGATACACAAGAAGATGTAAGCAGTCCTGAGTAATTTTGCATTAATTTTTTTTCGAAAACTTTTTTTTTTGTTTTTTTAATATTTTTTTTTTTCAAAAACATACATTTTTACTTGCGATTATAGGGACTATAAGGCAAGTTTAGGATTCGTGAATACAAAAAGAATTGATAATTGATAGAAATCAAACATGAAATTATGATCGTAGTGAAGCCTAAAAAAGTCATTAACAAAAAATGTCCGTCTGTCTGTGTGTCTGTCCGGATGTATATCTATCTGCAGCCTAAACGGATTAAGCCATTGCGTTTAATTTTTTTATGTGTGTACTTGGCATTCCTCAGAGGGGACATTGAAATTTTATCTCAAGGCCTAAAAATAACTGTACCTGCCACAGAACCATTAAGGAAAAGCTTATTTTTCTCGAAAACATCTCCAACGATTTTAATGAACATTTTTGAGATTTTTTTTTGGTAGTAGCTAGCAGCTAATTAGAACCAAATTTACTGGAAAAGTCTATTAACGGTACCTTTCATGTGACGGTTTTTTTAATTTTCGACTTTCTCGATAACGGCTCAATGGATTTCAGTCCAATTTTATATTTGAAAAGAATAATTAATTGTTTCTATTTTTAATTAATTTTTGAATTTTTTTTTTAAATATTCAATATTTTTAAAACTTCGAAAAAAAAATATTTAAAATTTTAAAATCAGATGTAAATAAATAAATTTTAAAAAACTGCATATCAAAAAAAACTAAAAAAAAACAGAATTTTATCAAAACCGGTCCTACCATTTTCGAAATACTTTTTTTTTATTAAATTCTTTGTTATCTAAGACGTGTGATGACGTACTTTATTTTTACTAAAAACCGTTAAGTATTGTGGTTTTAATACTTTTTATAAGTTCAAACTTTGTTATTTTCAACGTAAATGTTAATTGTTTCTGTCAAAGATCTTGCATTCCAATGTTATTAGGCAAATAAAAACAAGTATGTGCCACCTAGTCATGCCCATTTTTACTCGCGTATATAGATACTATAATACAAGTAATGCATTTGTGCAAATTAAAAATTTTGAGATAATAATCAAACATGACATTACGATCATAAAGAAACATATTTGAGTTACTGGCGAAATTCTGTCCGTCTGTCTGTCCGTACGGATGTATTTTCGACTGTAGCCTAAACGGTTGGGCCAATCGTCTTCAAATTTTGAAGTTAAAGTTATTTTGACATTCTACAGAGAATTTTTTTAAACTTTTTTTTTTAGTTCAAAAATTAACGGTACCTGTCATATAACCGTTATGTAAAAGCTTGTTTTTCTCGAAAACGGTGTACTACTGTAGATAAGCACTATATTTTGGCGAAAACAAAATTTAATATGGTGGGCTAAAAACGGTACCTCCCATAGGACCGGTTTTTTTTCTTAGACTTTTTCGAAAACTAGTGATCCAATTACTATCAAAATTGATATTCAAGAAGATCTAGATAGCCTAAGTAATTTCGCATAATTTTTTTTCAAAAACATTTTTTTTGTATTTTTAATATTTTTTTTTTTGAAAAATCAATATTTTAAAAACGGGAAGATGATTTTTTTTAATTTGTTTTTAAATGTATGTTATTTTTGTGCTTAAGTTTGTATTCCTGAATAATTTTTTTTAATTTTTTTAAAAAGAGTTGTTAAAAATAAACCGTTTTATTTCAAAACCGCTCCTACGATTTTGAAAAAAAAAATATTACTTTTTTACATTTCCTAAAGAAATAAAATGGCGTTTAATTTATTTCACTCAATACAATTTAAGGTACTTTATTCGTACAATCAAAAGTCACAAAAATTGAATAAATGCTTTGATATTCACTTTAATTTTCTTAAATTTTATTCTACAATGTGACCACACATATGAGCAAGTACGTGCGATCCAGTCGTACAATTTATTTTCTTTTGAAACAGACAGAATTTTGAAAAGCAGACAACGTTGAAAAAAGCAGAGTTTTGAAAAACAGAATTTTCGAAAGCAATATTTTGAAGCCAGAATTTCGACCCGCTCTCGATTTTTTATTCTCCATATTGGGTCAAGATCAAAATTTATATTATTGTCTGAAAGATACTGTTAATAGACTTTGCCATTTAATTTAATTTTAATAAAATGATAGCACCACTTGCAACAAAATCTCAAAAACGTTCATCAAAATCGTTGTAGCCGTTTTCGAGAAAAATAAGCTTTTCCTTAACGGTTATATGACAGGTACAGACTGACAGACTCACAGACTGACAGACTGACAGACTGACAGACTGACAGACTGACAGACTGACAGAATGACAGACTGAAGTAGTAGTAATAATAAATGACTTTATTTCATTATAAAAGTTACAAGCAAATTTATTATTATTCTAAGTGTTTTTTTTGGTTGAGCCCAAATTCGTCTACCAGCAATTTTTTGTAGATTTACGAATCCTACACTTGCTTTATACTAACCAAAATCGCAAGTAAAAATCATTGTTTATGTTCGTCTGAGTGGACTTCAGATTAAATGATTTATATTATTTAAATCAAAACCCACGTTTACAAAAACTTTCAGATTTCTCGTGCAGAAATTGTGCAATTTTTTCAGAAAAGACATAGTTTGTGTAGTAAAATAGTGATTTCTGTAACTCTTTGATCTACCAAACTTCACAAATTAATCCAGTCGTTGAGGTATGGAAGCATAATGAGCAAACCAAAAGTCAAACATAATTTCACATATAAGCCTCTCCCAGAGCAACCGTGCATATTTCCGGAAGAAAAGTAGTCTTATTCCAATTCAGTGCCTCAGCTTCTATATACCTACCAAACAAACGGAACAAACAACAAACCTCATCCAAAGATTTAAAAATCCAAATATTCACTTTACTTCAAATATTAGTAGGATGATTCCATGCTCTAAGAGAGTTTTCATTGATAAATCAAATAATCATTTATATGGCTTCTCGTTGATACCGAAATTAGGATAACAATGAAGAAGAAGAAGAAAGAAGACATTGCTTACGAATTCGCATTGATCGGTATCGGTCATACTTTTTTTTAATCTATTACTTAACTAATTTTAACTAAATTTTAATCCATCAGACAACTGATTAAAACTAACGTTAATTATATAACTTATAATGTATCAGTAAACTACCATACTTAATATTTCACTTTTTACTTATTTTAAAGTTTGAAAACCAGCTCTTTTGTTTCACACAATTCTAGACTCTAAACAAACATTTACATAGTTATTGTCAACTATTGAACAAACTATACCAACAATTACCTCTCATTGAAAGAAGCCGATGTAATACTCCGACAAATGGCAGCCCTTTTGGACCACCAATCTTCTTAGAAAAGTCATTATATCGAAGTGTATTTAAATAAAAATAAACCACCAAAACTGAGCACAAGAATAAAACTAGTACCACAAGAGCCATAGTATTTTCTATCAACTGAATTTCGTAGCTAAGCGACAAAACGCAACTTCCAAACTTTTCGTTCTTGTAAAACAAGTTCTACAAATTAAAGGGGAATTCAAAATGGAATTATAAAAAAAAAGAATCGAGAAGAATAGAATTTTGTGGGTATAACCCATAATTTGAATCGCTGGCCCCAGTCGTAGCATCTGACGATAATGTGTAGCCATTTATTAAAAATGGCCTGGCCCTTTGTTTCATGTATGGATATGGTTAATGATTTTTTAGAAATAAAAGTTACTTAAATTTTTTTTTTATATAAAATGTACATAATTAAGATTGTGAGTTGCATCAGTCGCAGTTATGAACATTAATTAGTTATTAGATTATAATAAAAAATTCACCAAAAATTTAAAACTTGTTTTTTTATCTCGTCAACACAATTACTCATCTTAATATAAGTATAACACACCTCAAACATTTTTAGCAGTTTTTTTCAAGGTTCACCGATTTAAAATAAATCATTGTAAATGACTTTCAAATAAATAGTTCCAAAATTATATCTTTTAGAACAACTGCTTTTTTATCGGAAAACTACCGCTACTAACGTTGGGATTGTTGACAGTAGATTTTTGTAATTAGCACACACAAGGCATTATCAGTTTCACTTACATATAATGGGAGGGTGGTTACCTCGATTGAGCTTTTTTTTATAAAAGAAGTTATAAAATAAAGAAAAAGACATGACAAATTACATCGTTGCCCGAAAAGGGCAATTGTTTTAGAGATAGTCTTATTTTCTATCAATTTTAACGCCCTGATTACGAAAATGTACATCTAAGACCATTTGAAAGTTGCATTTGCCTTGCCAGACTGTTTAAAAATTCTTTTTGGGATTATACATGTTTTTTTCTTTTTTTTATTGATGCACCCTGTATTGCATCTCAATATTATCACTAATGCAAAACTAATTAAACATTATGTCAAATTATGTCGACACCGTTTTACATAAAAGATGTTAAATATTCTTGGCGCAAAATAAAGGTTTTTATCCCGCGCAAATTTCTATATATAATATCCCAAAATTGTTAAATGAATTCATTCTCTAAGTCGTTTTTAGAATAAAGTTCCTAATTTATTGAATTATAAGAATGTTATTTTTAAATACATCAAGTGCCGGCAACTAAAAGCAGACAAAATCTGCACATTCAAGAACATCACACATGTGGAGATTTCAAGATTATAATCAACCCACACTTATAATTTGATCGCCATGCAGTGCCACGAATAGAAGAACTTTTCCAGAAACTGCAAGGAGGGCGGTTTATTACCAAAATGGATCTGTCCGATGCGTTGCGTATCTCCAGATTCCACTAGACAAAAATCGAAGAAGGTCTGCGTTATTAGTACTGAATTTGGATTTTTTGATTAACAAAGACTACTAACGAGGAACATTTAAACAATCTTAAATTTTTTTTTAGAAAGGCTAGATAACGACTGCGCTGTCCACTAGAAAAATGCCAGTTGGCCAAGGATGAGGTAGAATACTTTGGTCAAATCATTGATGAGACAAGCATACGTCCAAACCATTATCGATCTGACTGAACCTAAAAACCTGAAGGACCTAGAAGCTTTTATTGGTAAGCTCAACTATTATAAAAAATTTTAGATACATTTTGCTCAAATAGCCGCAACTTTGAATAAACTACGAGCAAAAGATGAACCGTTCAAATAGGGGAAGGACCAACAAAACTCCTTTAAGGTTTTTAAAGAGAAAATCCTTAAGGTTCCACGACTAACCCATTTTCAAAATGATGTACCAATCACTCTTGCTACCTATGCCTCTTCACACGGCATTGGAGTAGTCATTTCACATGTTTACCCAGATGGAACAGAAAAACCAATTGCGTTTGCCTCCAAAACACTTGATGCAGCTCAACAAGGTTACAGCCAAATCGAAAAAGAGGCTTTATCGATTATCTTTGGGGTAACCAAATTTCACCAACATCTATATTGTCGTCAATTTGAGCATATAACGAATCACCAACCGCTAGTTTCCATTTTCAGCCCTAACAAAAAATGGCCGCACATGACCATTCAAAGGTTCTAACGCTGGGCAATTTTTCTAATGGGGTACACCAATACAATTCGTTACCGTTCAACAACAAAGCATGGAAATGCAGATTGCTTATCGCGTTTGCCAGTGTGGGCCCCAATGAGGATTGCGATAAGTCGGAAGAATCTTGTCATCAAGTGGATGATAGTTATTCATCTATAGAAGATTTACCTATAAACGCTGAGGTTATCGCTAAGTTTTCAAATAACGACAAATTGATTAAAGAAGAGGTTCCTTATGAAACTGTGCAATTGCCAGATTGTGCAGAAGATAGGCGGCGGATAACCTAAACTAAAAGTCAACGGCGGCACTCAAAGCCCTTTAAGGGTTACTGACAACGAATGTGTGGGATTAATGGTGTTACTCGTACCGTGCCGAGAATCAGCCTGGCTGGGGTACCTAAATGCCTAGTCCATAACGGTAAATCCAGATACCGGAGATAAGCCTTACACACGTATAGGAGCTCTGCGGGTGCGGACTCATTTTTCTCGCTGTACTCATGCGGTAGTTGCCCAGCCTACCGGAGTCTACCGATAACGAGCTTTATTTGTCCCACAATATCTGCTTCCAGGTATATCTTCTCCGGAATCATCCTCCCAACAGTTCTCCGTAAGACTTTTGCGTATTTGAAAAGTCTCGACAGGCTAAGATCCATCTATACTACATCAATTCAAAATCAACTACCACAATAAGTAAATCCTCCTATTGCTCTTGAGTGCATCATTCTTGTATCAAGATTCCTCTTAATTCATAAGGATGTTTAGCATAGCTCAGACCAAGTTGAACAGATGTTATAACGGATTCGCATGATTACCTTCATCTTGATCATTCATTGGATCGGCATTCAAGAAACATCGAGGGAAGCAAACGTGCCTTACAGCTCACATTGTCAACTATACATTTCGCAAACATTACAAATCTATCTATGAAAATAATCCAAATTCGTGAAAATATGATAATTAATCATTCAGTTGGAAGACAAATCAAATTTCCGTCATGTAAATCGATATTGAAAACTATACAAAAAGGCACGACCCTAGCAGCCACATGCAACATCCATTGTCTGATTTTAAAACCACAACTTAGTGATAACTATGTAGTTATTGCCAAGGAACATAATTTACCACTGAATTCCTAGATTAAAATCTTATTGAGTGATTGATTTCAACACAAATGCGATCAGTCAGGCATCCTAAAATTTTACGATCACAAACGCCGCCGTCAATGTAAAGTGTTTCTGCAAAATGCAGCAGTGTTAAATATGTCGTATGATTACAACAAACCTATAGATAGATAAATGCCAAAAACGTCATTTCTGGAGCATGACAATGGAGTAAGATGATGCCAAAATCAGATAAAGTTCCATATAGTGCACGGAAGCATAACTTTGATTAGAAAACCAAACATAATTCTGCATACAAAGTATTTCACAGATACCCATACTCTTGCATTGTTATGTAAGTAAGTGCAACTTTTCTTGCCACAAATAACCTTATTAGCGTTCAATTACGAGTCAAAAGCATGCAAAAGGTGTTGATCACGTTTTCAGGCTCATCCGCTCATCGTCATTGCTCACCATACCGTATGCGGTGTGCACCTCGCCAACGCATCTTTTCCCAAGATACACCACACTCATGGATCATGGCGCTAACAAGCTGTTCGTAGTCAAATAAAGAGTTTCTTTGGAGTTTCATTCATCGTGGAGAGAGGGAACAATACCTTTTAAAGGAAAGCCAAGTTAACAAGGAAACTAACCATCAATTTAAGGATACCGTTTGAAATATGTTCACCAAACATGGCTTTTCACTTTTTGGATTACCTTGAATACAACACCATGTGAACTTGAATCGTGACTCAGCATCAACTCTATCGACAGTTTGAGTCCAACCACTTTGGTCTGCTGCAATTGCAATCTTATTTATTCGAATTGAATTTCGATAAGCGACGCTATAAAATAAAATCACACATGTGTATCTTAAAGTACACAAAAATAAATCTATCGGAACAACATTTGAAAAATTGCCAACATGGGATTGTGGAAGATGAAAACTTAGTTCGATACCAACATAAGCATATCTCTAATTGGGTTGAGTCTTGAGGGATAGATGCAACCAAGAAAAACAGTGTGGTTTAAAAACATTCCAATGGGAAGTTACTGTGATCAGAATTGCCGGATTGTCTTCACTCTTTTGAGTATTTTTTTAACCCTCGTGCTGACACCCATTCGATACCCTTCGGTGTTGTGTTACATGCATTTGTATGGAATTTAGTGCAAATTAAAGGTGTAAACTCATTTTTACACGCGCATCATATATTTTCCATGTCTTGCCTTTTAAATCGCTTTAGAATGTGTCCAACTACCTACTAAACTGAAAAAAAGTCATAAAATTGTTCAATTTGAATAAAAACATCATGTTTTTGTGTGGATTTTTGTTCGGTTTATTGAAAACATTTGTGTAATATTCAAATTATATAAAAAGGAATGAACAAAGATTACAATTAGTTTTATTTATAAAATACAATACAAGCTCTTATTGGTTCTCCGGAATACAAGAAAATCAGGTAATGCTACTTTAGAATGTTTGTTGACATACGGGTGCAGTGCATTAAAAAAAAACGAGTTTTTCGTCGTAATTTATCTCTACTTCGTAAACAAAGACGACAAATTCCTTTTGCCGGTGAGTGTACCAGGACCACTGGTATGTGTTTGGAGATTGATTGGTTGTCCAAAAAACCATTCAATTGCCGAACGAGTCCTGAACTATGACTATGATTGTGTAAGCACTGTTCATCCGGGGTTTGGTAAGGCTTAAATGTTGGATAGCATAGTGAGGAAATTGCGTCTGGCGTCTTTTCTGTTGTTTCCATCAACTAGTCGAGTAGCAAAACGTTTTTGCCTTGATTCAGTTCGCGTTCTTCTCCTTTGTTTCTGCCCGTATACAATCTTCCTTGCAATGGATATTTTGTTTTCGCGTCGCAGGCTTACCAAACTTTTATTCCGTACTTGGCTGATTTTGATGAATGAATTGCGTAAACTTCATACGTCCACGTATGGAAATAGCTGTTCATCAATAGTGATTGCTTCGTGCGGTTCGTAATTTTTGCCAAGGTTTTCGTTGAGAAAATTCCATATATCGCGAATGGGAGCGGCTTAATTGGTTCTTTGACTATAATAGCGATTGAGTCGTGAAATCGCAAGGAAACGCTGGTATGGCATAGCTGCTCTGAATATGGGCAATGCATCAGTGCGCCACTAAACTGGTGAGTCCTGCATATTCAGGGCTGAGGAGAGGGGTGGATTACCATCGGGCCCGTAGTTTTATTAATACTTTAATTTTTCTGGGAATACTGAATTTGACTACTGAAACTCGCAAGGATCTCAATCGATGCATCAAATACATGTGCAAATTTTAATGTGTTTTGATGGCGTCTATATAGTTCAATATTTTCAACGTCATCAATTTTCTTCTTCAGTCTTCTTCTGCAGGCCAGAGGTGCGACCATAGAAATTAAAGCACAACATCTCGCCAGCATTCTCGAGGATTTGGAGCTTTTGCGAAATGAAACATCGAAAACGTTACCTGCCATTCAGAAAAAAACACTTGCGTGCTGTACCCGAAATTGAAGACAAAGACAATTCTGGAGAAGAAATCGGATTCAAGAGAGATATTCACTTTCCAAATTTTCTGTATGTGAATAACCAGTCAATATTGTTCCTTCCTTAGATTATTGTTTTTGTTTACATCAAAATACTCGTAGTATGAGAAAAAAAATTTCAATTTTCTTGGCTCATCTTAATTCATTAGCTAATTTACCAGTTGTTATTGTGTTAACTGAAATATGGATATATAACAATGAGTTAGAATTATATAATATACAGGGTTATACTCTTTTTGGTAATTGCAACGAAGCATATCCTGCTGGAGGTGTAGTTGTTTATGTTGAAAATGGTTTTGTGTGTGAATTTTCTTGTCCAAAATTATCAAGCGCGAATGTATTAAAGTTATCTTTTGTTTTTGAGAATATTTATTATACTTTGCTGTGCATTTACAGACTTCATGAATTTCCGAAAAATGTTTTTAGTGACGAATTAAGCAATATTTTAAATGCAAACTCAGCTAAAAATTTAATAGTGTTAGGTGATATCAATATTGATATTATTAACAAAGATATTGACAAAGATTCTGAGAATTACTTATTTCTTATGGCTTTATTTGGTCTTAAGAGTTTTATAAACGAACCTACCCGCGTGACGAGTTCTTCAATGAGTTGCATAGATCACATATTTTTGAGATATAAAAACAACAAAAACATATTTAATGGTCAAGTTTATGATTTAAAAATTACTGATCATAAAATGATTGCATTAAAGATCTTTTTTGATAATTGTTCTCAAAATAGGAAACCCACAAATATAGGAAAAAATTGTGTTGATTATAAACTATTAACTTTAACTTTCGAAGGCTGGGACCAAGTTTATTCAGAATATAATCCTTCTATAGCATTTGATTTGTTTTTAAATATCTTAAAAAATCATATTAGTTCAAGTACTTTCCAAAAAAAGCAATCTGGCAAAATGAAACACCTTAAACCTTGGATGAATCATCATCATCTTCTTAATAAAATAACAAAAAAGAATAAAATGAGTTTAAAATTTAAAAAAACATCAAAACAATAATAACTTAAAAAACACTATGAAAATCTATGCAAAAAAATTAATAAAGAAATTGAAGAAACTCGTAATAATTTGTATGCTAATAAGTTTTTAAATGCTAAAGGGAATATTCGCGAAGAGTGGAAAGTTGTAGATAACCTTTTCGGAAAAAATAAAGAATCAAATAAAATTGATTTTATTGAAATTGAAGGTGTTATTGAATCTGATTCTCGAAATATTTCAAATAAATTTAACGAATATTTTATTGATATTTACAACAAATTAAAACCTAATTTAAATACTTGTTTTAGTTGTAATTGTTTTATTTCTTCAGAAATTTGCGCAGACGATATACAATCAAATAGTTTCGTTTTTGATACGATAACGTCAAGAGAAGTTTTCAACGTTATTATGTCTTTAAAAAATAAACATTCGTGTACTAGTGATGGTGTATCTAGCCATTTGTTGAAAAATGTTGCTTGGTATGTTATGGACGTTCTTTCGTTTGTATTTAATAAATGTGTTGAAACTGGTTGTTTTCCAGATCATCTTAAATGTGCTGAAGTGATACGGCTCTTTAAGAAAGGAAAGAGAAAACTTATATCTAATTATAGGCCTATTTCACTACTTTCAACTTTTTCAAAAAAAATTGAGAAACTAATCAAAGTGCGAATTTTGTCATTCTTGGAAAAGTTTAAATTTTTCTTTAATAATCAATTTGGTTTCAGAGCTGGTTTGTCAACAGAAGATGCTATCTTAAGAGTTTGCAGTCAACTGTATGGAAGTTTGAATGGCAAGAAGAAAACTATGGGCCTGTTTATTGATATGACTAAAGCTTTCGATCTTGAACTTTTACTAAGCAAACTTTATAATGCGGGTTTTCGCGGTAGTTTTTTCAATTTGCTAAGCTCTTATTTAAAAAAATAGAAAACAAAGAGTCAACTCCAATGGAATGTTTAGTGAACCAAGACTGCTTAAAAATGGTGTTCCTCAGGGATCAGTGCTTGGCCCTTTGTTTTTCTTAATTTATATAAACTCCATTTTCAAACTAAAATTAAAAGGTATTTCAACTGCTTTTGCTGACGATATCGTATTCACATATTCATCAAACATTGTCTTTGAAAGTATTGCCAATATTGAAAATGATCTTGAAGTCTTAAGGCAGTGGTTTACTTATCACACATTAGTTACAAGTGAAAAAACAAAGTTGATGTGTTTTGAGGTGTCTGGGAATAGTCCTTACGACTTCAATTTACGGTTCCATGGTTACGATTGCAAACAATATTCATTACCTATTCATAAGTGTGGAATAAGTAATTTTGAAGCCAATTATCAATGTTCAAAAAATTGATTTAAAGTGGAAGTAGTTCATCAGTTCAAGTACTTGGAGTTATAATTGATTACAACCTGAACTGGAAAGATCATATTCAAATGGTAAAAAATTATTTGCTATCGGTCATACGAAAAACTTATTTAATAAAACCCTTTAGCTCCGAAAAAGTTTCAAAAATGATCTATTTTGCTCTTGCAAACTCGAAGTTACAATATGGAATTAGTAGTTGGGGTGGATCTTATGCAAATACTTTTACACCTCTATTAACAGATCAGAAACATTTAGTTAGAATTATTTTAAATAAAAATAGGATGGCCGAAAGTTTTGTTTTATTTAAAAGGTTGCAAATTTTACCAATGAGACATTTATATGTTTTCTAAGTATTAAGATAATTTTTTAAACAAAGCGGAAATATTCCTAGTAGGAGTTATCAAATGTACAACTTACGTGTAAGCAATATGACTTTAGTCAATGTACCTTTTGCTTACAGAACACATTTCAACTTTTTTTCACATATTTTTAATAAATTGCCCTTATCAATTAGAGAAACTCTTCGATTTTCAACCTTTATCAAAAAGACTAAAGACTGGTTATTCGAATTAAATTTTGGTGACATTGAATCATTAATTTTGTTTTAAAATAATGTAATCAAAAAACAATAAATTTTTTTGTAAATATTGTTGTAATGTTCAAAAATATTTAGTTCTTACTATATTTTGTTTATAAAGTTGCTCGCAAGCTCTTCTTTTCTATAATGTTATTATTATTTTATACTTGTTACTTAAATTACTGATTGTCATCCCACATCAGTTATTAATTATTTTTTAAATTAGATGTATCATTCATCGCTAACTACCTAGTTAAAGAACGTACACTATTATTCTTATTTAATTAATGAATTGTATATTTATATAAATTTTAGATTGAATGAATAAAATTAAATACAATAAATACAATATTTTTTACGTAATAATTGATTCAGTCATATCAAGAATCAATCATAGATTTTCCATGATTAAACATTTTTTTAGATTTTTTTCTTTTTTTTGTGGAGGTTTCCAAAGATGAAAGAAGGTGATATTATCATGAATGCCACAATTATTTTGAAGAGAAATATGCTGTTGACGTGCCTTAAGAATTATCGACTGAAATTATTTACGTAAAAATATTTATAGGTTAGGTTAGGTCGGATGGGGTGACGATTCGGCAGCCGATTTATCTTACTCGGATCTGAACAATCCATTGCGGTGCCCAAGCCTTTTTTTTAACGTCCCCCAGTTCGTCCAAGATGTATTATCCGAAGGTTGTTTTTCTGGTCTGGGCTAGGCTGGGGCATTCACAAAGAAATTGATATCAGCCTTCTTCTGCATCAACGTTTTGACATTCTCTGTATAAGCCTTGATGTGCCGTAAGAATCCCAACCAAAGGGACAGTTGAGGGCTATCTTTTGAATGTATTCTGTACTTTAAGTTGAGATGTTTGGCCAAAGAATTCTTGTGACCTGACAGTTGTCGAGTTTTGACCATCTCTCGTTTGCAACTTTGTGAAAATTCTTATGAATTCTGAAAAACACTTCAAAAGTTTGGCAGCTTTATAGATTTATTTATTGGTGGTTTTATCGAGATGATACCAGACCCTACACCTGCTTCCGTTTTTGAACCGTCTGTATTGACCGATTTAGGATTTTATGACCCGGTTTTCCTTCCAGCATTCTCTTGCAGGAAAGTTTGATAGCGCCAATTTGTTAAAATCTAGGTGCGGTACAATACAGTCGGTTTGGGGTTCCATGTCTATGTAATTTTCTTTGACGATAATAGCCTTTATTCCAGCTGTTGGCATAAAAACCATCCTCCATTTGAATTGTTGATTGACATTACTTCGAAGAAATTGAGCACACTTTTTCCAAAGTTTTTACTAGCATTTCGCATATTCGGTACATTACCAATCTCAGTATCCAATAGTGAGCGATCTGTTAACGTACTCAACAAATTAAAAAATTATCATCGTTCCTATACGGCCAAAAAGAGGATCAGAATTAGCAATACTTTGACTAGAAACGGAATTGGCTGGGAAATTAGATTTGAATTCCGCCGTCAATGTTTTTCCCTCGGCCAAAGCGAAAAAGCTTGCATATTGTACATGCACAGCAATAAACACAGAGATTTTTAATTACTGATTAGGATGATTTAATAAAGTTTTCCATTAATTATAAGATAGAGTCTTATTTACGATTAGAAAGGACGAGCGTACATGATTACCCCCGGGCCCGAATATTCACTCGGCGGCCCTATGCATATTGTTATGTAAAACACCAGCAGCCAAAAGAATACCAAGAAATGCGTCAAGTTCAGTACTAGTAAAATCATTACAAACTTTGGGCTTTGAGTTAGGATGTTCTTCATTCCATTTATGAAGAGCACTTTTCGCATATCGATTTGTTTCGATAAGTACGCAATGTTTGGGGTGAAAAATTTCTTGAATACCTCGAGTGCAATTGAATTTTGTTCCTTTGGATCGGCACGAAAACGCATGAAACTATGTTGTCGTAAACGAACAGCAGCAGCTGGTTCATCCGTTGTCCACTTTGTGCCATATTTGCCTATCGTTAGCACTTTGTTGTCGACCTTCAGCACTCGATTCTCCTTCCTCTTCTGCTTCTGCGTCTTCAATAATTCGTTTGGCTCAGTTACTAAATCGTCTTCAATATCCAATGCATCCTCTGGAGGCACATATATTCCGTATTATCATCTTTAATCGATTGATCTTCTTCTTCACCTTGCCGCTGATAATCGCGATAGAAAATCTGTGTTGAGACTTCGCCTACGTAGTCGCGTATTGAAAACAAACTCATATTCGTCGCCCCTTGTATATAAAAATATCAAAAAGGAGGAATAACAAAAATTTGGCGCATACAAAAATGCGGTTTTATAGTCACTAATGTCTTTACTGTTCAACGCTGCTTACTCGTAAACTGATGCACTGTAGACAAAAGAAGCAACTTAATAGAATAACCAATACGAAAGATATACACGGACACGCGTTATGAAAAATTCCTTGAAACACCATGTGTATTGGTATTTTCGAGGTATTTCTTACCAGGAACATGTCATAGCGGAACGAACAATAGGGATTATTATCTAATTAACGTATGAATATATATGTACCTGTGTGTGACAGTCACACATGTGATTATAAAAGGCAGAAAAAGTAAAAAAAAAAACGGGCAGAATGAGAAAAATTTATCAAATTCCATATAAAATATACATGGCTGGCCAGACCCAAGGAGTCGGTTCGAAGGTATGTTTTCAAAATATCATTTTCTCCCCTATTCTAAGAAATCTATCCTTTATAATTTTTGCGTAAATATGTTAAATTAACGTTCAAAAATGAAATACGTCTGGCTGGACCCGGGGGTCGGTTCGAGGGTTTAATAATAATGAACCTGTCCGCATTAATTTTTTTTATATATATAGTTACATACACTACATACATAAAGGGCGTTTTTTAGTGGTAAAAAACTTTACATTGGCAGCACTGTATTTTTGTTTGATTTGTCATTTTATCATGAAAAGACATGAGCAATGCATGCAAATTGTGCAGAAACGAGATTGCTGTTGATCCCGATCTACACCACAGTACACATATTAAAGGTAATATCTCTAGCGTTTTTATTTTTGCTCACTTCTGCGCATCTGTCAAAATAAAGAAAAATGGCGGGCGCTGGAGACACTTTACTTGTTTTCATGTGAAAATAGTATACAGACGTCGTGGGTTTTTTTGTTTTAAGTCATTAAATTTATATAAATTATAACTCATTTAATAAAAAAGATCAAACAAAACTATTTGTAAACATGAGGTGTGCAGTTTTTGGTTGTATCTCTACCAACAAGAAAAATTTATAAACTAAAACATTTTTTTTCAATTTCCTAAAAAATGGAAAATTGTGCAAATAGTGGGTGTTTTTATGTCGAAGAAGTGACAAGTTCGCGCCTAAAAATTCTGGGATGTGCAGCAAATATTTTCGAGACATTGATTTTTGCCCAAAGAACGAGATTTTGGAAAAGCATGGCTTTTCATAGGGGATTAGCTTGATGGCAAATTTGATTCCTTCGCTCGGTTTGCCTTTCGAAGACGAGAAAGATACTTTGCGTCAGGATGAAAAAGAAAGCCAGGCAAGTTTTATCAAGCAAATAAAATATTTTTGAACTTGAACGCTGCACAACAATCGGGTGGCTTGTGTTTCGTAGTCAAAATTGTTGAATTTTTCGAAGCAGTCAAAAAGAAAGCCTTCTTCTCATTGGAAATGGAAAGGCCTCATGCAACAACCCAAAGCCAAATGGATTCAATAGTCTTTCATGGCGAGTTACATATGTATGTAAATCACACGTGTAATTGTTAATGTTACTTTACTTGTTGGGACAGATTAGTTTATGACTGAATTGTTGTCAGTTCGATTGACTAAAATAATGACAGAAATGTTTTTTCGACCATCGTTCCTTAGACGGTGCGGGTGAAAAAAGGCGGTCGTATAACTGGAGCATAAGGTGGCGATGGTGGGTTATTGAGAGGAAAATTTATATCTTCTTGATTTTGTATTTTTTTGGATTCATCGATTTTGTTTCTTTGAACTTACAAGAGCAACCAGTTTGGTGTGTTCCATTCAAACGACATAGACAGCAGTTGCGGGGATATAAACTAAAAACAATATATTTTTAATGTGTTTTTTTTTTACAAATTTAATTTTAAATTGTTTGTTATGCGATGACAATAAGACACTTAATCGGAAGAAAATTTTTTTTGAAATTGGAGCTTTAATGAAACCCCCTTTGGTACCTGTCACTTTTGTGCCTGCTACTTTTGTGCTTGCCGAAGAAGCTTTCTCCTCGACTTCGATCATCTCCGTTCGTATGTAGTTCTGTGTTGAATTCCTTATTTTTCTTGCTTCTCCAAGAACCTTCACTTTTAACTTGAATTCATTCATTTCCTATAGTGGCTGAACACATTGACGGAAAGTCACAATGCCTCACCGCACATATCGTGGCTACAAACAAAAATAAACTTACTTGTCGATGTAAGAAAATTGACAGTAGAGGAACAGTTGGAAAGTAAAACAAATATTATTTCTTTCGAAAAGGTTTATTTTCAATTAGTCTCTATCTCTGAGTAACCATTAAAAATGTGTAAATGAAACGTGAAAAATAAGTTAAAAAAAAATTGAACCTGCTTCTTCGACGACAAAATATAAATGTGATTATCTGTCAAAAATGAAACGATATAACAATGAAACCTGAATCAGTGCTCAGAGTTTCATAAAAAAATATGAGATTCGTGTTGATTTTTAATTTTCAAACCCATCTCTTCCTCTTACTAAAAATCATTCCATCTCTTTTACATTTTGATTCAAGTTTCATGCGCATTTGCGTCAGTGTATCCAGGCACTTAATTTTGTTTCCCAGTTGCTTGTAATATATAAAAACAAAAGTGACATATCAGATTTTGACAACCTGCGAAATATATTATCTTCAATATGTGTACCGTGTATTTACACAAGAAAATTTTGTTTAGCGATTATGCTCATTTTGGGTTGAACGGCTACGTCAATAAGCAAAACTGCAGTGTAGATAATCCGCAAGCCATTAATGCGATGGGCCGTTACATCCAGAAAAATACTGCCACTAAACTATTTTCTGTGGGGGTATGTGAAGTCACTAGTCTACACCGATAAGCCAGAAACAATGGACAACTTGGAAAACAACGTTCGCCGCCTTATTTGAGATATACGACCAAAAAATACTGCAAAGACTGATTGAAAATTGGTCCTCAAGATTGGACTACATCCGAACCAGCCGCGGTGGCCATTATGTCTGTCTTTCAAAACAAATCAGTTTTATGGCAATTATTACAATTTATCTAAGTTTTATTTCATTTTATAGTCGGAACTTGTTCACTAATAACCTAGTGAGTTGAAGTTTACTCTCGAACGCCACTGTAACTTTATTTAAATCACACAATGAATCGTCTTTCTTGGCCTCGTAGCCTCGACTTCGTCCATTATTGTCAGCATTTTATTGGATATGATGTTCGCCGTACGCACTTTTCAGATGAAGACGATAATGGGATCTGAATAAAAGTGAAAGGAATTTCTCACGAACACTCTTGGTTTATTATACGTAGTTAACTTCTTTACTTGCAGACGGCATCAAGCCTCATCGCCGTTTTCGTCGTCGCGTCGCGTCGGTTTAAGTGATTTAATGGGAAAGTGGGAACGCATTCGAATGAATAAAGGAACTGGAAATGAAACTTACGTAAGACAATTTTTATGCACATCCAACAAATACTTTATTTGGCCAATTTGAATGATTTAGCGTTATTTTTAAGTTAATTATTTTGATGGGTTTATAGGTGCTTGGTGGTAATGGGTCTACATAAAATATCTGTCAAAGAAGAAAGAAAGGGTTTTTCTGTGTTGTAAATTTCTTTTCAATAACGTTAAGGCTACAAGGAAAAGTTTTGGATGTAAAGACGCTCGTTTGGTAAGGAAATTGTGAAGAAATTTAGTAGTTACGTTTGTATGATTTACTAATATTAAACTAATACTAAATATAAAATAATATCGCATCATGTTTTTATTAAAAATCTACGTGAATTTATAAATAAATTTGATGACCTTACCAATTTAAAACCATCCATGTAGCGATGTAGCCCCATGAGTATAAGTATAGGTACAGGCAAACAATGTCTTCAAAATTGGTCAAGCTGTTAAGGAATAAAACAAACGTGCACTGGTGTTTTATATGAAAAAGATTATTCAATTTACTAGGATTCTTTGCAAAAGCTAGTCTACTTTATGACAAAATATTTCACTGTGACTGCATTTGTGGAATATGCCGCTCCAGTTGACTCAATCTCTAGCCTGCCGTCTCGAGTTCTGCACACCAAGCAGTCGGAGGTCTCTTCCTACCTCGTCGCTCCATCGGTCTCTCCTTGCTTTTGACTCCCACAGGTACGGCGCGGCGTGGTGTCGAAGACCTTGCGCGCTGAAGCGTCGATATTCATCCGCTCTATATGGCCGGGCCATCTTACCCGCTGGATACGGATTTTTTTGACCAGGCTCTTGTCACTGTACAGCGAGAACAACCCGTTATTGTACCTTCTTCATTACTCATTCGTAACTTGATCGTAAACAGGACCATAAATCCCGTATACTTTTCTCTCGAATACCCCAAGGGTGTTTTCAAGAAGATGCACATAAGAATCGAATTTTTTTTATAAATGTCTTTTATATATTTTAATAAAATAATTTTTTTCAATTGTAGGTTCGGATTGATCTGAAATGCAAGACCAACTAAAAGAAAATAAAAAAACAAGAATAACATTTGTGAAACTGGAGTTGGGCCGAACAGACTTCACAACTTCGATGACACATTTTCCAATAGCTCGTTTTTCCGAAAATGTATATCATCTGATTCGTTTGCCCGTATATTGTTGTTCGGTCGATTCCTACGTTTTTGTTGTAAGGCCTAAAGCCTAGGTGACACAAATTGATGAGAATCGACAAGAGCTAAGATTCCTACTAATTCATTTCTGTTAAAACAGAGCTGTACTGCCTATCACTACTCTTATTTCTGGTAACACTATTATATGAGAATAGCCGGAAGAAATTTAAAAAATTCTTCGTCAAACCAAAGTAAAGTATATTTCTTTTAAAAAAACGTCTCAGTCTGTTATGAAGCCGAATTTTGAAGCAATATCAACTCGGAAATGAGTATAGAATTTATGATAATGTTTAATTTTTAATAGGTTGTACAAGGAAGAAGGTAAGTTTTAATATTATTTTTAATTAAAAAAAAAAACTAACAATTGAACAACTGGAGAGAAATACTTAGAATTTCATTTCTATTACAAAGATATATAGAGATTTGATTTTCTTTTTTTACCAGCCCCACCGATGCAACAGAGTTCTATGTCAACAATATAGTGAGTAAAACTCCAACTTTGGATACTATAAGATTTGCAGTAAGTGCGAGGTTTAGAAGACGAAAAGATTCTTTGATTTTTTTAAATTCTTTTTCGGTATTAAGTAGAAATCACCCCACATTACCACTCCGGCAAATTCATTGTTATATTAATTAAATCATTTCAAGACTCTCCGAAAAAAATAACTTAAAGGAATTTAAACAAAAAACCTCAAATTCAACAATTTCATATTTATCTGGTGATGACGAAGAATTAACAAAAATTCTTTATCATATCAAAAGTAACTATTTGTATTTTTGAGATAAAATAAAGGGTCCGCCATCTAACGTTTTTTTTTCAACTAGTGCTTATTTCGTGAATGGTAACACTTAGCTCTTGTCTGATTTGACAGATAATTAGTTTTATCCTTCCGCTAAACGAATATGGTTGTGTATACGCTTGAACAACGCTGGAAAATATTGCGACATTACTGCCTGCGATCGATGCCGATTTTGCCAAAAAATCATCTTTTCAGATGAAGCTCATTTTGATCTTGGCGGGTTGTCGCATTTGGGGCACAGAAAACCCGCACGCGTATTTCAATGTATGCGATACACCCAAAACGAGTTACTGTTTGGTGCGGATTTTTGTCCAGAGGCATAATTGGGCCATTTTTCGAAAATGAGCAAGGAGTGGCCGTTACAGTCAATGGCGATCGTTATCGGGTCATGTTGAACGAATTTTTGTTCACAAAAATTGAAGAGGAGGATATTGGCAACATTTGGTTTCAACAGGACGGCGCTACGTGCCACACAGCCGAAGCTACACTCGATGTTGATGAAGCATTTTCAAAAAAAAGTAAGTTATTTGGCGGACCCTTCACTAATATTTTCTTATAAAATAAAAATTCATCAAACAAGTCGCCAAGTTTCATGAAATTAAAAAAAAAAATATTATAAGTATGTATGTACTAACAAAAAGAATTTTTGAAAAAGTAGTTCCTCGGGTTTGCAATCCCGCCGTAGATTTTAAGGCAGCTTTCGATTGTATCGACAGCAATAAGCAACTTGGGAGTCTCAACAAAAGTGTTAAACATGCTACAAAAACTTTACCAAAGCAATACAGCGCCAGCGGCGGCAGTGTTACCTCTGCAAATTTCCAAAAAGTGTCCGAAAAGGTGTCCCAGATATAAAAAAAAATATAACATAAAATACTAGCCGAACTGCCCGGCGTTGCTCAGGCTTACCTTTGATTTTTCTGGATACCAACGAAAGCGATCCAATTATAGACAAAAACCACAAAAGTTTTTCCAAATCGCTCAAGCCTTTCAAATTGAATGTATGTTATATGAAATGAAAATAAAATAAAATTCCATACAAAAAATAAATTTTAGATTTTTCAATTTCTGGATGTGAAAAATGTATAGTAATTCATCAATTGAGAACGGCTGAGCCGATTTGGCTCCAATTTTGTTAAGTGGTTCGTATTTCCCAGGAGCAGGTTTTTACGAACAAATTTTTTGGGAAGACCCTCCGCAAAAATCAGGAAAATGGGAAAATCAAAGATTGATTTGTTTTATGGAATTTTTGTGTGCAATTGTTCCAATAAATGTGACAAGATGTTTTGGGTTCATTAAAATGAAGTTTGCGTGTAACAATCAAAAGAATTTAAAGAAAGGCAGGACGACTTAGCCGGGCCCGCTGGAAATGTAATATTTATATAAATAATTAACCTAAATCCTAAGGAAAAATGCTGCAAGGCTACCCGCTGTTCAACTTCTTTTTCTTGACAACATTTCCATTTTCCGGCTCAACTAAACCTACAAATCTATCCTAACTTTACGGACATAAGTTTAATAACGAATATAAGGCATTTTTCTGTTGAAACGTCTGTAGTTTCATCTATAACTAGACTAAAAACATTAACTTTCATATCCTCAACTAATGTAGTTCTCTCCCCTGTTCTCCCAAAATATTTATATGGAAAACTTATTTTGTGTTGTTGATATTCTTTCGAAAAATGGTTGTTTATTTTAAAAAGTGTCCAAAGGATATCTAAACAGTGTCCAAAAAAAAAAGAAGTGTCCTAGTGTCCGAATGATCGAAAAAGTGTCAAATTGACACTAAGGTGTTCCAAAGGTAACCCTGAGCCGCGGTTTGAGATGAAAACATTTTATCTAATTGGTTTGAAGCAGCAACTGGTGTAAAATAAGTATGTCTCTTCAGCCCACTGCTCTTTTCAATCTATTACTCCTTTTTGACACCCGGACTGCAGTACGCTAGCCACTTCTTTAAAATAGTCAAAAATGGACTCCTTTAAAAATTCAGAACTCTTTTTAACATTTTAAATATTTTTTTTTAATAAAAAATTTTTGTTGAATGCTTTTCTTGTGCATTTGCTTGCATTCTTTTCTGAATTAAGCCCATTTTTTGGTTTGAAGTGGGTAATTTGAAAAACAATTTGCAAGAGGTTTTGTTTCAACTTTTATATGATTTTACTAAAAAAAACATTGCCTCATAACAGCGCTTGTGCTGAAAGTATATTTTCAAAAAACGAACTTAAAAACTGACAAGTATAAGCACTCCGAAGATTGGGTTCCTGGCCCAAATATTGTTCAGAACTATAAGTAAAGTGTACCCAACAACTAATATTTATAGACTTTTATCTATTTTGCGAATTACTTTTTAATTATAAAAAGAACTGATTTGTTTCAGGTTCTTACGTTTATTTTTTTTTGTGTTGAAAAAAGAAAACGATTTATCTTTTTGTTTTATACTAAAAAAAAGTCAAAATAATAATGCTTGATAATACATATATGTATTTCTTACAATTTATATGGGACTCCTTTTTTCGGCGAGGACTCTTAGGACTAACAATTACTTTTAAGAAGCAGCTTCAAGAGAAACTAAAGAAATAGAAACGTGCAATAAACTGTACTTGGAAAAACGTCCTGAACAAACAAAATATTGCACAAAGTGCAAGGTATAAAATATTCTTTATCGTGGAATCAATTATGTGCTACGCTATTTTGAGTTTGAAGAATTAGAAAAACTATCTAAGAAATCAAAAAAAACTTCAGATTACTGGAAAATACACCAACGTTCATGATGCATCTAGACAGTGATGGTCCCAGAGGGTAACAGGGGAAATCTTCCGCAGCTGGCTCGAATAAATTCCAGCCGAAAGCCCAATTTTTCCAATTTTGTGAAAATCGGGATCGGTGGCCATCTCGTTTTGGGCCCATTCATCGAACGTGCGACGCGCTTGATGGTCGTTCGACTTCAATTCTTGCACGAGTTGGATTTTGTAAGCCCACAAACCAAGATCCTTCCGCAAAATCTTCCATAAAGTGGAAGGGCACAACTCCAATTGTTGCGCGTGATGGCGGATGGACTCATTCGGGTCTTTTTCGATACTCGGCACCACCGAACCGAACCATTATTTTGGTATTAAACTTGCACGATTTGCAAACGTTGTTCAGGAATAAGTCTATTCATAAGTCTATTCAAAAAAAACTGAGCATAAATCAAGAGACAGAAATGTCAACAAGGCCAACTCCAAAAAAAAGTATTGCCAGATTGAAAACCACATGACTTCTCAAATATTACCACCAGTTGCTAACACAAAAAAAGACATATGGAAATTTGTCGTTATTTCGTTTTTTTTATTAAATTTTATATTTCCTATAAATATATATATATTTATATATATTATAATATATTTTTTATTTGCAGTTCTTTTACTATTAATATGACTATGGTCTCCTGCAAAATCGTTGGCTGCGACCACGCCTGCACCTAGGAACTGGACTGCATCCACTCTATATTCGCGAACTTCGACTACACTTAACGTATATCTTAAGAGTCATGAGCCAACTAAGTCGTAAGTCATCGTCTTACTAATAAAACTTCTCCAACGCAACGAAACACCTTACATATAGCATCACATGCCACTTTATTGGTACCCGTCCCATTTTGAAGAACTTTCTGGGAGAAAAATATACTTTCAGCAAATGAAGTATTTAATACATTGAATGGCGAACATTGGTTGTTCTATACAATTACGTGACATCAGCGCTAAAATATCGTCAACACGAATCTTTGGATATATGTAGGTAGTACATAAAATACGTTGTTGGTATTAAACTTTTCCATTTTTATTTCTATTTGTATATAATCAAAAAAGAACACAACTTATTGTTTTATAAACTTCCTATACTATACTATGGAGAAGAGCTAAGGTATAAGGGTAGTCAAAATCCCTAAATATATAGAAAAATGAAAAAGGAGATACAACACATCTTAAGTTTGTCAGGTCAATAAGTTTAAAATCCTTTTTAGCAAGGACATTGGAAAAGGTAGGTAAAATTGATAATTTTATCGGATCAGTAGTTATTCGCTGGATTAAAAATTACCCTTCGGGCCGTTCAATACAAGTTGTATTAGATGGGTTCAAGTCTGATATCTTCAAAATAAATGCTGGTGTGCCACAGGGCTCCGTTCTGTCTCCTACTCTCTTTCACATTTTTATAAATGATCTCCTGTCTGAAACTCTTAATCCTGATGATGGTACTCTTAGCTTCCCATATTCATTTTTGGAGTCACACACGTGCTCTTCGGATGTGAATCTTAGAAATTTTGAAATAGACATCGTGTAGAATTCAATGCGTCTAAAAAACAATGCTGTCTTCTGTCTCTAAAGCGGAATTCATCACCCTTGCCATCATCCATGAGTTGGACTTACATTATGGAAGCTGATCATCTTAAAATGTTTGGTATGAGCATAATCAATCACCTCTTGTGGAATGATCATATTTATGATGTTGCCAAAAATGCCGCAAGATGTTTGCGCTTCCTCCGAAGAAGTAAGAATTTCTTTTCCCCTTCTGATCTGGCTACTACAAATAATATATCCGTCCAAGACTAGAATATAACTCCTATATATGGGCGGGTGCTCCATCAAATCACTTGAGTCTTTCGAAAGGTATTAAAAAATGGGCACGACTGGGTTGCACGTACTTGCTCTTATGTGCCTAATTATATTGGAAGGCAAGACCTTTGACAAAAGCAAATAACATTTACGTTGAAAGTAAGACAGTTTGAACTTATAAAAAAATTCAAAACCACAATACTTAACGGTTTAAAGTAAAAATGAAGTACGCCACCACACGTCTTAAATAACAAAAAATTTATGAAAAAAGTATTTCGAAAATTGTAGGACGGATTTTGATAAAATCCTGTTTTTTGTTTTTGGTTTTTTTAATTTTTTTTTTTTTGAAATTTATGTATGCTGTTTTTTAGAGTTTATTAATATACATGTGAATATAAAATTTAAAATATTTTTATTTGATTAATTTTAGAAATATTGATTTTTCAAAAAAAAATTCAAAAATTAATTTTAACTAGAAAAAAAACAGTTATTAAAAATTTTGATAAGCAGAATTAATTAAACTGCTTAGATCTTCTCAAATATAAAATTTGACAGAAATACATAGAGCCGTTATCGACAAAGCCCAAAATTAAAAAAAACCGTTATATGAAAGGTACCGTTATTAGACTTTTCCCGGAAATTTGGTTCTAATCAAATGATAGCCAATACTAACAAAAAAATTCTCAAAAATGTTCATCAAAATCGTTGGAGCCGTTTTCGAGCACAATAAGCTTTTCACAAACGGTCATATGGCAGGTACCGTTATTTTTAGGCTTAAAATTAAAATCACAGTTTCCCCTCTGGGGAATTCCAAGAGATAAGAGATACCAAATTTGAAGGCAATCGTTTAAGCCGTTTAGGCTACAGTCGATATACACCCAGACAGACAGACAAACAGACAGACAGACAGACAGATAGACAGACAGGCAGATAGGCTTCTCTATGATCGTAGTATCACCCAGACAGACAGACAAATAGACAGACAGACAGACAGATAGACAGACAGGCAGATAGGCTTCTCTATGATCGTAATGTCAAGTTTGATTGTTATCTCAATTTTTTTATATTCACTTGCCTTATAGTCCCTATAATCGCAAGTAAAAAGCTTTCAAAATTATTGGAGATGCTCACACCATCAGAACTTTCACGTCACTGGAACATCGACGGAATGTTATTTCGACGGCCTCTAGAATCTAGAGAAATAGCCAGTTGCATTCCTCCCCTTAAACAGTTTCACCGTAATACTCGTACTTCCAGGAATGCCCACCAATTTACCCTCGAGCCCAATTTTGGTCGTACAGTTAGGTACAGAGATTCGTTCCTCAGCCGTACAACTCGAATGTAAAATCTTTTGACATTCTACAGAGGAGTTTTTTCAATTTTTGTTTGTACCTCAAAAATTAACGGTACCTGTCATATAACCGTTATGTAAAAGCTTATTTTTCTCGAAAACGGTTCCAAGAATTTTTATGAAAAAAATCAGCTGTACTATAGGTAAGCATTATATTTTGGTGAAAAAAAAATTAATATGGTGGGCTACAAACGGTACCTCGCATAGGACCGGTTTTTTCGACTTTCTCGAAAACTGGTGATCCGATTACTATCAACATTGATATGCAAGAAGATGTGGGTAGCCTAAATAATTTTTTCGTAAACCTTTTTAATTTTTTTTTTTTTTTTGAAAAATCAATATTTTGAAAACGGGTACGTGAATTTTTTTTTTAATTTTGTTTTTAAATGTACATATGTTAAGTTTGTATTCTTAAATTACTTTTTTTAATTAAAAAAAAAAATTGTTAAAAATAAACCGTTTTATTTAAAAACCGCTCCTACGATTTCGAAAAAAAACTCACACTTTTTAACATTCCTTAAAGAAATATAATGGCGTTTGAATTATTTCACTCAATACAATTTAACGTACTTTATTCGAACAATCAAAAGTCACAAAAATCGAATAAATGCTTTGATATTAACTTTAATTTTCTTAAATTTTATTCTACAATGTGACCGCACATATGAGCAAGTACGTGCGACCCAGTCGTGCAATTTATTTTTCAATCCCACAGGTGGCATCCAGTTGAAACCGGGCAAATAAATAAAAATTACTATTTCAAATTGGATTTTAATTCACAACTCTAGGTTTAGTAGCCAAGTACCTACTACATCTACTGTACCATTGCCATCCGCTAGAAGTGAGCGATAAAAAATTTTTATTCTATTCGAATTAAAGTCACTCCAAGCTACATTATATTTAGTCGTTTAGTTATTGTGAAAAAAAATTAAGTTTTTTCATAATTTCGGAAATCGAAGTTTTGTTTTTGACAATATTGTTACGCAATTGAATTGAATTGGTAAGTTTAAACGACGTATCGTTTTTTCATTATCCGAACTTATATTTAACCATATTGTGTTTTTTCCGTTAAGGTAATTTGTCGTATTCGAAAAGGAGAAGCTAAAGACGCAATCCTAGACTAAATTGTTGGCTGCTAATTTAACAAAAACATATATTTTGAAACAAACACAATTGGTAAATGATTTGTGATTATTTAAAAAAACGCAGTTGACAGTTATTGCTTATTAATTCAACGACATTTCTTTTCAATCGATTGGAGGTGTTCTTTTCCGGCGTCAATGTATAAATTCCTTTGGTAATTCTATATCCTTTTTAATTTTCAATCGATTGCAAATGTTCCTTCTACAATCACCATTGCACACAGTCACAATTTAATTATATATTCAATATGTTTTCAGTTTTCAATAATGCCAGAACGACAAAAAATATAGTTTATCTGCTAGCATTGAGATAAATAAAATAAATAAATTTAATTTCACATTAATAAATGTTTTTTTTTTGGCGTAGCAACGCGTGCCGGGTACCGCTAGTTTATAAATAAAATAACTTACACAATAAAAAAAACAATCTTCAAGGCTAGCGCAAGTTTCAGTAATTAAACACATTTAACTTGATAATTGAATGAAAAGCAAGATAAAGCTCATTAAGGTAGGTAAGGATTATTATTGGAAAGTATAACCCTTATTTCCATTTGGTTTTGCAAAAATAACAAATTGTAAATTATAATATTAAATTATTCAAATTCGCCTTAATCTTCCACAAAAATTAGTTTTAATTAATGTTGTGAGCCTGAAAAGTTATTTAAAATAAACCGTCTTTTTTAAATTACAGTTATAATTAATATCTTTTTCATTTGACAACAACAAAAACAGAAAAACTTTGAAACGATTCCACCAATCATCTTTTTCCCACACATGTCTTATTTAATCTTATTTTCATTTTTTTCCCACAATCACTTGATCACGAACATCGTCTTGAAGCTCCCCATGAAGAAATAGCCACTAAGCATAATTTGTTAAAACTTACATTTCATAAACACTGGCAACTTGTTACTAAATAAAAGAAGTTACATTTAACACAATTCTACTTCACAAATTTCCAACAAACATCTTACTTATACTGGGCACCTATACCACTATATATTTGCCATGTTAAATAAGTTAAAATGCTTAACATAGAGCATCCATTTATTATGCAATCTACTATCATCGCTAATATGTATTTCACCGCCGCCGCACAGTGGCACACGAATAGCTTCTGTTGGAAGACTACCCAACCGTCATCGACCTACATTTACACAACTTCGAAAGAAAGTAAAAGTTGTGCTTATCTCATCCAAGATAGGAATCACATTGTCGATATTAATTAAAACAATTATAACTCATTACGAAAGATATATAAAAACACACAGATAATTACGGTGACAAAATTTGCGATTTTTTTATTATTTTCTTGATTTTTTTTTAGTTTTGTTTCTTTGTTTTTAATTGTAAATTAAAAAAAAACACTTAACATTAATAAAATAAAATAAAAATTAAAAAAAATAACTATTTACAAAATCTGAGACATCATCATAAAAATTAGGGCAGAGATAGAAAAGGAAAGAGAGGTACGGAAAAATCGAATGTGTTTTATAAAGAAAGAAATCACTGAAAAAAATTCATGACGGGAAAAGGTACCAGTGACACATATCTTACAATAAACATTATGAGAACTAAACATTATCATTAATAATAATTATACAATAAAAAATATAACAATAATATTTATAAAATAAACAACTAGAGGGAATAAAATCGTTACTTGGCATCAGACGCGTGTATCCGTGTGTGTAATGTTTGCGTGAGTTCTTCATTCGGTAATCCAGCAATATTATTATAGAGAAGCGTTTTTTGTTTTTCTTGATTTCTGGTAGGTGTCGTCTCTTTATACAACATTGAATAGCCAGAATTCACCAGTGCCCGATTGGGTTGGTGAGTTCGGTGAATTTGGAGTTTTTGGCGGCGGTCAATAGATATAATTGTCATTTATTTTGGTCCTCTTAGAAAGGAGCACCATAGCTTCCACTTGGTCGAGATGGGGCACCGTATGATCCTGATGGTCCACTTGGATATCCACCACCACCACCACCTCCGGCTTGTGTGCTTGTCTGGGCGAATTGTGCTACTTGAATAGCTTGTCGAACTCCTTCCAAGTCGATTCCAACAACACGACCGCCACCACCACCTCCTGGAGCACCATATTGGGTAGATGGTGGACCGTATGATCCTGATGGTGGGCCATATGATCCTGATGGAGCACCACCGCCGAATCCACCACCGAATCCTCCTCCACCTCCACCACCACCGCCAGATTTGCTTTCTTCGTTCAAAAGAATTTGTCGCACTTGTTCGAGCAGCTGAGGATCAACATTCTGTCCTTCGGATGTCTGGAAACCTCCACTGACAGCTTGATATCCACCACCACCACTACTAAATCCACCACCGCCTCCTCCACTGCTAAATCCACCACCGAATCCACCGCCACCTAGTGAGCCACCACCTCCGCCACCACCACGCGGGTAATTATATCCTGACGGTGGTTCCGCGGCTGCCAGCACTGCCAGGGCAGATGCCAAGAACTGCAAATAAATTATGAAATTATTTAGTGGTGAGTTTGTTTGTTTTTTTGTTATTTCACTTGTCAAACACAAACTTACTATTGAAAAGGAGTTCATTGTTTGTGTTGGGGAAAAAGAAAAAAATAATTTAAAATTTGGTTGCTATCGGATAGGGAGCCAACGATTGAATGCATTTCAAAAAGCCCGGCTATGGCCCCTTTATAGTCGGCTGTGCTTCATTCCTTCAAGTCAACAGATATTAACAAATTCGAGAGGCGCACCAAACAAAAAAACGAAGAAGCAAAGAAAAACATATGAAATGCCCACCACAAACAACTATCATCATAGTCGGCTAAAGCAACAGGAGGAAGAACAGAAAAAAAGAAGTTGAAGCCTATAGAAGTGGTAAGAGAAGGTGGCTTGCTGCAGTAGCATCATCTTCATGCAGACTTCTTTGAAGATGGCCAATAGAAGGAGGCACACAAATAACCAACTCGCGTTGGACGTAACGTCTATTGGAATTAAGCTGCAAAAATTCCCATGAACAAACAATTGCAACGTCGCGTCGTCGTCGTAGAGCGCATTGGTCGCGTCCGCGAAACTTCATCATCATCGCGTCTCTTCGTCATAGACCATGGAGGCCCGTTTGTAATTTAGTACTTTTTGTGACTTTTTTTAATGTCTTTATGTTTTTTTTTTTTGAGTTTTATGCAAACTTTCGTCTCTTTTTCTTAGACATAGTTATAGGCCTGACTGTTGGTATAAACTGGCAGAAGACGACTACGATCATGATGACGGTGATTACATCAAACCAGTTTGGCAATTAAAGAAAATAAAGAAAAAGGCAACGAGGAATCCAAATGACATCTGTCGCTGCATCGCATAATAAGCCTACACTCTCAGTTGGAGGCAACTTGCAGGTCAATAAATTTAGCCAAAAAAAAAGTTCCTAACAAAGGCTCTTAGTTTCTGTGAATACACACAGGTGGCTGATGAGTTTACACAATTCCTCTAAATGAATATGATTTAAAATGAACCTAATCTGTCAAAATATTACCGTTGTTTGTAGAGCCAATTTTGAAACTGCACTTGACTTATATTTGAATTTCGGACAGTTATTGCCCCAATTAGGCATTATCATCATCGTGAGCCTTATGAGCGCTTTTTAGCGGTTTGAAGAGTAAATTGGGCGCAACTGGGCACATCTCTCTATTCGTCCAACAAGTGTTGGTTTCATAACCGTCATTGGGCGATATTTTTGGTGTGTTTTTTGTTTAGCAACATACAACCACTAGCAGTGTTGTTACATATGAAGGTACCTGACTTTACTTGAAGTGCATATAAAATGTGTTCATGGTTAAGTCTTAAATGTAGCAAAAGTGTTATAAAAGAGAGTTTAATTGAGATTTTGCGTATAGATTGCTACTGAGCAGTGTTTTGTTTTTTTTTTTAGTTATTGTTGGAGGTGAATGGCAAGCAGGCCGCAGTTTTAAGGTTTGACCACATGGATTATGTTTGGCGGGGTAAGAGATATTTATCTTTTGCAGTTTGCAAGAAAAAAAATTAACAACAGAAGCAATTGTCTTTGATATTTTACACTGAAATAGTACACTTTGGGATGAGTGAAGGTTGTGAAGAACAAACACTTGTCATTCATAAGGTCTCCGATATAAGGTAATACTTTTGGTGGGAGTCATGAGAAATTTGAACGTGAAATGAATACAAAATAATCATACTGATTGATCCCTAGCGATCTGACCTTAAAAAAAAACGAAACACTATCAGCATTTTGCAAATTAGAGGTTTGTTTGATTTGATTTCTCAACAATGAAATGGGGTATGGCAACTGTCATATGTGTTTGTGATTTAAAACCATTTTATGAGTTGTACATATTGCACATATTTACATGGCAGTTATTTGACTACCTTATATTCCGTATAAACAGAAAACTAAACTGCTGAATACAAAAAGGATACAAACAAAATTGAAAATTAAAAAGTTACAATTTGTAAGCTGTTAAATGAATTATATAGGGTGCTTCCTAACGAATCTCGGATCTGAGACGGAACTAAAAATCTAAGAATAACGAGTTCAAACGGTATCCACATTGATTCTAAGACGATTGTGAGGTGTTAAGGTATTTATTTGGACAAAGTTTTGTACTATAATGAGCAAATAAATGCTCAATTAGAGAAGGCAAGAGCAACATTCATGTCTCTCAAGTGTTTTTTATTCCAACTATCAGAGATCCGATGGTAAGATCATTTGGTATCAAGCTTTCATTTGTCCAATTCTGGCATATGCGAGCGTGGATCATTAACCCATCTTATATGGAAAAGCTTTGTGTTTTCGTGAGGAAATGTCTAAGAACTTGTATTGTATAGAAGTGCTCATACCGACTTTCGGCATTACGTATCAAACAAAAAACTATTGGATGCATTTAACTAGAACCCACACTGTGTTCTATGATCTGACGATGACTTGAGAAAATGGACGATTGTCCGCTTTTTTTGGTTAATCCGTGGAATGTGAATCACATGGTAGGGCCTGAATTTTAATTTAAGGTAGGTTAAGATGGTAAGTACATTTTAGTTGTATATAAAATCAAAAAAAAATGCGATTGTCCTCATTTAGGTTTTTTTCTCACATTTTCGTTATATGAAGAAAACAAACAAAACACAAATATTTAAATCTATTTACTATAAAAATAAAAGATCTAAGAATACAGAACCACAAATGTCATTTACTTAAAAATATACATATATACACATGAAATAGCTTTTAAGTTTATTTAGGCATATGAACTTAAATAAATAGAAAAAAATTTACTGGAGCGACAGCTCCTTAAGGAGCCAAGGAATAGTGACTTATACTCTCAACCATTCCTGTGTGTGTTGTTAATCTGCAAGAATAGAAGGGATCTACAATATACCACCGACTCCGAACGGCTACATGAGATGCACTTTTTCAAACAAATTTTTACTCTTGGAGATTTGGTCAGTTCCTCGCGAAAGGCAGTACGCCGAAAAAGAAGGTGGCTATGAGCGGGACTCGAACCCAGGCTTTTCGCTTAGCAGTCCGACACACAAACCACAAGGCTACGAGTCACAACCATGAATCTAATAATAATAAAAACCAAAACGTTGGCAATAAGAGGAGTTTTCAAGGAATAAATAGTTTTACAATTTTTTTTTAATATTTTATAGCCTAAGACTTCCCCGCTTGATACGGCAGGTATGTATGTATGTGTTTTTTTGATGAAACTTTTGTTTATTAAATTATTTAATTAATTACAAACAATGATTAGTCAGTATATAATCAATTAATCCAGGGTTGCCTAAGAAAATTGTCACAAGTAATTAAATTTAGTATGATGCATCTTTTTGCCTTTTTTTGCAGTCAAATGTTTTTTTAATAATTTGTACATCATTTAAAAGAAAACGATGTAGAGAATTTAAAAAAACATTGTTGCCATCTCCCTGGCAACCCTAAGGTTGCGTTGCCATGTTTAAGCAGCCGGATAAATGTTGAGTTTTTGTAGTCATCTGTTTTTTTTGTAAACAGCAAACCAAATTGATGATTAACATTTACTCTCTCCGATTATCTAGGATTGCCAATAAAAAAATTTCCGGAAGCAAGGTTTGCCCTGACTTTTTTTTATTTTTTATACATTTTCTAATACAAACATTCAAAATGAAAAAAAAAATTATTTAATTACTATACTAAAATTAAGTCTTTCACTTTTTTTTGAAAGCTAAAAGATTCTTCTATAGTTTGATTTTTAAATTAAGTAACATTTATTAATAGTTTATAAGAAAACTTACTTCAAACTCGACATTTCGGGAAAAAAATAAAAAAATGGTGTATATTGATTTTTGTCAAAATTAAGATATTATTTACTAAATTTGCTTTCTGTATTTGTTATTTCTATTAATTCTTAATCGAATACTGAAAACCAGAAGAATTTATATGTTCTAGTTTTCGAGATCTCATGTATGTATATTATGTTTATTTGACTACCTGTCAAAACTTTAATTTTTGTTGGCTGACTACCAAAATTTTTATTTTTCTAACCTGATAAGATATATGTATGTATATAATAATCTAGCTGCAAAATACAGCAACAAACATGGTATAAAGGACTAAAACAGATATATATTTTATTCTAAATTTTGCATTTTATTTGATATTATTTCACAAAATTATTTCGTGTACCTTTCCGCTCTCGCTCTGGCTGTTTTTGTTTTTTTTTTTTTTTGTTCCCAAACACCTTCTGTTTGGTACTGCGCTGAACAAATTTAAGAAAATTTTCCCAGAACCCTAAATAAGGTTGAATTTTAGCATAGGCGTCTCAAAGTTTTGGTGGGGAGGCCACACACAAGCCTATAAATTAATTGAAATATTGGCCAACGAATCTGTTCAAACTTCTTGTGTTTTAGAAGACATTCAAATGGGTCAACCACGCAAAAAAAAAGATATGAATATATGTATGTATAGAGAAATATTTATTTTTTTTAATAATAGAAGAAAACGAAGAAAGAAGAATTATTGGCTTTTTAAAGGGTTGAACCTCTAATTCAGATTCGTAAAACTTAAGAAGTTTCATATTTCTTACTTTCCTTTTATTTAATGAAATATAATCTTAGAATTAGATTAACATATGTATGTATGTACATACGTGAATAATGGAATGAATGAAAAAAAAACTTTTATTATTTACATTTTTTCTAGATTTTTTCTAGATTTTATTTTGACTTTTCTAGATTTTTAATTTCTAGATTTTGTACATTCGAGATTTTTGTAAACGGCATTTGCGTTCTCTAGACCAAATAAATACTATACCAGTATCGTGATTTTAGGAACATAAATGTCAGTGCCCTGGATCTGTCCCTTGGCAAAATATATATTTTTTGAGGTCGCCAAACGAACAAGTATACTTTTTCCAGCGAAATTTAAATACACTTTTTGATCTTCATGTTTCACTCAAAAGAAAAATTATTAAGCATCAAGATAATCCTTGGTTCTCAACTGAAATTGGACAAGCAATAAATCCTCGCAGTTGCGCGTACAATAGATGGAAGCGTTTTAAGATTGACGATGATCGCCAAATCTATCGACACCTTTCGAAACAGATGCGTGAATCTTATAAATGCTGTTAAAACCAGGTGCAATACGATGCATTTGAATCTCTCACAAAATGACCGTAAGCTGTGGAAGAACCTTCGTGAAATTGGAATTGGGAAGCAGTGTCACCTTGATCTTGATCTAGACGTTGATTGCAATGATTGCATTTCTAATGTTCGTCAACCCCCCTATGTTGGGAAGCGCTTGCTGCAGTGTTTAATCCAAGCCTACTCTATACGGTTCAATGACTGGGAGTCAAATTCTCTGTCAATTGCATTGACCTTATCAGATTACAGTAAACGTTTTGGCTCGTGTTAGTTATTGTTATAGATGTCCGGGATTCTTGAATCTTAGTTATACTTTTCTGTCTGCTGCCTATATGATACATATCTAATAATCAACTAAAACCTCATATAGGAAACTTAAAGTCCCAAAGAGTTTATTTTTATCCCTTTTTCATAAATAGCTATTCAAAAGTTAATTATTTATTTTGATTTTAACGACCTTAAAAGAAAAATTTTAATCGATCTTACAGTTGCATTAAAATTGAAACAAATTTTCGTTTGTGTTCTGTTTGGACAACGTTCCGAGCGCTGCGGAATTGTACGCCTGTACGGTGACCATAATCGTCCTACCTAGAGGACTATTCGTGGTGGATAAATTTGAGTCCACCGGTTCAGTAAACAATCAACCCAACACCCGTTCGTCGACAAAACGCAAGATCTGCTGAAAATATCGCCGCCACCGCTATTCGTGAGAGTGTGCAGGAGAATGCGAGGCAGTCGATTTTTATGAATTTTTATAAATAGCTTCACAACATACTATTTTATTTTCTAAAAACAAAGAAATCCACTTCAAAAAAATGTTTACAAAATACAAAGTATGTTCAGTTTGTGTACTCTGAAGTTAATGTCAACGTCAACAAAACACACAAAGCTGTCAAACAAAAATCACATTTTTTACTGTTTGTATTTTTCTCTCTTGCAATAGTTTGACTTAAATAAGATGACCGCCATTATTACAGCTACAGAACTCATGACATACATATTACTGTGCCAAATGAATATGGTTAATCTCTGTCTGTGGCACATTAAAATTCAATGACAAAATACATTCTCCTTTTGCAATAGTGCATCATATTTAAGACCTTCGGATTTGGCAGAAGATCCAGAGTTCCCTCAGTACCAAAGGCTGACATCATACAAGCGGGAATAATTAAGAATAATTCCTTGAAACAAAAAATACGTAAATATTTACATACGTTCAGTTTTTATGTGACAGTTAGAGTTAAAAAAGTCCTTCATAGCGTCTAAGTTCAACACTTATGTAGATATTTATGTCTGGTTTCAGCAATCATTCCTATAGGTGCTATATACGATAGAAAGTCAGTACTATGAGACACTATGGCGTATGTGGAATATTTTTTTTCAACAAAAATAAATTAATCTAACCTTCGACCATAATTAATTAATAATGAATTTTGAAAGTATTTTATATAAGGAGCACACTTGCTTAAAAGTAGTTTTCAGCTATGACCATCTCCAAATAAAGTTCTGTGATGCACTTATCAGACGCCGCTCAGAATTTTGTATTTTTTTTTTTTAAGAAAACTTCTCAGATCTCTTTTTACAGTGCAGTTTTGCTTGACACACATAATCGCAAAATAATTTGCAATTTTAATTATGATTAGACTAGAACTCTTAAATAAATTCAATGTGAAGACGCAAGTTCTGGATCATTTTGCAGATACATAACTCGTCTTTAATCGACTGCATGGCACTCATCTCAGAATAATGAATGCATGATGCCAGTTTCAAGTGCTCGTTTACACTTAAAACACTTAATTTATTTATTTAACACGCACAGCAGATTATCATTGACCATGACGAAAATTACGCAGCTGGAAGCCATAAAGGTTTTCTCCAAAACCAGCAAAACCATAAACAAAAAACTAACTGCCAACTCTTAATATATGAAGTGCTAATGATGATTAACACCCTTTAATAAAAAAAAACACAGAATTCTGACATACAAATATAAAACAATTATCATAAATCTATCGAAAATTCGCTGACGCTCTTGTTTGCAGTTCTGCAGTGCAGCATCATGCTTGCATATTTGTTTTGCTTCTCTCTGCGGAATCTTCTTCAGAGCCAGTTTTGTAAGAGGAAGCCAAACCACGGCAACGGGCCATGTTTCACGTAACAGCAATGCTGCTTCCTCCTCAAGGTATTTTCCCAAAAAATTCATTGCACAAATAGTTACTCTTGTACAATTTGATGCCTTTGTCGTGTGCACTTATCTTTTCTTGCACTGCAGTGACCATCTCACGAAGTGGTTTGGTGGTTTTTAAGTTGCTGCTCTGGCTGCGTCTCTCGGGTCGCCGTATATATTGGAGGTTGTTGCTTATGCTTACTGTTCCTGCTCCGTTGGATGACTTTTACTTTCCCCAATCTTCATTCCGTTCACGATGTGCGGTATCATCTTGAGGCACAACTAAATTAAGAAAAAAAAAAACGAACCAAGAAGAAGCAGAAGTTTAACAAATAAAAAGAAGACAATAACGCGTTCTTTTTCGATTTGCGCCAATACATCTGTCTTTGGCCGTTTGTATCTTTTGCCATGTATCTCTATGGATGGAAAGGTATAGATACTTTTGAGGAGACCCACATAGCCCACAATAATCTGCAAATTATAAAACCAACTGGTAAAGCAGGCGAGGATCCACTATAACGTCTTTTTTGTGATGGGAATTTTTTGCACCATACTCTTGATGGTAGTCTTTTTTTTTTTTTTTTGATTTGTGGAATGAACGAGTGTCGTTGTCCATGGGGCATGTGATTTCACGATGATGAGCAATTGGAGGAGGCTTCTTGTTTCTGTCTTCATCATTATTTCTTGGTAATATGTATTGCGGAAAATGTTTAAAATCATCTTTGTTTTTTCTTGTTGTTGTTGTTGGTACTTTTGCATTATCATTATATCATTAAAGATAAATGTAATCAAATGTGAGAAGGGTTCCTCCCCGGCCACCCTCTGAGTTGTCCTCATTACAACATGTCATTCAGGTGAGGGGATTAGTTTTTATATTGCAGCATTTTAATTCTATATATATATGTATAATACATACGTAGTTATTACACTGTTGCTTTAGTTGACAGCGCTGGTGTTTTTTGCATAACGCAATACGGTAGTATGATGGGTTAGCCATTAATATTTTAATTATGCAGTAGTTTTTGTGGATTGGATAACATTTTCTCACAATTAAAGGATTGTATGTTAATTATGCGTCTGGGTAACCAAAAAGTGTTTTATAAGTCAGAAAGTTATGAATACCAAATCTATTAGTCATCAGAGATTTATAGCTGATTGTTTTGGTTTAAATTTGATGAAGCTGTTTGATTAATTGAAAAGATTTTGAAAAATAATGGAGTGATTTAGATGGTTTTTTTGTGCTGGAATTATAAAGCGTAATGCTTTGAATCTGTAGAGAGCTGTCATTTGTTTTCTTGTTCTTTAACCGACGATTGTTATGATCTCGACCACAATTATTTCACTTCTCCACTTCGCCCTTAGGATCCATTCGGTGCAGTAGATCGAGAATTAGGTGACTACTTTTTCACTTATAGTAGAAGACCTTGTTTACGTTAGAAGGATGACGTAAATCGGGACACCAGAAGCCTTGGGGTGCGCCAATGGAATATCGTCGGCCAGCAACAAGGATGTTGAATTTGTGGAATCAGCCCGTACCAGACCCCGGTAATGTCACCGGTAATAATGATAATGATGAGGCTCAGCTTGATGTTCATTTTCCATTGCTTTATACGACAAACTGGGATGGCGCTGCAGGAACATTCTATCCCGTCCCATAAAACAACAATTTAAGTAAAAATATATGAGTATGAAAGAACTCGTATCCATATCAATAACCATCAAACCTAAAGAAAAGTCTTGGTTTAATTCTGAGTGTAAA
Organism: Platycheirus rosarum; assembly: GCA_963971375.1. Taxonomy (NCBI): domain Eukaryota; kingdom Metazoa; phylum Arthropoda; class Insecta; order Diptera; family Syrphidae; genus Platycheirus; species Platycheirus rosarum. Next base: position 28,918,947 of record OZ020509.1, on the reverse strand, counting down.
GAAACTATCAGGCTCAAAGAAGTAAGTTTCCGTTCTTACAAAGCCAACCCTACAGAGGAAAATCGGAAAAAGCACAAACAAGCAAGACACTCATGCAACTCCGTTCTTGAAAGAACCAAATTTTTGCATGAACAAAAATTACGGCAAAAAATTCTGCAGTGTCCCAAAGGCAGTAAAAATTTTTGGTCATTTGTAAAAAATATTAAAAACTCCTCAACATCTTCGGTTCCAACGCTCATCGACAATAACAAACCAATTGTTTACTCTTCAGAGAAGGCAAAGTTGCTCGCCGCCCATTTCGCTGCCAGCTCTACGCTGCCGCATAGCAACGTTGCCCCTCCTGTACTTGAGAATATAAATTTTTCCATGGGACAGATTTTTTTCCGCACTCGTACAGTAGCAAGAGTTCTCAAAGATCTCGATATACACAAATCCGCTGGCCCGTATGGTATATATATAATATATATATTCTTCTGAAGAGGTGTTCTTCTACACTGGCAAAGCCACTGCGTAAGCTTTTCCATCGCTCCTACTCTTCTGGAATCTTTCCTAGAAGATGGAAAACAGCATTTGTTCAGCCTATCCCTAAGAAAGGTGACCCATCCTCCCCCTCCTCCTACCGACCCATAGCACTGACATCCCTTCTTTCTAAGGTCATGGAAACACTGATTAACCGTCAGCTTAAGGAATATCTCGAAGATCGTAAGCTTCCCATGACCGTCAGTATGGCTTCCGCGGCAACCGTTCCACTGGTGATCTGATGGCATATCTCACCGAACAGTGGAACAAATCTTTACATCGCTTTGGTGAAAGTAAGATTATTGCTCTGGATATCTCTAAGGCATTTGATAGAGTTTGGCATGAAGCTCTCTTATCGAAAATGCGTGCTTTTGGGATCGATAATACTCTTGTTCGTTGGATTAGAAGCTATCTTCTGGACCGTTCAATACAAGTTGTATTGGATGGATTCAAGTCTGATTCCCAAAAAATAAATGCTGGTGTGCCCCAGGGCTCTGTTCTGTCTCCGACTCTTTTCCTCATTTTTATAAATGATCTTCTGTCTGTTACTTCTAATCCACTTAACTGTTTTGCTGACGACTCTACCCTCAGCTTTTCATATTCGTTCGATAATTCACGTCCTTCGCCTTCGGACGTACAATTGCAACGGTACCATATGTCAAGCTCATTAAACTCCTATTTATACAGCATTGTCAAATCGGGTAATAAGAATCGTGTGGAGTTTAATGCTTCGAAAAGTCAATGATGTCTTCTGTCGTTAAAGCGAAACATACCCCCAATGCCATTGTCCATGAATAGCACTTACATCGAAGAAACCGAAAAGCGCACAGTACTCGGTATGTGTGTCAATGACGACCTCCGTTGGAACGACCATATATTTGAAATCGCTAAGAATGCTGCTAAGTGCTTAGGTTTTCTGTATCGGTGTAAGAAGTATTTTTCCCCATCTGATCTGGCTACAATTTATAAAGCGTTTATACGCCCTAAACTCGAGTATAACTCCCACCTCTGGGCAGGTGCCTCGCAAACATGGCTTCACCTGCTTGATAGAATACAAAATCAAGCGTTAAGATTGATAGGAAATAGAACTGCCGCTGAAGCAATTGCCCCACTCGAACACCGACGCAATGTTTCATGTCTTTCCTTATTTTATCGTTTCTTTTACAAAAAATGTTCACTCGAAGTAGCCAGTTGCATTCCTCTCCTTAAAAGTTTCTCCCTTAATACTCGTCTCGCAAGGAATGCTCATCAGTTCACCCTTAAGCCCAATTTCGGACGTACCGTGAAATATAGGGATTCTTTTTTTAGCCGAACAACACGAATTTGTAATGGTTTACCCGGCGAGATTTTCCCTTGCCATTTTGATCTGCTAACATTCAAAACCAATGCTAATCGGCACCTCCTATCTCTCTCCTCCCTAACTTCGTAATGCCCGCGCAGTGTGTTCTACATTAAAAGGGAAACACATAACCACTTGTGCGCGCGTTAATTATAAAAACAAAATATATCTATATTGCCAAGGCACATGCGCAACAATCAAACATGACAATACGATGATAGAGAAGTTGAAAAAAGTGGGTCCGGAAATTCCGTCCGTCTGTCTGTCTGTCTGTCTGTTCGCACCTCTACAGCCTAAAGATGGGCCGATTTGCTTCAAACTTGGTATTAAGCATTTATTTGGTAGTATCTCGGTGGGTGTTTTTGAGTTTTACTCTAGGTCGAAAAATAACGGTACCTGCCATACAATTTTTAACAAAAAGTTAGATTTTCTCGAAAACGGCTGTAACGATTTTGATTTTTTATAACAATACATCTTTTAATTAGAATGAATTTTTCGAAATTTCTTCTATAACTGTACCTCTTATAGAACCGGTTTTTTTCAAATGCGGTGTTATCGTAAACCATTATCCCGATTTCAATAAAATTGTGCACACAGGAAGTCATTTATAATTTAATATAATATTGCATTTCAAAATTTTCAAAAACTTTTTTTTGATTTTTTTAAATTTTTTAAAAAAATTGGTTTTCGAAATATTTTGAAAACGGGTTGCTTGATTTTTTTTTTTTAATAATTTTCAAAAATGAAAATTACAGATTTCCTTATAATGATCTATAAAAATCTGGTCGAACGATTTTCAATATTATTTTTGTCCTCGATAGAAATTTAGCTCTAAAATTTTATTGCATACTTAGTTTTTTCGAGAAAACTTTTAAACTAATTAAAAAAATGAAAGAATTTTCGAAAAAAAATTATTTTTTTTTATTTTAATAAAGGGTGCTTTTTTAGACATGTGCTTATCAATCTGGCAATACTTTTTTCGGAGTTGATCTTTTTGACAGCTGTCACTTGATTTATGCTCAGTGTCAATTTGGTTTACCATTTTATAAATGAGCAGCCATCGCGCTCAAAAATTGGAGCTGTGCCCATCTATTTATGGAAGATTTTGCGGATGGATCTTGGTTTGCGGGCTTACTAAATTCAACTCGTGCAAGAATTGAAGCCGAACGATCATCAAGCGCGTCACACGTTCGGTGAATGGGCCCAAAACTAGATGGCCACCGATCCCGATTTTCACAAAATTGGGAAAATTGGGCCTCTCGGCTGGAATTTATTCAATCGAGACGCGGTGGCCACTTGCCCGAAATCATTTTTAAAACATAATGGCAAACTTTTATCTTTATAATAAAGCTAAATTCTTGGACATAGCATTAAATTATATGCGTTTTATTTTTTCTTGAAAACCAAAGTCTAAAAAACGCCCTTTATATACATACATATGCAGCCACTAAGCAATTATCTAGCATAAGAACAAGTTCGTGCGACCCAGTCGTGCATTTTTGAGTTACTGGCAAAATTCCATCCGTCTGTCTGTCTGTCTGTCTGTCTGTACGGATGTATTTTGGACTGCAGCCTAAAAGGTTGGGCCAATCGTCTTCAAATTTTGAACTTAAGGTTATTTCGATATTCTAAAGAGGGGTTTTTGCAATTTTTTTTTACCTCAAAAATTACAGGGTACCTGTCATATAACCGTTATGTAAAAGCTTATTTTTCTTGAAAACGGCTCCAAGAATTTTTATAAAAAAAAAAATCAATGTACTATTGTAGATATGCATTATACTTTGGTGAAAAATAAATTTATATGGTGGACTAAAAACGGTACCTCCCATAGGCCCGTTTTTTTTCTTCGACTTTCTCGAAAACTGGTGATCCGATTATAATCAAAATTTATATTCAAGAAGATGTAGGTAGCTCAAGTAAATTTGCATTAATTTTTTTCGAAAACTTTTATTTTGTGTTTTTAATTATTTTTTTAATTTTTTTTTTTTTTGAAAAATAAATATTTTGAAAACGCGTAAGTGAATTTTTTTTATTTTTTTTTAAATGTATGTTATTTTTGTGCTTAAGTTTGTATTCTTAAATTATTTTTTTTTAATTTAAAAAAAAAAGTTGTTAAAAAAACCGTTTTATTTAAAAATGGCTGCTACAATTTGGAAAAAAATCACACTTTTTTACATTCCTTAAAGAAATAAAATGGCGTTTAAATTATTTCACCCAAAACAATTTAACGTACTTTATTCGAACAATCAAAAGTCACAAAAATCGAATAATTTTTTTTTTTTTTATAATTAACGCGCGCACAAGGGACTATTTGTTGCCCTTTTAATGTAACACACTACGCGGGCATTAGGAAGATAGGGAGGGGAGAGATAGGAGGTGTCGATTAACATTGGTTTTGAATGTTTGCAAATTGAAATGGCAAGGGAAAATCTCGCCGGGTAAACCATTCCAAAGTCGTGTTGTACGGCTAAAAAAAGAATCCCTATATTTCACGGTACGTCCGAAATTGGGCTCAAGGGTGAATTGATGGGCATTCCTAGCAAGACGAGTATTACGGGCGAAACTTTTAAGGGGAGGAATGCAGCTGGCTACCTCGAGTGAACATTTTTTATAAAAGAAACGATAAAATAAGGAAAGACATGAAACATTGCGTCGGTGTTCGAGAGGGGCAATTGTTTCAGCGGCAGTTCTATTTCCTATCAATCTTAACGCTCGATTTTGTATTCTATCAAGCAGGTGAAGCGATGTTTGTGAAGCACCTGCCCACAGGTGGGAGTTATACTCGAGTTTAGGGCGTATAAACGCTTTATAAATTGTAGCCAGATCAGATGGGGAAAAATACTTCTTACACCGATACAGAAAACCTAAGCACTTAGCAGCATTCTTAGCGATTTCAAATATATGGTCGTTCCAACGGAGGTCGTCGTTGACACACATACCGAGTACTGAGAGCTTTTCGGTTTCTTCAATGTAAGTTCCATTCATGGACAATGGCATTGGGGGAATGTTAAGCTTTAACGACAGAAGACAGCATTGAGTTTTCGAAGCATTAAACTCCACACGATTTCTATTACCCCATTTGACAATGCTGTATAAATCGGAGTTTAATGAGCTTGACATACGGCACCGTTGCAATTGTACGTCCGAAGGCGAAGGACGTGAATTATCGAACGAATATGAAAAGCTGAGGGTAGAGTCGTCAGCAAAACAGTTAAGAGGATTAGAAGTAACAGACAGAAGATCATTTATAAAAATGAGGAAAAGAGTCGGAGATAGAACAGAGCCCTGGGGCACACCAGCATTTATTTTATGGGAATCAGACTTGAATCCGTCCAATACAACTTGTATTGAACGGTCCAGAAGATAGCTTCTAATCCAACGAACAAGAGTATTATCGATCCCAAAAGCACGCATTTTCGATAAGAGAGCTTCATGCCAAATTCTATCAAATGCCTTGGAGATATCAAGAGCAATAATCTTACTTTCACCAAAGCGATGTAAAGATTTGTTCCACTGTTCGGTGAGATATGCCATCAGATCACCAGTGGAACGGTTGCTGCGGAAGCCATACTGACGGTCATGGAGAAGCTTACGATCTTCAAGATATTCCTTAAGCTGACGGTTAATCAGTGTTTCCATGACCTTAGAAAGAAGGGATGTCAGTGCTATGGGTCGGTAGGAGGAGGGGGAGGATGGGTCACCTTTCTTAGGGACAGGCTGGACAAATGCTGTTTTCCATCTTCTAGGAAAGATTCCAGAAGAGTAGGAGCGATGGAAAAGCTTACGCAGTGGCTTTGCCAGTGTGGAAGAACACCTCTTCAGAAGAATCGGGGGTATACCATCCGGGCCAGCGGATTTGTGTATATCGAGATCTTTGAGAACTCTTGCTACTGTACGAGTGCGGAAAAAAATCTGTCCCATGGAAAAATTTACATTCTCAAGTACAGGAGGGGCAACGTTGCTATGCGGCAGCGTGGAGCTAGCAGCGAAATGGGCGGCGAGCAAGTTTGCCTTCTCTGAAGAGTAAACAATTGGTTTGTTACTGTCGATGAGCGTTGGAACCGAAGATGTTGAGGAGTTTTTAATATTTTTTACAAATGACCAAAAATTTTTACTGCCTTTGGGACACTGCAGAACTTTTTGCCGTAATTTTTGGTCATGCAAAAATTTGGTTCTTTCAATAACGGAGTTGCATGAGTTTCTTGCTTGTTTGTGCTTTTTCCGATTTTCCTCTGTAGGGTTGGCTTTGTAAGAACGGAAACTTACTTCTTTGAGCCTGATAGCTTCTTTACACTCAGAATTAAACCAAGAATTTTCTTTAGGTTTGATGCTTTTTACTCTGTTAGGAATAAAAGCACGCATCCCTAGAAGAATCACATTTGTGATCATTTCAGCACTGGCATCAATGTCACTATCGAGGAAGCATAGTGACCAGTTAAAGTTTCGGAAAAAAATATTAAATGCTTTGATGTTCACTTTAATTTTCTTAAATTTTATTCTACAATGTGACGGTACATATGAGCAAGTACGTGAGATCCAGTCGTGCAATTTTTTCTTCATAAAAATTCTTGGAGCCGTTTCCGAGAAAAATAAGCTTTAACTTAACGGTTATATGAGCTAAAAAAAATTAAGAAAGTCCTCTGTAGAATTCCAAAATAACTTTATGTTCCAAATTTGAAAACGATTGGCCAAACCGTTTAGGCTGTAGTTCAATATACATCCGTACAGACGGACAGAGAGAGAGACAGACAGAATTTTGCCAGTAACTCAAATATGTTTCTCTATCATCGTAATGTCATGGCTGATTGTTAGAATTTTTTTTGCGAATGCATAACTTGCCTTATAGTCCCTATAAATCGCAAATAAAAAGACAACTGCGACGGTCCCAACAATTTTTTTCGGTAACTAGTCACTTTGCTTCCTGGATAGAGACACAAACTCCAGTACTTTTATGATAGCAAATATCATGGCATGAGAATGTTATTCCGAACAGAACGAAACACATCAAACTAAAAGTGAGTCAAAATGAGAGACAAATATATTTAATATAATAAAGCCAATTCTTTTGAGGAAAAAAGAAAGAAGTTCAAACAAGCCATAGGATATTTCATTAAGCGCTTTTTAAATAAAATAAATTGTTTATGAGATATCATCGAAAGTTTTCTTCGTTTAAAAGGCTTATTAATGCCATTATTTGTGTGGAATATATTATAGTTTAAATATTCGCCATGGCTTCACTTGCTTTAGCGCATCCGAAGTGTCTGATTTTCTATGACTCTGACAAAGCCGAGTTCTTGTGAGTAAAATCGACTGCCTCGGATTCTCCTGCACACTCTCACAGACCGCGGTGGTTCTTTTCAGCAGATCTTGCGTATCGTCGAAGAACGGGTGTTGGGTGATATTTTACTGAACCAGTGGACTCAAATTTACCCACCACACTGCGAATAGTCTCTCGGTATGACGATTATGGCGACGCGATCCGAACACTCATTTTGATAAAACAATTTTATCATTTGCACCTGTTTTTTAACGCTATATCCGTCCATGGTGATTTGCCAAAACAGACTGAATAAATGACAGCCAATTTGACAGATGTAGCTTCAACAAAATGGCTATAAACTATCAAATTTCGGAAGTCCCTGTTGGAAGACTCTCTAGAAAGACCTGTAATGCTCCCATTCAAAGAACAAAGTTTTTAAGTGAACAAAAATTAAGACAAAAATATGACAATGTCCCAAAGGTAGTAAAAAATGTTAGACATCTGTTAGAAAGGATCAAAACTCCCCTACGTCTTCGGTTCCGACACTTGCTCAAAATGACACTTTTGTGATCATCAGCTTCCAAACAAAACACAGTCTTATTCTAATACAAGGCTACCACACTGTGATATGGCTCCTGCTATAATTGAGAGCGTAAATGGTTTTATGGGACAAATCTGCTGTCCAAGATAGCATCTCCCCCTTGGGTCTGAAGATGTGTGCTTCCAAGCTGGTAAAACTACTCCGTGAGTTTTACCATATGTCCTATTCTACAAATCTCTATCCGAGTGAACGGACAACAATATTTGTCCAGCCAGTAGATACTTAACAAAGGAGTATCGATATGCCACTCAATCTATTAAAAATATTAGTAAAAGAGATGAAAAAGGAGAAACGACATTACACTGTGCAGTATTTGCGAGAAGTTTAGAAAGTGTAAAAGTGCTGATAAGGGGAGGAGCAGAAGTAAATACTACTCATACCAATTCTCATTGTTAGTCAGTCAAATAGGAAACATTGCAGAGTTGTTTAATTGTGGAGCATTAATGAGCATTGTCGACACGCCTCCCTGGTAGATCCTTCTGGGTTTTAGGTTTTATAAAGTCCAAAACTGCCATCTTATGATGCGCCTCTCATATTTGCCTCATTGGGTATAGACTTTGGTTACTAGGGCCCACAATAACGGTTTGAAACATTTTGCACCACGGTAACGGTGGGAATACTCCTGAACCCAGTGCTTCCAAAAGTACTCCGTGAACTGCTGTTACTTATGCCAATTTTTTTTCGCACTTCAATTCGTCATTAAATAATGCTGAAAGTGGCTTAGCGCGTTGGAGGATCTTAATGATTTGGAGTGAGTGCCTCTTCATTTTTGCTGTCGATGTGTAATTCAAGTAGCTTCAGGTTCGTCGGCTACGTTTATCTTCGTAGGTATCCATCGCTAATTAAATATCTCCGTAAGATCCAGGATTTTGCTGACTCTGAAGGCAATGAATTGCTTCTAACTTCGGCGGTCTGAGCGGATCCAGATCAGGACGTTTTTTGAGTCCCATCAGAAAAAAAGAGTTAATTATGCATTTTTCGAATCGGACTCCAAGAATTGCAGCTTGTAGTTCAAGTCTGGGTAAAAATAGATTTTTTAGAGGTGCCACCCTTGTTTTAGTCCCAATAAGTGCATAATCCACTATGTCGACACTGGTGTATCTGATGTATTCTACCGCAACAAATCCGCGGAATATTAAGCTTTTTAATAGTCTCCTTCTCTTATCTCTTCATCTCAGTTAATCTTGGAACATCCAGATATCTTGTAGGAGCAACTGGATATATATTCGAAAATAGGCAAGCAGGCCTAGTGGATCGAAGATCATCATAAGAAAATTATGAGCAAATCGCGGTTTCTTGGGCGCGGCATGCCAAAGAGGATTTTGGTTTAACTTGAAATTACGGTAAGTTCATATGTGAACCATATTCCTAGCATATTTTCCGTTGTCACCTCTACGTCGATGTCGAGGTCTTTATTATCTACAAGATCACTTCTCAAAACCTTGAGGTCTAGGGATGAGTTTGAGATATAATTCAATTTCTATGACCAACTGTAAAGCTTTATCTTCCGTTGCTGCGCTATCCATAAAGTCGTCGACATAGTGATGTTCTTTAATAGCCTGAACCGCGTTCTTATTTTTAATAACTTTGTCGCAGCAAGGTGTGCACCTTGCTCCAAACGTCATAACGTTCATCACTTAAGAATCTGACCCGTGTTTGTTAGTCTTGCTCTACAAGAATCTTTGGAAATTGCAGTCTTCGTTCCATATCCGAAAGTGGTGGAATGTTTTCATAATATCTCCACATATGGCGACACATGGATTTGTAGATGACTGAGATAATGGATATGTTGTGAGTTGATTCGGACCTTCAAGTAGCATGAAGTTCAGTGATACGTAGTTAACCGCAGCAGCTGCATCCAACATTATCCTAAGCTTTCCTGGTTTCTTTGAATTAACGATATGAAATATTGGAAGATTCCAAAAACTAGGGTTTCTTTTTGACAGTTCGTATTGATGAAGTTTAGTAGCATTTAACCTTTAATTACTTCACCTAAGAATGGCTCTCGTTGTATGCGTTTCTAAAGACATGACAGTTTTTTGGGCCTTGGGAAGATTTTCCGGCAGTTGGATTTCATCAGACTTCCATTTTTCCGAATCGTAATCTGTAAAAAAGTTCTAGAGAACGCTTTTCCTCGATTGAAATTATATAATTTTCTCCCAAAGTTTTTCAAAAAAAAAACTCCTTTACAAGTCGTTTTACCTCTTTGTTGATGCATTCGCAGCTGTCGAAGTTATGGAACCTCATTTTATATTCTATCCATCAAACCTCCCTAAATGCTCGACCCGATTTAATTCATAAACAAAAAAAAAACTTTAAAGACACTGTGTACTCATATTTTAAGGCCATTATTCAGAAATAAACTAGCAAAAGATTTGTTGGAGTTCAAGGAAACAAATGCTGAAAATTAGACAAATCGGGGTCATACATATCAAATTCAAAGGCCGTATTATTTCACTTAAATGAAATGTTGATTGCCCAAAGAAATCACGCGAATCAACGTTATTAAGCCTAATTTTATTTATTTAATTATATCATTATATTGACATTCAACTAAAGGTAAAGGCCGTTGAGCCGTAATTTAGCAAGAAGTCATCAAAAAAAACCTTTGTTTGCTCGACTTTAAACGGACCGATGGTATAGCAACATTTATATGCCTTGGAGCACATTTTAAAATCTTATGAACATTCTTGATAATAAAATTTGTTGTACAAAATAAAACCTTCAGCACTATCGTGTTGGCTGTCCATTATGTTAAAATAGCCTCCCAAGTGATTGCCGTTCATGAAGGATTTATTATTTTCTGTAAACAATTAGCTATTTGTATAAGCCTTTGCAAGTTGATGGCATTTGGCAGATTCTGTGGTCCACAGTGTAACGTGTGCAGACTTACTATAATGATCACCGTGACACCATCATCATAACTACCTTTTTTGTTCTATTCACGAATAAAACGTGAAAGCAAAAGTCTCAACTTCCGAGTCCAAGCAAAAAACCGCTCTTAAATAATGAAGAAGAGGTAATGTTCGTTACCTGTGGCCATGCCCGTCACTGTCATTGCTAAAGGTTCGTCGAGGGTGGCCATTTATTTTTGCTTGGATGTATTCAACTCCAGACGCGTCTGATCGTATGACTGTGAGATTGTTGGCGAGTTGAAAAGGTGTAGGTAGGTCTCCGAAATAAAAAAAAACCAACGCTCCAGTGAAGATCGTCGGAATCGTCATGAATTTGTTCGGTTGGGTAGTGCCGTGAGTTCGTGAAAAAAAAACCTAATTGCACGACTTGGTTGTAAGAATTTACTCTTATGATTAATGGACATAAAGACATTGGACAGATTGAATTTCATTCTTAAATATAACTGAAGTAATTTTGAAGGAAAATATTAAAAAAAAGGTTAGGTACCTATACAATTTTTGCGTTGGATTCAAAAAGCTTTCATCAAGACAGATATTACGCTTTGAACATATGAAAAGCATAAGATCATTTATAAGGACTGAAGCGCGAAACAGATTGAACCAGCAGCAACAGCAAGAGCACCAGCAACAGCGGCCGTCACTAATTTAGAACCAATGTATTTCAATTGCTCAAGTTAGATTAGACCAGCACCAGCACCGTCAACAGCATCGTTAGGCCAAAGTCCTTAATTTGATGTTGTTGTTCCATTGCTACCAACTTTGCGCAAGCGAAATTCAGGGGCACCATATTGCAGAAAAAAAAACAAAAATATTGACAATTTTATTTTGCGCTCTTCGCCATTGTTGTGCTTTCAGAGGCTATTTATTAATTTATAATTTTTATAATTTTTTTTTAATAATAATGGTAAGAGAAAATACATTTCTTTTTTATAAGAGAAGGAAATCTTATAAAAACATCGACTCAAAAGAAAAACAATATAAAGAGATTGGAGATTCGCTATGTGTACTATAATGACACTTCGTATACTTTTTTTATAACACAAAGTGTCAAACAGAAGTAGGAAGACGATGCTGGTGCTGGAGGCAATGTGTTTCAATTTTTTTTGCTGGTCAGCGTTATGTTTGATGTCAACTTGAAACGTCAAAAATTTCCTCAGTCATTTTGGTGTACAAGCAGAAAAATTTATCTTCAGAGGTCACCTTAAATCTAACAAAAATCCATGTATTCCATCCATTGATGCATTCAAAATGGTTTGTTTTTTTTACAGCACGTTTCGTTGTTTCGCTTTTTTTTACAATTATTTCTGTTAAATTTGTTTATTTTTTACTTTGTTTTTGTGTTACTTTGTTTTTCAATCATTTAGCCCTACGATCACTTCGCTTTTCTTTCTCTCTTTTTTTATTCGTTTTGCATTTTCGTTAAAAGTGCAATGAGATATTAAGGTCAAGGTTATCTCGTTAACAGTTTATTTCGCAATGTTAATTAAGATACTAGAATTAAGAATATTCTTAATAAACAAGATAGGTGACTATTCGAATATCGACCGTTCAAATCATTTGCATCATAATAATAAAAGTAAAGACCTGATAATTTTTTGTCAAAACAAATATAAACCAAGTAATTGAAAAATATTTTGATTAAAATGCTGAAAGAACGAAATGCGAAACGATTAAACCGAAATAATACAAAAACGAGATAAAAAAAAAGTTGGTTGCCTGTAAAGTTGGTTTACGGTCGATAATTTTACGTGATAACGTAATAAGAAAACATTGATGACACCAACACCAACATACAGCCCGTAAGTCACTCCATATACTATTGCATTTATAACGTAAAAAAATCTAGTATTAAATATACTATTAAATACAAAATCAAGTACTAAATACAGTAGGGCGTTACTACGCCCTAGAAAAACATGTTTTAATTTGAAATGCGAAAATAACCAAACATTCACTGGAACGATCTCTGGACAAATCTATATTAACTCTGTAAATTTTATTACAATCCGTTGGGGGGTTTAGGAGTATATAATCGACATACATACATCTGATGTTAGCCTGGTGCTCAAAATACGTTTGCGATCGATTTGGGTTGAAAAAACCACAGTATCGCAGTTAGCGTAACAGATTTTTTTATAATTTACACGCGCGAAAGGTGTTCGTGTGTACGCTTAAAATGTTTCAACACCGCACGAGCATTAGGGAAATGAGGAGGGATAAAAGAGGAGATACCGATGCACATTAGTTTTAAAGTTCTGCATATCAAAATGGGAGGGAAAACAGAGCCAGGCAAAGCATTCCACATTCGTGTGGTGCGACTAAAGAAAGAATCTCTATACTTAACAGTACGTTCGAAGTTAGGCTCAAGGGTAAGCTGATGGGCATTCCTAGCAGTTCGAGTATTACGGTTGAATCGTTTCAGGGGAGGAATGCAGCTGGCTATTTCGCTAGAGCATTGTTTGTAAAAATAACGATAAAATAACGCGAGGCACGAAACATTACGGAGATATGTAAAAGTTTCTGTTATTGTTCGGTCGCCTATCATTTTCAAAGCTCTTTTTTTGGATTCTATCTAGAAAACTCAAGTGGGTTATAGGAGCACCTGCCCAAATATGGCAATTATATTCGAGTTTCGGTCGAATATATGCTTTATATACTGTAGCCAGATCAGACGGGGTGAAGAGCTTCTTGATTATTCGAAGGAAACCTAAACATCTCGCAGCATTCTTTGCGATGTCAATTCTTTTTTGTACCTTCTTCGGAATTGTCCTCGCATACAAGGCCAACAATTCTCTTCTCTAGACCTTCCAAGTCTCTACCCAAGCTTCGGATCAGAATATGAGCACTAGTAAGACGATAGTCTTGAAAAGCAGCAGCTTAGTTTTTATAGTAAGGTTTCTGGATTAGTAGGTTCTGCTGCATTTTAGCAGCCATCCGGGTATATCTTCCTCCAAATATCTTATACTGGTTCGAGCAAAATATCGGAAGCTGCTTCAGAATCCACCATCAAGTTAAACTGCTTTTTGATTTTTTATCTCTGCACTAATTGGGGACTGGTGACAATACCCCATAACGACCTGCGCATGTTCTACAAATGAGGACTCAAGCTTGCATTGTGGTCATCCTTTAGATAAGCGGAATAGGCTTTTGTTATTATCGACTTATGCAATCATGCCCACCACGTTCCGGCCGTAACTGATATTTTACATGAAATATGTCGCCGCAAACGTCATCAAAATATTTTGATTTTTCAGACACCGTGCCTGACACCGAAATAGTGCAGAACCAGTTCGTATCCATACACACATCAAATAAGAGTGCACCGTGTGTGAGTGCAGTAAAATTCATCGAAACTTGACGAAACGGAGCAATCCGTCATTTAGGGCACAAGATACGAATTACTTGTTCTCGCTCATTTACGGACGGGCCCGTCCGTACCATTCCAACCATTATAGTTCAGCCTTAACGCTGAGTATTATTTCTAATCTGTAAAATTTCTTGATCTTGTTGCTGATTCGTTATTGATGACTTCACGATTTTTATTTATATACAAAATTTGCCGATGTGCCGGTTACTACAGCCAAAAACTAGCTACTACCTTGGGGAATCGAAATATATTCCAAGATTTGTTGTATACTTTTATATCTGATGAGACATGTGAAGAACTGCTGACGGTATTTCTTTTTAGTAATCTATTTACCTGTTTTCCATTTTTTTTATAAATCCAAAACTTACCCTTAATAAAACATTTTTGTATAAAGATCAGGAATGAGGATGCGGCAAAATGCTGATGGAAGATCTTTTATTGCGGGAGGCTTGGAAAACGAAGAAAAACGACTTTCATTGTGCGCAGTAAGACGTAACAAGATAGTTAGTAGATTTTTATTGCAGAGTTTATGCAATTTCAAGTTTAATTAGGTGTCGGTAACTTTCATTTTAGTACCGCTATTGTGTGGTCATTGTCGTTGTTATTACATTGTTGTATGTTTTTTTAAATGTCATTTTCTGTGTTGGTTTCAGAAAAAAACATAATGGGAAAGACTTTACTCAGCATTTATGACTGTCTGAAGAATTTGCATGACGCTTCCTCTTAGACTTTTCAATTTTTGTTTAGGTGTGGTCGAACTTAATTTATTTTGATTTAATTGAAGATGACAATTAAATTTAAAATTGGTTTGGGATTTCAAAAATAATATTTTGTTCTCAAGAACTGGAGATGGAGACCTAACATTGTATTGTATTTGATTGCTGATTATTAAGCGGACATCTTACATGGACTGGCGAATGGATGTTTTACCAATTTACGTAAAACAAATTTTAATTCAATCTTACCTCTTAGGTGGCGCTAAAATGCGAGGTGGACCTAGGCATCAACAGCCAGCTCGGTCCCTAACTAGTTGGCTCCAGTTTCGCACGTGAAGTTGGTCGAGGTCCTCTTCCACTTGTGTGCGCCACCAGAGTTTCGGTCTTCTGCGTCTGTACCAAAAAGCAGGACTGGTATGATAAGGGTCTTATTAAGAACAATTTAAATGCTTGAGAGAGGGCTTTTTGCCACTCAATTGCCTTCTAAGACCGAAGAAGCAGCGATTGGCAAGAGTTATTCTTCGTTTGATTTCAGCTCTGGTATTGTTGTCTGAGTTAATAGCGGAGCCTAGGTAGACAAAGTCCCTAACTACCTCAAAGTTATAGATGTATATCGTCATGTTTCGTCCAAGTCGTCGATGTTGGGTGTCTCTTGTGTATGCGGACTTTTGAAAGTTGGTGTTGGTGGAAGGTTTATGCACTATTCTTTTAAGTATAATCGAATTGTCTAAATCCTTTCTTGACTTCAAAGATGTCTCTTTACCGACCTTGACGGAAACGGAACAGCGTCAGTGGATGAGTTTGGCAATGTCTAAACTACACATTGGTCTACATTTGAAGTTCTTGGGTTGTTTTTTCCAACACTTGTCGTAATGTGAATATTTGGTCGATAGTGAACTTTCCTGGCCTTAAATATGCACTGATATGAACCTATTAGGTTGTTGATGAATGGCTTTAGGGGTTCAAACAATACAGCAGAAAAGATCTTGTAGGTGATGTTGAGGAGATTGATACCCCTGTAGTTGTCGTAGTTCAGAGGATATCCTTTTTTAAAGGTCGGGTAAATTATGCTGAGATTCCATTCTTCAGGAAGCTTCCTTCCTAACAATATCTTGCTTATGAGTTGGTGCATACTTATAATCTAATCATCGCCTACAGCTTTTATAGACCAAGAGCCGACAGCAAATTTTGGAAGTGGAGGTATAACCGAAATTCGCTAACGTGTATGTGTAGACGTCTGGCGGGGTGAAGGCTGTAAATAATTTATCTGAGACTTACATATTCATAGTCAGGACTTAAAGCAGAGTATTTGGATGTGACCAACATATGGTTATAGTTGAAAAGAAAAAAGTTTTTTCCAATTTTATTAGAAAAAATACATTTGAGGATGCTTTATGGCCATCTAGCGGGGTGAAGGCTGAAAAAAAAACGTCTGTGGGTAACATATTTGTAATTATAAGAGTAATTTTGATGTATCACACATGTGGTTATACCTCCGACATCCAAAGTGGACTTTTCGACCCTTTCGGGGGGGCGTCTGTCAAGGGGAAAGCTAAAAATAAAACGTCTGTCACCTATGTATTTGAAATCAGGGCGCAATTATCTATCGTTTGTATATAAATTCAAGTGGTTATACCTCCGACATCCAAAGTGGACTTTTCGCCCCTTTTCGGGGGCGTCTGTCAAGGGAAAAGCTGAAAATAAAACGTCTGTCATCTATGTATTTGAAATCAGGGCGCAATAATCTATCGTTTGTATATAAATTCAAGTGGTTATACCTCCGACATCCAAAGTGGACTTTTCGCCCCTATTGGGGGGCGTCTGTCAAGGGGAAAGCTGAAAATAAAATGTCTGTCACCTATGTATTTGAAATCAGGGCGCAATTATCTGTCGTTTGTATATAAAATCAAGTGGTTATACCTCCGACATCCAAAGTGGACTTTTCGAGCCGTCCGACGATAAATTTTCTTACAGTATTACCTCTTCTTGGTGTTGGTCGGGCTCGGGATATCCTCAGTCATACCTTGGCTACGACGAGGTAGTGGTCCGAATCAATGCTTGCCCCTCGGAAGGTTCGGGAATCCATGATACTGGAGTAGTGGTCAATCTGGTTGACTGTTGATTGATCAGGGGATCTCTATGTTCCATTGTGAATGTTAAGGTATGGGTACTTGGTACTAGATATTAAAATATTTCGCCCCACAGCAAAGTCAATTAGCCAGAATCTGTTATCGGATGTTGTGTCGTGCAAGCTGTGTTTTCCGATTGTACCACCAAAGACATCTTAAATTTATCACAGGTTGAGGATTCTCGTTGTGTGAAAAAGTGAAAGCAAATGTCGAAACCATTTTGCAATGATAAATTATTTTTTCACAACCAAACTCATTTTCAGAAAATTTCGGATCGAACAACGATTCAACATATAGAGCAACCGCCAGTGATGGGAGACCGATCTAAAATTAATACTAATTACGACCTTTTTGAATGTTTACCTAATAATTATTGAACTATAAAATTCCCAATGCGTTATAAACAAGAATAAAAAACTGTTAAAACCACAGCATTAATCATTTAGTACTGTTTAGTACTACACAGTGTAATACACCAATTTCATAACGAGTTCGAGGATCGCATTAGACTTGTACGTGAAATGAAAGAATTAAAAACTGTTCTGAAAATTGAAATAATATTTTTGTACCACTCATGTCTTAATTGACAGCCGGCGCAACGATTTATTTTACAAATCTTGCTGGCAAAAACGTTTTTGTCTTACGAACGGTAAACAATGGCTCATTTATTGCTTGTTTTCATCTTTCTGTAACGCCTTGGTCCGCAAAATTCCAGAAATCTAAAACGAGTTGTAGCTCTGTTACTTCTTATAAAGTTGTATCTTTTTGAATTCTTGGGTGAATTCGAGTACCATGGCCGGATTATATATGGACTGCTAGTTTCGTACCTCATACCATTTTAGTTTCAGTTATTTTTGGCGACACTAGCCCTCCTGAGTACACTAGCGGGAAAAAAATTAAACCTCAATTCTGACATTTCATCCAGTAATCCCAGACTTTGGCAGCGGGTTTTACAACGTTGGCATGTTAAAATTTCTTTTTTTCTCCCTTTTAGAATATCCAACAATTAATTAATAAAAAAATCCTTTTTTTTCCTTCTAGTGCTTTTAGCTTGTCTTAGGCACAAACCAATAAAAAAAGAAGTTGTCCACGATCTAAAAAAAAACAAGAGGCAAAATACCAAAGAGGTCGCACACTTCCATGGATGGAATTCAAAAGTGTCAGTTATGTTTTACCGGTAAATGCGACTTTTTGAATTTTTAAAAACAGATGTCGCGAGCTTCTATGTCAACATCTTAAGTAGTTATTTTTTTTCCTGAAGTGGGCTTAGGAGAGCTAGCATCGCATTCTCAATTTTGGCGACATTTTTTTGACAATTGTTGTATGAAGATGACATTAGACTAGCAGTCCATATATAATACGTCAATGTCGAGTACTATTGCGATTTACGACAACCTATTAAAACACCCCCAAAGTACATCTTAAGGTGTGTCCACACCAAAGAATCATTTGTTTAAAAAATATTTCTGAATTTTTTTCCATTTCTTTAAAAAAAACATTTCAGAAACATTTCACAAATGTATTTATGGTTACCACCTTTGTTGGTTGCTCTGTCTCTACCTGAAATGTTTTGTTGTTTTCGATTTCTTCCATCTCCGCTTAAAAACCAGGTCTTCGATTTTATGTCTAAGCAAACAAACTCTCCTGGTACCTTGCAACTTCCTGATAGGAATTCCGACCATCTCCACGAAGATTTTGTATTCGTCCCTGGCCTTTGATTCGATGAAACAACTTTTCATAATTGCAAATGCTTCATTAAACTTGGGTCATCTTCATCTTTTTTGTCTTTTCTTTTTCGAGATGCGGTTTTTCTTACTTTGGATCGGGTGTTCCGGGCGTATAATTTACTTCAGATAACGTCTCCTATAACCATGAAAAACGTATTAAATACATTGTAGTTTTTATATCAATAAACAAATTTCTGACATATGTAGCTATGTATGTAAAAATTACAATTTTTACATATTCGTATATAGATATACATACAGGCACGTACCTCTGTGTGTATGTTTAAAATGGTGTTATGTTCTTGTTCATTTGAGCAGCTTTCCTCAAAACAAAGAATAAAATATTTGTATAATCAAAAGCCTAAAAACTGATACATATGAACGTACAAATGTTCATACCTCTATATTAGATAAAGGAGGGCCACAGCATACCGATCATCTAAAAATCGCAGATGCTTAAAAGCAAACCATTCAGTTTTTTTTTCTTTGGCTCCCATACGCTTTTTTCTCTTGTGTGTTGCACTTTAAGCGCATGCATTTTTTTTCAACTTTATCTTTTTTCACAATTTATGTATACTTTCATAGATTTCAGATAAAGTATCGGCTTTTTTTTCTTTTATTTTTTGAAATCTTCAACGAGATGATCCCACAAAACTTTTTTTGTTTCATACATTTTTATCAGTTAGATAACATCCTCGTTGCTCCACACTTTTCGCGACATTCTTTTTTATAAAAAAACAACACTCACTCTTTATACACAAATATCAGAAAAAAGCATCGCCTTTTTTGTTCTTATTTTTGAAATATTCGTAGAGTGCATTTCAAATAATTTCATATTTTTTGTAGTCCAGTCGACATGTAGATTTGGAAGGAAAAAAAACTTAAGAGGCCTCCGCCCATTTTTTTGGAAAAAGCGAAAAATTGCACAAACGGATTGCATCTATTTGAAGTCCGTATTGAATGTATTACAACAATTTAAATTGCGTATCCAAGAATGGTATTTTGGCTTTTAAATCCCTGAAACCATTTTTATATTTTTCATATAATTTTTTTGAATAATCTGCCCTTGAAAAATTTTATTTTTTTATTATTTTCTAATGGTTTTTCTGCTTTAAACACATTAGAAATGCCAAATAACTTTTCCATATGTAAAATATGTTTTCTTCAACGATTTGAGAAAAAAAATGTTTTTAAAAGTCACACGTTTTTGAAATATAGTACATTTTGTAAACCTCTATTTTTTGTTTAAAATAAAGTTTTTCGAAGATCATACTCATTTTTAGTTCACAAACTCACCAAAAGATGGACTAATTTCGATTTACAAAAAAAAACAATAGATACCTCCTTCAAATGAAGAAAAATTAAGTCATTTCTAAGTGGTAAGGACAGGTATGCCGCTTGGTGAGGGAAACAAGCACAACAAGTGTATGTGTAGGTTGTGTGTTCTAATCTGATGCCCAATGAGCGTTTTCAATTTACTGTTTTTCTGAGAAAGAAAGAAAGAAATATCAAGTTTGACTCATAAATATGTTTTCTATGCTGAAAAGTGTTTGTATCGCAATTTTGAGACTATTTAGGATGAAGCAACTATGGTATAGCTAAAAATGATGGCGAACCGATCAATTCTGCGGCAGTTTCAGGTATATTTTTATTTATTTAGGTATTAAATTATTTTTTGAATACTTTAACGACCTTTTTGAATGTTTAATTAATAAATATTGATCAATAAAAAAAAAATAAAAAAAATAAAGAAATAAATCTAAAAAGTTGCAGCATTTATCATTTACTTAGTACTTTTTACTATACACCGTGACACCAATTTATCACAACGATTTTGAAAATCGCATAAAGCGAGATTCATAAAATAAGAAGACTATGTGAAAACTGAAATAATAAATTTTTGTAGGTATCACTTCATAGCTTCCAAAGATCTTTTTCAGAAGTAGAAGGATAAACGGATACCTAGGTATGTGTTGGTTTGATGAACAAGATAATTTGTCCAACATGCTTTGCTCATAAAAAAAAACACAAACATCCAAATAACCAGTTTTGCTATGGACTTGCTTTTGTTAGATAACTCTGTCCTCTATGAATTAAAAAAAATACTACATAAAATATTCAGCCCCTGCATAGCTTAGCAGCTTTCACTCTCCAATGGAAATGTGTAGGTAGTTGTTTCAAACTTTGATGATGACCAATTTTTTTTTGTCTGGTTTCGAAACTGCTGGTCTTCGAATTTGAGTTCTACTTATTGTACGGAGGCCTCTTAAGAAATAAAAAAGTTTCCGTCCAGACCTAAATAAACTTTTCAGAAACATTTAAAAAAACATTTCAGAAATAGAGAAACATTTCCGAAATGTTTGTTAAATGTTTCTGAAATGTTTCTTTGGTGTAGACACACTTTAGATTTTTTAAATAAAAAATGTGTGCCCAGAATTAAGAACTGACTGAATTCGACGAGAAAATGAATTACAAGAAAAAATCAAATAATGCTCCAGACGAAACCGCATCATTAATATGAACATTCGAAATTAATGTAGAGATTTATAGTAATTTTGGCTTTGATTTATTGTTCTTTCTATAATCTTGATTCATCAAAATCATTGACATTTTTATCATCCCTTTCTCGAACAAGTATGGTTTTAATATGTTGGATCTGTTTACAGACACGATAATTAAAATATATACGAAATATATGAATAAGATAATTTCCAAAAATAAAGGATTTCTAAATATTGGGTACGTTCACGAACATAACTTTTGGATTGGTTACCTTGCTTTTGTTGTAATTAGCATGGTTAAAAACAGCTGTTTTCCAGCGGATTGAAGAACATATGGAAACAGAGAGAAAATCCAAAGGTATCCTAAAATTTGCTGGATACTTTTCTCAACACGTGAACAGCTGATGAACAGCTGACTGTGTTTCTCTGTTACATCGAATTTTGAGAGGTAACCTATCTGGTTGGATTTGTTCGTTCACAAAAAAACCCAAACACAAGCAAGGTAACCAACCCAAAAGTTATGTTCGTGAACGTACGCATTGATACTATTTTAACTCGACGTATAATTACAAAACCCAAATAAACAATACCTCATGCCAACCCTGTTCAATAAACACATCTTAACATTTCTTCCAAACACCAACTAGCGCCAACACAGTTATCCGTGTTCATTGTGCTAACTAAAATTATGAATGGCGTGTGTTGTGTACAAGAACTACTTAAAAGTGAACATTAAAAATTATCGACTATATTAACCTCTAAATAATTGCCAATTTACCTCAAATCTCAACTTAAACCACTAACCATCAATCTAACCAGATTCTTATTCAATTACTACCACATCAATTCCCTTAAAATCAATTGAAAAATCCAAGTGTTTTTATTACACAGTGTGACAATTAAATCGCGACGACGATGAAACAGATATACTTCATTTGACAAATGGTCAATAAAAATACACATGCAAAGAAGTAAAAAGAAAAGGAAAGAACATCTACCAAATAAAAAAAAATATATTAATAAAGTCAAGAAGTGAAGACAATTCCCCCCAACAAAAGCAAAACTAATCAACGAAAAAATGCACGCAACCTTTTGTGCAATTGTTTGTCCCTAAAAACGGATAAAAATCGGAGTTTGAGTTTTCGGTTAAGTAGCGAGTTGGAAAAACAACCCCTCCTCCTACATTGCACCGCACTACCACCGCCGCCACCAATAATGTTAAGGTAAAATGATCAAAAAAAAAATTGGAATTCCCTGCTGCTTGATTCCTTTTTTTGTTTTTTTTTTCTGCGTGCGTCCTACTCTGACGGCCGCGTGCTACGTTACGCCATCTCGCATCCTTCTGTGGTTTGTGATATTTGTGAATTCCTTTTTCTTGTGATTTTTTTTTTACTTTTTGCTTTTTTCATGATTTTCCCCAGCAAGGATGGATACGATGGAATGGTATTGTGACACTAGAATTACATGCTCCTTGGCAGAGGGAAAATTTCTGGGCCTGTTGTTAGCCTCGATGGTCATCTTTGGAACTGAAGAAAGAAATTCGGAATGGTATTCCCAAGGGTGCCAATGGTAGGGTTGCATTGCTGGCAGGTTTTTGGTTTTGATTTGGGCAAAAGCAGGCAGATGCCGGAGTCAGCTGATAGGTTAAGTTGGGCTGATGGGCTGACGGTACATTGAAAAGGTTCTGTATTGTCTTTTAGAGGCTTTGGTAAAGAAGTTGGACCTTGGCTGGCTTTTCAAAAGATGCTCCTAAGTCTTGAATGTAGCTTTTTCTGGATCTTCAGCAGACTACTGGATGAATTGACTAAAGAAGTAATGTGTATGATGAATCTCATCCATGTCTTCTTTATGTTCATTGTTATTGTAACGCGGCATTCCCCTTGCGTTAAGTTACAAGGCTTTGAACGTTATTGTAAGGGGTTCCATGCTTTACCATTATTATACTTACGTCGTCAGACCTATTAAGTCCGTAAGGAGCCCCTTGCAAGACATAGGGTTTCAACTACGCCTACGCGCCATCGTGTGCGACTTCAGGAATTGTGTTTCAGCTTTCGATCGGATCAGAAAATCCTAAGGGTGTTTAGTAGACATCTATTAACAAACGTTTGCAGCTTTCTCGTGAAATCTGCTCTAACTTTCAAAGTTCTGCATTCATATAGCAGTACGGATTCAACATTGGAGCGAAATACCCGTAGCTTGCTCTTAAGCTGAGAGAGTTATCCCTCCTGATACGGCTGCTGATGTCTTGTTCTGTTCCGCCTTCGGTAGAGGTAATACTCCCAAGGTATTGAAAGCTTTAAATGTTCTCCTTGGAGAAATGTTTATTAGAGAGAATGACTGTGTTCGAGGCTGATCATCTTTGTTTTGCCGGTATTGATTTTCAACCCCACGATTTTAGTTTCTCTCCGCCCTTGTTGTCTTTTGATTGAGATCCATGATCCTATGAGCGAGTAAGCAAACGTCGTCGTCCGCATAATGAAGATGTTTCAGGTAGGATGTCAGAGTCCATCGAATCCCTCCGTTTTCTGTCAAAGATGCCCGTAGAACATCCCTTATCACCAACACAACACAGTATTTGCGATAATATTCAGCCCTGTCTGACTCCACTTCGTACTTTAAACTCAGCCGACAACCTGTAGAACGTGACATTTGGATCCTTAAAGATCCCTTCCCTTCTTCACTCGTTGAGGGAAACTTCGGAGACCCAAACCGTCTCTATGCTTTGATGTAGGAGTTCGTTGAATGTCGTTGGCGCTGCTTGTAAAAGCTTTGTTGATCTTCAGTGCTTCGATTTCCTACAAATTTCATATCTACTGGGGTTGCATATTGCTGTCAGTCAATCGATCACCAGTGAGCTTCTTTGTTATCCTATAGAGACGGATGATGGAATCGGATTCTGCGCTGCTGATTAGTCGCATTCCATGAGAAAAGTAGTCACTGAATTGTTGGCGTTTTGCTAGATCCTTTAGTCTATCGACGTTAAACTACATTCCATGAATCTCCGAAGCTGCCATTAGATGATGGTCTCGGGCAAGTCCAATGCGACTGCTCTGTTTCTAACATCTAGGAGAATGTTTTTTAAGTCGGCTAATCGCAAAGAGATCTATTCGGTTGGAACATGTTTGTCTGTCCGTTGACATCCAGCTCACTTTATGTTACGCCTTTTGTTCAAACATGGTGCTGCCAATTTCAAGGCCGCCAGCGCTGCAGAAGTCAATGAAACCTATCACCATTGCAACTGCTGACTCCATGGTTACTTATCGCATATACCATTACTATAGTATACAGCGTTATTCTGCTAGTAAAATCTACTTAATCTTCCGCGGCCTGTTTCTAGACATTTAAACTAAAAAAAGTTTTTTCCTTGTTTTTTTTTTTATTGCTCAATTTTTTGTATGTAAACAACAATGTGTCTAGAATACGTCACAATGTTTCTTTAATCTGTAAGTTCGTTTGAAATTCAAATTGTTGATTTTATCTAACTTTTATTCTCTTAACAATGATAGTTGCTTACTTACTTTATTTTAGGTGATGCTCGGAATGGATCGCGGTCCCTACAAACACGACTTTCTAGAAAATGCGGTCCACGCTTATTTTTACAAGTTTTGTATCACCAAATTCACTTTGGCTATTCCAATTCTACGTTGTACATACATATACAAAGCGTTGAAACACCATATTGGGGCATAGGCGCTATTAAATTTGTTTCATCCTTTACAGTCTGCACCGACATTTTTCAACTGTGGATACGACTGGAATTCTACTTCTGCTAAGAATTTTGACCTTCACGTTCTTCTTGATCTGTTAAACCCAATGAACCCTAAAATTCCTTAGGAAAGACCGCATGTTGCTGTTAGTTTCCACAGCGTGTGACAAATCAATCTTCAATTTCGCCTCTATATCGACATTCAACAGCTCTTCATTAATCACTATAAATCATGGCTTGATATAATTTGTGGGCAACAAACCGTTGCTTAAAGCCAACCCTACAGACGAAAACAGGACAAATTTCAAACAAGCCAGGAAGGCCTGTAACACCCATATTCGAAGGACCAAATTTTAACATGGCCAACAATTAAGGCAACAAATACTACAAAGTCCCAAAGGTGATATTTTTTTGATTTTCTTTAAAAAATAGGAAATTCTCTTCGCCCTCGATTCATTCCAATGCTTTGCACTTAGATCCCTTCTTTCTAAGGTCATGAAAACGCTGATGAATTATAAACTCAAGAAATATCTTGAATGAAACCTTCTTAACTGTTTCGTAGCAATAGTTCCACTGGTGATCTGATGGTTTATCTTACAGACCATTGGAACAAATCTTAACATAGTTTCGGAGAAAGTAAGATTATTGAACTTGACAATTCCAAAGCATTTGATATAGTCTGCCTCCAGGCTGTCTTATCGAAAATGTGTGCTTTCCGAATCGATGTTTTCTTCCTTCGCTGGATTAAAAATTACCTATCGGACCATTCAATACAAGTTGTATTTTTTGCGATTTTTCGCCATTTTTCGTTCTTCAGAACTATATTCTTAAATGATTTATTTGTTTCTAACACATTCCATCAGTTTTTCCATGAAAATGACAAAAAAAAAACAAATATCAAAACAATTATTTAAATGACTTAATTCTCAAAAATAATCTTTTCTTAGTATATAATCTTTCAAAAAAAATAATTTGTTATTTATTTGGACGCCGCGTTTCGACGCGACCACAAGGAACGAATACTTTGCGGTTGCCTTTGGTTGTTTTCGGAGTCATCGTCACTGCTGCTTTTCAAGATTTTGGCCGCAAGAATCGCCACCTCTATTATATTTCGTGGGAACATACTTAATGTGGCTTTTCACTTTTGCCTTTTATCAATGTAATTGGAAATGTATTATTTATTCTTTATTTTAATTAAATTATTTTAGGTAATTGAAACACTTAAAAAACTCAATAACAACGTCAATATTTAACAAAAAACAACCGAGGTACAATGACTCAAGTGATTGACGCCGTGTGACCGGCACTGCTAAAAATGATAAATGTCATTGCAGTTTAGGCTCACCGCCAACGATCAGCTGTTTGAGAATTGTCACATCGTGTGATCGTCATTGTTTTGCATGTCATTGCCGTGACACTGAGACACAAAGATCACCGTGACACACTTTGACGTTCATTATATTTTGGGACAACAATGACAGACATATGTCATTCGTGTGATAGTCACTAGCTAGC
This sequence comes from Platycheirus rosarum, assembly GCA_963971375.1. Classification (NCBI taxonomy): domain Eukaryota; kingdom Metazoa; phylum Arthropoda; class Insecta; order Diptera; family Syrphidae; genus Platycheirus; species Platycheirus rosarum. The sequence goes on along the minus strand of OZ020509.1, from coordinate 28,892,652 downwards.
CTTGACACAATTACCTTTGGCACGGCAATGTCAGTGGTAGGACCTGTTTTGCTATGACGTCACAGTGTCACGGCAATGACACATTACAAGGACCGTCTAATACTAGCTTAAGAGATCTGATAGAGTTTGGAAGCTTTCGACATGAAAGCACATTATAAAATTTCCGAAATACGATAGTCCGGAAAGCCGGTGTAGATATTTAATTTAAAAAGTTCCCACGTATACTATAATTAGAAATGATTTTGAAATTAAGATTTCCTGATTTAAAAAAATCGTTAAGAACTTTATAGCAATATACATAGGTGTCGAATAGGAGGAACCTTCAATTCCTTAAAAAGTGCAAAACTTGGGTATATGCGAAGCTTTCGGCAAATTCTTTTTAGAACAAACTTCTGCATGACTAAAAGAGGTTGGATTTGGTTGTAATAAGTTCCTCCCCAACATGAAATCCCATATTGTAGTTTTGTTTGGAAGATACCATAATAAATTTTCATAAGTAGTTGAACGCTGCAAACATTCATCAGGTAATACAAATATCCTAAAAAGCCACGAAAGTACTATCTCAGATTTTCTATGTGCTTAAAGAAACTTATACTAGAATCAATAGTTAGGCCAAAATATTGGAATTCCTTAACATTCTCTAAGCGAAAACAACTAACACTACAGTTGGAAGAACTAGAAAAACTGCAAGAGGGAGAATTTGAGATACATTAACAATTCAAAAGTTTTAATTTTTGGCAATTAAAAAAGAGATCAGCATTAACATTTTTTTGTTTTCTGTTAAAAACATAACCTTGGTTTTTGAACTGATTATTAGTATGTGCTCAGCGAACCAAATCCTTAAGAAGACTAAATAACAATTCATATCAGCTGTGAGATTAAGACTGCTATTCGCACTGTAACCCACATCGTCGACACAAGTTGTCAACATACATTTAAAAGGCAGCCTAAACAATTAATTAGTATACACTAAGAATAGAATTGGTCCTAATACCGATCCCTGTGGACTTCCCAAATCGATTGCCCTTATATCAATTGTTATCTCTTCTAATTATATATGATTCGAACCAGTCATAAATAGAACCACGAAACGCTGCTTTTTTCAATTTTACCAAACAGTATTTTGTGATCTACCATATGAAAGGCCTTTGAAATATCGATAAATAAAGCAGCAGAATATAGTATAAGAGCCAGCAACAGATTTTTTGCGTGAGATGAAACCAAATGATATTGATGTTAAAAACAGTCCTGCTCAAGGTGATAACGCCATCAATCGTCTGCCAGTAGAAGCATCATTACCGTGTAGTGGTGGGTTAAAAGCACCATTTTTCTGAAAATAGACCTAGTGAATGAAACCATTTCAAATGTGTCGCATCCCAACGCCCTAGATACCCTGAATGCGAAATCTTTGTGACAGACGCCTCACAGGTGCCCGACAATAATAATAATAATATTTTTAACTAAGTGTCTGCAAGGCAGATTGCATTTTAGAATGCAACATGACGTTGCACGAAACCCCTTACATATACATACGCTGCCGAAAGCCTCGATTTTGGACTTTTGGGAAACCACTTAAAATTAGTCGCATCCGAAAGCTCTTGCTTCCCTGAGTGCGAAACTGTATGCGACAGACGTCTAACAGGCCTTCGGATGTGCAAACGCAACGGTACCTTATGTTAAGCTCATTAAACTTCGAATTAAACGGTGGGAACCGTTACGTTAACGTTGTGCATAAATGGTACTTGCATAAAAAAAAACGAAAAGCTTCAGTACTCGGTATGTATGTCAACAACGATTTTCGGTGGAACGACCATACTTTATGGATTACCAAAATTGCTGCTAAGTGCTTAGGTTTTCTGTATCGTTGCAAGCAGCTTGTTTCCCCTTGATCTGGCTACAATTTATAAAGGGTTTATTCGCCCAAAACTCGAGTATAACTCCCACCTCTGGACAGGATCTTAACATCTGCTCGATACAATAAAAATAAAACAGAGCGTTAAAGTTGATAAAATAGAACTATCTGTAACACAATTGCCCCTATCGAACAACGATATAAAAAATCTTTTATAAAAAATTCTTACTCGAGGTAGGCAGCTGCGTGCATCCTTTTAAAATGTTGCCAGTAATAATCGGATTGCTCATCAGTTCTTTTTTTACCGAACAACACGAATTTGGAATTTTATATTTCAATTTAAAAGCATACAAAACCAATGCTTATCGACGCCTTCTGTTCTGTTTCAACATTAAAAGGAAAACTAATAATTCCTTGTGCGGGCTAGTTATAAAAAAAAATATTGGGATTATGCAGAGTTTAAAGTAAACATGTGAAGTTATTTGTATTAAGTTCAAATCAGGAATGATATAAAACATATTTCATTATTTTAGTATACTACACAACACTCTTAGGTGTAATTTAGTAAAGTGGAATATCAAGAAGTAGATAGATATGATATTTTAAAACCCCCACTTATTAAATATTTAAATAAAAGGTTATTTTAATTTTAAATATTCATGCCCATTCCTTTAACGCATAATTGATGTTTGTAAAAAGAAACTGCTTTCGTTAGATTATCAGTAACCATGTTATATGTTGATATATAACTAACAACAACAGTTCCGTCGTTGATTCGGTCACCAATATGATGATGACGAAATTCAATGTGTTTTGATCTTGATTTAAAACAATTTGTTTCCGCCAGTTTAATTGCACTTTGGCTGTCGCATGCAATAGTTATAGCTTGTTTATTAAAAACTGGATCAATTTCAGCGCCAAATTGTCGAACAAACAATTATAAAAACAAATATTTTGAAACATTTCCGAAAACCGAATCCGATACAATAATCAAAATAATAATTTTAACCGACAAAATAACTGTAACAATAACCGAAACGAAAGTTACCCGTACTATACCCATCAATGAGACGGCGGTTAAAGCCATGTAGCTTCTTGGACAGCTGACGACAACGCCATATATTCAGCCTCAGTACTCGATGACGCAACGTTTGGTTGCCTTTTACTTCCCCATGAAACTGCTCCGCCACATTTGTAAAAGTCATAACCCGTGCATGAGCGACGACGTTTGTCAATGTCAGAAGCCAAATCAGCACCCGAAAATTCATTAAGGTGTTCTGAATCTTCAAATTTAAGTTTTAAATTACCCGTACCTTTTAAATATCTAAATATCCACTTTATGGCTGTCCAACGTACCTTCCCGTGATTAGAATTGAATCGACTGACATCATTTACGGCGAATGCTATATCTGGTCTTGATCCTTGCACAAGATACTAAAGACTACCAACGGCTTCTTGATAAGGTAGTTTTCCTTTAAAGTCTCCTTCATCAGTACACACTCCGAATGATAATTTTTAATTTGGATCGCTTGGTGTTCCCACTGCTTTGCAGTCAGTCATACCAAATCTCCTTAGAATTTCCTTGATGTGGTGTGTTTAATCCAAGAATATACCATCATCATACGTGATAATTAATCCGATACAGTTTTTGGCTTTTCCTAAATCCTTCATTTTGAAAGAATTACGCAAGGATTTCTTTAATTTATCTCGAAGCTTAACATCACGTCAAAAAATTTAAATCTTATCCACATAAACACCAACAATAAGCATTCCATCCTGACCAACATACACACAAGGATCTAATTTTGATTGAATGAGCCCAAACGATTTTAACGTTGCATCTAATTTTATATTCCACTGTCGACTGCTTTGCTTTAACCCGTAAATAGATGTGTGCAACTTACATACCCGATTAGTACCATCGTTGCATCCACTAGGTTGTTCCATGTAAATTTCCTCCAACAATTCGCCTTGCAGTTTTGGCTGCCCAAGCAAAGAAAAAACTAATCGATGTATAACGAACAACTGGAGAATATGTTTCGTTATAGTTAATGCCGTATTTTTGTGAATATTTAGCCACCAATCGACAGACAGATAACATTGCCATCATGTTTTTGGTTTTGAACACCCACTTCGACCTAACTTCCGGATTTTCGAATCTCTGGTGACGATTGTGATTCCTCCACATCAGCAATTGGTTCTTGAGAACATTGGTCATCTTTGTCAATTTCATCACATACCACCTCCAGCTGATTTGACAAATTAAGGTTTGATGTATTGTTTATTTCCCCCACTGAATGAAGTTCCTCAAAAGTGACACAATTAATCATTTTCGCTTTTGTTTCCACGAAAACTACATCAAGGCTCATACGAATCTTCTTGGTGATTGGATCAATACAGCGGTATCCTTTTGTTCTTTCAGTGTATCTAACGAACAACATTTTCACGGATTTTGTTTTGGAACATGCACCATAATAGGTGTTCCAAGGATCTTCATTCCACTTAAGTTCATTTTAGTAACCGTCCAAACTTCCTCCGGGGTCTTGTCAATTAAAAATTTCCTGACGTGTTCATCACATTCTTCTTCTTCTTCTTCTTCTTCTTCTTAGGTGGCACTACAGTCCGGGGTGAACCTGGGCCCCAACCAACAAGCTTCTCCAGCCAGCTCGGTCCCTAGCTAGCTCTCCAGTTTCGCACGTGGAGTCGGTTGAGGTCCTCTTCCACTTGTGTGCGCCACCTGAGTCTCGGTCTTCCTCTACTGCACCGTCCCTCTGGGGTGGATTCGAAGATTTTCCGGGCCGGAGCATTGATGTCCATCCGCTCTATATGACCCAGCCATCTGAGACGTTGAATTTTTACTCTTTTGGCTAGATCTGTGTCGCTGTACAGCCGGTAAAGTTCTTCATTGTATCTTCTTCTCCACTCTCCGTTTATGCATATGGGACCAAAAATCACCCGGAGAATCTTTCTCTCGAAACAGCCTATAGTGTACACATCCCCTTTTGACAGCGTCCATGCGTCTGCACCATAGAGCAGGACTGGGATGATGAGGGTCTTATAAAGGGACAGTTTAGTTGCCCGAGAGAGGGCTTTGCTACTCAATTGCCTTCTAAGCCCGAAGAAGCAGCGATTGGCAAGAGTTATTCTTCGTTTGATTTCAGCGCTGGTGTTGTTGTCTGAGTTAATAGCGGAGGCCAGGTAGACAAAGTCCCTAACTACCTCCAAGTTATAGCTGTCTATGGTGATGTTTTGTCCAAGACGTCGATGTTGGGTGTCTCTTCTTGATGACAGCATATACTTGGTTTTGCCCTCATTGACTGCTAAACCCATCTTTGCCGCTTCCGTCTCAATACTAACAAAAGCGCTACTGACATCACGCTGCGTTCTTCCGATTATGTCAATATCGTCGGCGTATGCGAGTAATTGAACGGACTTTTGAAAGATTGTGCCTCTTGTGTTGCTGTGAGAGTTCTGCACTATTCTTTCAAGTCTGATGTTGAAAAAGTCGCATGACACTGCATCGCCCTGTCTAAATCCTTTTTTGACTTCAAAGGTGTCGGTGAGGTCTTTACCGACCTTGACAGAACAGCTTGCGTTTTCCATCGTCATTTTACACAGGCGGACGAGTTTGGCAGGGATGTTAAAACTGCACATTGCTCTATATAACTCGTCTCTATAAATGCTGTCGTACGCGGCTTTGAAATCGATGAAAAGGTGGTGGGTATCGATTTGAAGTTCTTGAGTTTTTTCCAAGATCTGCCGTAATGTGAATATTTGATCGATAGTGGACTTTCCTGGCCTAAAACCGCACTGATATGGACCTATCAGGTTGTTGACAAATGGCTTTAGGCGTTCACACAATACAGCAGAAAAGATCTTGCAGGCGATGGTGAGGAGACTGATACCCCTATAATTGGTGCAGCTCAGAGGGTCTCCTTTTTTAAGGATCGGGCAAATTATTCTGAGATTCCATTCATCGGGCATGCTTTCTTCTAACCATATCTTGCTTATGAGTTGGTGCATACTTATAGCCAAGTCATCGCCTGCAGCTTTGAAGAGCTCGGCAGCTAGGCCATCGGCTCCGGCGGCTTTGTTGCTCTTAAGTTTAGATATAGCTAGCTTTATTTCATCCAGATGTGGTGGTCGGAATTGTTGGTCTACTCCGCCCAGATAAAGTGGACCATTCTGGTTCTCAATACTTGATGCTGGCGGTAAAGGTAATATTGGCAAATTTAGCCTTGATGCGGATTGTCATGAGGCGCTCGTTCACACATTTGTAACTCAAAACCTCTTGCCGGAGCCTGTTAAGGGACCTAACATTCCACGTACATATCCGAAATTCGTTGTCCTTATTTCGTTTGCGGGGTTCGTCATCAGTGAATCCGTCCGTATCCGAGGCTTGTTGATGCTTCGCAACTAGTTGTTTTTGGTGTGGCCGGGAAGTTACCCCGACGGCACAACCCCCAACCTGGAGGACCAGGTCATTATTGTGACTCCAAGGACGAAGAGCCGGATAGTCCGCTCCTTATAGGCCTGAGCTCCGAAAACGTCGTAGTACCCCATATAAGGTGTTCACTAAGTAGTTCAACCTAACTGGAACTGTAGACGCCACCGTTGATTACATCTAGAGAATTCTTCCGCTGCCGCCAGGATGCAAGGAGTAGTGCCTTAGTGGTAACACCTGTTTACACATACGCTGCAGTATTGACAGCCTCTGCCCGCCCAATACGCTTTGCTTAGATCAGCATCAAAAATCATACATTTTGCTCATTTTCACTATTGTACGATTAAAACGTTCGGCAACTCCGTTCTGCTCTGGTGTATATGTATTCGTGGTTTGATGAATAATACCAGCACTTTAGCAAAAAGTTTGAAAGTTTTGTCTGTGCGAATAGCTTTTCGTCCGATTTGGGTCTCCACCATCTGTTTGAACTCCTTGAACAGTTCCAAGACTTGTGTTTTTGAATCCAAAAAATAAATGAAAACTTTTCGGGAAAAATCATTAATAAAGGTTAAGGTTTTCAATTGGACTACAAAGATCTGAATGTATGAGATTTAACATGCTTTCTGAGGGTGTGCCTGTTTATTTAAATGGTATATGAGTTTCCTTACCCTTAAAACATGATTCGCACTTCTTCAAAATGTCAGCATCTTCCGTAAAATCGATTCCTTCTACAACTCCATTCTTCATTTTGCACAAATCAGCATAGTTGATGTGTCTATGTCATGTCAGCAGTGGCAAGCATACACGATAATGTTTGTCTTGGATACGCCACCTGAAGATGCCTCAAAGCACCACTGTCAGTGTACCAGTCGTTATTTTTTTCGGTTCGACATAATAGCACTGCACAAAATGCACTTTTCGTTTCGCTTTTCTTATGTTTTTGCAGTTTCTTCTTATTTGGACAATTTTTTGAAATATGTACTTTTTTGCTACACTCTCCCATGGAAATAGCTTTTTTGTACTTAATTTTCCTTCCTCCAAAAAAATCATTTTCGGACTCAACTTTGCCATAGTCACAATCCAGTAATTTCGCTTGAAATCATCGCCAAGACCAGCTAGCATAAGGGCACCCAACCACTCTGGTGAAATTGGAAATTGGACGCTGGCCAATTTATTAGCTGTACCGATGATTTGATTTATGTACATACTCCGTCATGGAATCGCAGTTATCCAAACGCACGGTGATCAGTTTTCGCAAAAGAGCAATCTTCCTAGTCAATCGATTATCCTTATAAAAATTTTGCAACTTCTTCCAGATTCCAGACGCGCTTGTTTCATCTTGAATGTGGACATAAAGTTATTCATCAACTGAAAACACTATCTTTGCTTTTGCTTTACGAAGCTTTGCTCCATCCTTTTCTGTTACGGGATCTGATATGGTTTCTTCCAAGTCATTGTATTCCAGAATGTTCTGCATGGCAAATTTCCAAGCATAGAAATTTTCACCTCCACGCAGCTTTTCAGTTGATTCTTGATGAGACATATGCAATTCTGCAAATAAAACTCCAACGATGATCTTCGCTTTCTTAAAAAAATGTTTGTTTCTTCTTTTCCTCGCAACGAATGCGTTTTCAAAATTTGAAAAGAAAATTCAGCTCGTAACAAATACGATTAGAAAAGAAACTATAAAATTAAATTTTCAAATAAAATTTAATGAAGTCTTCTGAGTTGTCTCAATCCTCTCATTTTTTTACTTCGACCATAATAGTACATCACCTTGTCCTTTGGTGATTTTAAAGGTTTTTCTCCATTTTTCATTAAGCATTTAGCATTCTCCAATTTTGTCTTCACGTTTGGCAGGATCACCAAAGCCTTGCTTTCACAAATGGTCTTTTGGATTTTAAATTTCAGTTTTCCTCAGTATGCAGCAATTTAATATATTTTGACATAATTCCTACTGTTTTTTTTATTATATTCTTCTCCATTTAAAATACGAATTCGAATTCTTTTTGTAAAGAGATATGTTTCGATTTTGTTCTACCTTGAAGCTTAGTATTAATAAAATCTTTATTTTTTTTCAGCTTGCAGCTGTTAAGGATCTGGTTGTGTGCGGGCCAAATTACCTTGGCCAGCAAGCCAAACCACAAGAGATAAGCGAAGCTTCATGTTAAAACAGAAAACTGACAAACGAAGAGTGAAGAAATAAAAAAAAAAAAACAATCATATATAAAATAGTTGTCGCCGTCTTACTACTTTAGTTTACTTAATTATAAAATAAAAACTAAAAAAATAAAACAAAAAACTAGCAAAATTTAGACGATATTGGCGTAGCCCATCATAAAGCAATAACCTATCACAAAAAGAGGATAAAAGAAAGAGGAAAAAAGAAAAACGTATTTTGAGATTTTCAAGTGTTTACGTGTGTGACCCGACAACACACAAACAGCCATTATAGAAAATAGTATAAAAACAATAAAAAACTAAGTTTAAAATATAATGACACACAATCTCGGAATGGCTCCATATCGACTGCCGGGGCCAGGTATTTGCCCGCCCGATTTTAAGCCACCACCACCCACAGATTCGCTGAATATCATATCAGCACCGAGCAATCCGAAGAAACGGCGGAAAACATCGAACGCAAATGCGGCGAACGCAGCCAACGCAATGCTATCACAACCCCCGCCCACGCCACAGGATCTGTTGCCGCCACCGCCGATGAGCGGTTTCGGAGACACAATCGTAGCATCGAATCCCTTCGACGACAGCCCGCCCATGAATAGTCCCTCGCCAATGAGTCACATGGCGATGAATCATTTTAATGCGGCAATGAATCCCCATATGCATCCACATCACCCGCATCATCATATGGGTGGGCCGTCGATGCGTGGTATGAGTCCGCTTGGAATGGGAAGTCCTATGGGTGGTCTAATGGGTCCTGGAGGTCCGATGGGACCGGGCGGCCCTGGAATGCAATGTGGCGGTCCGATGCCACCTCATATGGGAAATCGTGGTGGAGGAATGGGCAGCCCTATGGGTATGCGAGACGGAGGTGGAATGCCACCAGGAGCATCTATGGGTGGAATGAGTCCGATGAGCAGTATGGGCCCGAGCATATCACCGATGGGTCCAATGGGAGGTATGTCACCGATGGGCGGACCCAATAATTCTCATATGGGAATGAATTCATCGATGGGTCCCAACGGTCCCCGATCGATAGGAAGTCCTATGAGTGGTCCTATAGGTAGTCCAATGAACTCAATACCCATGGGATCGCCCATGGGCAATACAATGGGTAGCCCGCTAGGAGCAGGCGGCCATAATGGTCCAAACCAACCACCTCATATGAACAACGGTCAGATGGGTCCACCGATGCACAGCCCTTTGGGGAATGGTCCAGCGAATCACAGTCATATGCAAGGAATGAATAGCGGTGGAGGTGGTGTTGGAGGAGGAGGAGGAGGCCCACCACCAAACCATCCAGCATCACGTATGAACGTCCACAATGGTGCAATGCCTACTTCCTCGGCGAGCGGCCCAATGCCGCCGCATCAAATGAATCAAATGTCAGCGGCGGGCTGCCCTACAAGTATGGGAATGCAGCAATCGGCACCGCTAATGACTCAAGCGAACAGTATGAATGCAGGAGGACCAGGAAGTGGCGGTGGCGTTGTAAACGTCAGTGGAATGGGAAGTCATGTGCATCGAGCTAGTCCTTTAGGTGGAGGCGGTGGTAGCGGAATGAACCCAATGAACCACCCAAATGTTCCTATGCACCAGCAGGGGGGAATGAGTGGTGGTCCACCGGGCGGAGGTGGTGGACCACCAGGACCGCCGCCGGGAATGATGAACCCAAATATGCCGAACATGCCACCTCATATGTCACCGCATATGGGTCCAGGAGGGCCCAATCACCATCTGATGCATATGGGCCATATGGGAGGGCCGGGAGGTCATCCCGGTAGTCCAGTGAATGGCCCACCACCGAATGCAATGGTTCCGAATTCAATGTTCGGACCTAAACCGATGCCTGTGAGTGCGGGCAAAATGTATCCGCCTGGAACGCCGATGGTCTTCAATCCACAAAATCCGAATGCTCCACCTATTTACCCATGTGGCTTGTGTCACAAGGAGGTCAACGACAACGATGAAGCTCTATTCTGTGAATCTGGTTGTAATTTCTTCTTTCATAGGTAAGTACTTTTGTATAAGTTAGATTTTGTTAATTTATTTATTTTATTGACCTTCTAATCATATTTTTAACTTTAAATGCTGTTCCAATTGTTCCATTTTCAAGTTCAACATTTCATTTAAACTGTAAAATTATGTTCCTTTCGTATTCTCCCCGAAATTACGAATTTTAGCGAATTTTTACGAAAAATAGCCAAATGCTTTCTTTTCCGCAACAAACAAAATTTAATACACAATTTGAATAAAGATTATTCATTATGTTGAACGGCGTGTGATCCATGAATAATTAAGCAAAATATTAATCAAAACACTTTAAATTGATCACTCATTGTGTGATCAATTTAAAGTGTTTTGATTAATATTTTGCTTAAACAAAATTTATTTGTTTTGACAAAAGCACTCACGAGAGAGGAAAACATTTCTCTCACATGATAATTTCAGTCAATTGAGATATAAATTCTCCTAAAAACTAACCCGGAAACGAAAGAGAGATAATATGATACCATCCAAACAATATACATAACAGTCTGCAGAAACGGTCCTTCCATGTACTCAGCACCGACTATGACTCTACTACGAGGTTTCCATTCCTTCCTCCATAGGCTTCTGTGCGGATTTTTTTTTGCCTTGGCACGTTCTTTTTACCTGTTGGTAAAACTTCCGTACGTTATTCCTGGAATAGCATCTCTCAATATCTTCGATCGCGCATTTCTCATGCTCTCTCTTTTTCTTTTGGAGAAGCCAGTGTTGTTCCCATCTTTTCTGCTCGTAGAGCTCGTGGTGGTGGTCTGGTGAAACCTAGCACATCAGTTGCGGCATCTCTGATGGCTTGTTGGCAGTGTTACCTGCCTCTGGTCTTCGGCACTTAATAGATTTCTTGAGAGGTTACGAGATATTCGATCGGCATAGGTTCTGGCGGTCTCTTGTGATTGCAGTTTTCCGACGTCATGCTTCCTCACAGCATTACCCCGTTGTTGTGGTGTTCGGATTATTGTCATTCTTACCTTGGGTGCAACAAGGTAGTGATCCGAATCGATGTAAGCTACTCGAAAGGTGCGAACATCCAAAATACTGGAGGCGTGCCTTGCATCAATCGCAACGTGATCAATCTGATTGACGGTTTTTTGATATGGGTGCCGCCAAGTTCCAAGTTCAAGTTTCACAATCACCGTAGTACACGTCACAGTTTATCATCCTCCTTTTGCCGGCCCATCCCATCGCACTTCCTAGATGGCAGTAATTCTGACTCTGTAACAGTCTAGGCCCTACGCGAATTGTGTGGCTGCACATGGTCTGTTAAAAGTTCTTACATTCCACGTGTAGATCCAAAGGTCGTTGTCCTTAAATCGTTTTTCCGGTTCGTCACAGTTAATCCGTCCTTTTCCGAGGCTATTGGTCGCTTCACAATTTTTTTATTTGTCCATAGTGGGGTTGTTAACCCCACGCACATCCCGGAGTCAGTAACCCGCTTCGGGGATATGAGTTCTGCCGTTGGCCCATTAAAAGCTCATCCGCCACCATCTATATTTCAATGCCCGGACTTACACTGAATTGTCCCAATGACCTTATCTCCAAATACATCGAAGTAGCACATTAGGCATCTACCTTGTTGACTTTTGACCCCATGGGTGGTCCAATTGATTGGGCCCATCCGCCGTACGTCCTCTTTCTGAGGGGCTCGTGCAAGACTTCTGCGAATTGATGATCACAACAGTCATTAAAGCAGAGCATTATAGTGTTGCTATTTTTTCTGTGTTCAACACTCGCGCTTATAAGTTTAGCAGGAATGTCCGGATGGACAGACCAGTACCCGGTGGTTACCGCGGGGAGGTAATTGATGCGTACGAGATAGTTGCAGCACTGTGCATCACCTGTTTGACGCCGTTTAGTGCATACCCTATTCATACAGCACCCAACCACCACACAAATGCAACTATAATTATATAATATTTTTGGAACTGTGTGTCTGTAAGATACATTGCCGCCATTTTTTTTTTGCGTTTGATCTTTTTTTAACGACACCGGTGATCTCCAGTAATGTCACACAAGGAATTTACATGCACACTTCTGAGCAGGTTCAAAGGAGTTAAGGTGTCACAAGGCAGTTTCTCCGGTATAGTAAATTAGCCTATGTTTCAATTCTGCACCTCATCTTTCTATCTAACACATTTCATCCAAATCCGTTCAGGCATGATTGGGGAACAAACATCCAAACATCTTAAAATACAAACAGTCACATTTATAATATTTGTAGGATGAAAATGTTTGGATGTTTCGATGTTTGTTCTCCAATCACGCCTCAACGGCTAAAAGGATTTGGATAAAATTTGTCAGGTAGATGGATGAGATGCTTGATTGAAAAATAGGATAATTTTTATCTCGAAAAAGGGATATAATTTTTTTTTTAGTTTTAAACTAATATTTTTTACATTTTAACTTTACAGAACGTTTTTCAATATATTTTTCAGGACATGTAGTGGCATGACGGAAGCTGCATTCCAATTATTAAGTAAGGAAATCTACGCAGAATGGTGCTGTGACAAATGTCTGTCTTCCAAACCAATCCCAATGGTCAAGTTCAAATGTTGAAACAATATCATTCTCAACTAGAAATACAATTTAAAAACAACAAGAAAACACAACACCACCACCGTTACCACGAAAAAAAAAACAAAACAAACAAAAAAACACACATTTGCATTGTGAGATAATCAGATAGAGCTACAAACATAAATGCAATTGGAGTCAAATGGTAAACCGATTTTTATAAATTTGTTTGTTTATACATACAAAATTAGAGAAAAACAAAATACAAAAAAAAACTTACGAATAAATGTAAAAAAAAAACAAAAACAAATATATATACATATATTTAGAAGTATGTATGTAAATGGTTCACCCGGTTGAAAGTCTCCAATTCCATAAGAGTTATATATATTGAACATTATAATAAAATGTGTGTGTATATATAAAACAATTGATACCCGTGATTAATTTTACTTAAGACTTCATTAAAAAAAGAACTTTTAAAATGCTCCCACACCATCTATAAAATTTTCCCTCTCTAAACAAAAAAAAAAAACAATAGAAACTCAAAGATTATTCGTGTACATTTTTTGTGACAGCTTTGATGTGTGTGTGAACATTGGGTGAGAAACAAAATTAAAAAAAAAACATGCATATATACAAATGAAAACTTAGTATAAATAATAAATTACATTTTTAATAAAAAAATGAAAAAAAAAATAAAGTTGTGTGAATCCGAGAATGGGCAAATAATAAAAAATTTAAACAAAAACCGAAAAATCAACCAGGACTCTTTTTAAATGTTAACATAAAAAAATATAAAAAAATCAGTATAGATTTTAACTAAGTTATTTATAAATAAACTAAATACGAAAAAAATATATATATATCCCTTGATAATAAAAACAAAAAAAATCACACGAAAAAAGTAACAGGAATGATTCGTTTATTTTTTAGTTTTAACCTTTTTACTTTAATTGATCGTATGACTTACTTTACTTTCAGCTGGGGGTCTTGAACTAAGAATTCTTGTGGATAATTTTTGTAGAACAAATGGCGAGGGATAGTGCTGGGACAAGAACAAACTTTTGCGCTTGGATGCAAATTTAGTATTCCTTCAGTGGCTGTACAGTTCGGAGTTTATCTGGACATTAAGCAACTGACTTAATCTAGAGCTAGGTGGTTTCAGTGCGCCCACCCTAGTTTAATTTCTTGAATGTTTCGTGCCTCTGGCTGAGTGTGTTATTTCAATTTGCTCTACAGATTCTAGTCACCTTAAACGTTTTATATTCATGAAAATTATTTAATCTGGAAAATTAATTTCTTACTAAAAATGTTTTTATTTAATACTCTGGACCATACGGATGTCTTGACTGACTTTCCACTGGTTTGTTTTTGTTTCAACGTCGTAGGAATAAAAAAGGTTTTATATATTGTCGCATTTTTAACAAGAAAATGCTTTTCTGCCCCTCCAGCTCCCAGAACAGCGAAGGAAATGAGTTATCAAACTTCAACCCCCATGTTGGGTTAAAAGAATGTTTGTTTTTTTTTCAAATTTAAATGCTGAAAAAAGTATCGCCATTTATTGTCGGTTGGGGCCGTTTATCAGGGGTGGATTCAAGGACCGTCAGTAATCATTTCCTCCGTCGCAGTCACCTTTGTTTTTTTCGGGGCACTTCCTCTTGTGGCGAAATGACAATTCATCCAAGAGTAAACCTTGTCTCAGAAAAGCGTTTTTTCATGTAGCCGTTTCCATTCTGCGTTCTCTCCGCTCCTGCAGATTCACAACGCACTCAAAGGAATGGTTGAGAATATAAGTCAGGCCTTAGTTCCTTTACACTTGGCTAGGTCAGTGTACATTCGTTGTTATATTTCAATCTTCATGGAGTTTTGATAGTTAGATAATGAGGGGCTTATAATAGGACACATTAGTTGCTTGAAAGTAGGCTTTGCCATTCAAAACAGAAACACAGAGTGGCATACATTTTTTTGTTTGTTCATTTGATCTCAGAGCTGGTGTTTATATATATGGTGATAAATGTTCCTGGATGACAGCGTATATGCGGTTTTATACTAATTGTCTGCAGTTTTCTTGGCATGTCGCCGAAACCTTACAGATTTAAAAGTAAATAAAATAAATTCGTGTGTCAAGTGATTTCTCACAATTAAAATTGAATAGTGCAGTGCAAACTTTCTTTATTGTTTTTAACGTCCATATCTGATCCAATACTGACTGGACCCACCCGCCACTATTGGTGAAGGATTTAAAGCACTTTAGCTTACAAACAAGAAAAGTGAAACGCTAATTTTGTATTAAGTGAAATTAGCTCTGTTTATTATTAAAATGCTGGCGATTTAATATCATTCATACATCGAATGATGTATGATAAAAATTTTCCTCTCCTTCATGTCGGCAGTATTTACCAATCGTTTTAATAGCGATAACTATTGCAATATTAGATTATAGCTTCGAATGTACTGTCATGAACTAGGTAGGACTTTTTACTCCTTGTATTCTAATCTCCAAGTTTTCTTAAAAAGTTCTTTCTGCTGTTTTACGTCCTGCCATTAGCCATTCTTCTAGTATTTTTTTAATTCGTCCTTATTGTATTAGGTGGCGCGCTTTATCTTTATATTTTGAGTAAAATGAATATAACTGTGCTTATAACATTTTTTTTTATTGATCGAATCCTGTTTTTTTAACAAAAACAAAAAAACATTAAATCGAAGTAAGAATTATATAAAAAAAATAAAAGATCTTGTAAAAAAAATTAATAGAAATACCTGAAAAATTAAAATAATAATAAAAAAAAATATTAAATGAATAAAATGCCTTGTTAAAAAAATCAAAAAAAAATGTTTTGTTTACAAAAAATTAATAGTTTTGGTAACTAACTTTTGGCACTCGTTTGTTAATAAGAAAACGAAAAGTAAGCTGAACGTCAAAATATCGAACAAATGATGATAAACATTATATTCGAAGAGCAGAAATGATTAACAGAGAAAAATGAGTTTTTAATCGACGTTCTTCTGATCTGAGTAAAATTCTAGGAATAGGAACTAAACTAAATAATCCTAATCGTACAGGTTTAGCGTAATGGCGCTGAGTAATGGATTTGGATCTTATCGAAATCAGATGAGAATATCTTCGTCGAGAGAGAAATTGCGTTTACCGGCTCTTGAGGAGAAAATGTGGCCACCTACTTGGTTAGAACGCGTCAATTGACAAGTGTCGAGATAGTCAGTGAATTTATCTCTCTCAGCACTGCTTTCACATCAGCGCAGAAATCAAGCGTAGAACTCTCGCTAATCGCTCTCTTCAAATTTCTCTGCTCATCTCATTAATTTTGAAAGGTACACAGAATCACGTTCCAGCGATGTACTTCCTTCATGTGGTATGACCATGGCTTATTATCCAGTTTTCAAAGAAGTATGTCATCTCTGGCATTGTTCTTATTAAATCTCCTGCGCACCTTTTTTGTTCTCTTGAATCCTGTTTCGGCGCAAGCGATTGTTGGCTAGGTGATTTGGTTCAAGCTATACTTTGGGCTGAGTAAGCAATTGAGGAATAAAGCCCTATCAAGAAGAACCAGACGACGCTATACAAAACTCTCACCATCCCGGTCCTGCTGAATGGTGCAGAAGCATGGACCCTTTCCCATTCGGATGAAAGCTGTCTTGGGGTATTCGAAAAAAAAATACTACGTGCGATTTATGGTCCTGTTTACAATCGGGTTAACAACGAGTGAAGAAGAAGATACAAAAACGAATTGGTCCTACTGTACAGCTAGATAAGCCTTACAAAAAAATCCGTATCCAGCGGCTAAGAAAGTACATCCTTGTAGAGCGGATGAACATCGACGGATGAAGCCACCAGGTAGGACCTCCGACTGCTTGGAGTGCGAAACTGGAGACGGTGGACTAGAGATCGAGGCAACCAGTCCCAGAAGCAACACGCTATGAAGCGCCAGCAAAAGTAAAAAGTAAGTACAAGAAAATGTGAAAAAATCACATATATATACTAACAGACCCGGCTTATTTAATTTGCTATAAAACAAATTGAGTACATTAATCGATATAAAAGCAATCCTATGCCGGTCATATCATTAATTTAATATTATTGAGGGTGTCGTACGAAATCCCAAACAAATACCCATAGGACAAAATCTCAAAAAAATGTAATCCAAATGGATAGTATTCCCGCAGACATAATATACATGGACAAAATCTCTAACAAAACAATCTTTTTTGCCAAAACTCCAAGACATCCATTATGAACAGGAGCACGTAGTTTAAAAAAAAATCTCATGCAATTCCCTTTGCTATACTAATAAGTGATAACGGGGTGAAGTAGGTATTGATGGTATGTTGGCCCCCCGCTTGGGGTCACCTTTGGATTCGGAGTAGTTGCAAATACCCGACCTCGCACCTAATCCAAATTCTATAGTGGCCCCAGGCAGGGGGTTGTAGGACGTTGTATGCCCCCTTTACCTATTTCACAGTTTATACGCCGTAAACCTTAATAAACCATATGCCGTTTGTTCACATTTAAGTGATGGCTTTTGTTCTCAATAAAGTCCAATGGCTTTATTGCATTTGAAAATTCCAAGATCTACTTGAACATTGTTTTGGAGATATTAGCTTCTCTCCTTGTGAATTTTGCTGCTGGGGATTTTGAATTAGGGATTATGGGCTTGGGGATTTTAATTTGAGGATTATGTCTTGGGGGAAAAAGTCCCAAGCTATTGTTGATATATACGAGTTGTAATGGTACGGAAAAAACCTCGTTCTCCAATATCTCCTGCCCAGTGTCAACTATCGGGTCAAAATTTTGCTAAAGGCTTTTTTTATTTTTATTTGAATTAAAAAAAGTTAACCCCAACGCCACCTAGGGGTAATGGTGTTAGTTACTCCCAACATCAGCTACCTATCTGCCTGTGAAAGGCCCATCAAAATCTGTCAATAAATAAGAAATAAATAAAAAACAGCGCCACCTGGTGAATAATTAAAATGATCTAAGTTATTCCTTAAAGCACCAGCTAACTACGTGTAAAAGTCCCGTCAAAATTGGAGCAGCCGTTTTTGAGAAACATCTCCTTGTTACATTTTTTTTTTTGAAATGTAATGAAATAAATAAATCTTTAAAAAAATTTCAATAGGCACGAATAATTGTTACCATCAGTTGTAAAATTGGCTGAAAAAATTTCGACTTCCGTAAGATGGATTTTCAATTTTTTTTTTGTTTGTAAATCATCTAAAAATGGTCGCCTTTTATTTAAAAAAAAATATATATTAAAATCCACCCAGTCGGACTCTAGATATAAGGTCAGAAACAAAATTATTATTTATTTTTTATACACATATGTATATAGTGCCCCGTGGCTTAGTGGTTAGTGTGTAGGACTGCTAAGCGAATGAGCCTGGGTTCAAATCCAGTTCATAGCCACCTTTTTTTAGAGTACTGCCTCTTGCCAGAAACTGACAAAACCTCCAAGAGTAAAATTTGTCTCGAAAAAGTGCATCTCATCTAGCCGTTCGGATTCGGCGGTAAACTGTAGGTCCCTTCCATTCTTGCAGATTAACAACACACACACAGGAATGGTTGAGAGTATAAGTCGCTAGGCCTTGGCTCCTTAAGGAGCTGCGCCAATTTATTTATTTATTTATATAGATAAGTAGCTTAGGCACAAGTGGTCAATTGGAACCACAAAAAGAGCTCATTTATGCATTTTTTCCACCCTTTGTAAAATGATAACATTCGACATATACAGCTGCGGTCAAAATAATAGTAGTAGAATTAGAAATTATTAAGACACAACAATACAATACTGAGTGGCTATAAGTCCAGAACCAGAACTTAGAATCCAGGTTCAGAAGTTAACGTAGCCGTAAAATATTTAAACTGAAAGTTTTAATAACAATAATAATAATAATATTTTTAACTAAGTGTCTGTAAGGTACATTGCTTTTTAGGATGCAACATGACGTTGCACGACACTAGTTAGAAGAATTAGAAAGTGGATCGAGAATAGTCACCTAATTCTTTTTCTTCTTTCTCACTTAAAACTCACGAACGGCTCTAGCTTGCACTAGGAGTTAGAAAAACACTTTCTCATTGGAGTATAGTAATGGAATAGTTGAATCATCAACCGAAACCAACCAAAAAGTGCTTTTTAAACAGCCTTGTTACAGTGAAAAGCTCAAACACCCACACGGCGTTTAAAAGAAGACAGTAATGTATACTAATTTTTCACAGGACTTGATTTGAAAAGGCCTGTAATTTGTGTTTGTATATTATTTTGTTTAAGCTTTGTTTATATTTGTGTTGTTTGGATGTTTGTATCCTTTCAATTTCTATTTTCCTTTTAATTGTTTTATTAAGCTTCGCTTTCACCAGACGTTAATATGTCTTCGTCAAGAATCGGGTTAATTAGATTATCTTTTGACATGAGATTGTATTTGGTAAGGAAATGCGTAAAACGGTGACATAAAAACGTTTCAGCCTCGAACTCATTGAATATCCGTTGATGATGAAAAAATGTATTTGAAAAAATCCTATAGATACGACGGCAAACCGAGCTTAATTTAGTAACTGATGATTCTTTTATTGACACCCGGCTTGGGTAATATTTATTGCTATTTAATAAACATGCAGCACCATCTAGTGTGTGACGTGTATAATCAATGGCAGGACACTCTTTTGGTGTTTTATGTGCATGTCGCGTGTGCTGTAAAGATAATAACAATATCCACTTGCGTCGTTGGAAGACGATAAGATGCCCATTCGCGCTGTGAAAGAAAAAAAAAAAATAATTCACACTTGCATAACAAATTAAATTATCCTCCTATCTGTCCCAACCCTTTGTGCTTAGCTTAACTGCCTCTTTCTTATCTACTGTAGGCATCGTATGCTTGCGGTAAATAGATAAGGGCATCTGAGTTTGTCCTATTGTGCTGAATATTTAAATTGATTTTTGTATGCAAGCTGTCTTATGGGCATAACACCTAAGACAGTTTGATTATTACAGAGATTAATTTGGATTTTCACTGCATGGTTCGACTTATTCAGAATTGTGTTTTGTGTGTAAGTATTTTTAAATGGTAAGTGATTTTTGTGTCGTGTATTCCAATGTTCGTGGTATTAGAAAGAATTTCTTTCACCTGTACGTCTACACTGTTCAATACAGGCCAGCTGTTTTGGCATTAAGTGAAACCCAGGTTGGAGTAAATACTGATTTATCAGAGTTTACTCTACATGGGTATAGCTTGGTGCCATTACTCTTTTCCCATCATGGTCTCGTGGTCTATGTTAGAAATGATATTGCTTGCCAGAGCCTTCCCCAATATGGGCAATGTTCCAACACGGACTTTAACTTCTTGTGGCTCAAATTCACTGTCCGCAAGCATGTCATTCATTATTGTTTTATTTACAGGAGTCCAAATCTCGACAGCAATTCGACTTGTAACGAGTTTGATGCGCTGTCAGATTCTATCTCGAAAATTGTTTCCCTTTGTCCTCGCACTGAAATCGTTATTGCGGGCGATTTCAATGTACACAATTCCAATTGGCTCCGCTATTCTGGTCAGACAACACCCGAAGGAAGGTATGTCGAGCTCTTTGCCGGGTTACATCACCTTACCCAGCTGATCGATGTGCCAACGCGTATACCGGATGTTGCTGGGCAAGCCGCCCATACTCTTGACTTGTTTCTTACTTCTCACCCTGATAAATATACCATTAGTGTAACTTCTCCATTTGGCACTTCAGACCATTGTGTCATTTCAGCTAATTTCTCATCCTCCACCCATCCAGTTAAAGAAAAACTTCCCACCAGGACCGTTTGGCAATACGAGAAAGCCAACTGGGACGGCCTGAATATTTTTTTCCGAAACTTTAACTGGTCACTATGCTTCCTCGATAGTGACATTGATGCCAGTGCTGAAATGATCACAAATGTGATTCTTCTAGGGATGCGTGCTTTTATTCCCAACAGAGTAAAAAGCATCAAACCTAAAGAAAAGTCTTGGTTTAATTCTGAGTGTAAAGAAGCTATCAGGCTCAAAGAAGTAAGTTTCCGTTCTTACAAAGCCAACCCTACAGAGGAAAATCGGAAAAAACACAAACAAGCAAGAAACTCATGCAACTCCGTTATTGAAAGAACCAAATTTTTGCATGACCAAAAATTACGGCAAAAAATTCTGCAGTGTCCCAAAGGCAGTAAAAATTTTTGGTCATTTGTAAAAAATATTAAAAACTCCTCAACATCTTCGGTTCCAACGCTCATCGACAATAACACACCAATTGTTTACTCTTCAGAGAAGGCAAACTTGCTCGCCGCCCATTTCGCTGCCAGCTCCACGCTGTCGCATAGCAACGTTGCCCCTCCTGTACTTGAGAATGTAAATTTTTCCATGGGACAGATTTTTTTCCGCACTCGTACAGTAGCAAGAGTTCTCAAAGATCTCGATATACACAAATCCGCTGGCCCGGATGGTATACCCCCGATTATTCTGAAGAGGTGTTCTTCCACACTGGCAAAGCCACTGCGTAAGCTTTTCCATCGCTCCTACTCTTCTGGAATCTTTCCTAGAAGATGGAAAACAGCATTTGTCCAGCCTGTCCCTAAGAAAGGTGACCCATCCTCCCCCTCCTCCTACCGACCCATAGCACTGACATCCCTTCTTTCTAAGGTCATGGAAACACTGATTAACCGTCAGCTTAAGGAATATCTCGAAGATCGTAAGCTTCTCCATGACCGTCAGTATGGCTTCCGCAGCAACCGTTCCACTGGTGATCTGATGGCATATCTCACCGAACAGTGGAACAAATCTTTACATCGCTTTGGTGAAAGTAAGATTATTGCTCTTGATATCTCCAAGGCATTTGATAGAGTTTGGCATGAAGCTCTCTTATCGAAAATGCGTGCTTTTGGGATCGATAATACTCTTGTTCGTTGGATTAGAAGCTATCTCCTGGACCGTTCAATACAAGTTGTATTGGACGGATTCAAGTCTGATTCCCATAAAATAAATGCTGGTGTGCCCCAGGGCTCTGTTCTGTCTCCGACTCTTTTCCTCATTTTTATAAATGATCTTCTGTCTGTTACTTCTAATCCACTTAACTGTTTTGCTGACGACTCTACCCTCAGCTTTTCATATTCGTTCGATAATTCACGTCCTTCGCCTTCGGACGTACAATTGCAACGGTGCCGTATGTCAAGCTCATTAAACTCCGATTTATACAGCATTGTCAAATGGGGTAATAGAAATCGTGTGGAGTTTAATGCTTCGAAAACTCAATGCTGTCTTCTGTCGTTAAAGCTAAACATTCCCCCAATGCCATTGTCCATGAATGGCACTTACATCGAAGAAACCGAAAAGCTCTCAGTACTCGGTATGTGTGTCAACGACGACCTCCGTTGGAACGACCATATATTTGAGATCGCTAAGAATGCTGCAAAGTGCTTAGGTTTTCTGTATCGGTGTAAGAAGTATTTTTCCCCATCTGATCTGGCTACAATTTATAAAGCGTTTATACGCCCTAAACTCGAGTACAACTCCCACCTGTGGGCAGGTGCTTCACAATCATCGCTTCACCTGCTTGATAGAATACAAAATCGAGCGTTAAGATTGATAGGAAATAGAACTGCCGCTGAAACAATTGCCCCTCTCGAACACCGACGCAATGTTTCATGTCTTTCCTTATTTTATCGGTTCTTTTATAAAAAATGTTCACTCGAGGTAGCCAGCTGCATTCCTCCCCTTAAAAGTTTCGCCCGTAATACTCGTCTTGCTAGGAATGCCCATCAGTTCACCCTTGAGCCCAATTTCGGACGTACCGTGAAATATAGAGATTCTTTTTTTAGCCGTACAACACGACTTTGGAATGGTTTACCCGGCGAGATTTTCCCTTGCCATTTCAACATGCAAACATTCAAAACCAATGTTAATCGACACCTCCTATCTCTCCCCTCCCTATCTTCCTAATGCCCGCGCAGTGTGTTACATTAAAAGGGAAACAAATAGTCCCTTGTGCGCGCGTTAATTATAAAAAAAAAAAAAAAAAAAAAAAGCACATAGGTATATCCATTGTTCGGTTGCTGTCATCTGTGTACATTGTGTCGGGAAGCAATTGGTCTGGAGACGCACAGCCAACCCATTCAATTCCATGCAAAATTGCCTCAAATGTTCATACTTCCAGACACCCTCGGCCTGTGCATTAGGCATCGTCAGAATCAGATTGACATTCGATCGATCCCTTTTGATCAGATGCTGAATGTATGGCTGAACAGCCAGAGTGCTGTTCATTTTGTATAGGGGCTCATCGAGCCAGCGGCAAAAGTCCGGGTCTATTTCAAGGTAAAATAGTCGAGCCGTCGGCCATCTTAATGGTTAATATGAAAAATCGCTCTTTGATTTTGAGTTTTGTTTGTTTGTATATAGTTCAACCTAACACACATAGGGTAAACTAGTTTTACCTAGGCAAAACTAAGATGAATATGGCCATAAAGTAACGTAAATGGTAATAAGGTCGATTCGATCTTATTTCCCTAAAAAAAGGAAATAAAGGCGGTTTCATTTCATGTCGACCCTATTTCCAACAAAAATGGTAATAATGTCGATCAGAATTTCGGCGTTATTACCGAATCAATGTGCAAAGAAAATGTTTCACATTTTATCTCCCAATAAGTATGAAGTAGGTATGGGGGGCATACTACTTCCCCCTGCAACCCACCTGCATGGGCTCACTATAAGATTTGGAGTAGGTGCGAGATTGGGTTTATGCAAATGTTCTTACACCTACTCCAAATCCTATAGTGAGCCCAAGCAGGGGGTTTGCAGGGGAGCAAACCCCCCATACCTTCTTCCAACATTTTTCTAAGTAGGACATCTCCCAATTTTGTTTTTTGTTTGTTTGGGACTTGTTTGGTACAATTCTTATCTTCGACATAATTTCCGCCATTAACGCCATTTTATTTTATTTATCAAAATATGAAAGTGTCATTTTTTCAAAATCGTAGGAATGGTTTTTAAATAAACAGTTTTTTATTTAACAACTTTTATTAAACAATTAAAAAAAATAATTATAGAATGCAAACCTTAGCACAAAAATAAACTTCATTTAAAAACAAAACTAAACAAAAATTCATTTAAGCGTTTTCAAAATATCGATTTTTCAAAAAAAAAAAATTTAATTATTAAAAATACAAAAAAAAAGTTTTTGGAAATATTTTAAATTGAAATTACTTAGACTACCTACATCTTCCTGAATATCAATTTTGGTTGTAATCGGTTAACCAGATAAAAACGGTCCTCTGGAAGGTACCGTACAAAAGCACACTGATTTTATTTTCATAAAGATTCTTGGAGCCGTTTTCGAGAAAAATAAGCTTTTACATAACGGTTATATGATAGTTGCCGTTAATATTTGAGCTAAAAAAATGAAAAGCTCTCTGTAGAATGTCAAAACAACCTTATGTTCCAAATTTGAAGACGACTGGCCTAACCGTTCAGGCTGTAGTCCAAAATACATACGTACAGACAGACAGAATTTTGCAAGTAACTCAAATATGTTTCTCTATTATCTTAATGTCTTGTTTGATTGTTATCTCAATTTTTTTAATCTGCACGAATGCATAGCTTGCGGGACACCCTGTACAGTACATGTATGTATATTAAAAAAATTGTGTCCGTAAGACGCATTGACTTTTTAGAATGCAACTGTATAGTGAAAGTTAGAAGAATTAGGAAGATGGGAAAGAATTTGTTGGGCGCAGTAGATTGAGAATTAGGTGACTATGTTGTCACTTAAAACTCAAGGCTCTAGCTTGCAGGAAGAGTTAAAAAAATTTCTTCCCAACCTGAGTATCGAACTTACGATGTCTGCGCAAACACCTTATCTACTGTAACTGATTTATGGCGTTTTTATAACCAGTACTTAAATGAAATAGTCAGAAACAGTACATCCGCAATAGTTCATAGCTAAGAATGCCTATAATTTATCATTGCGCTCTTCTTTCAAACGTACTGTTAAGTACATGGATACATTTTTTTGACCAAACGAATTTTTATTGAAGGTACCTTTAAAAAAAAATCTAATCAATAATAAGAAATTTTTGAAATGATTCTCTTTTTTGTCAAATTTATCAAATAAAAATAATTTCAAATTATTCAATAGTGCTTCTTTTATTTTGATTTTTTCCTTTGTTAACATGGATTTAAAAGAAAATCATATTTTCAACCCAATCCAGTCTTTGACAAAAGGTTTTAAGTCAACATCATCATTTAAAAACCAACACTCGGAAGCCAAAGAATCTCAAGGAGTATCTAACAGTAATGTACTTGAGAAATTTCAAGTTGAACTCTTACCAATTGAACATTCATCTGGATGTGGCAACGGAATTATAACCTTAAATGATACTTGTTTTCATTTTAATTGCAATGAAAATATGAAAAAGAAGCAGGTTGAGAGTCGTTCTCGTTTGAAAACCAAAGCAGACTCTAAGAGGTTAGTTGTCCACTCATCTACATACATACATATTTTGTTTTTATTTTTATTTACATACATTGTGTTTTTTTAAAGGAGCAAGGAAAGTATTTGTGTCTCCAACACCAGATATTCTGTTATTCCAAATGTATCAAAGTCAATGGGATTCAAAATTGTTAAAGACATGAATCTGTGGAATATTTTATGGACAGATTCAATGCCAAGTACAGAAGTATATAAGAATATGAAGCGTTTTCAACAAATCAATCACTTTCCTGGAATGATTGAAATCTGCAGAAAGGATCTTCTTTCAAGAAATTTAAATAGAATGCTAAAACTGTATCCAAGTGAATATGATATTTTTCCAAAGACTTGGGTTTTTCCTGCCGAGTAAGTCTATTCAAATGTATATATATGTAGCTTATATTTGGTAGATACCTCCTTTTCTCGAACTTGTTTGAACATGATTTCTCATAAAAATACCTCAACTTTGAGATGAATGAATACATTACAATGCGTGCTTATAATCAAATACCGGTGGAAGACGTGTACAAAACAGCAATCACTACACCTTTTGGAATGTTTGAGTTCAAACGAATGCCTAATGGTCTTAGGAATGCAGCTCAAACATTACAAAGGTTCATGAACGAGGTTTTGAAAGGTTTAGATTTTTGCTTCGTATATATTGATGATATATTAATCGCAAGCAAAAATCGAGAAGAACACATGTTACATCTTCAAACACTTTTTGAACGATTAGTTTCATTCGGCTTAACAATAAAATAAATAAATAAATAAATTTATTGGCGCGACAGCTCCTTAAGGAGCTAAGGCCTAGTGACTTATACTCTCAACCATTCCAGTGTGTGTGTTGTTACTCTGCAAGAATGGAAGGGACCTACAATTTACCGCCGGGTCCGAACGGCTACATGAGATGCACTTTTTCGAGACAAATTTTACTCTTGGAGGTTTTGTCAGTTCCTCGCAAGAGGCAGTACCCCAGAAAAAAAGGTGGCTATGAGCTGGATTTGAACCCAGGTTCTTTCGCTTAGCAGTCCGACACACTAACCACTAAGCCACGGGGCACTACTTAAATTAACGGCTTAACAATAAAATTAGTTAAATGTGAGTTTGGAAAACCAGAGCTTGTGTTCTTAAGCCATAAAATTACAGATTCAGGTATCTTACCTTCTGAGGATCGCGTTCAAGCAATTTTGAACTCTCCGCAACCAACTTCACTGAAACAAACTCAACGTTTTGTAGGTATGGTAAATTTTTATCATCGCTTTATTCCAAAGCTGGCAGATCTTCTAATCCCTATATACGTACATATATACAAATTAATAAAGTAGAAAACGTCAAAAGTAAGAGCAAGTCATTTGTGTGGTCGCCGGACTGCACAGAAGCTTTAAAAAAATTAAAACAGCACTTTCAGAAGCAACCCTTCTAGTACATCCCAGCGAGTGTTCACCAACACGACTTACAGTAGATGCATCTGATCTAGCAATTGGGGTGGTACTTGAGCAGTTTCTGGAAAACGAGTGGAAAGCATTAGCTTTCTTTTCCAAAAAGCTCAACCGATCTGAAGAAACATACTGCGCTTTCGATAGAGAGCTTCTTGCTATTTATCTTTCCATACGACATTTCCACTACTACTTATTTATACTGATCATAAACCTCTGACAACGGCTTTATTCACTAAAGCAGTCCGAAGTCCAAGACAGGCAAGGCAACTCGATTGGATATCACAATATACAAGCGACATAAGGCACATTAAAGGAAAAGATAATCTGGTGGCTGATTTTTTATCAAGGCCAGAACAAAGGATCTCAGAAATTTATGAAGAAAGTTTACTCTCATTTTCACCGAAAAATATCATAAACACTTAAGCCGCAGATGAAGAGTTGAAGTATTTATTAGCCCGAAATTCTAGCTCTTCATTCAAACTCGAACAAGTTGTGTTTCCAACCTTTATTCAGCCAATCTGGTGTGAAACATCAACTGAAGTGAAAAGACCATTTTTACCAAAATGTCTCAGAAAGGCTGCATTTTTAAGTATTCACTCTCTTTCAAATCCAGGCATTCGAGGATCCAGAAAGCTTTTAACTGAACGTTATTTCTGGCCGAGAATGAATTGAGACATCAAGGATATGGTTCTTTCGTGTACTCAGTGCCAGCGTTCAAAGATCAACAGACATACCAGATCACCATTAGGAAGTTTTAACACACCCAGTAACCGCTTCGAACATATTCACATGGATTTGGTAGGACCCCTTGATGTTTCAAACGGTTACAGTTATATTTTGACGATCGTTGATCGGTTCACCCGTTGGCCTGAGGGTGAAAACAGACATCCAATGCTCTCCGGCAGAGATGATGTACGGCCAACCTTTGCGTCTCCCTTCAGATTTTTTCCCTTCTTCAAGCACAGAAAATTATTGCGAAAATTTACCGGCATTTATAGCTAAACTTCGCGCTAACATGAACTCAATACGCCCAACGGAAACACGTAAAGAAGATTCACCGGTTTATGTTCCAAAACCGCTCTAAAACTGCGACCAAGTTTTCGTACGCTCACCACCCAGTAAATCAGCTTTGAAAAATCCTTATCAAGGGCCTTTTAAGGTTATAAAAAAGCTTAGAAAATATTACATTGTTGAAATCAAAGGAAAAAATATTTCCATTTCATTAGATCGTCTAAAGCCTGCTTATGTTATAATCATCTGACAAAATCGTGAAAACCAAAATACATGTAAAGTTTTCAAAATGAAACAAATAATTTTTGTTATGTAACGTTTATCGCTTCGGTTGGAAAGGGGGTGATGTAGTGTTCTTAGAACACCCAATTACCAAATTTAATGTACGCTACTGACATACCGAATTAACTCAAACACACTTATCACTCAAGCCTCAATCTCAAGTCGCGCTTAAATCGAACAAGTTAGTTTAGTTTAGTCTGAGGAGTTGTCGTGTGCGGTATTTAGGTCAAATAATAAAAGAATTGTTAAATATACATAAATGTTAGAATTATAAGTTATTTTGAACAAGTAATAAATGTTGAAGTTTAAACTATTATTACTCCGCACACTGACCACAATACTCCTGCAATACATTCTTTGGTTTTGCTTGCTCAATTTTAGTTTGTCAAAGAGAAATATGTTTGACGGAAAAAGATACAAAGTTTTTTTTGGCGTTTGCTGGGAATGGTTAAATGGTTAAATGATAAATGGTGATTTTTGGTTCTAACTACTTAACCTTGTACTCATTTCTAAACCTCCATGTGCAAAAGAACGGATGAAATTGACGAAAGTTTTATTGGATCATTACACCTTGCAAGTATCGTCAGATTTAGAGATGAAAACTTTCCCACTTGACTCGTCCGGGTTTAGGTTGGTTTTTGATCCATATCAGGTTAAATAAATGGTAAAATACTGTGTTTCCTAGTACCGCGAGTTTTTAGGTTTTCCTCTACTTTTTCTCTTATAATCTTGACAGTAACTCAACTTTTAACGAGTTTGATGCGCTGATTCCATCTCATTGTTTCCCTTTGCCCTCGCACTGAAATCGTTATTGCGGGCGATTTCAATGTTCACAATTCTAATTGGCTCCGCTATTCTGGTCAGACAACACCCGAAGGAAGATATGTTGAGCTCTTTGCCGGGCTACATAGCCTTACCCTACTAAACGATGTGCCAACGCGTATACCGGATATTGGTAGGTAAGCCGCCCATACTCTTGACTTGTTTCTTACTTCTCACCCTGATAAATATACCATTAGTTTAACTTCTCCATTTGGCACTTCGGACCATGTGTCATTTCATCTAATTTCTCGTCCTCCACCCATCCAGTTAAAGAAAAACTCCCCACCAGGACCGTTTGGCTATACGAGAAAGCAAACTGGGACTGCCTGAACATTTTTTTCCGAAACTTTAACTGGTCAATATGCTTCCTCGATAGTGACATTGATGCCAGTGCTGAAATGATCACAAATGTGATTCTTCTAGGGATGCGTGCTTTTATTCCTAACAGAGTTAAAGGCATCAAGCCTAAATAAAAGTCCTGGTTTAATTCTGAGTGTAAAGAAGCTATCAGGCTCAAAGAAGTAAGTTTCCGACCTTACGAAGCCAACCCTACAGAGGAAAATCGGAAAAAGCACAAACAAGCAAGGAAATCTTGCAACTCCGTTATTGAAAGAACCAAATTTGTGCATGACCAAAAATTACGGCAAAAAAATCTGCAGTGTCCCAAAGGCAGTAAAATTTCTGGTAGTTTTGTAAAAAAATATTAAAAATTCCTCAACATCTTCGGTTCCAACGCTTATCGATAGTAACAAACTCACAGAGAGATGATCCATCCTCCCCCTCCTCCTACCGACCCATAGCACTTACGTCCCTCTTTTTAAGGTCATGGAAACGCTGATTAACCGGTAGCTTCATGAATATCTCGAGAACCGAAAGCTTTTCCATGACTATCAGTATGACTTCCGCAGCAACCGTTCCACTGGTGATCTGATGGTATATCTTACCGAACAGTGGAACAAATCTTTACATCACTTTGGTGAAAGTAAGATTATTCCGCCTGATATTTCCAAGGCAGCTCTCTTATCGAAAATGCGTGCTTTTGGGATCGTTGTCATTCTTGTTCGTTGGATAAGAAGCTATCTTCTGGACTGTTCAATACAAGTTGTATTGGACGGATTCAAGTCCACAAAATAAATGCTGGTGTGCCCCAGGGCTCTGTTGTCTCCTACTCTTTTCCTCATTTTTTTAAATGATCTTCTTTCTGTTACTTCTAATCCACTTAACTGTTTTGCTGACGACTCTGCCCTCAGCTTTTCATATTCGTTCCATAATTCACGTCCTTCGCTTTGGACGTACAATTGCAACGGTACCGTATGTCAAGTTCATCAAACTCCGATTTATACAGCATTGTCAAATGGGGTAATAGGAATCGTGTGGAGTTTAATGCTCCGAAAACTCAATGCTGTCTTCTGTCGCTAAAGCTTAACATAGCCCCAATGCCATTGTCCATGAATGGCACTTGCAACCCTACAGAGGAAAATCGCAAAAAGCATAAACAAGCAAGGAACTCATGCAAATCCGTTATTGAAAGAACCAAATTTTTGCAAGACCAACAATTACGGCAAAAAAGAAAAGAAGAGGTGTTCTTCCACACTGTCAAAGCCACTGCGTAAGCTTTTCCATCGCTCCTACTCTTTTGGAATCTTTCCTAGAAGGATTCAAGTCTGATTCCCACAAAATAAATGCTGGTGTGCCCCAGGGCTCCATTCTGTCTCCAGCTCTTTTCCTTATTTTTATAAATGATCTTCTGTATGTTACTTCTAATCCACTTGCTGACGACTCTGCCCTCAGCTTTTCATATTCGTTCGATAATTCACGTTCTTCGCCTTCGGGCGTACAATGGCAAGGCAACGGTTTTATACAGCATTGTGAAATGGGAATGCATCGAATAAACCGAAAAGCTCTCAGTACTCGGTATGTGTGTCTACGACGAACTCGGTTGTAACAACCATATATTTGAGATCGCTAAAAATGCTGCTAAGTGCTTAGGTTTTCTGTATCGCTGTAAGAAGTATTTTTCCCCTTGTGATCTGGCTATAATTTATAAAGCGTTTATACGCCCTAAACTCGAGTATAACTCCCACCTCTGGGCAGGTGCTTCGCAAACATCGTTTCACCTGCTTGCTAGAATACAAAATCGAGCTTTAAGATTGATAGGAAATAGAACTGCCGCTGAAACAATTGCCCCTCTCGAACACTGACGCAATGTTTCATGTCTTTCCTTATTTTATCGGTTCTGTTATAAAAAAATATTCATTCGAAGTAGCCACCTGCATTCCTCCCCTTAAAAGTTTCTCCCATAATACTCGTCTCGCAAGGAATGCTCATCAGTTCACCCTTGAGTCCAATTTTGGGCGTACCATGAAATATAGGGATTATTTTTTTAGCCGAACAACACGAATTTGGAATATTTTACCCGGCGAGATTTCCCCTTGCCATTTTGATCTGCAAGCATTCAAAACCAATGTTAATCGACACCTCCTATCCTTTCACTGCCTATCTTCCTAATGCCCGCGCGGTGTTCTCTACATTAAAAGGGAAACAAATAGACCCTTATGCGCGCGTTATTTATAAGAAAAAATAAATAAATCCTGATTTGGTATACTAACGGTTAAAAACAGGTTCTAATTTTAGGGCGTTTTGATGAATCGCCTCGTAGACTTTTCAATCATATTTGACTATGATTCGTCCAGGCATAGTTCTTTGCAAATAACTATTTCTCTGGGACACGGACACGAGCAAAACTCTTATTTTTCATTTCAGAATGGAAAATCGCATTGAAATCTCCTTCCACGTCATAAAATGCAAACTTGTCCAGGAGACCAGTTGAGCAACAATTACTTCAAAAAGCAAACTAAGAGTATCCCAAATTCGCAGAATATAAAAAAGATTGTCAAACTTCTTGCGGTCAAATCTGTTATGGCCCTGTAAACACTAACGCCTGAATATTTTCTTAATTCTTTCTGATCCTATTTAAAGACCCAATTGCTAAATTGCTACTGCTCCTTGGTATTGTCTTCAATGTTTTGGACAGCTATGAAACGGATCAAAGTTCAATTCTCCGTCAGAACCAATTTTTTCGGGCGTTGTCTCTTACCAGCAAATGACAAATCATCCAATATTAGACTTTATCACGAAAGAATGCCGTTCCTATTCGGCGTGAATTGTAATTACCTTCGCTCCTGCAGATTCACAACACACACACGGGAATGGTTGAGAGTATAAGTCACTAGGCTTTGTCAATAGGATCTGTCGCGCTAATAAATTTGATTTTGTTGTTAAATTGATCCACTTATTATTTTTTTTTCAGCTTGGGTGCAGCCATTGCTTATAGCAAAAAGCGCAAACCCAGAACGTTTATATTAAAACCGGATCATTGCGCTCAAGGCCGCGGAATTTGGTTGACTAATGATCTGAGTATCATCAATCCAAACAATAGAATGATCTGCCAGATCTACATTCAAAAGGTATGTTTTACACTTCACTCCAGACTAGCCGATGGGCCCTGCAGTAACCTTAAAGTTCTCCTAAATAGTTTTAATTAAAAAAAAAAACTGAACTCGTTTTGGCAAGCAATTTTGTGTCCACTTCTAAGGCGCTTGGGAGGGATTTAAAAAAAATGGTTAAGCTTTGAATAAAGCTCAAAGAATGACGCTAACACATCCTTTTATTATGAAAAATAGTCCTTTTTTGTTATTTTGTTCAATAAAAGCATATATAATTTTAATTTGGTCCTTCTCTCTTTAAAGCCACTCCTTATTGATGGATTTAAGTTTGATCTAAGAGTGTACACCCTTATAACATCTGTTGACCCATTGAGGATTTTTGTTTACAACGAAGGCCTGGCCAGATTCGCAACCAATAAATACAAATATCCAAGTGCGATTAATACCACTGACCTTTTTATGCACCTAACGAACTATGCTGTGAATAAGCGAAGCACCGAATTTTCTAAATGCGAAGAAATGGGCAGCAAGCGGAATTTTAAGACAATTAATAGACTTCTCGCACAAAAAGGTTGCGACGTGCAGAAAATTTGGCAAAATATCGATGACATAATTATTAAGACATTTCTAAGCGCCTGGCCTATGTTAAAGCACAACTACCATGCTTGCTTTCCAATGCATGATAAAATCCAAGCATGTTTCGAGATTCTAGGTTTTGATATTCTCATTGATTCAAAGTTAAAGCCGTATATCCTAGAAGTAAATCATTCGCCAAGCTTCCATACCAACGAATCAGTTGATCATAAAGTCAAAGAAGCACTTATTCGCGATACTTTATCATTGGTGGGTACAATGTTGGCGAATAAACATAAAATTATGAAGGAAGATCGCAAGCGAGCGCGGATACGATTGCTGAAAAAACAACAAGCTGAAACAGACACTTTTGAAACGTAAGTAATTGTTCCTCTTAAAAGCCAAATTCGCTTTAATAAAACTTAGGATTCTTTTTTATTTCCTTCTAGAAACAATAATGAAGAAATTATAGCTCTTAGTCCTTTGACCCAACAAATTGCCTGGGAAGAAAGCCATTTAGGTAACTTCCGTCGTATTATGCCACCACGGAGTAGCGGTGAATTAAATAAATACTGCCAATTCTTTGACCTACAAAATCAGGCTTCCATTTATTCTGATACAGAAGCTAGTAAACGCCGTGAAGATATTGCAAAAAAGCTACGCTTAGCGCTAAAGCTTAAGCAAGATAAGCTCATTCAAACAAACGCCAATAAAAACAAATCGAAAAA
This sequence comes from Platycheirus rosarum, assembly GCA_963971375.1. NCBI lineage: Eukaryota > Metazoa > Arthropoda > Insecta > Diptera > Syrphidae > Platycheirus > Platycheirus rosarum. The sequence continues at coordinate 28,858,824 of OZ020509.1, read as the reverse complement.
GAAGCATATTTTATCGAAATCATTCATTGAAAGACTGCGTTTGAAATGCATGAAACATTATGAAAACTGGGGGCCATCGTTTATATCGGAAACAAAAGAACGAATCCGTTGCAAAACAATGGAGGATCGTTCAAAAATAGTTGCCGAAAGTAATCTGTTGGAAATGGTAGATTTCATTATCCATATATATGTATTTTGATTGCGGATTTTCTTTTTTTCCAGATATTTCAGTTATTTTTTCAAAATGAAAATTTAAACGAATCAGACATCAAGAAATATCCATGTCTGTACAAAAATCTTCAAGAACAAAAGTTAATTTATGAAATCAACGAATAAAAATGAAGATATTGATACAACTGACATTGTTTGAACTACTTTTGAGTGGAAGTAAACTTATGATCGTAAAAGGGGTGATAATGCTTATCATATCGAGAAACTGAACTACAGCTAACTATTTTCATGCTCTGCGACTAGGTTTTGTTGGTTTCAACATTCGGCCAACACCCGAAGAAAGGTGTGCTAAAGTATTTTCTGAACTAAATCATTTACTCAGCTTGTTGATGAGCCTACGCGAAATTTCAGATGTTGCGGGCAAACTCATAATAATTATGGAGTGAATTTGAATCAAGGAGTATATTTTAAGATGGATGAAGATGTTTGTGAAATTGAATCAAGGAGTATATTTTAAGATGGATGAAGATGTTTTCTTCCTTCCGCCTTTTATGGTCACTGGTTTTAGCAATGAAACAAAGTTAATATGATTCTTACCGACGTTTCGACAGGGGTTTCTGTCCTCTTCACGGGATCCTTTATTGAAACGTAAAATAGCAAATATGTAGAACATAATATAAAACAATGCAAAAAAGATAAGCACCAGGCGAACATGAAAAAGAACAGGTGCAAATTCCCAAAATAATTCCACTCGAATTCAAAAATAACAAGAAATATAAAATTGGCGGGGATTTGTTAAAGTAGAAAGAAAATATACATAGATAATGGGGTTTGTGTGTGGATTTAACAAGAGGGTTTGTGGATAATTTTTTTAGTGACTCTAATAGGGAGTTTTATTCAAATTTTAAAGCTTTGATCTCAAAATTTGGATTTGCTCTTTTCAATGAAACTTGTTTCAAGATTTAATCGTAGTAGGTATTGGTAAATTATCTGACGAGCACACACAGTATTTTGACGAAGCACAAAAATATCTATGCACAGTTGTTGATTCACTCAAAATGCCATTTTGGTATTTTCTGACTTCACAAACATTTGAGATTTGATCTAGATTTGCTCTTTTTCTTGCAATGAAACTCTCAAAACTGAAAAAGATCAAATCTGACAGAAAGAGCAAATCTTTTCTTCAATGAAACTCGCTATAAGGCTCAAAAGCGTCACCGCTGCGGCGCCACCGCATCAAAATGACGCAAGTGTGCACCGGGCCTGAATTGTGACAAAAATCGATCGCAAACGTATTCCGAGCACAGGGCGAACATCAGATGTATGTATGTGTTTATGTATGTCGAATATGTACTCCTTAACCGCCCAACGGATTTTAATGAAATTTAGAGGGTAAATATAGTTTTGTCCAGGGATCGTTCCTGTGGATGTTTGGTCCCGCTAGCATTATTTTCGCATTTCACATCAAAACATGTTTTTCCTAGGGCGAAGTAACGCGCGCCGGGTACCGCTAGTTAAATATAAAGCCCTTGTCGATTGGTACTAGATTTTTGGTACAATAGTATTTTTGGTACTAGGTTTTTAGTAGTAGTAGATTTAGTACAAGATTTTTGTTTACGTGATAAGTGGAATTTTATATGGTATGAGTTAACGGGCTGCATGTTGGTGTTGCTGCCATTAATGTTTTCTTATCGTCCGTAAACTGAATTTACAGACAACCAACTCTTTTTTTCTACACTATGGGTGGCAAGCTAAATCTAAATCGAGAAACTTCGTTTTTTATCCAAATACGTGGATGACATTTTTGCTGTAGTCGACCGTCGTAAAATTGACGAGATGCTTCAAGTGTTAAACGGATTTCTCAACTAAATTCAATTCACCGTTGAGCTAGAAGAAAACAGCGCTATAGCTTTTTTGGATGTTAAAATCCACCGTAAGAACGATGGCAGATTGTTTAACTGGCACCAGAAAGCTACAGCCTCAGGAAGTTTAGTAAATTTTTGATCAAACCAACCGAAACATATTATTGTCAACACAGCTTTTAACCTGGTTAACAAGGTTTTTTTGCGTTGAGTGACAAACAGTTTCATTCCGCCAATGAGAAAATCGTCACCTAAATTCTCTCAGAAAATGGTTACAAAGGATGGCCAATCACAAGTCTGATTTAAAAAATGACAATTGTGCTTGCCACCCATAGTATAGAAAAACACCACGAACCAGACTTTGACAACGTCAAAATACTTCAAACTGAAAGACATACATCAAAACATACTTAACAACAAAAACAACATGAATAGAAAACAGAACACTCAAAACATCTCTGCCGTCTGCTGCTCTCTTGCTTCCTCGAAGAAATAAAGTACAATGACTAATCACTAGACTAAACTTTTTTAAACGAAGAGCTTTACAATTGTTAAAATTTAAAACTTTTGATAATTTTTCAATTTTTATTTAAATTGTCTGTAAAACAATTGAGTTTGTCACACACATTTACTTTATTTGTTTGTTTTAACGTAAGTCGTTAACTTTCTGCATTGATTTTTATGTTTATGGTCTACATATTTGCCATTTTATGTTTCAATAAAGGATCCCCACAAGAGGACTGAAACCTCTGTCGAAACATCGGGAAAAATCAATGTTAACTTTGTTTCGTTGCTAAATTCAGTGACCATAAAAAGCTGAAGGAAGAAAAACATCTTCGTCCATCTTAAAATATACAAACTCATAATACTCATTACTTAGTTCTCAACTCTTATCCTGTAAATATTCTATCAGCTTCAGAGTTGTCGGACAACTATGGTGTATCAGCTGCATTTCCATGTTCTAACACTTCAGACCAAATAAAAAATTCCTAAAGATTAGATGGCAATATGAGAAAACCAATTGGGTGGGTCTGAACAACTTTTCCCGAATCTTTAACTGGACGTTTAACTTTCTCGGGTATATGTGCTGACATGACAACTAACATTATACTATACAGTGTATTTGTTCCTTATAGTTGTAAGAATGTAATTAAGGTGAGAAAATTGTGCTTTGAAGAACCAAATTCTTATACAAACGAAATCCAAGCCGACAGATATTAAAATTCTTCGAAAGCAGGAAGAACTTTTGATCATCATATAGAACATTAAAAATTCCACCTCTTTGTCAGTTCCCACACTTGTTTTCAAAGATAACCTTGTTGTTTGTTCTATAGATAAGGCCAATTTATTTAAAGAGATTTTTACAAAATAATTCTACGTTGTCGGATAGTGAAGAACCCACCTTCAATTGAAAATATACATTCACTAGAATACTCAAGATCTCGACTTACACAAATTTGCTGGTCCCGATTTATTTATGCACAAGCTGCTTCTTCTATCCTGTTCTTTAGAATATTTTATGAAGAGCTTAACAAATATTTTGAGAATTGGAAGCTCCTTAATGACCGGCAGTAAAGCTTCCATGGTAATAGATCCTTACTTACTTTCTTACTTAGGTGGCACTACAGTACCAACATGCCTCCCCAGCTAGCTCGGTCTTTGGAAAGCTGCCTCCAGTTTCGCAGTAAGTTGGTTGAGGTCAGCTTCTACTTGAGCGCGCCACCTAAGGCGAGGTCTTCCTTGACTTTTTTACTACTCAATTGCCTACCTACCCTATAGAAACATCGATTGACAAGAGTAATTCTTCGCGAGATGTTGTTGTCAGATGTTATAGGGGATCCGAGGTACACAAAGTCCCTAACTACCTCAAAGTTGTACCTGTCTATTGTGATGTTTTGTCCCATCCGCCGGTGTTGTGTGTCCCTTTTTGTGGACAGCAGGTACTTCGTTTTGGCCTCCTTCAATGTTAGCAAACGCTCCAGTGACAGCTCATTGGGTTCTGCCAATGATGTCTATGTCGTCAGCGTATACTAAAAATTGTGCCAGTAAATTAACTTGGGAGTTTCTTATAATTTTTTTAAGTATAAGGTTGAAGAAGGTTACCGCATCACCTTGTCGGAATCCTATTTTGACAGCAAAAGCTTCTGTGAGGTCAGTACCAACCTTGACGGAGCAGCGAGAGTTCTCCATTGTCATCCTGCACAGTCGGACGAGCTTTGTGGGGCTGCCAAAACGAGACATGGCTCTTTATAGTTCTTCTCTTTAAATGCTATCGTACGCGGCCTTAAAATCGATAAAGATATAGTAGGTATCGATTTGGAATCCTTGGGTAGTTTGCAGGATCTGCCTTAGCGTGAACATTTGATCAACTGTGGACTTTCCTGACCTGAAACCACACTGATAGGGGCCAATCAGGTTGTTGACGAATGGTTTCAGCCGTTCACATAATACGGCACAGAGGATCTTGTAGGCGATATTCAGCATGCAGTTGAGAGGTTCCCCTTTCTTGTGGATAGGGCAAACAATGCTGAGGTTTCATTCATCAGACATACTTTCTTCTGACCGAACTTTGGACATGAGTTGGTGTATGCACTCCACCAGGTCATCTCCGGCCGCTTTAAAAAGTTCGGCGGGTAGTCCCGCCGTTCTTTTTACCTGTTGGTGAAACTTGCGCACGAGAGATCCTAAGTTCGACTCTCAGTTTAGTAAGCAATTTTTCTAACTCCTAGTGCAAGCTAGAGCCGTCTGTGGGTTTTAAGTGAGCAAATAATCACCTAATTCTCGATCCACTGCGCCGAAAAAAAATTCTTTCCTATCTCTCTAATTTTTCTAACTAGTAAGTGTGAGTGTCGTGCAACATCCGGTTACATTCTAAAAGGCAATGTGCTGTACGCATAGTTAAAAAAAAATTCATTTAAAGATTCAAAAAAAAAAATCATCATTCTTAGATCCTAGCGTTGACACTTATATGTACGTACATATAATGAGCAATAATCGACAAATCCTTTCTATAAAAATGAGCGATTCGATTGGCCTTCCCTAGTTTAAAAGAAGTAAATTTGAATTACAAAAAATCTCTCCTTAAAATATGTAAATAAATCTTTATTGAATAAAATGTAATAAAAAATATTTAGTGTTTTATTATTAAATATTGAACCGATTTGATTATGGATTTTCTAAATGCCTTAGTACCATCACCATTTCTGGCCTGTGTTCTGGTTTCTCTGATATACATGCTCGCCCAAGGTTAATTACCTGCTTACAAATTTCCTCTACATCTGTATTTACCCGCAATGATTTATCAATCAAATCTTCGACCTGAACGTTTGTGCTGAAAACAGCTGATATATGTCTTGTCAAAAGTGCATGTGCCCGTGTTTTATCGTACGCTCGCAACCCCGTGAACATCTCAAGCAATACGACTCCGAAACTGAATGTATCGACCTTGGTACTCAATGATTTATAACCGAGAAATTCTAAAGGTAAATATGGCTTTGTTCCGTATACTCGAGAAACTTCCATAGATGAGTTTTGAGACTGACCCTCACGAGCTAACCCAAAGTCACCAATTCGTGGCTGATTGCACGGGTCAAGCAAAATGTTCGCAGGCTTGATGTCACCATGAATGAGTGGTTTTTCGCGGAATGTATGAAGATACTGTAGACCTCTGGAATGAGTTTTCAATTGAGTAAATCAAAGTTTTAATTTTTTTTTATTTTCACAATTTATTAATTACCTAGCTGTTCCACAAGCAATATTCAACCTCTGATTCCACGACAACGGTTCACATCTTTTTGAATTCAGGCGTTGTTCTAGTGATCCGCCTGACATCAACTGGTATACGAGACATGGGTCAGCTCCATTTATACTATATCCATAGAGAGGCAGAATATTGTCGTGTCGGCACGAATTCAGGTGCTTCAACTCGTTAAGGCTTTGCTGTATTTGGATTTTATCCCCGCCATCTGGACCATGGTAAGTGATTTTCTTAATTGCTACTGCTGTCTGCTTCCAGCAACCTCTAAAAACTGTTCCGAAGCCACCCCTTCCGAGAACATTATCTACATGCCAATCATCTGTTGCTTGGCACAACTCTTTGTAGTCAATTTGTGGAATGGTACTCGCATACTCATTAACATTTCGCATATTTAAACCTTTGGAATCGTTTTTACTTTCTCCAGTGGTAGAGGTGTAATTATTACCAGAACGGCTGGACTCATTATTTGAATTACTGACGCCCGACGATGAATTACAGTTGAGAATTTTAACTGAGAATTTTAACTTGGTCATCAAGTTACTTAGATCTGGTTGACCCTGTGTAATAAGCTTATGATATTTTGGGTCAACAGATGATTTTATAACATCCATTGCGTTGTACTGTTGCATTCTGTTAATGAAATAAAATTATTGAATTCGCGTTTTAAAATATTTTCAATAACGTTGCCAATTAAAAAAAAAATGATCAAGGGAATTTTGTAGATACGCAACTTAATATAAACGTTAATGAATTAAGGACAATGGACCTTCGGATCTACACGTGAATTGTAAGAATATTTAACAAACAACGGGGAAATGACAAATAGAGGGACTTCTACACTGCAGAAGGCTGATATCACTGCCATCAAGGAAGTGATTTAGAGATTGAAAAACTGTGACTACAGTGATTTAGAAAATGGAAAATGTGTATTCGAATGCGGATTCATCATAAGCGGTAAACCTAGGCAAGAAGTCTTGAACTTTGAGCACTTAAATGACCGGCTTTTGAAAATCCATGTCAAAGCCAAGCCGCTAACATGTCCCTGAGGAGTATCCTAGAGAAACAAGATGATGCCACCAAAGAAAACTTTTACGATCTTGGATCTGAGGGTACCTCTGGTTGCGCATTTTTTTATTAAAGTTTTGTCATTTGCTAACATAAGATGGTTGTTATTGACAAGAGAAAATGGCGGAAAAGGCCAGTCGGGTTAGCAAATAGTCGTTGCAAACACCTTTTGGACGCACAAGATTGACTAAATGAATATAACATCAACAAAGTTACAAGTATCAAAATTAAATTTGTTGGCAAAACAACTCCTTAAGGAGCTTATACTCTCAACCATTACAGTGTGTGTGCTGTGAGTCTTCAGGAGCGGAGGAGATTTACCGCCGGGTCCGAATGGCTACAAGAGATGCACTTTTTTCGAGACAATTTTCACTCTTTGAGGATTTTTAATGTGTGGCTATGATGGGAAATCGAGCCCCGATCCTTCGCATAGCAGTCCGACACACTTAACTACTAAACCACGGGGTTTTGCATTAAAGAACCTAGGCAAGCAAATCTTAAAGAACAAAATATTGATAACTTCACAGTCTGTCAGGCGGCAATCAAAGCTATTTTCTATAACGCTTAGTGGTTATTGGTAAAGTCCAAATTAAACGATCGTTTTTGAGGAAGAAAGTATACAAAATCACTCTTCTCCTTTGGATGAACTAATCAAGAAGACTTCTACATTAGACCACCTTTAGAGATTCCCCAATCATAAATTACAGATGGTCGACAACAATAACTTTAACACAGTAGAAGCTTTTTGAATTAAGAACAACAACTTGTGTGAATTACCACCAAGTTCATAGGCTGGAGTTATACCTATTTTACGGGGCTAAACCGATCATCAGACTCCTTTAGTGGTGCTTTATCGCTTTATGTTCAATTTTATCGAAAAACGTTTTTGGTCCCGAGCTATGTTTGACCAAGCGATACAGCGTTTATGAAAGTCGACGTCCTACACATCGCACCATTTGATACGTCTGTTCTCAGAACAGGTTTTGTTAGTTTATCAAATAACATTGAAGTCGGTTCAAGCATTTTAATTAGTTCACAAAAGTTTTGTTGTTTTTAATTGGATTTTTCTTTTTTTTTTCCGCTTTAACTTGTCGTGTAGAAGCATAGAATCATAGATTTTCAACAGAAAAAAGCAAAAAGTCTATTCGAGGATGTAGTGGTGCCCTTGTATTCCCTTTCTGAGGTAGAGCTATTCTTGTTTGAAATGGGGATGTCTCTTAATAGCCTCTGGCAAGGTTTTGCAGCAGTGTTTGCCGTTAACGGCGAATAGAGCAGGAGGTTGAAAACCTCTTATACGAGTAAATCGTTTCTACGTAACTACGAATCACACATATATGAAAGCTAGGATATGTTGCCTTTAGAATCTTCATTCATCCAAAAGCAATCAAGGAACAAATGGTTATAAATGAGTACAAAACGAAGTATACTTTCATCAACAAAATTCCAATCCCACCCCCGATTTGGTCAGAACGTGACAATTCAAAACTAGTCAGTGAATTTGTCTACCCGGGCACTACTGTAAACACTTTTGTTAATCGCTCTTTCTTTGGGCTGACGGCTGAGTAATCAATTGAGGAATAAAGCCTTATGGAGAGAAACAAAGAGGCGTCATAAAAAACACTCATCATTCCGTTCCTGCTATATGGTGCAGAAGAATGGACCTTTTCTCATGCGGATGAAAGCTCCTTTGGGGTATGCAAAAAAAAAGTACTAAAGGGCGATTTATTGTTCTGTTTACGATCCGGTGAACATTGAGTGGCGAATAAGATATAACAACGGCTAAGATAGCTCGGCCATGTAGAGCGAATGAACTTCGATGATCCAAGGAGCAAGGTTTTCGACGCCATACCCGAGGGAGACAGAAACCTAGGCATATCTCTTCTCCGATGTACCGACCAGGTATAGGGAGACATCCGACTGCATGGAGTGCGGAACTGGATACCGCAGGCTAGATATAAAGCCCGCTATAGACATACTAAACCATGCCCAGTAGCATCACGTTATGTAGCGCCAGCAAAAGTAAAATAAGGTAAATAGCCACAAAAGGACATCCAAACTTTATTTCAAATGGGAAATTACACCGCTTCAGTCTGTATGACCGTCATTCATCTCAAAAAAACGAAGCAGTATCGGCTTGGTTAGGGCACACAATAGAATAGGCTGGCCCTAAACTGTCATATTACCCGAAAAAAAACACCTATTTATATCGGTTACAAACCTATTCAGGAACACATATATTGTTTGATAGTGTTATTGTCTCAAACATAAATTAAGCAGAATTTTTTTTTTTTGATGTTGTTCGACAATGACCGTCGATAATTTATCATAAATGTTAACGATTTGAACAGGATGAAACCATTTGAAGAAAACAGATTTTTTCGTATCTCGTTATCTCGTTTTTAAATGTTTATTTATTCCCATTGCATTTGCTTTGTGCTTTTTTCAACTGGTGACTGAACTTCATAGTCATATCTCATTTATTATAGCTTACAATTACGTTGCTGATTCTACGTAATTAATGAACTTGAAATAAATAGTTTTCAATAAATTAATTGAATGAATTTGGTAGGCGAACCAATACAAAAATCGTATTTGATTTCCGAGAAAGTTATAAAATAATATTAGAACATAATAAAATGGTACATTATGTACAACTCAACCTACCTGTATAGAAGAATAAACAGTTCAGTGACCGTGTGATTTAAATCTCCCCACATATTCAGCAATTCATTAGAGGGCGATACGCCTCTTGATGCTGCCCTTTTGATAGTCTACAAGAAAGATTTACGATGTGATATAATTAAATATATTTTCATTGTTAACCTGCAAGTCAGCTTTTGAATAGCCCATATGATCTATTGCCAATGTTGACCATAAGTCGAATTCATCAAGAATAGCACAAAGATCATTACGATCCCGTGGAGGCAGCCTATAAATGTATATTTCTTTAGTATCATGTGTGGAAGAAGATCTCGGATTCGTGGAAATTGATGAACTCATTGCGAGATTTTTTCCCTTTAAATGCTTTCTTATGACGAAATTTGTTAAACTGTGCGTTAGTGCACCGGTTTGGATGGTTAACAAAAGTTGTCACATTAAAATTAATATCAAATTTAAAACTGCAAATACATCGAAAGATTGAATAAATTATCAAAAAAAAAAATATGTAAGTCGACAAACAAAAAACACAAATAAAAAGAAGTGATAAGAACTTGCTGCGAAAACATTCAACAACCACCTAGCGATGTTGATAATTTTTGACAGTTCAATGACGGCCCCTTACTAAAAGTATTATAAATGACACGAACAGCGCTGTTAACCGAAAAATATAGTGGTATGTGGATAATTCAAGATAAAAGACTCAAATGTGTGGATCTTATTCATTTCTATATTTCACTCGTAAGCAACTCGTTAAAATAAAATGTTCACATTCAGCCCTATCATAGGTTCCGTCGTAATAGAATCGCACTGCTCCCGTCGTACCGAACAAGAAATTCGGATATAGGGAAAAATTGGTATCACCAACGCTGCGGCTCCACAGGCAATATTTGAGGCAATGGCAATAGCAATCTAGGTGGATTTTTCATTGCCGGCAATTTCAATTGTTCGCGCTTGTTTTCAAATAATATAACAGCCATTTTAAAAAAAGAGAAATCTGAGAGAATATTGCCTTCGCGATTGAGAAAGCAATATTGCCTCTACCGGGCAATATTGCTATTGCCATTGCTTTAGCGTCTCCACTAAGCAATATGAGGGCAATGGCAATGAATTGAGCAATTTATTGTTTGGATTATTGCCAATAGAGACCCTGGCTAAATACGAACGAATCTAAATATTTTTTTCTACGAACAATTATTTTCCTAGGATGTCGCTTGAAACAGTTTGCTACACGCAAGTAAAAGACAAAATGTTTTTTTTTTTCAGTGTAAGGCCGCTCACTCATTTGTCGGTGCTGTATCTGTAATCGGTATTTACCGCTTTAACGAATGTATAATATATGGACTGCTGGTTCTAATGTCAGCTTCATGCAATAATTGTCAGAAAAATGTCGCCAAAATTGAGAATGCGATGCTAGCTCTCCTGAACCCACTCTCCTGAATTCCATCCATAGAAGTGTGCGACATCTTTGGTATTTTGTCTCTGGTTTTTTTAGATCGTGGACAACTTCCTATTTTATTGGTTTGTGCCTAAGACAAGCTAAAATCACTAGAAGGAAAAAAGGGATTTTTTATTAATTGTGCGATATTCTAAAAAACAAGGGGAGAAAAAAAGGAAATTTTAACATGCCAACGTGGGAAAACCTGCTGCCAAAGTCTGGGATTACTGGATGAAATGTCAAAATTTAGGTTTAATTTTTTTCCCTCTAGTGCACTCAGGATGTCTAGCGTCGCGAAAAATAACTTAAACTAAAATTGAACGAACTTGAGGTAGGCAACTAGCAGTCCATATAATAGCTGTGTTTTATTATCTTCGGATCTGGATCTGGATTATGTCTTAGCACGTATTACAATAACAATTTTAAATCCTGCTTTCTATTTGGATCTATTTCGAGATCCCATAATTAGTACTAATTCCGGAAAACAGATGGCTCTTTTGCAGTATTGTAATAGGAATTTAACACAAAATAATGCATGCTCTGGATCGTTTTATTTATCGACAAAGATCTATGTGGATAATTAAACACAGCTAATATGTCCATGGGGCTGATTATACATATACATACATTCTCCATAGTACGCTCATTGTGGTCATTTTTCGTCTGGCCATCTTCCTGGTTGATTCGGGACTAACTATAATTGTTGGAACCCTTCTTGAGTGGATTTTGACTTCAAATCCAGAAGCAACAAAATTCTCTTCTCAGAATCGGCCAGAATAGTTCTTTTGTACCAATAAAATAAAACAGTTTCAGAATGATTCCGTATATTTCTGGACGCTTCCCGACTGCCAATGAAAAATCATCATAATTTCAAATTCACATGGTGGACATCGGGTGCCGGGTACCTCAATACAATACTTACTTCCAACTCCTATGGAAGGTCGTTAGTGGCTGCGAACGAGCGAGGTGTTTAGCAGTGTTCTTATTAAGACAGTTTATGCTTCCTCGATGGCGATGCATTAAATGCATTAAAAAATCAAGAGTAGCGCCTACAGTTCCACTCAAACGATATTAAGTTGTGAACACCTTATAAGGGTTGTAATTCTCCAATCAACTTTAACGCCAAACTAAAAGAGTGTATCTTTGGTGGCAGATTCTGCACAACGCCAACTTTAATAACGATATCAGACTGATCGACTTTGCCGCGATTAAACATGATTAGTTCTAGAATGCTGTTCCTTCTTCGCAAAATTGACAAAGTGGATATTGTAGCCATAGTTCGCATATCGTTACTAAGCCAAGAGAAAAAACTGTAGAAGCGTGACGTCGGATCTGAGATGGGTGGAAAACGCAAGAGTAAATGTTTAACGTCTCAGATAACTTGCCATCGAGAGCTTGATGAATACAAATGCTAAGTTTACAAAAATCGAGACATAGGTGGCACATACAAGAAGACTTGTAAACAATTTCGCGCGCGAAACTGGAGGCAGCTAACTAGAAACTAATCTGACTGAAGCTTCTGTTAGTCGAGACCCGGTTTTATCCCTATTATTGCCAAATAAGTCAGTAAGTAAATAGAAGTTCATTTTCATGTTCATATGTATTTCAATTTCCTATAAGCATATTAAAAGTATCAGCATTTGTTTAATTCGTCGATTATTTGGAAATTTAATTCATATTTTTGTTCCTGATATATTTTTGTATGACTTTGCCAATGTCGACGCTTTTTCTCCCATCTTTGCTTGTGTGCTGCCAATAAATTTTCTTTTGTAGCTCCTTTCAAACTCATCTCTGCCTTCATTCTTCCCTCTTCATTTACATCATCCACAAATGAGGGGATCCTTACTAGTTCAGAATCCAAAGGTAATGGCATTGCCTTTATCTCGTCAATTTTTCCGTTTCGCAGTTTCTCTAAAACAGCTCCGCCATCGTCTTCCCGTGATTCAAGTGATGGGGATCGCCCAGATCGATAGCTTCTGATTGAATGTGAACGTGGTGTGTTTTTCATCCAAGCCCGACATATCGGATATAAAGCGGTCCGATCGTCATATTTTGACAAATCTAAACTGCGGTCGAATAATTTCATAACAAAGCTCTCATGATACTGCATCTGATTGGTTCTCTCGGAATTTTGGGAACGGTTATCATCATCTGGATCTGTTTCTACTTTTTTTGGCCGACCACGGTGTTTTTCTTTTTGAACAAAATCTATAGAAAACGATTCTTCATCACTATTACCAACTAAATCGTGGAGAGCATTTTTAAGGCGACCGCGGGCCTTTTGGACTTCGTTGGGTTTCCTTTTGTAAGAATACCTCATAGACGAATTGTACATCTCGAATTCCGATGCTTTCTTTATTAAGAAATGTAACAATGCAAGGAAATTAAAATTCTTATGGCCAATAGTTGTTTACTTTTGTTTTTTTTTATTTAAATCAAAAAGTAGAATTTTAAAGTATACTCGTGAGAAGCTGATGATACAGAGAAAGGAGAAGGAAAGTTAATTCTTTTAAATTTATATTTTTTTGGCCGCAAAACTTGCTTCAAATTTCTTCCACTCATTTATCTGCTATCACGATTAAACTGGATGCATGCACCTTATTCGAATTGTTCGAATCGAACATAGTAAGTGCAATATAGAGAAAAATATATATAATATATGTAATATAATTTCTCTCAGAATACTCATCATGATATGAAATATCTTAACAGGCCGACTCATTGAATAAGAAGTACAGGAAGACGTGTTTTTGAAAATAAATGAAGCCTCTTTCTTAATAGTGTGAGCTATCACATACACACAAGTATTAATACTGGGGCGGAGTGCAGAAAATTAAAAACCATCGTGGGGCGCCAACTATAATGTTATAATGCGTGTAATGGAAATAAATAGTTACTGTAAAATAGATTTGGATTTGTTTTATTAATAAAACTTACCTGTTACAAAAATCTGAAAAAATACAAACAAGTGAAATAGCGACACTGTTTTTTTTAATTTTAAAGTTAGGTTTGTTTTATTTAAATAATTTATCACAATTTTTATCAATTTTATTAGCAGCATTCCCCTGAAATGTATTGTTTGTTGTTGTTGACTTCATCTGTATTCAACTGAAGTATTTCTAACCATTTTTCTCTTTTCTTCTCGGCTCTCGGAAATCTTTAAAAAAAAATCCTGAAGTTATTTCTGCCCATTCGTTTCACACTCAAGAACATAAACTGCATATTTACATAACTAGACGTAAATATAATACAGATAAGGCGATACTAATATTTCACAAAATGACAAATACCTTAAAAAAAAAACATTTTTATCAAAAAACATTCACGATTCAAAAATGTAAAAGTTTTTTCAAACATAAATTCATTCTACATGCACTCAACGTTTTGAAGCGCCTTACCAAAAACCAATGAAAACGAATGCGTCCCTGACTTCAACTCTCCCATTTGACAGATAGAAAGTGAATTTTATCCATTGAAGATGTATATTTTTACTATCAACTAATTTATTATTTTCATTGTTTAATACCACAAAAAAACTATTCTAAATTGTTCTACAGTTTAAAATATATTCAAAACACCACTCCACACCGCTTTACGTTCTAAATAAAACAATACTTACCTGTGAAAAGAAATGTGTTTATTCTGCTTAAAAACGCTGGTTTTATATGTTTTGACAATGCAGCTCATCCTGATTCTTGTTTTTCTTTTTTAAATTATGCAATTTTCTTACTAAATCACTTGTTTAATAAAACTTATAAAGCTTAATATCTCTGGATTAACAAATATCTAAAATCGAGTGACTTTTTTTATTTACCGCCTTGCCAAAATGACAGGAAGAGCTGGAATTTACAACTCCATGTATAACAGATTGGCTTCACTCACGTACACTGTATATATACACAACACGTCTTCCTGTTCTTCTCATTCAATGGACCGACTCATGTTGCGGCCCACTGCCAGCCGGAATTACAATACGTTTTTTTTCAATTAACCAGTGCGGCTCCGACTGGCGTCGTAGGACAAGACAATCAAAGGGAAGGGCAAGGGGCACGAAAACAGACATGTAGGAACACAAATAAACACGAAACGCGAAAAGTTAAAAAGTTTACGAAAAGACGCGAACATCGATAAAAAATTAGAAGCCATTTTGGCAATTTGACGTTTTGCATATAGGGTAGGCAAAGTAGTTCCTTTTCCGAAATATGTCGGTATAGTATTCGCAGGCCGAAAGTGCAATTTTCGGAAAAGGAACAAACCGATGTGACGAACAGATGATTGCGAATTTGTATATAGGTCAAGTTAATGAACCCAGGGACTGCAGGTATATAGAAAGAAAAAAAACGGCAAAGAAGGCTAACAGCGAGTTTCATTCAAATTTCAAAGATTTGATCTGAAAATCAAGATTTGCTCTTTTCAATGAAACTTGTTTCATCATTTAATCCTAGTATTGGCCATGACGAGCATACACAGTATTTGACATCACACACAAAAATACCAGGCAAGTACAGTATATATATTTAAAATGCCATATTTGTATTTTCTCACTTTAAAAACACCTTTATTTGTTATTTTGTATATTTAATGGATATTTGTTAATTTTTTGACTAAGCACGTGCTGGCACAAGTTCACAACAAACAACAAAAATAACAAAATGTTTTCCATTTGACGTTTGACCGAAAGACTATTTACATGTATGTGTGCATTCAGATCAAATCTGCCAACCGCTCAGAGATCAAATCTTTCGTGTTGAGATTTGATCTAGATTTGCTCTTTTTCTTTCAATGAAACACTCGAAATTGAAAAAGATCAAATCTTTTGACAGAAAGAGCAAATCTTTTCTTGAATGAAACTCGCTATAAAACGGAAAAATCAACTTTTTCGACGGTCCAACTATTTGCCAGTTGGAAAGAGATATTTAAAACTGAAGCACCGCCGCCGAAGTCGTGTTATTGCGATATAATTATAAGATCAAACAAATAGAAAGGTAAGAATATACATAGGTATTAAGTTAGCCAAATAAAAAAAAGGTGCAAGCATATGTTATACTAAAGTTAATTTTCTTTTTTTTTTTGTATCTGGATGAAAGGATCCTCAAATTTCGTTTATATGTTTGAGCAAACATCTGGGAGAAATTAATTGCTGTTTTGTTATTCATAATTCAATAAAAAAAGGGGTAAGTAAAAAGAAAAAAAAATCATTGTAGGAAACTGTTTGCAATTGAGGTGGGATTCACCCCCCTAGAAAACGCTTAGATATATAATTCTTTGAATTAAGATAAAAAGGTTACATATTGTGATGTGGGAACAAGTTTAGATATTCGGAGGATACATTTAGTAAATTAACGACATCTGTTGGATTCATTGTGTACAACAACCAACATTCATTGTGTACAACGACCGTGCGCCTAAAAGTATGCTACATATTTGCAATATGTTTTAACTGAGTACTAAATCGAGCTTGAAGTACTAATTCGAGACTCGAATTAGTACCGAAAGCTTAGATTGTGACAGAACCAGACAGAAGCTTGCAGAAGCTTGTAAGCTTGTATAAACACAAGAGTAGATTGCATTGAAAGTTCAGTTTATTTTCGAAAGTGGAATTGTTAACAACTGGAAACGTTAGTAAGAAGTGATTGAATTGAGATTAAATAAAAAGTGTTGAATTATAAAAACGTATTTGAATTGTGAATAAGTGAAATAAGTTAAATTTGGTGTTATTTAAACTGAAAGACGTTGTGTTTCATAAAATAAAGAGATTTGTTTTATTATTTTGGAATTTCGATTGAGTTTTATTTGTCGAACCCCAGGCAAAAATATCAGTTTAAATAACACCAATTTAACTTATTTCACTTATTCACAATTCAAATACGTTTTTATAATTCAACACTTTTTATTTAATCTCAATTCAATCACTTCTTACTAATGCTTCCAGTTGTTAACAATTCCACTTTTCGAAAATAAACTGAACTTTCAATGCAATCTACTCTTGTATTTATACAAGTTTACAAGCTTCTGGAAGCTTCTGTCTGGTTCTGGCACAATCTAAGCTTTCGGTACTAATTCGAGTCTCGAATTGGTACGTCAAGTTCGATTTAGTACTCAGTTAAAACATGTCGCAAATATGTAGCATACTTTTAGGCGCATGGTCGTTGTACACAATGAATGTTGGTTGTTGTACACAATGAATCCAACAGATGGCATTAATTTACAAAATGTATCCTCCGAATATCTAAACTTGTTGCCACATCACATTGTCCCCCTCTTAGTTTTGTTCGTCCCGAACAAGCACATCATCATTGTTTCCGTGGTAACGATGCAGTCGATCCACATGAACAATTTTCATTTTTGCTCTTGGTCCTCGTTGGATTCGGAAAACGACATGATTAATGCGCGTAACTATTTGGTAGGGACCTTCCCAGTCCTGCTGAAGCTTGGGCGATTTTCCCTTTTTGCGATGTGGGTTATAAAGCCATACCAGATCTCCCTCATTGAATTCAGGTGCTGTTGCTCTCGCATCGTATCAGGTCTTCATGCGGTCACTCGCAATTTTTATGTTGTTTTTTGTTCTCTGGTGAATGTCGTTGATCCTTTCTCTAAGATCTAACACGTAGTCCTCTTCGCATTTTGGGTCTTCAATAGGAAATCCGAATCTTAGCTCACTTGGAAGCCGGGCAGTTCGTCCAAAGAGAATTTCGGATGGAGTGTATCCAGTTGTACTATGAACCGCATTCCGGTAGGCCATAAGAAATAAAGGAATTCGCCGATCCCAATCCGTTGGTTCTCGTTCACGACTTTGGACAGATGTTCCTTCAAGGTCTTGTTAAATCTTTCTACCATTCCATCAGACTGTGGATGAAGAGGTGTTGTCCTTGTTTTCTTTAACCCGAGTGATGCGCATACTTCCTGGAATACCTTCGACTCGAAGTTTCGCCCTTGGTCGGAATGCAATTCCATAGGCACCCCGAACCTGCACACCCAGTGGTCCACTATCTGCTCGACAACGGTCTTAGCTTCTTGATTGGGTATCGCAAAAGCCTCCGGCCACTTGCTGAAGTAGTCCATGACAACAAGGATGTAACGGCTACCGTTTTCAGTTTCCGGGAACGGGCCTGTGATGTCAACGGCGATTCTTTCAAACGGGGCGCTCACGTTGTACTGGTGCATTTTACCTCGTGTTTTGACTTTGGGTCCCTTGCTAGCTGCGCATGTTGTGCACTTTCGACACCAGCTCTCTACATCGTTTCTCGCGCTTAGCCAATAAAAGCGTTCCCGTACCTTTTCCAGTGTTTTGTTGATTCCCAAGTGCCCACCGGATATTCCAGCATGCATTTCTCGTAGGATCTCCTCTACTTTCGATCGTGGAACCACAAGCTGCATCTTAAAGAATCTTCCATCCGGCATTTCCCATTTTCTTCGCAAAACACCATCTTCCACATGGAGAGAGTCCCACTGCGCCCAGTATGCCTTTAAAGTAGGACTTCTGTCGGAGATGTCTCTTGCGTTTGGTTTCTCCATAGATTCCTTCCATGCAAGGATTGGCTCGATGTCAGGGTCTTCTTTTTGTGCATTACGAATTTCTTCGGCACTCCAACCCTCTACAGGTTCGGCTCTTATTCTCTGGACAGATATACCTTCATCCGTTTCCTCTTTTCGCGCACAATGTTTGCAACTGGGCTCACATGGTCTGCGGGAAAGCGCGTCCGCATTGCAGTGCAGTCTTCCTTTGTGATGCTGTACTTCGAAGTCGTAAGTCTGCAATCGTTCGATCCATCTTGCTACTTGCCCCTCAGGATTTTTGAACTGTAGCAACCATTTTAAAGCGGCGTGATCGGTACGCAGCATGAATCTCTGTCCATACAGATATTTATGGAAATGTTTTGTCGCCAGTATCAGAGCAAGGAGTTCCCGTCTGGTTACACAGTAGTTTCTCTCAGGTCGCGACAGAACTTTGCTAAAATAGGCTACGACTTTCTCCTCCCCATCGTGTATCTGCGCCAGAACTGCTCCAACACCCACGTTACTAGCATCCGCGTCCACAATAAATGTTTTGCCAGGGGTGGGGTAAGCTAGTATTGGTGCCTCACAAAGTCGCTGTTTTAGATGTTGAAAACTTCTTTCGCACTCACCTGACCATTTAAATTGTCTACCCTTCTCAGTTAGCTGGTGCAGACACTTTGCGATTCCGGCAAAATCTTTGACGAACCTCCTGTAATAAGTGGCGAGACCTAGAAAGCTCGTCAGCTGGTGTTTATCTTCGGGAACTGGCCAATTTCTCACGGTTTCGATTTTCTCCGGGTCAGTGTTTACTCCATTTGATGATATCACATGTCCCAAATATTTCACCTCAGCTTTGAACAGAGCACATTTCTTTCAAATGTGCAGTTCGAAGTCGTGTAAACACCTCCCTCAAGTTGTCGCGATGTTCAGCGAACGTCTTTTCCACAACGATGACGTCATCCAAGTACACCAGGCAGGTTTTCCATGTCAGACCCTGTAACACTCGTTCCTTTAAACGCTCAAAGGTGGCTGGAGCGTTACACAAGCCAAATGGCATAACGGTAAACTGCCATAGTCCATTTCCCGTTGTGAAAGCGGTCTTTTCTTTGTCTTCTGGATGGATCTGTACCTGCCAGTAACCACTTTTCAGATCGAGGGTGGAAAACCATTTCGCTCCAGAAAGGGTATCCAAGGTGTCATCTATTCGAGGCAAGGGGTAGCTGTCCTTCTTGGTGACATCGTTGAGCCTCCGGTAATCCACGCAGAATCGAGTGCTGCCGTCCTTCTTTTTCACTAGTACAACGGGTGATGCCCACGGACTTTTTGAGTTTTCGATTAGACCGTCTTTTTCCATGGTTGATATCATCTCATCGACTTCCGACTGTTTTGCCAATGGAAGTCTTCTAGCAGGTTGTCGGATCGGTCTGCTATCGCCGGTGTCTATTCGGTGCTGTACTAGGTGTGTTCGACCATAGGCTCCATCCTGCGATGCAAATATATCAGCAAACTCGCCAATGAGATTTTTGGCCATGGTTTTCTGCTCCTGATTTAGCTCACAGTTTCCAAGGATAGCATTACATACCTCAGCTAATTTTGTTGCAGAAACAGGACTCGCAGATTCACTCCCAGATGTTGTCGATATGGCTGCAATGGGTACGCATCTTCCAATCACCTCTCCTTGTTTGAGCTTGACGGAGTGTTTGTTCGGATTCATCAGCCTTACCGGAACCATGTTTTTCTTTGGTTCCACTAAAATCTTTCCAACGATATAGCTTGGAAAGTCCTCTTTATTATCTGCTTCAATGAAATAGAATCGGTGGTTCCCAGGATCACCCTCCAAACGCGTCCAACGAACTGTCTCTGAAGAAGGTGGTAGGACTTCATCTCTGCTTATAACCGCCCGAAGATTCACAGAGTTCTCGTTTCCGTATACCATAGGGATCTCAACGGTTCGATACCTTAATACTTGCATTCGAAGGTCTATGATAACCTCATGTGCCTTCATGAAATCCACTCCAATGATGCATTCGTCGCATATGTCGGCTACCAAGAATGCATGTGAGAAGGTCAACCCTGCCAGTTGTATCTTTAGAAATACCTCCCCGTATATTTTTGTTGCTTCTCCCGTAGCTGTCTTCAGAGTGTAGCAGGGCAAATGCTAAAGCCTCAGCGAGCGTTTTCTTACCTGCCATTCTCACAGCCATTTGTAGTTTTCCATCTGCAATGGCATTAGTGAACGCATCAGTTGCCAGTTCGTTTATGATTTCCCTGCTGGTATTGGGATAAGACAAATTTGCCAAGCGCTCGATGTCAGCTTGCAATTGTTGTAGCGTTTCACCTCTTGTCTGGACCCTTCGGCGCAACTGGACTCGGTAAACTTGCTGCATGTGGTCGTCGCCAAACCTCATCTCGATTGCCTTGACCATGGCATCATATTCATGATGTTTGTCTTCAGGAATGGTCTGCAGCAATTCGGCAGCTGTTCCTCTGAGCGCAAGCGTAAGAGCGATTGATTTGTCTTCGTTGTCCCAGTTGTTCGTCAAGGCGGCAGCTTCAAACTGCCTCTTATAAATTGGCCATGATGTTTGACCATCGAAGACAGGGGGCTGCATTTCCTTCCTTCGTGGACCGTCGCTCGAATATTCCCGAACCTTCTGCTTTTTCAAAGAATCAAATTCCTTAGCCAGATGTTCGTACTGTTGTTCTACACTTTCTACTTGCTTTCCGAACTTTTCTTCTAAGCTTTCTATTTTGGCTTCAAATTTTTGACCTACTATTTGAAGTCTTTCGCTTAGTTGATTCTGGAGAGTTTCTAATGAATTCTTTTGTTCATCGAATTTACTTTCGAGAACGTTCCTTTGGTCTTCGAGAACGTTCCTTTGTTCGCTTAGTTGTTGCTGGAGAATTTCCAACGAATTCTTCTGCTCATTCTTTTGTTCGTCGAATTTCGACAGAAGCAACTTCATGAGAGCAGGCATTTCATCGGCTGTACTTACTGTGCATTCTCTCCCTTGTTCTTCAACATCGAACAACATGGTATCGGGGTCTCCACCATCCTGAGTGATAGCATTCTGAAGTCGGAGCAATAGTTCCTTTTTCAGCCCCGAAGTCTGAAGATTTCGTTTTCCTAATTCTTCTTTCAACTCAGCTGTTGTTAATTGTTCTAACTTGCGACCCATTTTATGTAACTGAAACACTATTTTCGCAACACAGTCAGTTTTATTTTAATGTCTCTTCTAGAAAAATCTTTTTCCAACACTATTTTTAACAAAAATGCTCGCTATTCACAGTTTTATAGCACAATCAGTTCAATAGTTTCTGGAAAATTCCACTTTCACAATTAAATGAGTCACCGAAACTGTTTTAGAAAATGTCACTATGGAATTTTCTAGCACTTTACTGAGTTTTATCCCCAATTTCTGACACCAATGTGATATTTTTGCCTGGGGTTCGACAAATAAAACTCAATCAAAATTCCAAAATAATACAATAAATCTCTTTATTTTATAAAACACAACGTCTTTCAGTTTAAATAACACCAATTTAACTTATTTCACTTATTCACAATTCAAATACGTTTTTATAATTCAACACTTTTTATTTAATCTCAATTCAATCACTTCTTACTAATGCTTCCAGTTGTTAACAATTCCACTTTTCGAAAATAAACTGAACTTTCAATGCAATCTACTCTTGTATTTATACAAGTTTACAAGCTTCTGGAAGCTTCTGTCTGGTTCTGGCACAATCTAAGCTTTCGGTACTAATTCGAGTCTCGAATTGGTACGTCAAGTTCGATTTAGTACTCAGTTAAAACATGTCGCAAATATGTAGCATACTTTTAGGCGCATGGTCGTTGTACACAATGAATGTTGGTTGTTGTACACAATGAATCCAACAGATGGCATTAATTTACAAAATGTATCCTCCGAATATCTAAACTTGTTGCCACATCACAATATAATACCAGCATTGATTCAATAAAAAAGTGTGTGAGGAGGTCTCGCCAGTCTTGATATGAATTCGCTTGACTTATCTTTTGTCCTAATGATAGGTAGAATTTTCGTCATGGAGACTTGAATCAAAGCAAAAAGGGGGTGCGGTAAGGTAAGCTTAGTATAAAGGTAAGAAATGGCTTGACAGCGTTCAGGATGACCAGGTTGGGGAATCCATCAAATACCGGACCGACGGATTCCAGGATGGGTGGGAACAGGTCCCCCTGCGACGACATTAACGGGGTATCCCGGGTGTGGTCCTACTTCTCGGGTATAAGTATGGCACGATTTATGTTTTTTTTTGGAAAAAGGTGAGGTCCATCTGTGGGGGCAATATCCGGCGAGCTTAGCCGCGCACGCCAGCGTGCCTACGCCTCCTTCATATACCCCTTTCCCAACCCTTCCGTGAAATATCCTATCTATCCCTAACCTTCCTTGTTCTTTTCACATTTTCCAGTCCCAAGTCCTACCTAGTTCCTACTACCCTCTTCTCTACCCCTTTCCCAATAAGCTTCCCAATTCCAATCCTCCCCTCCCTTATCCTACACTTCTCATCCTACTATTTTGTTGGGAATTCCTCTACTGTCCGCGTTCCCTTTTCCATCCTGATATCCTCTTTGTCCTATCCCATTAAATCCCTATCACTTCCTACATCTAGTCCCAACCGATATCTTCCCTCCTGACTATCCCATTTTATTAGTTTATATGTATTAACTGGAGTAAACGAGACAACACATACATTTTTTTAATGAAATAAATGTTTAAATATGACAAAATAGACAGATATGATGAAGAAGAATTTCAATCATTTGACTTTTGCCAGAGATACATACACGTTAATCTGTCTTGCTTTAATAAAATATCAAGACATGAACTGCCCAGCGAAGAAAAAAGAAAATGGTCTGATTTATATCAGAGATCTCGTTAGTCGGAACTTACACGGTGCATGAAATTATCGCGCAACTCTTCCTTATTTCTTTTTGAACTTGTATTCGGTAATTCACGCGCACTTACACGAAGTATCTTCGAGTTGCGCGTGTTTTTTTCAGTTGCGAATTATTTTGACAGCTATCTTTTATTTAACTTTCTGTGTTTCTGTGATAAGTATTTAAAAAATAATAATTTAAATGAAATAAATTAATAAAAAACTTAATCAATGAATGAATAAATGAAAAATAAATAAAAAAACTAATTCCATGCACCATTTAAATTTTGGTGCCATCATACATGTGTTTTTATCTTCTTGTAACGTGTTGTTTGAGCAATATCCAAAACAAGTATGATGCAAAATAAGAAGAACAAAGAACACAGACAAAGAGAAACGTCAAAAAAATTGCAGGGGCAGTTCTACCCATGGATGTTCCTCTATTTCTATTTCATTATCTTTCCCTTTCGCACTTCAAGCAAGCAAGGCAAACACGCGCCGTGTAAGTCTCGACTTAGCGATACAGATACCATGTGGAGTCGGCCTGTCAGGTAGCATGTTCGAATAATCTGTTTCACTTGGTGTCGTTCTGTTAAAAGTAAACTTCTAATAAGATTCAGTGTGCATGCATACTTTAAGATCGATTTTTGTTTGGCTCACAGAAACGTAAAAATGATGTTTTTTTGCGGCGTGTGAGTGTCATTTGAGAGCAAGTTGCGGGCGGAATATTTTAAGCAACATAACCAAAAATACAGGAGTTTTCTTTAGTTAACAGTTTTTGGTCCATTTGAAGGCGTCGATGACTTAGACGCGGAGAACGAAACAAAAAACACTCGACTGCGC
This sequence comes from Platycheirus rosarum, assembly GCA_963971375.1. Taxonomy (NCBI): domain Eukaryota; kingdom Metazoa; phylum Arthropoda; class Insecta; order Diptera; family Syrphidae; genus Platycheirus; species Platycheirus rosarum. Next base: position 28,834,613 of record OZ020509.1, on the reverse strand, counting down.
TATCTGTTTTACTTGTATCATGGGAAATACGTGTCATGAAGATTGCAGGTTAAAATGAAGTGCAAAATTTTTTTGGTTCGTTCCGGTGACTGGTTTTTCTTGTTATTTTCCAATAAATATTGAACATTCTATATAAATAAATAGTAATACAAAATATTTTCTTGTTTTATGCCCGTCGTCCACTGCGTGCCCAACGCATCAATTCGGTATCCAACTCAGACAACTCTAATGTACGAGGCTCTCAACTTTGTCCAACCAATGCGTTTTGAGATAGCTGAAGATTGTTTATCAACGCGTTTCTCAACTAGTGCATGGGTGGTGTTTGGTGTACGAGGTCATGTTGCTCGTTGGCCATTATTGTGCAACGGGTTAAGCAACGATTTCTTGAGAATGTGCTTCTCGTTGTTAAACTTTTTTAATTTTTCGTTGGGGTGCACTTAGTTGAATGCGACAAAATGTGTTTACTGTTGGGAGTTGAGGAACGCATTTTGATAAATTTCACGGTTGCACATTCTTTGTGCTTATATTTTATGGTGGTTTTTGTTTTTTACGATGGTGTGTATTAAAAAAGTGTAGAGAATAGCAAATGACCATGAGTTTGAACTAGCCTACAAGAAACCTCCATATCAGCGAAGGGGCGTCCCGAATTTAAGTAACGAAAGATCAAGCAAATAATAAAGGGAGACTTTTGCGTCAGCAATTTCAAGCCAATGTTATTTTATTTAATTTTGCTTTATACATTTATTTATTTAACTATTTTTTGATTTTTTAATTAATTTCAAATGAAATTACGTGTCTTGTAAAGAACATTGTTTTTAAAGAATGCAACTCGACATTTGTAAGAAGAATCGGCAAGATAAAACAATTTTTTTTCAGCGCAGTAGATCCAGAATAAGGTGACTATTTTCTTACTTAAAACCCATGGACCGCTCTAGCTTCCAGCTTGCACTAGGACTTAGAAAATTTGCTTCCCAACCAAACACCATATCCACTGCAGTACTGCCGCCAGCAATTTACAAAAAACAAAGTCTGCCTTCGCCGTTCACTGTCAACTAATACCAAAGCGGCAGCCATTTTTCTTTTCTTTCAGTGGAAATCATAACTTTATAATAATAATAATACCAAAATATATGATATAGGAAAAGGAAAAACCTACTAAACTAAACTTAATAAAATTAATCCATTGTGCGTCAAACTCGATGCTCAACGATTCCGACTTGGTATAGTGTATGAGGGAATTAACCCGTGAGAGAGAATTATTCTATCAGTTGTCGTTCTTCTTTCTTTTTCTATGGATTGTAGACACACAAGGTCCTTGATTCAGATTCTTAAAGTTTAATGTTTTTTTGTTTTAGTCTTAAATGATTAAATGTTTTTCAATTATACAATTTTACCACAGTTGATAAATCTTACCACATAAGATAAATGGTATTGTGAAGTTTTGGCCTGGGGTTCGACAAATAAAACTCAATCAAAATTCCAAAATAATACAACAAATCTCTTTATTTAATGAAACACAACGTCTTTCAGTTTAAATAACACCAAATTAAACTTATTCCACTTACTCACAGTTCAAATTCGTTTTTATAATTCGACACTTTTGAGATTAAATACTCAATTCAATCACTTTTTACTAACGCTTCCAGTTGTTAACAATTTCACTTTCGAAAATAAACTTCACTTTCAATGCCATCTACTCTTGTATTTATACAAATTTACAAGCTTCTGGAAGCTTCCATCTGGTTCTGGCACAATCTAAGCTACTTATTCGAGTCTCGAATTAGTACAAGTTCAATTTAGTACTCTGTCAAAATATATTGCAAATATGTAGCATACTTTTAGGAACATGGTTGTTGTACACAATAAATGTTGGTAGTTGTACACAATGAATCCCACATATTTAATTACAAAGATGTGTCCTCCGAATATCTAATCATTTTGTTGCCACATCACAATACATTTGCCCGATCCCGACAATAGCGCAACTTCTGTGTTCCAACCGTAACTAAACACCATATACAAAAATGGATGTATGTACGTGTATGTATATATAATATAGTTTTATCCAGGGATGGTTCTTGTAAAGTTTTAGTATTAAGATGAAATAAAGAAATTTAATTTCACATTAGATGCATGTTTTTCTTGGGCGTGGCAATGCGTGTCTGCTATCGCTAATTATTTATTTAAAAATTGACAAAAAATGAGTTTAATACAAAATTTATATCCGCCTGCCACCTCGTGACTATTATATTAATCATTATATTGTTTCAAGAGTTACAACCATCCGAGATTTAAGTGTCATTTGTGATAATGAGCTCAACTTCAGGGCCCCCTATGACAATACAATATCCAGGGCTAATTCTGCTTTAGGTTTCGTCAAGCGCTGGTCTAAGGAGTTTTCGGATCCTTACGTTACAAAGTCTCTCTATATACCACATTTGTGAGGCCTCTGCTTGAATATGCTAGCCAAGTTTGATCCCCCTATCACCAGATACACATAAGAAGAATTGAAACAATGCAGTGTAGATTCCTGCGATTTGCCTTAATGTGAATTCAATGGAATGACAATCTCAACTTGCCTTCCTACCAAGATCGTCAATCACTTGAAAAACGTCGTGAACTTGCCGATGTTATTTTTGTCCAACAACCCTCTTTGAGGAAATGAATATGAACATCAATTCACACCCTCAGATCTGTACTCCGATTTCAGGAAGATCGCCAGAGAACTGATTATGGCAGAAACGAGCCTGTAACGAGAATGTTAAAAAGTGTGATAAAAACTCAATTTTTTTTTATTGTATTAATAGCAAGATCACACAAAAGAAATTAACTCCGCGTAATTAAAAAAAAAAACAAGAGAGAAACTGAACCTGCATCTTTTTTAACAAACTTAACAATTGCCTTAGCATGCTTCTTTTTCGTTTTTATTTATTTTATTTTTATTATTTATCTCTTATACTCATTTCAACTTTTCAGATTTTATAATTTTCAAAATGTGTGTTTTTCTTTTACGTTTTGTAACTGCTTGTTATGATATTCGTACCGCTCTCCGTGTCTTTTTTTAACTTCAAAAAGCTCTAACAAATGCCGATATAATTAGCCATTTCAAATACCATTATACTCGGTGAAAATGGACCCCAGAGCGTGTGGTATCTGGGGGGAAAAGAGGCGTGGGATAATTAATTTAATTTATTCACCACACGTATCTACAAGCAACCATACGTTTAGTACCATCCAAGTTCGAAAACTAGCGCTAGCTACATCTCCCTAAAGTTTTTCTCTGAGTGGAGACTGCAATGTAGACTTTTACTCGGGGAAATGTATTCAACACATATGCAATGTTAGAAAAAGACAGAACGACAAAGATGTATATAAAGTAATAGCAGTCAGAAGGAAACAATTCATGAACACTTGTTCATGTTATTTCATTATCATTTTCTTTAGAATAAGCGATAATGAGAGATTGTAAGATAGACATTCAGACAGGGATGTGAGGAGATATCATTTCTGCCTTGGAAATACACTGTTTTTGGGTGGATTTTTTATAGATACAGCAACAGTACGAAATTTACCGTTTCCACGAATTTTGTTGAAATTTGATTATGGGTTTGGTTTTTTGTGTACAATTTCGAATGGTTACCATGTTTGCAGATATTTGTACCTATGTTATTGCTTCATTTATCACGTCAAATATGTAGTACTAAATCTACTACTAACTACTATATATAGTACTTAACATACTACTAACTACTAAATCTAGTACTAATTCTAGTACCAAAACTACGATAGTACTAAATTCTAGTACTAAGTACTACAAAATCTAGTACCAAAATACTATTGTACCAACAACATAGTACCAAATGGCACCAGTATTATATTTAACTAACGTTCATTAAAAGTACTGTAAGAGTAGTTGAAAAACTAACACAAAAATTGTTTGAATTATATTTTTTTGTGTTTTTTGCATTCTATGTTTAACTTGTGATTTATTATTTGGTTTGATTATTTTTCATTATTTATATTAAAGGTTAGGCCCAAAACGGAATTTATGAAGAATCGGTGTCATATAAGGGGACTTAGTTGTCATTCTTTTTCCTTTTTTCTATGATTAAAAAATGAATATGCGTCGTCTGTATCCAGCTTAAAGAAATTCTACTCCGAAAAATATATACATATGTTTGAATTTTATCTCTATCTTCTCCGTTATGTTTTTCCGAAATTCAAAACCGGACAATGGCCACACAAATATTCAAATTTAATTCACATTCTATTTGAACCAAAATATTTGAAAACAAACCCAAAACCAAAAAATATAATCCCATAAAACTTAAAGATCAATTGAATATTTTAATTAAACCTTGAACGTGGCTGTGCAGTAAAGACTCGTCATTTGTTGATCAAACCATCTCAACTGTAGCTTTAACTTGACCCAATGTATGTTGTAAACAAAAACACGTGACTCATCATTGTTTTCAAATAAAAAAAAAACACCTGAATAGGTACTTCAATTGGAATCGAAAGACGAAACCATTATAACATAAAAACAAAGGCAAAGCAAACAAAGCAATTACCAGCGTCTGAGCATTACATATGTAAGCATTTCTTTTCCAACACGAGTGTTATCTTCATCATAGTAACGTTAACTCAACTATTTTGATTATCTTATCACTTAATCAACATCTCTTCAGCATCCCAACAGTCCTTATCTTATCTACTTCTCATTTCACTCCCTGTTGATGTGCTTCACGACACAACTTTCCGAGATTTTGTAATGTAAGTAGCCTGTTTTTGTAGAGTACAACGTATTAAATTGAATTGTATTAAAAGTTCTTATTTAGTTTTCAAGAATCATGAATGACTCCAGCACAACAAGCTATCCGGGCGAGGATGATGCTGCCAAAATACTAGCCATGGTTTCCTTGGGATTGGGCAGCTTTATAAGTGGTATGTTGCCTGCAGTAATATCTGAGAGTAACCGCAGACGATTCCCATTTTCAACCTCGTTGATGCTCTGCTTTGGAGCTGGAATTCTGCTTGCTACCTCTCTGATTCATATGCTTCCTGATGTGAGTAATACTTATTTTAGGAAAAACCATTTCTATAAAAATATACACAGGTTCGCAAATCAATGCCCGATAATGCAGAGGTGTACTTCTGTGGTGGCTTCTTTGTTGTCTATTTCATCGATGAATTCATTCATTATTTCTTTGGAGAAGCCATCCAGCATTCGCATAGTAGCACGTCAATTGAAACTGGCATTGGTAATCAGAGCCACAGTAATAATAGCTATGGATCCAATAACGAATCGCAGCCGCTTCTTCATGCACAGTAAGTATAAATAATGAAGGTTTCGATTTTTGTATTTAAATTCTGAGTGTAGTATGAAGGAGACACGTCAGAAAAGTAGTTTCTTTTTTTAAGTCGACTGTAACTTTATTTTATTATAAGTTATAAATTATATATTTCTAATATTTATATATTATACATATTTCTAATTATACAAAATAAGTCAATTTCTAAAAAAAAGATCTATTTGTCGCCAATGTAAAATTATTCATATCAGATAACCGTTATTTTTGAAAAAAAAACCATGTAAAGCTTAGGCATTTTTTTGTTGCCTTATTTTAAAAGAACAAACAGTGGTTTCTATGACATAATCCGTAAGTTTGTTCCAATTGCTGTGCAGAACTGCGAAATTCGCCGAAAATCACCGAAAAACTGTCCAAACTCGTTCCATATTGTGAAAAAAATAAAAAAACATGACACTTCACTATGTCAGTTTTGCCTGTGTTTCTGTAATTTTCTGTCCAAAATCGTTTCATCTGTTTGTGCACAGTTTTTCTTTCTCTGAGAGATTATTACCCCCCACGCTGTGAAGTCACAAATCAATCTGCGAATTCGTACGAATTTTCACGAATTTCTGCAAATTCCTGTTCCTCTCCCGTACACAAAAAAATCGCAGAAGAGAGAGCTCATAGAAAATAATTTCCCTACCCTGCGAATTTCTGCTCAAGAAATTTTTGTGGGCAGAAAAAAGTAGCAACCAAACGTTAGTTTGAAAATTGAAAAAAGACAATAAAAAAATCAAATTTGCGACATATTTGGTAAAGATTGCAGTTATTTCTTGAAAGTTTATAAAAAAACCGTTGTTTCTATGATCTTTTCTATCAACATTGTTGCCAAAGTCTAGGTACCAGATTTAATTAAAGCAACTGTTCCAGAGCAGTGTGAGCTTAAAGATTTAAGTGTCCTCTGAAGCCAACTGTTTGCAAGAAAAAGCGGAGAAAGAATTGTCGCAAAACATTTCCCTTGAAAAAATAAACAAAACATTTTAAAAATCGTTTCGCAATAACTGTTTTTTCCACCAATTTTTGACGTTTAAGTAGTGTTGCTTAAACATCGACAGTTTATCGAGCACATCGATAGTTTAAAAAAATAATCAAACGATTATCGATAGTTTAAAAAAATTGAAAATCTTCACATTTCGAGCTTAAACTTATTCAAGAGATGGAGACCCGTTGGAACTCTCTCTTGCTATATGCGATATATATAACGATTATCAGAAGTTCAATGTGATTTCGTTAAAGCTATGGGAATGTGTCCAAAAGATCAGCATTGACAGCCAAACATTTTCAGGCAGTAGATGAAATCTATAATAAAAATAAATACATAACAGTTTCCTTAATCAAGACCCTTAAGGAATTTTCGCAAAGTTGATAGCGTTACATGTATTGTAACTTTTACAATTTCATTGAAAGACATTTAAGGTAAAACGTGGTAAGCTTCACTTTTTAAGAAGAGCATATGCCGCACAGGGTTTATGTTGTACGGATAGGCGGTCCTAAATCTATGAAATCTGAATAAGCATATCGAATTTAATGACATTGTCATCGTCAGAGAGTTTAAAATTTTTACTAATTTAAATTGTATTTACAATTTTTTTTCAATCATAGAGATGGACATTTAATAGTCAGTTTTAAATGCTTTATAATAAATTAGCCTATTCATTAATATTATCAATAATATCGTACTATCGATCTTTTTTTTTCAAAACCATCGATACTATCGGAAATAAATACTATCGATCTTAAGCAACACTAGGACTGTTTTTTAAACCTTGCAACTAGAGCTCTGCGACTATCGTTGATTCTCTTTTGTTTTCTGTCCTTGTCGCAGAGATACTTTTAAACGTAACGATTGTGTTTGCAACTCTTCCTCTAAGTCATTTCTTGAATTCCTTTTCATTTCAAGTTTGCAGGGTGAACATTTTCAGCAGTTGTACTGTGCCTCGTGCTACCTGCTACAAAAAACATTACTCGTTCATGGCGAACACAGCAATGGATTAGCAAAAAATTATGATTTTCCGAATAAGCCCAAGGATGAAAGACGGATACTTGCGCGACTCGAGCTATTCGAGCGATTCTGTCTACCCCGGCCACCACATACGTTTCTCTCCTAAAAGCTGAAACAAAGTAACGAATCGCAAGCAAAAGTTGCAAGGTTTTAAATCAGTCTAGGAAAGAATGCTGAAATTTGTTTGGTTTAAAGCGTTCCCATACTTTTTTCGTAGAAATCTTTAAAAGGGAGAAAATCATCCCATCTACTTAAAAATTTGACAGCTGATGAGAGAGTAAAGTAACAAGAAAATATTTTATTTTGTAGGTGGCTCACGCTCATACATATTTCTGAAAAGTTAAAAAAAATCAACAAAAGTACAAAAATCACAAATCGGACAGCTGCCCAAATTTTCCCAAAAAGTAAACATACAGACCTAATAAGGGTATATCTTATTATTATATGTGACTTCCTAATGGGACACTCAAGAAAGGAACTGGAAGTAGTTCTTTTTCAGCCACTACATCTTGCTTTCCGTTGCAGAGGCATATCTGTGCGTATGTTCATTATTTTCATGTTAATTTTCCAATGATGTGCAAGGTCCTAAGTCTGCTCAAATTAAATAGACCATTTGTTTTTCCGTTGGAACTCTCAAGCCAAATTCGTCTAGATTCATGACAAGTTGTGATTACTTACACATTCTATCGTTTGCGGTTTTGGGTGACTAATAATAGATTTTGCTTGATATTCTAACATTAGCTAAGTTCTATATTAGCGCTCTCGAAGGGTTAGTAGTACCTTTGTCATGAATAAATACAGTGCAAGCGATAAATTTGAAGAATTAAAAAGACAGGAAGAAAATGTTTTTTTTTCCACGCAGTATGTCGAGAATAAGGTTACTATTTTCTTACTTAACACTCTCGGATGGCATCTGGCTTAGTTTGAAAAATTGCTACCCAGTCTGAAAATCGAACTCATGATCTTTGGGTTGATGATGATGATGAACAACCACTTTATCTGCTGCACCACTTACCCCCGCAAATTTAATTGAAAATATCTTAAAACAAACATGGGGTTCCATTTATAACATCTATACCTTGCACTCCTTCCGTTTACGAAGACTCACCATTCAGCTCTACGACCATAATTACTTCTCGCTTCATCTGGGCGTTGCGGCCTGTGTTTCATAATTTTTTTTTTGAACAATTTAAACTAACAAACCCGACATTTATCTCTTCTCTCAGTCGATCTTGATAAACACCGGCTCCGCCTGAATAGAGTACAATTTATAAATATTATTCACATCAGTTTGGTTTTTCAACAGAAATTGTTTCCTGTTGTTCCAAATTTTGTTTATAAAATGCTTAAAAGAAACCAATATATCTAGCTCAACTTTTCCAAAACCCTGCCTGGAAATCTAACAACCGGCACGAGTTGTCAAACCGCACATTATGCAAGTCTCGTATTTTGTTCCTTTACTTCAATACGACTTTTCAAATTTTAGCCATTCGCATAATGCCAGACATCAAACAGAAAAAGAATGTGAAACCGTTATCAGACAAGCAAATGACCGTATTTGCCATACCAGTCATCAGGAACCTTGCTCTCATAGTATGAGTGGAGCATTTGGGCTTTTTGTAGCGCTTTCCATACACTCATTTGTTGAGGGTATCGCTATAGGTATTCAAAGTTCCAGTTCAAAGGTATACAAGAGTTTTTATTTAATCAAGATCACAAGTTATAGGATTATGCTTTTTTGCAGGTTCTTTTTCTTCTTGGAGCCATTGCGTGTCACAAGTTTGTTGTGGGCTTTTGTTTGGGACTGGAGCTCCGTTCGAGTTCTGGTTCAACGGCCCGTTCTCAATTATTGGGAATCATTATTTTTTCTCTGGGCTCTGTTTTAGGGATCGCTGTTGGATTAGTGCTTGTTGATATTCCTACGAACTGGTCAAACACAGGATTGCCCATTATTCAGGCTCTAGCCGGAGGTACTCTTTTCTATGTGACTGTGTGCGAAGTGATACCACGCGAGAAAGCTAAATGGCATCAAAGACCGGAGAGGCGAACAGCTGGACTCTTTCAATTCGTTGCCGTTGGATTGGGATTTGCCATTATGACGATACTTAACTTTTATATTGGTAGATCCAAAAAATTAATAGTTTAAGTGTTTGATTTTATTTAAGTATTTTTACAGGTGACGATGAATGATAAAAAGGCTCCTATTGCAGCCAACAATTGAATTATTTTTTTTTTAAATAAATGATTCCAAATAGATTTAAGAAAACGAAATTTAGTTAAGCTCAACAAAGATTAAATAAAGTGTTAAAACATTCAAGGATATTTTGGTTTAGTAAGTTTTTCTTTCACCATCGTCTATCATCTTCATCGGCGCAACAACCGGGATTTGTTTCTTGCCTCGTCCAAAAAGTTCTTACATACATCCCGATTGTTGGCACAAGGGGGCAACAATTCTCCGTAAGACTTTCCTCTCGAACGCGGCTAAGAGATCAAAGTGCCTTTTAATAAGCACCCAAGTTTCGGATCCGTATGTGAGTACTGTTAAGACCAGCAGCAGCAGCTTAGGTTTTTTAAGGTTTCTGCATTCAAAGAGTCTCGACAGACTATAGTAAGTTCTGTTAAATTTTAGCAGTCACCCGCGTATTTCTTCCTCCATATTATTATCGACTGCTACTTTTGATCCAAGGTAGTTAAAGGACTGCACTACTTGAAATTCATGTTCCCCTACCCTAATTTTGGACCAACACTTCTCGGACGTAGCAACCATGTACTTCGTTTTAATTTTACTAATATGTAGCCCAGGTTTTGTGCCGGCTACTTTTACTTGACTTATAATGTTGACCGTGGTAAGCCTACATAGTCGCGTCAATTTATTTGGGATGCCGAACTCATGGCCTTACAAAGTTCTAGCTTGGCTTTATTGTCGTTGGTAGCTTTATAGTTTATAAAAAGAATATTAAATTCCACGCTTTTTCATTTGATCAATTGCTGATTTGCAACCACATTGATGGTTGACAAATATGGTTTTTGCGTATGTGGCTATCCGTTCTTGTAGGATAAAAGAGAACATCTTATAGGATGTACTCAACAATCTCCCTTCTTATGTATGAGACATATAATGCCTTTTCGCCAGTCTTCTGGCATTTCTTCGTGCTCAGATACGCCTACTATGATATCATGAATTCTTTGATGTAGATTTCTATGTTTGATCATGTTTGACCATCGGCTCCTGAGGTCGTTATTTCTGAGCCGATTAATAGCCCTATGTATCTCCTCAGTCTTTTTGTTGAGCTGGCCGTTCAACAATTCCTTAAAGTACACTTCCCATCACTCCAGGTGCCTTCAGGATCAGTGATCAGATTTCCTTCTCCGTCCGAGTCCGAGCGAGCCTATGCGCGCGACTAGGTATTGCGTTTGTCTTTATTATTGTGTTGATTGGAGCCTAAAATGCGGATGCAATATTTCTTTACGCGGGAGAATGGTACTCGCAACGATTTGCGTTGGACGGTTTTAAGTCTGATGTCCACAAAATAAATACTGGTGAGTAAGGACCCTTTTTGTATCTAATACTTCCTCATGCTTATTTATAAACATGCTAACTTCACTATGTTGCCGACGCTTCTACTATTTGTTTTTCATAATCATTCTCTGTTCCACGTCCATTTCCTTGGGATGTTTAATTATAGCGGTACCGCATGATCGAATGCCTGTGAATGGTTTTTTTTTTATAATTAACGCGCGCACAAGGGACTACTTGTTTCCCTTTTTAATATTACACAATGCGCGGGAATTAGGAAGATAGGGAGGGGAGAGATAGGAGGTGTCGATTAACATTGGTTTTGAATGTTTGCAGATCAAAATGGCAAGGGAAAATCTCGCCGGGTAAGCTATTCCAAATTCGTGTCGTTCGGCTAAAAAAGAATCCCTATATTTCACGGTAAGTCCGAAATTGGGCTCAAGGGTGAACTGATGAGCATTCCTTGCAAGTTGAGTATTACGGGAGAAACTTTTAAGGGGAGGAATGCAACTGGTTACTTCGAGTGAACATTTTTTTGTAAAAGAAACGATAAAACAAGGAAAGACATGAAACATTGCGTCGGTGTTCGAGAGGGGCAATTGTTTTAGCGGCAGTTCTATTTCCTATCAATCTTAACGCTCGATTTTGTATTCTATCAAGCAGGTGTAGCGATGTTTGCGAAGCACCTGTCCAGAGGTGGAAGTTGTACTCGAGTTTAGGGCGTATAAACACTTTATAGATTGTAGCCAGATCAGATGGGGAAAAATACTTTTTACACCGATATAGAAAACCTAAGCACCTAGCAGCATTCTTAGCGATCTCAAATATATGGTCGTTCCAAGGGAGGTCGTCGTTGACACACATACCGATTAATGAGAGCTTTTCGGTTTCTTCGATGTAAGTGCCATTCATGGACAATGGCATTGGGGGTATGTTTAGCTTTAACGAAAGAAGACAGCTTTGAGTTTTCGAAACTCCACACGATTCCTAATACCCCATTTGACAATGCTGTATAAATCGGAGTTTAATGAGCTTGACATACGGCACCGTTGCAATTGTACGTCCGAAGGCGAAGGACGTGAATTATCGAACGAATATGAAAAGCTGAGGGTAGAGTCGTCAGCAAAACAGTTAAGTGGATTAGAAGTAACAGACAGAAGATCATTTATAAAAATGAGGAAGAGTCGGAGACAGAACAGAGCCCTGGGGCACACCAGCATTTATTTTGTAGGAATCAGGACTTGAATCCGTCCAATACAACTTGTATTGATCGGTCCAGAAGATAGCTTCTAATCCAACAAACAAGAGTATAATCGATCCCAAAAGCACGCATTTTCGATAAGAGAGCTTCATGCTAAACTCTATCAAAAGCCTTAGAGATATCAAGAGCAATAATCTTACTTTCACCAAAGCGATTTAAAGATTTGTTCCACTGTTCGGTGAGATATGCCATCAGATCACCAGTGGAACGGTTGCTGCGGAAGCCATACTGACGGTCATGGAGAAGCTTTCGATCTTCGAGATATTCCTTAAGCTAACGGTTAATCAGTGTTTCCATGACCTTAGAAAGAAGGGATGTCAGTGCTATGGGTCGGTAGGAGGAGGGGGAGGATGGGTCACCTTACTTAGGGACAGGCTGGACAAATGCTGTTTTCCATCTTCTAGGAAAAATTCCAGAAGAGTAGGAGCGATGGAAAAGCTTACGCAGTGGCTTTGACAGAAAAAAATCTGTCCCATGGAAAAATTTATATTCTCAAGTACAGGAGGGGCAACGTGGCTATGCGGCAGCGTGGAGCTGGCAGCGAAATTGGCGGCGAGCAAGTTTGCCTTCTCTGAAGAGTTAACAATTGGTTTGTTATTGTCGATGAGCGTTGGAACCGAAGATGTTGAGGAGTTTTTAATATTTTTTACAAATGACCAAAAATTTTTACTGCCTTTGGGACACTGCAGAATTTTTTGCCGTAATTTTTGGTCATGCAAAAATTTGGTTCTTTCAATAACGGAGTTGCATGAGTTTCTTGCTTATTTGTGCTTTTTCCGATTTTCCTCTGTAGGGTTGGCTTTGTAAGAACGGAAGCTTACTTCTTTGAGCCTGATAGCTTCTTTACACTCAGAATTAAAACAAGACTTTTCTTTAGGTTTGAATAAAAGCACGCATCCCTAGAAGACTCACATTTGTGATCATTTCAGCACTGGCATCAATGTCACTATCGAGGAAGCATAGTGACCAGTTAAAGTTTCGGAAAAAAATATTCAGGCCGTCCCAGTTGGCTTTCTCGTATTGTCAAACGGTCCTGGTGGGAAGTTTTTCTTTAACTGGATGGGTGGAGGATGAGAAATTAGCTGAAATGATACAATGGTCTGAAGTGCCAAATGGAGAAGTTACACTAATGGTATATTTATCAGGGTAAGAAGTAAGAAACAAGTATGGGCGGCTTGCCCAGCAACATCCGGTATACGCGTTGGCACATCGATCAGTTGGGTAAGGTGATGTAACCCGGCAAAGAGCTCGACATACCTTCCTTCGGGTGTTGTCTGACCAGAATAGCGGAGCCAATTGGAATTGTGTACATTTAAATCGCCCGCAATAACGATTTAAGTGCGAGGACAAAGGGAAACGATTTTCGAGATGGAATCAGACAGTGCATCAAACTCGTTACAAGTCGAATTACTGTCAAGATTTGGACTCTTGTAAATAAAACAATAATGAATGACATGCTTGCGGACAGTGAATTTGACCATAAGAAGTTAAAGTCCGTGTTGGAACATTGCCCATATTGGGGAAGGCTCTGGCAAGCAATATCATTCTTTGCTTTGCGTGAAGAAGCTCTCAGGACTTGGTATGTTTGTCAATGACGATCTTCGATGAAATAATAATGTTCGAGACATCAAAAACCTTGCCAAATGCTTAGGTTATAAGTGCAAAAAAATGTTTATCCCGTTCCGATCTCCCTACAGTTGATATCTTAACAGAAAAAAAATATAGAATAAAGCATTAAAACTAAATCATTTCGTTTTACAAAAACACACCTCTTTCTCTCCCCCTTCCTTATATCCTAAACGCTCGCGCTATCTGTCATTAAAAAGGACTCAAAAACCCTTCTGGGTTTAAAATTATATAAAAACAAATTAATAAACTGGAAGAAATCCTTGATATTACAGCTTTTCAAGATTTACGATAAGATCATCCATGGCAATTTTTATTACAATAAGACCTACTTGCTTGATGAAGTTTCTAGGAGTACAATAACGAGAACGCCGATTGACATCGAGAAGGCGGAATTCCAACATCTTGGACTTTTTAGCGCACATGCAATTACAAAAAAGAAAGACGACACTACTATAGAACGGTAATCCTTGATATTACAGCTTTTCAAGATTTACGATAAGTTCATCCATGACGATTTTTATTACAATAAGACCTACTTGCTTGAATGAGTTGAAGTTTCGAGGAGTACAATAACGAGAACGACGATTGACACCGAGAAAGCGGAATTCCAACATCTTGGACTTGCAACTACAAAAGAGAAAGACGACAGTACTATATAACGGTTATGGGTTCCTGGCAAAAACATAAGCAATTTCCAAAGCATGACGTTTTTTTTTTTTTTTTACACTTCAGATTCTTTGATGTAGTAAGCTTAAAGCAAGCTTATTTCTACAATCAGAGGCTCATCATAAGTGCATGTGTTAGACGTTAGTAAAAACTTAAAAGACTTTCCAGATTTTAACGTCTAAATTAGGAGAAAACAACTTTGGTAGAAAGATTAGGAAGCACAGCTAACTAGATGGTCGCATATGCAACCAAATAGTACATGTTATCAGCGAAGGAAGGCACTCATCCAGAATTCGGAGTCTGTACTTTCCCAGGAAAAAAATTCAACTCTATATGGTTATTGCAAAACTGCGCATGGGGCATACACAATAAAGCTCTTAGGCGACCAACAGCTTCCCAAAGAAAAAACCTTAAAAGGCTTTAATCGAAAGTGACCGCTACAGCTAATGCCACAGGGTATCCATTGATCCTGCAAACAACCCAAGGCTTATGCCATCGATTATAGTAAGCTATTCGAAATGCTCTATCCGAAGTACGAAGTACCGTAAAATAAATTTGTTTGGCCTCCGCCAGGCTAACAAAGCAAGAATGAAACTTACTATGGCTCCTGAAGAAAACTACAGTATCCTACCGAAAGAAAACAATAAGAACAGTTGGCGCAGGAGAAAGAAAAAAAGACATCAGCAACTTGAAGGCTAAGAGATTAAAAGATGCTACAGCAAAAAAGAAGTGATAAATTAGACGAGTGAATCTAACTACTGCAGGATTCATGAGCCAAGGATCGAATAAAAGTTCCGATCGGACGATTTATTTGCTTCATTGTAACCAAATCGTAGAAGAAATATTGAAGCGTATCGACGCTTGTATTTGACATTTATATTTATAAAAAAAATATATAAGCTATATTTATTGAACGGGGATAGCACGCAGTGTTTTTGGAAGCAGATATTTAAAAAAAACAATAAATAAAGAAAAGGAAATTCGCAATTGTATCCAGAAAGCATTTGTTTTTTTCCAGAAGCCTGCTGGTGAAGTTCCGCGCAATGCCTGGCTTTGAAAACTTGAATTAAACCAGCCGGTCGTATTGAATCTGGTTTGTCTGATTTTTTTTTTCTGAAGAAAAATTTAAACGCATATTTAAGTAATAATTGACAGTAAATACTAATAAAAATATGTTTACATAATATTTGAATCTTTTTGTTGCTAACATTCGTCTTGTTTTTTTTTTTATTTAACTACCTAGCTATAGTTAAACGTAAGTGGGATAATTTTCCACTTTTCATTTTCTGTCGGAGAAATAGGAAAGAAAACGTAACTCGTTGATGTCATTTTCATGCATGCAAAGCATGAGTTCGACATTTTCAATGCACACCACATTTTTTTGGCAAGCATTTCCTTGCCTATCGGAACGGCTACAAAGATACAAAATTCGTACATTTTGTAGAAATCGGAGAAAATTTTGTACCAATCGGACACGATGATAGATACCATTATATGGAATCAGAATGGGCCTAAGGAGGCCTAAGTTTCCTAACAGTCAGTATAACCTAACGCAAAAAGGACGAATGAAGACAAATTTTGAACACATACCTCTATAGAGGATTTTGTGCAGCCCTGAGAGGCACCACGCTTTATAGCGTCGTCGTCAAATTAAAGTTTACTAAGAAGGGTCCTGCACTTCAAAGTATCATTGAAATTTGTCCAGCAATCAATGTTTTTTATTGAAAGCAACACATTTGTTTTCTTCAATATCTTTTTTAAGCCAGAAGAAAATAAAGTTCACAAATAAAATCAAATTTATAATTTTTATTATTTCGGTGTGTTATTTGTTGGATTACTAAACAATGAATATGTATCTATGAACTTAGAATTACTTTTATATTATAATAAATTTTCCAACACAAATTATAGTTAGTTAATTTTTTTTTTAAATATAATAAAATGAAGAATTTTATAATTAAAAAAATAAAACTAAGTATTTAAAAAAATTTAGCATTCAAGCCATATCATGTGTATATGCATATGAAGCTTCTTCATAACACATAGCTCCTCACATACTAAATTTAGTTTTTTTTAAGGACATTCCAAATCAACACTGGCACATAAACAAATTAATTGAATTAAAGTTCAATCCTTATGCGTTTAATCCTTATGCTGATGAAAAATTAATTATTAATATGTATGCATATTTAAAATCTTGCCGAAGAAATTCATTTCATTTAATAGAAGATCTACAAATCTTCGTCTTCATCTGCCCATTCGCTGATAAGGCTTTTAACTTTGTCTGGTGTTTTAACGGAATCTTCTTCCGTTGATTTTGATTTTGTTTTTGATTTGGACGATGTGACAGCTCCTTTCTCAATGTCGATATCTGTTTTTGATTTTGAATCTTTTTCCTCGTCGACGTCTTTTTCGTTTTCGACAGCCGCGTCGTCACCATCTTCACCTTTTTTAATCGGCAACGGTGATTCAACTTTTAGTTGTGGCGGATCTTCCATATTCGTCTTTTTTGTTTCATCATCTTTGGCTGCTGAGGTTCGCCGAGAAGTCCTTCCACTATCCAGTTTCACTTTTGCTGTAAGTTTTTCTTTATTTTCTTGAATTGTTTCTTCTGAAGCAAGTGTTTTTGCAGCCACCTCCTCCGATTTCACGGGTTCTTTAGTCATTCCTATTTTGCCATCTTCTCTAAGCGTTTCATCTAGCTCTTCCACTTTTTCTGGTTGTGAAAATTGTGTTACTTCATCTTCACCTATTATAGAACCTTCGTGTTCTATATCAGTTTCATGTTCATTTTCAAAATCATCACCAGCTTCCTCTAGTAGTTTAGTTGCATCATCTTCAGATTTTTCATGCTCAGGTTCGTTCTCGGCACCTGGAGCACTGGGTTGAACTTTCTCGGAGGTTTCCTTGTGCTCTTGATCATTTGAGTCTACGTTATGCTCATCTTCATCTTCATCGATTTCATCATCGGTCCAATCACCTGTCAGCATTTTTAATTTTTGGTGTATGTCTTCTTCTTTTTTGGGATCTTCATTTTTTTGTGTTGCTAATTTTGCTGGCAGGGCCTGAAATGAAATACAAGAAAATTAAAACAAAAACTAAAAAGCGTTAACCTCACACGTTGAGGTAATACAAGTTGGACTATTCAGAAATATTTTTGTTTTTGTTATTGATCATTTTAGTGATTTTTTCTTTTTTTGGTGAAAAAAGTTTAACAATCATTACTTTCATTTAATAAAAAAAATCTCAGTGGGATGTTGCTTTACAGTTGGAGATATAAAAGAGCTGCGTACAAGGTGCGCTCAATGGCACCTCAAACCGAGCTTCTTGAGTATAAAACCACGATCAGGACGGCCTAGGTCTACAAACTAAAACACGACGATTTCCTAACAACAAAAGCGAAATAAATGAAATAAGTTGCGGTTCTTAAAAACGGTCAAACCGAATTTAACAAAGCTGGACTATTTGGAGGAGCTGCTGTTTGAAAACAACTTCTTATCACAAAATAAACTAAATTATGCAATACAGCATATACTGGGACGAAGAAGAGTTCAGCAGTTTTACACAAACATAACTCCATACTGACTAGTTTATAAACAGACCAGATGCATTCATCCACGTAGGCTTATAAGAAGAAATCTACTTATACAAAAAAAACTCAAGGGTTTTCAACGTATATAAATGTTTCACCGTCGCGTCGGGCTCATGTCTGTCATTCATCAAAAACGTACGCACTAAGTTCTCAACATTTCGGTGTGAAGGAAATATTGGGATAAATCACGATCTATTATTTATGATATGAAAGTATATTTTAAAAAACAATAAATATTAATCTTCTCAAAGCTTTTTTTCAAATCTTGTTTCGCTCTTGAAGCGATAGCCACTCAAGCCACTATAATTTGTTTTCTTGAAAAGAATTGTCTTGTTTAAATTTTTTCTTTGCTAAAAGAAAAAAAGAGAAATTAGAAATCGCATCAAAAACTTTCAAACAAGAGGTTTTGTACATTTTTTTAGGAAAAACTGTTTTTTTTTAAAGAAAATTTTCAGCATGAGCTTTAAAAACTTAATAAAAAAGGATTTAAATATGCTTACCTTATCTTTCTCTTTCGTTTTCTCTGCATCTACTGTTTCATCTTCTGTATCTTTACCATCATTAACATCATCTTCTTCCACTTCTTCATCAGCATCATGAGCTGAAATCAAATTCTCAGCCCACTCCATACGATCTTCATCGTCCATGCGTTCCTCATGATCGGATTCGTGCTGTTCATGAGCTTCATCCTCATCGTCTTTATTGGAATCATTGGGCATTTCTTCCCTCGAATTATCATTTCGCCTATATACTTCTTCACCTCCCGACAAGAATTCAGTGTTGTGATCGTCGTAATCATCTGTAGTATCGCTAGTCTCGAATTTCATTTTCACATCATTTGGAATCTCTTCTGTTACTTCATCTGTAGGAAAGGTATTCTCATTCAAAACCATTACAACCCCACCATCATGATCCTGATCCAATTGTGACATTATTTCTTCCCTTTGTTCGGCTGTAAGGAGCATTTCGTTGCCTTCGGCGTTGACAAACTTAGGTCCGCTGTCATTTGCGTATTCTTCTTCAATTGCTAATGGTTGTTCTTCTAATTTTAACACTGTGCTTGGCAAGGCAATGTCTGAAAGGATTTTTATCTTTGAATCTGTTCCTGTTTCCTTTGTTGAATGGTCTTCATTTGCATTAAGTTCACCCATTTCCTCGTCGAAAAGGTCAATGACACCATCTTGATGAGCCCGTCTCTTATGGAATGTCTTCATATGATTATATAGATGCATTTCTTTTACGAAGACCTTATTGCAGTAAATGCATTCTTGTTTATGAGAGTCTGGATGAAACTGTTCGCCGTGAACTTGCAAATCCCCTTCACTGAGGCAAATCTTGTTGCATTCGGTGCATTCGGGGAATGTGTAAAGGAGTGTAGCAACTTTGTGTTCAATGAACATGTGATAATGAAGGGCACGATTATTTTTGGAACGCCAACCACAATATTCGCAAAGTGCTGCATCAATGGTTTCTTTGTGCGTGTTAATCAAATGGCGGCGGAATCCACGGTATGAAGGGATACTTATTGGGCGACCATTAACGCCACAACGTAAGCATAACCAAGGACCTTTAAAATGAAAAAGTACACAAATTAAAATTAGTAAAAATAAGAAATAAACTGCAGGCTATATACAATTTAAAGATCCATTTGGCTATATGCACAAGGAAAAGTGTGTATGATACAGTCAAACTTCCCTATAGCGAATATGCACGGGACCAGAAAATAACTTCTTTATATAGAAAATTCGTTATACAGAGTTTTTGCGTTTTGTTTATTACTTGATTCCTCGTCTTCAACATTTCTTAAAATCACTGCTTTGTTTTTTTTTTAAATTAAGCAAATAACTGGACGTGAATTTACGACGAGCGTTGTATCCATGAGTTACCATCTTAGGAACTAGGAGAAAAGATACACTGAAGATTCAACACAAACAAACCGTTCATTTAAGAAATTATTGTGATGAAAAAACAATAGCTATGCCTCGAATTAACAAACCCCCCACCCCCAGCAAACCAAAAACAGATAATAATTTACATGTCACATGGAACGTGCGTACATTAAACTGGAACGCAAAGCTGGTGAGCTAAACGAGATCCTGATCAGTTTCAATCTGATCATGCACTCAAGGGGGCATGAAAAGAGGGGACAACTGCGATATTTATGGGAAATGCAACCTTGATGGGAATGCGCGCTTGTTTGGAAACGGTGTCATCACAGGAAAAATACGACAAAGGGTTTTAAGCTTCCGCGAAATGACCGAAAGAATTACGACAATCCTTATTAAGGCCAAATTTCATCAACAGCCCTGTTTGCGATCCGGTATAAAAGTTGTATGACGAGTTGAACTATAGGTCTAGCCAAAAAAAAATTCCGTATCCAGCGGTTAAAATGGCTCGGCCATGTAGTCGATGAAAATCGACGCTTCAGCGCGCAAAGGCTTCGACGCCATACCCGTAGGAATGAGAAACCAAGGTAGACATCATCTCCGATGGAGCCACCAGGTAAAGGGAGACCTCCGACTGCTGCGGAATAGGAGACGGCAGACTAGAGATTGAGCCGGCACAACGCTATCTAGCGTCACCAAAACTAAAGTAAAGCTAGTATTGCACGGACATCACAGTGACCGTCGACGTCATAATAACGTAGTTATTTTGTCCTAAAAGTGTCATGTCGTATGATATTCATCGTTAAATGAGGTCAGCGCGGCGAGGGATGATGAGCAAAACATTTTATTTGAAAGGAATTTTTCAAAGTTCTTACAAAATAATAAAAAAGGATTAGTTTTTTTTATTTATTTAACGTTAAAGTACAATACTAAAAAATCCTAAAGATTGTGGTTCCTATTTTCGGTTGTTTCTTCTTTTTTACACAACAAATGGTTGTATAAAAGTAGGGGGGATGAAGTAACGAATATAGGAATGGAAATTTTAAGATTGTTTAGGGTTGAGCTTTGACGTTTCTCGTTTGAGAAAGACTAAAAAAAAACAATTTTTTAAATTGGTTTAATGGATAATGTTCAATTGATTTTGTTACCCTTTTGCAAACTTCTTTGGAATAATTCAGCGGAGTTTTTATGAAAGTAATGGAAATATTCGGGATAATCAAGATCAATGTACCGAATGTATGAACAAGGTAAACTTGGTCAAATTTTCCGTCCCTCAATTCGTTACTTCAATATATTTCAACTATTCGGTTCTATCGAGGTATCCATTCGGAACGGAAAATTCTCTGCAACATTCGTCTGTTTTCGGAACAAAGCAATTTAATTCGATTTAACATGCGACGGATTTTAAATTGTGATGTAAGAAATTGATACTTTCGATATTTGTTTTTATAACACGATTCATTTTTTTTTTTGAAGTTATTAAGGGAGGAGTTATATACCTTATATATTGAAATCAAAAGCAGTGAAATTATATTCAAAGGAAAATATTTTATTGGAACCAAATGATATTGTTGATGATAGGAGAACACAAACTATTAGAATGAAAAATTATTAAGAATACAAATCAAAGGGATCTGTTCATAATAAACAAAAGATTAATTGTTCTCTGTACTTTGATTGCACAGTGTAAATGTATCTCCAACACTCCTCCTCATTTACTCAAAAAGACCACATCTTTCACGTAGCATCTTATGTCTTCCAGCTCCCAATGGTTTTGTAAGAAAATCAGCTAGCATAGATTCTGTTGGACAATATGTGCATACCACCGTCTGTTTCTTAATAAAGTCTTTCACGAAATCATAACGCGTTTCGATATGTTTAGTTCTATTTGAAACTGATAACTCCACCATTTACCTTGAATACATAGCCACTATTTGATTTACGACTGTTTCCATCCTCAGTCCAATTTGCATCCGCATAACCGTAGAAGAATTCACCGTCGTCGTCTTTGCTTCATTCCAATCGTTCTGTGTCGGTTGACAGACCTTTTGTGCCAAAATGGAACCGCTTGCAGATATATCCGGTCGCGTGTAACTGAAACAAACAGAAGACATCCTATTAGTTTTTGATATTTGTCTTTGTCTATTAACACTTCTGATTGTTCAGCATGCTTGCCATAGCTTGGATCCATTGGAATATTTGATGGTTTAGAGTCGGCTAAACCAAAATCTTTTGCAATCTGCTCAATATAATTCCGTTGATTCAAATGATAATTTCCTTTCTTGTCCTTGTCAATATCTAGTCCCAAGAAAGATTTTATGTTGCCCATATTCTTCATCTGAAACTTTTATGAGACTATTTTCTCTGTTGACCGAATTAGATGTTTGGATCTGTTTGCCACAACCATATCATCAACATAAATTATTATGAAGCACCATTCGTTGTGCTCCTTCTTCGAATAGAGATAAGGGTCAACCTTGCTTTGAAGAAATTTCGCATCGCTTAAAACTTTATGTATTGCCTCTTTCCATGATCTTGCAGCCTGCTTTAATCCATAGAGACTTTTCTTTAACAAACATACTAAATGGTCTTTTTCTTCAACTTCAAAACCAGGTGGTTGCCGCATGTAAATAGTTTCTTTTAGGACACCATTAAGAAACGCTGTTTTCGCATCCCAGTGTTCTACAATAAATCCTTCCTTGTCAGAGACTGACATTAAGATTCTGAATGTTGTTTGCTTGACAACCGGTGCAAACACCAGATCATAATCACTACCTTATTTTTGTGACAAACCTTGAGCGACCAAACGAGCTTTAAATCTTGTTTCTGTTCCATTTGAACTTCTTTTTAATTTGAATACCCATTTACTGCCAATAGCTGTTCTGTCTTTTGGAAGTTCACACAATTCTCAAGTGCGATTCTGCTTTAAGGATTCCATTTCATCTTCCATAGCATCGAGCCAATTTTTCTTACATTTACTTGCCATGACATCCTTCAAGTTCGTCGGTTCTAGCTCTGTACACTGCACGATTTTTATTACGTCGATTAATTTAATTGGTGGAACTCCTTTATTTGATCGTTCTGATCGCCTTATGCGCACACTATGTGTATCCGCATCCTCATGACTTTGTTCCTGATTTTTCTGCTGTTGATCAGACACTTCTAAAAATTCTTCAACATCTTGTACAATTGTGTCGTGGCTAACATCATTTGATTTTACTTTGAAGTCGATTTCCAAATCCACCGATTGTGTTTTGCCTTCCATTTTCTGCTTCTCCTCAATGGACGTCACAATTGTCTTTTTACTCTCGGGAACGACTTTACAATTCATAAATTGAACATCTCGACTAACCACTACACGTTTTGTTGATGAATTATAACAACGATACTCCTTTGAACTTTCATCATAGCCAACAAAAATCATTTGCACAGCAGTTTTATCCAACTTTTGTCTCCTTTCAGTTGGAACATGAACAAAGCATTTAGTTCCAAAAATCTTAAAATGTTTAATATTTGGCTTTAAACCATTCCATCCTTCATATGGTGTTACCGTTTTTGCCTTAGTTGGTTAACGATTCTGAATATAATTAGCCGTTGAAACTGCCTCTGCCCAAAACATGTACTGCAAGCCAGCATCTATTAACATGCAACGAGCCATATCAATCAATGTCCGATTCTTGCGTTCTGCAACACCCTTCTGTTCAGGAGTGTACGCTGCAGTGTATTGAATTTCAATACCTTCGCTCTTCAAGTACGCTACTATTTCGTTACCGGTATATTCTCCTCCTCGATCAGACCTAAGTACCTTCGGCTTCCGTTGAAATTTCGTTTTTCTCATTTCTACATATTCCTTTAACTTACAAAGTACTTCAGATTTGTGTTTTAGTAGGTATATCGTGGTGTATCTAGTAAAATCATCGATGAATGTAACCAAGTAACGCTTACCGCTGGGTGAAACTGTTTGCATTGGTCCGCAAATATCTGTATGCACAAGATCAAATGGAGCAATAGTTTTAGTAATTGATTGCTTTGGAAAAGGTAATCGGGTTGTCTTTCCTTGTAAACATACTTCACATCGACATTTCATACCACAGTCAAACAGCTCAAGACCTTCAACTATTCCTTTTGAACACTTTTCCCTCAAAACATGTGGATCGCGATGACCGCAAACCTTGTGCCAATAATGAATACATTTGCTTGTATGCTCACATGCTGAATATACCTTATTTGATAACCGCAATTTGTAAAGATTTGAGTACAAGTCCGCAACTGCAATTTGACGACCATCTCGTTTGATTTCACATAGGTCCTTGTTGAAATCAACAGTAAATCCATTATCAATCAATTTTCGTACAGATAACAAATTTCCTCCAATGTCTGGAACATACAATACATCAGTAAGTTCCACGAAAGATTCCTCATTTTTATGATTGATGAACTTTATGATTCCTTTACCACGCCCTGCAGTTGTAACCTCATCACCATTAGCAACATTGATCTTCTCACGATGATTTAAATTCAGTGCCTTAAAGAAACCTCTGTCACTAGATATGTGACATGTGGCTCCAGAGTCAACAATCCAACCATCTATGTCCTTTGATACCATGAAAAGGAATTCACTAGTGTTCTCAATTTTGTTTGTATTGAACAACTTTGGATTTAATATTCTTGGATTTCTACTTTTTGTACTGGACACAATCTTGCTTAAAGTCACCCTTTTCTTTGCAAAAGAAGCAGTTTTTTTTCTCTTTTGTCACTTATTTTTAAAGCTGACTCTTTGCTTACCGCATTTGCTTCATTTCGACGACTGTATTCTCCAAGCAGTTTGGATTGCACCAAACCAAACGTTAAATCTCCTTCCGGTCGTGTCTCAAGTGCTGTAATTAAAGTGTCATAGCTTCTTGGTAAGCTGCTAAGAAGCATAGCAACACTCCAATTTTCCGATAGTTGTGTCTCACCAATGTCTCTTAATTTATTAAACAATTCCGTCATTTGATTTATGTGAGCCTGGACATTGCCATCATCATCCAATTTCAAACTACAAATCCTTCGCATTAAATGAACTTTGTTACTAAGTGTGCTTTTCTCATGATAAGTCTGTAGTGCAAATCATGCATCTCTCGCTGTAGACATTCATCTTATATGCACAAGCTGTCCATCTTCCACCAATAGACCGATGAGTGCTTTTGCCTGGTTATTCCCCTTTTGCCATTCAATTTCAGCAGCAACAGCAGCAGCATTACTCTCATCAGCATTTAGTTTGTGGTTTTGGTTCGTTGACTATGTTCCAAAGACCTTCTTTTATTAGCAGCAGTTCTAGCTTGAACTTCCATATCGAATAGTTTTCATTATTCAATTTTGGAATAGAAAATTTCGTTCCTTCAGCCATAATATTTTCAGATTTCTTTTCTTTTCTTTTAATCTTGTACGGGTTCTGGGCCCATAACCTATTGAAATTAAAAGCAGTGAAATTATATTCAAAGGAAAATATGTTATTGGAACCAAATGATAATCAAAGGGATCTGTTCATAATAAACAAAATATTAATTGTTCTCTGTACTTTGATTGTACAGTGTAAATGTATCTCCAACATTATAACCAACAAGCATGCCGATTTGTACGCGTAAATTACTCAGGGACTGGTTAAAAACCTATTTTAAATGTACCATTATCCGTACTTTATGTATATCGAATATGTAGTAAAACATCGATTTGTCTTCGAAATACCAATCTCTATAGAGCGAGTAGGTTGGGTGAAGACAAGAAAAATCGCATGGGATTGGTGGTCTATTTCCCCCGTTTAGGCGGGAGGCAAACAGAAAAAAAAATATTTAAAAACAACTTACAATGCCATGTTAACCTTTGTGCGAAGCCAGAAATATCTTGTATAATTTTCATTTTTAATTAAGTTGTCTTAGTGAATAGTTTTCGAAAAAGTAATTTTTGAAAAAAAAATTTCAAGCAAATTTTTTTCAAAATTTTATGTAATTAAATTAAGTTTAATTTTTGTTGGTTTTCTAAAGTTTGATCTGCTGAGGTCAATTATTAGCGATCATCCTTTTTTATTTTTAAAAAAAAAATGTCTAACGAACTGCAGCCTAACGGCTTAAGCGGTTACCTTAAAATTTGGTGTCTAGAGGGGCAATTGTTTCAGAGACATTTCTATTTCCTAGTAATCTTAGCTTTAACGACAGAAGACAGCATTGAGTTTTCGAAGCATTAAACTCCACACGATTCCTATTACCCCATTTGACAATGCTGTATAAATCGGAGTTTAATGAGCTTGACATACGGCACCGTTGCAATTGTACGTCCGAAGGTGAAGGACGTGAATTATCGAACGAATATGAAAAGCTGAGGGTAGAGTCGTCAGCAAAATAGTTAAGTGGATTAGAAGTAACAGACAAAAGATCATTTATAAAAATGAGGAAAAGAGTCGAAGACAGAACAGAGCCCTGGGGCACACCAGCATTTATTTTGTGGGAATCAGACTTGAATCCGTCCAATACAACTTGTATTGAACGGTCCAGAAGATAGCTCCTAATCCAACGAACAAGAGTATTATCGATCCCAAAAGCACGCATTTTCGATAAGAGAGCTTCATGCCAAACTCTATCAAATGCCTTGGAGATATCAAGAGCAATAATCTTACTTTCACCAAAGCGATGTAAAGATTTGTTCCACTGTTCGGTGAGATATGCCATCAGATCACCAGTGGAACGGTTGCTGCGGAAGCCATACTGACGGTCATGGAGAAGCTTTCGATCTTCGAGATATTCCTTAAGCTGACGGTTAATCAGTGTTTCTATGACCTTAGAAAGAAGGGATGTAGGTGCTATGGGTCGGTAGGAGGAGAGGGAGGCACCTTTCTTAGGGACAGGCTGGCAAATGCTGTTTTCCATCTTCTAGGAAAGATTCCAGAAGAGTAGGAGCGATGGAAAATCTTACGCAGTGGCTTTGCCAGTGTGGAAGAACACCTCTTCAGAAGAATCGGGGGTATACCATCCGGGCCAGCGGATTTGTGTATATCGAGATCTTTGAGAACTCTTACGGAAGCTTACTTCTTTGAGCCTGATAGCTTCTTTACACTCAGAATTAAATCAAGACTTTTCTTTAGGTTTGAATAAAAGCACGCATCCCTAGAAGAATCACATTTGTAATCATTTCAGCACTGGCATCAATGTCACTATCGAGGAAGCATAGTGACCAGTTAAAGTTTCGGAAAAAAATATTCAGGCCGTCCTAGTTGGCTTTCTCGTATTGCCAAACGGTCCTGGTGGGAAGTTTTTCTTTAACTGAATGGGTGGAGGATGAGAAATTAGCTGAAATGACACAATGGTCTGAAGTGCCAAATGGAGAAGTTACACTAATGGTATATTTATCAGGGTGAGAAGTAAGAAACAAGTCAAGAGTATGGGCGGCTTGCCTAGCAACATCCGGTATACGCGTTGGCACATCGATCAGTTGGGTAATATGATGTAACCCGGCAAAGAGCTCGACATACCTTCCTTCGGGTGTTGTCTGACCAGAATAGCGGAGCCAATTAGAATTGTGTACATTGAAATCGCCCGCAATAACGATTTCAGTGCGAGGACAAAGGGAAACAATTTTCGAGATGGAATCAGACAGCGCATCAAACTCCTCGTTACAAGTCGAATTGCTGTCGAGATTTGGACTCCTGTAAATAAAACAATAATGAATGACATGCTTGCGGACAGTGAATTTGAGCCACAAGAAGTTAAAGTCCGTGTTGGAACATTGCCCATATTGGGGAACGCTCTGGCAAGCAATATCATTCCTAACATAGACCACGAGACCATGATGGGAAAAGAGTAATGGCACCAAGCTATACCCATGTAGAGCAAATTCTGATAAATCAGTATTTACTCCAACCTGGGTTTCACTTAATGGCCTGTATTGAACAGTATAGACGTACACGTGAAAGAAATTCTTTCTTATACCACGAACATTAGAATACACGACACAAAAATCACCTTCCATTTAAAAATACACACAAAACACAATTCTGACAAAGTCGAACCATGCAGTGAAAATCCAAATTAATCTCTGTAATAAACAAACTGTCTTAGGTGTTATGCCCATAAGACAGCTTGCATACAAAAAATCACAATAGGACAAACTCAGATGCCCTTATCCATTTACCGCAAGCATTAGATGGTCATACGATGCCTACAGTAGATAAGAAAGAGGCAGTTAAGCAAAGGGTTGAGACAGATAAGAGGATAATTTGATTTGTTATGCAAGTGTTCATTATTTTTTTTTCTTCCACAGCGCGAATGGGCATCTTAACATCTTCCAACGACGCGAGTGGATATTGTTATTTACTTTACAGTACACGCGAGGGGGTTTTGCCAATTTGTCAAACGAGTGTGTAATATTATTTTTTTTTAACACTCGCGATAACAATGCGCAATAATTTTTTTTTTTACTTTTGTTTTAATTATTTGTGCGCGCACCTCGACCCGACGTCCGGCCTCTATGAGCTTAAGATCGACACTGATCTGGAGATATCAAGAGCAATAATCTTACTTTCACCAAAGCGATGTAAAGATTTGTTCCACTGTTCGGCGTCTAAATCTGTTCTGTGTGGCCTATAATTAAGTTCAAGGGTTTCAGTTCGAACCTTTAAGATTAAACTCATATCTGAGGTTGAAAGTTCCTCCCTAAAATAATTATTATCAAGCAAGCTCAGATTCAAACGTCTATACGTAACCCTAGAGATGGAATTTGTTACCCTTTCTAATTGTTGTTGATAGATTTTATCATCTATCACCGATATTAAATCATAAAAGATGTTTGTCCACTCTTCTCTGTTGCTTACATTCAAATCTAAAGAGACGCAGTAAGCCGACGCGAGAGCGTGCCAGTTTCTAAAAGGTGAATAACCACAGCGGAGTGATATCAGTAGAATTCTTTTATGTAAATTGCTATCAAATCTATGCATTACTTTCGTGAGATAGTCTGCATTGGCTTTCAAACTCCTCACATAAACTTGTGGTAGACCAGATTCAACACATATTGCGTAATTTGGGGTATTAAAAGTCAACCGGAAAATTCGTTTGAAAAAGTATCTTTGAATGCTTTCAATTTCCTCAAAAAATTGGTACCCATAAACTTCAGTTCCATAACAAAGACATCTATTAACCGGTGCATTAAAAACTTTAAACTTTGACGTAGAGTCAACGAATTTGTTAGTAAAAAAGATCCCATGCATCACAAAACAGTTTCAGCTTATTAATTTGGAGTTGAAGTGTCATAGGATTGTCTGAAAAGATCACCAGGTCATCCGCGTAGAGCAGGAGCTTTATTGACAAATCGCCAAAGGTTACACCTCCTGGTAAGTAATTTTCAATATCATTTATATATAAGGCGAACATCAACGGACTCAAAAGGCAACCCTGTGGGACACCTGTTTCTGATCGGAAAGCTTTAGACTGGTGTTCACCATTGCATACAGTCGCAGACGTGTTCAAAAGAAGCTGTTCATAGACTTTAATGAACTTTGTTGATACACCAATAGTTGAAAGCTTATATAATAGTGAATGCCTATTGATAGTATCAAAAGCAGCTTTGAAATCTACAAAAAGAAGTGTACAATGGTTTCTTTTTATCGATAAAACGTCTTGCGATGCTTGTAAGAGCAAATATTTGATCCATTGTTGAGAGATTAGTCCGAAAACCAGCTTGGAAACAGCTTATAATATTATTGCTGTCAACCCATCTTTAAAGTCTACAGTATAAGATCTGAGCAAAAAGTTTTCTTAATGAACACAAAACGGATATACCTCTGTAATTCTCAGGAAGATTTGGATTACCTTTTTTTAAATATAGCATATATTTTAGCCAAACGAAAGCTACTCGGAAACATCTCGTTAATGAACAAGGGTCGAAAACTTGTAGAACTCGATCGGGATTCCATCTAATCCCGCAGCCTTATTATTTTTCATTTTATTAAGTGATGATAATAATTCAAGCATTGTAAAAGGCGAGTCTAGCTCAGGTATCAAAATCTATTGAAGGGCGTAGCTTAAAGAGTTTTGGTTTGAGTCTGAGAGCAAGAGGTTTTCAAAATAGTTTGCCAGTTGATCTACACTTACGCTCAAAGACGATGACTTGCTCCTTCCACCTAAGATCCACACTTTGCACCAACAAGACTTGGAATCCCTACAGTTTAAAAGATTTCAAGCAGCTTTCTTTAAGTACAATTGCTTTTTGAAACTGCATAAATCCTTATATATTTTATTTTGTTGCAAGTAGAGTCTTTTGAAAGCTTCATTTGAAGACTGAAAAGCTTTAAGTAAGCGAAGGATTTTTTCCTTCTTTTTTTACACTCTTCGTCATACCACTTTGAATTAAAAGATGATTTATTCGGACAAGAACTAACAACTGCTGAATGCTTAACTAATTCAAAAACAGATTGTGTTGAAGATTCTATGCAAAGTTCAAGCTGATGATTAAAAGAACCCATTTGTTGATTTAAGTTTAGCCTATACAAACTAGCCTTACTTTCGACCCATTTTAGTTTCTTAACAGCATTAGATACTTCAGCTCTGTTGGGGATATCTTGAAGCGTACATTCGCGCGACACTACAATAGGCGGATGGGTTGAATAGTTTGCCGGATATACCTCAAAGTTTTTAATCATATCAATCCAATCGCCCTTCACAATACAAAAATCAATTACAGAACAGCCTTGGGAAGATATAAAAGTATAATCGCCCCTGGAATCACCATTTGGTACTCCATTTAAGATAAAAAAAACCAAAGTCTTCGAACAACTCTATCAGTAATTTGCCGTTTGTGTTCAGCAATTATCCAGTGAGTTTCTTATATCAGTAAACTGACAATTATTTAGAACAGGGGAGTTTTGGAAATTACCTATACGACCGTTAAAGTCTCCAATGATCATAAGGTTCTCCTACTTGTAATTTAATAATATACTCTGCAATTCTTCGTATTCTGATGACCAGGAATTAAAGTTCAAATATACAGGAATAATATGAAAATGTTTTGAATCACATTCTACATCGATTAGAATTTTGTTACTATAGTTCCTTAAAGTTACATTATTAATACTATTTTCTTAGCGTTTATTTTTGTAGCCACATAATATTCCACCACTAGCTCTCCCGAGTCTGTTATTTCGAATAGCCGGAATACATTTAATGTTAAAATTTTCAAAATATTTATAATATTGCAATTCTTTTCCTTCTTCTTAAAAAGTTTCTAATAAAATAATAATATCGTATTTTTGAATAATAATATAATATAATAATAATTTTCGAGATGGTATCAGACAGCGCATCAAACTCATTACAAGTCGAACTACTGTCGAGATTTGGACTTCTGTAAATAAAACAATAATGAATAGCATGTCATTCATTATTGCGGGCAGTGAATTTGAGCCACAAGAAGTTGAAAGACACTGGCAAGCAATATCATTCCTAACATAGACCAAGCACCTGGCTATACCCATGTAGAGCAAATTCTGATAAATCCAACCTGAGTTTAACTTAATGCCAAAACAGCTGGTCTGTATTGAACAGTGTAGACATAAACGTGAAGAAAATTTTTTCCTTAAACCGCAAACATTAGAATAGACGACACAAAATCACTTACCACTCCTCAGAGGGGAAATTGAAATTTTATATTTATTGCTAAAAATAACGATAACTGCCATATAACCGCTAAGGAAAAGCTTAATTTTCTCGAATACGGATCCCAATGATTTTGATGAAAATGTTTGAGGATTTTTTTGTAGGTATAAGCTATGATTAAATAGAAACCAAATTTACCGGAAGTCTATTAACGGTACCTTTCATATAACGTTTTTTAATTAATTTTGTAAATGTAAATGTTTTTTGTTTCGTTCAAAGATCTTGCCTTCCAATGTGATTAAGCACATAAGAGCAAGTACGTGCGATCCAGTCGTGCCCATTTTTTTACTGAGGCACGTGTTCAATTTAATAAAATTGACCTGAATGCCTACCTACTTACACCACAAATAAATATGGAAGGACATTCTGTTTAAAACTAATTTCTAAATTGCGTATCAAATTATCAATACAAAACGATGGCAAGTTACTCTCGGGAAGAATTGACAAATATGCACTATTCCTACGATTCGGATGGTTCCAGTCACAGAGATTGTACGCTGAAAGGTTCCGCGATAGATGTCCCCACTATTCACATTTTGCAAGACTTCACAACCGTGTTTGGGAACATAAATGGTGGAGACTCGAAGCAGAAAAAGGTCATTTGATGAATCAACACACATAGAGGAACGGATTTTGGATTTGCTACGACGTAATCCCACCCTTAGCAGCACCAGAAGGATTGCAACTAGGCTTGGATTGTCCCAGAATAGAGTTTGGACAGTGATTCATACCGATAGCCTTCACCCATATCACTTTACCCCAGTGCAAGAATTTACATCAAATGATAAGATATTGAGGACTGAATTTTGTAGAGCGCTATTACTGAAGGAAAAAACAGAAGATAACTACTTTAAAAGGATAGTCTGGACAGATGATATAGAGTTACCAATGTTCACAACTTGCATTACTGGAGTCACAATATACATATTTATATATTTTTTTAACTACGTATCTTTAAGGCACATTGCCTTTTTAGAATGCAACATGACGTTGTACGACACATTGTTGGACGAACGGTAATTGGACCACGTTTGTTTAATACGATTTTAAATGGAGAATCCTATCTGCAATTCATAAGAATGCTTTTGACAGTTTTATTAAAAAATGTGCCCTTTGGTTTTAACAGACAATTTAATATACCAACAAGATAAAGCTCGGGCACATTTTAGTCTGGCTATGAGAAACTGGCTGAATAATCATTTTAACGACCAACGGATAGGAAGGGGAGGTCCCACTGAATAGCCACCAAGATCGCCAGATTTAACTCCTTTTAATTTGTACGCTTGGGGATTCATGAAGAACTATGTATATGAAGTTAAAATTTCTTCTTTGGAGCAACTTAAATAACGCATTGAAGTCGTTGGAGTCAACTTGCAGGAGAATTTGGCGGACTTAAATTTATCTGCAGCCATAAGAAGAAGATATAACCTTTGCCTTCTGAAGAGTATATAATTAATTTTTATAAGAATAGGCAATGTAACAGATATTGAAAATATTACTAGTTAATTAAGTAATTTTTTTATTACTTGCTAATAAAACTTATGGTATTTATGCTAACATAGAACAAACAAAAAAGTGTTTTTCTGGAAAAAAGTACTTTTAATTTTTGTTTTTAATTTCTTAAAAACCAAGATACATTTTAACATCCCGTGAGTTTTTTATTAAAAATCAATAAGAGCATTGAATTTAATTAAATTACATACAATTTAGAAAAAAAATAGTTTGAATTTAATTTTTTTTCTAAATTTCGAGTTTGAAAAAATTTCAAAAAAAATATGCATATATGCATGCAGCGCTGTCCCTAAAATAGATGTGCATACTTTTTGGCATTTATGTATTGATGTATTAATATCAAATGCAGCGTTACCACTGGAAATTGTTTAAAAAGTTGCAAAAAAATGACATTCAAGAAAAAAATGCCCACGACTTGGTCGCACGTACTTGCTCTTATGTGCCGAATTACATTGGAAATCAAGATCTTTGACAGAAACAAGTAACATTTAATGTTGAAATTAACATAATTTGAACTTGTAAAAAGTATTAAATATTAAAATACTTCACGGTTTTTAGTAAAAATTATGTGCGCCATCACACGTCTTAACAAACTGATAATTAATTTATGAAAAAAGTATTTCGAAAATTGTAGGACGGATTTTGATTAAATCCTGTTTCTTATTTTTTATTATTTATTTTATTTTGGTGTGCAGTTTTTTAGAGTTTATTAATATACATGTGTTTATAAAATTTAAAAGAATTTTTTTGATGTTCTAAAAATATTGATTTAAAAAAAAAATAATCAAAAATTAATTTTAATTTTAATCAGAAAAAATAAGTTATTAAAAATTTTGATATGCAGAATTAATGTGGCTACCTAGATCTTCACAAATATAAACTTTGACAGAAATCCAAAGAGCCGTTACCGAGAAAGCCAAAAATTAAAAAAACCGTATGAAAGGTACCCTTAATAGACATTTCCCGTAAATTTTGGTCTAATCAAATAATAGCCAATACCAACAAAGATTCTCAAAAAATTTCATCAAAATCGTTGGAGACGTTTTTGAGAAAAATAAGCTTTTCTTAAACGGTCGTATGACAAGTACCGTTATTTTTAGCCCTAAAAATAAAATTTCAATTTCCCCTCTGAGGAATATCAAGAGATAAACACATGCCAAATTTGAAGGCAATCGCTTAACCCGTTTAGGCTGCAGCTCGATAACAAAGAATTTGTGAAAAAAGTATTTCGAAAATTGTAGAGAATGCCAAAAGAATCACACACACCAAATGTGAAGATAATCGCTTAAGCCGTTTAGGCTGCAGCTCGTTATACATACTGACAGACAGACATTTGTTGCCACTCACTTTTTTAGACTTCTCTATCATGATCGTAATGTTATGTTTGATTGTTATCTCAATTTTTTTTATATTTACGAATTCTAAACTTGCCTTATAGTCCCTATAATCGCAAGTAAAAAATGTAGCGCAAGGGATTTAATGAGTACAATGCCAGAGATAATATATTTTTTTGAAAACTGGATAAAAAAGCTATGATCATGCCTCATGTAAAGAAAGACCATCGCTGGAACTTGATTGTGTGTATCTTTCAAAATTAATGAGATGAGCAGAGAAATTTGAAGAGAGCTGTGCATTAGAATGGCCAAGTGAATTGGTTCAAGCTATAATGACATATTCAACACGCCACAACACCGATCAGGTGCCACCAAAGCATTTGTCGAATCCGGCTCTTATAAGCCGCAGCCTTTACGCGGCAGGTTAAAGAACAACAGTATCAAGCAGATCTATAATTTTGCAGACAAAAATTCCTTCTTCTTTATTTTCTAGACGTTGCTCTTCATTAAATCAATACAACACTTTAATTGATCCTTAGTAAAAAAAAATAATAACATATGAATATGTATGTAAACACAGAAAAAAAATAAACTACCTGTTGTATTTTCAGCACCCTGGGCAATGAGTGCATGCATCGTTTTGCTGTCAATCCTTCGCTTTGTCGGAGCGCCACTAGTTGTATTTGTGTTTTTCGAAGCTACTGATGCCGAGGGTGGACGTTGGTTTTCAGATTTACCATAAGTTGAAGGTGCCAACTTCATTTGTTTTGCGTGTTGATTTTGGGGCAGCATTTGCTGCCTAGATTGCGTTTTTCCTGCTTCGTTACCTTGCTCCATTTCCGCCGACATATTATCAAGTGTTTCCTTTTTCACAATGATCTTCTGTGTTTGCCCACCGACATTTGGCATTATCTTCAATTTAATATTCTTGTTGCTCTTAACCAAATGTGGATACTGTCTTAGAACCTCACTGATGATCTTAGCATGATCCATCTTTGAATTAGAACTATCTTTAACTACAATGGTTGGTTTTTCATTAGGAGATTGCTTGATGACAATTGACGCTTGTTGATTTTGTTGTTGCTGTTGTTGTTTGACAGCATTGGACGACGATGATGGAGTTGGATTAAGATGAGTTGTTTCTTCATCATCGTCATCATGATGATATTCATCGTCCATGACGCCTTCAAATTCAGCATCATCCCCAAATTCAGCAGCGATCTGTTTTCTCATTCGTTGCTGTTCTGAAAATTCTTTGACATCTTCGATATTCGGCTTTTTGGCTGGTGGTGAGGTAAATGTCGCTACTGCTGGTCGTTTGTTGTTGTTGAAACCTTTGCGTAGTTGTTCAAATGGAGAGGAACGCTTTCGTTGGGTTACTTGCATTTCCATGTATTCTTCTGGCTCTTCTTTCATCGGTTTGCTTTCGTATGAAATCGAATCGAATGAAGACTCATATGTTTCCACCTTAGTATTAGGATCATCAAAGCGAGTCGGCCCACGTTGTAATTGCGGTGGTGCCCTAGTCTGGGTGTTGGAGCCAGGCTTGTATGTATTCCTGTCTTGCATTGGCCTCATAATTCCTCGACGTGTCGGTGTGCCTAAATTTGTATTCATTGCAACGCGTCGTTGAGGCTGTTGTGTTGAATTGAGTGTCTGCGGCGGTTGAATATTAGCTTTTAGAGTTTGAGTGTGTGGGATACGCTTGTTTTTGGGTCCTAAACCGGTACCCTATGATAGATGAAAAAATTGAAGTTTATTGTTTAGTAAATAAACTGCAAGTTTTAATAAAAAAAATTAAAAATGAAACAATACATGTTTAATTCAACTGAATATTTATATATAAATAGTTAAACAAGATACAGAATCGCAAGTTAGCTATCTTAATAAAAAATAACAAAACTTTGTCAAATTAAATTTGAAAAGAGGCATTTTGCAACGAATGAACTATATATTCTTCTAAGCAAAAAACAAAACATGGATGGGTTTACCTTAAAGCTCTTTTTCCAACGGACTACTCTGTTTACAACTTTTGTCGAATTTAATATTCTTTAAAATTATTTATATTCTAGCTACGTAAATGAAATAGGTATTTCCTTAAAAGATGGCCCAACAAAATGTGAAAACTTGTTGATTTGAATAAAAAATCGGATGGCTTAATGATGGTTAGAAAAAAAAACATCAATATTTCTAAAACTTTTGCAGCAAAATTTTGGGACTCATTCATGATGAATTTTTTGTTCACAATCTACACGCATTTTGCAGAGTATAGTGCTTGATGTTCTTTTTTCAATAATTGTTCAGCTGGCCCCGATGGCATCCCCCTAATACTATTAAAAGTGTAGCCATTATCTATGATTGGATTCATAAAACGCTGGATAAAGGAATTTAAAGATCCATAGTGACTCTTTCCTTGTACAATTGCTAGGTTAGCCCACCGGTATGGCATGGACTTTTTATTACGAAATTCATAAGAACCGAATTGAAACAATTCAACACAAATTCATTCGTCCTCCCCCTAAGAGTCTACCATGAAATGATCCAACAATCTACCACCAAATGATCAGCTAATACTACTTCTTCAGATGCAAACTCTTCACTAAAGGTGTGTTAATAACGATTCAATTGTTCTTCATCAATTTATAATATATATTTATATATTAGCCTGTATTGGGTTAAATTACGGTGGAGGATCTCCTGCGTGGATGTGAACTTCTGCATGTTGACCTTCAAAGAACAAACATTGTCAGCATACATGAAGATCTAAGGGCCGTTTTGTTCAGTCAAAGTTGAATATAAGTTGAGGATTTTTATTTCCAACTTGTGAATTTGCTTTTTTCACTCGAAGTTGACAGTTTCAGCTTTCGGTTTTCAACTCGAGTTAATAAACTTCTGGATTTAAAAACTTCCCGAAATAGTATAAGTTGAGGATGAAGCTTTAGGGTTTGTTTAATTTTTTTCTTAGACCTTGACTACATTATTCCTTTTTAAATTGTTTTTTAATTCTTTTTTAAACAAAAATGGTGAAGGGTGTAGAAAATTAGGAGGAATACAAAAATTGAGATTTTTTAGGGTTGTTTTGACGTTACTCGTTTGAAAATAAAATGCTATTCACAGACTAAAAATAGGAACTTTTAAAATAGAAAACAATTCCCAATCGTTTTTTTTTAATGGAAATAAATAGTTTTTGGTTGTTTTTTTCGCAGTTTTTATTCGAATAAAGCAGTTTATATGAAAGAATTGGAAATATTTAGGGTAATGCAAATCAGTGTAAACACCAACGTTCGTGTCTGTTCCAAAAGGAAAGCCAAATAGAATAGTCATGTAAACAAGGTTTTTTTGATCAACACAAGTTTTTATCTTGTTCGCGGTCGTTTTTCGTTAATAAATAGTATTTTGTTTCAAAGAAAATAGAAAAATAATGACTAAAAATACTAAATTATCAATTTTCAGAAAAAAAAATTCTGTCAGACATTTTCTTTTTCAGATGATAGTGACGTAAGACGCAGTCAGTCTAAGTCAGCATACCTTGTTACATTTCACTGTATCATTTCATGTGTTGTGGATTTGTAACGCCAAATTTTTTTTTTTTTTTATAATTAACGCGCGCACAAGGGATTATGTGTTTCCCTTTTAATGTAGAACACACTGCGCGGGAATTACGAAGATAGGAAGGGGAGAGATAGGAGGTGCCGATTAACATTGGTTTTGAATGTTAGCAGATCAAAATGGCAAGAGAAAATCTCGCCGGGTAAACCATTCCAAATTCGTGTTGTTCGGCTAAAAAATGAATCCCTATATTTCACGGTACGTCCGAAATTAAAGCAAAAAATAATGGCGCAAGATTACAGACAACCTATTAATACATTAACTTGACACTACTACTTAAAATATTTAGTTCTGCAATAAATTGTCCTCAATTGTAAACACAAAGCCTGTACTAGTTAATATCAAATTTGAAAGAGAACTTTAGGGAATTGTATTGTTATTGAATTTAGGCTAGTTTTTGTGTAGAGACGAACTATTGTAAAATAAATTTATATCTGCGTTTCTGTACTGGCGCCTTTTTCCCTTTTTTGAATTATATCACTTTTGCTTTAAAATTTAAGAACTTATTATAAATATGTAGACTGAAGCAGAAGTTTAGACCATAAAAAGAAAATCTCAAATTGTAAGGTATTTCTATAAAGCAATCAAATTGTCATTGAATCTTAAACTAAAAATATGTTATATTAATTTATTAAAATGTGAAATTAAAATTAATAAAATATTCCTGAACACTTAAATTTAGTGCTAGCAGAAGAAGCTCGAATCTTCGGAAAACAAATGTTTGTATTAATTTAATGAATTTTATGTTGAATTGAATTCAACAATTAAAATAAATAAATAAAAAAATAAGTCGGTGCTGAGTACATGGAAGGACCATTTCTGCAGACTGTTAAACTGCGATGAAGACAAAAATCCCGCTGTCAGGCAGAGTGAACCATTTAACATGGAGGATGACAGACAAAACTTCCGTCCACCTGACCAAAATGAAGTGAGGATACAACGCACACAACACCGGCGGATTGGACAAAACATCACAATAGACAGGTACAACTTTGAGGTAGTTAGGGACCCTGTGTACCTCGGATACGTGTGTGTGTGTAGTCCTGCTCTATGGCGCCGGGGCATGGACTCTATATCTAAAGCGGATGAAGATATGCTTAGTCATTTCGAGCGTAAGATTCTTCGAAAGATTTTTGGCCCTATATGCGTTAACGGGCTTCGGAGGAAAAGGTTCAACCAAAAAACCAAAAATGTGAAAAAAACACGCATATAACGTTTAAGAGGGTAGACGCAGTCAAGGAAGACCTCGCCTTAGGTGGCACGCTCAAGTGGAGGACCAATCAACTTGGAGTGCGAAACTGGAAGCAGTTAGCCAAAGACCGAGCTGGCTGGAGAGGCATGTTGGTTGAGGCCCAGCTTCGTCCCGAACTGTAGCGCCAAATTCGAGACAAATTTTACTCTTGGAGGTTTTGTCTGTTCCTCGGAAAAGAAGGTGGCTATGAGCTGGACTCGAACCCAGGCTTATTCGCTTAGCAGTCCGACACACTAACCACTAAGCCACGGGGCACAACAATTACCACTAAAAAACATGATTGGGAATTGTTTTCAATTTTAAAAAGTTCTTTTCTCAGTCTGTGTATAGCATTTTCTTTCTCAAAAGAGAAACATCAAAGCTCAAACCTAAGAAAATATTGAATTTTTCATTATTTCGTTTGTTACTTCATTCCTTCTACTTTTCTACACCTCTTAACAAGATTGAAAAAACAATTGAAAGTAGGAATCATGTAAACAAGATCCAACAAAAAAACAATCCAAAAGTTATATTTGACATAATATGTGTCATCTTTCACAAATATCCCAAGGAATTTTTCTTAACTGCAAGTTGGCCAACTTGAGCCAACTGAGGATTTCAAATAGTGAACAAAACCAAT
The DNA here is from genome assembly GCA_963971375.1 of Platycheirus rosarum. Classification (NCBI taxonomy): domain Eukaryota; kingdom Metazoa; phylum Arthropoda; class Insecta; order Diptera; family Syrphidae; genus Platycheirus; species Platycheirus rosarum. Next base: position 28,794,705 of record OZ020509.1, on the reverse strand, counting down.
TTTCGACTTGCCGTTTAACTCTCGAGTTGAGATCAACTCCCAAGTTGGCTAACTTTGGATTTACCAGCGAGTTGAACAATAATGAACAAAACGGCCCTAAACTATATGAACAGACTTAATCTTAACGCTTCATCTATTGACTTCAATTTAAGTAAAGTAGGATTAAAATCATTATTATGAACCAGCTATTTAATGTACATTTTTTCCATATCTAATCCAAACAAACGCACTCGATAAAAAAATTTATCACATATCCATTGAAAACTGAGTGACTAACTTTGACACTTCCACTCCAACTTGCTTTCCTTGCTCTACTTCAAAAGCAAGTGTAGAAAATCTTGCTCTAACTTGCTCTAAAAAAAAACTCAATGAACAGCAAATCCAAAAAATTGAGAGCAGCTTGGAGGGAAAATTTCCTTAACGAACAGCAAAATCTTGCTTTTTTTCTACCTGGAGTGGTTTAGAGCAGCTAGAGCAGACTCATTGAACAAACTGAAATCTGACTTGGAGCTGTGGGGCAAGATTTTTGAGTTTCCTTACCAAATAGCTCTAAGTTAATTGCTTTAGTGCCATCCATTTAAGAAAGATTTAGGATTATGATTTAGCAAACAACATAAGTCAATTCTGTTTGCTAGAAGCTTAGTCGTATAAAACCCTTCCAACTTAACTCGAAGCGTTTTTCTTTATAAAACTAACTTAAAATTAATTTTCACAAATAAACATCATATATGTAGGTACTTCCTACCTTATTAATATTTGTCCTTGAAGTCTCCATGGTGCGTTTGTGTGCCTCAAGCAATTTTAACAACACCGTCATGTTCATCTCCTTGGCGGTGTTGAGAAGTCTATTGTACATTCTCAACTCGAACTCCAACGTTCCGGTGTACATGAAATTGACGATCGGAACTACAACATCTGCCTGCAATTCCGGTGGCATAATCAAAGCATCATCGGTCAACTCACATGTCTGTTCTAGGACATTGAAAAAATCCGTACAAGCACTCAATACTAGACGATGTACTTTCAGCTGCGAGTTGTCCTTAAATTGTAGCGTCAAGTCACAAAAATCCGTCTTATTAAAGAAATTCTGTAACTTCTGCAGAAAAAATACCCCCCAGTTATCAACTTTGACGGATTTTATTTCACCCATCGCGTAGCTTTGGACGCCAGGAAGCAATTCTCGTCGTTCAATGACTTCACCTGGAATGGAAACAAGACAAATCAGGAGATGAGCATCAGAAAGGGGGCCTCGTCACCGCTTAAAAGACTTTCTTTAGAACAATTAATATAAGTATGTAAGTACCTTGGTATGGTATTTATCAACGCCTTAAAGCGCCAATAAAACTATGAAAAAGCAAGAAAGGAAATTAAAAGAAATAATTTCTCCACAAATAGATGTCGACGATGCACTGAAACTGAAAGCTTTGTCTCTCTTTTTATTTATTTCTCGCACTAACTAATGCACTTTTGACATTTATTTATGAAACAAATACACGCGACGTTCGCTTGCACAACAAAAAGAAAATAAATTGTATCGTTCACTTGGCTTGATGTTTTCAGTTTTGAGATTGTTGCTACAAAAAATGAGAAATATTTTGTGTTTTTGATCGAAAACACAGAAGTCGCTTTATTTTTCCAATTACTTCAACCCAAAATGGCGACTTGACGAAACGTCATTTGTTGGCGATGGAAAAGATTGAAAACTTAACGGAGCCAAGCCATTTTCTGTTTAGTTTACCGAATGGTGGTTGGATTGAATTTGTGTATTGTTGTTGCTGAGTGTTGCGATGTATTTATAGGGTTTCGTCGGGTTTAACAATTTGAATTGATAGGCCGACAGTGGTGTGGTGGGAATGGGATCAGAAAAGCTTTTTTTTGAATTTTTGCTAGAGCTTCGAGGAGAAGGCAGCTTTTTTGTCATATTTTTGGAATGCATCGGCGCATTTGAATTTAAATTAGCTTTTTTCCAAACGACAAAGCAAGAAAGGGGTCAAGTATTAAATACACACCTGATGTAAGAGGATATAAGTTTATCTTTACTCTAGGTGGCGCGTGGGCAACATGTTGCAGAGGTGAGTGGTTGTTGAAGACAAAACTGTTTTGCATATTATTTTTAATTGACAATATGGTTCGGGTATTAACTACGATATTGTCAAAATTCTTGTATCTGATACCATTGTATATACACATTGTATATAGAAAATGTATATACAATGCTGATACATAAAAAAAGAAACAAGAACTACAACTGAGAGGATTAATTCTCTCTTCGCAAACAAACTGAAAAATACCCGCTTTGCGACATATGTATGTGTACCGGTCCCTGTACATTTCTTATGGGACTACTAATGCGTTTGCATTTTAGTGGGCACGAAACGTATGGCGGATTGGCTGCTCACACGTATTCACATACACAAAATAAAATTTCAGGGTTTTCAGAGCATGGTCGGTATGAACCGCAGTTCTTTTCTCTTTTTTCTATGATCTGATTTTTTGGTTTTCCAGATTTGAGCTCCCTTTAAAGCAAACCTTGGTTTAACCTTATATCAGAAAAAAGAACACAATTAGCCAGTTCGGGTTTCTTAAGAGTTTGGATATCTCAAGGAATTTACTCAGTCGCATTTTATGAAGCTTAGAAATTTATCTGAGCACAAATTCTCAAAAAACGTCGAAAACAACGTTGTGTATCTTTTTCCTTCTAAGAGAATTCTCTTCAAAAAATTGCACTGGCTACACTTCTCAAAAAAGTATTTCAACTTTGCGGGTTTTTTTATTTGCTCATGCAACTCTAATGAATGATTTTAACATACAGCGTCATGTGATGAACACCCTGACTGTCTTGTTGCTTCGAATTTGAAAGGTAAGGGGCCAGTTATAGCGATGATTAAAAACCATCATTAAAAAAATTCAATTGAACATTTTTGTACGTTAGAAAAAGATTTAAAACATGAAATATATGCCAATCGATGGCAAATCAATTGAAATAACTTATTTTGACAAAAAACAAACAGGGAAACACTATTATTTATTAAAAAAACATTTATTTATTTTAATGATGAAAATTGGTTTTACTGAACAGCTGATTGTCATTTGACAGAATAATGGAATATTTCGTTCCAGTGTTTGTGATCCATTTTTGTAATGTTCCACCACATCAGTAAAAAGTTTACTGAAGCGTTTTGCATCATTAAAACAAATTTGAGGTTATGGCTGGTGTGGTTGGCCTCTAAATTCTGACATAACTTTACTGATCGCTATAACTACCCGTACGTAAAAAATTCCAGTTTCCAGCTGTTTCAACTTTTAATGACCGCTATAACTGGCCCCTATCGTATGTGATTGGATTATCTCGTTCACAAAAAAATCGGATTTTGAGTATCCGAAATAAAAAAATGTAAAAATGTGAATTCGGCCAACGTAATAAAATATATAAACATAAATATATAAATATAGATATAATAAAAACTTAAAAACTTTAGACATACATATTTTTAAATATAATATATGTATAATAATAATCATATAAAATAATTTGCAACGAGTATTCTAAATCTTCATTTTTTTTAAGAATAGTCCCCACTTATGCACTGTATAACTTATCAACCGCTTAGAGCTGTTTAGAGAATTCAGTATTGCAGTAATTAGGTGTTTCAGTACCTATGTTATTTTGTTTAAGCTTTTGAGTCTGTTCAAAAAGTGGGTTACATTTTTTCGTGAGGTAAAATAGAAAGTTAGAAAATTAAAAAAATTATTCTTGGTGTTATATATATTTTTCACGGAAACAGGCCGTATGCAGAATATATCTATAAGGAGTTCTGACTTTGCGTGTGACACTATTATCATCTGATTTTTGGTCTTAGGGAAAATAAATAATTTTTTTTCCGTTTTTTATAGTTTTTGTATGTTTATAGTTCTAATAATCAGAAAAAAATCGTTTTTTCTAAGATAAAATCTTCACTTAAAAAATTAAATAATAACAAAAAATGATAGTGGCGAAAATACCAAGTTGGTAATTCTGTGTATCATAGACCGTACCTATGTACAATCGTAAAGAAATATTAGCTTTCACTATTCTCTTCTTCAATAGTAACGTTTTTCTCCCTTACTCTAATACCACATATACCATACCATATGATTTAGTGTCTCTTTTTGAACCTTTTACTCGTACTTATTTTTCATGGATCCTTGCAAATGCTTGTGTTCATTCTAACTCATAACTTTTTGGAAACATACCGTACAACCTACTCTTTCATCATTATGTTTCATTCACCCGTATAAATTTATATCAAGTTTACACATAATGCTGCCTGCAGTATTCACATACACAAAATAAAATTTCAGGGTTTGTAGGGCATGGCCCGTACGGGTCGCAGTTCTTTTTTCTATGATTCTAGTGACGCTTATTTCAATTAATTAATTTTTTTGTAACTAAATATTTCACACCTGGTTTGATTCAGCGGTTAGTGTCGATCGTCACATTTTTGTATTTTATTGTATGAAAATAAAAACCAACCAGCAGTCCATACCATAAAAAATGGGCACGTACTTGGTCTTATGTGCATAATTACATTGGAAAGCAAGATCTTTGTCTGAAACAAGTAACATTTGCGTTGAAAATAACACAGTTTGAACTTATAAAAAGTATTAAAAACCACAATACATAACGGTTATTAGTAAAAATGGAGTATGCCATCTCACGTCTTAAATAACAAGGAATTTATGAAAAATGTATTTCGAAAATTGTAAGACCGGTTTTGATAAAATCCTGTTTTTTATTTTTTAGTTTTTTGAAAAAAAATTATTTTTAAAATTTTGGTATGCAGTTTTTTAGAATTTATTAAAATACATGTAATTATAAAATTTAAAATAATTGTTTTTGATTAGTTTTCAAAATATTGATTTTTCAAAAAAAAAATTCAAAAATTAATTTTAATTAGAAAAAAAAATTATTCAAAATTTTGATATGCAGAATTAATTTGCCTACCTAGATCTTCTTAAATATAAAATTTGAAAGAAATCCATGGAGCCGTTACTGAGAAAGCCAAAAATTAAAAAAAACCGTTATATGAAAGGTCCCGTTAATAGACATTTCTCGTATATGTGGTTCTAATCAAATGATAGCCAATAGCAAGAAAAAATTCGACAGACAATTTTCTCGATCACTTTTTAGACTTGTCTATGATCGTAATGTCATGTTTGATTGTTATCTCAATTTTTTTAATATTCAAGAGCATAATTCTCTCTTCGCCTACAAACTGACATATGTGTACCGGTCCCTATACATTTCTTCTGGGACTACTAATACGTTTGCATTTAAGTGGGCACGAAACGTATGGCGGATTGGCTGCTTCTCACACAAAACTCACACGTATTCGCATACACAAAATAAAATTTCAGAGTTTGCAGGGCATGTTCGGCACGAGTCGCAGTTCTTTTTTCTTTTATCTATGGTCCATACTTAAGGCTGGGTGTACCTCGAAAAAAATGGATGTTTGTTAACACATTCGCAGATTACTTTTTTTATTTTAAAAGATATTTTAACGAAATAAAGTTTTGTATTTAGTTAACATACAAGGTTAAAACGTTCATTTTTTATTTTTCAAAATTGTAAGTAAGAGATTATATAAAGATATAAATTTATGGTTTTTTTTTCTAATCTTAATCTTGGGGTTTTTTCTTATTAATTTTAATTTTTTTATTCGTTATTTTTATTTTAGAATCAAATTGAGTCTACACCGAGAGTAGCACTATTCTTAAAATAATTAAACTTATTTTTTTATGAACAAAAAATCAGCGAATCAGACGCATTTTTCTCGATTTACCGTGTTTGAACAGGTGTCACTTCTTGAATTTTCAATATAATTCATCGAAACGAAAAGAAATAAAAAGACAAACTCAAATATTTACAACTAAAATTATTAGAAATAAAAATATTTCTATTTTTTTCGGTTTTAAACAAAAAAAAAACTCAAAAAAATTATTTTGGTTATTTTTAAAATCTTTCTGAATGTTTTCTCTGGTTTTCAAAGTTCAATTTTATTGCTAATTTTATCTGAAAACTGAGTTTTCAACCACGGTAAAGACTGTAGTTTTTAAAAAATATAGTTTTATAACACTCTAATAATTGATTAAAAAAGCTAAAATATCGATTGACTTTATAAAGAAAGTAAGATACTAATAATTTTTTTTTATTTTTTTATTTTTTTTCAATATTTTATCTTTTTAAATCATATTATTTTATTTGAATTTTATAAAAAATGCCTGATTTGAGTTTTTTCCATAGAAATTCCATTGCTAACTCACACAAATAAATTTGTAGTTTGAACGATTTCCGCAGCAGAATTTGGTATTCTTTTACTTTTTTCTCTTCTATTTTTTGTTGTTTTTATTTATTGATATTTTTTGTGATTCTCTATCTCATTTTGGTTGCTTCATTTCCAATTCTACTACCTGATTTGTGAATGGTTAAATATTATTGGTAGGGTGGTTGCGGTGGGTAGTATTTTTTGTGGGTCTGGTTTTTTGGTGACAGTTTTTTTTTTTTTTATTTGTGGACCATTTTATAGAAAAGGATGACGTTTGGTGTCACTCATGTGGGGAATTGTAATTTTTTTATCGCGAAAAAGGAAAGGTAAAATATAAACCAAAAACTAAGGTGTGGTGTCAATTGTGAAAAAAACGGTGAATTTTACAATGACAATAACCTTTTAAGAAAGCCAAAAATCTCTTTTTTTTTCATTTAAAATAAAGTGGTGTTAGTGAATAGTATTTGAAAAATTAAGTTTTGGCTTTCCAAAAACTTATAGCATAGCATTTTACCGTTGTTTTTAATTTTTTTTTCTGTTTTAAGTAATTTTTTTAGAGTATTGCCCCTTCCGTCGAAAATGGATGAAATAATAGACCCCCCTGCTGTACGATTTTTTCATGTCTTAACCCAACTTACTCGCTCTAGCTTTTTGGTGGGCCTTATCCGATCACCATGTATACATATAAATAAATACATATATGTACATATTTGCATACATATATATTGTAATATTTTGGCCTGGGGTTCGACAAATAAAACTCAATCAAAATTCCACAATAATAAAACAAATCTCTTTATTTTATAAAACACAACGTCTTTCAGTTTAAATAACACCAATTTAACTTATTTCACTTATTCACAATTCAAATACGTTTTTATAATTCAACACTTTTTATTTAATCTCAATTCAATCACTTTTTACTAATACTTCCAGTTGTTAACAATTCCACTTTCGAAAATAAACTGAACTTTCAATGCAATCTACTCTTGTATTTATACAAGTTTACAAGCTTCTGGAAGCTTCTGTCTGATTCTGGCACAATCTAAGCTTTCGGTACTAATTCGAGTCTCGAATTAGTACTTCAAGTTCGATTTAGTACTCAGTTAAAACATGTTGCAAATATGTAGCATACTTTTAGGCGCATGGTCGTTGTACACAATTATTGTTGGTTGTTGTACACAATGAATCCAACAGATGGCGTTAATTTACAAAATGTATCCTCCGAATATCTAAACTTGTTGCCACATCACATTGTCCCCCTCTTAGTTTTGTTCGTCCCGAACAAGCACATCATCATTGTTTCCGTGATAACGATGCAGTCGATCCACATGGACAATTTTCATTTTTGCTCTTGGTCCTCGTTGGATTCGGAAAACGACGTCATTAATGCGCGTAACTATTTGGTAGGGACCTTCCCAGTCCTGCTGAAGCTTGGGCGATTTTCCCTTTCTGAGATGTGGGTTATAAAACCATACCAGATCTCCCTCTTTGAATTCAGGTGCTGTTGCTCTCGCATCGTATCTGGTCTTCATGCGGTCACTCGCAATTTTTATGTTGTTTCTTGTTCTCTGGTGAATGTCGTTGATCCTTTCTCTAAGATCTAACACGTAGTCCTCTTCGCATTTTGGGTCTTCAGTAGGAAATCCGAATTTTAGCTCACTTGGAAGCCGGGCAGTTCGTCCAAATAGAATTTCGGATGGAGTGTATCCAGTTGTACTATGAACCGCATTCCGGTAGGACATAAGAAATAAAGGAATTCGCCGATCCCAATCCCGTTGGTTCTCGTTCACGACTTTGGACAGATGTTCCTTCAAGGTCTTGTTAAATCGTTCTACCATTCCATCAGACTGTGGATGAAGAGGTGTTGTCCTTGTTTTCTTTAACCCGAGGGATGCGCATACTTCCTGGAATACCTTCGACTCGAAATTTCGCCCTTGGTCGGAATGCAATTCCATAGGCACCCCGAACCTGCAGACCCAGTGGTCCACTATCTGCTCGACAACAGTCTTAGCTTCTTGATTGGGTATCGCAAAAGCCTCCGGCCACTTGCTGAAGTAGTCCATGACGCTCACGTTGTACTGGTGCATTTTACCTCGTGTTTTGACTTTGGGTCCCTTGCTAGCTGCGCATGTTGTGCACTTTCGACACCAGCTCTCTACATCGTTTCTCGCGCTTAGCCAATAAAAGCATTCCCGTACCTTTTCTAGTGTTTTGTTGATTCCCAAGTGCCCATTGGATATTCCAGCATGCATTTCTCGTAGGATCTCCTCTACTTTCGATCGTGGAACCACAAGCTGCATCTTAAAGGATCTTCCATCCGGCATTTCCCATTTTCTTCGCAAAACACCATCTTCCACATGGAGAGAGTCCCACTGCGCCCAGTATGCCTTTAAAGTAGGACTTCTGTCGGAGATGTCTCTTGCGTTTGGTTTCTCCATAGATTCCTTCCATGCAAGGATTGGCTCGATGTCAGGGTCTTCTTTTTGTGCATTACGAATTTCTTCGGCACTCCAACCCTCTACAGGTTCGGCTCTTATTCTCTGGACAGATATACCTTCATCCTTTTCCTCTTTTCGCGCACAATGTTTGCAGCTGGGCTCACATGGTCTGCGGGAAAGCGCGTCCGCATTGCAGTGCAGTCTTCCTTTGCGATGCTGTACTTCGAAGTCGTAAGTCTGCAATCGTTCGATCCATCTTGCTACTTGCCCCTCAGGATTTTTGAACTGAAGCAACCATTTTAAAGCGGCGTGATCGGTACGCAGAATGAATCTCTGTCCATACAGATATTTATGGAAATGTTTTGTCGCCAGTATCAGAGCAAGGAGTTCCCGTCTGGTTACACAGTAGTTTCTCTCTGGTCGCGACAGAACTTTGCTGAAATAGGCTACCACTTTCTCCTGCCCATCGTGTATCTGCGACAGAACTGCTCCAACACCCACGTTACTAGCATCCGCGTCCACAATAAATGTTTTGCCAGGGGTGGGATAAGCTAGTATTGGTGCCTCACAAAGTCGCTGCTTTGGATGTTGAAAGCTTCTTTCGCACTGACCTGACCATTTAAATTGTCTACCCTTCTCAGTTAGCTGGTGCAGACACTTTGCGATTCCGGCGAAATCTTTGACGAACCTCCTGTAATAAGTGGCGAGACCTAGAAAGCTCCTCAGCTGTTGTTTATCTTCGGGAACTGGCCAATTTCTCACGGTTTCGATTTTCTCCGGGTCAGTGTTTACTCCATTTGATGATATCACATGTCCCAAATATTTCACCTCAGCTTTGAACAGAGCACATTTCTTTGGATTTAGTTTCAAATGTGCAGTTCGAAGTCGTGTAAACACCTCCCTCAAGTTGTCGCGATGTTCAGCGAACGTCTTTCCCACAACGATGACGTCATCCAAGTACACCAGGCAGGTTTTCCATGTCAGACCCTGTAACACACGTTCCATTAAACGCTCAAAGGTGGCTGGAGCGTTACACAATCCAAATGGCATAACGGTAAACTACCATAGTCCATTTCCCGTTTTGAAAGCGGTCTTTTCTTTGTCTTCTGGATGGATCTGTACCTGCCAGTAACCACTTTTCAGATCGAGGGTGGAAAACCATTTCGCTCCAGAAAGGGTATCCAAGGTGTCATCTATTCGAGGCAAGGGGTAGCTGTCCTTCTTGGTGACATCGTTGAGCCTCCGGTAATCCACGCAGAATCGAGTGCTGCCGTCCTTCTTTTTCACTAGTACAACGGGTGATGCCCACGGACTTTTTGAGTTTTCGATTAGACCGTCTTTTTCCATGGTTGATATCATCTCATCGACTTCCGACTGTTTTGCCAATGGAAGTCTTCTAGCAGGTTGTCGGATCGGTCTGCTATCGCCGGTGTCTATTCGGTGCTGTACTAGGTGTGTTCGACCATAGTCTCCATCCTGCGATGCAAATATATCAGCAAACTCGCCAATGAGATTTTTGGCCATGGTTTTCTGCTCCTGATTTAGCTCACAGTTTCCAAGGATAGCATTACATACCTCAGCCAATTTTGTTGCAGAAACAGGACTCGCAGATTCACTCCCAGATGTTGTCGATATGGCTGCAATGGGTACGCATCTTCCAATCACCTCTCCTTGTCTGAGCTTGACGGACTGTTTGTTCGGATTCATCAGCCTTACCGGAACCATGTTTTTCTTTGGTTCCACTAAAATCTTTCCAACGATATAGCTTGGAAAGTCCTCTTTATTATCTGCTTCAATGAAATAGAATCGGTGGTTCCCAGGATCACCCTCCAAACGCGTCCAAAGAACTGTCTCTGAAGAAGGTGGTAGGACTTCATCTTTGCTTATAACCGCCCGAAGATTCACAGCGTTCTCGTTTCCGTATACCATAGGGATCTCAACGGTTCGATACCTTAATACTTGCATTCGAAGGTCTATGATTACCTCATGTGCCTTCATGAAATCCACTCCAATGATGCATTCGTCGCATATGTCGGCTACCAAGAATGCATGTGAGAAGGTCAACCCTGCCAGTTGTATCTTTAGAAATACCTCCCCGTATACTTTTGCTGCTTCTCCCGTAGCTGTCTTCAGAGTGTAGCAGCTGGTGTTATGTAGCCAGGATGTCTGAACAAGGTCTCTTCTGATTATGGAGGCTGTGGCACCCGTGTCGATAGTGGCCACACATTTTCTGTTTCTGATGACTGTCTCCACTGTCAAGCTCTTGCTGCAGCGTGTAGTTTGCGAAACTTGGATGATGGTCCTGGGGGCGTCGATTCCATCAACCAACTTCAGCCCCGCGAAGTTGGTTCTTAGGCGTTTCCCGCCTGCTGTTGATCAGAAGCTTGTCCAGCAGTGTGAGTGTTATTCCTGCCAGATGCTTCGTCATTCTGCCTCCTCCTTGCGCAATGTGGGCAGCTTACCTGCCTAGGTGGAGATCTGCATTGTCGCTGTAGGTGTCCTAGCTTGTTGCAATTCCAGCATCTCATTTGACCTCGAGCAGTGTTCGGGTTTTGTCTTTCAATGTCGACACGTTGACATGAGCACTCTAGCGTTGCCATTTCCCTGACGCGATGGCTACCTTGCGAAGCTTGGTCTGCTGCTTCCATTGTCAGGGCAAATGCTAAAGCCTCAGCGAGCGTTTTCTTACCTGCCATTCTCACAGCCATTTGTAGTTTTCCATCTGCAATGGCATTAGTGAACGTATCGGTTGCCAGTTCGTTTATGATTTCCCTGCTGGTATTGGGATAAGACAAATTGGCCAAGCGCTCGATGTCAGCTTGCAATTGTTGTAGCGTTTCACCTCTTGTCTGGACCCTTCGGCGCAACTGGACTCGGTAAACTTGCTGCATGTGGTCGTCGCCAAACCTCATCTCGATTGCCTTGACCATGGCATCATAATCATGATGTTTGTCTTCAGGAATGGTCTGCAGCAATTCGGCAGCTGTTCCTCTGAGCGCAAGCTTAAGAGCAATTGATTTGTCTTCGTTGTCCCAGTTGTTCGTCAAGGCGGCAGCTTCGAACTGCCTCTTATAAATTGGCCATGATGTTTGACCATCGAAGACAGGGGGCTGCATTTCCTTTCTTCGTGGACCATCGCTCGAATATTCCCGAACCTTCTTCTTCTTCAAAGAATCAAACTCCTTAGCCAGATGTTCGTACTGTTGCTCTACACTTCCGAACTTTTCTTCCAAGTTTTCTATTTTGGCTTCGAATTTCTGATCGATTGTTTAAAGTCTTTTGTCAAAGAGAACATTCTGTGCATCAAGTTTGTTTTCGAGACCATCAAATTTGCTCTCGAGAACGTTCTGCTGTTCGCTTAGTTGCTTCTGCAGCATTTCTGACGAATTCTTTTGTTCTTTCGAGGAACTTTCCAGAGCATCGAATTTCGACAGAAGCAACTTCATGAAAGCAGGCATTTCATCGGCTGTACTTACTGTGCATTCTCTCCCTTGTTCTTCAACATCGAACAACATGGTATCGGGGTCTCCACCATCCTGAGTGATAGCATTCTGAAGTCGGAGCAATAGTTCCTTTTTCAGCCCCGAAGTCTGAAGATTTCGTTTTCCTAATTCTTCTTTCAACTCAGCTGTTGTCAATTGTTCTAATTTGCGACCCATTTTATGTAACTGAAACACTTTTTTTTGCAACACAGTCAGTTTTATTTTAATGTCTCTTCTAGAAAGATCTTTTTCCAACGCTATTCACAGTTTTATAACACAATCAGTTCAATAGTTTCTGGAAAATTCCACTTTCACAATTAAATGAGTCACCGAAACTGTTTTAGAAAATGTCACTATGGAATTTTCTAGCACTTTACTGAGTTTTATCCCCAATTTCTGACACCAATGTAATATTTTGGCCTGGGGTTCGACAAATAAAACTCAATCAAAATTCCACAATAATAAAACAAATCTCTTTATTTTATAAAACACAACGTCTTTCAGTTTAAATAACACCAATTTAACTTATTTCACTTATTCACAATTCAAATACGTTTTTATAATTCAACACTTTTTATTTAATCTCAATTCAATCACTTTTTACTAATACTTCCAGTTGTTAACAATTCCACTTTCGAAAATAAACTGAACTTTCAATGCAATCTACTCTTGTATTTATACAAGTTTACAAGCTTCTGGAAGCTTCTGTCTGATTCTGGCACAATCTAAGCTTTCGGTACTAATTCGAGTCTCGAATTAGTACTTCAAGTTCGATTTAGTACTCAGTTAAAACATGTTGCAAATATGTAGCATACTTTTAGGCGCATGGTCGTTGTACACAATTATTGTTGGTTGTTGTACACAATGAATCCAACAGATGGCGTTAATTTACAAAATGTATCCTCCGAATATCTAAACTTGTTGCCACATCACAATATGTACATGTAAGATTCGAATTGAATACGACAAATGGCCCCAAAAAAAAATTTATGTAATGGAACACAACAGTGGTGCGTTATTTTTGAAAGATCTTTGATATGGTACGTTTACATGATTCCTATTTTCAGTAGTTTTTTCATTCTTATTTTTTACAAAAATGGCAAAAGGTGTATATCAGTAGGGGAAAGAAGTAACGAATGAAGAATGAAAGTTTTAATATTTTAAGGGTTTAGCTATGTTGTTTCTCGTTTGAAAAAGAAAATATTTGACATGGTCTACAAATAAGAACATTAAAAATTGATTGTAGAACATATGGAAAAGCAAGAAAATCCAAAGGTGTCCTGACATTTCTGGGCTACTTTTCTTCCTGATGAGACATATGTAGAACGGCAGACTGCTTTCCTTTTTCGTTTCGAATTTTGAAAGGAAACCTATCTGGTTGGAATTTAAACACAAAAAAAAACGGAAAAGGAATTCATTCTTCTTTTTGACAGACTCGTACGTTGATGTTTACACTGATCTTGATTATCACGAACGAAAAAAAATCAATCACAAATTATCCATTACCACAGAAGAAAAACATGATTGGTAGTATAAAAATTCTTGTTTTTAGTCCATGCTAGCATTTTCTTTCCCGAACGAGAAATACCAAAGCTCAACCCTAACATTTTTTTAATTTTTCATTCAATTCGCCAAAAAAAGAAAAAAGACAGAAACGATGTAAACAAGGTTTTATAAAAAATGGGCCGATATTTGATTAATGTCAAAAAACTGCACAGCATCATTGTGGGCATTTGCAAGTTGGGACGTACGTCCTCTTTTGACGTCTAATACAGATCCAACTCCGTTTTTGCATTGTGTTCGCCCAGCCATTGTGGTCGCAAAATTGAGTTCGCGTGTATTCAATCTTTGCAGTTCCGTATGCGTATTCCAGTTCCGTCGTCATTGTGTTGAGCTAGTAAGGCTTTTTTTACACATTGCGGATAATTTTAAATGAAAAATTGAACCATATTGTTGAGGTATTTTTTTAAGTCTAAGAATATGGAGTCATTTTCCAATATAATTTTATTTGTACACCAATACATACAAGTATGTTTACTTGAGTTTTGAGTTCTGGTCTGAGGTACACCCAGCCTTAATAGGTCCATGTTTACAATGCAAGTGCAATCTTGATTCAATTCAGATTTAATTCTACATGTAAACGTAGTATATGTGGTTGGGTTTGTTCGTTACATGAAAATTGGATTTTGGGTATCCTAAACAGCAAACTCGAAAAAGCTTGAACGTACCGAATACAAGACAGAAGAGAGCTTCAGAAAACAAACAGCTGATACAAAAGCTTCAATCTTTCTTCTTCCCCTCTTTCTTTGTATTTATGACGAAACAAATTTCTCAACTCAATTTCCTTATTCAAATGTACAAACAAAAAACAATTAAACTTTTGTTTTGTACTTACTATCTACTATCTCTAGCAGTTAGCAGGTCTAGCCCTAATACATGTAATCTAAGCTTCAATCTTCAAACTTAAATCATGATATCATTATTTAGCGGTGACGGTGAATTCTAGTAGGTTCAGTTTGGTCTTATCTTATCGACGCATGTGCCATTAGTAATTAAGGTAAACAAATCGTTTTGCTTAAATCAAAATTTGGCAAGACCCTTTTGCACAGTTATATAACAACAAAATATATAATTCGATAAACTTGTCTTACAGTGGCGCAGAAGATTATCCAGTGGTGTCGCTTATTTCGCATTAATCTTTTGATTAAAATCAATTGAATATGTTGCCCTCTTCTTTTCAAGCTGACCAAGACGTCAAATTGCGTCACCGGACAACTATAACAGCTTCTGCCGCTACAACAACCACTTCACTTGAAGACGGGACAACAACAACAAGCAGCGACAGTCAAAATCAAGATACATTTCGGGAAGGTAAATCGCCAAAAGTACGTATGTAAATAAATATTTGTTAATAAAACACATGGTGCGTCTCCCCCCAAAATTAATTCTTATTCTACATATTTTATCTATTTATCAGTTTATAAGTTACTTTTGCCGAATCACTATTGGTCAGTTTGTTTTTCTCTGATATTGTATTTTTTTTTCAACAGAAAGAGCAACTCATTGGAGACCATTGTGAAAGGGAAGCCAGCAGCAATTTCTTCAGTAACTCGTCACCGGTCAAGAGCAACTCGCAGCGATACATGGCACTTGCCAATCGTGGTGAAAGATTAAGTGAAAGTTCAGACGAGAATCAATCAACCGAATCTTCATTTATTGGTGCGTGTAAGGAATACGCAAAGGAATCAGCTGGCAAGATGAGATCCAATGATATCCAGCGCCAGATGTCAAACAGTACATCTGCAATAACCACACCAAAATGCAGTAATAGGACGCGGTACTTTAATCTAGTGGTTGAGATTGCTATTCGGGTTTTACTTTTCTACGGCACAGCGTGAGTTACATATCCATTTTGTAATATTATTTTCTACTATTTGATTAAGTTTAACCTTTCATCTAATAATTTGCTTGCTTTTAAATGTTAAGATTCCTTGCTTCTGTAAAATACTTTAGTTTGGTGCGTATCATTGCTTTAAGTGGAAATTGTGCGTCAAAGATAAGAAGAAAGCAAATTTTTTTTTTTGCATTTAGCCAGAAATCGAATTTTAATGACTCACTTAACTGGTTATTAATGAAGATTTAAATTTAATTTAGTTGTCAATTTTTTCGTTCGGTTAAACCAAAAAATCTTTGAATCATTACTAACGACTTCCTGTTCCTTGTGTAAGCATGCATCGAAAAGCTAGAACTCAACGCATCATCTAGATTTCTCTTTTCTATATTATAAATCGGAACATTAAATAAATTAAATCTAATGCCAATCTCTTTCTCGATAGATAAATAAAGCTGTTTGCGATAAATTAAAGATCAGGGTTGAATCGTCTGTCAAGATACCAAGATATGCTATCTTTTAATTGCGTTATTGATAAAATCGCTTTAATTTCGCTTGATCATAATACTGAATTTTAGATTGAAGCAATTGCTTATGTATATGCTTTGCTAAAAACTATTTTTTTTCCTTTTTGAGACACATGTACAGCAAAACAACTATGGGGATTTTGAAAAAAATTTCATAGAGTTTAAATTATTTTCGATTTCGGCGACACGGGTTTGCACGCGTGGAAGAGCAATAGGGGGTTATCTTTTTGGTTTGAAATCTATTAATTCAAATTATTGCAGTTTAATAAATTTTGAAAATTATACGGCTTCAAAATTAAACTTTACTGATGAAAATTATTATATTTTCCCCATTTACTTAAATTGCAATAATTGGGAGCAAGATTTTTCCAGCTTGAATTTTTTACTTAACTCTTTGGACGTCAACAATAAAATGCTTATTGGAGTTCAATTCACGGCTAGCAGAACAACAGATAGAAAGTGACACTATATTTTGTGGTGATCAATTTAAATCAGTTAGACATTCAAAGGATAAGGTTATGAATGGAAATGGTAGAACTATTTCAAAATTTTGATATTTTTTTGCTAAATGGATCAACAAGAGGGGAACTGCCATTTATTGGTGATCCAGGTGAATCTGTTGCTGATTATTGTGGTATCATTGGTAAATAGTTTGAGAAGATATTAAACTTTAATGTTGGTACATTAACCTTCTCGGATTACATGCCAACATGCCAATCTCAGTTATCCTGGCAATAAACAATCCTCAACCGGATAAAAACATTACTCTTTTGCATAGACTTTTTTGGGATGAACGGGAGAAAGAAAGATATAAGGCTAAACTTGACCAGTTTACAGTGCAAACAGACTTAGACCAAGCAAACACAAGTCAACAAGTTGATTCCTTTATCGAAGCTATAAAAAACTCGATACCCTCATCTGTAGAAAGGTGGAATGTAGTTAAAAATAACCAAAAATGGTTTAACAAACAGTGTGAAAAAGCTAGAGCTAAGTCCTTTAAGCTTCTGAAATTAGCAAGAATCAGAAACTGGGATTTTTTTCGCAAATCATATCTCCGCGCAAAAGCAGATTATAAAAAACTGCCAAATAAAGCGAAATGATTACTTTTTTTCAAATAGCTAGGAGCTTAAATAATATCAAAGATTCTTCGGAATTTGAAAAATAGTTAAAGAATTAAATGGGAAAAAATTCAAAATTGCAAACAATTTAGATACCCATATTCTGGCCACTTATTTTAAAACCTTACTAAACTCATCGCAAATTGAAAAACCAATACAATTTGCTGAAAATTTCACGGTCGTTTGTTCTCTAGATGAGGATATCAGCTTAGAAGAGATACGCTCTGTTTTGCACAAAGCTAAAGATAACCAAGCTCCAGGACATGACAGAGTTCCTTATGAATTTTTCAAGAACGCTCCAGATGCCTTTTTGATGGATTTAGCAAAGACTTGAAAACTTTAAAAAGTCAATTGTGTTCCCAATACACAAAAAGGTCGATTTTAATAATGTAGAAAACTATAGGGGCGTCTCTTTTTTAAATGTGGTGGCAAAAATATTTACAGGTATCATACTTAAAAGGCTTGAATTTTGAGTAAATGAGAATAAATTGCTTAACGAATTTCAAGCTGGGTTCAGAGCGGGCTATTCAACCATAGATTATATTTTCTCTATTCAAAATATCGTAGACTATTACGCTGAAAATGGGAAAAAAGTTGTATGCAATATTCATCGACTTTAAAGCTGCTTTTGACAGTATAGACCGAAGAGAGCTCTTCTAAAAACAAATGGGCTTATCATCGAAGATCTCAAATGTTATAAAAAAAACTTTATGATAACACCATGGCTGCAATTTGGGACGGAGAACAGGTGTCGGAGTGGTTTGAAACTAAGAGTGGAGTGCATCAAGAATGTCTTTTATCGCCTTTGCTGTTCGCACTTTTTATCAACGATCTAGAAGATGCATTACCAAATGGTATTAGGATTGCAGGTCTTGTTATCAAATGACGTGTTTTTATTTGTGGAATCCCCAGAAAGTCTTCAGCTTATGATAAATAGGCTGAATAATTATTGTGAATTATGGAATCTGGTAATAAATAATATCAAAATCAAGAGTTATGATTTTCAGAACACTGCGAGGACGTCACAGCAGAAATGAAAAATGGTTTTTGAACGGGAATAACATTGAAGTAGTGAATGAGTTCAATTAGTTAGGAATGATTTTAACACCCCAGCTCAGGTTAAAGAAGCACTTGAAAACAAAATTGCAAAAATCACTATCTGCTATAAATTCGACTTGGCAAAACTTGATTAGGAACACAATGTTGCTCATAGTGTTAAATTTAAAGTATTTGATGCTGCTCTGAGATCTATAATGACCTACGGATCACAGGTATGGGGGTATTAACAATATGATGAGGTTAAAAAATTGCAGCGCATTTTCATAAAGAAAACATTCAGATTACCCCAATCATCCCCTAATTACATGCTCCTGCTGGAAACAGGTCTCACGCCTATTTTCTTATTTACTTTGAAAATGCATCTTGATTATATATAACGCTCTTATGATGACAATCGGCTGCCAAAAATATTAGCGTTACATAGCATTCAAAAAAAACTTAGCTGGTTTAAGAGATGGGAAGATATAACCATATTGAGCGGGGTTTCAGTTAATTCTTGGGAGATGCAAAATATATGTATGAGGGAAAAGTTCAAATGCATTATTGAAAAACTAGATTTGAAAATTAGATCCGATCTAATAGAAGAAGCTAGGGGCTCATCACGTAGATCTTTATATCCAAAGCTAAAATATAATCCTAACAATCTAAATTATTTCACAGACAAGATGAGCTTATATGAAATCTCAATAATTTTTCGAATAAGGAGAGAGTTCCTTGATTTAAATTACAGACCATATTTTAAGGATCGAGTCACCATTTGCTCGCTCTGTAGCTTAAAAGAACAATAAAACTCGTACCATTTTTTATCAATATGCCCTATCTTAAAAGAAATACGACATGTATACTTTGGAAAAACAATATTAAGTGAATCAGAGTCCATAAGCATCCTAAATGGAAATAATTGGAAACTTCTTGCCCAATATTGCACTGAAGCCTTAAACTATAGAAACGATTTTATGAATTTATAAATGAACTCCATAGTCCGTAATATATACATTATGTATATATTAAAAAACAAAACAAACTTAACTCGTGGCATAACAGTTTTAAATTCATTCAAATGTTAATTTAAATTTGTAGTACATTATTATTATTAAGAAATATACTTTGTAATTTTAAAAAAATGGTCCACAAGAAAGGAGACCCTCTAAACTGCGCCAACTATAGAAGAATAAGTCTCCTGAATATCGCCTACAAGATCCTCTCTGCCGTACTATGTGAACGCCTGTAACCTTTCGTCAGTAACCTGATTGGCCCCTATCAGTGTGGTTTCAGACCAGGAAAGCTCACAATCGATCAAATGTTCACGCTACGGCAGATTCTGGAGACTACCCAAGAATTTCAAATCGATACCAACCACCTCTTTACCGATTTTAAGGCCGCGTACGATAGCATTTATAGAGACGAGCTATACAGAGCCATGTCTGGTTTTGGCATCCCCACAAAACTCGTTCGACTGTGCAGGATGACGATGGAGAACTCGCTGCTCCGTCAAAATTGGTACTGACCTCACAGAAGCTTTTGACGTAAAAAAAAGTATTCCGACAAGGTGATGCGCTAACGTGCGATTTATTCAACTTAATACTTGAAAAAATTATAAGAATCTCGCAAGTCAATTGTAGTGGGACAATTCGGACTCGGCGAGCTGTCACTGGGGCGTTTGCTAACATTGAAGCTGAAGCGGCTAAGATGGGACTAGCAGTCAATGAGGCCAAACGAAGTACCTGCTGTCCACAAAAAGGGACACACAACACCGGCGGATTGGACAAAACATCACAATAGACATGTACAACTTTTGAGGTAGTTAGGGACTTTGTTTACCTCGGATCCGCTATAACATCTGACAACAACATCTCGTCAGAAATAAAGCGAAGAATTACTCTTGCCAATCGCTGTTTCTATGGGCTGGGAAGGCAATTGAGTAGCAAGGCCCTCTCTCGAAAGACAATGGAGACTCTGTATAAGACCTTTATCATCCCAGTCCTGCTCTATGGCGCCGAGGCATGGACTTTATCTAAAGCGGATGAAGATATCCTTAGTCGTTTCGAGCGTAAGATTCTTCGCAATCTATCTTTATCTGCGTTAACGGGCTTTGGAGGAGAAGGTGCAATCAAGAACTATACGAACTGTATAGCGACATTGACCTGGTCAAAAAAATACGCATATCACGTTTAAGATGGCTACGTCATGTAGAGCGAATGGACAAACATGCTCCGGCTCGCAGGATCTTGGATTCCATCCCAGAGGGTAGACGCAGTCAAGGAAGACCTCGCCTTAGGTGGCGCGCTTAAATGGAGGACGACCTCAACCAACTTGGAGTGCGAAACTGGAAGCAGCTAGCCAAAGACTGAGCTGGCTGGAGAGGCATGTTGGTTAAGGCCCAGGTTCGTCCCGAACCGTAGCGCCCCCTAATTCAGTAAGTATCCAACACAGCGGTCGACTAAAAAGGTTCAAAAATTCAGAAGCGTTTTTCTCAAATGTCAAGTTGGTATACATAGAAAGAACACTTTTGTCCTAAGATCGCGATTTATAAATGTTTTTCAAAAAAGAACAGATTTTTTTACAGTAAGAACCGTTAAGCACTTTAATCATTTTCTGCAGTGCCATGGTTTTTTTCCAAAGAATAAATCTGCGGGCAGCAAAAATTAAAAATATACTCATGAAATGAAAACAGTCTTCTTTGGCCTTTAAATTACATTAAGTGAAAAATTGGTAAAACTGCCGTTAGATCTCCTTACCGTTTAGACCAAGCACTTCATATCTTGTTTTGAATGTATAAGAGATATTTCTTTGTAACTAAGTGAAACAATGAAGTTTGTTTGCATAAGATTCAGTTCCAGTTGTGAGTAAAGTAATCTAGTATTAGATGTGTTCAAAATGCGCTTTAATTATTTTGTAAAGTTGATCTTTTACATGGTTTAAATTTTGTGGATTCAACGTTACTACTTCACCATAAGCCTTTCCCAGGGGCCCTATTCCTGAATACGTGTCGAGTAAATTTTCATGTGAGACAGACACATTGGTATTCTCGAACACGACTCACTAATTATTGGTATTCCCCAACTCGAATGTCGAAGGTCAAATATGACTCGAATGAAACATACCTATTCCTGAACTCGAAAGTAAAGCTTTTTCTGTGAGAAATCATTCATGTTTAAAAAGTGCTCGAGAGCAGCAGTGATGGATGCATAAATGTAGTTAAAAATTAAAAAAAAGACTTAAAGTTGTAATTTTCTAATTGTTATTTGCAATTGTTTGCATTTAGAAAATACACATTGATACATTATGAATGATGAAGTATTTAAAACAAAATTTAAATATTTTTTGCTGGTAGGTATTTAGCATAGACGACGATCTGGAATTTGTTTTAAATGTGCGCTCGCAGAATATATACAAAATTGGTTTGTTCACTCAGAACAGTTGTACAAATCTTTAAAAAATATTTAATTTTTTTTATTTTGATTCTTACACACTAAATATTTCTAAACTAAACTTTTTCACTTTCACTATCAGTGTTATAAAACATATCTGTACTTATCATATTAATTTGTTGTGTACTTTAACGATTTAAACTGGGGCCCTATTCCTGAATACGAGTCGAGTAAGTTTTCATGTGAGATCGACAAATTGGTATTCTCGAACACGACTCACTAATTATCGGTATTCCCCAACTCGAATGTCGAACGTTAAATGACACTCGAATGATACATACCTATTCCTGAAGTCGAAAGTGACGCTTTTTTCTGTGAGAAATCATTCATGTTTAAAAAGTGTTCGAGAGCAGCATTGATGGATGCAAAAATGTAGGTAAAAATAAAAAAAACTAACTTTCTAATTGTTATAAATAATGAAGTGTTTGAAACAAAATTTAAATATTTGTTGGTGGTAGGTATTTGGCATAAACGACGATCTGGCGTTTGTTTTAAATTTGTGCTCCATTACTTGCAGCAAATATACAAAATTTGTTTTATAAAACATCTCTGTACTTATCATATTATTTTTTTTTAGCACTTTTACGATTTAAACTGATTAATTTACTATCAAATTACATTTACCGATTAGTTCTCAAATCAAAAGATTTTTTTTGTGAAACGTCAAGTCAACATTTAGTGAAGTTAGCTACAATTCAAAGGGTGTGTTCTACATTTTCGGAGTCATGTCATGTTTGTTCTCTCATGTTGGCTCTCACTAGAGTTGTGGAATACCGATTCTTACTCGACTCGACTGTGAGCTCTCGAGTGACATCTCACTCGACTCGTATTCAGGAATAGACCCCAAGGTCTTTCCATTTTGACATCCACCAGTCCTCGTTTCTTAGCTCATAGAGTACCATTCTTTTGGATAGACAGTCATCGTTATGAGATACAACGTTGACAATGCAGTCTGCTTGCGATTGAAGGATGCTAGTAAATATTTTTCGAAGTCCCGTTTCCAGATATATGGCATAGCGTATGCAAGATAAATTAAAAGTTTCTTCAAAAAACTTCTGTAAAATTTTTCTATCACCTCATATTCGTTAATTCCCAATACCTGGATAGACTAGCAAAGCAAATTTTAACAACAGCATCAAATATCCTGCATTTCGCCGATAGTACAATTCTTTGATTTGAGAAGATATTCCTCCATGATTTTTATTTAACGGGCTTTTAGAAATTTTAGATTTAATGTTAACGTGATTAATAAAATCCATGGGGCCCTACCAAATATAGTTCATATGAATTAAGTCCCCCTTTTTTGGAACTAAATCCCAACTGTAAACGAACTAAGTCCCAAAATGAAAATCAACTAAATCCCAACGGTTAGTTCATTATGAATTAAGTCCGAAAAGAACAAGCTCCCATTTTTTTAGAAAAACATAAAACAAGATTTCTGAATCGAACTCAATCCTATAAATCTTTAATCAAGGTTTTAATTTTTTTTGTTCAACAAAATAACAATTTATCTTGAACTTGGTTGAACTTTCTCCTCCAAAACCCGTTAACGCAGATAGGGCCAAAAATCCTCCGAAAAATCTTACGCTCGAAACGACTAAGGATATCTTCATCCGCTTTAGGTAGAGTCCATGCCTCGGCGCCATAGAGCAGGACTGGGATGATTAGGGTCTTATACAGAGTCTCCTTTATCTTTCGAGAGAGGGCTTTGCTACTCAATTGCCTTCCTAGCCCATAGAAACAGTGATTGGCAAGAGTAATTCTTCGCTTTATTTCTGACGATATGTTGTTGTCAGATGTTATAGCGGATCCGAGGTACACAAAGTCCGTAACTACCTCAAAGTTGTACCTGTCTATTGTGATGTTTTGTCTAATCCGCCGGTGTTTTGTGTCCCTTTTTGTGGACAGCAGGTACTTCGTTTTGGCCTCATTGACTGCTAGTCCCATCTTAGCCGCTTCAGCTTCAATGCTAGCAGTGTTCCAGTGACAGCTCGCCGAGTTCTGCCAATGATGTCTATGTCGTCAGCGTATGCTAGCAATTGCACAGACTTGAAAAAAAATTGTCCCACTACAATTGACTTGCGAGTTTCTTATAATTTTTTCAAGTATTAAGTTGAAGAAAATTTTGATATGCAGAATTAATTTGGACATCTAGATCTTCTCAAATATAAAATTTGACAGTAATCCAAAAAGCCGTTACCGACGAAGCTAAAATTAAAAAACCGTTATATGAAAGATACCGTTAATAGACTTTTCCCGTAAATTTGGTTCTGATCAATTGATAGCCAATACCAACAAAAAAAAAATTTCAAAAATGTTCATTAAAATCGTTGAAGCCGTTTTCGAGAAAAATAAGCTTCCTAAACGGTCATACTGGCCAGTCAACGTGTAGAAGCACATTAATAGCGTAGACCACCCACTCATGACTTTTTTCGAAGTTCTCTTTGATATTTTCTTTTTACTTGCGATTTAGGTACTAAAATGCAAGTTATGGATTCGTGCAAAAAAAAAAATCTAAAAATCAAACATGATATTACGATAATAGAGAAGTTGAAAAACGTGGGTCCGGAAATTCCGTCCGTCTGTCTGTCTGTCTGTTCGCGCCTCTACAGCCTAAACGGATGGTCCGATTTGCTTCAAACTTGGTAGTTAGTATTTATTAGGTAGTATTTGTATTTCGGTCGAAAAATAACGGTACCTGCCATACAATTTTTAACAAAAAGTTAGATTTTCTCGAAAACGGTTCTAACGATTTCGATAAAACTTTCAGGGTGCTATTTTTTTATAATAATACATCTTTCAGTTAGAATACATTTTTCGAAATTTGTTTTATAACGGTACCTCTCATATAACCGTTTTTTTCAAATGCGGTTTTATCGTAAACTATTATCCCGATTTCAATTAAATTTTTCACACAGGAAGTCATTTATAATTCAATTAATATCGCATTTCAAAATTTTCCATTTTTGATTTTGATTTTTAAAAATTGCTTTTCGAAATATTTTGAATATGGGTGGATTGAATTTTTTTAAATAATTTTGATTATAATTGACATACTAGAAAAAAATTTAAAATATTTTTTCGAAAAGTTTTTCAAAAAAAACGACTTTAAAAAAACTGGTCGAACGATTTTCAAAATTTTTTTTTCTTCGGTAGACATTTAGTTTTCAACTTTTTGTGCATACTTAGTTTTTCCAAGAAAACTCTGAAACTAATTAAAAAAAAATAAAGAATTTTCTAAAAAAAAATATTTTTTTATTTTAATAGACGTGTGGTTTTCAATCTGGCAATACTTTTTTCGGAGTTGGTCTTTTTGACAGCTGTCCCTTGATTTATGTTTGATTTGCGATTTCATAACAGGCCGACTCCACACGATATCTGTATTGCTAACCAGATCTCTGACATAAATATCAGACCATTTTCTTTTTTCTTCGCTGGGCAGTTCATGTCTTGATATTTCATTAAAGCAAGAGAGGCTAATGTGTTTGTTTCTCTGACAAAAGTCAAAAGATAGAAATTCTTCTTCTTATATTTGTTAATTTTATCATTTTAAAACATTTATTCCATTAAAAAAATATAGATGTTGTCTCATTTACTCTTGTTAATACACATAAACTAATAAAAATATTGTATTCAGACTTTTTCACCGCAAACTAAATTTGTAAAGCGCACAAAAAGAGCAACTACCCGCATGAGAGACAAAAAATAATGAGATGAACCCTAAAAAAAGAAAGAAAAAACACAAACGTCAAATTGTTATCAAGACATCGATGTCAAGATAGAACCGCGGAGAGAGATGTCTAACATCCCAACAGACTCCGAAACAACGCGACTCCATTGGATATTTCATCTCATGTTGAAGATTATGAGAGAAATTATATCGTGTGGAGTCGGCCTATAATGAATAGACCGCACATATGAGCAAGTACGTGCGATCCAGTCGTGCAATTTATTTATTTTTGACATGAAGCAAATAATAATAATAAAATAATAGTCTTTTACGCTCGAAGTGTTCTGTTATGTTGTATTCTCTGTTCAACAAATATTTTTTTTCCAAGGAAATATGTAAGAAAAAGCATAAACAAATACGAGAGAAATCGCTCACAGCGAAAACGACTACAAACACCGAAAACATAATGAAGCAACACAATGATAAAAAGAAGAAGAGAAAAGAAAAACTGGAAAAAAGTCAATAAAAAATTAACCACGACTCACAAGGTAAAATGTTTTTTCTTCTCAACTTTCGAATTTGCTATCTCTTTTTGTGTGTTGACTTAACAGTCAACGTTTAGAAGCACCCATAGTAGACTTGGGAACAAAGAAAAAATGTGATATTTCACCCAAAAACTCATATCTGAAAATGAAGAAGATGACGAAACTTGGCCTTTATAGCCATCCCATTCCTTTTTTCTTAAAATCATCCACTTTCTTTCGTTAATTAACTTTTTTTCTCCGCGCTTGTATTTAGGTACTATGACCTTGTTAATATGATTCTTCTTTTCGGTTTTTACTATCCATTATTACTTAGAAGCATGATTCGGAATTGTTTTCAATTTTAAAAATTCTTATTTTTAGCCCGTGTATAACATTTTCTTTCTCAAACAAGCTTTGACGTTTCAAAGCTCAACCCTAAAAAGTCTTAAATTTTTCATTCTTATATTCGTTATTTCATTCCTCCTTCTTTTCTACATCTATTACTATTTTTTATCAAAAAAAAAAGAATGAAGAAACAACCGAAAATAGGAATCATGTATAAAAAACAACAAACACAAAAAAAAAATTAAATAATGTGGAAGGGAAAAATAAGGGATTTTTTTTATATTGTGGACATTTTAGTTTATATGAATGTGCTATTACCCATAAGGATTTCGAAATGTCATTTCAAATTCGAAGTTCCGGAGTGCTTTCAAAAGGATGACGGACTTTTTTCGCGGGTCCATACACTCATCGAACCATTTTTGTTCGAAAGTCTTGTTATTTATTATTATCATCTTTAAATTAATTCTTTTTAAGTTTTTGTATTGAGTATGTATTTTTCTTATTAATAAAAATGAAAAAAAAACTTCATGTAATACTTCAGCCCAATTTAATATTATTGCTAAGAATTAATATTTAAATAACGTTTTTTTTTATAATTCTAACATGGTAACCCTAAACTAATTCTGCTCTTTTCTGTTAAACTTATTATTATAATTATATACACACATATGACACACTGTTACTGTATTATTTTATTGATACTCTTAAACAAGGTCTATTACAGTTTTCTTTTATAAAACCTAATCATCTTATTATCATGTTATGGTCATGTAATAAACTGTTCTTATCGAAGCTTTAAACCAAACGGTCGTTTTTCTTACTGCAAAAACTTAACTATCCTTCCCAGCGACCAAACAATTTACACAATGCTCAACACCTTTAATCACGAAAACACCTTGAAAATCTACAACTGCTACTATTGCAAGCCATTAGTCTTCGGGGTTCATGTATTCAGTCGGGGGATTTGTCGCTAGCTCAAGGGATACGCGATCAGCATAGCCCACCCGTAGTAGAAATCGCAATTTTCCGTTTGTCTCAGGCCCGGTCCATCCTATCGCATCGCCTGGATTGCCAGTACAGAACCTTGAGGCACACCAGTTTTAACTTCATTTTAATCTGTATTATACTTAAAACACTCATATCTCCTTCTCTTATCTAATAACCTCAACAATCTCCTAAAGGACGCTAATGCCCACTTGGGTGCATCTGATAATCCTTACATTTTAGATTTAACCCGAAGTTAACACTCAATTTCAATAATACTTTAGTTTTTAACATTTAAAAGCAGGTAAAATAGGATTTATAAGCTTTGCTATTTTCAATAATTATCTTCTTGAAAAATAAAACAGAAAACTGGAACGAACAAAAGCATTCCAACGTATAATCCATCCAGAAGAGGTTTGGCTTTACAAAAATCCAATGACAGAAGATTATGTCCCTGCATCGACTGCTCTCTTTTGGATTTTATTCGCCCCGCTAGTACTTATTATAAGCAATTTCTTGATATCTCGGGACAAAAAAGACTTCACACAAGCCACAAATGCCTTTACCCTTGCCATAGTAATGAATGGTTTTCTGACAAGTTTGCTAAAGGTGAGTGTTGGACGCCCACGACCGGATTTCTTCTATCGATGTTTTCCCGATGGAGTAATGGGTGAAAGCTTCGACCATTGTACTGGCGATCCGAAAGTAGTTGAAGAGGGCAGAAAAAGTTTTCCCAGCGGACATTCCTCAAGTGAGAAAAACGAATCAATCTCAAAAAACCATATCATACTTAATCTATCTATATGTGCATTTGTTTTGTTATTTTTTTAGTGTCATTCGCTGGTTTTGGTTTCATGTCATTTTATTTGGCCTCAAAGCTCCACATTTTCAATGACCGTGGCCGAGGACAAGCTTGGCGTTTATGCGCCGCATTGGTGCCGCTGTTTGTTGCTTTGGAAGTAGCTGTTAGCCGGACATGTGATTATCATCATCATTGGCAGGATGTGTTGGCTGGTTCGATTATTGGGATATGTGTGTCTTATCTCTGCTATCGCCAATATTTTCCATCTATTTTCTCGAGAAATTGTCATCGAGCGTTTCCTCGAAATAGAATCTCTGTGAATCAAACAAAGTATTTTATATCAACTACAAAAAACGCTGATGCTGAAGACACAGATGAGAACCAGCCGTTGGTAGGTGGTGAAAAAGACAACAAATGGATATAAAAACATTGTTTTAACAATTTTTAGGCCAATTATTTTATATTTTAATAGTGATATGTTTTTTTAAAGTTTATTTTTTTTTTTAAACAAGTGAATTAATGATTGTCTTTCTTTTATAAAACATTCCTAAGTTTAAGTTTAAAATAGCAAATTGAATGTATAGCTAGGTGCATAATCAAATGATGAATAACATCATCAGTATTACAAGTATGTATATGTATGTTTTTTGGTAAGGCAAATAATTTTTGATGGTGTGAAATAAAATTAAAAATGTAATTACTAGTGCGGAAAAAATTGAAACTAAGCACAATTGTATTTATTAATGTTGTTTAGAAATACAAGACTAGCTAAGTTGTAAAAAGGTATTCTAGCTTATTTCCTTGAAATCTACCCTCCTACACATTTTAGTTATGGGTTTGAAGGATCATAATCATACTACGCTACGCCCCTAGAAATCAAGTAAGTAGAAGAACTATTTTCATTACAATTTTTTGAATAGTTGCCAACACTCACTTGGTGCAACTCAACTGCCCACCTTAGGAGACAGAGTCTTATCATTGGTATAATTGAAAAACATGTTTTTGGAAGTTCAGTCTGATATTCAGTCTAGACAGGTAAGAGCTGGAAAATAATAGATGTTCAAAGCCAGCTGGTATGAAATTTCAGATTGTATCGAAGATCAAAACAAATGCAGCAAAAAAGGCCAGCGAAAGACTTTCTTAACTTGCTTAACGGGTATTTGATATCAAATAAGAGTTTATTGTGCAACGAACAAGGCGATTGTTCTGAATTGCAAATATATTGTGGGGCAAAAGAGTAATACTGAATGTGGGTGACACACTGTTGATATTTTTACTTGTGATTATAGGGACTATAAGGCAAGTTTAGGATTCGTGAATATTAAAAAAAAATGAGATAACAATCAAACATGACATTGCGATCATAGAGAAGTCTAAAAAAGTGATCGAAAAAAATGTCGTCTGTCTGTCTGCCAGTATGTATAACGAGCTGCAGCCTAAAAGCCTTAAGCGATTATCTTCAAACTTATTGTCGATGAGCGTTGGAACCGAAGAATGACCAACATTTTTTACTGCCCTTGGTCATACAAATATTTGGTTCTTTCAATAACGGAGTTCCATGAGTTCCTTGCTTGTATGTTGTTTTTTTTAACGATTTTCCTCCGTAGGGTTGGCTTTATAAGATCGGAAACTTACTTCTTTGAGCCTAATAGCTTCTTAACACTCAGAGTTAAACCAGGACTTTTCTTTAGGCTTGATGCTTTTTACTCTGTCAGAAATAAAAGCACGCATCCATAGAAGAATCACATTTGTGATCATTTCAGCACTGGCATTAATGTCAC
Organism: Platycheirus rosarum; assembly: GCA_963971375.1. NCBI lineage: Eukaryota > Metazoa > Arthropoda > Insecta > Diptera > Syrphidae > Platycheirus > Platycheirus rosarum. Next base: position 28,764,845 of record OZ020509.1, on the reverse strand, counting down.
TATCGAGGAAGCATAGTGACCAGTTAAAGTTTCGGAAAAAAATGTTCAAGCCGTCCCAGTTGGCTTTCTCGTGTTGCCAAACGGTCCTGGTGGGAAGTTTTTCTTTAACTGAATGAGTAGAGGACGAGAAATTTTCTGAAATGACACAATGGTCCGAAGTGCCAAATGGAGAAGTAACGCTAATGGTATATTTATCAGGGTGAGAAGTGGATATGGATTTGGAAGATCAGCTAAACGGCGCTGCTTAATAAGGATTACGTATCAGCGTATTATTCGTCAAAGCCGAAATCGAAGAGGTGGAACAGTTTAGATATGTTGTTTTATTAATTGTTGTTTTACTACCTTGGAATTCGATTTCTTGATTTGATTTAGTAGTTTGTACTCTCATCGTTTTTAAAATTTTCTATAATAAAAATTCATTCTGTTTAAAACGATTCCAACTTAAACACGTTTTTGTTATAATTTAAAATGATTTTTATCAGGTTATGGGCCCAGACCATGCTTGATATAGTTAAATTATGAGGACGAATATTAAATTTTCTTGGAAGCTAAAGATTTTCGAATTTTTTTCATCATGTCACAGAACGTGTTGCCGTCGATCGAAAAGCTTAAAGGCCGTGAAAATTGGGATTCCTGGAAGTTTGCGGTTAAGACCTATCTGGAACTTGAAGAGCTTTGGGAATGTATCGAATATGCAGCTAATGTAACACCGGACTCGCTGGATAAAAAGCTGTCTGTTCTAATTTTTATTTCCGATATATTTGCTTCTATATTTTCTTCTGATGGGTGTTTAAGTTTTTTTAAAAACACTTGTATTTAAATCTTCAATAGACCTTATGAGTAGGGCAAGGAGTCTAAGACGTCTAAAAATAAACTACGAAGGCTGATATATTCTCCTATAATATCCTAAATTATATAATCCCAACAACAGTTCCTATTTCAAAAAGGCAAATTTTATGTATGTATTAATTTAAATTCCGAAGTAATAAAATAAATAACAAAACAGCTCCTTAAAGAGCCAAGGCCTAGTGACTTATACTCTCACCCACTCCTGTGTGTGTGTTGTTAATCTGCAAGAATGGAAGGGACCTAAAATTTACCGCCGAGTCCGAACAGCTACATGAGATGCACTTTTTCGAGACAAAATTTTACTCTTGGAGATGTTGTCAGTTCCTAGCAAGGGGCAGTACCCCGGAAAAGAAGGTGGCTATGAGCGGGACTCGAACCCAGGCTCTCCGCTTAGCAGTCCAACACACTAACCACTAAGCCACGGGGCACTGCATATATAGAAATAGAAAATATTTTAGTTTAACTTAAGCGCTTCGCTTCTTAGTTTCTTCAAATGAAAATTATTACGTAAGCTTTGAAGTTGAACGTAAGTACCTACATATTTATGTATTTCAGCAAAAAGATCTTAATTCAATGTTTAGGACTTATAATCTGGACTTAAAGCAGAGTATTTCGATGTAACCAACATATGGTTATAGTTGAAAAGAAAAAAAGATTTTTTTTTATGTTTATTACGAAAAATGCATTTGAGGATGCTTTAAAGACGTCTGGTGGGGTGAAGGCTGTAAGTTATTTATCTAAAAGTTACATATTCATAATCAGGACTTAAAGCAGAGTATTTCGATGTGACCAACATATGATTATAGTAAAACATTTTTTTTTTTATTTTTATTACAAAGAATGCATTTGAGGGTGCTTTATGGCCGTCTGGCGGGGTGAAGGCTGAAAAAAACGTCTATGGGTTACATATTTGTAATCAGGAGAGTAATCCTGAAATTTTGATGTATCACACATGTGGTTATACCTTCGACATCCAAAGTGCATTTTTCGCCCTTTTTGGGGGGCGTCTGTCAAGGGGAAAGCTGAAAGTAAAATGTCTGTCACCTATGTATTTGAAATCAGGGCGCAATTATCTATCGTTTGTATATTAATTCAAGTGGTTATACCTCCGACATCTTAAACGACAAAATTACCGTTTTCGGACGCCCCCCTACAGCCCCGGCTGAAAAAATTCCTTCCAGACTTATCAATTTGATATATTAGAGCGCATACACATACATGAAAGCGAATTTCTGTTATACCTCCACTTCCAAAAATTGCTGTCGGCTCTGAGTCTATTATTGATTACAAAACAAAATTATAAGTTTTGATGAACAAAAAACAAAAAAAATGTCTACATTTATCAAAGAAAAAACAATATTTTTTTTATTTTTTTTTAATTAAAACTTTACTGAATGCATTTCGGCGGCGGTTAACGTGCCATCATCAGTTTCACGCTTATAAACTTAATCGATTATCTTAAAATTTGGTGTGTGTAATTCTTTTAGAATTCCTCAGAAATTTTACTTTTAGGCCTAAAAATAACCGTAACTGTTATATGACCGTTAAGGAAAAGCTTATTTTTCTCGAAAACGGCTCCAACCGTTTTGATGAATTTTTTTGTTGCTATTGGCTTTCATTTGATCGGAACCACATTTACGAGAAAAGTGCTATTAACGGTACTTTTCATATAACGGTTGTGTTTTTCAATTTTGGCTTTTTCGGTAACGGCTCTTTGGATTTCTGTCAAATTAAATATTTGGGAAGATCTAGGTAGTCAAATTAATTCTGCATATCGAAATTTTGAATAACTTTTTTTCAATCAAAAAAAATGATTTTAAATTTTATAATCACATGTATATAAATAAACTCAAAAAACTGAATACAAAAAAAAAACTAAATAGTATAGCATAATAGTATTATCAGAAGCATCATTTTTACTTGCGATTATAGGTACTATAATGCAAGTTATGAATTCGTGCAAATTAAAACTGTTGAGATAACAATGAAACATGACATTACGATGATAGAGAAACATATTTGAGTAACTGGCAAAATTCTATTCGTCTGTCTGTCTGTCTGCACGGATGTTTTTTGGACTGTAGTGGGGTCAATCGTCTTCATACTACTACATATAACTTAAGATTTTTAGATTATTTTTATTATATTCGTTAGAATTTATGTACAATTGGTCTTAAACTAACTTATAACTAAAATAAATCATGTCGGCTCAACTTCAGCTGACTCTATACAATGCTATATTTTTACTTATATCATATTGTTGTTTGCATAATCTTCTAATTGAAATTCTTAATTATAATTTACTGTCTTTGGTACATATAACTTAAGGTTATTTTGACATTCTACAGAGGAGTTTTTTTCATTTTTTTAGCTCAAAAATTAATGGTACCTGTCATATAACCGTTATGTAAACGCTTATTTTTCTCGAAAACGGCTTCAAAAATTTTTATGAAAAAAAATCAGTGTATTACTGTAGGTAACGGTACCTCCCATAAGACCGGTTTTTTTCTTCGACTTTCTCGAAAACTGTTGATCCGATTAATATAAAAATTGATTTTTTTTAATTGATATTCAAAAAGATGTAGGTAGGAAGCCTGAGTAATTTCGCATTAATTTTTTTTTCGAAAACTTTTTTTGCATTTTTAATAGTTAAATTTTTTTTTTATTGAAAAATCAATATTTTGAAAACGGTAGTAACATTTTTTTTAATTTTTTTTTAAATGTATATTAATTTTGTGCTTTAGTTAGCAATATATTGTTAAAAAGAATGACACACAACACAACACCCAAAACTGGATGAGGTAGGTCATCTTTAAACAAAGATAACAGCACCAACCAGATAAGCACATTTACATACGACACCAAGGAAAGTCACAAGGACGATAAGAGTATTTGCATACGGACCCAAGAGGAACCATAAAACATAATCAGTAGATTAACCAAACGACGGAATACACAAACTGCAAAAACCTGCATACAACCATCAACGGAGGACATCGCTGAAAACGAGAGAATCTATTGAAGGACCTTCTGAGAAACCATCTTCAATCAAACGAGGATCCGCAAGACCAGAAGTAAAACTAACAAACCTGTTGAACTAACAGCTGCCTTTGAAGAAGTAATCACTGCATATGAGGACTAATTCAACACCACCTGTTCAACACTAGCTAATCTATCGCCCAACTCCAGCGCAGATGGTAATGATGAGAATCCTGTAGAAGGAAAGATCAACAAAACAAACCCCATGAAGAAAATCTTCAACAAAAAAACAAAGTAGTCATCAAATCAACCTTATCCGAGATTCACAGACGAAGAAGAATCATCAGATTCAGAGGTAATAGATCTATCTAGTATTAGATTAAGTAGAATTAATTTTATAAGTGAAAGTGAAACAAATTGTGATATAACAAAGATGACGCAACCACTACCACAGGTACTAACACTGACGTTAGATCCACTAAAATATATAGAAAAATTACAACCATTTGACGGTAGAAGAGAAGACCTTTACACATTTTTCACAAACGTAGATGGAATAATTCCAATTCTGAACAAATATGACCCATCTAGTCAGGTTATGTGTATAAATATCTTAAAATCTAAATTAATAGGCCGAGCGAAAAGATGCATCGAGATACACGCTCATTTAAAGATGTGGTTAGACATAAAAAAACTTATTAATAAATAATTTCGGAGGATTTGAATCTTCGTTACAGTTATATGACAAACTAAGACAGACAACTTACAAAAATAGTGTCATACAATTTTATAACGAAATATAAAAGAATCTATGTGAACTAAATCAAAAAACCGTACAAGAAAACAAAAACCACGAGATAGAAAATAATAATGTAGCCGCCCTAAACATATTTAAAGAAAAACAACCCTTAAACCAAAGACCCTTCAAGAAGCCCTATTCTAGTTAACACAAGCAGGCTTCATAAACGAAAAAAGACATTCTGAAAGTAGTAAAACTTTCGACAAAAAGCCTAATTTCCAAAACCAAAAGCTACAACAAAAAACAAACAACCCCCAACAACAAAATTTCAAGCCTAATAATCCAATCCATATTAGACCCCCTTTCAACCACAATCCTAACTACAAAGGAAACAATTTCAATCCTAATTACAAACCACCCTCAAGAAATTATAGACCTGTACAAATGGAAGTAGACCCCACTTCAAGTCAACTCAAAAAACACCAAGTACACCATAATAATGACAAAGAGAACCAGGGTTTTCGGGAAGTAGCCTCGGACCAAACTCACAACTTCCCTTTATTGTGCTAAGAAAAGCAAATCAAACACTCAAACTATTAATAGACACTGGTGCAACCAATAGTTTGATAAGCAAGGAAAAAGTACCAAAAGAATTAATAACCAAAAGAACTACCCCTTTAAAAATCAAAACCGTAGGAACACCCATATTTATAAACGAGAGACTAATTATCCCTAAAGGAAAATTTATTTTTCCAACCCAAACAGATTGCGTATTCCAGATTTATAATTTCAATACTCAATTTGACGGTTTAATTGGAAATAATATATTATATCCAAATAATACCAAAATTAATTTCAAGAACAAAACATTGAAATTAAATAACGAAATAATTCCACTGTTCTTTTCCGAGGAAGATGAACATGAATATTACAAAGAAATAAATTCATTACATTCTTTAGATTACCAAGACACTGATCATATCGAAAATTTGGATAGTTCACGACTCAGCCACTTAAATATCGAGGAAAGTAAAGAATTAAAAAAATTGTTAAAAAATATAGAAACGTATTTTATAGAAAAGGAAACGACTTAACGTTTACCAACCACGTAAAACATAAAATACCTACACAAAACGAAGACCCAATCTTCACAAGAATTTATAGATACCCAGAAATACACAAGAAAGAAGTAGACAAACAGATATCAGAACTATTAGAACAAAAAATAATACAACCAAGCACTTCTCCTTACGATGCCCCAATATGGGTAGTACCCAAAAAAGAGGACAAGGAAGGAAAAAAAGAATGGAGGATAGTCATAGATTATGAAAGAATACAAATTCCTCATACCACTAATAGACGACATATTAGACAAATTAGGAAAAGCAAACTATTTTACAACTCTAGATCTAACAAAAGGATTTCACCAAATAGAAATAGCCCCACAAGATAGAGAAAAAGCAGCCTTTTCTACTTTAACAGGATATTATGAATGGTTAAGGATGCCTTTTGGACTAAAAAATGCCCCTGCAACGTTCCAAAGAATGATGAACGAAATTCTAAAAAAATACATAGGAAAGTCATGTTACGTATATTTAGATGACGTAATAGTTTTTTCCACGTCATTACAAGAACACAGATTCATTAAATAAAATATTCTCAACACTTAGAGAAGTTAACCTAAAAGTATCATTAAATAAATGTTACTTTTTAAAAAAAGAAAGTGAATTTCTAGGTCATATAATAACACCTAAAGGAATAAAACCAAATCCTAACAAAATAAAAACAATACAAAAATTCCCAATACCAAAAAGTATTAAGGAAATACAATCCTTTCTAGGACTAAAGAAACCTATGACAAAATTCTTAAAGAAAAACACAAACATAGATCTGAACGATCAAGAATATAAAGAATCATTTGAAAAATTAAAAATAGCTATGTCAGATGACCTACTAAACAGACACCCAGATCTTAGTAAACCCTTTGTACTGACAACAGACGCATCCAATTACGCAATAGGCGCTGTATTAAGCCAATCACATGGACCACTAAGTTTCGCATCAAGAACTCTTAATAGCCATGAATGTAATTGTAGCACTATTGAAAAGGAACTATTAGCCATAGTTTGGGCAACCAAACAATTCAGACATTACCTATACGGTAGAAGATTCAAAATATTAACCGATCATAACCATTAATATGGTTACATAACTTAAAAGAACCCAATTCCAAACTACAAAGATGGAAAATAAAGTTAGAAGAATTCGATTTTGATATAGAACACTTACATGGAAAAAATAACAAAGTAGCAGACGCACTCTCCAGAGTAAAAATACCCGAAATTAATACATTCGAGCTAGTCTCAACTAAACACTCCAACGAATCAAGTAGTGAAAATCTAATCTTTATTGCCGAAAAACCCTTAAATTATTTTAAGAATCAAATAATAGTAAAAACAGGAAATAACGAAGAAAACAAAATAACATTCTATAAAGGAAATGGGAAAATCCACTTGGAAAAACCTAATTATAATAAGGAGGACTTTAAACAAATACTAGTAGAAATATTTCGAAACAAACAAAACGCTATCTATGTAGAAGATGAAAAAATATTCCTAGAATTCCAAAACTATTGGAAATAAAACCAAAATAAGAAAACAAAACTATTAAGGAGCAAAATAATCCTAAAAGATATTGAAGAACAAACAGAGATCGAAGATCTAATCAATAAAAAACATTTAGAACTAAACCCCGTAGGTATAGAAAAATTAAACTTAGAACTAAAAAGAGAAATATATTACCCGAACCTTAAAACGGAAATAACAAAGATAATAAACAACTGTGAGATATGTAATTTAAAGATAGAAAGAAACCCCATAAAACTATTATTCGAGAAAACAGAGACCCCTACGGGACCTAACGAACATTATCACATAGACATTTGGATACCTTCAAGAAACGAAAAATATCTAACATGTATCGATAAATTTAGCAAGTTCGCTTCCATAGAGAAGTTAAAGACACCAAATCAAAAAGATTTGATAAATGCCCTCGAAAAAATGTTCACGTATCTAAAGACACCAAAAGTAATAACTATGGATAACGATCCAACATTTCAAACATATTCAATTACCAAATATCTAAGAGAAAGAAAAAATAAACATACATTTTTCTACCCCTTACAGACACACAGGAAACTCAGATATCGAACGACTACATAGTACCCTGAACGAGCATATAAGGATCTTAGGAAAAACAGAAAGATTGCTAGAACTAGCAAACAAAGCCTTAGGCGTATATAATAGGACTATAGATTTAACTACCAAGGAAAAACCCATTGATATCCACTTAGGTAAAATATCCAATGAAAAAATATTTAAAAGAATTGAGGAGAGAAAAGAAAAAATATTAGAAAAAAAGAAATAAGAATCGTAAGAATTTAGAAATTAACCCTAATTATACAAAAATAAATAATCCAGAAAAATTTGATAAATTAAAAACATTTTTATGTTTAAAATAATAAAACAAACAGACAAGAAGATAATAATAAAACCACATGTCAGAGAACAAATCTTACACAAAGACCAATTTAGGAGGAAAAAGAAATTTACTAAAAATGACAAAACTAATGGTTATACTCTTAACTTTACCATTAATAAGTAGCCAAAACATAAAAATAGATAGAATAGAACAAGAAATAGTAGTACTCCAATCTAAGCCAATCGAATTAATTCAAGATTATGAGATATTATTACACGTAATAAATTTAACCCACTGTCAGAAACTAATATCACAATTAGAAGGACAAGTAACACAAATAACTAAACCTAATGACCTCATTAGAGAAGAAGTTAGAACTCTAAAGATAGAAATAGAAACCATAGTTACCCATCATATAATACATAAAAGAGGATGGATCAACATAATAGGAACAGCATTTAAAGTAGTTTTTGGAACATTAGATGACAACGATAGACAAACTATAGAAAGCAAACTAGACGCTTTAGAAGACAATACTAAAGAATTAGTACAGAATAATCATAAACAAATAACAATAAACAACCAATTTAACGAACAATTTAAACAAATACAAGATATATTCAAACAGAGTCAAAAATCGCTAAACACTTACAAAACCGTTATAGACGAAATAAATAGTATACGTTTAGAATTAGAACTAAACAGAAACTTAGTAAAGTTACAACGACTTGTAGAAAAAATAGATGACATAATTATGACAAGTAGGTCAGGAATGCTAACACAAGACATAATTACTGAAAAAGAAATCTTTGATTATAAATTAAACATAGAAAAAATGAGAGAAATAAAACTAACTTTAGCAACTTAGAAAGAAAATTTGTTAATTATAATAAACATACCAAAATATTGTGAGGAATTATATAATGAATTAGCGATACAAACTTTCCCAAAAAACAATAAAATTGTAAAACTATCAGACACTCATGAACTACAAAAGGATACAAACCTTTATAAATATACTAAAATTTTAAGAGAAAAAAACATTATGAAACAAGATACTACAATAAATTGTACCACAGAAGACTATACAAAAGAAAATATAATCCTTGAAATAAATCAATTAATTATTATTAAAAATCTGAAGTACCAGGAAATTAAACATAACTGTAATAGTCTTAATTACTCCCTAAAAGGAAATTATATATTAGAATTAGAAAACTGTTCAATAACCATAAATAATCAAACATATAATCATAAGCTTTATGAAGAAAATTATAACATAATGCCAATCCCAGATCATGTAATCACAAAATTAAATGAACTAAAATTTAAAGATATTGACAATCTTTAAGAAATTACCTTTTCAATCCAGTATTGTAATACTTATAATAATCATTGTTGTAACCATTATATTATTAAGACTACGAAAGCCAAAAACAACCACAACAAACATTAATCTGCCAAACGTCGAGTTTCAACGTTTGCCCGATCTTTCGCCGGGAGGGGTTATGATCCCACTACAACAACCTACCCAAAGAGGAGTATTCTCGCTAGAATAACACACAACACAACGCCCAAAACTGGATGAGGTCATCTTTAAACAAATATAACGGCACCAACCAGATAAGCACATTTACATCCGACATCAAGGAAAGTCACAAGACGATAAGAGTATTTGCATACGGACCCAAGAGGAACCATAAAACATAATCAGTAGATTAACCAAACATCAAAAAAACTACCAATATATCACGTACGCCACTTCCAGAAGATAACAAGAAGTCATGTACACACACAATATAAATACCACTGGATAAACTACCAGAGGAACATTCTTATAACTCCGCTAAATACCTCTAAGCCTTTCTTATTATTAAAGAAATTGTGTAATGTATTAGTAACTAAGTTATAAGTTTCAAATAAAGTATTTTAATCAAGCTTACTCATCGCTGTTCTCATATTACTTGACGAGTTAAGACACATTGGAATACTAGGATATCCTTCCTAAGGACATCCACTCTAATTGATCCTGAACTAGCTAACCGAACTATCAAGAGCCAACACGGCTACCTTACTTCTTAGTCAACCTGCTAAATCAAGATTAAAATTTATATATATATATATATATATATTCGGGCATTGAGAGACATGATCAAACCGATGAAGACTATAGACAAAGCGTATGATATTATTAAAGGCAACTTGAAGCTTTCTTTGACTTCTACTATCAATATTGCAAAAAATTAGCTTCCATAAATTAGAATCGGCATAACGAGTGTTTTAGCAAGTGTTATGTTAGTTCTTTCAGGGAGGCAGCCACCAGTGGTGATATTAAGAACACTAAGTGCACCATATGTTTTGCCGAGAGCACACGATAGGTGATCTTGCCAAGTTAAGGTTTGGTTAAAAGTAATACCCCAGTTCTATACCGTTCTAACATAACGAAGAGTAGAACTACCTACCTACGAAATGGAAGTTATCACTCAGTTTTTGTAATAAAATGCGATGGGGTACAGAGTCAAAGGCCTTTTTCCTTGTCGATTTCGTCGCGAATATCATCCACTACCTTTAGGAGAGCTGTCACGCAACTATGCTGTCGCATAAAGCCAGCTTGAATCGGCGATAGCAGTTTATTATGGGATATAAACGAACTGATCTGTTGACACATGATTTTTTCAAATGCCTTTGAAATGAATGGCAAAATCGAAATCGGGCGATAATCTGCGGCTTTAGACGTAGAGTTCTTGGAAATAGGAATACTTTTCGAGAATTTTCCATGTTTTGGGGGAAGAGGAAGTGGTTAAGATGGAGTTGAAAATGTATGATTTTTAGATTAGATTATTTTTATTGCATCGTTAAAATTTATGTACAATTGGCCTTAAACTAACTTATAACTAAAATAAATCATAGCGGCTCAACAACAGGGGCCTGACGTATTTCAGCTGGCTCTATACAATGGTATATATTTACTTATATCATATTTTTGTTTGCATAATCTTTTAAATGGAATTCTTAATTATAATAATTGTCTATGGTTTAAAAAAAAAAATTGGGGTTAGGATGCGGTGTTGTTTATCCTATGTTGTGTCCGTTGCTGGTTCTCTCGTAGAACGGGGCTCCGTCTTTGTTCATAATATCCTCGAGTAGGTCTTCTGTGATAGCTCGAATGTTGAGGTAGCGATGGTTGGGCTCTAGTTGTTGCTGGAGTAGTTGCTGGATTTCCAAGTTGGGGTGGTCCTCCAAGTTCCTCAAAATGTTTTTGGAGAGCTGTGTCATGAACTGATTTATTGGGATCAGTTTGGGATGGGTTTGGCTCTCTTAAGAATAAATGAAGCGTGCTTGTTGAATTTGAAGCGGTTAGTAAAATTCACTCCAAGGTATTTTGTTGTAGTCTTTGTCCTTATCACTGTGTTGTCTGGTAGCTTGATACTTATATTATCACAGCGCGATGCGAAACGTTTCCGACCTCTTGTTGCTGATTCTGGGATTCTGAAGCAGATAAGCTCGATCCTATCGCTATTTATCTTTAGTCCCCATTTAAGGTAGTAGTCCCACAAGTTTCTTATGTGACCTTCAACTCTCCTGGTGAAATGGATGTTGCATATGTTAAGGAGTCATTGGCATATAGCTTAGTTTTTGTCCCTGGGATGTTGGTAGGCTGGTATAAAGGTTGAAAAGTATGGGGCCCAACTTGGAACCTTGTGGAACTTCAGCGCTGATCGTCTTTCTTTGTGAATATTCTTTGTTTACCTGTACATAAGAGGATCTATGTGTTAGAAAATTTTTGATTAATCTTACCAAGTGTTCAAGTAGTCCTAGGCTTGGCAGTTTTAATATTAGTCCTTTTATCCAAACTGTGTCGAAGGCCTTTTCGATGTCCAGTAAACAGGCGACTGTCGTCTCTTTCTTGTTCAGTCCGTGTGTCACATCGGAGTGCAGTTCAAGAAGCGAGCGGATGATGGAGTTTCGTGCTCGGAAACCATATTGACATTCAGGTATGAATTCCCTTTCCCTGAAGAATTGATGAAGCTTTCTCAGGATAAGTCCCTCCAGGATTTTGCTGACACAGCATAGAAGGGAAATTCGCCGATATTCCTCGACGCTAGTCCTGTTGGTTTTCTTCGGAACGGGCACCACTTTTGCCGTTTTCCATGTTTCGGGGAAGTAGCTGTTATTAAGGTAGTTATTGAAGACGATCGTCAGCAGTAGGATGGCGAGATTTGGTAGCTTTTTTAAGCACAACGTTAGAAATCCCATCATTTCTTGCTGACTTCTAAGAATTTCCTCCGTGGATTATGTCAGTTACAGAACTAAAAGCATTTCCAGTTAGTCCGAGAGCTGGAATGTCCTCATTAAAGTTGGTGAGTGAAGTATTAGAGGCTGATCACCAACTTCTTCGATGAATTCAGGAAGGTGATTGGGCGGGCGATCCCTGAAGGTCTCTTCAAAATGCTTAGCGAGAGCTTCTTCTTTTTCGGTTGATGTTATTGCAGAATGTTGCCCGTGCATTATTGTATATTGAAAATGTATGTTAGGAATTGTAATATATGGGGTAAGATAATTTTAAGAAATTTAGGATGCATGCAGTCCAGACCTATAGCCTCCGACTTCACTGCCAAAACGGCTTTAATGACGTCGCTCTTATAGACTCTACCAAAACAAAACTCATTTGAATGATCGTGAGGACAATGATCATTTCCAACGCTGGAGCTATAAGAGGAGGCATTAGCCAACAACTTGTTAAGTTCGTTCGCATCACAGACCACACTGAGGCTAGTTTTTTGGTTATGCCTAAAGATTTTATGTTTTTCCAAAGTTGTGTAGATGAGAGGTTGCCACCAGAATTGGTGGACCTCATCAAGGCCTTCCTTCCGATCTAGGTCGGGCACGGCCCTACTAAAACGGAGGCGTTCTGCTTCGCTCCCAGCGACTATGTCTCGGTCGTAGATGAGCCGCCTATCGACTATTCTGCGGCCGACGTGGTAGATCAACGGAACCGCCGATCTATCCTGAATCAGCCCTCGACTATCAAGGTATAGGAAAGCCTCGGGCGGGATAAAACCACTCGAACGTGTGTTTTCAAAATATTAATCTTGGGGGTAGTAATATTTATATATATATATTTCGAAGACGTTCACAGAATGGAATAAAATTTGAAAAATATTAAAGGAATTTCAAAGTTCTTATTCCATTTATTGACTTTTGATTCTTCGAAAAAAATACGTAAAATAGTTTTCAGCTGAAAAATTGAAACGCCATTTTATGTTTTTTTTAATGTGAACAGGAACGGTGTTAAAATAAAACGGATTTATTTTAACTTTTTTTTTTATTGAAAAATAATTCAAGAATCACAAAAATAACCTACATTAAAAAACAAAATAAAAAAAAATCCGTTTCCAAGATATTGATTTAAAAAAAAAAAAAATTAATTATTAAAAATACGAAAAAAAAATTATCTTAAAATATTTTAATGTGAAATTACTTTGGCTATCAACACTTTTTTAAATATTTTATATACATATTTCAGTAAGGCAGTCCTATGGGAGATTCCGTTTTTAGCTCACCAACTTAATTTTTTTCACAAAAACATAATGCACTCCTTGGAGCCGTTTCCGAGAAAAATAAGCTTTTACTTAGGTATTATATGGCAGGTAACGTTAATATTATTATTATTATTAATTATAATTATTTATTTATAATTATATTATTTATATAATTCTTTATTTTAAACATTAACATACAGAATCAGGTTTACAAAGAATGTATGGACATGGCATAGTTACCGTCTGCCAGATAATGACATTTCTATATTATATAGATATTAAATCAAGTTGAAATAAAAATTGATAGATTAAAAATTTAATATACATCTTTACAAATAAATATTGCATTGAAAAATATTGCATTGAAATTAACAAAGCTTTTACGAAGCTTATAATATTCAGAAAACATGATAAAGCTTTTATTTTTAATAATAATTAAAAAGTTGAATTGAAATTTAATATATTTAGATTTCCAACTTGATGTTTCCGATCCATCCCAAACTGCAGCATTAGTTCCTCACAAAAAAATTTCATATATTGCCAGGAATTTACTAGATACACCAATGTCAGTCATTTTGTATATAAGAGCTTGACGATTGACGACGATTGACGATTTGATTGTGTCAAAGGCTGCTTTGAAGTCGACAAAACATACATATCATTTTTTTTTCTTTTGAATGGATTTGGTGGCAATGTTTGTCAGAGCAAATAAGATATCGAGAAACCGACCTGAAACATACTAAATCGTTGATTTGATTCTATCCAATTTGAAAGTCCAATGTACAAAATTGTAGCAAAATCCTTCCTTATTTTATTAAATATTGAAATACCTCTGAAGTTTTCAGGAAAAAAAAAAAAAAAATTGAAGTTTATCAAAGTTTTTAGGGACACACAAATTCTCAAACAAATAATTATAAAACGATAGCAGGTACTGTTAGTGTTTAAATTCCAGAGTAGAATGCTTGAAAAACTCTACAGGGATGCCATCGATACCGTGAGCTTTATTATTTTTCATTATTTCTGAAAGTTCATCAAAAACTATTGGTGAGTCAAGCTTGTTAACCACTGAGTTTTGTATAGTGTTATTTTATAGACTATTGTTTCCCTTTTAACGTCGAGCACACTGCGCGGGCGTTAGGAAGATAGGGAGGGGAAAGATAGGGGTGTCGATTAACATTGGTTTTGAATGCTTGCAGATCAAAATGTGAAGGGAAATTCTAGCCGTGTAAACTATTCCAAATTCGTGTTGTTCGGCTAAAAAAAGAATCCCTATATTTCACGGTAAGTCCGAAATTGGGTTCAAGGGTGAACTGATGAGGATTCCTTGCGAGACGAGTATTACGGGAGAAACTTTTAAGGGGAGGAATGAAGCTGGCTACTTCGAGAGAACATTTTTTATAAAAGAAACGATAAAATAAGGAAAGAAAAGAGTCGGAGACAGAACGGAGCCCTGGGGCACACCAGCATTTATTTTGTGGGAATCAGACTTGAATCCGTCCAGTACAACTTATATTGAAGGGCCCAGAAGATAGCTTCTAATCAAGAGTATCATCGATCCCAAAAGCACGCATTTTCGATAAGAGAGCTTCATGCCAAACTCTATTAAATGCCTTTGAGATATCAAGAGCAATAATCTTACTTTCACCAAAGCGATGTAAAGATTTGTTCCACTGTTCAGTGAGATATGCGATCAGATCACCAGTGGAACGTTTGTTGCGGAAGCCATACTGACGGTCATGCAGATCTTCGAGATATTCCTTAAGCTGACGGTTAATCAGCGTTTCCATGACCTTAGAAAGAAAGGATGTTAGTGCTATGGGTCGGCAGGAGGAGGGGGAGAATGGGTCACCTTTCTTAGGGACAGGCTGGAAAAATTCTGTTTTCCATATTCTGGGAAAGATTCCAGAAGAGTATGAGCGATGGTCAAGTCTCAAGTACAGGAGGAGCAACGTTGCTGTGAGGCAGCGTGGAGCTGACAGCGAAATGGGCGGCGAGGAAGTTTGCATTCTCTGAAAAGTAAACGGAAAATTTGACAACGTTAATATTTTTTACTTGCGATTATAGGGACTATAAGGCAAGTTTAGGTTTCGTGAATATAAAAAAAATTGAGACAACAATCAAACATATCGATGTGCAGCCTAAACGGGTTAAGCGATTGCGTTAAAATTAATTATGTATGTATCTCTTGGCATCCTCAGAGGGGAAATTGAAATTTTATTTTTAGGGCTAAAAATAACGGTACTTGCAATACGACCGTTTAGGAAAAGCTTATTTTTCTCGAAAACCGCTCCAACGATTTTGATGAAAATGTTTAAGAATTTTTTGTTGGTATTGGCTATCATTTGATCAGAGCCTCATAAATAAATTTATTGGCGCGACAGCTCCTTAAGGAGCCAAGGCCTAGTGACTTATACTCTCAACCATTCCTGTGTGTGTGTTGTTACTCTGCAAGAATGGAAGGGACGTACAGTTTACCGCCGAGTCCGAACGGCTACATGAGATGCACTTTTTCGAGACAAATTTTACTCTTGGAGGTTTTGTCAGTTCCTCGCAAGAGGCAGTACCCCAGTAAAAAAGGTGGCTATGAGCTGGATTTGAACCCAGGTTCTTTCGCTTAGCACAGAGCTCACAGAGCCTCATATACGGAAAATTTTATTAACGAGACCTTTCATATAAGGTTTTTTTTTTAATTTTTGTCTTTCTCGGTAACGGCTCTATGTATTTCAATCAAATTTTATATTTGAAAAGATCTAGATAGCCAAATTAATTCTGCATATTTTGAATACCTTTTTTTAATTAAAATTATTTTTTTTAATTTTTTTTTTGAAAAATCAATATTTTTAAAACTAATGAAACAAAATTATTTTTAATTTAATATTCACATGTATATTAATAAACTCTAAAAAACTGCATACCATAGTTTAAAAATGATTTTTTTTTTTCAAAAAACTTAAAATAAAAAAAAGGTTTTATCAAAATCCGTCCTACAATTCTCGAAATACTTTTTCAGAAATTCTTTGTTATTTTACCCGTATGGTGGCGTACTTCATTTTTACTAAAAACCGGTAAGTATTGTGGTTCTGATAGGTTTTATAAGTACAAACTGTGTTACTTTCAACGTAAATGTTATTTGTTTTTGTCCAAGATCTTGCATTCCGATATAATTAGGCAAATAAGAGCAAGCACGTGCGACCCAGTCTTGCCCATTTTTTCTACTATATGCTCAATTGGAGCAGACCTAAGTCGAGGAAGTGAAACAATGTTACGGTTTACCCTTTGTTTATAAAAGTACCTCATGTGGTAATCAGCTGAGCCCTGTCAGATTGTTTGCCTGACTGACAAGAGTTTCTCGGTTGAAACTAGCGCTGGCAACAATTGGAAAATGGGTCGAAAAAGTTGCTGCAAGGACTTCAAAATCGTGTACAGCCTGAAGCCAAATCTTCAAAATATTTCCATTTTTTCTACTATATGCTCAATTGGAGCAGACCTAAGTCGAGGAAGTGAAACAATGTTACGGTTTACCCTTTGTTTATAAAAGTACCTCATGTGGTAATCAGCTGAGCCCTGTCAGATTGTTTGCCTGACTGACAAGAGTTTCTCGGTTGAAACTAGCGCTGGCAACAATTGGAAAATGGGTCGAAAAAGTTGCTGCAAGGACTTCAAAATCGTGTACAGCCTGAAGCCAAATCTTCAAAATATTTCGTTACTTCATTTTGTAATACTAGTTTGCTTTTAATACCATCTGTATCGAACTCGAACCTGGCAATACTGAGTTCGATGTTTTAGGGAATTTCTCTGGGAATTTCCCTCTTACAAAGGGAAATTCTCATTGAAATTGTGTAGTTGAAATGTAACCATCGCAGCGATCGGTATAAAAATAAAGAGCAGTGATAGTGGTTTTTTGGCCGAAGGCTTTTTCCACTTTAAATTATTGTGTTTTATTTGTTTATTATCTTGGGTTATATTTCTACTCCTGAGCCGAAACATTTGGTCATTCGAAGCCGAATATGAGCCAGCGACGCGACCTATGGACGAGTGAAGTGTTTTTCTTAAAAAAAATATAAATTGTGAAGCGTGCCGTGCAGTGCAGTGTTTTTTTTTTGTTTCTAAAAAAAAAAAAAGTGCAGTGTGTATAGTGCTTCGTTTGATGCACGGGGGGAGCAGCGAAACGCAATTTAAATGCAAAACAAATGCATTGAGAGTTGGTGAGAACGTTTAATTTTCATTTTTTATGCTAACATTTCAGAGAATTATGTACCATATACATGTACATAGCGCAGCGCAAACGGTAAGTCACATACCAACAGAGAGTAGAAAAAACCACCACCGAAATGTACATACACACAGAACAATGTACATTGAGCGAACGGGTTGCGCAGCTGCTTGCTGTGGCAACAGAGAAAAGAGAAATACACATTTAACATAATGTGTGTGAAGCGACGCCGATGCCAACGGTGGTTGAAAATTTTGTACTGGCATTCATTCCGTGTGCATAAGTCGAGCAAGAAAGTTAAGTTTATATTCGGTGTAAAAAATCAAAAATTGAGAAGCGTGCTATTTGTTAAAAATAATTAAAATATACTCACGAGCAAATTAATCGAGAGCGTGTTACAAAAAAAAACTTAAAAATTGCGAACAGAAGGTAAGAAAGTGCAGCGAATTTGATTTTTTTTTGTTTTAGAAGAATACTGTTCCTCATCGTCGTCGTCGTCGATTATGTGCTGTTGTGTTGTGTTGTTTTTGGTAGGGCAGCGAAAAGAAGAAAAAAGTGTTTTGTTTTTTCTTTCTTGGAAATAGAGCAGTGGCGTTTGAGAAAAAATCAACGCAGATAATTAAAGCAGTGCTAGGTTGAATAGATTTTTGGTGAGAGAGATTTAAATATGAGAAAGAAAAAATTTATTGCGAAGAGAAGTGAAATATAAGTGCATAATTGTGACGATATTTTTGAATGCGTGTGGATGTGTGTGATTTTTTTTTGTCGTTTAGGGAAGCGTAAAAGAGAAATTTTTCTGTTGTGAAAAATAGAATGCCAGAGATTCGAAGCGATATTTTCAACAGAGAAGCGAGAGCGAAGGCAAAACTCAAAGCATATTACTTGCGAGTTGTTGCGTAGGCAAAACTAGGGCGCATATTTGCGGGTTTTGCAAGAGCAGTGGGGACAGAGCAAAACTCAAAGCATATTATTTGCGAGTTTTTGCAGAAGGCTTGCAAGCAACAAAAACACGCGTAAACCACAACAGAGCACACCACAAATTTGGCCAAGCTTTTTTAGGGGATTTAGGTTCATTAATTGATTGTTTTATTGTCAGGTTTCGACACTCTCAGCAACGGGATAGAGTTGAGGCAAATTTTTATGCGTTTGGTGAGGCAGACATGGACTATCGTAGCAATGCGATTAAGTTCGTGCAAATTCATTCATGCAGTGGTGGATTGAGTCCGGGTAGGGAGAGAAAATTTCCAGGTTAGTTTTCGGACACTGGGCGGCAGCCGAAGCCTTGTAATATAGAGCAAGGCGCTGTCAGTGCGTTGGGAACTGGGATGCGCGCCTGTCAATCCTACGCTGAAGATTCGCCTGGTTAAAGAGGTTGAGTCTGAGGGGGGAGAGAGTTGGAAGGCGGTCCATAGGGAAAATAGGAGATAGGTATGGTTCTCCGAGGGAAGGTGAGCCAGTCAGGACAATTTGCGGACTCTCCTCGTAGGCTTATAGTATTTCCTTTTTTTTCAGATAACGACGCTCGAAATTAATTCAATTTTATTGTATTCTTCTAGAAATAACAAGAGCAGCGATAAGAGCAGCGATAAAAAGAGCAGCGCTAAGAAAGACCCAAAACAGACTTCAATTGAGCAGTGTGAGATGGAGTTTTCAACGGGCGACCAGCTGGAATACAGATTCCAGGCTGCCATCAACGCCATGCAGCGAACCTTGACATTCTGCAACTCCGAAAAGGTGCAAGAATATTCAATCGAAGGCCTGAGCGTCAGGCTCGAAGCCTTGAGTGAAGCGTGGGCCGAGATGAAGAGCGTCGAGAGGCAACTAGCAGAGCGAGAAGATGTCTTAAAAATGGCATCCATCGAGCGCAGAGTAGCCGAAGCGAAAGAGCTATATTTTACTGCAGCCGCCACCCCGAAAAAGCTGATGAAAGAAGCGACACCTAAAGAGCAGCGACAGGACCCGATATCAGTCCACGTATCATTGCCTTTTTCTCAGCATGACATCAGCAAGACTTGGGGCGATTTCGATGGTGACATCACCAAATGGCAAGGCTTTCGCGATCGCTTTGCTGCGTCCACAATAATGATAAGATCACTCCAGCTTACAAATTTTCTTATCTAAAATCATCACTCGTCGGGAAAGCGGCAAAGGTTTTGGGAGAGTGGCAATTGACGGAGTCCAATTATTGTGAAGCGTGGCAGCGCATCAATGAGTTCTACACCAGGAAGTATGCGACATGTCGTGAATTGCTGAGGCAATTCTTCAAACTGCCATATCTCCAGCATCCCATCAAGGCTTATGAGCTAGAGCGTATGTCAAACGCCACTCATGAAGCCATACGCCAGCTCAGGGCGCAGGGCGTTCCCACCGACGACTGGGACATGATTATCGTGCATGTCTTACATGAGAAGCTGGACTCGGAGACAGCATGCAAATGGGAGGAGACACGAACATCCGAGTTTCCTACAATAAAAGAGATGTGTGCGTTCCTCGAGAAAAGAGCAGTGGCGTTGGAAAGTGTGCAGGACTGCCGTCGTAGAGAAGCGCCTAGAGCATCGAGAGGTAGTGGTAGGCTCCGAGGGGATAGAAACGGGCCCGGTCCGGGCGCTGATGGACACGGGTGCCCAACCAAATCTGGTGAGTCATGAGTTGGTAGAGAGATTGCAGCTGACAAGACATCAAGTTTATCGTAACAATTCCATTAAGAGAAGCGTGGAAAGAGATTGGTACTACTGAACTAGCAGTAAAAAGGCGTTTCTTTGCCTTAGAGAGAAAATTAGAGAGAGAAGCGGAGCTAAAAAAGAAGTATGTTGACTTCATGCGAGAATATGAGAGCAAAGGGCATATGACACCAGTAGTGGAAAAGTCTACATCAGGTGTTGTCTATCATATACCACATCATTGCGTCACGAAGAAGTTTAGAGTGGTATTTGATGCGAGTTGTAAAACAACCATGGGCGTCTCGCTCAATGACGTTCAGATGGTTGGAGAAAAACTGCAGAAAGACCTCAATGAAATTCTGTTACAGGCCGACTCCACACGATATCTGTATTGCTAACCAGATCTCTGACATAAATATCAGACCATTTTCTTTTTTCTTCGCTGGGCAGTTCATGTCTTGATATATCATTAAAGCAAGAGAGGCTAATGTGTTTGTATCTCTGACAAAAGTCAATAGATAGAAATTCTTCTTCTTATATTTGTTAATTTTATCATTTTAAAACATTTATTCCATTAAAAAACTATAGATGTTGTCTCATTTACTCTTGTTAATACACATAAACTAATAAAAATACTGTATTCAGGCCTTTTCACTCTAAACTAAATTTTTAAAGCGCACAAAAAGAGCAACTACCCGCATGAGAGACAAAAAATAATGAGATGAACCCTAAAAAAAGAAAGAAAAAACACAAACGTCAAATTGTTATCAAGACATCGATGTCAAGATAGAACCGCGGAGAGAGATGTCTAATTTCCCAACAGACTCCGAAACAACGCGACTCCATTGGATATTTCATCTCATGTTGAAGATTATGAGAGAAATTATATCGTGTGGAGTCGGCCTGTTAAGATTTCGGAGGCACAAAATTGCGATCAGTGCAGACATCAAGATGATGTTTCGCATGGTGAAAATTGCAAGAGAACAATGGGACTTGCAGAGAATATTTTGGAGAGAAAGTCCACAAGAGCAATTGAGAGAATATTGGCTTACTGTAGTCACTTACGGTATGGCGTCGTCAGCTCACAATGCTGTGAGAGCGTTGGTGCAATGTGCGAAAGATGCGGAGATAGAATTCCCCAGAGCATCGAAGATAATCCAAGAGGATTTCTATATGGATGATTGCACTACAGGCGCAGATTCAGAGAGAGAAGCGATCGAGTTATCAAAAGAGATAGACTATATTTTGAAAAGTGCTGGGTTTGAGCTGCGAAAGTGGAATTCGAATTCAAGAGCATTGGTGAGAGACATGAATTATGAAGAGAGAGATTCGGTAGTTTTCCGAGAAGATGAAGACACTTCAATACTAGGCTTGAAGTGGTTGCTTGCGAAAGATCAATTTACCTTTGAAGTGAAGACGCCGATAGTAGAGAACATGATGACTAAGAGAAAAATAGTGAGCTGCGTGGCACAATTGTATGATCCTAATGGATACATATCGCCAGTGACCATTTTGGGAAAGATTCTCATTCAAGACGTCTGGCGTTCAAGGACGGATTGGGATGAAGAACTAGCGAAAGACATCTTGAACAGAGGGAAAGAGCTTTGGAGAGAGATAACATACTTGGAGCAGTTTAGAATCGACAGATGGATAGGCACATCTGTTGGAACGCTCAAAGAGATACATGGCTTTTCAGATGCCCCTGAGAAAGCTTTTGGAGCAGTGATATATGTCAGAACAGAGCATTCGACTGGAGAAATCAGATCCATATTACTACAAGCGAAAACGAGAGTAGCACCGTTGAAGACGGTGACGATACCGAGACTTGAGCTAGCTGCAGCAGAGCTGCTAGGGAGATTAGTAGAGAATGTGAAAGAGACCATGGAATGGAAAGATTCAGATTCTTTGGACAGATTCAGTGGTAGTGCTTCACTGGATTAACAAACAACCTTGTGAATTGAAGACTTTCGTTGCGAATAGAGTTGCGTCTATACAAACAAATACAGAGATAGAGAGATGGAGACATGTCGGTACTAAAGAAAATCCTGCAGATCTGCTAAGCAGGGGAATGAAAGCGTCAGAACTGGTAGCGAGTGATTTGTGGTTACATGGACCACAATGGCTAAGACAACCCCGATCCTCATGGAAATCTGAAAAGTTTGTGCCAAATGTTTCAGATGGGGGGAGGGATGAGATGAAAGTTATGAGCATCGTGAGATATGAAGAGATGTTATCCATAACCATGAGAGAGACTAGAGAGAGAGTGCCGGTGCATGAGTATGCAGGTACGTTAGAGAAAGCGATTAACATAGTAGGCTATGTTTTTCATTTTATTGGAGCATTGCGAGATAAGACTAGAGCAGCGAATAGTGAAAGAGAGAGATATGGCAAGAGAAAGAGACGATCCGTGCGTCGAGAGAGAAAGAACGAGAACAGAATAGTGCAATTGACATCAGAAGAGAAAGAAAAGGCGATTGAGTATCTGCTACGAAAAGAACAACAGAGTTATTTTGCGAAAGAAATTGCTGCACTCAAAGGCAATAATAATTTCCCGGAGAAGAGTAATATTGAATCGCTGAAGCCTATTATGGGCCGGAGAGAGATTATGAGAGTGGGAGGAAGACTAAGTAGAGCAGAGCTAGAATTTGGAAGAAGGCATCCAGCGATTGTACCAAGTGGTTCCAGGCTGGCATAGCTTATCATGGACAGCGCTCACAGAGCAACAAAGCATGGAGCAGTGCAAGTGATGATGCATCACATACGAGAGATTCTGGATTACAAGATTGAGAAGCAAACTGAGAAGATACTTACACAAGTGCCTTGTGTGTGTGCGACATAACCATCGATTCGAAACACAATTAATGGCTGATCTGCCAAGCGAGAGAGTGACTCCTGGAAAAGCGTTTCTTCATTCTGGCGTGGATTACGCTGGACCATTCGTCGCGAAGATGATAGATCGAGCCGGGGAGCAGGTGACAACACAGAAATGCTGGATTTCGGTGTTGGTGTGCCTCAAGACTAGAGCAGTGCATATTGACTTGGTGTCAAGTCTATCAACAATTGCATTTATTGCATGCTACGAGAGATTTGTTGCCCGTAGGGGCAGATGCGAGAGAATATATAGTGACAATGGCACAGCCTTTGTTGGAGCAGCGAAAGAGTTACAGAGAGCAAAAGAGATTTGGCACGGGAGAGAATCGATTGACTTTCTAGGAGCCAAGGGCACCGAATGGAAGTTCATGACACCAGCAGCGCCGCATCAGGGCGGCATTTATGAAGCCGCCGTGAAATCAATGAAATTTCATTTGACAAGAGTGATAGGAGCAAAGATACTGACATATGAGCAACTGTTGACATTAACTGCTGGAGTTGAGGCGATTCTAAACTCAAGGCCTCTTCAAGCGATAAGTGATGATCCTGACGACCTGCAGGCGTTAACGCCGGGACATTTCCTGGTAGGCGAGCCGTTAGTGCTGCCGCTACCTTTTGTGACTGGTGAGATATCAGATTCTCATGGTGCGAGATTATGGAAAGAGAGAAAGGCAATGCGTACGCACTTTTGGGATAGATGGCGAGAAGAGTATCTTGTGACGTTACTCGAGAGAAAGAAGTGGAGAAGAGAAAGGCATGCGCTGCGAATTGGGCAATTGTGTATTATAAAGAGCGAGAACTTCCCACCGTCAGCATGGGCGCTGGAAAGAATCAAAAGATTGATCAGAGGGAAAGACGGACTAGTGCGAAGCGTGGAGGTGCAAACTGCAACCAATCAACTGACAAGGCCGGTGCAGAAGATTTGTATACTACCAAATGAAGAATGAGAAAGAGCAGCATTATTATTGTTATTATCACGATTATTTGAATTGAGATAGAGAAGCGTTAATGTATATTATGTTAAATAATTTTGAATATTATTGTTTTAATAATTTAATATTAAGAGAAAGAAATAAAAGGCGAAAGGGTGGAAAACCGTAGGTTTTCGCCGGGACTGTATCGAACTCGAACCTGGCAATACTGAGTTCGATTTTTTAGGGAATTTCTCTGGGAATTTCCCTCTTACAAAGGGAAATTCTCATTGAAATTGTGTAGTTGAAATGTAACCATCGCAGCGATCGGTATAAAAATAAAGAGCAGTGATAGTGGTTTTTTGGCCGAAGGCTTTTTCCACTTTAAATTATTGTGTTTTATTTGTTTATTATCTTGGGTTATATTTCTACTCCTGAGCCGAAACACCATCCATATTGTATTTAATTTTGTGAAATTATTAGTGTTACTACTTATTGTTTGGCAGACGGCACTGACTGACATCAATACCGGTTGTGATGGCCATGTAGACGGTAAATGGAATGTCTGGTTTTCTTTCTCGCTGCTGTCAAAAAATTCGAGTGCACCCATTCCGAATTGTTGTGATATAAACGTTAATCTGCGAGTCCTGTTTCTCCAACGAAATTGGCCGAGGTATGTAATGCTATCCTCGGAAACTGAGCTAAATCAGGAGCAGAAAACCATATCCGAAAATCTTATTGGCGAGTTTGCGGATATATTTGCATCGCAGGATGGAGACTATGGTCGAACACACCTAGGACAGCACCGCATAGACACCAGCGATAGCAGACCAATCCGTCAACCTGCTAAAAGACTTCCATTGGCAAAACAGGAGGAAGTCGATGAGATGATATCGACCATGGAAAAAGACGGTTTAATCAAAAACTCAAAAAGTCCGTGGGCGTGACCCGTTGTACTAGTGAAAAAGAAGGACGGAAGCACTCGATTCTGCGTGGATTACCGGAGGCTCAACGATGTCACCAAGAAGGACAGCTACCCATTGCCTCGAATAGATGACACCTTGGATACCCTTTCTGGAGCAAAATGGTTTTCCACCCTCGATTTGAAAAGTGGCTACTGGCAGGTACGGATCCGTCCAGAAGACAAAGAAAAGACCACTTTCACAACTGGAAATGGACTATGGCAGTTTACCGTTATGCCATTTGGCTTGTGTAACGCTCCAGCCACCTTTGAGCGTTTAATGGAACGTGTGTTACAGGGTCTGACATGGAAAACCTGCCTTGTGTACTTGGATGACGTCATCGTTGTGGGAAAGTCGTTCGCTGAACATCGCGAAAACTTGAGGGAGGTGTTTACACGACTTCGAACTGCGCATTTGAAACTAAATCCAAAGAAATGTGCTCTGTTCAAAGCTGAGGTGAAATATTTGAGACATGTGATATCATCAAATGGAGTAAAAACTGACCCGGAGAAAATCGAAGCCGTGAAAAATTGGCCAGATCCCGCAGACAAACACCAGCTGAGGAGCTTTCTCGGTCTCGCCACATATTACAGGAGGTTCGTAAAGGATGTTGCCGGAATCGCAAAGTGTCTGCACCAGCTAACTGAAAAGGGTAGACAATTTAAATGGTCAGGTGAGTGCAAAAGAAGCTTTCAACATCTAAAACAGCGACTCTGTGAAGCACCAATACTAGCTTACCCCACCCCTGGCAAGACATTTATTGTGGACCCGGATGCTAGTAACGTGGGTGTTGGAGCAGTTCTGTCGCAGATACACGATGGGCAGGAGAAAGTGGTAGCCTATTTCAGCAAAGTTCTGTCGCGACCAGAGAGAAACTACTGTGTAACCAGACGGGAATTCCTTGCTCTGATACTGGCGACAAAACATTTCCATAAATATCTGTATGGACAGAGATTCATCCTGCGTACCGATCACGCCGCTTTAAAATGGTTGCTACAGTTCAAAAATCCTTAGGGGCAAGTAGCAAGATGGATTGAACGATTGCAGACTTACGACTTCGAAGTACAGCATCGGAAAGGAAGACTGCACTGCAATGCGGACGCGCTTTCCCGCAGACCATGTGAACACAGTTGCAAACATTGTGCGCAAAAAGAGGAAAAGGAAGAAGGTCCAGAGAATAAGAGCCGAACCTGTAGAGGGTTGGAGTGCCGAAGAACTTCGTAATGCACAAAAAGAAGACCCTGACATCGAGCCAATCCTTGCATGGAGCCAATCCTTTCATGGAAGGAATCTATGGAGAAACCAAACGCAAGAGACATCTCCGACAGAAGTCCTACTTTAAAAGCATACTGGGCGCAGTGGGACTCTCTCCATGTGCAAGATGGTGTTTTGCGGAGAAAATGGGAAATGCCAGATGGAAGGTCCTTTAAGATGCAGCTTGTGGTTCCACGATCGAAAGTAGAGGAAATCCTGGAAAAGTTACGGGAATGCTTTTATTGGCTAAGCGCAAGAAACGATGTAGAGAGCTGGTGTCGAAAGTCCACAACATGCGCGGCTAGCAAGGGACCCAAAGTCAAAACACGAGGTAAAATGCACCAGTACAACGTGAGCGCCCCGTTTCAAAGAATCGCCGTTGACATCACAGGTCCGTTCCCGGAAACTGAAAACGGTAGCCGTTACATCCTTGTTGTCATGGACTACTTCAGCAAGTGGCCGGAGGCTTTTGCGACACCCAATCAAGAAGCTAAGACTGTTGTCGAGCAGATAGTGGACCACTGGGTCTGCAGGTTCGGGGTGCCTATGGAATTGCATTCCGACCAAGGGCGAAACTTCGAGTCGAAGGTATTCCAGGAAGTATGCGCATCACTCGGGTTAAAGAAAACAAGGACAACACCTCTTCATCCACAGTCTGATGGAATGGTAGAACGATTTAACAAGACCTTGAAGGAACATCTGTCCAAAGTCGTGAACGAGAACCAACGGGATTGGGATCGGCGAATTCCTTTATTTCTTATGGCTTACCGGAATACGGTTCATAATACAGCTGGATACACTCCATCCGAAATTCTATTTGGACGAACTGCCCGGCTTTCAAGTGAGCTAAAATTCGGATTTCCTATTGAAGACCCAAAATGAGAAGGGGACTACGTATTAGATCTTAGAGAAAGGATCAACGACATTCACCAGAGAACAAGAAACAACAAAATTGCGAGTGAACGCATGAAGACGATGCAAGAGCAGAAAGGGAGAATCGCCCAAGCTTCAGCAGGACTGGGAAGGTCCCTACCAAGTAGTTACGCGCATTAATGACGTCGTTTTCCGAATCCAACGAGGACCAAGAGCAAAAATGAAAATTGTCCATGTGGATCGACTGCATCGTTACCACGGAAACAATAATGATGTGCTTGTTCGGGACGAACAAAACTAAGAGGGGGACAATGTGATGTGGCAACAAGTTTAGATATTCGGAGGATAATTTTGTAAATTAACGACATCTGTTGGATTCATTGTGTACAACAACCATGCCCCTAAAAGTATGCTACATATTTGCAATATGTTTTAACTGTGTACTAAATCGAACTTGAAGTACTAATTTGAGACTCGAATTAGTACCGAAAGCTTAGATTGTGCCAGAACCAGACAGAAGCTTCCAGAAGCTTGTAAACTTGTATAAATACAAGAGTAGATTGCATTGAGAGTTGAGTTTATTTTCGAAAGTGGAATTGTTAACAACTGGAAGCGTTAATAAAAAGTGATTGAATTGAGATTAAATAAAAAGTGTTGAATGATAAAAACGTATTTGAATTGTGAATAAGTGGAATAAGTTAAATTGGTGTTATTTAAACTGAAAGACGTTGTGTTTAATAAAACAAAGGGATTTGTTGTATTAATTTGGAATTTTGATTGAGTTTTATTTGTCGAAACTCAGGCCAAAATATCACAGTAGGTATATCCACATCATCTTCTTCTTTTTTTCTTCATTCTTCTTCATTTTTCAAAATATTTTGTTCTTCCTCCATAATTTATATAGTTTAAATTTGCTTCAGGGTATCCCACTTCTGACGATAAAGTAAAAAGAACATTCTTGATTCTAACAAAGTATAAAAGTATTCTTGATTCTGTGCCAACTTTACTATTGGTGTACTTCCTTCATAGTCCAGTTAATAATGAACTCCAGAAGAACAGATGCTCTCTTTTATACTATTTTCACTGACATATTTCATAAAAATATTATTTATAGATTTCCGATTACAAACAATCTTTCAAGTTATTTAGTATTACAGTACAGTGTATGTTTATTATCGTAAGGTCATATTTTATTGTTATATCAAATTTTGAATCTGCACCAATGCATTGCATAACTTGTATTATAGCACCTACATATATTGCTATTAAAAACACAGTTCTACAACATTTGTACACATTCCTGTGGTGTTAACGGTATTCTAGGATGTGGTAAGCTTCAATCGTTTTTATATTTACACCCGATCTTGCCAAATCGGTCAGTCCCATATAATTGACATAAATTGGCCTGCAATATTTGAAGATCCAATAATAAAGATACCAAGTCAAATAGTTAATCAATGGTGACGAATCAAATGCTCTCCTTTGCTCTTAAGTCTAAAGCCAATTCTTTTATAGCTTCAAAAGAGGGAAAATCCATCAGTAAAAAAATTTCTGTTCGATGTTTTCATGTGTTAGAAAAAAATTTAAAACATAAAACATATACGAATCGATGGCAAATCACTTGAAATATTTTTTTCTGACAAAAAATAAACCCGGAAGATAGTATTATTTGTTAAAAAACAATTTATTTATTTTATTATATTACTATGTATATGCATCGTATATACAAAGATACTATCATGAAACATCATTTTTAGTTGCAAATCAAGTCGTAATAAGGCGCGCTGAGATCGCAAATTGGTGTGGATAAAGAACAAGAGAAAATAACAAAAGTGTATTAAATAATGGTAAAATGTCGGTAAATGTTCTCGTCTCCACTATTTAGAGTTAGTTACGAATCAACCAGGAAGATGGCCAGGCGAAAAATGACACCATGAGAGTACTATAGAGAATTTAGGTCCGTTCGTCTACTTTTTGGGTTGTTTTAGGAAAACTGTCAAACTTTGAAGAGTGGGGATAAAAACTTTCAGAAAATAATAAATTCGCTCAAAAGTAAAAGAACGAAACTTTTTAAACGTCAAAAAATTTAAAATTTAACTAAAAGAAATGGATCAAATAAGTGCAGATGAAATAAAAATTGCGATGGAAACCATTTTATTAGACCATTGTAAGGTCATTTTATTATTTACTTTGGATTTAACTTTACAATTTTTTTTAATTTAAAATTCTTCAAATACGAAGTCTTCACAAAACGTCAAATTTCAAATGTACTTTTGAGTTTGACAGAACTCACATTTCTCCCGCAAGAAATTTTTGGTTTAAAATAGGGAATTAAGGGGAAGCGATTTGCTCTCTCACAATCTCTCTCTTCTCACAAAATCTCTCGAAAATGTAAGTAAACGAACAACATTTGTGTAAAATTGTTCAAAATAGTCTGTTTTAGGGAGTAGACGAACAAAGTAAAAAGTTTAAAACTAGTTTGAGGTTATGGTGTGGTTGGCATTTGATTTCTGACATAACTTTACTGATTGCTATAATTACCCGTACGTACGAAATTCCAGTTTGTAGCTGTTTCTACTTTTACTGATGGATTTTTACTGATCGGTATAACTGGCGCCTAATCTAAACGTAATCAAAATGTCATTTCATCATTCTATATGAATTGTTTAGTACTCTCATCAGGCATAATTAATGAGATAATACTGCTGCAATGTGAGTATAGAATAAGAACAAAACAAAAAAGGGTATTATATGTCGTATAACGTCGCTGCAATAGCTTTTCCTGTGAACATGATACACATTTGTATGGGTTTTGGAGAGTAGAAAGAAAAAGGTAATGAAAGAGTAGGTTGTATAGTTTGCTTGCAAAAAGTCATTAGTTAGAATGAGTACAAGAATAGGCAGGAACAATGAGTAATAAGTACGAGTGACAGGTTCAAAAATGACACTAGACCATATGATGTGGTAGAGAAACAAAAATTAGTGGATTTCCCTTTAATTTTCGTAAACAAACCAAGATTGTGTTTTGAATTATTTTTTTGGATTTTGCATTTTTCATGAAATTTTGTTATTTCAGTAGCTTATAATCACATACCAATTTTGCCATATTCGGATTTGACTTAAAGTTTTAATGTATATTGTTCGATTTCGAAGGTCATAAGGAATGGATTTTTTGTTTGTATTTACATTTCTAAGGCATTTGATAGAGTTTAACATCGTCGTTTTATCGAAAATGCGTGCATTTGGACTGGATAAATCTCTTCGTCGTTGGATTAGTAATTACCTTTTGAACCGCTCAATTCAAGTGTCAACGGCAACACCATCAGCAGCAATACCACCAGTGGCAACACCAGCACGACCGTAGTGTGAAAGAGAACAAGCCAAGTCAGTATTCGTCGTGTCATCACCGAGAACGGGTCGTCAAATAATATCTTGTATCTTTTCCCTAATACTATTATCTTATATTTTAAGTTCTCTAAAGTATCGTAATAAATACATTTCTGCTAATTAAGAGTTTAATCGGTTCGTTTTATTTAACAAGTTAACTCGGTTCTTTTCCTGTCTTTACACAAGTTGTATTGGACGGTTTCAAATCTGATATTCACAAAATTAATGCTGGTGTGCCCCAGGGCTGTGTTTTGTCTCCGACTCTTTTCCTTATATTTATTAATGACTTATTATCTGAAACAACTAATCCAATCAATTGTTTTGCTGACGACAGTACTCTCAGCTTTTCATATTCGTTTCCAGATTCACATCCATGTTTTTTGGATTTTGACGGCAGCGTATGATAAGTTCATTAAATTCTGATCTTGATAGAATTGTACAATGGGGAATAAGAAATCGCGTAGAATTTAATGCTTTTAAAACTCAATGTAGTTTTTTGTCGTTAAAGCAAAACATACCTCCAATGCCACTATCCATGAGCGGCATTTGCATTGAAGAAACAGAACACCTCTTAGTTCTCGGTATGTGCATTACAGACCACCTTCTGTGAAATGACCACATATTTCACATCGCAAAGAATGCTGCGAGGTGTTTACGTTTACTTCGAAGATGCAAGAAGTTCTTCACACCGTCTAATCTGGCTACAGTGTATAAAGCATGTATTCCACCGAAACTCTAGTAGTACAATTCCCATATTTGGCCAGGTGCTCCTATAACCTACTTAAGTTTTCTAGATAGAATTAAAAAAAAAGCTTTGAAAATAATAGGCGACCGAACAATAACAGATACATTTACATCTCTTGAGCACCGCTGTAATGTTTCGTGCCTTTCGTTATTTTATCGTTATATGAAACGATTAAACCGTAATACTCGAACTGCTAGGAATGCCCATCAGTTTACCCTAGAGCCTTACCTCGGACGTACAGTTAAGTATAGAGGTTCTTTCTTTAGTCGCACCACACGAATGTGGAATGCTTTGCCAGGCTCTGTTTTTCCCTTCCATTTTGATATGCAGAACTTTAAAACTAATGTGCATCGGTATCCCCTCTTTTATCCCTCCTCATTTCCCTAATGTTCGTGCGTTATTTAAACATTTTAAGGGTACACACAAACCCCTTTCGCGCGTGTAAATTATAAAACAAAAAAACCTACATAGGTAGGTTCCTATTAACATTTATATTTAAAGAAAAATGGTAATAGTATTGGCGTTTTTAAGTCTTAAACGCTGCAATTTAGCTGCTTTTAAATGCAACTAACATTAGCTTTAATATTTAAGAAATTTACCAGGCAGAAAAAAGGCTTAGAAACCCCGCAGTAGCTAGTTATTTACTTTCTATTTTAAAATTTGACGTTGGGTGATGTCTTGAATGCTTTGTAAGCGCGTTTCAGCTTATATAAGTAAAAACCTAGTTAATGTTTATTTATTTATTATATTATTTATTTTTCAAATTTCTATTTAACGGCTCGAAAAATGTTAACCATTTTTTGAAGATACTTAAAAGCAATATAATAGGTACAAACATCTGCAAACAATGTGTTTTATTTGTAAACTAGGTAGGTACTTCAACTTAAATTAAATTTTTGCAGACTAGAAAATTTGATAAAATAATCAAACATGGTAAGCATATATTTGTAAAGCAGCCATGCCAATAAAGAAAAATACAGAATAGGAGTTCTGTACATGCCATAGTGTAAGTGTAAGTGATGTAAATCTTTCCCCTTAAGGCACTTAATACAATGTCAACCATTTTGCACTCCTTCCCTGTGTGAATATTTTGTCATCCCTCATTATCAGTTTTCAGCGATACGAAAATGATTAAAAATAACACGAAAAAGTGTCGATGGTTTGTTTTCTTCTGACTGCTAACATTTTATATACATCCTTCCCGTTCTGCATTTTTTCTAACATTGCATATGTATCTAATAATAATAATAATCTCCACTCAGAGAAAAACTTTAGGGAGATGTAAACGAACTAGATGGCGCTCGTTTCCAACCCCTGATGATAGTACTATAGATTTCATATACAAGGATGTCGCCAAATGTTCTCGTCTCCTATTAGAAGATAAGCCAAATGGCTCAAGTGATAAAACTGATAGGTGTCATATATAATGATTTCTTTAGCTGTAGCTCTTGTAAATGCCAGTTGCATACAGATTCTAAAGTAAAAATGTTAGCAAGAAAACTAGATCGTCGTTTTCACGTGTTGAAAATTAATCTAGAACCCCATAAGTTGATAATAAAACATGGCCATTATGATTTTTGTATTAAAGCATTTATCAGATCAGAAAAAATCTTTGTTAGTTTTCTAAGCCTTGTGTGCACAATAGAAAAAAGAAGAAAGAACTACGATCTCTACCGACCATACCCTGCAAACCCTGAAGTTTTATTTTGTGTATGTGAATACGTGTAAGATTCGTGTGAAAAGCAGCCAATCAGCCATACGTTTCTTCCCCACATAAATGCAAACGAATTAGTAGTCCCATACGAAATATACAGAGACCGGTACACATATGTATGTTGCTGAACGGAGCATTCTTCAGTTTGTAGGCGAAGAGAGAGTTATCCTCCCAGTTGTCGTTCTTGTTTCTTTTTTCTATGAACTAGCCAAAACAATAAATTATCTATTTGAAAAATGTGGACTTTAAATAAAAACTATTGACTTACACAGCATTTAGGCAATTTTTTCAGGAGCTTGGCTTGCTTTACGTAAGTTTTTCGTTTTCATAAAAAATCATTGGGGAACGTTAACATGCTCCAAATTTGAATGTAGTTTCTTAATGGCTAAAACACATACACGCTTTACAGCAGACTTCGTCCGGTTACGTATATATTGCTTAAGAGCGCTATTCTGTCATCGTGAATGGAAAATTTTGAAAACCTACTGTAAAAATAAAAAAAATCCAATTTGAACTTATGTATTCATTGAGTAAAATGTCACAAAGCGAGAAAAAGTTCAGTCAATTCGAACTTTTTTGTATATCACTCGCCTTGTTACGTTACTCCTTCGTACGTCAAATAGAGCGTTTGTAGGAAAAGCAGTATTGTGATAAATTTTAAACATTCCGTATATTTGAACTTTTTCAAAGTGTCAAAATCGGTTGTAAAACGTAATCGTGTTTCTACTTTAAATGCACACTTCAATTCTCACGTAAAGATGGCACCACGTTTTCATTCCGTGTCCACCTTAATATTCCCACTCAACTTTCCATCTCTCTTGCACCTCACCTACATTTTCGTTTACCTTCTTCGTCCTTCTCTCTTGTGTTCTTTGTATGACCAAAAAAATCATTCGAACACCAAAAAAAAATGACAATTCAGTGCGAGCAGTGAAAAAAATTCTTAATAATTCTGCACTTAGCTTTTTTCATAGTTTACCAAACCTCATTCAATCAAAAACTATCACAAATTACTCGCGAATAAATTGTTTGCAAGAAAATGAATAAATTTCTTGTGTTAACATTGTTTTTCATTAAAAACTTTCGAGGTAAAGATTTACATTTGGCGTACGAAGAAGAAAATTTTCTTTCCAGTGCTTTTGATTTGTGTCCTGCTTTGCTTTCACCATTACCACCCCGTTCTAAACCACCCATCTACCTACCAGTCCACATACCTCCCTGTGTGTTCCTTGGCCCAAATTTGTATCACAATACTGAAATTGATTTCCAAAGAAATAAAAAAAAATAAGAATGCGAATAGTTATTAATCCAAATACAAATTTATAGGTTGCTTATTATTCAAACCAAAAGAAAACATTCCAATCAGAAGAAAATCACAATATTAACAAAACAAAAGTTCCAACCATGATTAGAAAAAATCCTAAAAATGGTGCAAAACTTTGCTGACCTCTTTTTCCCATTCCTTTTTTTGTTTTGTTAGATTTAGCAATAGGTAGGACGCGTTTTAATATTTCATTTTCATTTGTTTTTTTTTCTCTAGATGTTCTTGCAGCTAGCTCGAGCTTAACTGCAGGAGGTCATTGTCGGGATTACAATGGGAAACTGTACGAAAGTGGCATGCACTACATGCCCGGACCGGATTCGTGCCGTTTGTGTATTTGTGATAGTGGTCTGCCCAAGGCATGTAAAATGGTGCTCTGCGAGGCATTCACCAAATGCAAATCATTCCAAACGGTGGGGAATGGACATAATTGCTGTGAAGTAATCTGCCTGGATGATCAATTCAGCGATGGCAGCACAGATTTTGGGATATGACTTGTGGCCAGTGGCATAACTGCCACTTTGTCGCTATCGTTGTTATTCTTTTTGGTTAATAGGCTGCGCCAGAGGAAGATTAGAGCCA
The DNA here is from genome assembly GCA_963971375.1 of Platycheirus rosarum. Taxonomy (NCBI): domain Eukaryota; kingdom Metazoa; phylum Arthropoda; class Insecta; order Diptera; family Syrphidae; genus Platycheirus; species Platycheirus rosarum. Next base: position 28,729,762 of record OZ020509.1, on the reverse strand, counting down.
GAGAAAGTCGCCAGAATGCCGAAGATCAAAGGAGCATTGTTGGGAGTATTGGGTAAGTAAGTAAAAATAAGGAAAATGCTGTTTTTAAAACATATTTATATCTTTCACATTTACATTTAAAATGATAATCATTGCAGACAAATATTACTCAATAGACATTTGGCTAGGTTCATAAATAAATTTATTCAAAAAAAAATCCTAAAAGCTGATTTTTTTCAATTGAACGCATAAATAATAAATTCATTTAGGTACTTCAATTTATAGGTCTGAGGTCAGGAAATATTGCAATTTTAAGCTAATGAATTAAAACTTGTATAGTTATTAAATTGCTGTTTTTTTATAAGGTTTAAACATGTTATATTTGTAATCAAGCTAAACATTTACATCATTTTATGTAAATTCGTGTAATTCCTTGCAATAGAACTTCGTCTTAACAATTGCGATACTAGATTCCAATGGGTTAACCTCGGAAAACGTAGAAGTGATTCCAATTTTGAATTCAGACATACGGATGATGACAGGGTTTATACTTAATTGTAATTTATGCGGTTATAAACTTATTTATCATATATCGAGTACAAATCTCTCTTAGACTAAATTGTACTTACAAACTAGCGTGCCCGGCAGACGCCGTCTTGCTTTTCTTAAATTCTTTTGATTTTAAGTTAGCTCTTTCGATGCGTTTTTTGCGTTCTATAATGAATCAGTCGTTTTATTTGAAGTTATTAATTAATGTTTATTTTATTTTGTACTTCACATAGTTTCTATTTAGATTTTTATATTTGTATCAAGATTGTTTTTAAGATTAACTCAATAATTGTTTTAAAATAAGTTTTTAGTCTGAACTCAAATCTCTTTAAATAATGTTCAATTTAAATAAAAAAAATTCTTTTTAGTCTTTATAAACGAATTAATTAAATATCCATTCCATAAAAAACTATAGGTTATGGGCCTAGTCGCGAGTATTAATTAATTTCTTTTGGTTTGAATTGAATTTTCGTTAATTAAAAAAACAAAAAAAGTCTGAGTTCTAAAAATGGATCTGGCAAAATATATCAAACCTTTGGCTGGTGAGTCAGATGGGCTAATGTCTAAAAGGAAGATAAGGGACTTGCTAGACTACCATGAAAGAGCTTTGGATGCGATTGGTGGTATCTTAAAGAAGCCAACGCCTTTAGAAGGGACTCCAAAGCAAGAAGAAATTAATAAATACAATGAAAAGTCGAATCTTTGTAGAAAACCTAACAGCTATGCAAAATTCATGATAACCAGATCGGTCACAGACGAGGTTTATCAGAAGATAATGGACAAGGAAACTGCAGATGATAACAACAATTTCAAGCAACTTCCAAAGATCAACTATTTAAAATATGCACTGGCCTTTTTGAATTAAATTGGAATCTTACTCAAGATGTTTCCACGCACATAGCAAAACTTAGAAGTTTGTGGAACGAGTTAAATAACTGCCTGAAATCTAAGAAAGAAAAGGAACTACCAGACTTAATGTTGGTATGCAATATCTTGCATATTTTACCCAGTACTTTCGAGACTTCGGTCAAGTTGGATGCTAATTACCAAATAGAGAAACTTTACGAAAAATGAAGATACCGAAAACTTATCTTAAGAGTCGCTAATTGCAAGATAAATGAAGGTTAACACATTAAAAAAAAGATGTTTGCTTCTGATCCGGAGATCGTGAGTGCAATACTCAGGTTGAGAGGCATTTTTCCAATCCTAGTGCAAGCTAGAGCCGTGCGTGAGTTTTAAGTGAGAAAAAGTCACCTAATTCTCCCTCTACTGCGCCAAAAAAAAAATCTTTCGTATCTTTCTAATTCTTCTAACTAGTGTCGTGCAACGTCATGTTGCATTTTAAAAGGCAATGTGCCCTACAGACAGTTAAAATATTTAAAAAAAGAATAAGAAAAAAGACATGCAATTTTTGTAAGAAGAAAGGAAATTGGATTCGAGACTGCAGAAGAGGGACAGCTGAAGGAAGACCATCTAAAGATAAGATATCAAACAGAAATCAAAGCAACTCAGTGGACACCAATGACATCTATAACGATGCTTATGCGACTGAATCACTGAATTCAATTCGAGTGATTGGTGGATTGATAATGGTGTAACAAGATATGCTACCAACTGTCCCGACTGGTTCATTAATTTCGAAAAATTTGAAAGTCCATGCAGAATTCAATCGGCTGGAAAATAAAACTAAGTGCTATTGGAAGAGATACCATCAAGACAATATCAACTCACAACAACAGAGAAGTCACATTGAACAACGTATGGTATGTACCAACAATCAGCCCTATTGCGAAAAAAAAGTTCCCTGGATTTTGCTATCATGAACCATCTTTGAAAATGGGAAAAAATATTTCTTTCGCAAATAGGTATCGTGAAAAATTTCTTCCAGGGAACTTTTTCCTAATTTAAATGCGAAAATTTCCGAAAGTAAGTTGCGGGGGAAAAGGTTGCTGCAAGAAGAAATGCATGAATTTGTTTATTATAAAATAAATCAAAATACATAATACATATATGTTATTTTTATAAGGTCTAAAGCAAAAAACAAGAAACATCTTGAAGTCTTCCTTAGCTTTATGGACATATATTGATACGGGGCACTCAAAATTAAATAAAGGAAAGATAAAAACATTTGGAAAAAAAATCCAAAATATGAAATGAATTCCATCGGGCCTCCAACAAAATCTAGTTTTGAGTGGTAAAGAGTAAATATTTAAAAACCACGAATATTTACATAAACACAGTTTAATGTGTTGTTTTATGTGTGTTATAGATTTGGAGCGACGAAAAGATATACATTAGTAAGAAAATGTCAGAAAACGTTAAATCAAAAAGTTCAATAAGTGGCCTGGCGGCCCCAGCCACTAATATACATAAGTTCTCCGATTTGGAAGAAGGAATCATTCGACTTTATGCTATCAATAATTCGTTGGCAAAGCATTCAGATTCCAAACGTTTTGAACTGCTTTTCTGTTCCAGAAAACCAAAGCTGACATCTCCGAGTGACAAATGAGCAAAAACATAAAAACTAATTCTTTTGTTAAGGACTACGAAGTTATCACAACCTAGTAGCTAGAAACCACTCTCTCGATAGCCGTGGCAGGTGTTGAGGTAGGAAGTATCCACAAATCTAATTTTAATGTGATACAAAACTGACAAATGAATTTTTGTGTATTATTCAATGCATTCAATCATCCTCAATGGGGGGGGGGGGGGGGAGGGGGGGGCTGGCTTGACATGGACATTGATGGCAAAACATCGCTATATGGAAGTCCTCAAGTAAATGGGTCATTATATAAGGCAGCTATTGCTGCAACTATATTATGAACGATGGGGATACCAAGATAAGAGACATGTTGGCATTAAAGTAAACTTGGACCACGGTTTGTGTGAGCCATGTAAATATTTATGGTAAAGCCCAGACTCCCGTTCGGAAGTAAGAAAGCGACAGCACCAGGCGAGTTGATAAGATATTTATATTCAGCTATTTACTATTGGTTCGATATTGTTATGAATAGTTAAGCCAAGATATTTATATTCAGCTATTGGTTCGATATTAAAACAATTAGAAAAACAAATAACGTCTATAACAGTAGTTGGGATACTATTAGGGGCACAATAAAACAACAAAATCCCCCACGTTGAGCGCCAATTGTTATATTTGTTATCACGCACTTCAACCTTTTTATTTATATATTTCATTTATTATTACAGTAAAATAAGTACGAGTTTTAACAAATATATTTTCTCTATTTTGTTTTAATAATTTTTACACTTTGTTAAATTCCGAACCAATCTCCACCAATTCTATTTTTCAATTGTCTCTGTCCGCGCACGCAAAACCACTTCGAACCAACGATTGAGCTTTTTTTTCTTAACCTTGGAACCGTTAGATGACACTTTCGTGAGCATATAATGGGTTCAAGTGATTTACTTTCCGTGGGAAGTATTTCATTCCCATAAAAGAAAATGCAACCTGGTCAAAAGGTAACTCTACACTTTGAAACTGTCGCCCGTATGAACTTTCGTATTGAGCGTTCAAGTTCAAGGTTATAAAATTTACGGTATGCAGTTCTTTCATGGGAAATATTTTTTGAAATATTCCCACAGAAGGCGCATTGATTGCAGTCCGATAGTGGGTATGTGACACAAGTCCAACATTGAAGGACTAGAATAAACACAAGATATGCCATCAGCAAACCCACAAACTTTTCCTTTCAAGATCAGACTAAACACATTATTGGTAAAATAAAGAACAAAATTGGACCTAAAACTGAACCTTGCGGAACTCCTGTATCAATATTTCTTGTTTCGCTGAATTTACCACCAAATTAAACCATTTCTTAAGGTAGGAAGAAAACCACTCCAGCATGAAATCTCTGAAGCCTGCTTTTTCTAATTTACTTAATAATATGACATGATCTACTGTATCAAATGCTTTCTTAATATCAATATAAAGAGCAGAAGTGTGTTGTTTTTATCTATACTATGGTAGATATGACAATAGTGTGCTAAAAGTGCATTTTCAGTTGATTTGCCAGCTCTAAAACCGTACTGTTTAGAACTGAAGTAAGATAGCTTACTACCCTGACTTTTTCAAAAATTTTGAAAACACTGTGTGTTCTACATTAAAAGAGAAACACATAATCCCTTGTGCGCGCGTTAATTATAAAAAAAAGATATGGGCCTATAATTATTAAGACATTTTTTATCACCTTTCTTATAAATAGGAATTACCTCAGCTATGTACTTTCAAGCTTTGCGGGAATACGCATATCTGGGTAAAACATAGATATAGTAACTCCGATCGTATGTAAGTAGTTTTCGTAATAATGGTGAAAGTGAAATATTGTGAAATTAATGATTCAGTTTTCCTTCGACTTTGACGCATGAATGTGCGCCGCTTAAACAAAACATACAAAAACAATGCAGTGGTAAGTCACTGGTTTTATTGTGGATTTCAGGGGAATTGTTTTGGTAAACAGATTGGCAGGCGCCACTGTGTTGGAAAAAGCTCTCCCATAAGGCATGTACTGACAATCTTTGTTGGACAGAGTATTGTAACCTTTTAACCTGGTTAATTTAAATAAAACTATTTTCTCCAACGAAATGAAAAAGATCTTCTCTCACATGAATTATATAGTTTTACAGATGTCAAGACCCTCCTTACGTTAAAGCTTAAAGAACATTGTAATTATCATGGGCGCAACAACTAGGATCCGGTGCGGGCCTCGTTCAACAAGTTCTTTCATACATGCCAATTCCTGGAGATTTCCACAACATCTGCTTCGAGATAGATTTCATACAATTCAGAAGAGTATCTTCCCGGAACCGTCCTCCGTCGCACACGGGACCAACAGTTCTCCCTAAGACTTTCCTCTCGGACGTGATTAAAATCAGAGTGCCTTTTATTAAGCACCCAAGTCTCAGATCAGTATGAGAGTACTGGTTAGACCATAGTCTTTTACAGCAGCAGCTTAGGTTTTATGATAAGGTTTCTGCATTTGAAGAGCCTCGACAGACTACAGTAGGTTCTGTTCGATTTTAGCAGCCGCCCGCGTATTTATTCCTCTACTGTATTATTGGCTGCAACTTCGTTCCAAAGTAGTTAAAGGCATATTATTAATAAAAAAAGGTAATAATCAATTAATTAATATTATCATTAGTATTAATAGTTTAAAAAAAACATTGGTCTTGTAAATCAAAAATAAGAAATATTTCTTTTTTAGTTTTCCCATCATTTATATGTAGCTAGCTCAAAGTATATCGAGCAGGCGGCAACGGAGTCTTGTACAGCTTTTTGACTTCTGATAATGATAACGATGTCTTGTGCGTAAGCCAATATTTGGCTGGACTCGTCCAAGTCCCACAGTTACAGATTGCTTTTTCCAACGCTAAGTGGATGGAAATGCAAGACAGACTTTCTCCTTGTCGGAGTTTATTAAAGATGTTGAGTGGTGATGTTTTTTGCGACATGTTTTTGACGGATTAGTAGAACTTCCGCGCCTGGTGCGGACCTCGCTCTCTATTTCTTTCCATTTCACAGACAAGGTTTTTCTCCCAAGCTTCATCATCAAACCAGTCGCTCGGATCTCTTCGACTACTGCCTCAGATGGTGTCAGCAGAACTAATGACTTTGATCTTAAGCCGTGACCATTTTTCATCTACGCCCGGCACTATGTCCTCAGTTCGAGCCTGACGGACCATCATACAAACAAGATAGTAGTCGGAGTTAATGTTGGAATCTCGATATGTTCATATCATCAGGCTGGAGTATTTATGAAGATCTATCAACACGTGGTCAATTTGGTTACGAGTTACTCAATGGTCCATCACTCCAAGTGGCTTTATAGATATTTTTTTTGTCTTGTACTTGCAACGATTGATTTCGTTGATTCCGCCATTTCTATGACACGTAGTACATTGTCTTTAGTGTTCTCATGCAAACTTTGGGAGCATGCTTGAATACCGTAAGAATCTTTTTCATCTTCTTCGGACTCCTCAGTAGGTGCGTGAACGATTATGAGGCTGATGTAATTGAATTTGCTTCGCACGCGAAGTTGCATTGCCTTTCGTTAATTGCGATGCGATGTTGGTAGATTTCATTTTTTACTGACTAGGAAGCACATGGTGTTTTGGCTTTAGGGTGACCGCTGTAGTATATTTCATCTCATTTCTTGTAGTTATTTTCCTTATATGTGGTCAGAACATCGCCTAGCTGAAGTCTTGCTTATAAATAATATAAGGGATTTATTGATTAACGCAACGCAATTTAAGTCTTAATTTTTTAAAATATTTAAATTAAAGTACTTTTGAAAATTTATTTAATTATATATAAGACCTATATCGTTGTTTTTATTTTGGCCGTCTAGAACAGTCCGGAAGCATTCCGAATGCTTCTGAAATTGTGCGATTGACACAGAATGACAGTTCTTGTTCTGGAGAGATAAGAACATCGATTCTGTTTTCGTAGTCGGAATCCAAACCAGAATCACGCACACATAGACACAGTTTAAAATTCAAAATCTATAGCTTGAACCAAATCACTTGGCAAACGTTCGGTTGCGCAGAGAGAAGATTAAGAGAACAAAAAATGTTGCGCAAGAGACTTAATGTATACAATGCCAGAGATTAAATACTTTTATTTTGAAAACATGACAATATATTATGATCATACCTGATGTAAAAAAGTCCATCGCTGGAACTTGATTGTGTGTATCTTTCAAAATTCATTAGATGAGCAGATAAATTTGAAGAGAGCTGCGCAGCACCAACATATATGAAGAAGATCGAAGTTTTTGAAAGGAAGATACTCCGTAGCTGTACAGGCCTACACCGAAACCCCATTACAAGGAAATATGTCCCAAACAAGAAGCTATATGAAGACAGCCAAGTGATCCCAATAAATCAGTTCATGACACAGCTCTCCAAAAATATTTTGAGGAACTTGGAGGACCACCCCAACTTGGAAATCCAGCAACTACTCCAGCAACAACTAGAGCCCAGCCATCGCTACCTCAACATTCGAGCCATCACAGACGATCGATTCGAAGATATAATGAACAATTACGGAGCCACGTTCTACGAGAGAACCAGCAGCGGACACAACTGAGGATAAGCAACACCGCATCCTAACCCCAATTTTTTAAAACCAAAGACAGTAAATTATAATTAAAAATCTCAATTAAAAGATTATGCAAACAACAATATGATATAAGTAAAAATATAGCATTGTATAGAGTCAGCTGAAGTAAGTCGGGCCTCTGTTATTGAGCCGACATGATTTATTTTAGTTATAAGTTAGTTTAAGACCAATTGTACATAAATTCTAACGAATATAATAAAAATAATCTAATTCAAAAAAAAAGAGAGCTGCGCAGTAGAATGGGCAAGTGAATTGGTTCAAGCTATAAATATATTTTTTGTATTTAACGTAAATATATATATATATAAATAAACACAAATTCTAAAGAAAGAAAGCAAATAAAGTAAGAGAGAATATAATTGACATAGAAATATATAATAATTTCTGCTTTTTCATTGCAAATAGGATACAATCCTGTAAATTTGTATCCGCCCTGTTTGCAAATAAATGAAATTCAACAAAAACAAATAATTTGAATCGCATTTGATGTTTACCAAATACAATGAAGCCCAAAATTCAGAATTAAAACTGCTTTGGTGATTTGTTCCTTTGGCATTTCGGGTCGTGGTTGTTCTGTTACTGATTTCGGATTACCAAAAAAAGAAGACTATTAAAGTCGAAATAGAGATTGCGTGCAATTATGTATAGATACTATAAGGGACACATATGTTGGGAACTGTGACCTGAACAACTAAACGAAGCTTCTCTTTTTATATTTCTTTTTTTAAAGAAATATAATTTATTGTATATATATATATAATTTATTTGTTTAAATTAAGCTATTGCTTTTATTTTAGTTACATCGCTGGTAACATGGGCTACATGGAAGGTAATCTTAGTGGAATGGATTACTCTTATGGCGGTGCATCTACACACTACCCTCTATGGAAACCGCCTAGTGGCTATTTTCCACGGGGAGAAGCTCCACCACCCTACGAAGAGGCGGTGGCCATATCACAGGCTGAGGCCTTAAGTGCTCAATGCACCGTAAGCGTTGCCACCACCACTCATCGGTCACTGCCGGTCGGAATCAATCCAGTTGATATATCAAGCGATGTTCGTCGTGGTCAAATTGCTCAGCCCCAACAACAACATCCAGCTCAAACAGTTTCGACGCAAATGCAACCACAACAAGCGCAGCATCACCAGCAAAGCATAACTCAAAGTACAACTAATTTGATAAACATCAATATCAATAGTGGTGGTAATTTAACAACAATTGCGACAGGCGAGTCGCATCAACCACCATACAGGTAAATATCAATTTTAATTAAGATTTGTTTGAAGAAAAGTTAAATGTTAATTCTTATTTTAAACAGCTGTATACCTTCAGTAAATCAACCATGCTCAACACAAACGCCTTCGCATTGTTCGCCGGCATTAAATAACATTGGTGATGTTTCGACTGTTACGGCAAACAACAATCGTCTACATATGCCCAATAATTCGATTTGTGTTCAAACAACAGCCCCACCACTCCCTAGCAGTGCGGCAATACATAGTGCACAGCATCAGCAGCACTATCTACAGGCGCAACAGCACATCCAATTCCAACAACGTACCCAGCAACAACAGCTGCATTTACAACAACAAACACATCATCAACAACAACAACATCAACAACAGCAGGCACAGCAGCAACAACAACAGCAGCTGCAACAACCACAGCAACAACAGCAGATGCAGCAATCACAGTCTTTGCAACAATCGAATTGCATTCAAATAACTGAATGCACTTACAAGAACTGCCACCTCAACAGTTCACATCGTCGCATTCAAAAGCAGCATCCTACACAAGAAATGATTCACTATGTCAGCAATGCAAGTACAGGTGTAGCTTTTCAAGCAATAACGAGTGAATCTTCAGAGTCGGCGATAAATAAGCCTGAGCAGCTGACCTCGCCACAGTACTCCACAGCGGAGTGTAGCGGTAGAGTTCAAGAGATCAGCACTATAACAAGCAGTGAGACAGTTGCAACACAAGCATCAACTCTTAAAACTGCCAATAAAACACCATCTTCTTCGCGGCGATACCACCGAACTATACCCCGTTATTTTGCCGTAGTCGATCCACTGGGACAATCGAATCAACAAAAGCTTATATCGTCTTCTGGATCAAAACAGGCAACTTCTTCAGCTACAAATGGAGGTACCAATAGCAACAGCAACAACAATAATACCGCCAACAAAAAACCAACATGTCAATGCCCAGTGCAGCATGTACCCATGTCCTACATGGGAACCAATCAAATCAACAACTCGCAGACTAACAATGTGTTTCTCTCGGCACTCAGTACAAAACTGGTCACAAATCGCTCAAGTTTCGGAACGAAATGCATGCCACCAGGCACCCCTACTTCATCGACAAAATCAACCAGTCAGAGTTCATCAAACGAATTAACTTCGAATGGAGGAGCAAGCAATGCTGGAACCATGAAAAAAGGCATGAATCACCAGTCAAATTTGTATTGCCAGCATGAAGCCAAAATAGCCACAATTTCGAAGCAGGTGGGAGATTTAAAAACTGACACACCTACTTTTGAGACACATGCCATTCTCCAATCATATGGGAACGACAAAGTGCACTCATCATCCTCGCACAAAGGGAAAATCAGTAGTAGTAGCAGCGGTAAGTTAACAAACTTGCCAAAAAACCTTCCAGAGAGTACATCATTATACTCAACTGGAAACCTTAACACCGTACATTTGAGTTATCCAGAGGCTAATCCAGCATTACCACCGAAAATGTATAAAATTCAAACTAATCTCAAGTCTCCAAGCGGTGTGACCCCTTCTTCATCTGCCGCTCTATTGCTTTTGCAGCAAAAATCTCCCTACTATGTTAGTGGTGGTAGTGGCAGTGATCAAATTCCAACAATTTCCCATCAGAAATCCCAATTTACTAAATCCCTTCCGCGCAAGGAGGACAAAAACACTCCACCTGCCCTCACGCTTCCCATATCGGGTCAGCTTAGCACAGAAAAATCCCTAAGTATGGGAAAAATCAATTCATCCACATTCTACCCTCTTCAAAATAATCACGTCACCTACACACTCCCAAAGCATACGCCGGGAAAGATGTCACTCAACAGTACAATTGCTAGTGTGGTAAGTAAGGTGCCCTCAGTAATAAGTATTCCAGCCACTGAGGACATTATGGTACCACGGATGAAATCTCAACCTCAGAGTCCTAATCACAAGGGAGGAATCTCACAGGTTAATAAATGTACCACTTTGCCGAAAACTATACGTTCGAAAAAGATAGATGCTTCGATTTCAACAACAACCACCAACGCTGCCGCCGCTACAACTCTCGCTGGAAGTGCCCCAGCTTCAACATCAACAACGTCATCGTGTAGCAATGCGAAAAAAGCGCTTGAGAGCGAAAAACCACTGCCGGTCTGCACAACATTAAAAAACTGTTTGAATCCCAAAGAGCATTTTTTGCCCAACGATACGAGCCTAGATGATGACTACCTGAGCGAATGTGAAAATTGCAAAATAGCACATAGTTCAAAGTATTACTTGGACGAGGAGCCAGCCGAATCACCACAGGAGACCATGACATTGCAGCGAAAGATGGACGATAAGGAAGAGCTGGAACAGGCCTACTATAGAATATCACATACACTGCCAACGAATCCAAAGAAAAATCCGTGAGTAAATTATTTAAAGAGAGAGTTATTATATTATATTATACATGTTGCTTATTTCTTATTGGTACGTGGGCGTGTTTTTTTAGAAAATCTATCCGCAGTAGCAGTGTCAGTTTGACAATTGAAAAAAGACAATAAATACATCAAATTTACGACACGGTTGGTAAAGATTGCAGAGTTATTTTAAACATAAAAGAACCGCTGGTTTTATGAACTTTTCTATGAATATTGTTGACGAAGTCCAGGTAGTTCAGGCAATTGTTACAGAGCAGTGTGATTTTAAAGATTTGAGAGTCCTCTGAAACCAGCAGTGTGTAAGAAGTAATAGAGAAGAATTGTTGCTGGAAGCGTGAAAGCATACAAAACTACTAATTGTTTTGTTGGCGGAGCTGATGCCACAAATAGGCAAAACATTTCCCTTGAAATAATAAACAAAACATTTTAAAAATAGTTTTGCAACAATTGTTAGTTTCCACCAATCTTTTGACGTTTAAGCAGTGATGCTTAAACATCCAACAGTTTATCGATAGTATATATAGTAAAAAAAAAATATCGAGTATATCGATAGTTTAAAAAAACAATCGAACGATTATCGATAGTTTAATTAATTCAAACTTACCTTCATATTTCGAGCTTGAACTTATTCAAGAGATGGAAACCTGTTGGAATAGCTCATATTGCTTAAGCAACACTAGGAAAGAACGCTGCATTTTTTTTTTGCTTTAAAGCGTTCCCGTACTTTTTTCGTAGAAATCTCTCAAAGAGAGAAAATATCCCCTCTACTAAAAAATCTGACAGTTGCGAATTTTCTGCGAATAATAGTTGTGTTCGTCTACTTTTTCGGTTGTTTTAGGAAAACTGTCAAACTTTGAAGAGTGGGGATGAAATCAAAAGTAAAAGAACGCTTTGAGGAAAATGTGGAAACTTTAAACGTCAAAAAAATTAAAATTCAACTAAACGAAATGGATCAAATAAGTGCAGATAAAATAAAAGTTGTGATGGAAACCATTTTATTAGGCTATTGTAAGGTCATTTTATTATTTACTTTGGATTTAAGTTTACATTTTTTTTATTTAAAATTCTTCGAATACGAATCCTTTACAAAACGTCAAATTTCGAATGTACTTTTGAGTTTGACAGAATTCACACTTTCTCCCCAAAGAATTTTTTTGGTTTAAAATGGAGAATTAAGGGGAAATGTTTTTCTCTCTCGCAACATGTCTCTTCTCCCGAAAACTCTCGAAAATGTAAGTAAACGAACAACATTTGTGTAAAATTGTGCAAAATAGTCTGTTTTAGGGAGTAGACGAACACAACTAATTATCAGGAATACAACTTTTGTTGCAGATAAAAGTTGATGTTGAATTTGGTTGGGGATAGAATTTTGACATAAAAAGATTTCATTCACAATAGATGCATTTCTGTCATGATATAGTATTTAGTATTTAGTATTTACTGATATTCATAGAACTTAATATTAAGATTAACATCTTTTAGATAACAAAGCCTTGTATAGAAATGAAATGATTTGATTTAAATTAAATAATATACTAATATAGGTTTACAATTAAAAGAAACATATAAATTTAAATTTCAAATTAAATTTAAGTGAAAGCATAAAATGTATAACAGAGAAAAAAAAACGAAAAAGAAGAAAAAGTAAGAAGAGAAAAAGAGTTAAAGAGACAAAGAAAAAGAGATAAAGAGATAAGCAATTTTAATTTATACACACAAGAGATGAATATCCTACCCGCACTAGCCACAAGAACTCAAAGAAGCTGGAGTACGGAGTACAAAGATTCAATTTAAATGATTTAAAACATACTTGTTGCACTGCGAAATATTCAATTAAGTTCTTCCGAAATATGTTCATATTTTCTGTTCTTCTTAACTCCCGTGGAAACAAACTCCAAAGGCGAGCCGCACTGACGAAAAACTGACGCTCTGTTTTGAGACAGGTAACACGAGCAATTGAGATTTGTTTGGTGGTTTTATTAGACGACAGAAACTGGATATTGTTGTAGAGGTCGGGGGGTTGCTTGAATAATTTTAAATAACATTATCAGTGTTTTAAATTTTAACAAATTAGTAAAACTTATGCCATACAAACTTTTAGAATAAAATGATACATGGTCATATCTTCGTAGTCCAAAGACATAACGAGCTATATTGTTAAACACAACGTTTAGTTTTCGAAGGCATGCAGAATCTAAATCGCAAAAAATTTCACATCCATAAGTCAGAATTGGAATTACTAAGGTTTTGGCAAGTGTGAACATTCTTGCGATGGACAACGTTCTTAAGGCTCCATATGTCTCGCCTATTATACCGTTTATATGATTTTTCCAAGTGAGAGTTCGATTGAAGCAAACTCCTATGTTCTTAGCCGTATTTACAAATTCTACGGGAATATTATTCAAAAGTACTGAAGGGAAGCATGTTAAGTCGAGCGTCTTCTTTGAGATAACAAGAAACTTTATTTTGAGGGAGTTTAAAACAAGACCGCAGGTGTTAGACCATTTCAAAATAGCATTTAGATCTTCATTTATGTTGTATACGCACTTTTCAATGAGGCCCAACGCAGAACTATGAAGATATTGGACATCATCTGCGAACATTTGCACATTTCCGTGGCGTATGAGACTAGGAATATCATTTATATAAGCAGAGATCAGAAGTGGTTCTAGAATGGATCCTTGAGGAACACCACGCGATAAAGAAAGAAATTCGGAGACCTGAGTTCCAGACACGACTGCTTGTTTCCTACGTGTTAGATATGAAGATATGAGCTGAACTGCTTCCGAGCCAAATCTAAAATTAGAAGATAATTTTTGACACGATATGTTGTGGTCAATTGTGTCGAATGCTTTGGAGTAGTTGAGAAGAACCAAAAACGTGACTTTGTAATCATCCAAAGCTCTCCTAACCCGTTCCACCACATCCAAAAGCGCAGCAGTACTGCTATGTTGAGGTCGAAATCCAGACTGTTTGGGCGACCTAGTTTTAGCTGATTTTGTGAGACCTACACATTTATTTCGCAGTGGTCGGTATTGCTGTCGATCCTCGACTATCCTGAAACGTTTTTATTTTTCGTACACACGGTTTCTTTGGTTTATACAGTTATGGTATGGGATTGTCGGTACGTTTTAAAGTCTTCGTCCTCAAAGGAACGTGGGCTTTAAATATACTAACTAGGTTACTTTCAATGAAATCAATTTAATCGGATGGGGAAACCATTTAATAAACATTTTGCCAACAGATTGCTCTGGTATCTGATTCGACAGCACTCAAATTCAAATTCTTGAAGTCACGGTACTGAAACGTCATTTCTGGTCTTACAGGTGAAAAATCAAATGAAAAATGTATGAGGTCATGGCGTGAAAAACCAGGTGCTGTTAATTGATCATACAAAAAAACCTTATTGGTGTCGGTAACAACAAAATATCAAGAAGAGTACTTGCATTGCTCGAAAAATGGGTTGGACAATTAACATTAACAGAAAAAAGGTTAAATGTTCTCATGTTGTCGGCCAGACTGTTATCAACTAAGATGTTACTGTTGAAGTCACCACAAAGAACAATTTTTGGGAAAAGCGTACAATTTTCTTCCAAAAATAAGTTGATTGGAGATAAATCCATATATGAGTAGGGCCTATACACTACTCCCAATAACAGGGTCGATCTGCCCGTCGAAGTCACCACACGGGTGCACGGTGAGAGAGTGAATCCGCGGAGTGCTGCTGCCTGTGCGTTCTTTAAAAAAAAATATACAAAAAAAGAAAAGACAAAAAAATATATATCAATCTCGGGCGCGAACCGAAAACATTTAGTGCCCGTGTTGTGAAAATTTATTTGATGCTACAACATCAAGGCATCACGCAAATAAAAAAAGAATACCCACCAACGAAAAAATACTCGCAGTTATAATCGTTATCGGATAGATTAATTAATGCTCCCTAAATGACCAAGGGTGGATCAAATACATTTTATTGTCAAGGTATAACACTGTTAATAATTTGTATTGAGAAGCTCAAATTGGGATTTAGTGGAGTATTGATTATAGGTAATTGTCCGTCTTAGTTTTTTTTAGTTCTGTGTTTTAGAATGGTAGGTGATTTCATAGTTGACTATGCAAACATTCGTGGACTTAGGAAAATTTCTATGCTGCCTATGTCCACTCTGTGATGAACAGACCAGCTGTATTGGCACTTGGTGAAACACAAGTTGGGGAAAATACCGATCATTCGGAATTTTCCTTGCATGGGTATTCACTTGTGCCTTTATTCTTTGCCAAACATGGCCTCGCCGTTTACATAAGGAATGATGTTGCATATCAACTTCAACCACGATTCAGTCTGTGTGTAAACACGGAATTCAATTTCATGTGGTTAAAATTAACGATTAATAAGCGCATCATTAATATATGTTTTCTTTATAGAAGCCCAAATTTAGACAGAGTTTCAACTTCTAACGAATTTGATGCTTTGTCTGACTCCATTTAAGGAATTGTTTCCCGTTACCCTCACACTGAAATCGTTATTACGGGCGATTTTAATGTACACAATTCCAGTTGGCTTCACTTTTCTGGCCAGACAACACCCGAAGGAAGGTATGTTGAGATTTTCGCTGAGTTAAACCATCTTACTCAGCTCGTTGATGAGCCAACCCGAATTCCTGACATTGCAGGTCAAACCCCCAACCCTCTAGACTTGTTTCTTACCTCCGATCATGATAAATGCACAATTCGTGTATTATCGCCTCTAGGCACATCTGACCATTGTGTCATCTCCGCAAATTTCTCGTTCCAACTCAAGTCAGTTAAAGAAAAAAACCCAAGGAGAACCGTTTGGCAATAAGAGAAAGCCAACTGGGACGGCCTCAATAACTATTTCAGGACCTTTAACTGGTCACTATGCTTCCTCGATAGTGACATTGATTCCAGCGCAGACATGGTTACAAATTTAATTATTTTAGGAATGAGAAATTTTATCCCAAACATGTCGAAGAGTATCAAACCTAAGGAAAACTTATGGTTTGATTCGAGCTTTAGAGAGGCTATCAGGTTAAGAAATGTAAGTTTCCGTTGTTACAAAGCCAACATCACTGAGGAAAACCGGAAAAAGTTTCAGCAGGCTAGAAAGTCCTGCAATGTTCATATTCGAAAACCCAAATTTTTACATGAGCAAAAAATTCGGCAAAATATACTGCAACGTCCAAAAGGCAGTAAAAATTTGTGGTCATTTGTAAAAAAAGTAAAGAATTCTTCGTCATCGTCAGTTCCTACGCTCGTCTTCAACGATACTCCTGCTGTCAGTTCTCAAGAAAAAGCAGATCTGCTTGCTGCCCAATTCGCGTCAAACTCAACACTGGCCGCAGGTGTCAGAACTCCTCCTATACTCGAGAGCGTAAATGATTTTATGGGACCAATATTCTTTCGCACTCGTTCAGTCGCAAGAGTATTGAAAGATCTCAACATAAATAAATCCGCTGGCCCGGATTGTATCCCCGCTATTGTTCTGAAGAGGTGTTCTTCAACGCTGGCAAAACCTTTGCGTAAGCTTTTCCATCGGTCCTATTCCTCTGGACTCTTTCCGAGTGCATGGAAAACAGAATTTGTCCAGCCTATCCCCAAAAAAGGCGAATCTTCTGCACCCTCAAACTACCGACCAATTGCACTAACGTCCCTTCTTTCTAAGGTCATGGAAACGCTGATTAATTTTCAGCTTAAGAAATATCTCGAAGAACGAAAGCTTCTTAATGACCGGCAGTACGGCTTTCGTAGCAACAGGTCCACTGGTGATTTGATGGTATATCTCACCGAAAAGTGAAACCAATCTCTCCATCGTTTTGGGGAAAGCAAAATTATTGCACTTGATATTTCTAAGGCATTTGATAGAGTTTGGCATCAAGCCCTTTTATCGAAAATGCGTGCATTTGGACTCGATGAATCTCTTCTTCGTTGGATTAATAACTACCTTTCGAACCGCTCAATTCAAGTTGTATTGGACGGTTTCAAATCTGATATTCACAAAATAAATGCTGGTGTACCCCAGGGCTCTGTTTTGTCTCCGACTCTTTTCCTTATATTTATCAATGACTTATTATCTAAAACAACTAATCCAATCAATTGTTTTGCTGACGATAGTACTCTCAGCTTTTCATATTCATTTCCAGATTCACATTCATGATGATGTTTATTTTGATTAAATAGCATTTCGTCTGCATAATAGTTTGATTCGTTCTTGTGATTCGTTTTCTGAGTTTAAAATATTTTACATATAAGCTGCGCGTACAGTGGTACGACAAAGTGATGCTAGAAGCGATTCGAGATGCGATAATTAGATACGACAATAGTGCGCACAGTAAAAGCGATTTTGTGGGATTTTGAAAGCCATTTGTATTCTTCACAATACAATAATCGACACAAAAAGCAGTTGTGCCCATTTCGGGATCAGAAAAAAACAACTTTAATTGGAAATTATTTATGACTTTGTTTAATTTAACTCCTCTACAATTATTTCCAGGAAAATTATCAAAATATTAGACCCCACAACACAAGCACTGAAATAACGCAATTTCAGTTTGATTTTTTGTTTTCTTTAAACTTCAAAACTTCAAATATGTGGTTGGGTGCTGTAGGAATAGGGTAGGCACTGAACGGCGTCAAACAGGTGATGCAAAGTGCTGCAGTACTGTTCTGTCCATCCGAACATTCCTGCTAAACTTATAAGCGCGATTGTTGAACACAAAAAAAATAGCAACACTATAAAGTTCTGCTTTAGTGACTGTTCTGATCGATTCGCAGAAGTCTTGCACGAGTCCCTCAGAAAGAGGACGTACGGCGGATGAGCCCAACCAATTAGACCAACGGTAGCGTCAACAGTCAACAAAGAAGATGCTCTAATGAGCTACTTCGACGGATTTGGAGATAAGGTTATTGGGACAATTCAATGCAAGTCAGGGCATTGAAATAGAGATGGTGGCGGATGAACCCTTAATGTGTCAAAGGCAGCGCTCATATCCCCGAAGTGGGTTACTGACTCCGGATTCTCCGGTTCCTTTTGTCCAATGAATCCAACAAAGGACCTGGCCTTCCAGGTTGGGGGTTGTGCGTGGGGTTAACAACCCGGCCATGTAAAAAAAAAGTTGCGAAGCGAGCAATAGCCTCGGAAAAGGACGGATTAACTGTTGCTGACCTGGAAAAACGAATTAAGGACAACGACCTTCGGATCTGCACGTGGAATGTTAGAACTCTTAACAGACCACGTGCAGCAAAACAACTAGCGGAGGCCCTAAACTGCCATAGAGCAGAAATTACTGGGATCCAGGAAGTGAGATGGGATGGGATTGGCAAAAGGAGGATGAAAAACTGTGACGTGTACTACGTTGATTGTGCAAGAAGACCACAGCGATTATTTGGGTGGGGATTCGTCATAAGCGGTAGTCTTAGGCAAGAAGCCTTGGGCGTTCGACACGTAAGTGAGCGACTTGTGATAATCCAAATCAAGGCTAAATTCGCCAACATTAGCCTAATATGCGCTCGTGCCCCCACAGAGGACAAAGATGACGCCACCAAGGATGACTTCTACGAGCTCCTCGACAAAACCTATGAGCATTGCCCTAAATACGACGTTAAGATCGTACTTGGCGATTTTAACCCCAAAATAGGTAAAGAGAAAATTTTTGGTAGGACTGTCGGAAAACATAGCCTACACGACACAACGTCTGAAAACGGACTTGGCTAATTGACTTCACAGCGGCACATCCAGAAATCCAGTACTGCCAGCATCAAATGCCAAAGACCTGTGGCAACACTGCCAACAAGCCATCAGAGATGCCGCAACTGATGTACTAGGTTTCACCAGACCACCACCACGAAACCTCTGGTTCGATGACGAATGCAGACAGGCCCATGCAGCCAAACAAGAGGCATATAAAGCGGCGCTGCAAAGAAAGACGAGAGCTGCTCGCGAGCTCTACGAGCAGAAAAGACGGGAAGAGCACAGGCTTCTCCAAAAGAAAAAGAAAGAGCATTAGAAGCGCGCGATCAAAGATATTGAGAGATGCTACTCCAGGAACAACGTGCGGAAGTTTTACCAACAGGTAAAAAGAACGTGACGTAGGATAGTTACAGTCGGTGCAGAGTACATGGAAGGACCATTTCTGCAGATTGTTAAACGGCGATGAAGACCAAAATTCCGCTGTCAGGCAGAATGAACCATTCAACATGGACGATGTACAACAAAACTTCCGTCCACCTGCCCAAAATGAAGTGAGGATAATAATATCTAAACTAAAAAACAACAAAGCTGCTGGAACCGACGAACAAAAGACGTCCGACTGTGCAGGATGACGATGGAGAACTCTCGCTGCTCCGTCAAGGTTGGTACTGGGCTCACAGAAGCTTTTGACGCCAAAAAAGGATTCCGACAAGGTGATGCGCTATCGTGCTATTTCTTCAACTTAATACTTGAAAAAATTATAAGAAACTCGCAAGTCAATTGTAGTGGGACAATTTTTTTCAAGTCTGTACAATTGCTAGCATACGCTGACGACATAGACATCACTGGCAGAACTCGGCGAGCTGTCACTGGAGCGTTTGCTAACATTGAAGCTGAAGCGGCTAAGATGGGGCTAACAGTCAATGAAGCCAAAACGAAGTCCCTGCTGTTCACAAAAAGGGACACACAACACCGGCGGATTGGACAAAACATCACAATAGACAGGTACAACTTTGAGGTAGTTAGGGACTTTGTTTACCTCGGATCCGCTATAACATCTGACAACATCTCGTCAGAAATAAAGCGAAGAATTACTCTTGCCAATCGCTGTTTCTATGGACTAGGGAGGCAATTGAGTAGCAAAGCGATCTCTCGAAAGACAAAGGAGACCGTATAAGACCCTAATCATCCCAGTCCTGTTCTATGGCGCCGAGGCATGGACTCTATCTAAAGCGGATGAAGATATCCTTAGTCGTTTCGAGCGTAAGATTCTTCGGAGGATTTTTGGCCCTATCTGCGTTAACGGGCTTTGGAGGAGAAGGTTCAACTAAGAACTATACGAGCTGTACGGCGACATTGACCTGTTCAAAAAAATACGCATATCACGTTTAAGATGGCTAGGTCATGTACAGCGAATGGACAACAATGCTCCGGCTCGCAGGATCTTCGATTCCATCCCAGAGGGTAGACGCAGTCAAGGAAGACCTCGCCTTAGGTGGCGCGCTCAAGTGGAGGAAGACCTCAACCAACTTGGAGTGCGAAACTGGAAGCAGCTAGCCAAAGACCCAGCTGGCTGGAGAGGCATGTTGGTTGAGGCCCAGGTTTGTCCCGAACTGTAGCGTCGCATAAGTATGTAAGTATGTAAGTAAGTTAAACTTCAAAACAATATGAACCTTCTCGGCCAAACTCGCTTTAAAAAATGGTCCAAAAAGTTTGTGAGCGAGATGCTTGCGATAGGTATGCGAGAAATTCGCAACCCTCCCATCAAATATCGCTTCACTGTGCGCAAGTATATAAGAATATATGTAAATACTTTTCTCCCATGCAAACGTTTCTCGCATCGCATCGCTCTATCGCACCACACATTATTATCGCATTTAAATCACTTAAGTCCATTAAGTTGATATAATGCATCGTCATCCATTGCTGAGTTTTAACAAATCTCATAGCATTTTAACCTCTTTAAATGAAATTGTACATGCGACCTCCACTAGCGACGAATCCAGAGCAAGCTTTAAAGCATGCTTTCTCTGTCGCAAGTGAAGACCGCCATCGCAGTTATATTTTTAAAGTATGCGATAGAAAGTATGTTTTCATCGCATACCATTCATCGCTTGCTTTATCAAAAGGAAAACTTCTTTTAGGTGCAATAATTCCTTGAATGTATTTTTCCCTTGATATGGACTAAAAAAGTATGCGATAAAATGCCCAACCAAATAAATCTGACAGTTTTGCAGCTTTGGCTATTGCGATTGCGATAAATTTATCGCTTGTGGAGACGGCGCGGTGTGTAAACGCCAATATAACTGGTTGAATCCTTCTAAATTCTTAATTTCATAAGGAAATACGTTTTTCGAATTTTTTAAATTTCGTTTGTAACGCCATCTGTAGGGAATTATTTGAACCATATTATGAATATTCCTTATGGCGTAAGATACTTTCATATTTCCCCCTTTCTTTTAGTAATTCAAGAATTTTTTCTAATGCTCTTTCAAATCCACAATGCGCGCCATCTAATTAACGTTTGTTTTACTATGCCTATAACCTTCTCATAAGTGTAGGCAATAAGCTGACAAAGGTATCTACCATCGTATCCGATCGCAACAAAATTTTCTCCGATTTCTACGAAATGTACGAATTTTGTATCTGTGTAGCCATTCCAAAAGGTAAATTCAATACGACCGGCTGGTTGAATTCATGATCTCAAAGCCAGATGTTGCTTGGAGGGCGGAAATTCACCAGCAGGCCTCCGGAAGACACATATAACTTCTGGATACAACAATGTTTATTTTTAATTATAAAAAACACAAAAAACTGATGATGGAATTTATTCCAAAACGCGTTGCATTATAAATATTATATAAACTGTTAAATTTGTATTTAAAAAAAAAAAATTATTAAAATAATCAAAACATTTAAAAATTATTTAGTTTTTTATAATTAACAAAAAACATTGTTCTAACAACTGTAGGAGACGAACCACATACATAATGATATTCTGGTGGAATGTGCCTTACACTTAGTTAAAATATTATTAATAAAATAATATTAACAAATGTATATTAAATGGGATAGTTTTCTTTGTAAAGCACAGTAAAATAAGGCTAAGGGTACTAGTGGCTATTTAATAAGATCTTGTTTTAGAACTTGTTTAATTTGTTTCTAATGAAATGTATAACAATGATATTAACTTATTTCTCAGAACTATCAAAAACAACACCCGCGAACCATGGTTCTCTACAATTCCGGCCAGTTCATCCTCAGAAGAAGAAATAAACGAATGAGATTTGTCACACTTTCTTTAAATATTTCAAATAATGCAAATATTTAAAGAAACTTATTAACGGTATGCTACACAATATACAAAAATGTAAGTACGATCATCAATATAGTCAAATATGTAAACATGAACAAAAACAGCGGAAGTATTTTTTGCCCTTGATCATCTACATTATTAGTTTACATCATATAAGTTTAAATAATAATCTATATAAATACTAACACATATTATTTATTTTTTTGACATAAAAAAACAACAGAACCAAAAAAGCCACGTGAAAAAAATACAAAAATAATAATAATATTAAAAGAGAAAAAAAAATGCGTTAACGATATTTTTTCTGATTATTTAAACTCATTAAAAAAAAACAGAGCATAACCATAATTTATTAGTTATTAAACTAAATAAAAAAAGATTAAAAACAGAGAATATTATAAAATAAAAGAAAAATTTTATTAAACTAAGATGTACAAAGCCAAAGTAGCAATATTAGTGTTTTAGAAATATTCTCGTCATGCATTTTGTTCTATTGCATTTATTTTGAAAAAAAAAAATCTAATTTTCAAATTGCAATCGAAATAAAAAAAGATAATTGCAATATAATGAAGACACACTTAAAAAAAGAGAAATGCATTTAATTTACTGTACTCACACACAAAAGAATATGAATAAGTACATAGGTAATAGTAATATTAAAATTGTTTTTTTTAGAATTTACCCAAACAAGAAAAAGAAAATTTTCAAATCAAATACTATTTTGCGATTTTTCCAAAGAAAATATTAAATTTCAATCATTACTGCGATCCAATCTCAAATTGAATACATATTTATATTAAAATTATTATTATTATAAACATCATATGTTCTATTAAAAGCCAACATACCAATAACATTAAAAAAAAACCAAAGAAAAAGAAAAGTCATAGAATAGTAGATTTAATTTGAAACAAAATACTCATAACATTAACTTGTATAATTATGTATATTTTTTGTTTTCTTGTAATCAAAATGGCATTCAGTGTTTTTGGGTGGCGGGTCTGATTATAGTATAGGTATGGGGTTCCCACAAATCTCCATTCTTCACGATCCAAAGATTGTTAGCGACGCTTCTGTTAAACTTCCTCAGTGTGTTACCTTTTCCACGTTTTAAAGTATTAGTAGAGAAAAAACTCATTTTAGAATTTTTCATTCTTTTTAGAGAGAAGCCCCGATTTCTTAAATGCAAACAAACAGCATCACTGCAAAATACAAATGTAAAAATATGTTAGTTTTTGTGTAAATTTTTGGCAAAATTTGATTTCATTGTTAAAAGCAAACATCAATACTTCTATAAAAGTTAAAAAAAATTTCTAATGGACGGGATTTGCCTGGAGAAATGGAGCCTGAACTTAGCAGTGTTGCTGAAATTTTACATTTATGAACTCGATCTTTATTACAGAAAACTGGTAAGTCATAATTATAAATGCCGATTTGGGTGTGGCCAGGCTTCCACTGTACAGTACATATCTTTATATCTCCTTCTAAACGATGCTTCGATTTTGAATCACGTTACCAAACGTAACGTCGAAGTCAAAGCGACATTGTGATAAGATGTATTGATTTCCTATCTTTGAACTTGTAAACGTCAGGCGAAACTTTCCGAATGCAAATACAATTATCTCAATCTTTTTCTGACATTTCGTTGGTTTTTTGCCAACTTTATCAAGAATTTTTTTTATTGAACTCTAAAAACAAATAATATATTACAGAAGTCGTTTTCGATTGGTTTCACTCGGGGATCCACTCATTCTGATTCCAATGGAACAGCAAAAATGCTTCCGCTCAATCTTGACGTTTTTGTTTATGTGTGAGTGTAAACTTGTTCATTGACGAACAAAAAAATATGTACTCAAGTAGCGTTGGCCGGGCTGCCAAGAAAAAAAAATCGAATCATATTATTTGGCTTGATAATTCCATTATGCCATTATTGCATTTAAAGTTTTTCGATTTTTGAAGAAAGAACATTCGAGTTGGAAAAAAATACTTTATATACATATATGAACTGCCTTTTAGAAAGGCAGGCCTAAGGAAATAAAAAAGAATACAATACTTATTGATTTTTTTGTGCCAACGTACCACGAAAAAATGTTCGAGTCACTACGGCAACGCTGTGAGACAGATTGGAAAAAATAAATAATTGCATTCTTTTCTTGTAATTTGTAAACATAAACAACATAAATCTAAAAAAAACACACATAATATTCTTTCACTGAATATTGATTGCTCAACACCATTGTTGAATTTAAGATTCCTTTTTCCTTAACTGTATTCCAAAATAAATAAAAGATACCACACAAGATTTGGATTTGCAACTTTTATTAGAGACAAGTAAAATATAAAAAAGAAAGTTTGTAAAAAGAAAGGTTTTAATTTTTTTTTGTATCCGTTAGATATGAAATTTTAGTTATAAGTAAGAAAAAAAGAGATGACTCGATATATTAAGTGAAAGAGATACAAGTATAAACAAAAAGGACTGTTTGATTGAACTCATAGAACTTGTTTGTTACTTCAACACTCCTCTTCAAACTGGTTCTATTAATCCGCATTTTGTTTTTAAGTCCTTGTGTTGGATCTGTTGCTTTGTGTTTGGATCTGTTGCTATGCTTCTCGCTGGTTAATAACTTAATACACCTTTGGCTGTCTCCAATCTTCAACTGAAGGTTTTTACACTTTTGAAGACAATATGCTGATACTTGCTGCGATGTCTGGTCGGGAACTGATTGCGATGTAAAGTAAACATCCAATAAACTTTTGATACTTTTCATTGTCAGATAAAAAGTTAACTTCAGCATTTGACTTCCCATAGCTTGGGTCCATCGGCGTCTTTGAAACTTTCGCATCTTTCAGTCCCATCTCTTCAATAACTTTGTTTATGTATGTTGTTGGATTTATGGAATAATGTCCATCATCGTCTCGATATACCTCAAGACCTACGTAATTTTTTATCGTTTCGAGATTTTTTCATGTTGAACTTTGATTATTACTAACAGATCATCAACGTAGACGAGTATTTAAACTAAAAATGCACCTAAAGATTTCTTGAAAAGACATTGGTCAATTTTGCTTTGATAATATCCATTCTCCAAGAGAACATTTCTGATAGTTTGGTTCCACGCCCTTGCTGACTGCTTTAGCTCATAGAAGGTCTTATTTAATTTACATACCTGGTGTTCTTTATTTTCTTCAATGAATCCCATCGGCTGCCGCAAGTAGACTGTTTCTTCAAGGTCGCTGTTGAGAAACGCCGTCTTAGCATCCAAGAGTAATACATGCATTTTTCTATGACCCGCTACAGCTAATAACGTTCATACGGTAGTTTACCCTACGACTAGAGCGAATGTTTTCTCTCTAATCGAGTCCATGGCGCTGGAGAAACCCCTGCGCTACCAATCGTACCTTGTAAATCAGTTCTCCTCTTGAATCTTCTTTGGATTTAAACACCCACTTACAACCGATTGCCTTCTTGTCAGCAGGTAGGTTCACCAACTCAAATGTACTGTTATCCGATAAGGCGTCCATTTCATCCTGCATTTTGGGCTTCTAGCATTCAGCTCTGTCGCAAGATATGGCTTCCTGAAAACTAGTCGGATCGACTTCTTTAATAGTCTTTAGTACATTTACTTCATTGATTAGTCTGTTTGGTGATTTTCCTTTTGTGGTTCTGGCTGATGTTCTTTGCTGTGACACTTCATTTTTACATTCATTCTGCGATCCGTCCAATGATTCATCGAAACCGTAAAATGTGTTTCCAGAATACGAATCTGTGTCTAAATGTTCATGCTCCTTTTCTACATTGCGTCTACTTTTTATTACAACTTCGAAATAGTCATCATTGCTATTACTTTGAGGAATCTCGTTTTTCTTCTTGTTGTTAGTTTCTGGAACGCTTCGACGTTTAATTGGACTCGCCTCCACCTTGGTGGAATGTTTCAAAAAATGAAACATGTTTCGTACTGGTGTCTAGAAGTCAATATTGCTTCTGCCCAGAACTCCTTGCTTAAGTTCGAATCAATCAGCATAAATCTGGACATATCAAGAAGGGACCTGTTGCGTCTTTCGGCAACGCCGACCTGCTGTGAGAAGTATGATGCAGTGAACTCGGATTTTACTCCTTGTTCCCTCAGATATTGTGGCACCTTATGTCCCGTATACTCGCTACAACAGTCAGACCTTAATATTTTTTGTTTACGCCCAAACTGATTCAATGTATTTTCGTAATTTATCGAAGACCTCTGACTTTTGCCGCATCAAGAACGTTGTTGTGAATCTATTATAGTCGTCGATGAACGTGACTATGTACCGATTGCCACTTGGACTGGACTACCTCCATAGGACCGCAAACATCTGTGTGTACTAAGTCGAGTACGCTTTGCGAATCACTTTTGGATATCTTGGAAATGGCAATCTGGCTGACTTTCCTTGGATACAAACTTCGCAGGTTTCATTAACATTACAATCTTTAATTGATAAACTTGAAGCCATTTCTATCGACTGTATAGATTTAATTGCATCCTCATCTCTATGTCCAAGTTTTCGATGCCACTGGTGAATACAATCTTCTTTGTGAACCGCTACAAGAACTCTTTTTGGCTGACGCAACACATACATAGAAGAAATCAAATCTCCTACTGCAATGTGGACATTACCCTTCCAAATCTTATACACTTTATCGGCAAACACAACTCTGCAACCCGTCTCTACCAAGCAAGACACTGACAGCAAATTACCTTGAATTTTCGGAATGCGCAATACGTTCTCAATCGTTCCAGTAGCGTGAGAATTTTTATTATTTAGAAAATTTAATTCACATGTATGTACCTTTTCCTTCAGAAATAATTTCACTTCCATCGCCAATGAAAACTTTTTCGTTGATGAGAGGATCGAAGCTAACGAAAAAATCTTTCACATTCGTTATATGGCATGTAGCCCCAGAATCTAAAATTCATCCCAAAAGATTTCCTGTTAATGTCAGCAGACTGAAGTGATCGAAGGACTTGGTGATATAATTTGCATGTTGTTTCTGTTTCTTATTCTTCCATTGCTTGTATTGGCTGCAGTTCTCTTTCATGTGCCTCTTTTTGTGACAGAAAAAATATTCCGGTGATGTTGAGTTGGATGTTTGTGGATTAAACTTCGTGATCTTCATTGCATTTTCATGTGGTTCGGCAATAGGGTTCTGACGTCGTCTGTACTCTTCCAGAAGCTTCGACTGGACATCTTGTCAACTCTTTTTCTTCGCTTGTTCGAGTTTCCAAAGCAGTGATGAAGGTTTCATAGCTTCTCGGAAGACTGGTTAACTGCATCACTCCACGTCTCAGACAACTTTTCTTCGCCTATCGCTGTCAAACGTTCAAATAGATCAACCATCTCTTAAATGTGCGCTTCAACAATCCCACCTTCATCGACTCTTAGACTGCAAATTTTCCGCATTAACTGCACTTTGTTACTCAAGGTGTTCCTTAAGTCGTCATGCTTGCTTTGATGTTATGGCTTTTCTTATGTGCTGCAGCTGGCTATCCTCAACAGCGATTGTTGCTCGTGCCTCGTTATCTTTAGCACTCCATTCCGGAGTCACAGGTGCTGGCTCTGCCTTGAGTCCCGAAACGTAGCCCCACAACCCTTCGTTGATCAAGAGCATTTCTATTTTGTATTTCCATACAAAATAGTTATCGCTCCCAAGCATTTTTATAGAAAAGCGATTCTCCGAAATCGTGCATAAAATTACTATTCGTATACCTTTTCTTTTATTTAATGGAAACTGGGCCCATAACCTGTTGAATTTAAGATTCCTTTTTCCTTAACCGTATTCCAAAATAAATAAAAGATACCACACAAGATTTGGATTTGCAACTTTTACTAGAGACAAGTAAAATATAAAAAAGAAAGGTTTTTTAATTTTTTTTTTGTATCCGTTAGATATGAAATTTTAGTTATAAGTAAGAACAAAAGAGAAGACTCAATATGATACAAGATACAAGTATAAACAAAAAGGACTGTTTGATTGAACTCATAAAACTTGTTTGTTACTCCAACAAAATCCTCTAGTTGCATCTGCATAAGCGAAGGAGTTTTGATGGGGAACATTGTTCACCCATTTACCACTGAGCGAGCTCATAACTCTCAATTTGTTGTTTTTTTATTGAGTTAAGGCATTGTATATATATACACTGTCTATAGTGCTATCATGGGACGTCAAACAATCTTGTGGAATCAGCTCGTGTGATGGCGCTAGTTGTGGCCGCTAGATTTGTGAGAAAGAATTAAGAGCACGTAAGGGGGGAAGGAAATTGGTTTAAAATCGTTGCTTTTTGTATAAATTATATTAATTTCCTTGAAGAAACAGATTTTTGTTTTGATTTGTTAATTATGAATTTCGCTTTCCAATTCGAAAGGCGTTAGGTGCAAATTGAGTGCAAAAGTTTGTAGGTTTTTACATATTCATATAAAGGATGTCTTGTTGACTTTTTTTTATTAAATATTAAGAATTTTTATAACCAATCAAAATTTTAATTTGCGATTATATGCCTACAGATAATATAACTCAAGTAATGCATTCGTGCCACATACTTGCTCTTGCAATATAACTGGTGCTGCATACTCTTAGGTGTGGGGAAACGCAATTTTAAGGGATATAGAGACCAACATTTATTCGTCAACCTAATTTTTCAAATATAACGTTTTGTGCAAATCCAAAAAGCCGTTTAGAGAGAGGTGAAAATAAAAAAACCTTGTGAATATATGAAAGGTACCGTTAACAGACCCTTCCGATATTTTTTACTTGCGATTATAGGTACTATAATGCAAGTTATGCATTCGTGTTCATAGGCAAGAAAGTAAGTATATATATACGTATGTACAAACTATTTCAAAGGCAAATTTTATGAGGCGAGTTTTGGATTCGTGAATATAAACAAAAAATAATAGAGAAGCCTAGAAAGTTATTGAACAAAATGTATGCCTGTCTGTCAGATTGTCAATATGTCTGCATGTCCGTCTGTATGTATAATGATCTGCAGCCTTCATATAATTATTAGCTTGAACCAATTCACTTCTGTTCTGTTCCCTTGAGTAAACAAAAATTTAAAAACCTTAAGAATTCTAGCCAATTTCGTACGTATGTATAAAATATGTGTGTTAGTATAAGTGGTCATATTCCCTATAAAACAAATGTAATTCAAATCGCAACATTGTATATACACTGCCAAGTTTTTTATATACAATGGTTAGGGACCTCTTCTTTTTTCACATACTCCACACTTCGTGGGCATGGGAGGGAATGGAAGCAATCGTTGCTGAAATGGTAGAGTTGGAAAATTTTGTTTGAGAGAATTGAAATGAGTTATTAATTAAGATACCAGTACCACGTCCTTCATTGTTTATTATAAGGTTATATTTTTCGTTAAAATGACTCGCAAACTGATTTTTTAGGCATGTTTCCTGAATTAAAATTGCAGATGCAAGAGTTTCTTTGAGGAGCAGATCCATTTCTATTTTTTTGTCGTTCGATAAAAGGGAGTTTATATTTACTGATAAAATGTTTAAATTCATGGTGAAGAGGAAAGGGAAGCAATAAAACCAGAATAAGTGCCTGGTTTTCGGTTTTCATTAAGTTTGGCATAATTAGGTTTTAAAATTAGTTGGTTTGTAGCCACACCAAAAGGTCGATTTGACTCCTCTAAAAATTGGATATGCCCCCCTTAAGCACACTAGGGGCTGACAGAAGGAAGTTCTATAGCAATGCTAAATCCTATAGTTGCATCTGCGTAAGAGAAGGAGTTTTGATCTGGAACATTACCACTGAACTCATAACTCAATTTGATAGTTTTTTATTGAGTTAAGGACCTCTTGTTTTTTCACATACTCCACTCTTCGAGGGCAACCTTGATAACTAGCCGGATGGCTATTAACGCAATTAACGCAAGCTACAACAGAGCTTTCGAATAAAGGTTCAACATCACATTTTCCAAAGTATTTTTAGTTTTCAAAATCCGTTATATATAAATTAAATATCGTCTATTTAGAAATAGACTTACTAATAAATTCTATGATACATTTCGATGTAATTTCGTTGGTGAATATGGGAGAGCACTAGTGCTTTGACTTAATGGGCTTGTGGCTGTCCTTCTTATTGTTGAAGTTGCCGTTATTTTCCTTATTGTTTTCTGCATTTGTTGTTGAATATCCTGTTGTTGTTAGTACCTCCGTTATCTTGGATGTTGTCGTTGCTGTTCCTCTGGATGAGAGTTGAATTTTCATCATCTTCTGTAGCTAAGATGGGGAATTGGTTCTCGTTATTAATGGGTTCCACCGCAGTTTTTTTAGATCCTCTGTCCGAAGCAATTCGACGTCTTTTCTGAGCCTTTTCCATGATAACCGTATAATTATCCATCTCATTATCAAGAAGACAACCGAGTAAGTTCTGCTAAACTGCTAAACAGCTCGTCGCTAAAAATGCTGTCATACGCGGCTTTGAAATCGATGGAAAGGTGGTGAGTATCGATTTGAATTTCTTGTACGCGATGTTGGTAACAATTCAGAGGGTCTTCTTTCTCAAGGATCGGGCTAACAATGCTGAGATTCCATTCATCGAGCATGCCTCTTCTAACGATATTTTGCTTATGAGTTCTTGCATACTTCTAAACAAGTCATCGCCTGCAGCCTAAAGAGTTAGGTAGCCGTTGGCTCTGGCGGCTTTTTGTTCTTACGCTTAGATATAGATAGGTTTATTCCGTTCATCTCGGGTTTTTTTCTTCGTCAAGAAAGAATTGTTTATTCTGAGCTGAAGTTCCCACCTATTATTATATGTATATTCATATCCGCTTAGACAATCCAGAAGACCATTAAGGATTGTTACCAGTCTGATGCCGATATTGCAAGGGTTGCAAATTGACACTTAAGCTATTCTTTTTGTTAAGTTTTGAATATTAAATGAAATGATATAAATGAATAGTTGCTGAAAAAGTGTTTTTTTTTTTAATAGCTACAAGAAATGCTTTAAGAGTTTTTTTTTAACGAAATACCCGTTCCGCGAATTCAGACACTTTTAAAGAGATATTAACACGAAATGGTTTTTGAAACGGGTTTTTAGAATTAGTTTTTATAAAGAAAACTGTAATCTATGTGCAGGTGCTGTGGTTGATGCGTCTTCTTGAAGCTAATAAGGAGCAATAGTGTTCTGCATTCAAGAAGTGTTTAGAATTCATTTTATACACATATACACAAATAACGACGGAGTTAGTAGAGATACAAATTTATTTCATTGTGGACAATATTTTCACTACATCCTGTAACCTTAAGTATAACAAAACCGAAATTCCACAGATTATTCCACAACTTGCTACCTTTCACAAACAAGTCAAGCCTTTTTTAAAAACTTTAGCCTTTTCGGTTTAAATCTTACATACAAAAAGTACATCTTTTTTATAGAGAAAATGCTCGATTTCGCTGATGGATCTCCGATGAGATTTAAACAATTTTGTTTGTTTAAATGGAACAAATGTGTTAAAAAGATGCTTATATTAGATATATTGTAAGAACTCAACTTGAGCATCAGGTCCTGGTATACTGAAAATTCGATTCCAAGGGCAAATTCATCAATATTTTTGAAATCTCTTTAATGAAAAACTGAAAGAGGGAGGGGGATAATAACAAAGTTAAAAGTAAGATTTAAAAGATTATATTTCGGAATTGAGACAATTTAATCATAAAAAAATACTTGGTACATTAATCGGTGACAAATTGAATGATCTCATGCTGTCAACTGAATGGTATCACTTTTAAGGTTTTTGCGGTTATTTTTATAATAATAATATTTTAACTATGTGTCTGTAAGGCACAATGCCTTTTAGAATTCAACCGGATTTCGCACGACACTAGTTAGAAGAATTAGAGAGATAGGAACGAATTTTTTTTCGGCGCAGTAGATCGAGAATTAGGTGACTATTTTCTGACTTAAAACCCACGGACGGCTCTAGCTTGCAGTAGGATTTAGAAAAATTGCTTCCCAAACTGAGAGTCGAACTTAGGATCTTAGCAAGCAAACATTTTATCTACTGCCGCCCACAGGTGACATTTTGATTATTTTCGGATAATCCGTGTAATAAATAAATATTTAGTGAGTTAAATATCGTACTCACCCCGAACGTTTTGCTTCAAATTGCATTGAGCGTGGTCACCGGGAAACTGTCATAAAATGTTATGAGCGATGTTGGCTACGGAGGTTGTAGCGGTGCTTGGAAGGTTATGTACTTTGTTCTTGTTGTTGTTGTTGCAGAAACGCAGGTTGAGAACAAACCGAGCTCATTACATCACTTTGGCATGAAGTGGCAATTGAATCGACCGTGAGGAGTTAAAGATGGGATCTCAAGTTCGCGACAAATTGAAAGTGTGGTCTCTATTGGAATTTCGATTGGCGTTTGATTTCAATGGCTTCGTGTACTAGACGAGGAATGTAGTGTAGTTCCTTAGATAGTACCTTAGCTTGTTCGAAGTGAATCCAGTGGTGTTCATCTGGATGGTCTAGTATATGTTCACATATGGCGGGCTTTTCTCTTTGTTTTTGTCTGACAACGTCTGAGTCTGTCCTACATATGATGTCCTACAGCTGCAAGGTACCGCATATACTACAGGTGTTTGCAGCGGGAATTTGTCTTCTGGTGATTGGAGGTAATTAATCACTTTTTTTAGGTAGGAAAAATATGGATTTTATACCATATCTTTTTAAGACTTTCCCTAACCTGTCAGTTACACTTCTAATATTTGTCAGGAAGTTTTTCTTTTCTAATAGGTTATCTTCCTTTTCCTTCGACAAAATTGGCTTCCACGACCTTTTTTTTAAACTGCCTTTCGCTTTGAGAACGTTGTCTAGCAATGCCAGTTCAGGGGCAATATGGTCGCTGTCACATATCCTGTGGGCTCGTTGAACAAGCGCAGATACAACGGATCTCGAATTCGCGTTTTTTTTTTTTAATTAGCGCGCGCACTAGGGATTATTTGTTCCCCTTGTAATGCAGAGCACACTGCGCGGGCATTAGAAAGATAGGGAGGGGAAGGACAGGAGGTATAGATTAACATTGGTTTTGAATGCTTGCAGATCAAAATGGCAGAGGGAAAATCTCGCCGGGTTAACTATTCCAAATTCGTGTTGTTCGGCTAAAAAAAGAATCCCTATATGGTGAGAAGAAGCGTGTAGGTATCTGTTTGTGTGTTTACTCTTTCTGTAAACTTTGTGTGCCAAAGTGCCATTTTGTTTTCGCATCACTTTCATATCCAAAAATGCAATGGAATCATCAGTTTTTTTTTTCATAGTAAACTTAATTTTTGGGTGCTGCGAGTTAAGGTGTTCTAGAAAATTCAAAATGGCGGCATTTTCAAGAATACAAAAAGTATCATCAACATATCTCAACCACAAATTTGGTTTTACTTCAAAGCTATTTAAAACATTTTACTCAGTGTTCCATCCAGATATCTGCAATTAAAAGGGCCAAAGGCAAACCCATAGCAACGCCATCTTTCTGCATATAAAACTGTTGGTTGAAGCAAAAATATCCTGATAAAAAACAAAATTCCAAAAGAGGCATATATTTCCCCCCTGTGGTAGAAGTTGAGATAAGCTCACGAATTATAACAAGTACCTCCTACACGGAACATTTGTAAAGTGACATAACATCAAAAATCACCATCATTTCATCATCTTCGATTTTTAACCCACTTAAAATCGACATTAAATGTGAGGAATCTTTTATGTAGTGTTCTGTCAAGCCAAACAACCAATGGTCAACTTAATCATTTGATATCAAATAGCAAGGGGCATTTATTTGACTCACAATTGGTCGAATTGGATTCCCATCTTTGTGGATTTTTGGCAGGCCATAAGACTTATGCGGCTGAATACACGAAAGTATGAGACGCTTAGGTGGTAAAAGCGCTTTATTTTCGTTGATGAGTTTTCTTATCTTTCTCAAAACACAAGCTGTGAGGTCATAATCAACCGGCAGATATGTTTCTGTCTGCCAACAAAGCATTCATTTTGGCGAAATAGTCACATCTATTTACTACCACCGTTGCATTACCTTTACCAGCTGAGAGAATAAATATATTCTCTTCCCTTCGCAATGCATTTAAAGCTCATCTCTACTTACATTGCTTGAAGAGGGTATATTTGTTCGTCTTATCATCACTGCTAATCTTGGCGATTTGTTTTTGTATCGATGCTGTTGAACTTGTGTTCGATCGGCACACGTCGTCGTGGAGTGGGTGTAAAGTTCAAAAAACCGGAAATGACGTCGCAACAAATTTCGGCCATCGTCATTCTGAGCAATTTTTGTTGCGTGGCATCAATTTAAGCGACGCATTTCCCGCTCGTATCTACACTTGCTGATTTGAATATTGATGTCGTAATCAAAAGTTTCAATTACTATCCTTGAAGGACTTCTTGTACTTTTTTCCTGCGACCACAACTCTCCCACTCGCTTCTTCGCTTTAAAGTTCCACCTGTGGGGTTCGCTCCTTTTTGCGCTGCCTTTAAACAATTCTCCCAGGGCGATTATTCAATCTCAATTGGCTCCTTCTAAAAAATATTAAACATTTACTCTTATCGTTACATAGACGAATCAACTTTCGACTATACAAAAACAAAGTACTTACTTACCGGTGGTGGTGGCGGTGGTAAATAAGTAAGATGATTGATGCTAACCCAGAGACCTTGAGTTCGATACTCAGGTTGTGTTGCAATTTTCTAACTCCTAGTGCAAGTTAGACGTCCTCATGTCATTTTCGGTATACTGCGTCAAATAAAATTCTTTCCTATCTTTTTAATTCTTCTATCGTGCAGCATAAAGTTGCATACTAAAAGGCGATGTGCCCTACAGACAGATACGTAAAATATTATTATTACGAAAATTACGTTATACCTTGTACTTGTTTTGGGCTTGACCTATCTGTTATTTAAAAACCATCAATATCTTACTCAATATATTGATTCATACTTGAAGGCCTGAATGCTATTATGTCTTACTAAACAAATTTTAATAAAAACGACAATGTTAATTACTAATTATAATTAAAACAATTATTATTAAAAAAGCTTAATTCAAATTATAAATCTCATCCGCACATAGAATAAAATAAATTTACAAAATCGTTACTTGTCATATTCTAATTTCAAAGAAACCAAACCAAAAAATCATAATTATTAAAAAAATCAAATAAATTAAAATTATTATGCAAATAGCAGTATTATTGTGTGTTCCAAATAAAAACAAAAAAATGTTTACCGTAAATTATAGATGTACAATTATTCTAATTAAACAAAAATTGTATCTAAATATAAACGATGTAAAAAAATCATCTACACTCTTGAGAAATAAAACAAAACAAAACAAATAAAAACAAACATGAATATTACACAATTATGTACTTTGATTGTAATTTTATCGAATAAAAATTAAATTCATGAATATAAATAAAGAAATTCTATATAAGAAAACAAATTTACTTTTACCCGTGATGATTTTTTTAAAAACTTTATACTAATGGTTTCGGATGTTATTTTTTTCTTTATTACTTTTTTTACAATTTCTTGTTATATTTTTGTATGTACATGAATTTTTAGTAGAAGTTATGATATATAATATATACTTACTTGGTGTGATTTGTTATTTACTTAAATAAAACAAAAATACTCTCTTTTGTACTCGGTTTATAGTTTTAAAATATTTTTATTAATATATAAAAAAAAGGTTTTGGTTCGAAAAAAAACAAGGATGTATTTAGTTATGTAATTTAAAATTTTGACTAAGTCTGTTAAAGGAAATAATGAAACGAATTGTATTTATTAATGTATGAATAATAAAGATATTATCATCGGTATAGTATAATGTATTTTTATTGAGTCGCAATTCATGGACGGGGGGTTTTATTTTGTTTGCGTGATGCTCTTTATTTGTTGCAACTTCAAACAACTGCCAATGCGATCTAGATACAACAAAAATAGAAACAAAGTACAAATCAGAAGAAATAGCTATTTAATTGTTATGATCTGCACTAGGACTAAAACTCTTCCAATTCAATGGTTCACCTTAAGGCTCCAAACAAACTGTAAAAGAAAATTCTACGAATTAATATCGGGTTTTCCAATAGGGACTAAACAACTTTGATTTTAATTTGTGAACGCGAACTGTCATTGTCAATTTATTTAGTAAACTCAACATTTTCATCATGGTAAAGTACACGAGCGAGCAACGTCTGCAAATTATAAAAAATTTCTACCGGAATTCGGAGTTGGTGACCGCAAATTTAAGAGCGTTGAATTGTTGAATTTAATCGCAAAATCATCTTCAGTGACGAAGCTCATTTTTAGCTCAATTTCGTCAATACGCAAAATATGCGTTATTGGTCGGCTGAAAATCCACATTTGCTTCATGAATCACCACTTCATTAAAAAAAATAGATGTTTGGTGCGGTTTGCATGCCGGCGGCGTTATTGGGCCATATTTTTTCGTCGACGATAACAATCGTCACGTTACTGTGAATAACCAGCATTATCGCGTCATGATAACTTTTTTATTATTATTTTTGGCTCGAATTGGAAGATATGGACTTGGACGACATGTGGTTTCAACAGGATGGTGCCACTATCCACATATCACACCTTACAATCGATTTATTGAAGAGTAAGTAAGGCTACGTTAAGTCATTGGTTTATGCCAACAAGCCGACGACGTTGGAAGAGCTCAGAGCCAACATTGAACGCGATATAGCGACTGTTTCGGCCTAAATGTGTGGCCGATTCATCGAAAATTTGGTCCAACGATTCTAACGATGCAAACGTGCCCGCGGGAGCCATATAAACGAAGTCGAGTTCCGTTCATAAATGTTTTGATTGTACTTCAAGCCGATAATAGAGTTTTTCAAATATCTCAAATGGTTTGGTCCCTTTATTTTCATGATCCCAGAAGGGATCAAGCCCCAAAACAGTTTTTCGTTAATGTCTCGCGAATGATAACTTTTCTGAAAAAAAATAAGACTAAAGTTGTAGAGAATTTAATTTCTTACAAGTTTTAGCTTTATTATTTTTATCAGAAATCAAAAATGGCGAAGTTATTGGCCAACTCAAAATTTTCATTAAATTCAAGATGGCGGCAGTACGATTTTCCCAAAAAACCGAAATTTAGACTGGGTCATCCCCAACTGTAAAAGAAAATTATACGAATTATTTTTTTTTTATTTCAAATGTTTAACCCGACTGGACTAATATATCAACGAAGGAAAGCCTTTTCTTGACGCCAGGTGAAAATGTGGTCAATCATTTCCTCTCAAGCGATAATTGGTGAAGCAAATCATGGAATAGTATTATAAAACCTCGTGAACGTCAGCTGCGTTTCCGTGGGTGGGATGAGCAGTCCAGAGCGTTATAACATTCAAAGTATCAGCTGATACTGTAAAAATGCCAAATAACACTCGAAACTAATTAATTAATAAATCATCAATTACATTTTTTTTCACAATGGTATTTCCGTGTGTGGGAACTCTGCCAGAAAATTACGGAATACCTATGTCAATTTAAATTGTTCCATATTTGAGGGCCACTAAATGATTTATTACTGATGTTTTTGCATTTGCAGAAATGTTTTAAAATGTCTCTTAAAACTATGAATTTCTAGCAGAGAAGTGCCTTACTGGTGGGGGGCGTGTTCCGATTAATTGATAGCTAATTGATTAAAAATAAAAGAAATAATTAAGTATCCCTAACTCGGTAAAATATGAGGAGATCAATTGGCAAATCCAATTGATAAATGTGTGCAAGTTGGCATTGGGTTAGGAAAAACGAAAAAGTTATAACCTATGTAATGCTGATTTTTCATGCAAAGCACATCAGTGATCAGTATGATTTCAACAAATGAGCGATGATGACAACCAAATCAATGCTTTAATAGAAAGTTCCTCTTCATTACTTGCGATTACAGGTACTATAAGACAAATTTAGTATTCGTGAATACATATAAAAAATTGAGATAACAAGCAAACATGACATCACGAAGCCTAAAAAAATTGTTACAAGAAATGTCTGTCTGTCAGTCTGCCCGTCTGTATGTATAACAAGCCTAAACGGCTCAAGCGATTACCTTCACATTTTGTATGTGATTCTTTTGGCATTCATCAGAGGGGAAATTGAAATTTTATTTTCAGGGCTAAAAGTAACGGTACCGCCATATAACCGTTAAGGAAACTCTTAATTTTCTCGTCGTCCAACGATTTTGATGAACATTTTTGAAGTTGTTGGCTATTATTTAAAAGAAACCAAATTTACCGGAAAAATCTATTACGGTACCTTTCATATAACTTTTTTTTCGACGGCTCTAGATTTCTATAAAATTAAATATTTGATTGAAATGATAGAAATTAAAATTTTTAATATATTTTTTGGCTATTTAAAATTAATTTTTGAAGTTTTTTTTGAAAATTCAATATTTTTAAAACTAATCAAAAAATGTTTTAAATTTTATAATCAGCTGTGTATTAATAAACTATAAAAATCCTTTCGACCCCTCGGTACGCTACTGATTTCATAGAACGAGGATGATCGTTTTTTCGTTGATGGATATACTCACAGATAGGAGATAGAGATATCATCCTACCTTTGCATGGAACAACGCAAATTAACGCAACTGTTTTCTGGGTTTCAGGCGAATATGAAAATAGACCAATAAGAATTACAAAAATTCCCAAGAAAAACATTCATTCCACTCATTGTAGAAGAGGGAAAGAAAAAAATGGGAGCGGGCAGAGTTTTGTAAGATAGGCTTGTGTGTGTATATTACGTGTTATCAATTTTTGCCAGTCGTTAGAGATGAAAAACGAAAAAAATAATGTA
Organism: Platycheirus rosarum; assembly: GCA_963971375.1. NCBI lineage: Eukaryota > Metazoa > Arthropoda > Insecta > Diptera > Syrphidae > Platycheirus > Platycheirus rosarum. The sequence goes on along the minus strand of OZ020509.1, from coordinate 28,690,525 downwards.
TACCGATATTTATAAACAAGATCATCGATAAAATTTTAAGCTGTTTTTGTTCTTGACTATGATAAAATTTTGCGTGTACCAGATATTAATGATAATTGGTCAATTTACAATTTATGATCATTTTTAAGTCTAATAACTTTTGTTGTCTGTCAAATGCATTTATTATAAAGACGTAAAATGTTTACATATTTATAACATTTTGGTCGTTATTTCCCTCAGATGTCTAGGTTCTCTTTTAAGAAAGTTTATGACATCGGATGATAAAAATAGCCCCTTTTCACATATTCATGATTTTCCTATTATCAGCACTTTTTCCTGGATGAATATAGTTACATTGACGTTATAAAATTTATCGAGGTTAATGTACTGGTTGGGCCAAAAGAAGTCACCCATCCGATGTTGTTTGGCTCTTTTTTACTAAATGAAGATTTTATTGTTTTGATTATGTTTGTTTGAACCTTTAGACTTGTATTGGTCAAGTCGAAAAGATGATTGGCCAAATGGGCGCCGTCAAAATTGATTGATTGATTTTGTGGCATTTTTCATCAATTCAGCGAGAACTTCGGGCGACAGATTCTCGCACTCTTGTCGAATGTTGTCCTTGAGGGCTTCCAGAGTCTCGGGCTTGTTCACGTAAACACGGGATTTAAAAAACCCCACAAAAAAAGTCTGAAACGGTTAAACCGGGCGATCTTGCGGGCCAGTGCAAATCGCCAAAATGAGAGATGAGGCGCCCCGAGAACGACGCCTTCAGAGTATCGGTTCATGTCGGTTCATGTATCGCTCCATGGCTTGTTCACTTGTATTCTGCATCTGTCTAGTCCACAAATGTCAAAACAGATTTGACATTGGCGGCCATTGACAAAGATGAGAGCATCTTCCAATAGGGTGATTTCTTTTGGCCTACCCTGTAGTAAAGTAATGTGGGAAAAAGAAGCAGAAGTCTTTCAACTATAGATGTTTCGATTGGACTTAAATGCAGTTCTAATGGCATTGGCTAAGGTGATTTTAAGGCTTAGTATGCCGAGATTAAATTAATGAATCGTCAATTAGAATTAGTGTGTACTCTACCGAATTGACCTGCACGGAAACGGATTCCTTCTTTTGCATGGAATTCACGAATGAATCACGAATTTAATTAACATTTTTACTGCGCCCTGTGCACCAGGTAAGCATAAAAAGCAGGCCTTCCCTAGCTATTGAGGTTAGGATTTGTTTTCAGCGACAGCACCAGCATCGTCTTCTTACTTCTGTTTGACACTTTGTGTCATAAAAAAGTATACGAAGTTTTCTTTTGCCCCTGAATTTCACTTGCTCAAAGTTGGTAGCAGTTCCATTGCTATAATGGAAATTTCCAGCAAATTTAGGACTTTGGTCTAACGACGCTGGTGACGTTGCTGGTGCTGGTCTAATCTAATTTGAGCCATTGAAATACATTGGTTCTAAATTAATGCCGGCCGCTGTTGCTGGTTCAATCTGTTTCACGCATAAGATTTATTATCTGTTTTTTGCCGGTTATTAGGGTTATCCTCTCAGTTATCATTCTTTTTTCTTTTTTCTATGCTTTGCAGTAGGCTAGTTTTTACAATGATAATGAGCCAGTTACACCAATTATATATATATACCTCCATATTTTGATCTAAATACAAACAACACGGTTGTGTGTTACTCGCCGCAAAGCCTTGTTATTGTTACCACACTGGGAACAATTCTGACACTTGTTTTGTCCTGGATGTGACATCTATAAAATTAAAATGTATTGGCGCGACAGCTCCTTAAGGAGCCAAGGGCTAGTGACTTATGCTCTTAACCATTCCTATGTGTGTGTTGTTAATCTGCAAGAATGGAAGGGATCTACAGTTTACCGCCGAGTCCGAACGACTAGATGAGATGCACTTTTTCGAGACAAATTTTACTCTTGGAGGTTTTGTCAGTTCCTCGCAAGAGGCAGTACCCCGAAAAAGAAGGTGGCCATGAGCGGGATTCGAACCCAGGCTCATTCGCTTAGCAATCCAACACACTAACAACTAAGGCCGGTCCCTCACTTGTCGGTGCGGTATCGTATCTCTCGGTTTCCTCGGTACACATTCGGTATAAATATTTCACTGAATGCATACATTTTAATGAACACCTACTGATTTGGGCGGTATGTGCGGAATCGGTACGGTAAGAAAACGGTGTACCGAGTGTCGGTATAGATTATCAGTATTGTTTCTACATATATTTACCGCAAGGAATTTGTGTTTGACGTCGGTCGTCTAGGCAACAGTTTGTTTTGTATAAACAAAAATATAAGAAAATATTTGTTGATACAAAATAATAATTGTTGACAGAAAATGAGATCCGAGACTGCTTCGAATTTAACGTTATATACGAATAATTCTGTGCTGAAGGCTTACCGACAAGTCAGGAGATGAACATGAGATCGGTTTGCATTCGGTAAGGAGTTAAATACCGATTACCGATTACCGATACCGTACCGACAAATTAGGGAGCGGCCTAAGCCACGGGGCACTACATCTATGTAACTATTTTATCTGTGGTACAAAGAAAATAGAACGAGGATGATCGTTTTCTCGTCGATCACGATAAATTAACGCCATCTGTTGGATTCATTGTGTGCAACAACCAACATTCATTGTGTACAACGACCATGCGCCTAAAAGTATGCTACGTATTTGCAATATGTTTTAACTGAGTACTAAATCGAACATGAAGTACTAATTCGAGACTCGAATTAATACCGAAAGCTTAGATTGTGCCAGAACCAGACAGAAGCTTCCAGAAGCTTGTAAACTTGTATAAATACAAGAGTAGATTGCATTGAAAGTTCAGTTTGTTTTCGAAAGTGGAATTGTTAACAACTGGAAGCGTTAGTAAAAAGTGATTGACTTGAGATTAAATAAAAAGTATTGAATTATAAAAACGTATTTGAATTGTGAATAAGGTGAATAAGTTAAATTTGGTGTTATTTAAACTGAAAGACGTTGTGTTTCATAAAATAAAGAGATTTGTTGTATTATTTTGGAATTTTGATTGAGTTTTATTTGTCGAACCCCAGGCAAAAATATCACATTGGTGTCAGAAATTGGGGATAAAACTCAGTAAAGTGCTAGAAAATTCCATAGTGACATTTTCTAAAACAGTTTCGGTGACTCATTTAATTGTGAAAGTGGAATTTTCCAGAAACTATTGAACTGATTGTGCTTTAAAACTGTGAATAGCGAATATTTTTGTTAAAAATAGTGCGTAAAAAAAAAAGATTTTCTAGAGAGACATCCAAATAAAACTGACTGTGTTGCGAAAATAGTGTTTCAGTTACAAAAAATGGGTCGCAAATTAGAACAATTGACAACAGCTGAGTTGAAAGAAGAATTAGGAAAACGAAATCTTCAGACTTCAGAATGCTATCACTCAGGATGGTGGAGACCCCGATACCATGTTGTTCGATGTTGAAGAAGAAAGGAGAAAATGCACAGTAAGTACAGCCGATGAAATATCTGCTTTCATGAAGTTGCTTCTGTCGAAATTCGAAGAACAAAAGAACGTTCTCGAAGAACAAAAGAACGTTCTCGAAAGTAAATTCGACGAACAAAAGAATAAGCAGAAGAATTCGTTGAAAATTCTCCAGCAACAACTAAGCGACCAAAGGAACGTTCTCGAAAGTAAATTCGACGAACAAAAGAATTCATTAGAAACTCTCCAGAATCAACTAAGCGAAAGACTTCAAATAGTAGATCAGAAATTTGAAGCCAAAATAGAAAGCTTAGAAGAAAAGTTCGGAAAGCAAGTAGAAAGTGTAGAACAACAGTACGAACACCTGGCTAAGGAGGTTGATTCTTTGAAAAAGCAGAAGGTTCGGGAATATTCGAGGGACGGTCCACTGAGAAAGCAAATGCAGCCCCCTATCTTCGATGGTCAAACATCATGGCCAATTTATAAGAGGCAGTTTGAAGTTGCCGCCTTGACGAACAACTGGGACAACGAAGACAAATCAATTGCTCTTACGCTTGCGCTCAGAGGAACAGCTGCTGAATTGCTGCAGACCATTCCTGAAGACAAACATCATGATTATGATGCCATGGTCAAGGCAATCGAGATGAGGTTTGGCGACGACCACATGCAGCAAGTTTACCGAGTCCAGTTACGCCGAAGGGTCCAGACAAGAGGTGCAACGCTACAACAATTGCAAGCTGACATCGAGCGCTTGGAAAATTTGTCTTATCCCAATACCAGCAGGGAAATCATAAACGAACTGGCAACCGATGCGTTCACTAATGCCATTGCAGATGGAAAACTACAAATGGCTGTGAGAATGGCAGGTAAGAAAACGCTCGCTGAGGCTTTAGCATTTGCCCTGACAATGGAAGCAGCAGACCAAGCTTCGCAAAGTAGCCATCGCGTCAGGGAAATGGCTACGCTAGAGTGCTCATGTCAACGTGTCGACATTGAAAGACAAAACCTGAACACTGCTCGAGGTCAAATGAGATGCTGGAATTGCAACAAGCTAGGACACCTACAGCAACAATGCAGATCTCCACCTAGACAGGTAAGCTGCCCACATTGCGCAAGAAGGAGGCAGAATGACGAAGCATCTGGCAGGAATAACACTCACACTGCTGGACAAGCTTTTGATCAACAGCAGGCGGGAAACGCCTAAGAACCAACTTCGCGGGGCTGAAGTTGGTTGATGGAATCGACGCCCCCAGGACCATCATCCAAGTTTCGCAAACTACACGCTGCAGCAAGAGCTTGACAGTGGAGACAATCATCAGAAACAGAAAATGTGTGGCCACTATCGACACGGGTGCCACAGCCTCCATAATCAGAAGAGACCTTGTTCAGACATCCTGGCTACATAACACCAGCTGCTACACTCTGAAGACAGCTACGGGAGAAGCAGTAAAAGTATACGGGGAGGTATTTCTAAAGATACAACTGGCAGGGTTGACCTTCTCACATGCATTCTTGGTAGCCGACATATGCGACGAATGCATCATTGGAGTGGATTTCATGAAGGCACATGAGGTAATCATAGACCTTCGAATGCAAGTATTAAGGTATCGAACCGTTGAGATCCCTATGGTATACGGAAACGAGAACGCTGTGAATCTTCGGGCGGTTATAAGCAGAGATAAAGTCCTACCACCTTCTTCAGAGACAGTTCTTTGGACGCGTTTGGAGGGTGATCCTGGGAACCACCGATTCTATTTCATTGAAGCATATAATAAAGAGGACTTTCCAAGCTATATGTTGGAAAGATTTTAGTGAAACCAAAGAAAAACATGGTTCCGGTAAGGCTGATGAATCCGAACAAATATGCGTCAAGCTCAAACAAGGAGAGATGATTGGAAGATGCGTACCCATTGCAGCCATATCGACAACATCTGGGAGTGAATCTGCGAGTCCTGTTTCTGCTACAAAATTGGCTGAGGTATGTAATGCTTTCCTTGGAAACTGTGAGCTAAATCAGGAGCAGAAAACCATGGCCAAAAATCTCATTGGCGAGTTTGCTGATATATTTGCATCGCAGGATGGAGACTATGGTCGAACACACCTAGTACAGCACCGAATAGACACCGGCGATAGCAGACCGATCCGACAACCTGCTAGAAGACTTCCATTGGCAAAACAGTCGGAAGTCGATGAGATGATATCAACCATGGAAAAGACGGTCTAATCGAAAACTCAAAAAGTCCGTGGGCATCACCCGTTGTACTAGTGAAAAAGAAAGACGGCAGCACTCGATTCTGCGTGGATTACCGGAGGCTCAACGATGTCACCAAGAAGGACAGCTACCCCTTGCCTCGAATAGATGACACCTTGGATACCCTTTCTGGAGCGAAATGGTTTTCCACCCTCGATCTGAAAAGTGGTTACTGGCAGGTACAGATCCATCCAGAAGACAAAGAAAAGACCGCTTTCAAAACGGGAAATGGACTATGGTAGTTTACCGTTATGCCATTTGGATTGTGTAACGCTCCAGCCACCTTTGAGCGTTTAATGGAACGTGTGTTACAGGGTCTGACATGGAAAACCTGCCTGGTGTACTTGGATGACGTCATCCTTGTGGGAAAGAGGTTCGCTGAACATCGCGACAACTTGAGGGAGGTGTTTACACGACTTCGAACTGCACATTTGAAACTAAATCCAAAGAAATGTGCTCTGTTCAAAGCTGAGGTGAAATATTTGGGACATGTGATATCATCAAATGGAGTAAACACTGACCCGGAGAAAATCGAAACCTTGAGAAATTGGCCAGTTCCCGAAGATAAACACCAGCTGAGGAGCTTTCTAGGTCTCGCCACTTATTACAGGAGGTTCGTCAAAGATTTCGCCGGAATCGCAAAGTGTCTGCACCAGACAATTAAATGGTCAGGTGAGTGCGAAAGAAGCTTTCAACATCTAAAGCAGCGACTTTGTGAGGCACCAATACTAGCTTATCCCACCCCTGGCAAAACATTTATTGTGGACGCGGATGCTAGTAACGTGGGTGTTGGAGCAGTTCTGTCGCAGATACACGATGGGGAGGAGAAAGTGGTAGCCTATTTCAGCAAAGTTCTGTCGCGACCAGAGAGAAACTACTGTGTAACCAGACGGGAACTCCTTGCTCTGATACTGGCGACAAAACATTTCCATAAATATCTGTATGGACAGAGATTCATCCTGCGTACCGATCACGCCGCTTTAAAATGGTTGCTACAGTTCAAAAATCCTGAGGGGCAAGTAGGAAGATGGATCGAACGATTGCAGACTTACGACTTCGAAGTACAGCATCGCAAAGGAAGACTGCACTGCAATGCGGACGCGCTTTCCCGTAGACCATGTGAGTCCAGTTGCAAACATTGTGCGCGAAAAGAGGAAAAGGATGAAGGTATATCTGTCCAGAGAATAAGAGCCGAACCTGTAGAGGGTTGGAGTGCCGAAGAAATTCGTAATGCACAAAAAGAAGGCCCTAACATCGAGCCAATCCTTGCATGGAAGGAATCTATGGAGAAACCAAACGCAAGAGACATCTCCGACAGAAGTCCTACTTTAAAGGCATACTGGGCGCAGTGGGACTGTCTCCATGTGGAAGATGGTGTTTTGCGAAGAAAATGGGAAATGCCGGATGGAAGATCCTTTAAGATGCAGCTTGTGGTTCCACGATCGAAAGTAGAGGAGATCCTACGAGAAATGCATGCTGGAATATCCGGTGGGCACTTGGGAATCAACAAAACACTAGAAAAGGTACGGGAACGCTTTTATTGGCTAAGCGCGAGAAACGATGTAGAGAGCTGGTGTCGAAAGTGCACAACATGCGCAGCTAGCAAGGGACCCAAAGTCAAAACACGAGGTAAAATGCACCAGTACAACGTGAGCGCCCCGTTTGAAAGAATCGCCGTTGACATCACAGGTCCGTTCCCGGAAACTGAAAACGGTAGCCGTTACATCCTTGTTGTCATGGACTACTTCAGCAAGTGGCCGGAGGCTTTTGCGATACCCAATCAAGAAGCTAAGACTGTTGTCGAGCAGATAGTGGACCACTGGGTCTGCAGGTTCGGGGCGCCTATGAAATTGCATTCCGACCAAGGGCGAAACTTCGAGTCGAAGGTATTCCAGGAAGTATGCGCATCCCTCGGGTTAAAGAAAACAAGGACAACACCTCTTCATCCACAGTCTGATGGAATGGTAGAACGATTTAACAAGACCTTGAAGGAACATCTGTCCAAAGTCGTGAACGAGAACCAACGGGATTGGGATCGGCGAATTCCTTTATTTCTTATGGCCTACCGGAATGCGGTTCATAGTACAACTGGATACACTCCATCCGAAATTCTATTTGGACGAACTGCCCGGCTTCCAAGTGAGCTAAAATTCGGATTTCCTACTGAAGACCCAAAATGCGAAGAGGACTACGTGTTAGATCTTAGAGAAAGGATCAACGACATTCACCAGAGAACAAGAAACAACATAAAAATTGCGAGTGACCGCATGAAAACCAGATACGATGCAAGAGCAACAGCACCTGAATTCAATGAGGGAGATCTGGTATGGCTTTATAACCCACATCGCAGAAAGGGAAAATCGCCCAAGCTTCAGCAGGACAGGGAAGGTCCCTACCAAGTAGTTACGCGCATTAATGACGTCGTTTTCCGAATCCAACGAGGACCAAGAGCAAAAATGAAAATTGTCCATTTGGATCGACTGCATCGTTACCACGGAAACAATGATGATGTGCTTGTTCGGGACGAACAAAACCTAGAGGGGGACAATGTGATGTGGCAACAAGTTAAGATATTCGGAGGATACATTTTGTAAATTAACGCCATCTGTTGGATTCATTGTGTACAACAACCAACATTCATTGTGAGCGCCTAAGAGTATGCTACATATTTGCAATATGTTTTAACTGAGTACTAAATCGAACTTGAAGTACCAATTCGAAACTCGAATTAGCACCGAAAGCTTAGATTGTGCCAGAACCAGACAGAAGCTTCCAGAAGCTTGTAAGCTTGTATAAATACAAGAGTAGATTGCATTGAAAGTTCAGTTTATTTTCGAAAGTGGAAACGGGGCGCTCACGTTGTACTGGTGCATTTTACCTCGTGTTTTGACTTTGGGTCCCTTGCTAGCTGCGCATGTTGTGCACTTTCGACACCAGCTCTCTATATCGTTTTTCGCGCTTAGCCAATAAAAGCGTTCCCGTACCTTTTCCAGTGTTTTGTTGATTCCCAAGTGCCCACCGGATATTCCAGCATTCATTTCTCGTAGGATCTCCTCTACTTTCGATCGTGGAGCCACAAGCTGCATCTTAAAGGATCTTCCATCCGGCATTTCCCATTTTCTCCGCAAAACACCATCTTCCACATGGAGAGAGTCCCACTGCGCCCAGTATGCCTTTAAAGTAGGACTTCTGTCGGAGATGTCTCTTGCGTTTGGTTTCTCCATAGATTCCTTCCATGCAAGGATTGGCTCGATGTCAGGGTCTTCTTTTTGTGCATTACGAATTTCTTCGGCACTCCAACCCTCTACAGGTTCGGTTCTTATTCTCTGGACAGATATACCTTCATCCTTTTCCTCTTTTCGCGCACAATGTTTGCAACTGGGCTCACATGGTCTGCATGAAAAAAGCGCGTCCGCATTGCAGTGCAGTCTTCCTTTGCGATGCTGTACTTCGAAGTCGTAAGTCTGAAATCGTTCGATCCATCTTGCTACTTGCCCCTCAGGATTTTTGAACTGTAGCAACTATTTTAAAGCGGCGTGATCGGTACGCAGGATGAATCTCTGTCCATACAGATATTTATGGAAATGTTTTGTCGCCAGTATCAGAGCAAGGAGTTCCCGTCTGGTTACACAGTAGTTTCTCTCTGGTCGCGACAGAACTTTGCTGAAATAGGCTACCACTTTCTCCTGCCCATCGTGTATCTGCGACAGAACTGCTCCAACACCCACGTTACTAGCATCCGCGTCCACAATAAATGTTTTGCCAGGGGTGGGGTAAGCTAGTATTGGTGCCTCACAAAGCCGCTGTTTTAGATGTTGAAAGCTTCTTTCGCACTCACCTGACCATTTAAATTGTCTACCCTTCTCAGTTAGCTGGTGCAGACACTGCGATTCCGGCAAAATCTTTGACGAACCTCCTGTAATAAGTGGCGAGACCTAGAAAGCTCCTCAGCTGGTGTTTATCTTCGGGAACTGGCCAATTTCTCACGGTTTCGATTTTCTCCGGGTCAGTGTTTACTCCATTTGATGATATCACATGTCCCAAATATTTCACCTCAGCTTTGAACAGAGCACATTTCTTTGGATTTAGTTTCAAATGTGCAGTCGTGTAAACACCTCCCTCAAGTTGTCGCGATGTTCAGCGAACGTCTTTCCCACAACGATGACGTCATCCAAGTACACCAGGCAGGTTTTCCATGTCAGACCCTGTAACACGTTCCATTAAACGCTCAAAGGTGGCTGGAGCGTTACACAAGCCAAATGGCATAACAGTAAACTGCCATAGTCCATTTCCCGTTGTGAAAGCGGTCTTTTCTTTGTCTTCTGGATGGATCTGTACCTGCCAGTAACCACTTTTCAGATCGAGGGTGGAAAACCATTTCGCTCCAGAAAGGGTATCCAAGGTGTCATCTATTCGAGGCAAGGGGTAGCTGTCCTTCTTGGTGACATCGTTGAGACTCCGGTAATCCACGCAGAATCGAGTGCTGCCGTCCTTCTTTTTCACTAGTACAACGGGTGATGCCCACGGACTTTTTGAGTTTTCGATTAGACCGTCTTTTTCAATGATATCATCTCATCGACTTCCGAATGTTTTGCCAATGGAAGTCTTCTAGCAGGTTGTCGGATCGGTCTGCTATCGCCGGTGTCTATTCGGTGCTGTACTAGGTGTGTTCGACCATAGTCTCCATCCTGCGATGCAAATATATCAGCAAACTCGCCAATGAGATTTTTGGCCATGGTTTTCTGCTCCTGATTTAGCTCACAGTTTCCAAGGAAAGCATTACATACCTCAGCCAATTTTGTAGCAGAAACAGGACTCGCAGATTCACTCCCAGATGTTGTCGATATGGCTGCAATGGGTACGCATCTTCCAATCATCTCTCCTTGTTTGAGCTTGACGCATATTTGTTCGGATTCATCAGCCTTACCGGAACCATGTTTTTCTTTGGTTTCACTAAAATCTTTCCAACATATAGCTTGGAAAGTCCTCTTTATTATATGCTTCAATGAAATAGAATCGGTGGTTCCCAGGATCACCCTCCAAACGCGTCCAAAGAACTGTCTCTGAAGAAGGTGGTAGGACTTTATCTCTGCTTATAACCGCCCGAAGATTCACAGCGTTCTCGTTTCCGTATACCATAGGGATCTCAACGGTTCGATACCTTAATACTTGCATTCGAAGGTCTATGATTACCTCATGTGCCTTCATGAAATCCACTCCAATGATGCATTCGTCGCATATGTCGGCTACCAAGAATGCATGTGAGAAGGTCAACCCTGCCAGTTGTATCTTTAGAAATACCTCCCCGTATACTTTTACTGCTTCTCCCGTAGCTGTCTTCAGAGTGTAGCAGCTGGTGTTATGTAGCCAGGATGTCTGAACAAGGTCTCTTCTGATTATGGAGGCTGTGGCACCCGTGTCGATAGTGGCCACACATTTTCTGTTTCTGATGATTGTCTCCACTGTCAAGCTCTTGCTGCAGCGTGTAGTTTGCGAAACTTGGATGATGGTCCTGGGGGCGTCGATTCCATCAACCAACTTCAGCCCCGCGAAGTTGGTTCTTAGGCGTTTCCCGCCTGCTGTTGATCAAAAGCTTGTCCAGCAGTGTGAGTGTTATTCCTGCCAGATGCTTCGTCATTCTGCCTCCTTCTTGCGCAATGTGGGCAGCTTACCTGTCTAGGTGGAGATCTGCATTGTTGCTGTAGGTGTCCTAGCTTGTTGCAATTCCAGCATCTCATTTGACCTCGAGCAATGTTCAGGTTTTGTCTTTCAATGTCGACACGTTGACATGAGCACTCTAGCGTAGCCATTTCCCTGACGCGATGGCTACTTTGCGAAGCTTGGTCTGCTGCTTCCATTGTCAGGGCAAATGCTAAAGCCTCAGCGAGCGTTTTCTTACCTGCCATTCTCACAGCCATTTGTAGTTTTCCATCTGCAATGGCATTAGTGAACGCATCGGTTGCCAGTTCGTTTATGATTTCCCTGCTGGTATTGGGATAAGACAAATTTGCCAAGCGCTCGATGTCAGCTTGCAATTGTTGTAGCGTTGCACCTCTTGTCTGGACCCTTCGGCGCAACTGGACTCGGTAAACTTGCTGCATGTGGTCGTCGCCAAACCTCATCTCGATTGCCTTGACCATGGCATCATAATCATGATGTTTGTCTTCAGGAATGGTCTGCAGCAATTCAGCAGCTGTTCCTCTGAGCGCAAGCGTAAGAGCAATTGATTTGTCTTCGTTGTCCCAGTTGTTCGTCAAGGCGGCAACTTCAAACTGCCTCTTATAAATTGGCCATGATGTTTGACCATCGAAGATAGGGGGCTGCATTTGCTTTCTCAGTGGACCGTCCCTCGAATATTCCCGAACCTTCTGCTTTTTCAAAGAATCAACCTCCTTAGCCAGGTGTTCGTACTGTTGTTCTACACTTTCTACTTGCTTTCCGAACTTTTCTTCTAAGCTTTCTATTTTGGCTTCAAATTTCTGATCTACTATTTGAAGTCTTTCGCTTAGTTGATTCTGGAGAGTTTCTAATGAATTCTTTTGTTCGTCGAATTTACTTTCGAGAACGTTCCTTTGGTCGCTTAGTTGTTGCTGGAGAATTTTCAACGAATTCTTCTGCTTATTCTTTTGTTCGTCGAATTTACTTTCGAGAACGTTCTTTTGTTCTTCGAGAACGTTCTTTTGTTCTTCGAATTTCGACAGAAGCAACTTCATGAAAGCAGATATTTCATCGGCTGTACTTACTGTGCATTTTCTCCTTTCTTCTTCAACATCGAACAACATGGTATCGGGGTCTCCACCATCCTGAGTGATAGCATTCTGAAGTCTGAAGATTTCGTTTTCCTAATTCTTCTTTCAACTCAGCTGTTGTCAATTGTTCTAATTTGCGACCCATTTTTTGTAACTGAAACACTATTTCGCAACACAGTCAGTTTTATTTTAATGTCTCTTCTAGAAAGATCTTTTTCCAACACTATTTTTAACAAAAATACTCGCTATTCACAGTTTTATAGCACAATCAGTTCAATAGTTTCTGGAAAATTCCACTTTCACAATTAAATGAGTCACCGAAACTGTTTTAGAAAATGTCACTATGGAATTTTCTAGCACTTTACTGAGTTTTATTCCCAATTTCTGACACCAATGTAATATTTTCGCCTGGGTTTCGACCAATAAAACTCAATCAAAATTCCACAATAATAAAAAATCTCTTTATTTTATAAAACACAACGTCTTTCAGTTTAAATAACACCAATTTAACTTATTTCACTTATTCACAATTCAAATACGTTTTTTATAATTCAACACTTTTTATTTAATCTCAATTCAATCACTTTTTACTAATACTTCCAGTTGTTAACAATTCCACCTTCGAAAATAAACTGAACTTTCAATGCAATCTACTCTTGTATTTATACAAGTTTACAAGCTTCTGGAAGCTTCTGTCTGGTTCTGGCACAATCTAAGCTTTCGGTGCTAATTCGAGTCTCGAATTGGTACTTCAAGTTCGATTTAGTACTCAGTTAAAACATATTGCAAATATGTAGCATACTCTTAGGCGCTCACAATGAATGTTGGTTGTTGTACACAAAAGTAATATCTCTAAAAAGAAGCAGTATGATTCCTCAGAATTGCCTTCAAAAAAACAATTTCACAGAAGACATTTTCGTTTTAAAATTCTGCTTTTTTAATGAAAAAAAAACGGAAAATAACCAACATTTTATATTAAAAAAAATCTATAGAAAACACGAATACAACAAAAAAAATTGCAGAATGAACGAACGAAATTTTAAAAAGAAGTAGTTAAATACCGACTATCTTGCCGAAACACATTTGAGAGTAAACTATAATAGACTAACCGAACTTAAGAATTTGGAGAAATACGTTGTCTTATTTGATATTATCAGGGGGTAGTATTACGAATTTTACGAAACGAGTGACGTAGAGCGATTATAAGAGACGAGAATGCTATCAAGGAAATGTTGCCAGATACGATAGAAAAATAAAGTTTTTGTGCTACAAGCTTCAGGTTACTTCGGAAAACCTTCGGGTTGCCACCAGATTTCGGATTACCTCAAATGATATTAAATTCTTAACAAAAAAACGAACTCAAAACAACTAAAAGTACTCGTTTATGAAATACGAGTATCGATTTGAAGAACACACTGTTACATTACAAATCGTTTTGCATAATAATAATATAATATAATAAGGCCCCGTCGTTCTTTTCAATGTCGTCAACTTTTGTAAATGTCAAAGCAGATGTGCACTTTGTTCTTTTTTTTTTAATACTTAATAATATTTGTATAGTTTAATTTTTTCTTTTATTGTACGAGTCAATTAAATCGACAATTACTTAAAAACAAACAATTTTTGATAAACATTTGCTCCCAAAGCAACACCGATTGTTTAAAAAAAATATTTTTGATACTTTTTCGTTCGGTTTTGACATTTTGACAGATTAAGTTCATTAAAATTAAGCCTTTACTTTTTTATGAAATTGTAGACATGTAGTGGCTGCAATTACCAGGGCTAGGAGAGCTTTTGCCCGGACAAGACGGTTGTTTTATAGCAGCCGCCTTGATAGCAGGGTGAAAGTGATTTACTACATGGCCCTCAGCAGACCGATGATTGCCTACGGATGTCCTGTGTGGTTTAACGTTGCACCATCTCTGTTGTAAAAGATTCGGGTGTTCAAGAGACAGTGTCTTCGCACTTTTCTCGGACTTTATAGAACATCGGAGTGCACACACTATTATTCCAACGAGGTTCTATACAATGGGGCCAATACAAACATTATAGATAACTTTTTGATTAAGCTCATTCGCGGACATATTGCAAAGACGATGACCTCAACTAATGGACAAATCTTCGGGGCTTACTACCCCCAAGATAAATATTTCGAAAGCACACGTTCCAGCGGTTTTATCTCACCCGAGGCTTTCATTTATTTAGACACTCGAGGGCTGATACAGGATAGGTCGGCGATCCCGTTGATCTACCACGTCGGCCGTAAGACTGTGGACTGTGGCTGTGTATGATAGGGATCAGAGGGAATATTTTAAACAGGTGCACCAATTTTGGTGGCTTAATAACCGATAATTGCAGTCGACCTTTATTGCCTATGGTCGGCTTACATGGTTGTAGGTTAGACTTAAGTAGGTAGGGAAACGCAGTTGCGGCGGTCCAAAAAAAATACATATAAAACATAAAAAAAAATTGAAATAAATCTGCTGCTGTAGCTGTTCTAGTTTTTTAGTTAATTTTTAATTTAGTTTTATTTTATTATAAGTAGATTAAGATAGTTTTTAAGTACAACAAAAATGAAAAAAATGATCAGATGCCTAGTTTTAATTTATTCCGGGGAAAAATAAAACCCATTAGTATTAATTTTAATATAAGTTGTTCTTAGGCCGAAAGGCAATTAATTAAGATATCGAGTAATTTTTAGCACCTGCATGAGGTCAGTAAGTTAGTTAAGGCGCCAGTTATAGCGATCATTAAAAATCCATCATTAAAAGTTGAAACAACCACACCAGCCATAACCTCAAATTTGTTTTAATGATGCAAAATGCTTCAGTAAAGTTTTTAATGATGGGTTGGAACATTAAAAAAATGGGCCACAAACACTGGAGCGAAATGTTCCATTATTCTGTCAAATGACAATCAGCTATTCAGTAAAACCTATTTTCATCATTAAAATAAATAAATGCTTTTTTTAATAAATAATACTGTTTCCCGGGTCTGTTTTTTGTCAAAATAAATTATTTTGATTGATTTGCCATCGATTGGCATAAGTTTCTTGTTTTAAATCTTTTTCTAACACAAAAATATCCAATTGAAATTTATTAATGATGGTTTTTAATTATCGCTATAACTGGCCCCTAAGTTAATATTAAAGCTAGTTTTTAAGATTTTTTGTCTAGCATTAAGTTTGTTATAAGAAAATGAATTATAAAAAAAAGTGTGTCGGACTGCTAAGCGAATGAGCCTGGGTTCGAATCTAGCCCATAGCCATCTTCTTTTCCGGGGTACTGCCGCTTGTGAGGAACTGACAACATATCCAAGAGTAAAATTTGTCTCGAAAAAGTGCATCTCATGTAGCCGTTCGGACTCGGCGGTAAACTGTAGGTCCCTTCCATTCTTGCAGATTAACAACACACACACAGGAATGGTTGAGAGTATAATTGAAGTCACTAGGCCTTGGCTCCTTAAGGAGCTGTCGCGCCAATAAATGTATTTAATAAATTGAAGGTTTTAATACAAACTCTATATACTACGTTGTAAGAAAATAAAATTAAAAAAACAACTAAGTAGAAGACTCAGCACTAATCTTGGACTTTGTTGAATTATTGAATCAAAATAGTCCAATAGCCCAAAATCAGTGCTGAGTCTTCTACTTAGTTGTTTTTAAATTTTATTTTCTTACAACGATAGTATACAGAGTTTGTATTAAAACCTTCAATTCATTAACTTAATCTGGCCATGGACTTAAACCTCTTTCTTTCCAACTTAATGATTACAAACTTAATCTTGTTCGATATAAATGTAGTTCACATTAAGTTTTTCGCAAAAACTTTATATATGTTGAACTGAACAAATCGAAAATTGAGTCTTGGCAAAGGTACTCACTGTCAACTGACGAGTCCAAGTGAGTTACCGGGACGAAACGCCAAATTTTGGTGGACTAAAGGCCGTAAAAAGCTATTTTGAATCAATAAATTTATTTATTTATTAGAAAATCCACCAAAACTATGAACCGAATTAGTTTTAAAACAAGATTTTTGGAAAACGTTGTAAACATATATTTTGTTATGAACTAAAAGTTTTATAAGCCTTATAAATCGATGACACGCTACACATACGAAATAACATGACTCATGCTGACAAGAAAAGTGGCGCGTTACGCTAAACGCGCGCCGGGTACCGCTAGTTAAATATAAAACTGGTGCCAAATGGTACTAGGTTGTTAGTACAATAGTATTTTTGGTACTAGATTTGTAGTTATTAGTACTAGAATTTAGTACTATTGTATTTTGGTACAAAATTTGGTACTAGATTTAGTCCTTAGTAGTAGATTGAGTACTAGAGTGTGAGTTAACGAGCTGTATGTTGGTGTTGGTGCCATCAATGTTTTCTTATGACGTTATCACGTAAAATTATCGTCCGTAAACCGACTTTATGGATAACAAACTTTTTCATGAAGTGAACACCTTATTCGACGTATCACTAGATGTATGAAGTGAAATATCATTCAGGCAAAACTGGCATTAGATTTAAAAATTTAATGCTGACAAAATTTTGGCAAATCATTAGGACTGACAGAATTTCGCCAAGTGAATTATTTACCGGACGAAACGAATACAAAGAATGTAATTATGAAGGCACTCTTCAAGCTTAACTTTTAGTTCCTTTCGTATTTGGTTGAAAATAACAATGAATGACCTGAAAATCACTGGAGGAATATATCTAACATGAATAACAGTAACAATAAAATAATAGGTGGGTACTCACCGCACAATGCGTTTTATCTTCATTTTCTTAGATATGAAAGTTAAGTTCCAGGAGGTATAGATGTTCAAAGATTTTGCTAGAAAATTGGCCGCCAGCTAAAGAACGGGTCTCCATATTTAAGATCAAATGAAACTCAAAATATTATAATTTTTCATATTTTTTATTTATACCTCTCAATTGAGCTTAAAATTACAGAATAACAAACTAATATGACGTGTGTTAAATACCTTATAGTTTATAATTTTACATATTAAATGTTAATCTTAAATTAATTTTAAATAAATATTTTGTTCTTGTTAATTTAAACAAAAATTGTGCATTAAAACTTAGATACTAAAATGCCTATGATGTTTTGTAACGGGTATACATATTTTATAATTTTAATTTTTTTGTCTGTATTATTTGTATATTATTCTTAATTCTGTTTTTGAGAATCTACTATATTTGGTTGGGTTTAAAAAACATGTACTTAGCTGTTTATAAATATTTTATTTGCATTTGTATTTTGATGTATATATATATTGTATAATATTGCAGATAAAAGCGATTTTTTGTTTATGCATTGGGGCATAAAAATGAAGGCCACATAGCACTATTATGTTTTTGTTTTATCATCGAGTATTATAAGATATTTTATATATTTGCTTCTGCTGGTCATTTAATTTATTACAAATGAATGTACATATTTTTTTAATTTTAGCGTTGACTATATAAATAATAAAAAAAAACTATTTTACATTTATTCAGTTTTTACAATAAAGTCCAACATTTTCTAGATTTATCATTGATGGTTGTACAAGGTTTCAGTAAATTATGATTTGACAGAAAATGTTTCCGAAGATATTGTTTCGTTAGATGTACATAAGCCCATGATTAGAAGTATTTAAATGTTTGAAATTTAAAATGCCACAAATGAAATTCATTTCTATTGTCAGTTTCAATAATCTAGTTGTAAAAATAATTTACACTAGTTAGAAACATAAAAGGTAGAATTTGATAATAAATCTATAGATAATAGATAGATTTTGCTGTTGAGTGAGGAATTTTCTGCTCTAAATTGCTATCGATTTTACGGATTTAATGTTCAGGTGCAGAGCCAGTTAGAGGCTAGAGCAGCTTGTCAGGGTTCATACTTTACTCCTATCGAAGTAGATTTACTTCAATACCAAGAAAAAAAGACCTACTTCCCGCGTCGCTTTTTAAAGATCTACTTCTGAAAAAATTCTCAATTAAATAATGATGAGACAGTACTGAAAATTCGCATCGCATCATTTTATTAGAAGACAGCACTGCCTTTTCCAACTAACCCAGAATTTGAGAATGAGCTATGATCGAAAATTTTTTTGGGGCCAGCGATTGCTGACAGTCCTGAGATGTGGTTTCGATAGGGGCCCTACTCTGAAATCCGATTCGAAAGTTAAATCTGTCCGAAAGTTGTTTCGGATACGAATTTAAAATGGCACTCTGAACGGCTTTCGAATCGAAGGAAAATGTTGCAGAGCAACATTCGAGTAAATGTTTCGAGTATCGTATTTTGTTCTGTCAAAAATGACACAAACAGCCGCGTTCACATTTGTATCCTTTGGATTGGATCCATTGCTGTTGTTACAGATTGTGGAACATATAGGAAATATATAGACAATCCTAAGGTATCCTAAAATTTGTTGCATACTTTTCTGTCTGGAGAAAATGTGATGAACAACTAGCTGTCTCTTTTGCTTTGAATTTTAAAAGGTAACCTCTGTGGTTGTGTTTTTTAGCTAAAAAAAAATTGATTTTGTGTATCCGAAATCACAAATTCACATGAGAGTCTACAGAATTTCAAATTGATGCTGTTTTCAGTTCGAATTTTACTTTGAGGTTTCCTGTGAAATGAAATATGTTAGTAATCTCTAAAAATATCATTATATTAATATTCAAGGCGCTTGAACTTGTTTGCAATTAATTTTGTGAAAATAATATATTTTATGTTATTATCTACTAAATACTTTCATTTAACCGTTCAATATAACTTGTTCGCAAAGTAATTAGCTATCGATTGAAATACCCGAGTTTTGAAAGCAATTAGCAACGAAAGTAGAGTTTCAAAGTGCGAAATTTCCGATTTTCGAATAAATGTATGTAAGAAAATAAAATTCGGATATTCCTTTCCGAATCTCGTTTACCTGAGTAACAATTATCCGTTTTCGGACAATTTAACTTTCGAATCGGATTTCAGAGTAGGGCCCCAGATATAGGATGTTATTTTTGTTTGTTTTTTTTTTTTGTTGTTGTGCTAGCAATAGCAACAGCTATTAAACAACATTTACTCGAATTAGAGATTTTTTGTGATAATTCATTTGGATTAGGCATTAAAGTAAAAAAAAAAACATTTAAAATTCGTGAACCCAAATATTATATTTTTTATTTGGGTTGTACTTGCCATTTATTGAGTTTTTGTGCATCTGAACTATTAATTAAGATGGTTTACAATTTTTTGGGATTTGGGATTTATTAAAAACCTTTCAAAAGTATTTTTAATATTGTTTGAAACAAATTCATCTTCAAAATGCAAATTAGCGGCGATTTAACATTCCCATTTCAACATTAGTCAGCAACTAATTATCACACATCCAGAGCTTCCAGTCAGTAAACATAAACATCCTGGTAACATTAAACCAAACAGTATAAAGCGCGGAACAGATTGAACCAGCTACAGCACCGTCAACAGCGAACAGCACGCTGACCAGCAAAAAAACTGAAAAACATTGCCACCAGCACTCAGTTTTTTTTGCAGTATGATGCCCCTGAATATCACTTGGGTAAAGTTGTTATCAATGGAACACCAACAGCAAATTTAGGACTTTGGTCTAACGACGCTGTTGACGTTGCTGTTGCTGGTCTATTATGGCTTGAGCAATTGAAACACATAAGTTCTAAAATAATGGCGGCCCCTATTGCTGGTTCAATCTGTTTCGCGCATAACATAAACATCCCGCCAGGCCATCATTATCCCACGATTTAGACCGAAGTATATCCAGATGAAGATGACATCTTTTTCGATTCATTCGAACGAAGATCGTCAACATGTTCGGATCATGAAAGTTATTTGTATCTTAGTTAATAAAGTTTTTGTTTTTTAAAAACCTAATATAAAATACAAGTTATTACTTGGTGCCCAAAGAACAGGGAGGGACACATTTGCATGGAGAAAAAAAGTATCATTTCGCGCGTGAACAAATAAAAATATATTAATTATTGTAAAGCCATAAGTTTTAGAACAACCTTCAGTATTGTCAATTAGACCTACCCAACGTAAAACACTGGGAGGCAAAAAACGAAAAAAGGGGAAAATCTAACAAAGAAGCAGGAAGTTAATTGAAAAGAAAAAAATGAAAAAATAAAAGAATTCAAACAAATTTTTTTGAGTGCCCAGAGGACATTCTAATAAAAATAAATACAAACAAAAAAAACTAAAAAAAAACTAAAATAGGTTGCTATTTAGCCTGAAAATAGATAAACCGAGAAAAAAATATAATAATAAATAAAGAGAACGAGTATAATATATAACAAAAAGAAGCTACTAGACCAGGAGTTGCAGAGATCTAAAAATTACTATCAGTATTAGTAATATTCTGACGTTATTGGCATTACTAGCCACAACGTTTACGAAAGTGTAGATATCCAATTATAGCTCGGAGGATAACATCCTAATAGAGGAAAAGCCTGCTGCCTTATATGACGACAGAGGAGAGGTATATCATGTTATAAATTTGACTTATTGCAAGAATATATTAGATGAAACAAGATGGAAACGTTTAAGATTAACTTGAACATAATCAAGAAATCTCAATACAGCAAATAAATTACTTAGCCAACTCGGAACACTTTGGAAATGAATATCAGTTAGTCCTGACCATGATGATAAGATTAAACATACTGGTAACGTTAAACCAAACTGTTGCGTGTGATTGCACCCTCAAATGGGTTCTGTGCAAACACACCCAACTAAGTTTGGTTTCTGCGCTCACCGCAGGCGCTCATGCTACCAAGGTTCGCCATACTAAAGGTTGTTTTTATAGAGGTATAGAACTTTGAAATGGAATAAAACAAAGGTGAGTTTTTTTTAAATTGACATGGAATTTACTTTATTCGGAAGATAACCTCTGGCATGATAATTTAAATATAATTTCTGGCATTGACCGCCACGGCTGGCTCGGACGTAGTCTAATCCGGAGTTCAATTTTCAATGACTTTTTCCAACATATGTGGCCGTATGTCGGCAATAGCACCGTGAATGTAGTCCTCCAAGTGGTCAATCGTTTTGGGCTTATCGGCGTAGACAGCGACTTCAAATATCCCCACAGAAAATAGTCAAGTGGCGTTAAATCGCACGATCTTGAAGGCCAATTCACGGGTCCGTTACGTGAAACTATGTGGTTACCAAACGTTTCCTTCAATTGTGGCACGAGCTGTGTGGCATGTTGCGCCGTCTTGTTGAAACCACAGCTTCTACACATCATGGTTGTTTAATTGATGAACGAAAAAGTCAGTAATCATGGCTCTATAGCGGTCACCATTGACTAACGTTTTTAAAGAAGCAACGATGTCTAAACACACACTTGAGGATTATCATCACTCCAAATACGGCAGTTTTGTTTATACACGTATCTATTCAACCAAAAGTGATCTTCATCGCTAAACAAAATTCGCTTAATTGGGATCAACGGCAATCTTGTTTTGGGCGACAAAATGGCCGCCAGTTAAAATAGTGTTGCCGACTTAAAGTTCTATACCTCTAAAATACACTTTTTACTTGCGGCATCTCCAATAATTATTATTTTTTCATCATAAACGTGAATTAAAAATTAATTAATGTATGTGGGAATGGCAGCCGGTCGACCGCCAACACGAACGGACGAGTACATAATACAAACACACACACGCACAAGACTTGCAGAGAATCGGACAGACGAATACAAAGAATGTGCGTCCCTATTTATTTTCAAAGTTAAACCACCGCCCCTCTCATCCGCAACATAGCTTACACCTGTCAAACCAACACGAGCCATATAATCAATTCATTCACCTCTACTCGATTTCCATAGAAACCTACGACGACATTTCATTCACCTCTACTCGAATTCCATAGTAGCCTACGATGACGTTTGGATATTGGATACATTATTATTCTGAAATATTATTGTCAATTATACATTTTATTATCAATTGTAATTGCCCAGGTGAACTGTGGGAATTGTTGAGTTAGGGTCTGGAATATTACCTGCCCAAGTAGGTTTGATTATAGTTCGAATATGATTTGTAAATAATTGATATTGTAAACTTCAGACCGATTTATACATTTTTACTAAACGTAATTCGCGCAAAAAAGAGCGTTAGTTTTTTTTAATAAAAAAATCAAACATTACATTGTGAAGAAAAGTGTACATTTCTAATACGGCCTACACACTAAAAAAAAAACAGAACACCACAAATGCACAGAATATGTGAAATATATAAAATTGAAAAAATAAACACACCAATTCATAGATCAACAGCAAACGGTCAAGTAGAAAGAAGTCACAGCACTCTTACCGAACTTAGTAAAATTTTAACTATAAAAAATAGTACTAAAATAAGTGATGAAATATATTTAGCAGTTAAAGAATTAAATAATTCCATTCATTCCGTTACCGGGTATAAACCAAACGAAATATATATATATATTTTTTTTTTTAACTAAGTGTCTGTAAGGCACATTGCCTTTTAGAATGCAACATGACGTTGCACGACACTAGTTAGAAGAATTAGAAAGATAGGAAAGAATTTTTTTTTGGCGCAGTAGATCGAGAATTAGGTGAACATTTTCTCACTTAAAACTCACGGACGGCTCTAGCTTGCACTAGAAGTTAGAAAAATTTCTTCTCAACCTGAGTATCGAACTGACGACCTCCGGGTCAGAAGCAAACATCTTATCTACTGCACCAATGCCGCCCACATTTTCGTTTCTGATTAAACGGAACCACCACAACAATTCAATATGGAACGCCTAAACGACAACTAGATTGAACGGGATGAACCACCAGCTGGAACATCAGCTAAGGCCGCGCGGTCAACATGTCGAAAGCCAAGGCAAGGCAAGAATTCTAGAATTAGAAATCAAGAAAAAAATATAAATCGCACCAACACGCAGGACGAAGAAAAACGACTTTCCGATATCGCACCAAAATACAAACTTTTTGAAACTGACGACACCAAACAGTTGGAAACAATTGCAAATTCTTTGCAATTAACAGTACAACGAAGAGCTGTCCCTCTGTCTGTTACGATAAGAGTTGGTTTTGTGACAGCAATATTTTATGATAGAGCTGCATCAACATGGACGTTGCACGCGATTCCTGCTATTGCTACAATCCACCAAGTCTATCGAATAAATTTATGGCTTGTACACTACAAAGTATTTCTAGCTCAAATATATTTTAATCAAGCAATTATATTATAGTGAAGAAATCATAAATAAATTAAAACTAGCTTCAGAAAAGGTGATATATAGACTAAACAAAAATTCTAAACAAAGAATATAAAGGGTGATATCGTATTCTGCATAACTAAAACTAGAGACAAAATCGATATCAAACACTGTAAACATAGTATAGTAAAAGAAGATAAAGGAAAAACTAGGTATTGTGCTTATCTTTCTATCTTTTTATTCTTTATAAATTTTAATTATTATAGTATTGAATTAAATGATTTCTTTTTAACTAATATCAAATGTTATTTTAAAAGATGTAATATGCTTTGTTTGTAATTTAAGTCACTGGATACTTTAGAAGATTCAAATCTTGTTGTATCAACTATCCCACTTCAACAATCTTCTATTATTGGCCAGCAGCAACAAGAATCAATAATTCCGGAAATGATCGAAGAAAACTCTAACCTTCCCGGTAGTGCTGAAATTTCAATGGACTTGAGCGGGTTCTTGAAGTTTGATCAATCAAGAAGCATGCCTATGGAGGAACCAATTGAAGATGAAAAAAGTCGAAGAAATAGCAAACGAACTTTCTTACGGATATTCTGGCTGTACTAAATTAAAATTATAATCAATCAGATCTACCATCCACAGATTAAAAATAAATCCATTTGCCGGTTACAACTAATATTCGGAAATAACGCCAGTAATTGCTCGAAACAATCCTGCTCCTTGCAGGCTGTTGCAAATAAAAATTAAAAAAAAACTAGTTCGCCAAATCTCAGACGCGGCTACGAGTGAGGCAAACTTTCCGCATCCAAGTACCCATCCAAGTACAAGCAATGGAGTGCAGAACCACCACATTCGTCCGTTCAGTTACACACGTTGATAAAGAATTAGCATTTACACTGGGTGCTTTGAGCATTATTATCATCGAGGAGGATAATAATGCTCACAGGTTCTTGCGGCGGAATATAGAAGATGGAATATTGAGGTGTATCAGATGCAGGTTATGACATTTAGGTCTACTTGTTCACCTTTTTGCGCTCATTAAATACAAAATAAGAACGCTATAAAAATTCGAGGTGCAGTTTCCAAGGGCAGCAAAAACGATAATCGAAAAACACTATGTGGACGATTGGTTTGACAGCGTAGAAACCGAAGGGAAGGCGATAGGCTCGGTAAAAGAAATGATACACATCCACAAGCAGCGGGATTTGATATAAGAAATTTTGTTTCGAAATCTACAAACGTTTTATACTCTGCAGAAAAAAGCTTCAAACATTAAGAAATATTTCAAATGACTTCGAAAAACTCCTAGGTATGTGCTGGTCTCCTAGCACAGACATGTTCGTCTACGCCTTCAAGCCCAGCAAGATGCAGAATGACGTTATGAATGGCAGACAAGTTCTATCGTATATGAGTGGAATATCAAATTCTGCCACATTTGCAACGACACTGTTGTGAAGGAGCTTCGACAACAGTACTACATTCCTAGCTTAACCCGTGTTGTAAAAAAAGCTCGTCAAGGATGTCAGCACTGCAAGAACAACGCAGCCACCCCGCAACCCCCACGCAAGGCAGAACTACCACATGCTCGTCCATTCCAAAGATAATTTTCAGGAGTTGACTATTTCTGGCCACTCTATGTAAAAATTGGAAGACATTTAGAGCAGAGATGGGGTATGTTATTAACTTGCCTTACCTTACGAGCAATCCACATCGAAATTGTCCATTTCAAGAAGAGGAATGCCAAAAGAAGTATATTTCGATAATGGAATAAATTTTTAAGGTGCAAGTTGTGTGCAGATCGAGGAACAATACATCTTAACTCGATTTTAACATCTTGACCAAACTCGATCGATCATTAAATGTGCATCAAAATCTTGTGCAGTGAAACCTGACCCTAAGCATGGAATTTCGTATCAGCAGAAAAGTTCGAACTTTCGAACTAAAAGCTGATCTGTCAAATTTCATTTTATTTTCTAGCAAATTCTACTTCCATTTCCGAGATTTGTTCTTTTCGATTCCCACTCTCACACGTGTCGGAATAAGAGACGGAATAAAAGTCTCTCATAAGCGATATTTAATCAAGTGTAATAACTCAATTTGTCCAAAACAGGAGAATCAAGTAGATTATACCAAAGAAATTAAATTTGTGCATATCAAGATCCATTATTATCAGGTAAATCAATTTCCTTTCCCATGAGAACAAATAAAAAACCCTATACCATATGATCATAGGAACTTCTTGGAGAGGTTTGTTAGTTGGAAACAGTCACCTTCATTGTCCAAACCAACTTTCAAGCAAAAACAACACCATCGCTTCGATCAACGTCCAAAATCTCTTCAAACTCTTAATCAAGCGACCCCGCTTAATCGAAAAGTAATCTGCACCAGAAACTCTGTGTTCAGGCTAATTTTGGATCGCACCTTGTCTCCAAACCTACGGCACAGTTCGTTGGTAGTGTCAGATCACCAAATATAAAAGGAGATTTGTCTTTGATAAAAGATCGTTGATCGTGTTTCCCTGATCAATCAACTCCATAACAATCATTATTGATTGCGCCAAAATACTGCGGTAAACCAAATTCCAGGAAGACCAGCTGATCGTTTTTAGTACTCTCCTTTGAGAGATCAACGAGGTCTTGTTAAATGGTTTTTGCCATCGAAATAAACCCAGCTCTACATTAACTTCACTAATACACCCTGTATTAACTACTTCAAAATCAACATATTTTAATTCAACGTCATCCTAAATTTAATCATGACTAACTTCAGTAAATATTAACTTTATTTTAATTCAGCCTGTCATTCATTACAATAATTGTCCATCAATCTCAGTTAAAATTTTTGAATATTTATGTCCTTTCATTCAAAGTCTAGCAAAACATCACACTATTATCAAACCTGCTGTGCACATCAACTTTTTGGAAGTCGGTATGTTTTTACAAACTCCTATAATTACTCTTATCAAACATGCCAAAAAGACATAGATATATACAAACAAATAAAGATAGAAAATATAATCTGATTTGAACGAAGATCGATAAAATTAATTAAATCATAATATCAAAATAATTCTATTGTCAATCTAAATTTTCAAATCTCTTATCAGTACATATTTAAAGTGCTTTGAGTGAAATATAATGCTTATCAAATGAGAGAAGAGAGTATGGGATTAAAAAAAACACTCGAAATTGATGAGATTAATATTTAATATCTAATGTTGTTGACAGCGGCTTATCTAATGAGCGGATCAATAAGTTTCTCTTCATTCTAACTTATGCTCAAATGCAGATTTTAGGTTTAGTCGGCTCCGCTTAATAGTTTTTCAATTTCGTCTATTTTTTAGTGGTGACACTGTACTTATATTTTTATTTTATTTTATTTATCTAACTTTTTATTTGATTTGAATTAATTATGAATAAAATTTTATGTATTTTAAAGATGAACTATAATCTATTCGATATTTTTTGTTCGATTTGGTAAAGTTAGTTTGGGAATGGAGTGATCTATTATTTTTGTGCAAAGGGGAAGGAAACGAGGTTATGGTGCGACGCGACGGATACGTAAGAGTTAGTTCTTAGGAATTTTCTCAACTTTTTATTAGGGGTCATTGAATTGAATATTTAAGGATTATTTTATTATATTAATATATTTACGCGTAAGATAGTTCTTGTGTTTGTCTAAGATTAATTTTGAATCGGCCTGAAACATTTATGGTGGTTCAACGACAAATACAAGTACCCACGACCCATCCGACGTTTCCAGGTTCTGCTCGGGAATCCTGTGGTCTTGAGAGAGCAATGGGAAAGCATAATAAAAGCATAATATGGGCTTTCGCCAGATGGGAACAGCAGATACCGTTACACAGTAAAGAGCTGCAGCAGGCCATACGAGACTTGAACAAACGGGCAGTAGCTAATGAATTTGAGGTGGAATTGAAGTGAAACTTCATTCCGCCAGCAGCACCTCATTTGGGTGGGTGTTGCGAGCGCATGATAAGATCTGTTAAACAAACCCTTGCTGAAATATCCCTAACTCGTATTCCTGGCGAAGAATTATTAACGAGCATGATGACGGAGGTAGAGAACATTGTGAATTCGCGACCCCTTACCTATGTGCCAATTGATTGTGAAAGTAGGGAAACCCTTACCCTCAATCATTTGTTGATTGGTTGTTCTAATCAAGAACAACTCCATACAGAGCCAGTCGATGACGGAGAAGCTATAAGATGAAACTGGGTAGGCTTCGGGAATACCTAACTGTTTTAACTCGACGTACCAAATGGTTTAAACCACAGAGGCAACTACAAGAGGTATATATTATCGTTGTGGTAGACCCCAATAGTACAAATAAACATGACCAAAGGCTAAAGTTCTAAAGGTGATAGCCGAAAAAGGTGGTATGATTTGTAGCGCAGTTGTGCAAACCTCTGGAGGAATTTACACCCGTCCGGCTGTCAAGCTGGCAGTACTGGAAGTGCGGAAGTTTGAAGAAGGTGGTAATCTGTATCTCTCACCCAGTTACCAGGGGGGAGTTTTAAGCGAACTTGGCACCACATAAATCGATAACAAATTATCGAAAACCTAAAAAGAGCGCAACATATAAAAAAGACGTATGGCTATCCCTTTCTTCAAAATTGCGTGTCTTTGTTCGTGGCTTGTCAAAATGACTACTCAATTTCATCGTGGCGTCAGAGTAATTAGGATCAATTTCAATGGTCAAAAGATCTCAGTATTTTGAATTTAAATTTATATTTGTAACCCACCATTTATTTTATTACATAATATAACCCACCATTAATTTCAGTATTTTTATTATAGTTTTTTTTTTAAATAATTTTTAATGGATTTTGTTGATATAAATAAAGTAACCTTAAGACTAAACTTGATTATTACAAGAAATTTTATAACAAATAATGTATGTAAATAGTCTTGTAAAGGATCAACCAATGTAACTTAATATAGAACAACCTATCCAATTAGTCTCCTAAAAAGCTGTTTCCGATTCCTTACCACTGGTGGGGGGGGGGGGGAAATCTTCAGCTGAACGTAGAATTAAGACTACCCAAACGATTGGCAGGAAGCTAGTTTAATAAATAATATATTAAATTAAAATCTTCCGTTTGATTCAGTCGTTGTGTCTCTTATGAGACAAAAATGTCACTTTCAAAAGACGAAGCCCTCGGAAGACTTATGTTGGAGGCTGAAATGTTGTTAGAGGATGATGAACCAGACCTGTTTGCCGGGGATGATTCGGACAATGACACTGACTATATCGAAGAGCACTCCGAGAGTGCCCAGAGTACGGAAGAGGAAAATGAAGAAGTGCATCCTGCTCCACAGAAAATACCGAGGTTGACAGTATTGAAAGGGAACTCAGGCTACAAATGGAGCTCAGTTGCACCCGAAAGACGCAGAAGGCACCAGATGCGGAATTTGGTCACCCACTTACCAGGACCAAAGGGAGCAGCTCGCAACATATCAACCCCTCTTGAGGCTTGGAGTTTACTTCTCACTGAAGAAATTTTGTGCAAAGCAGTGGCTCACACAAACGAGCAAATAGGGCGCGTTTCTTCAAATATTTCAATACCGCAAACATATCAAGGACCGACAGATATCACGGAATTAAAAGCATTTATTGGTTTGCTATACCTAAGTGGTGTAAAAAAAGCTGCTAAGTTACAACTCAGCGAACTGTGGTCGGTAAGATTCGGTGTTTCTCTCTTTAGAGCAACAATGGTGCAACGTCGCTTTGAGTTTTTGGCGGCTTGCTTGCGTTTTGATGACAAAACAACTAGAGTCGAGCGTATATATGGCCTCGAAACCGGACAACTATGGGTTGAAATTTCTTGATGAATGACTCACGCACATGGTATATGATAAACGCAATACCTTACATTGGCAAAGTCCAAGTTGAACCGAACGAATCAGTGCCTTCGTTTTATGTTAGGAATTGTCGGAAACTATCCATGGAACTTTAAGGAATATTACTGTGGATAATTGGTTTTCCTCTGTACCACTATTTCAGATGATGCTGACACAGCATAATTTGACAATGTTGGGCACACTTCGTAAGAACAAACGAGAGATTCCACCACAGTTCCTCTTTCCAAACAAAGAAAATATTTCGAAGTTCGCATTCGATGAAAATAAGACATTGGTTTCGTTTTCTCCAAAAAAACAAGGTGGTATTGGTTTTATCCACAAACCACTACTCCGATGAGGTTGATCTAGAGTCAGGTAAGCCGCAAATGATCTTGGATTATAACAGCACCAAAGGGGGAATTGATACATTCGACAAATTGTGTCATTCCTACATAACATCTAGAGCTACATGTCGTTGGCCTATGAGGGTTTTCTGTTGAATGCTGGATCATGCTGGCATAAATGCAATGGTACTATACCGACTCGCTCAACAAAACAGAAAAACTCCAAGAAAAGAGTTTTTGCATAAACTTTTGTACAGCCTTATTGAGCCCGAGCTAAAAAGGAGGATCCAAATGCCAACCCTAAGACGGGGTTTGAAGCAGATTATTGGAGGAGTTCTAAAAGATGAATCCCAAGTTGAACCCACAACAAGTTTTGCACTACAACAACCAACAACATTGGAAAAATATGTTCGTTGCAACTTTTGTGATAGAAAAAAAGACCGAAAAAGAAAAAGACAATGTGTTAAAGCTGTATTGAATGCAGTCAATAAAAATCATACATATCCGTATATCAATTGACGATATTCAACTACTTCGCTAACGGTAGTTTGAAACTATAATCACGTCAAATTAATGTTAGTAATGAAACGTCATTTCAAAAATGAAGCGCGATATATTTTTTTTAAATGATGTGATAACTTTTTTTTAAATAAATTTGTTCTTTCAGAAGTTTTTTTTTTTTTGTGTGAGTGAATTTTTTTACACTATTAGTAATGAATTAACAAATTGAACTATTAATAAAAAAATTAAATTAATAAAAACATATTTTTTTTTAAATTTATAATTGGGGTATGTCACACCCCAGTGTGAGGAACGGGTAATAAAAATATAGGTGTGAGGATGGAAGGTTAAAGAATTAAGCTCACAAAGCTGGAAAGACTTCATCATCGTCTGATTTTCAAGAACATTTGAAATTAATTTAGCAAAAGTTAAGGAGGAAACAACTCCAACTAAAATTAAAGCAGTGAATAAAACAAAAACAAAAAATATAAAAGTCTAAAACAAATAAATAAAAATAAGGAAGTACAAGGGCATGATCTAACGCCCCAACGTGACAAAAAAAAATTGAAGAAAGAGCAACTTTACGAGGCAGTTATTATCAGAGTCGAAAGCCCCAACGTGTTCAACAAATGAATAAATTTGCATCTTATAAGATACCAGCTGCGTTAAAATTCAATAAAAAGGAAGGAGAAACTACTGAATCAACAGAACCAGCAGCAGACATTTGCACCTTATAAGATACCAGCTGCGTTAAAATTCAATAAAAAGAAAGGAGAAACTACTGAATCAACAGAACCAGCACCAGCAGCATCGAGTCAACAAATAAAAGAACAAGAAAAAAAGAAGAAAGAACTGAAGCAAGTGAAGCAGAATTTAAATTAGAATACCAGATAAAGATGGCGTCAATAAATATTGATCCCTTAAAATTATTAAAAAAAATACCAAACTTCAATGGTTAATCATGTAGTTTGATTATATTCATAAAAAAAATCAGAATTCATAATAAACGCGATGAGCTTATATAATGATGCAGCAAAAGAATTTATAGTTAGCGAAATCTAAAATAATAGATTTCGACTAAGAAGTAGTTTTACGGAATGGCGACTCAAGCGATTGGCAGGAAGCTAATTTAATACATAATATATTAAATTCAAATCTTGCGTTTGATTCAGTCGTTGTGTCTCTTATGAGACAAAAAAAATATATTTTTTTCATTATATAAAGAATCGGAAACGAAATTACATGCAGAAATATTTACACAGCAAAAGGCCGTAAAATAATTTCCAGTACACCGCATTCTTACGGGGAACAGTAGCCCAGTGGCTCTTCCACCTTATAGGCTAACTCCAATAAGAACAGAGCAACTTAAAAATGAGATTCAGAAAATGCTCTACGACAAAATCATCGAAGAGTGTGAATCTCCATGGTCAGCCCCGGTAGTGACAGTTTCTAAGAAAAATGGAGGAATCCGAGTATGCGTTGGCTATAGAAGATTTAATGCATTTACCACACTTGATAGGTTTCCAATGCCAAGAATGGATGATTTACTTCATGAGCACTACGTTCAAATCAACACTAGATTTGAAAGCCGGATATTGGCAGATAGAAGTTGAAAAAGCAGACCGAAACAAAACAGCTTTTGTTACTCCATTCGGTTTGTACAAATTTAAGTGTCTGCCCTTTGGACTAATGAACGCCCCTTCAACCTTCCAGGGACTCATCGACAGGTTTCGTGCTGGTTTAGGAGATATCGTAATAGTCACATACTTGAATGACATCATATGTTTATCAACATTTGAGCAACATCTTTACGACTTTAGCAAAGTTTTTAAGAGACTGCAACAGTTTGGACTGCATGTGAACAAAGATAAATGCAGATTCTGTTGTGCTGTAGTTAAATACTTGGATCACGTTCTTGAAAAAAACGGTATTGAAACTGATCACGAAAAAGTTGCCGCTATAAGAAATCGAACTGAAGCTCGGAATATCAAAAAAGTCTTATCGTTTCTTCAAACGTGCTCATGGTATAGACGATTTATACCCAACTTTGCTGAAATATCTTAACCTCTTAGTAAACTAGCAAAGAAGAAAGTATAATGGTCTTGGACAGAACCTCAACAACAAAAACCGTTTGATGACCTAAAACACTTAATGACTACAGCCCCTTACTCAAATAGTGTACAAGCCTGGCCGTACGAACATCATCGCTGATGCGCTATCCAGATCACCACATACAGAAGAACATTCCGAGAATTGTGAGATTTGCTCCTTTCAGCTGGAAGATGCATCTCTGAAATTTATTATAAACTACAGAGCTGCATGAATGCATTCAAAATGGCTTTTGAGTGATTCAAGGCGAAAATAAATAAGTAAGTTTGAGGCACACTTTGTAATTAATAAAATGAATGTGAGTGATGGTATGAGAGAGACATTCCACCATTCAAATGAAAAAAAATCGAATTGAATGAATGTGAATATACATTTGGATGCCCCGAACAACGTGTTCGATGCGTTGTATTCATTCATTATCCAGTCTATTCAGTGTACTCATTGCATTTTGAAAGATTTTAAATCTTCTCGTATACAATGTCACTATTTCTAAAGAGAAAATAATAATTGCAATCGTATAGTATTAAAAAGGGTTGGGGTCGAAATTCTGTATGGTCATAATTTTGTTTTCAAAATTCTGCTAGCCAAAATTCTGTTTTGCATAATTCTGGCTGTACAAAATTCTGGATGACCGAAATTCTGCATTTCAAAATTCTGTTTACAAAATTCAGAATATTTCTCTATAACAACAAAAGAGCAAATGCGTTCCAAGCTTAAATTGAAATAATAAATCATATAATTATGAAATATTCTTACTCCCAATACAATGCCCATTATTTGTAATACGTACATATATTCATATTGCTTCGATGGGAACAGCAAACAAAGTTGTTTCCCACCGACAAGAATGTAACATAAATCCAATGCAACAAAAAACCAAACGCGCATTAGTGAATGCAATGCAAATATTTAAGTTATAAAGAATGTAATATAAATCCAATGAATTAAAAACAAAAACGCGCACTAGCGCATGCAATGTATGTAAATACTTTTTATAAAAATAAAGTTCAGTTTTAAACTTTAACTCGAAGAAAACAGTTGTTTTTCTTATCATTCATTACTATATGGTATCATATTGTTATATATATTTTTTTATCGTTCTCTCTTGTTTTCTGCATGAGTATTGAGTAATCTTTCAATCAGAGTCATTAAATAAATAATTGCAACAACGCGATCTCCCAATAATCCCACGTGCTACGATTTTGTAAAGCTTGTAGTTTTTGTGTAAAGTGCATGTAGTTTTTCTAAAATTAAAATCTCTATTGTTAAGTCAAATAAGGGAACAAATAAACTGTTGACAAAGCTGGCAGCACTTAACGTGCAAGCTCCAACGCACAGGCAGCAGCACCAAATAGAAAAGGCGCGAAAAAAGCACATTATCGCCTTTTTGTAATGGATTCTTGCCACGAATTTCAACAATAAACTTTTTGTGGACGGTTTTTCTTATTATTTGGAAAAGGTACCTACAATAAATTGGGCTTGTTGCCATCGCATAAAGTTAAAATGTAAATCACGAATAGTTACAAAGCTTGAAGAAATTGTGCATGAAGTTTAAAAACACTCAACAAGTCCTACACATGAACCAATTGCTACCGAAAAAGATGTGATTATTACTAATAATTCCATAAAAAGAAAAGATAAGTGTCATGCCAATGAGTCAGATAATCCAACAGTCTGAGGTTAATACACCTTCTTGTTGTCGTGATTACCTGTCATCAAAAACCGAGCAAAAGACGAAAATTAAAAGAGCGCGAAAATCTGTCCCAACTTCTAAAGGATCTCAATCTTTGGAAGACATCGACATTGGTCTTAGTCTGTATGTCTTTTAAGGGGAATTCTGTTTATTTTGTCGGAGAAGGATGTTGAGAACGAAAAATCATAATTTTGGGGACAAAATCTTCATTGCAATTACTACACAAGTGTGATTGTTCGATTATGGATGGAACGTTTGATGTAACCATAATTTGGTAACTTTTTTCTATTCATGGAAGAATTGAGGGAGAAATTGTCCTGTTGCGGCCCACTTGTACACAAACACGATTAAGCGAAGGGAAAGACTGACATGGGTCCGAATCCAGAGTGAAAATAGACGCGCGAGATACATCCGTAACCTAACTTCCCCTTTCCCACTTCCGGTCAACAATCAATCAACACCGGTTTAAAGCACTTGATGTCATCGACCGCAGATTACCTCAAATTCCATCAACATCCAATTCCTGGAAATGCAATCGTTAGCACTCCACGTTTGAGTGAATTTATTTTGTCAATTTAACATTTTTACAAATTAACTTTATTTATTAGCCTGCAAATGTTTTTCTAAGAAATATATTTTGTCATTAGTAAGGACTATTGTAAATCTTCATTCCACATGTAAAATTTATAAAATTCAATAATTATTCACCTTTCAAAATATTAAGTTGTGTTTTTTTTGGCTACTACCGAGGAAGACAACTTAACTGGCGCAGTCTTTAGTCTCAGTGAACGGGCTTTAAAAATATATATATATAAAAAGACAAGAAATAATAAATGTTGTGATTGTGAACAAATCTCTAAAACCTTGTGGATTTGTGGACACCATTGCCATTGAGTCATCTGCTGTGGATGAAGCATTTCTTGATACTACCTTAGGGGAAATCAATGAAGTTGTGACTTTGGAATTAAGTCACTTGCTAGCTTATCAGGGATTTGATCCAAAAGCCATACGAGAAGTACTGGCACTCTATCAGCCAGACCCTGCAAATCGAGGAGAAGACTTGATCTTCTTGATAACAGCTTTGCTAACTAGGGGTAGCGCCATCATCTCTAAAACAGGGAAGGTCAAACCTGAAGCAAAGCAGCTTATTGAGAAGTTTAAAGGTTTGTATCACATTCAAAGGAAGATTACTGACTCGTCAACCAGGGTAACTGTGACTTTATCAAGGATCATGAACTCATACCCTGAGTTCGCATTTAAGATAATGTCTAAGTGTAGTCATTTAAATAGACCCGTGGAAACGAGCCTTATGATTTCTGAAGGATTTACTGATTTCCCTGCTAATTTAAGAGGTTCCTATGTCTTTGGTGTCTTAGATAAGGATAACATCTTGCATCACCAAGTTTTAGAGTCAAAGATTTTAAACTCTAAAACTAAGAAATATGATGGGAAGAATAAGGAAGAGGTGCTTGCTGATGTGGTTACTTACGCAGAGGCAGCTTTCACAAACACCCCAGTCACAACAGATAGGAGGAAGCTATTGACTGAGGAGATTTTAGCAAGAGTTCAAAGTGCTACTCGGACAACATGGGTTAATGTGTTTGATAAACTTTATTCAAACTTTAAAGATATCTGCGAAAGATTTAATTAAATCAAATAGATCATGAAGGCCGGCTTAGATTAGGTTTCTTTATTTTATAACATACACTTTATGTTGCTATGAATTCATTATTATTTTATTGGAATACTTTTTGCTTTATTAGTCATTGAAGAACCGAACAAAACAAAAAAACTAAGAAAAATAGAAAAATAGCGTCGTGAGTGAATCACAGTATCGAATCGAACTATATAAAGTGGCACAAACTTTTAAACACAATAAAAAAATAGAATAGACAATCAAGGGATTTGAACAAAAAACTGGAAAACAAAAACATAAGAATATGGTTCAACGACAAAAGGGACATTTCATCAATATCTTCATATTGGATGAATAGATAATTTTAAATAGTTCAAGTAAAAGTATGTTATGGGGAAATGCATATGAAATACGAAATGCATACAAAATAAACAAAAGAACGTGGTCAATGCAGACCCAAAATTGTATAAATAGTAATACTATTTTAGTTTTAAGGCAGAGAAAAATATTACTTCAAACTCGAAAGGTCGTAGCCCCGCATTAAGACAACAGGCCCAAGAGCCAATAAACGAAATAATACTTCAAAATATTTAAAATCAGTTGTTTTATTTATTTTTGAAACATTTCTCTCCCCGAGATTGTTCTTCTTCTTGCTAAAGGAAAGCACGGCAATACACGGTTCATTTCGTCCTTAAGTCCTTACCCATGCGATGAAATTCAACATATGATATGCGTTCCCGCGTGTTAGAAGTGAAAATAGCGTTGGTTTCTACTGACGCGTTTTGAACTCTTCGGAAACTGAATTCGTAGAAATGTTATCAAATGACGAATGGATGGTTGTAGAACAGTCAAAAAAAGTTCTGGAATATTTTTCTGTTGTATCAACTGCCATAAGCGCAGAGAAAGAATAAGTGCATCGTCGATAATATTATATTACAAACAAATAGCGAGTTCAATTCGAAATGCAGCATTTTAAGACCTGATGTCAAAAACTTGTTCTGAAACTGGTATCAGAAACCCAAAATAGATTCGGAGAAATCGAGGATAATGAATTGATATCTCAAGCTACTTTGCTAGACCCTCGATTCAAAAAGTTATGGTTCATCGACAGTAGAAAAGGCACCGCACTGTGGAGAAGCTCTATGCGAAGGTTGTCAGTACAAAACTGGTCTCTCCTGGTGGACAAGTGATTGAGCAGATCGCGAGCTCTCATTTGCAAGTACCAAAAGGAAGTACCAATAGACAAAAGGAGAAAGAGTTAGTCTTGTTGTGAAAGGATTTTGACTTGGAGGTGCAAAAACACCTAAATGCTATGGCATCAGCTGTAATCGAAGTTGATAATACCTTGAAGAACCTATACTGCCAAGAAAAGATCCTCAAGGGATGCAAGAAGATCCTCTGTACTGGTGGCATCAGCAGAAGCACATTTATCCAAGGCTTTACCAAATCATCAAAGGTAGGCTTTGTTTGATGGCTACGTCAGTACCATGTGAAAGGATATTTTCATATGCAGGGCAGATAGCCAATGAAAAACGAGTAGGGATGTGCGTGGATAAGATATCGCAAGTTGTGTTTTTGAATTATAATCTCCACAATACGGAGTAGTTAGTTCTTAGTTATAACTTTGTTCTTGTTTTTTGCGTTAATATATTTATTATATTATTTATTTAAACATTAAATATTTTTTTATTTATAAGTTTTTAGTCAGTTTATAAATTGGAATACATTTTATATAACACAAAAATCAGTTCGTATTACACTAAATTTTATATTTTTTAGTAATACTGTGAGAAGGCCTATGGAAGAAACGACTTAAAAAAAAACGCGCTTAAACTTTACCTCTTCGGTGGTGTGGAAAAAAGTTTAGTGAAAAAAAATAAAATGAAATGTTTTTGTCTTTGAATTATTAAAAAATAATAACTTTCGATTTAAAAATTGTTAGAAACACACCTCCTGCGACCTTTATTTAACTTGATGAACGAACACCACAGATTTAAATTTATTCGTGAAAAATATAAAAAGTGAAGTAGTTTTTTCGATGCACCCTGCGTTAAAATATTAACTTCTGCTTAGAAATCTATCACCAAACACAGTAGATATCATAACTTAAATCGAAATAAAAAACCAAAGCAGTTGCATTTTCTGCACACCCTGTACCGCAAATAATTACTTTTGGCTATTGTAGCATAACCCTGCAAGTTTTGTTAAACTTGTGAACAAATTTCTAAGATTTCACTTAATTTGGCAAAATTATAAAAATAGGTGAATTTAGTTTTTTCCATAGAAGCTAACCTTTTGTTTTATTAAATTTCGTCTATAATACCTATTTCTCTAAACTAAATATCTACCATTTTAACATTTTTGCGATTTTGAGTTACAATGACTTTTATAATATCGTGTCACAATATAATTAAAATAGTAATAACTCGAAACACCCTGTAGTCTTTTCAAAATGTTGAACTAATAAAAATATCACTATTATCAAAACAAAATATACCTACATACCATACTAAACGTATGATTTACATTCAATACATTAATTAATACACAAAACCCTACCAGGTACGAGCAACTACACCACGACTACATTATAGCTCTTTTTTTCAATTTCTTACATCCTATACGAAAAAGCATTGTAGATACATCAAGTGAATTGTGTATCCGCGCAGCGCTTCGAAGCAGTTCCGCATCGCACAAATTCACCTTAGGGCTTTTGAAAAACTTTTCGAAAACATATTCCAATGTTGTTGCTGGTAGTTATCAATATTTATTTTTTATTTTCTTTCATTTTTTTAATTAGTTTGAGTTTTCAAATTTTGAAATTTTGAAACTATATGTCTATCCAGGAAAAAAATATTGAAAATCGACCAGTTATTTTAAAAATGTTGTTTTTTTCAAAAACTTTTAGAAAAATTTTTAAAATTTTTTTAGTATGTCATTATAAGGAAATCTGTAGTTTTCATCTGGGAAACTTATTTAAAAAAAAATTCAATCAACCCGTTTTCAAAATATTTCGAAAACCAATTTTATTTTGTAGAAAATTAAATTAAGAAAATTAAAAAAAAAAGTTTTTTTCAAAATTTGTAAAGGCAATATTAATTAAATTATAAATGACTTCCTGTGTGCAAAATTTTATGAAATCGGAATAATGGTTTACGATAAAACCGAATTTGAAAAAACCCTATGAGAGGTACCGTTATAGAACAAATTGCGAAGAAATTATTCTAACTGAAATATGTATTGCTTTAAAAAATAGCACTCTGAAAGTTTTATCAAAATCGTTAGAGCCGTTTTCAGGAAAATCAAACTTTTTGTGAAAGATTGTATGGCAGGTACCGTTATTTTTTAACTAGAGCAAAAATGAAAAACACCCCCCGAGATACTACCAAATAAATACTCAATACAAGTTCAGACAGACAGACAGACGGCCGGAATTTCCGGACACACTTTTTTCAACTTCTCTTTGTCGTCATGATTGATTGTTTGAATTTTTTTTTGCACGAATCCATAACTTGCGTTAAAGTACCTATAATCGCAAGTAAAAAAGGTGGAATAATTTTTTTCGATGCAACCTGTATTAAAATATTTAGTTCTGCCTACAGTTTTGGCAAAAAAAAAAAAAAAAAAACAAATATTTGGAGTTTCATAGATATCTTTCACCAATTAGGTAGCGAAGCCATAATTTTAAATATAAATTAGTAATACAAGGAAGTCGTATAATTTGAACTCCCTATATCTGAAATAAGTACATAAGTACTTTTGAT
Source organism: Platycheirus rosarum (assembly GCA_963971375.1). NCBI lineage: Eukaryota > Metazoa > Arthropoda > Insecta > Diptera > Syrphidae > Platycheirus > Platycheirus rosarum. The sequence goes on along the minus strand of OZ020509.1, from coordinate 28,650,937 downwards.
TATACATGTAGGATGAGAAATACTAAACACAGCGACAACGTACGACCGATCCCAGACCTTTTAAAAAGGACAATAACAAAACGGATACACACGCATTGACAAACCAACGAAGACAGGGAATGGGAGATTGCGTCCCTTCCATCGACAAGCCAGTTTCGCTTTAATTTTAACTTAACAGTCAGTCGTTAAACTCCCTCGAACGGTCGTCTTGCTTACGTGTTGCTTACCTGTCGTTTACTCACTTGTATTTTATATTTGTTAGTTTAAATAAAGTTAAGAAAGCCTAGACAAAGCAGAGTTTTATTCATTTCGGAAATAAAGGAATCGAAAGTATTAAATTGTGTGATTGGAGCCAAATCCCACATACACTACTATACGATTCCTATACCTGTACCTGAACGTGTACGTACGTACTACCTTCTCAGACCACCCAAAAAAATAATTTTTTCTCCAAATACCCATGCGCAATTGCGTTGAAGCACTGCGTTTGCGCTAGAGTATCAGCGCAGCATATTTTTGTTGCGTTACCCATGTCTACCCCGCATGCCATTTATTTTATTTATTTATTTATTTATTTATTCATTTAACGAATTACTGGATTGCTCTGCTTATAAATACAACTATTCAATACAGTCTGGAACTAACAAAAGACCTATAGAAATTTTGTTTCAGTAGAACAGTTACAACAGACCCAAGACAATACGAACAAGCAAGAGAACAAAACATTGAAGAATTGAGACTCAAACAAAACAAAGACCTACAAAACCATAACAAGATAAGACAAGAAATAAAAAGGTATACCCCAGGCGAAGTCATAAAAATAAATAAAGGACTAGGAACCAAGTTATCCCCAAAATTTAAAAAAAAAATAGTAAAAGAAGACAAATCAACTACTGTTTTAACTAACTCTTAAGCTTAACCCTTTTATTCATGGAATCAAAGAACATAAAAAGTCTTTTGAGGTAATACGTGTGGGAGGTCGGTTATTAAATGCACCTTACCATATAATTCGAAATTTCCAATGCTAATGGCAAAAGAATTTGAATCATCTACACTATAAAAGTTGCCAGGCAGGACCTAAGGCAATGATTGCATTTCTGCGCCAAAATATATGCTTGTACTCGAGTTAATCGAAAATGTGTTCACTGTTTTCGCTATAAACCAAAACTAGAGACCCAAATAATAGGAAATTTAGCTGCTGACAGACTTAGCTATTCGTCCCTTTGCAATTACAGGAGTTGACTCTTGTGGTCCTGTCCATACGATATTGAAAATTCGTGGTCGACCACCAATTAAATAGTATATAGCAGTATTTGTTTGTTTCACTTCAAAGGCTATTCATTTAGAACTTGTTAGTGATTTAACTTCTGATTGTTTTATTTTATGTCTTAAAAGGAAAAGGTTCGTTGGAAGACAAGGATTACCCGGCAAGATCAACTGCGACAACGCCACCAATTTCGTGGGAGCAGACAGAAAGCTGAAGGAACTTCAAGACGCATTCGCCTCCCTGAAAAAAACCGTTCAATTGTATGCTGCAGGAATTGGAATCGAATTTGTTTTCATACCACCCACAGCTCCCCATTTCGGAGGCCTATAGGAATCCGCTGTCAAGTCTGCCATGAATCGACTGCAAAGAACAATCGGCAACGCTCTCCTAACCGCAGAAGAACTTCAAACCAAGCTTGTCGAGGTCAAAGCCGTGCTCAATTCCAGACCAATTTCACCGCTAAGTCAAGATCCAAACGAAGGGGAAGTGATAACTTCAGCGCACTTACTGATCGGAGAGGTTCTTCGTTCGCTGTCGCCGAATCAGAGTCCAAAGTGGGATGCTTGAAAAGGTGGCAACTCTTATGCGCACTCAAGCAAAGGTTTTGGAAATCCTGGTCCAGAGACTACATTCTAGAACTCCAAACAAAAAACAAGTGGATACAAGAAAAACCATATGTATCAATCGGAAAACTTGTCATCGTACATGATGACCCCCTCAACATTGGATAACAGGAAGGGTGGAGGCCGTGGTGACAGGTGACGACGACAAAGTTCGAGTCGCCGACATTAAAACAACAAGAGGAATGCTGAAAAGACTCATTCATAAACTAGCCATACTACCCATGGGTTTGAAGATGTGCAGTACTTTAACGCGGCCGGTGTTTAATCATTTCTCTTAATTATTAAAAAATCAAAAAAAAAACCTTAAGCACAATGTAAACTAAGCTCAATAGATTTCTAATGAATAAAACTATAATAAAATAAATAAATAAAACTTATAAACTAAATTTAGTACTGACGATTCGTTAAGTTTTATTTGCGCCAAAATTGTATATAACAAGTACAACTAATCCTATTCCTATAAATACCCCGACTAAAACTGAATAAACTCACTTGTATTGAAGAATTTAAGACGTTCGTTTCACTTCACGAATTTTTTCCCGAGATTTTTTAATTGCAAAAACTATTGCAACGTAAACTGGACGCGAAATCAGAAGAGTGTATGATGTTGGGATACTCTATTGAATCGAAGGCATACCGTTTGTGTGACAGTGCTAGAGGAATAATTCTGAGCAGAAACGTGATTTTTTTCGAATCAGACACAACTATGAACTTCAAATAAAATTAATGAAAATGCTGTTTGTTATCTGTACTGCATTGAAACTGAAGATCTAATTAAGGTTAATGTGCCAGCTGTCAGCAATACATCCCTGCTTGACAATGCATATCTTGTGGATATAGTATTCTTTTTGTAAAGCAGAGTTCGATTCCAGTATTCGTCGAGTGCAGTCATATTTCTTTCAAAGATTATTTCTTTTAAAAATATAATTTGTTTTTTTTTTTTCATTTCCTTTTTTGGCGCAGTCGGTAGGATTGTGGGTCGTTTTTTTTACCTACGCAAGAGATAAAAACCACAATTCGAATCATTTTGAGAAAAAAAACACGGTCAAAGAAAAAAATCTGTTGATTTAATAAATTAACTACTCAGTGACTCAGTGATATTTGTTCCTCTAAGAAAAAGAGAACAAAATACACAAAGGAACAATTTTTTTTTCATGTGCTTTACGAATAAAAGTCAAAAGAAAAAAATCGAACTTCGAATAACCAAAGAACTCACCACGAATTCACAAGTTCTACGAAAAAAAGGAGAAGAAAAAAAAACCCAAATAGTACAAAAGCTGTTTTTGGAAAAACTTAAAAATACGCATAAGAACATCATCGTTAACCCATCTGAAAGTTCCAGGGACCAATCAAATAATCTACTTCCGCATCAATCAACAAAAAAAGCAAGTTTATTACGATATTTTTCCTTTTTTTGTATCATATTTATAAAAAAAATTTTTTTCTGTTTTTTTACCATTTATAAGTAAACTTATTTTGTAAACTTATTTCCTCTAAATTTTACATTTCACATGTCAGACCCAATAGAAAACTTCGAAAAACTGAAAAGTTAATCAGAGCAGATTAGCAATATAGTAAATCAATTTCAATTAGTTTTAGAATCTCGCGGTATTCCACCCTCAACAGATCCTTCTTCTTCGCAAAAATAATATGGCGACCACACTATCCTTAACAATAGAGCCACTCAAATACTTATCTTGTTTGCCAGAATTCCAAGGCGAGTATCAAGACCTTCAAAATTTTCTGGATCTTATAGATAACATTAACCCACTCCTAGTTAAATATGATGAACTCAGTCAAAGTATACTTTCGGACAAAATAAAATCTAAATTAGAGGGCAGGGCTAGAGTTTTTTTTTTTTTTTTTTTTTTGAAATTAATGACCATGTGACTACATGGAACGATATAAAGACAATTTTAATTAATAACTTTGGTGATAGACGAATTTTAGAAGAATTATTCGATGAGCTAAGAGGAGCAACATTTAAAAACAATAGTGCAGAATTTTATAACCAAATCAAATACATTTTAAGAAGACTCAACAACAAAACTAAGCAAATTTTTGAGGCAAACAGTGCAACTTCAGGAGCTAATATAACACAAAATATTCAATCTGCTTTGCATATATACAAAGCCAAATTACCAGAGCCAATGCGGTCACTGCTCTATTGTAGAAATCCCAAGATTTTAGGAGAAGCTATAAATATTTTACATAAAGCAGGATATGCATATTTTACTCAGTCAGATAATACAAGATACAATAATAATTATCAAAACAATAATCACAACCAAACTTATAATACGTACAATAATAATCCTAACATTAACATTAGAGCCCAGAATCCTAACCAAAATATTCAACAATCATCAAATAATACAAATAACCGAACAGAACCAATGGATGTCAACCATCAGTGTACCATCGACATCGGAAATTTTCGGGAAATAGCAGAAACAAACTTTGTTACATAATGATAAAAGACAAACAAATTTTAATAGATACCGGTTCTTCAAACTCGATAGTTAATCCGCACATACTTAAAGATTATTTACACGTTAAATTAAACAAACCAATAGCTTTAAGAGTTAAGTTTGGAAACTCAACATATAAATTAGAATTTTTTGTTTACAACTTCCATGATAAATACGACGGTATTATAGGAAAAGATATACTTTTGAAATATCACACAGAGATAAATTATAAAAACAAGTGTGTTAAAATAAACAATACCGAAATTAAATTAAATTTTAACCATACGAAAGAAAATACACTATATCAAATAGATCCAAGGGAACATTACTATAGAATTCCAGTAGAGCAAAAATCAAGACATATATTAATCAATGAAATAAAGCTAAATAAAAATATAACAGTTTTAGAGGGTGTTTATAATGCTCAAAACTTTAAAGTAAGAACTAAAATACTAAATACAGATAGTAAATCCTACATATTAGATTTGTATAAACCTTTTAAGATAACAGAAATCGCCGAAATATATAACTTTGATAACATCGAACCTTATGAAATCAATCAGAATCTTAATAATAACTTAATTCCACAAATTCGAGCAGAGCACCTTAATATAGAAGAAGAAGAGCAGCTTAAAAAACTTATACAACAATCAGTTGTCACTCAGAACCACTTACTTTCATAAACGAAATAAAACACAGCATAAGAACCACCGATAATACACCAATAAAAAGTAAAATTTATAGGTACCCCTACATCCATAAAGTCAAAATACAGAAACAATAGTCCTGTATAGGTCGTCCCCAAGAAACAAGATGCATCGGGGAAAACCAAATGGAGATTGGTTATCGACTATCGAAAACTAAATGAGAAAACGGTAGATGTTCGCTATCCAATTCCTAATATTGAGGAAATATTAGATAAATTGGGAAAAAGCAATTACTTTTCGATAATTGATTTAAGGAGCGGATTATATCAAATTCTCTAAATGAAATAGATGTAGAAAAAACTGCATTTTCTGTAGATTGGCTTTCGGGCTTAAAAATGCCCCGAGCACATTTCAAAGATTAATGGATATAGCATTGAGAGTACACATAGGAACTAAATGTTTAGTCCAGGGGTGTTGAAGATATTCGCATCCGCATCCGCAATCGCGGATTATTCGCATTAATTCCAACATCTGCATCCGCATCCGCATCCGCATCAACTCATGCGGAGTTTTTGCGGATGCGATTCAACGTTTTTTTTTTTTTTTTTTTTTAACACAAAAGCAAACACAGAATCCGATTCCGTTATCTCAGTTTTTTTCGCTCACGCCCTACCGAATACAAATAAAAAAGCAAGCTTTGTTCGCCAGCTAACGGGAAAGCGTGTACTAGTGTTGAAAGTTGAAAGAGAGTTGTGAATTGCGAATGGGACAAATTTGTGCAGTTTTTGTCAGTTTGGTTTTAGTTTTCAATGTGACTTGACTTCATGGTAAATATTTTCAGTGTTTGAAACTAAATTTATGTAACTTGTTTGTGTGATGATTAATGAATATTACATCTTTATTGAAATAAAATTAAATATTGAGTGAAATACTGAACCTCAATGTCGCCATTAACAAAAAGCTGCATCTGGACTTATTTTGTTCTAGACAAAAATGACCCGGAGAAGTCCGAATGTAAAATATGTAATAAAAAATGCTCGCGAAAAGGACGTACGACAACCTCATTAAAAAACCATCTGAAAGCAAAGCACCCAGAGGAGTTTGCTTTATTTGAGAGCGCGAATAATGAAAATATTTCAAGAAAAAAGAAAGAAGATGCAGGTATGATATTTACTTTTTAAGAAATACTGAAATAGTTTGTTAGTTTATCTTTATAATATATACAATGTATTATTATATTTTGAAGTATTTGTTGTTCGTAAAGAAATTGTTTGTTTTAATATTATTAAAACATATATTTTTTTTAAGACAAAGTTATAACACCGTTGCAAGAAACTAAGAAACGGCTTTCGTTAGACGAAGTATTGCAAAGGAGACAAAAATGGCATACTAGCAGCAGCAACTCGATGAAAATTGACAAACTCATTGGAGAAATGATAGTGCTTCAAAATTTACCATTTAACTTTGTAGAGAGACTTGGATTTCGACGTGTTATACAAGAGCTAGCACCCAACTATAATTTCAGAGGACGAAACTTTTTTACCGATTTCGTGTGCAATGAACTGTACGGAAAAGTTGCTGCAAAAGTCAAAGAATTGATTGAAAAATATGATTATATGTCATTTACTTCTGATATTTGCACTGATCCCAGCTCAAGTGTTTCCTTGCTTAGTTTAACTTGCCACGGACTATCAGAAAACTTTGAACGAACATCAATCGTATTAAAATGCGAGACGTTTGACGACCGCCATACAGGTGACATCATTGCAGACAAATTTAACACAATGCTTACCGAATGGAATATTTTGAAGGAAAAAGTGCACTGTATTATACGAGATGAGGGATCCAATATGAAAAGGGGTATGCGATTAGCATTGTTAACTGATCTTGATTGTACTGTGCTGTGCAAAAGATGCAAATTGTGATTCGGTATGGTTTACAATCGCAAGAAAACGTAAAAGACATTAAGCAAATATTAAAGAAAATTTCAACCCACTTCAACCATTCAACTATTGCTCGAAAACAGCTTGAAAAAATTCAGGATAGACTAAATCAACCACATCTTAAAGTAATCCAGGATTGTGTGACACGTTGGAATAGCACGTTCTACATGTTTGAGCGTTTTTCAAAGATAAAAGATGCATTAAGTCTTTATGGAAATGACAATAATATCGAACCCATTTTGCCTGAAGAGTGGAAAATTATAGAAAGCTGCCTTGAACTATTGAAACCTTTTGAAGAAGCCACTCGTGAAATGAGCAGCTCTCAGGCACTTATATCATGTGATTCCCATCATTCAAATGCTGAAGAAAAAACTTGATGAATACTTATCAAAAGCACCTGATTCGGATGTCATTCGGGTTGCAGTCTTAAATCTAAAAACACAATTTTCATCAAAATTTTCTTCTTTGGAAGACAACAATTTGTATGCGATTTCAACATATTTAGACCCTCGCTATAAGCATACATTTTTCAAACCCGTTACCGAGGGAAGAATTAAGGATGAAATATTAAATATGACAAATGTTCCTTTAACCACTGGCTCCCCTACGATGTCACCAAATTCAAAAAATTCGAAAAAGAAGAAAATGGAAGATTCGGAACCGGAACCAGGAACGTCCGGCTTGAGTAAAAAGGCTGCTTTAAAAGCGATATGGCGATGATGTTAGATTCATCGAGTGAAGATGATGGTGAAGGAGAATCTGCCAACGCTAACCCCGAAACGCTTCTCCGAAGGGAGTTAGCTAGTTATCTCAAAAAAAAGACTGGATTTGGATAACAATCCCCTCGATTGGTGGAAAATCAATCAAACAGACTTCAAAACCCTATCTAAAGTTGCACGCAGGTATTTATCACCTCCACCTGCCAGGTTTCCAAGCGAACAACTTTTTAGTGGAGATGGCTTAATATACGATCCATTAAGAAACAGATTGGAGTCTGAGAAGGCTGCAATATTATTATTTATTAAGTATTTTTAATTTTAATTATTAAACTTTATTCTTATTCAGTAAGGCAATGAAAATCAATAAATTTTCATTTTTTTATGTATTTAAAATGTAACGTATTTAGCAAATTCTAAAATCCGCGTCCGCATCCGCGGATGTTAGTCTCCTAAAATCTGCATCCGCATCCGCATCCGCGGATGTCAAAATTTTTACATCCGTAACGTCCCTAGTTAGTCTACATTGATGACATCATCGTCTTCTCTAATGGACTCGAAGAACATATTAAAAAAACAGGGCTAAAGTATTACGAAACTCACGTAAGGAGGAAAAGAAAATTTCAAAAAAAAAAAATATTGATAACAGAATAATAACAAAATAAAGCTCACAACTGAAATAATTTTAAATTCATTTTCACCCTGCAGATACATGCTCAATCAATTGAGATCCAAGACCTAAGCAACAACGATGGATACATACCAATAAAGTTAAGAGAAAGGAAATTAATTAAAAACTACATTAAAGTCTTACAGGTAACAAATATAACTGAATATGAAAACACTAAGAATCAAATTTTTAAACATTGAAATATTAGAACCAAGATCAGATATTATAGGACCAATGTTAAATACAATAAAACACAATTTTAACCTTCTAGAAAATAAAATAAATTTTCTAGAGCCCCACATCAAAAATAAGAGGGCTCTATTTAATATTGTAGGTACAGGACTTAAGTTTATCGCTGGTACAATGGACAGCGAAGATGCTTCAGAAATAAAAGCAAAACTTGACCACATTAACCTTAACATAAAGAATATCATATATTTTATGAAGAAAATAAGCAAATTAAAGTAAATCAAGATATTTCCGATCAAATAAAGAACATAACTAAGCATATAACAAATCAACAAAATGTAATAAAAACATATTTAGATAATTATACAAATTTAACGAATAAAAGAATAAGTAATTTAGAAGATGAAATGAGATATATACAATTTATCTACCAACTAAACTATGATATTAACTTACTGAAAAACCACATTGATGATATAGATCAGATAATAATGACAAGCAAGCTAGGAATACTTACAAGAAATATTCTAACCCAAACAGAAATTGAAATGATCCCAAATCCTGAATCATTCTAATATATAAAAATCGTAGTAACATTCTATAAAAAACAAATTGTCATCGTTTTGTTGATACCTCAACTAGCAGAAGCAGATTTCTCAGAAATACTAATTGAACCTTTACCAAATAGACAAAATAAATCATTATTCACAAAAGAAAAAAACTATTCTTGTAGACAAAAACAAAAATATAAACATCGTTCAGTGAAAAACCGTACCAACATTGACGGAAAAGATTTAAATAATTTAAATCAATTCAATGAACTAGAGACAGAATCCTTAGCGAAAATAAAAATTTTAAATTTGTTCAGTGAATCCTGATTAGTCCATGACTCAACCAACGCATATGGTGTATGTCAGAAAGTCCATAGAGGAAAAGTAATCAAAAAAAACAGTAGATTAAGTAAAAATAAAAATTGCAAATAAAGAAGAAAATAAAAACAAAAATAAATCGTGTGAGTAGAAAAATAAAAAGAAAAAGTAACCAGTATAAAATTAGAAGAAGAGGGCAGAATCCGAGCCCCGACTTAAGAAGAATAGATGTTCAGAAAATTTAAAAATAAGAAGTGGATCAAAACTAACAACAGACATACTGACGAAAAATCATCATCAGGGGAAGAAGCAGATCAGCATTTAATCAACACTAAAAACCAGAAAATACCTGAGCACATCAGTAAGAATAATTGTAAGCTAAAAAATAATAAATTTGAAAATTTTGAAAACAATAAATTAAAAATTAATATTGAAAATAATTTTGGTGGTGAAAAAACTATAGCAGAAAATAAAAATAAAAGTGAGTTGAAATTAGAAATCAATTACCAGAATACTAACAAAATGCCTTAGAAAATAATGATCAAGGTACAGCCAAGAAGAGCTTAACGCTCGAACCTCTGAAATATATAAAAAAATTAAGTCCTTTCGATGGAAGGACAGAAGATTTATACACATTTCTTGCAAATGTTGATGGAATTATTCCAATCTTGAATGAGTATGATAATCAGAGCCAAATCATGTGCATTAATATCCTTAAATCGAAATTCATAGGAAAAGCTAAACGTTGCATTGAGATACACCCTCACTTACAGAAATGGACCGACATCAAAGCGATGTTGATCTCTAATTTTGGCGGCTTTAAAAATAGCATTCAGTTGTATGAAGAACTTAGACAGATATGTTTTAGAGGAAATATCCTTAGATTTTATTATGACATTCAAAAAACACTTTGTGATCTTAATCAAACAGTGTACAAGAAGATAAAACACATGAAGTAAATAGTAATAATTTAACGGCTTTAAATATTTTTAAAGAAAAACTACCAGTACATATGCGTACCACCCTTTTTGCTCTCAAGCCTACCAGCTTACAAGAAGCTTTACATCAGCTAACTGAAGCCGGTTTTGTTATTTCAAATCCTTTTGAAGAAAGACAACCAAAACGTCAGATGAATAATAGAAACTTCCAACCTAAACTTTACATCCTACAACAGTATAATAATAATTCTTTTAGACCTCAGTGTAATTTTCAGAATAACTCTCAGAATAACTCAGAACAATTTAGAAATAATTTTAATAACAACTTTAGACAGAACAATTTTAGACAATATGAGATTTTAGGTTTTTATTTTCGCGGACGATATTCATATTAGATAAAGTTTTGTATTTTCGGAACTTACCGCGTTATAAGTCACGGGATTAGACCACGAAGTATGAAACTTCTTCGAAACGTCGGGTAGAAAGAAATAAGAAAATATTTCTTATAACGCGGTAAGTTCCGAAAATACAAAACTTTATCTAATTTTAGACAACCCTACAATCACTTCAGTAATCAAAATAACTTTAGACCCCCATTTCAAAATAATCGTAACCCTAATAGAAACTATAATAATCAACGGAATGAGCCCATGGAAGTCGATCCAGGCTCGAGCCAATTCAGGAGGAATCCTAACCTATGCAATAGGCAGGTAAACTACAATAGAAATGTAAGCCCAAAAACTGATCCTGCGGGATACGTAGAAACAAATACTAATATTAATAATAACCCTGTGGGATATCCAAAAACATATAATGAAACAGAAAATTTTCAAGTACCAACCTCGGATTGCCTTTTGTTCGGATAGAAAAAGCAGGCAGGATATTAAGAATGCTAATCGACACAGGAGCGACGAATAGTATATTAAACGAGAAAGACGCTCTCCAAAATCTAATTAAAATACGAGCAGAACCATTAAAAATTAATACCGTAGGAAACCCAATCTTAGTTGAAAAAGAAGTACTCCTACCAAAAGAAAAATTCATTTGGGAAGTTAATGAAGACTGTTTATTTCAGTTAATGACTTTCAGTCAGAGCTTTAACGGCATCATTGGCAAAAACATTCTTATACCAAACAAAGGAAAAGTTGTCTATGGAAATAAAATATTAGAACTGAACGGAACTAAAATACCAATCTTTTTTGATGAAACAGATGAACGTGATTATTCCATGGAGATAAATCACTTAAATGGCTTTACGCCTCAGGACACTATTTTCGACGAATTTGAAAAGAAAAATATAGACCACATGAATTCAGAAGAGAAAAAAATTCTATTTCAAACTTTAAACGAATATTCAGACGTATTCTTCCACAAAGGCGATGATCTCTCTTTTACATCACACGTTAAACATAAGTTACCAGTTCAGGATAATTCTCCTATTTTCACTAGAATCTATAGATATCCTGAAATACACAAAAATGAAGTAAACGACCAGATTCAAGAACTATTGGATCAAGGTATCATTTAACATTCAACCTCTCCCTATAATGCTCCGATTTGGGTTGTACCTAAGAAAACAGATAAGATAGGCAATAAAGAATGGAGAATAGTAATAGACTATAGAAAACTAAACAAGATTACAAAAGAAGATAAATTCCCGATCCCACTCATAGACGATATTTTAGATAAGTTGGGACGTGCAAACTATTTTTCCACACTAGACCTTACGAATGGATGCGTATGCCATTCGGTTTAAAAAATGCACCCGCAACATTTCAGCGGATGATGGGTTTTAGGCGATTACATTGACAAAATATGCTACGTATACCTAGACGACATTATTATTTGCTCAGCTTCCCTTCAAGAGCATATGTACCACTTAAAATTAATATTTGAAAGATTACGAAAAGTTCATCTCAAAGTTTCACTAAACAAATGCCATTTTCTTAAAAAAGAAATTGAATTTTTAGGTCATATAATCACGCCAGAAGGAATAAAAATCTAAAATTCAAACAATTAAAGATTTTACCCTTCCAACTACGATTAAAGAAATACAATCATTTTTAGGTCTTACCGGGTTACTATCGCAAGTTCATAGAAGACTACGCAAAGATAATAAAACCTATGACCCTGTACCTGAAGAAAGATTCTAAAACAGATTTAAAAAATGAAAAATAAATTGGCGCGTTCAATAAGTTAAAAATAGCATTGCAAGATACATTGATAAACAGACACCCAGATTTTACAAAAGAATTCACACTGACAGTTCAAATCTTATCCCAATAACAGATAAACCCCTCAATATGTTTGAACGCCAAATAATTGTTAAAACAACAAGGGTAGATTCCCGAGAAATAACATTCCCATACGATGGAAAAAAACAAATAGTAATTACAAAAAAGAATTTTACCTCTAAAGACTTTGAACAAATAATTTCAGAATGCGACATAGGAAAAACTAACGCAATATTTTTTGATAATGATGGCTAACCACTAAATAGATACGAAACAAACGATGAACTATTTCTCAAATTCCAAGAATACTGGAAGCAACACCATAACAAACAAAAACTATACAGAACCATGTCCAACTTAATGAACTTACATTCCCCAGAAACTGAAGAAATGATTAATAACACTCACAAAAAATACAATCAAATCGGTATAGAAAAGACGTACTTAGAAATCATTAGAACCTATTATACACCAAATCTTAGAGAAAAAATATAATCAATAATTGCGAAACTTGCAATCTTAAAATAGAAAGAAATCCACTAAAACTCCCATATGAAAAAACTCCAACACTAACAGGTCCCCACATACATTATCACATGGACATTTGGACCATTCCTAGAAATGGAAGCTACCTAACATGCATTGATAAATTCTCTAAATTTATCGCATTAGAAAGACTAGAAACAAAAACCCAAGCTGACGTATTAACAGCAATGACATAGATATTCATTTGCTTAGGTTATCCAAAAGTCTTAACGACCGATAACGATAGATCTTTTCTTTCATATACAATACAACAATATCTCAAAGATAACGATATAATGAATCATATAACCACGCCTTATCGCCACACAGGCAACTCAGACATAGAACGTCTACATTCCACTCTAAACGAGCACATTCGAATTTTTGAAAAACAAAAACCAAATTTAGTCGATAACGTAACGCGTACCATAGAGGTTTATAATAACACTATTCATTTGACTACACAGGAAAAACCAAGTGATATACATTTTGGTAGAACAGACAATAAAATTATATTTGAAAGAATTGAAAGTACTAAAGAAAAAGTTTTAAATAAAATTAATAAAAACAGAAAGGATACGGAGATAGATCCTAGTTTTACAAAAATAAATAATCCAGAACGATACGACAAGTTGAAGACAAAACACAAAAAAGTGAGTGTTAGAAATTAATAAAAACAAAATAACAATACGACCAAATAGAGACCCTCAAAAATTACACAGAGATCAATTTAGAAAAAGAAAGAAACAGTTTAAAAATGATTCTATTAAAATTGATAATAGCAATATTTCTATGGCTGTCAACGTTGACCCATAGTCAAGAGATACAAATGTATGAAATTACACGAGAATTCGCGATATTAAAAAGTGAATCAATTAAATAGATAGAGGATTTCAAGACAATAGTGCACGTTATAAATTTAACCAAATATGAGCAAGCAATATCTAAACTTAAAGAACAGTATAGGCTGATTCCAAACAAACGATATAAACAAATTAGTGAAATCATAGAAACTAAAATTCACATTAATACCCCATAAAATAGTTAAAAGAGGAGTTATAAATCTAATTGAATCAGGCATGAAGTTTCTTTTTGGAACCATGGATGATGAAGATCGCCAGAATATAGAAAATAGACTGAAAGCCTATGAGGAAAACAATGAAGAAATAATAAAAAATAACAACCAACAGATAAAGATTAACGACCATTTCAATGAACAATTTGAAAGACTAATAGATACAGTAAACAGAGGGATAACTTTAATCAACGAACTAAAGATCCAAAGAAGCGATGTAAATGACCTTAGAACGGAAATAGAATTTTTTAATCAGATTAATGAAGTAAAATATGCTTTAGAAAAAATAGAAGAAGAAAATAACATAACGTTTGATAAATTACAACACCTAAAGATAAAATTGGCAGTTTACAAAGTAAATATCTTAATAATAATTTCTATTTCCCAATTCACAATTGAACGCTATAACAAATATTATATCCAAAATTTTCCTGTTAATAATAAAACTTTGAACTTAATCACAAACATAATTTTAGAGAAAAATAATAAAACATATTTCCCAGAAAATGAAGTAGAAAAATTAAAATTAATAAAAGACGAATGTATAAACGATTTAATATTTCAAAAACCACTTAAAGATTGTAAAAGAATTAATTATAACCACACAGAAATAAAAGAAGAAGGAGAATTTGTCGTAATAAAGAATATTGAACAAACTCCTATTAATCAAAACTGTAATGATTTAAACTCTTAAAGGAAATTATCTGATTAAATTTAGAAATTGTCAACTTCAAGTAAAGAATAAAAAATTTTAACGAAAAGAATATCTTGGAGACTTAATAGTCCCAATATTAGATTACAAATTTGCAACAGACAATAAAGATATTGATTTAATTGAATATAAGTCTGTACAAAATATAAAAGAGCTAAGCAACATAGAATCTAGGCATAAAACAATAAGCTATAGTTTAACATTGGTATTAATAGTTGTAATCTTAGTAATAGTAATATTCATTTGCTCAAAAAGAAAAATATAACAGCCTCAGCACCAATACTACCGTGAATCTACCATCCGTAGAGTTTCATCAGATGGATGATTCAAAGGTGGCAGGAGTTATATACGCTCCAAAATGCACTCCAGCAACAGAGACAAATCTTCAGCATGATAAGAATGACATCATGTTCAACAAACCAAAATAAGATAACGCCGCTGCAACAAAGTAACAAGATAGCCAATCCTCATAAATATTGTAATAAAAGATAATATAGCACATGCAAAAGCAACAAGATAGCTAATCCTCATAGATACTTAAATAAAAGATAACATAGTGTAGCCGCAATTTCAATGTATGCTTGTATTGTAAATAAAGAATTGTATATTAAGAGCTGCCGGTACTAGGTATACACTAAATTGTTACGTATCGTAGTATAAGTACACCAATATATGTATACCTATTATAATATCACTTATTCGCCGCACGGCACTCGCCAGTTGTCGGTTTGTAGTCAACCCGAGCGGTTGTAATAAAAGAAATATTCATAACGTGCTGTGTTTTATTTTACAAACGAGGAATTAATTTTAAAAAGCAATATTCGGACCATTTATAGACTTAAAAGATCAGAAGTGGGATAGAAAACTCACCCTTCGCGAGATAATAAATAATAAATAAGAATTATTAACAAACGAAAAAATAGAAAGCCCCTCGCGAGAAAATATATAATAAAATAATATATACATATAGTTGTACCCAAACGAGCGCTACCAAAATAGATTAAATTAAAACGACGAGTGTGTGACGGTGTGCTTACGTGCATAAAAAGAAAATCACTTTTGCCTGCGCATTAAAATATCTGTGTTGTGTAGTGCAAATAAAATTCTAAAGCCGTAATTCGAATCCAAAACCCAAACGACGCGACAAGACGAACGGTAGATTAACGGAATTTAAACCCAGTAACCATATACACACACACATATAGAATGGATGCAGGAAAGTACAAGTCGTACACGGCGACACAGCTAAAAAATTGGTTGGCGCAGCTGAAGAAAAAAACAACGGGAAACAAGAGCGAGTTGATATTAAGATTGATGTCTATTCCTGAAAAAGAGCGCGGCGAATACTCACTCTTAACGCAAAAGCCATTGGTATTCGACGATGAGAACGACAACGACAACGAAAATGAGGCGAATAATGATGACGATGACGATGAGTATGAGGACAGCGTTGATGTAAATAATGAGAGAGCAGCAAAAACAAATGAAAAGCAAAATGACAGCAACAATGAAGACAGCGATAATGAAGATGATGACAGAAACCCACCACCAATGAACGAGAAAAAAGAATTCGAGTTGATGAAAAAAGAGATAGAACTGCTAAAGAAAGAAATCAAACTACTTAAAAAAGAAAATGAAATGCTAAAAAAAGGAGCCTACAAAAGAGAGTCACGATTTGAGGGGAAACGATTAATTCCATAACGGAATTAAAGAATTGCTTCCTGACTTTGATGGAGAGTGTTTCCAGCATTGGGAAACTCTATTGAAAAAATTGTTAAGGACGTACAAATTGGACAACAGTGCGCGAGTTACATCCCCAGCAACATCAACAACAACAACAACACAACAACCTTAGTTACATCCTCATAAACATCAACAACAACAACACAACAACCTTAGGTTAACTAAGTCCACTCATCATAAAACCAGGTCCCCTCCGGACAATAACCTTTCGAAATCAGCAATATTACCTTTTCGCGAATATCGATTCTTAGAATAAAAAATCAAAATAAAATGTCAATTAAACATTTTCTCATTCCAAGAATAATTATCAATTAAAGTAAATCAAAATAAAATGTCAATTAAACATTTTCTCATTCCAAGAATAATTATCAATTAAAGGAATCAAAATAAAATGTCAATTAAACAATTAAGCATATTTACACCTAGCTATAAGTCTACCTTTCAACATTGTAATTTCCATAATTCAATCAATATATCACCTCCAAACTGTTAACTTGTGTTTTTTTTTTTGCTCCCCTTCGGTCAAGAATATAACTCGCGCATTTAAATTTCGTGCAGATTGAAGGGAAAGGCACTCAAGTGGTTCCACTCGAGATGTGATCTGGTGCAAATTCCCACAACACAGCTGTTGAAGGAGATGAGTGGAGTTTTTGGAACTCAAGAGAGCCGGCTGTCAATTAAAAAAGCGTTTGAGGGTAGGAAGTGGCAGCACAGTGAGACTTTCCAGCAATACTTCCATGACAAAATAATATTGGCAAACAAATTGTCAATGGATGAAAATGAGTTACTAGAAAGTCTCATTGACGGGACATCCGTCTACGATCCCAAGCACAGATGCAGTGCTTCGACAATAAGCAACAACTGGCAGAGGCATTCAGTAAGATTGAGTTGCCTAAAATAAAAACAGTAGTTACAACCACTAACAAACCGACAACTCTACCATCAACGTCACGACGAGCAACAGCAGCAGCGGAGTCCAAGCTCATTCGATGCTTTAATTGCAACTCGTTTGGACATATCGCTACGGAGTGTTGTAAAGCAAAGCGGCCACCAGGTTCCTGTCATGTGTGTGCAGAAGTTGGTCACTTGGCAGCAGATTGCCCCAAAAGGAAGGCACTGGTAGTTCACACATTTGACTATCATGACGACGATGAAGACAATTATGTAAGATTATTAATTTTTGAATTTTATACAAATCAACGAATGCATGAATTATTATTAGGCACTTTATTAGATACCGGCAGCCAAGTAAGCATAGTAAGAGAGGGAGTTATTCCGGATTTCATTCAAATATGTAATAATCTAAAAAAATAATGTTAATATAGTTGGCATAGATAAAAGCCCATTAAAAATAATAGGCATATCTTCATTATGAAGATAAAAAAATAAAATTGGAATTATATGTTGTAGCGAATGATACTATGCAGCATGCCGCTGTGTTAGGTAGAGACTTTTTAAAATTGACAGGTTTAAGATTAAGAGCAAATGAAGAACAAACGAAAAGACAAATGAAAGAACAAAAGATAGAAATAAATGAAAACAAAAATGAATATGAAAGCGAATGTTACGATCTAATGAATATAGAGATCGAGGAGAATGCAAATGAGATTAATTTACCTAATGAAATAGATTATAAAACAAAAGAAGTTTTTTTTGAAATGTTTAAAAAATTTTAATGTTGCGAACGTCCCGAATGGCCTGAGACTAATATAAAAAATGAAATTGAATTTGCCGACTGAGAAACCTTTCCATTCTCCCCCTAGGAGGCTATCTTATTTGGAAAAAGCTCAGGTTCAGGGTATATTAGACGAGTTGATGAAGACGGGAGTAATAAGAATCAGTAAATCAGAGTATGCGTCCCCTATCGTGTTGGTGAAAAAGAAGACAGGCGACGTTAGATTATGCATTGATTTCCGAAATCTTAATAAAATGACTGCAAGGGATAATTATCCCTTACCCTTAATCGATGATTTATTAGACAGGTTAGCTAATAAAAAGATTTTCTCATTGTTAGATCGGAAAAGTGCGTTTATCCATGTCAATATGGATGAGGAGTCAATAAAATATACGTCATTCGTGACACCTTTAGGACAATATGAATTCCTCAAAATGCCATTCGGATTAAGGAACGCTCCTTCAACGTTCCAACGATTTATTAATGAAGTATTTGAGGATCTTATTCGGGTGGGGAAGGTTGCAATCTACCTTGATGATATCATGATAGCTACGGAAACAATTGGTGAACATCTTAGCATATTAGAAGAGGTTTTTGGGAAATTAATAAGAAACAAATTGGAATTAAGACAGGATAAGTGTAGATTTTTACAAACAGAGATTCAGTATCTCGGGTATACCATATCAAAAGAAGGGATACGACCCGATAACAAAGGAATTGATTCGGTTAGAAATGTCCCTATACCTAAAAATGTTAAAGAAGTACATAGCTTTCTGGGTCTATGTTCGTACTTCAGGAGGTTTGCTAAGGAATTTTCCTTAATAGCTGAACCTTTATATAAACTCATACGAAAAGATGATGTGTTCAAATTTGAAGAAAATGAGCTTCAAGCATTTAAATCACTTCAGAAAAAATTAATAGAAACTCCAATACTAGCTATATACGACTCGCGAGATGAGACAGAGCTCCATTGTGATGCTAGCTCTCTAGGATTCGGAGCAATGCTCTTACAAAAGAAAAATGATGGAAAGTTCCACCCAATATTCTATTATTCAAAGCGTACGACTGATTGTGAGTCCAAATATCATAGTTTTGAACTAGAGACCTTAGCAATAATTAATGCATTTAAGCGATTTAGGATTTACCTACACGGTATGAGGTTTAAGATTGTATAGGGATTGTAACTCCCTCACTCTTACATTGAACAAAAGGGATATAAATCCCAGGATTGCTAGGTGGGCGCTCGAGTTACAGAACTACGATTATATTTTGGAACATAGGAGTGGGAACAAAATGCAACACGTAGATGCACTCAGTCGTATGACTAATTTGTTAGTACTTGAGGACAATACGTTCGAGCAAACCTTATCCATTTGCCAAAACAAAGATGAGGAAAATCAAAAGATAAGAGACAAATTACAAAAAGAGGAAGATAATAGGTATGAGCTCCGGAACGGGTTGGTCTATAGGAAAGTTGGACAAAATATTCTTTTCTACGTGCCTAGTGGTATGGAGAGTAGTATTTTACAAAAGTATCATAACGAAATGGGACATGTAGGTAGTGAAAAAGTTGCAGATGCTGTATCCAGATCTTATTGGTTTCCTAAACTAAAGGAAAAGATACAAAACCATATAAATAACTGTCTCAAGTGTATAGTGTTTTCAGCAAAAAGTGGCAAACATGAAGGTTTCTTACACAGTATCCCCAAGGGTGATATACCCTTTGATACAGTTCACGTAGTCCACTTCGGTCCAGTGACTCTCAAAGCGTGCAAGAAAAAATATGTTTTCTTAGTAATAGACGCTTTTTCAAAGTTTACTAAACTATACGCCACACGGTCTACCAATACAAACGAAGTCTTAAGCTGTTTGAAATCTTACTTTTGTAATTACAGCAGGCCTAAAACGCTAGTCTCTGATCGGGGAAGTGCATTTACATCAGCTATTTTCGAGAAGTTTTTAAAAGAGAATAATGTACGTCACGTCAAAATCGCTACAGCTTCACCTCAGGCAAATGGGCAAGTAGAGCGCGTAAACAGGAGTATGGCCCCAATGATGGCAAATATGACTAACGGAGGGCTGGAGTTTACATTAGACAAGGTGCTATCCAAAATTGAATTTGCTATGAACAATACCATACACAAAAGTACAGGAACTTGTGCAAGCAAATTACTTTTTGGTATTGTACAAAGAGGGGAAGTGATAGACTATCTGAGAGAAAAGTTAGAGGAAATAAATCAAGAGGAAACAGATAGAGAGTTGTTAGAAATCAGAAAGAAAGCAGCCGAAAGAATCGTGAAAAACCAAGATTATAACAAAAGATTGAAGGACAAAAATAGAGTGTCTAAAGAATATAAAGTAGGAGATTATGTAATGACGAAAAAATTTGTCAGTCAACCAGGAGTATGTAAGAAGATGATCCCAAAGTTTAAGGGACCATATGAGGTGAGCCAGGTGTTACCAAATGATCGATACCTATTAAAGGATGTGGAGGGTTTTCAATTAAGCCAAATACCTTATAAGGGAGTATGGGAAGTCGATAACTTAAAACCTTATGTAGATTTATCTAAAGCAGTTGAAGCCAATCGGGACGATTGAATGTCAGGACGGCCGAATTGTAGCCGCAATTTCAATTTATGCTTGTATTATAAATAAAGAATTGTATATTAAGAGCTGCCGATACTAGGTATACACTAAATTGTTACGTATCGTAGTATAAGTACACCAATATATGTATACCTATTATAATATCACTTATTCGCCGCACGCCACTCGCCAGTTGTCGGTTTGTAGTCAACCCGAGCGGTCGTAATAAAAGAAATATTCATAACGTGCTGTGTTTTATTTTACAAACGAGGAATTAATTTTAAAAAGCAATATTCGGACCATCTATAGACTTAAAATAGCACATGCAGCTGTAACAATAAAGATAGCAAAACTGTAGATATAAATAGCACCTAAATAAAATATTGTTTCTTAGAATTAAGAAAGTCGTCAGTCATCGAGGTACTCTCGTCTTTGGTTACAAGACAAAATAAATAAATTTTTAAAAGAAAAAACTCTTAGTTTTATTAAACAAAACTTATATTAGTACAGTAAAAGATGACCTTAAAACAAACTTAGTAGAGATCAGAGATAATTGTATTAAAAACATAATCAGAATGGAAGAAGCCAATTGTAATATGCAAATTTAAGAAAAAGAGGAAACTTAATATTTGAAAATTTAGAAAAAAAGATTCATGATCACATAATTTTACCTAACTTCTTTACAAAAATCAAAGAAAATGTAACATTTTATAATTTATATTTGGAAGAACTGCATGTGAATAACGTAAAAAATAGAAATAAAATTGAACATATTACGTATCAAAACCATGTTAAACATGTCACAACGTGGAGTATTCAAACTGTAACCCTAATAATGTTAATAATTATAATTGTAACAATTTTTTTAAGAAAAAAACAAGCAAAAAATGTAAAAATAATGGTAAAAAATACTTCATCGGAGCCTCAGACAAATGCGGGGGGAGTTATAGCATCAACTATAACGCCTCACATAAACGTAATTTAATATTACAAAATATGCACTTTGCATATTTTGTGTCACCTTCCAAGAAGAGGTCAATAAACGACAAAATGTGCACTTTGTATATTTTGTTTCGTAATTCACAAGAAAAAATAATAAGAAATATAACTATAACTTTGCATATCTTGTGTCACAATTCTTATCGTATGTGGAGCGATAAGCGTACAGGGTTTTTCAATAAGAGCGCTACAAAAGTTTTTTTTTTAAATAAAACAAAAACGGTTTTGGATATTAATGAAATTCTTTATTCCTGTGAAAGTACGTAATTAAATTAGGCGCTTCCTTTTTTTAAATGCCAATACTGCTGCAATTTCACGTTCGATATTCGTACGAAGTTCATCAATCTTCGCTGGCTTGTTGGCATAGACCATAGACTTGACATAGCCCCACAGGAAATAGTCTAACGCGACTGGACCATTTCGTGAGATAACACGTTCTCCAAACTTGGTTTCCAATAAATTGATTGTGACATTCGCTGTGTGGCTTGTGGCGCCGTCCTGATGGAACCACGTGTCCTCGAAGTCCATATCATCCAATTGGGGCCAAAAATATTCGGTTATCATTGAACGGTAGCGATCCCCATTCACAGTAACGTGCCGGTCTTGATCATCACGGAAGAAGTACGGCCCAATAAACCACACCAAACCGTAATTTTTTCAGGATACAATGAACGTGTGGATTGCTGCCTGACCAATACCGCATATTTTGTTTATTCACGAAGCCATTCAGTCAGAAATGAGCCTCATCGCTGAAGATGATTTTTCGATGAAAATCCGAATCATTTTCAAGTTGTTGCTCAGCCCAATTCACGAAAATACGACGCTCCTGGTGGTCAAGCGGCTTCAGTTCTTGCGTCAATTTAATCTTGTAAGGATGTAGGCCAAGATCTTTTCGCAAAATTCGCCACAACAACGTCACAGAGATGCCCAACGCTTGAGAACGACGTGTGAGAGACACATTTGGGCTTTCTGCAACTGAAGCCTCAGCAGCAGCAATATTCTCGAAACTACGGACACTTCTTTGTCTCACTGGCACGGGAACATTTTGTACTGTGCCTGTGGATTCAAATTTGTTGATCTGCTAGAACGATTATGACGACTATAAATTGAACGTAGCGCTCTTAACGTTGAGGCCACTGACTCCGAATTTCGGTAGTAAATTGTAATAATTTCGACTCGTTGTTGGCTCGTATATCTTTCCATCATGAAATGGCTACTGAAGAGAAATGTCAAAAGAGCGGCAAGAAATATGGCGTCGTTTGCTGTCCCTGTCGCTCTACTTTTGTAGCGTCCATGTTGAAAAACCCGATATTATAGATACACATAATTGCAAGATATGCACTCTGCATATGTACATGCATAATGTACATTAAACTTATATAATTTTACATATTTGCTTTGTTAACAGAAGACTGAATTATTTTAATAATGAAATTAAAAATGTCAAGTTTTAAGTTCTTTTTTTTAGTTTTTATTTTCATTTTTTGTCCCGGGTTTAGCGCCCAGAAATATGGTGAATATCTAACACAGAAACAGCTCGAGAGTACCTATATCGACAAGACTTTTTTGTCAAAGACTTATTTATACATCCAAAGAAAATCCAAGAAAATCGCCATGATTTTAAATCAATGTATAAATTTAAGAAACATTAACACAACTTGAATTCATATGAATTTTAATTATTGTCCAGAGTTCCAAAAACAAAAAAATAATCATTTTTTTTAAATCGATAAAAATTCAAGTAACTAATAATTTTAATTTAAGCATAATAAGCGAAGAATTAGTTAAAAAAGGTTGAAATATTGAACAACCGAGTGCAAAAACTCAAGAATTTACTTTTATAGATTTGTTTTGAAAATTAAAAAGTACACTTTTGATGAACATCGAAAAGTGCATTTTCCCAACACAGTCTCGAGAATGAGCGTGGTGAGTTTCTAACAACCTAAGATGAAGGAGTAGTACTGAAAAACGATGACTCCGACATGGAAGATGAGTTTTACAATTGAAACAAATTGAAAAAATTAGATAGTATAAATAATGAATGATATAGACTTAAAGAAACGAGAAAATTTGATACTGATCAAAGAAAATGAGTGATTAAAAAATAATTCAGGAATAGCAAATAACAGATCTAATGACACACCGTTTTTTTTACATTTAGCTAGATGACAACAACATGAGTGGTCCTGGTCATTCCTTGTCGATTAAAAGGAAAGGTTCTTAAATGATTTCATTCGAAATCTGATGTACTTACCGTACCGATGCAACAGCATTTGAAGGAGATCAGGGAGATGTTTGAAGAGTGCCCCAGTTGACTAACCATTAAGCGAGCAGTTCAAGGGACAAAATAGTGAGGAAGTGAAACATTTCAGACTTACTTTCAAGAGAAATCTATTTCGACTAACAAGTTGCAGCGTTCTTTCAATTGGAATTCTTCTCATATGTCATATCCCAATCCCAATAATAGATACATTTGATGGTACAAATACGTTTAATGCCTGCTCAGCAGATGATGATAAGTGAATGCTCACTTATCTGGGTCTAATTTATATGATATGCAGAGTGCAGACTCCTGAGTACAGGGAGGAACTCAGTGCTAATGGTCGAGCTCTATTAATAAATCCCAACTCTTTATGTTCACAATTGTCAATTTACGAAAACACTATACAAGTAAACGTCAACAAAATTTACTCCACACGCAGCCACTACAGAATTACATTTATTGCATTTATTGAAATTTTACAAACCAAATTCTAGGAAACAGCACAGACGACCGCAATGTTACAATCACAAACCAAATTCTAGGAAACAGCACAGACGCCCTCAACTACGGTCATCACCCTAACACAGGTGACAGGTCGTCAGCAGTTCTTACACCGGCAGCAGAGGTTTCAATTAGAGTAATTAGTATTAAGTAGTTTTGTTCAATTTTTGTATCCGAATAATAAAGATAAATAAAGAAAAAAAGAAAAGTTAATTTCTTTTTTTTAATTTAAATTAACTTAATGTAAAATAACTGGCGCCCAAAGGTGTATTTGCTAGTACGTACGAAGTAAGTCGAACTTAAGTAGCTCGCCACGTAGAACACTGTAAAGCATAAGCCGACCTCAATAGCTCGCCGCGTGTGTCAAGTGTACGAAGCGAAGAAACCCATCAACCAAAAGTCAGTCGTTAGAGAGACGAACCACGAGGGAGTGTGAGAGTTTTTCCTAAGTAGCTGAAGCAAAAAAGGACAACAAAAACCTTACCAGCGTGGGATGATCGCCAAGATCTTTGTGTAAGAAATTTTTGTTAAGAAACAAAAGTGAAATTATAATTTAGTTTGAAACCAAGAATCAAGATCTTTATGTAAGAAAATTATTTTTTAGAAACAAAAAGTGAAAGTATTTCTTAGTTTGAAACCAAGAATCAAGATCCTAATTAAAGAAAATATTTAAAGAACAAAAGTGAAACTATAAATAAGTTATTTAGAATATCGTAAATGTGTTAAAGTAATTAACACAAATTCAAAATTAAACCAAATAGCTTTAATTTTCTAGTAGCTTTATGTTAGTTATTAACCATTTTAAATAAATAATAAAGTAACATCACAGAATTTCAAAATTCCGAAATTTGAAAAAGAAAAGAAACATAAAAAAGCAGTCATGACAGAACCTACAGGTTCTAGCAATACACTACCAAATATTCAACTCCCAAATTTTAACCTTCCCCCCAAACCCAAACATGTCCAATCCAAATTCGAATACAGCAAGTGCCACACCTGAATGTACTCAAAAACAAAACAATTACGATGAACCATTGAACGATTACGCAGATATTCATTTTTTAGGCTAACGAGCTCGTCCTTACCATATTTTGAATGTAAGACGAGCGACGGTAAAATTCTAAAATTTTTGGTCGACACAGGGTCTAACAAAAATTAATCCAACCCCTAGCAAAACTTTTTCGCAAATTCAGTTGGCGGAAAAGTAGAAATTAGCCAACACACTAAAATAAATCTCTTTGGCATCAAAGATATAACAATACAATTTTTTATTCTACCTACACTAAGATCCTTCCATGGAATTTTGGGAAACGACAGCCTCAAAAACTTACAAGCTGCTATCTTCACAAAGGAAAATTACATGCTTATTAAAGGTAGAATTAAAATTCGCCTAAAACAACAAATTTTTGAAGACATAAACTCCGTCACCATCAGAGACAAACTCATTTTCGAAGAAAGCAAGTTTGAGCTTCACAAGCTCACAGTTACATACTCTGAACTATTCGCCGAACCGGATGAAAAATTAACTTACACCACAACGATGAAAGGTAAAATCAGAACCTCGACTGATGAACCAATCTATACGAGATCATATCCGTACCCTATGTCCTTAAAGTATGAAGTCGAAAAACAAATAAATCAATTGCTAAAAGATGGCATCATCAGACCTTCTCGGTCTCCTTATAATGCACCAATATGGGTTGTACCCAAGAAAGTTGATGCATCTGGCGAACAAAAATACCGATTAGTAATCAACTATGGAAAACTTAACACGGTCACTATACCCGATCGCTATCCGATACCGGAAATAAACGAAGTTTTATCCCAACTCGGACAAAACAAAGTCTTCTCAGTACTTGATTTAAAAAGTGGTTTCCGCCAATTCCACTCTTCACGGAAACGACCTCGAAAAAACAGTCTTCTCCGTAAGCACAGGAAAATATGAGTTTCTACGACTCCCATTTAGATTGAAAAATGCTCCGTCCATTTTTCAAAAAGCCTTAGACGACATACTACGAGAACATATAGGAAAAATCTGTTTCGTCTATATAGACGATATTGTCGTCTTTAGCAAAGACGAAAAGTCACACTGAAAACCTTTCAACGATTTCCAGAACTCTTCAAGAAGCCAACTTAAAAGTACAGATGGACAAATGTGAATTCTAACAAAGCAGTGTAGAATTCTTAGTTTGTATTATAACACCCGAAAGAATAAAGACTTACCCAAAGAAACTAGAAGCAGTCGAAAACTTCCCATGTCCAATTGCACTGAAAGATCTAAGATTATTGTCAGGGTTTTATTGCAGGTTCATAAGAGACTATGCCAAAATAGCGAAACCCCTAGCAGTCCTTTTAAGGGGAGAGGATGAACGAACGTCCAAACATGCCTCAAGTAAAAAAGCTATATTAATGAACGAGGAAGCATTAGAAGCATTTAACAAAATAAAGAAATCTTTAACCTCCCAAGACGTAGTTCTCGCATACCCCGACTTAAAAAAAGAATTTGGGCTACTACACTACTCTTAGAAATTACTTTTACAGTCAATCAGTTGTAAAAATCTACACTGATCATCAGCCTTTAACTTATGCGCTGAGTAATAAAAACAACAACCGTAAATTAAAACGATGGAAAGCCATACTAGAAGAGTATAACTACGAGCTTAAATATAAGCCCGGTAAAACCAACGTTGTGGCCGATGCCTTATCAAGACCACCGATTAATAGCAACATAAATTCTTTAACCGTCACACAACAAAGCGATGAAAGCTCGGGACAACATCTTATTCAATTTGCAACCGAACCTTTAAATGTGTTCAAAAATCAAATTATTTTATCAGAAGGACCTGTAGCCTCATATAACTTCGAAATAATTTTTCCTACTTATCATCGACACACAATAGTGGAACCGGAACTTTCCGACGAAAAAATTATCAATATTCTTAAACGTTATCTCAATCCATCCGTAATCAATGGCTTACAAAAACATTCAGGGAATCTACCCAACTCATTTCAAACAATATAGAACTAGATTTACCAGAAACATGGTTACACATTCACTCGACGAGGAAAAACAAGAGTCTGCAATTATAAAAGAACATACACGTGCACATAGAAATAGTAAAGAAAATAAATTACAAATTCTAACCAAATTTTATTTCCCCCAAATGCGCCGCAAAGTAGACAAAAATTGTTGAAGTGTAGTGTAAGCCCAGCCTTAATTTAGTACTTAGATATTAATGACATCTACTTCTAAAGTAGCATGGTAAAGGACTGTCAAAAAAGGGCGCTATTAATAAAGAAGCTACCTAACTGAGAGAACGTGTTTCATTTATAATCCGAAGACATCACATAAAGAATGCAAAATATGCAAGGTACATAAATACGACAGACACCCTAGTAAACCAATGATTCAAGCCACTCCTATACCTACATACCCTGGCCAAATATTGCATTTAGACATTTATTTCACGAATAAACGCATTATCTTGACAGCTATTGACAAATTTTCTAAATATGCTTTAGTAAAGATCCTTAAATCAAGATCAGCCGAAGACGTAAAACAACCCTTAAGAGAATTAATCCTTTCATTTGGAGACACTATAGTCGTCGATAATGAAAAATCCCTAAACTCAAATTCAGTCCTTTTCATGTTAGAAAACTTTTTTAATATAAAGGTATTCAAAACTCCTCCATATACCAGTACCGCTAACGGACAAATAGAGCGCTTTCATTCTACGCTATACGAAGTGATACGTTGTCTAAAACTTGTCCAGAACTCCTGGACAAATTCATTCTTGAATATAATAACTCCATCCACTCAACCACAGGAAAAAAAACCAATAGACATATTTTTTGCTAGACAGTTATCCAATAATCCCGAACAACTTGAAGTAGAAAGGGAAATCACCAAAAACAAACTGATAGGAAAACAAGATGCAGATTTAGAATGCCATAATCAGAAAAAAACTTCTGTTAAAAAGTTCTCAAACAGAGAAACCATTTATGTCAAGGTTAACAAAAGATTAGGAAACAAATTATCACCCAAATACAGTAAAGAAATAGTAAAATCAGGCAAAAATACAACCGTCATTACTCAATCAGGCAAAATCATTCACAAGAGTCTAATTAAAAACTAAATTTTTCATCTTCCATAGGTTGTTAGTATCCTTCAAAATTGTACACGTTATTGAAATCGACGTATATGGCAATTTTATCAAAGACTTGGAAACAGCAAAATGGGCACCGGGGCACCTTCGTCATTGGGGCACATTCGGCAATGCAATTTTCACTAAGAACGCTGATGTGTAAGCCCATATTTTCAACGCTGAACGCTACCTTCTGGAAATTCAGAAGTTGCTTTGTAATTTGACAGTTTTAGTTAGTTGGAAAAAAAGTTAGAAGTTATTGTTTATTTGTTTGCTCCTTGCTGCTATTTTTGACTTCACGTAAGTAAGCAATTTTTTAATTAAAAAAAAATTGAAAACGAGAGAGATAGTGTGTGAATATTGGTATCAAGTTTTTATCTTTAGTAGTAGAGACATTGTCTGATTGTCCCACCCCTACCACGCAGCAGAGACCGAAAGATAAAGAAAACGACAATCTGCAACGGAATGTTCTTCAGGAGCCCAGGTCAGTCAGGCACCACAGGAGGAAGATGGAGAATCTACAGATATCGATCCTTTAGCAAATAATGAATACCAGCTAACTGAGAATATGCGGGCATTCTTCTGAACTTTCAGAACCCGATTACTTAGATAGAAGCATGGAGTGAAATCACTGAGAGGTACATATATACCTCCAATGAAGGTTTTTAAAGGGTTTTAGTGTGAAATAAGCTTGAGTTGTGACTTTGTATCAACTCATAACAATGATTCTATTTTCATATTCGGGCAAAAGGGGCCTCGGTGTTTTAAGCAGTAGAAAACAAAATCGATCGATCGAGCTGGTTGCGAGATCAGCCCCAGGCAAGCCCAAGTAAGTGAATATCTTTACAAAATTAAATTAAAATTTAAAAAATTGTGATTTTCGAGGTTGACATTGTTATACATACACATTCATAAATTTGTGTAGATTTTGGTCATTGGAATATCATCAGCTATAAATTATAACGACAAAATATTGAGCCTGGCAGTATTGCACAAAATTTTAACTGCAAAATAATATCAAAATAAAATAAAAATTGTGGTTTTCAACGTTGACGTTGTTATACATACACATTCATAAATTTGTATACATGCTTCTTATACGAATATCATCGGATATAAATAATTTCGAAGACAATGTTGCCTTTTACAACATTGTATCAATCGTTTAAATACCTCTAATAACGACTCTGATTATTATTTTTTTTTTATTTTCTTTTGTTATTATTCGGACATACATGATGTGATTTTTCAAAGCTTGGGTGTAGTGTAAAATTAAAAATGGTCTTTTAATAAAATTCAGCCTTAATCTAGACAACCAACGTTCAATTTTATAGGTTTATAACCATAAAGAAACAATCAGCCCCACGTAGTTCATAATTAAGAAACGACAGTGCACTTAGCAAGTCGCACTGCTTGGACAACGAGGGACAGCGACAAAGAAGTGTTGTATTTTTTATTTCTATGTTCTTGAAAATGGAAAAGCTAAGTCTGAATACAATGTGCAGAGCTCGTATGTAAATAAAAAAATATAGTAAAGTTGGCAAAGCCACAACAAAATGAATCAAAAAAATCATTATAAATTAAAAAAAAAAAAAAGCCATAAAATTCTTTGGACTGATGATGTGGAGTGGATGAGACTGTCAACTGTTGGTCGAATGGAAGACAATTGGGAAACGAAAGAAATCTACAATATGACACCACCTAAAAACAATTATGTCTACAAATCAGTCAATGTGGTAAGAAAGATGAGTGGAACACATCGTCTAGAAAATTGAAGACGACTAGATCTTTAATTATATGTATCTTGGAAGAAACTTGGAACAACGATTTCTTTCTCATCTTCCCGTCGGTATATACATATCAATTAGTCTAGTAGGAAAGAAGAAAGAGCAAAAAGACAGCAGCCCAAACATACAAATATTTCAAAGGAAAACACAAGTATCCCGAAATCAACAAAATTTCTATTAAAAATAAAGTGATATAAGAAAAGTTCAAGTGAATTAAATTGTTGATTAAGAACATATAAAATTAACAATTAATGACACACATACTATAGCTCTGCCTACTTCGCCAAGTGTTATCACATTTTCTAACACTTCTTGCGTAAATATTATATACATAAAGGCATGATTTCGTAAAATACTCATTTGTTTTCTTTCTAGCAAGCTGAAGATAAAAAATTAGAAGCACGTTTCATTGTTCAATACCTTTGGACCGAATAAAGTTTCCACTAAACTGTTATCCAACGATTTCTTGCATTCCCGAAGAGAATCAACAAACTTAAAAAAAATCAACATCTATTTAAAATAACCATTTAGAACCTGCGTTAGATGAGGAAAAATATGAAGCAGATTAAGAATGTACTTAATGTATATATACTTTTTTCCGAATAGACATGAGGAAACTATGCCCACCATAGAAGCTGCTCCTTCTCTTTCACAGAGTTGTCTTACATTTACTAACACGTCTTGCGTAAGTATTATAAACATGGCTTCAATTACGCATTACCTTAATTTGTTTGTTTCCTTTCAAGCAAACTGACGAAGAAACTATAGAAGAAGAAAAATATATACAGTGAAAGCTCCGCCTGCGGACAGCTCTGATAAGCGGACAATTCCCTTAAACGTACACTTTTTTGGGAACCGAACTTTTATTTAGATTCTTCATATAAATAGCATTCCTATAAGCGGACACTCTCTTAAACGGACGCGGACATTTGTTTCTTACATTTTTTCATCTAAAGCCTCTTTTAAACGGACACGTTAAAAACAAAAAAATCATTTTAATTTTCGTTTCTATTAATATAGAAACAAATTCGTAGAAAATCTCCAATAGCCGGACGCGAAGCTCTAATATACGGACAGAACATTTTTTTATAAGCGTAATAGGGTATTCTCCAGTTCTTTAGCTTGCTATTCTCTTACCAAATGAGAAAAAGCGTTAGGTTTTGGATGAACGCTGTGCTTCGTTGTTAGTTAAAAAGGGTATTCCCCCAGTTTTTAAATTTTCTTAGCCTGCTATGTGCTGAAACGACCTATGATTTTTTTACGTTCATTCATTGTGTAATGAAACCATACGCAGGCAGGATGTCTACAAGAAAAGTGCTTTCTCTAAAAGAAAAAATGGAAGTCATTATTGTTTTAGAACAGGAAAAGTTATCTGTTCGCTGTTTAGCAAAAAGGTTTTGTTTAACCATATGCATTAACAAAAAGCGTTTATTTTTAGAGATTTCTAAAAAAAAAGAAGCCATTCGTTGCAAATGGCAGTCCGGATCCAACGTTAACCAGAAAAAGGCATTTTTAAGGAAGGAGGGTTGCAAAATTGACCAATTATGCATGGAATGGTTTTCCAGAGCAAGAAGTCAACACATTCCAATTTCTGGTCCGCTCGTAAAAGCAAAAGTAATGGAAGTCGCGGAACAAATTGGGTGCACTAATTTTAATGCATCAGACGGATGGCTCCAAAAGTGGCGAAAAAGAAACAACATAAGTTTCAAATGTGTATCGGGTGAATCAGCTGATGTAAGACAGGAAGATGTTGACCAGTTTATGGAGAAAATTCCTTCGTTGTTACTTGGATACCAACCGGAAGATGTGTTCAACGCAGATGAAAGTGGGCTTTTTTTAGAGCATTACCGAACAAAACAATAACCCTTAAATCTGAAAAGTGTACATGGGGAAAACTGCCAAAAGAAAGACTCACGGTTTTATTTTGTGTAAATATGGCAGGGAAAAAAGAAGAATTACTAGTGATTGGAAAAGCAGCGCGTCCTCGTGCGTTCAAAAAAGTCGCAATTAGGGACTTACCGGCTACTTGGAAATCAATCAAGAAAGCTTGGATGACACGTGATTTAATGACTGAGTGGCTAATGCGTTTTGATATAAAAGTCGGAATACAGAAGAGGAAAATTTTGCTGTTTTCAGATAACGCTGCATCTCATCCCCGTGAGCTAAACCTAAAAAACATAAAAATAGTTTTTCTTCCACCGAACACAACTTCAGTGTGTCAGCCCTTGGATCAAGGAGTAATTCAGAACTTCAAATTCTACTACAGAGAAATAATTTTGAAACACATTCTTTCTAAAATGGGAGACGCAAAAACTGCATCAGAGTTATACAAACAAATTAATGTCATGGAGGCATTATACTTTGTTAAGACAGCTTCGGATAAAGTTTCTTCAGCAACCATACGAAATTGTTTTGGCAAAGCCGGATTTAAGAAAAATGAAAGCACTGCAGCAGAATTTGAACCCGAAGATGATCTTCCACTGGCAACGTTATCGAATTTATTGAAAGGGATCGAAGACCTTGGCATAGAAAATGAACAAAATATGGAAGAGTTTGT
Organism: Platycheirus rosarum; assembly: GCA_963971375.1. Lineage (NCBI taxonomy): Eukaryota > Metazoa > Arthropoda > Insecta > Diptera > Syrphidae > Platycheirus > Platycheirus rosarum. The sequence continues at coordinate 28,617,802 of OZ020509.1, read as the reverse complement.
GGCAATGGACCAGAATATTCAGACTGAAGCTGACAACATTGATATCCCAAGCCTTCAAATCGAATTCGAAAACAATGAAAAGATAACCATTAGCGAATCAGAAGAAGATGAGGATGCAGCTGATTTTAACAATCCAATCCAATCTTACACCGATGCATTTCAAAGTTCTTGAAAACTTAAAACAGTTTACAAAAGATGATTTCGTAGCTTTTAAGCATGTGAAAGACCTTGAAAGCCATTTTGAAAATAAATGTATGGAGCAAAATGCAAGCAAACTACGTCAGTCAACAATTTTGAATTTTTATAAAAAGTAGATTTCTATTCATTTATAAATGCATTTATATATAAATCCTTCTTTCTTTAAAGTCAATTGATTAATAAAAAACATTATAAAAATTTAAAAAAATTACTTTCTCTTAACCGGACAGCTCCCACAACCGGACGAAAAATCGGGGACCATGAGTGTCCGCTAAAAGGAGATTTCACTGTAGCTATTCGTCCTTCAAGTGTAATATTTTTGTTATATTTGTATGTTATCGAGAATGGAAAAGCATAGAATCTGTAGAAAAGATTCTGCTTAGAAACTGCCGAAAAAGCTGAAAGCGAAAATTTAGTAAACGTGCAATTGTAAACAATTGCTTTACAGCATCAAATACAAATAGATCATCCTTGTCTGCCAGTTTAATTGAAAGTAATGAAGTTAAGTACGACGCTATCATGGAATAAATGAAAAACGTTTTTCTAGCAGATGATTTTTTGTAGTTTACTCGTAATTTATAATTTTTGAGAAGACTGTTGAATAAGAAGTTTTAAATCAATCAAAACAAAAAATTTTATGAACAATGTATTTGTTATTTTTTATTGTTAGCAAAAAAATAAAATCTACATTTTCGTTATATTGGCGATTATTTTGATCTTGACTGGGACAACAACTCTTAAATCGTACTTTACTGCTGCACCTTAAGGTTATGGTTATTGTGTATAAACTGCCGGAAAAAATCCCGAGAAGCCAAAATTAAAAAAAAATCCAAAATCTCGAAAAAAATCAAATGACGTCAGCCTAGTGAATAGCGGTAACGGAGACACAATAAATTTGTAAATACTAAGTTTTTTCAATCTATCATAATCTAATATTTTATATTTACGTAGAATTAATTTTCAAATTTCATGGAATCTTATATTGGTGGAATAGCCTACAAAAGAAGATTGATCAAGGCGTATTTTGGAAACTATTTGACAATTTGTTGTAATGTAACAAGTCCTTAAATGATGAATGTTTGGGGGTTGTCAACGCGCTCCACAGTAGTACATAAAACACAGAGGCGTTCAGTTCAAGTCGTTAGGGAGATTAGAATTAACCACATAATACATAAAGCCGACGACAGATGTTCAAAATCCACATAAATTTGTTTGATACGCCATTTTGTTTAATATTTTATTCTCAATAAAATAGTTTTATATTTTGTTCAATAAAACAAAATAAATTAATTCTTTTATTTTATCGTAGTGGCAAAAGCGACCCCGCTACAAATGTGGGAAACCAATGCCATCTGCCGGTGAAGATAAAAACAATGTATGAGAAACCCCATTTTGGTTCGAAAATGGTGACTTCCGATAGAAGCAGCATAGTGAAAAGTGTGTTTTTGATTTGGTCTCTAAAAATTTCCATCACAGCCAAGACTATCCCTAATGCTGCACTGCAATTCACGCCGATTGTCTTTTTTTTTACTGTTTTGATAACGAGCAGTTGCTTTTTATATATCTTCACGGTCAAACGGACAGCTTGATACAAATCACCAAGTAGTGTGGAACTGAATGTAAAAAGTCTAGTACTTAAATTAAGTCGTCTTCAAAAATTTATAGATATTTTTCTTTTCTTTCAGTGAAAACTCACTTTAACTACAATAGATTGTAGGGTTAGAAGATTTTGGTGATGGTTAATTTCGTTAAGGTAACGCAGGAAGCGTCCTAGAAATAATAGCACATCCAATATATGGACACATCCTCTAGCTTATACTATACTTATCACTGATTGTGATCAGGGATCGAATTTTATAGGTTCAGCTAAAGCATTATGCTTGAAAGAAATTTTAATATGAACGGTATGAGAGCGCAACAAAGTGACGCCCAATGTTAGGCCTTTTGTAGAAAGAACATTAACATTTGGTGAGCCGGACGTGATTAGAGTATTCGCTTTCTACATAGGCCTTAAGGACCAAATAGTAGATCACAATTTTATAGAAGTGTCAGCCGGCCTGGAATACTGGTGAGACTATGAGAATTCATGCACGCCCTCCTTCGTGCATGGCGATATTCACAACAGAATCCGAGAATAGGAAATATTTCAAACCAACTATAGGAGACTTACAATCGTCCTTCATACTGGCTCACAATTTTTTCAACCTTTTACACTATATTGATAACACATTTAGCGAAATCATCCTAGCTAAATCAGAAAATAACAAAGTATGATAAGGATTTTTGAGTTGCCGCTTGCGAATTTTAAAGTTTTTTTAATTTAACAAAAAACTAAAAAAGTATGTTTTAAAAATATATTCAGTGCCATAAAAATAAAAATAAGTATCCTTGCAAGAAAGGAGAAATAATTAAATAAAAAGTATTCTAAGAGAATATATAAAAATAAAATTAAAAATAAAGTGGTAAAAAATTAAGAAAAGAAATAAAAAAGTAAAATCAAACATATTGAAAAATAAAAACATGCAAAAAAGTTTAAAAAAAAGTCAGAAAAACCAAAGGAATAAAAATATTTTAACAAAAGAAAAAGAAACAAAAAACACTAAAATTAAAAATTCAAAATACCTCGTGGATAAAAAATTACAAATAATAATTTATACATAAAAAAACGAACAAAACTGAATGTTTATTCAGTAGTGACAAAGAAAAAACATAAGTAAGTAACATAAAATACAAAAAACTCTCAAAGTAAAATGTACAGCAAGCCCAAAAATAAAAGCTTCGTTAGTGCTTACAAATCGGGAGAACAGTGAGGGAACAACTGTCAACAAGTGAAGACGCAGTGCAGCCGCGGAATGTATGATAAAACAACGTAACTTTTAGTGAATTTAAGAAATAAAGATAAAAGTGAATAGTGCCGATAAAATAAAAGAACACTCCTGCCATCTAAGATTAGAAAATTCAGGGGAATAGAAGCGGCTTGAAAGGAAAGACAACTCTTAGGAAGATAAGACTATCAAGAAAATCCTGAAACTTTTTAAAATCAATTACTTAATTTTATAAACCATAATAAAAGTTGCATCTTCGGAAATAATCGAATATACCATAATTGTGTTGTTGAGGAACGAATGCGTATATACTTTTTTTTGTTTATTTATTAATTTTGTTAATTTGTTCTTATAATTTTTCAATTTAAATTTAATTTATAAAAGTGTTCATGCATTTTGTAATTTTGTTAACTTTAAATGTTAAACTAACAATGTTATACAATACCCTATGTTTTCTTATCTTGCTTCTTAATCTGTGGAAGTTAATTTTGTCATATTCATACATTTACTTGATGGACCGTTGCTGAAATAGAAAAACAATTAACCGCAATGGTCAATGCATAGACTTGGTGACGTGTGCAAATATAAAAAACCACAATACTGGTTTTTATGCAAGTGCAGCATGTGGGTTAGTAATTATGTCAAGAATTTATTCAAGGACTTTTGTAGTAACCACCATATCAGCCGGTCGACTTTGCCATTGTCGTTAAAAATTTAAAGTTTTTGATTTGATAAGTTTGATTTGTTGGTTTAATTAATTAAAGATTTGTTATAACGTTGGTAAAAGCATTTTGCGTTTTTCTTTAATTAATTCATCATTCTTAATCAAAGTTGGTCCTTCGAGCCGGATATTTGTTATCAGCTTTTTTCGTTTTTTTTTTGGTTGGTGGTTGCTAGACTTTGGATTCCTACACAGATAAGTATAAAGCAGAAATCTGAATTTTGCCTGGTGCTCCTCTGTGCTTTTTATGGATGCTTTTTTTTGTGGGGCTCGATTTGCTGGTGCTGTTGTTGGTCTATCTGTTGCGGTTGTGGATTACTGGAATCTTTGGTGGACATTTTGTGAATTGTGCGGTACATAGACTTTATTAAAAAATACGTGATCTCGGTTATCGTTTTTTTTTTTTTTTTTCTCTCAAACGTTACTTCTTTAATAATGGAAGTTTTAAAGCAAGCCCGTGGGCATTATAAGGGTGCTATAACAAGAGTTTTTACATATGCGCAGAACATTCCCGAAAATCTGAAAATTTTTGAATTAAATGTGCGGTTAGATAGATTAGAAAAAGCGTTTAAAGACATTTGCGATTCTCAATCGGCTCTTTTTGAGTTTCATGCTGAAAAGGGATACGTTGACCCTGAACCCGAGTTTGAGATTCTTGAATCAAGGTACATAGCATCAAAGAGTGCTCTTTTGAAACGCATTAAAGACATTTCTCCGGTTGACGGCGAAGATAAAAACGTTTCTTTGAGCGAATTAGTTGCTTCTCAAAATGAATTGCTAGTAAGGCTAGGGCAGGTACCTTCTTCCAATGATGGAGATAAAAACCCAACCAATATAAAGCTGCAACCTATGCACATTCCACCATTTTCTGGTGAATATCGAGAATGGCCAGGTTTTCGCGATGTATTTTTGCACACCGTGGATTGCAACACAAAACTTTCTGGTGCTCAAAAGTTCAGATATTTGAAATCGGTTTTGCGCGAAGATGCATTTAATCTTGTGAATAATATTAGTGTTTCGGACTCGAATTATGAGCTCGCTTGGGAGAAATTAGAAAACCGATATGATAAGCCTCTTTATATCATAAACGCGCTTATTGAACAATTCATAAAATTGCCCAACGTCGGTCCAGGAGAGGGCTCTCAATTGCGTAAGCTTGTTGATAAGGCAGATGAGGTGATTCGGGGGCTGGAAGCGGTTAAGTCGGAAGGTAGGTATCCGTGGCTTGTTTATTTACTGATAAATAAAACAGACTCTGAAACTAAAAAGGCTTGGGCGCTAGAAAAGAAAATGTCAGAAGAATCTACCATCAAAGATTTTATTGATTTCCTTGAAGAACGTTCTAATGCTCTAGAAGCTAGTGATCCAAAAACTAACCGCGTTAGGAACTGTCGTGCGTCAAATCCTACGACATTAAAAGTTTAGCCGTAGTAAATACTTCTGGCCCGAAGTGTAAAGGCGAACATTATCTTCCTCAATGCCCAGAATTCGTTTTAATGTCGGTTGATTCGCGCCGTAGTTTCGCTGGAGATCAACGATTGTGTTATAACTGTCTCGGTACTAAGCACTCATCAAATCGATGTCGGGTTAAAGCACGTTGTACATTATGTAAATCTCGCCATCATAGTTTGGTACACCCAGATAACGTTAGTCTATCGACGAGTTCATCTACTTCTGCAAATGTCGTTGATCCTAGCCAAAGCTCAGCTGCCGTCGTGAGTAACCACATGAAGAATGATTTGCGTTCGTCCGTTATACTACCAACAGCTGTTGTAAAAGTGTTTGACGCTTCTGGAAAGACTCATCTCGTGCGCGTTTTATTGGATAGCGGTTCGCAGGTTTCGTTCGTGACCGACAGTTTGGTGAAAAGACTTGGCCTACGTCGTTCCCATGCTCGCTTGCCCATCTCTGGAATTTCGTCGGTTGATGCTGGTGTGACTCAAGGTGTTGTTGAGTTAAAGTTAAAATCCCGAATTACTACGCATATTATGCAAGTTGAGGCATATATTCTAAATCAGACAACTTCTCAAACTCCATCGCTTTCTTTCGAAGCTAACAGTTTCACTTTCCTGGATGATCTTTTGTTAGCTGACGTAGGTTTCAAAAACCCAGGTCCCATTGATGTTTTGTTAGGGGCTGATAAGGCTTGGAGTATTCTGCTAAGTGATCATCGCTCAGATCCGGAAGGAAAGGTTGTTGCACACGAGACATTGTTTGGATGGGTTGTTACTGGTTGTTTGCCAGGAAGTTCTGTAGTTTCGTTACACGTAGGTGTTGACGTTGATGTGAGTCTGAAATCTTTCTTTGAAATTAAGGAAGTTCTACATAATTCTTCGTTTGCATTTGGTGAAGATGAAGTAGATAAATTTTTTTCAAAAACTCTTACTCGTGCATCGGATAAAAGGTACATGGTTGAACTTCCTTTTCGACAGGAAAAGTTTTCGAATACCATCTCAGGAGCTTTGTCTAGACCGTTCGCCATGGAACGTCGGTTTTCGCGTGATAACAACCTCAAATTGGAATATTGCAAGTTCATGCAAACTTACTTGGATCTCAACTAAACATACACTTTGACACTGATTTACACTTCTATTAGTTTATTAATCTTTTGAATTATGAGTGAGGTAAAAAAAAGTAGGAAAACTTATCAACGTCAACACTCTCGAAATCCTTACTCTTCGAGAGCATGATATCAAAAAATCTCACTCCTACCCTAGCAAGTGGTTCTCTGAATCAGACTGCGAAAAACCTACACTAATATATCCTACCCCATCACTTTCGACTGATAGAACTCTAGAGTCAATAAGGAGTACTGTATACCAGGGCATAAAAGCTGGAACACTTACTAAGCGCGATGCCATGTTTTATATGGTTCTCGTCTGTGAAAACAGAATAAAAGAGTGTCTACTGACTGAGTGGAGTAGTTATGGCGTAAAAATGGGAGCCCCGTCTGATAATGTCAATCCTCTATCCTTGGTAAAATTAGTACCGAAGGAGGAGGAATTTAATATTATCACTGGAGGAAGTAGTACGGAGGAAGATGATGTCTGGATGTGCACATATATTTGTGCCATTTATCGTATAGGAAGAATCGGGATCCAAGAGTATAGGACCACGACAGAGACCAAGGCTCGAAAAGTTATCTCTGGTATTTCTGATAGTGCTGCTAAAGTAAATATCAGTACCATAAATATTTCCACTAAGTACAAAAATTGGCATAATGATGCAAATTTTCGAAAACTAATTGCGTCTCTTGACATGTAAGTTTGAAAATAATGAATTTGCTATCTTACGATACGGCACGATTGGTTCTAGATTCCGCGATTGTGCAGCTCTTCTATCAAGTTTATACGCCTCAAATCTATTAGGCTTAGAAGGACCCTGGTGCCTGTTCTCGTGGGTCTATACCTCGAAATTAGCATCAGAGGTTAGACGAGTATATCATGAAACAGAGGAGTATGATAAGGAAGATTCCTATTTTCCTTACCAGATGGATTTTGGACTTGTTCCGCGCAGTGCCTACTCAGCTACACTTAATCCTGCTCTCCACTTTTTTAACAGTTTAATCGCGGCCTTTGCTATGGATAATAGAGGACTTCAGGCCAGCTACAACTGTCCTGTAGATGTGAACGATACCATCACAAACGCGCAAATTGTTGCATATGTGTTTAAAACACATTCGTTTCTCAGTATCCAATATCGAATTGAAGATGGAACAGTAAAAGATCAACTAATACAGCACAGCGAAGCCGCCGCAAAAGCAGGACGACTACTTAATGAAGGAGATGTAGGGGAAGATGAGGACGATGACCGACTACTTAGTGATTCACAGATGGAAGCAGAACCCACCGGTAGAAATGCGGAAGAATGGCTAGAATATTTCGCTGGTCAAAACTTCAAGTTGACGAAGAACATGGCTACTTATTTTGAGACATTCAGAACTCGGCTTCCTGTGCCACGGAAGGGTACCATCTGTGAGTACTTGTCCAGAGCACTTAATTAATTGGACTTATCCGACTTCTATGTATAAATCATGAAAAAAATCGACTAAACATACCCACAAACCCAAGACCATCCAAGACACAGGAACAAAAAAACCAGATCCTCCACAAGATGCCAAACCCAAGCAAAAGAACAGCACGATCATCCGCCCTTCCTGAATCTATTAGAGCCACAAGAGATTCACTTAAGAGTTTGGAACAATGTGTAAAGAAAACACGAGGTAATGTAGCAAAGTTAAATGTTAATGGATTAGAGATATTTGGTGAAGATTCCGAATTTGATCCTATAGCTAGGTCCACGAAGAAGCAAACTCCCAAAACTCCCGAAGTTTCTGACTATGAAGATGAGGAGATGAGTGGAGACGAGAGGAAAGCTCCCCAACCTGATACAGACATGGATACAGCGAGTCACCGCTCGTTCTCCATGGATGAGGCTGAAGGGGAAGCCGTTCGATCAATGGCTCAAGATGCTTCAGAATACGAGGGGACTGCAGACGACAGCCCCAACCGAAAGATATCCATTCGACACACCACAACACACGACAGTCACACTCTCACTATACAAGACATCAAAACTCACTACACATTTGGGGACATTGAGAAGATTGTTCAAGATCTTGTCAACTCACTCAATTCACAACCTGGACATCTCATACTACAAAAACCTAAGTCGCATCCGGATCAGCTTGAGATTCAAATCCTACCGGTCGAGGTTGCGACTCTAACATCTGGTACAGCGATGAAGATAGAAGCCACTCACTACACTATAAAGAAGAAACTCACTTACACTACAGCAAAAAACTCCTCTGACAAGACTGCACTCGACAATCCATCGGACGAACAAGAAGAATCTGCCCACTGCTCACATCATAACGATCAAAGAATCGATTACCGTGAGAAATCTAAGGAGAGGCTGGCTGAGCATTATAGTCGCCTGATGAAAGGAGTTTACCTAACTCCCTTAAGAGCTAGTGGACGTCCCAGGAAGATAGACAGCACTACTCCAGGATTTACTCAAGATGACTTGATTGAATATTACTGTAATCACACTGTTCCATCTGACCTAAACAGTTTGATTTACCAAGTATTGAAAGAAACAAAACGATTGACTAGACTCCCAGTTATAGCTGCTGAAATAGACTTTAAATTCAAAATCACAATCATCTCAATGTATATCCATCCAGATCAACCATTCTCTGTCTCTGACTTGGAAGACGTTATTAATAGCTTCCAAACGCCAATTATCGTCACAGGAGACTTCAATTCATGGAATCCACTATGGGGTTCACCTTCCCGCAACAGCCGTGGTAGAATGATAGAGGATTTCTTAAATTACTCAACCTTGTTCTGTTAAATGACGGGCAACCTACGCACTTCTCCACTCATGGTACCTTCACCCATCTTGACTTAACTTTTATATCACCTCAACTCTGTGCCAACTCTTCCTGGTCAAGGCTTCCTGACTTGCATGGCAGTGACCATTTCCCAATAGTGACCGCATTGGCATTTGACACTACTCAGCTTAATATAAAAATCCCACCTAAATTCCAAATTGATAGAGCCAACTGGGCTTCATATCAGTCCGAGGTTTTCAACTTCTTATCTGACAAGAACAAATCGCCAAACATTAATAAGGAAACAGCTACTATCCTAAAATCCATGCGCTTCGCAGCTAATATAGCTATCCCTCAAACGCATCACAAACCAAACAGACAAAAAAAGGTACCCTGGCGGAATAAAGAGATTGCAGACCTTAGAAATATCAAGCAAAATGCATGGAAAATGTTAAAAAAATATCCATCAGATCAGAATCTCATTGCCTTCCGCAAAGCCAATGCAGTTTTTAGGATCTTACGATACGGCACGATTGGTTCTAGATTCCGCGATTGTGCAGCTCTTCTATCAAGTTTATACGCCTCAAATCTATTAGGCTTAGAAGGACCCTGGTGCCTGTTCTCGTGGGTCTATACCTCGAAATTAGCATCAGAGGTTAGACGAGTATATCATGAAACAGAGGAGTATGATAAGGAAGATTCCTATTTTCCTTACCAGATGGATTTTGGACTTGTTCCGCGCAGTGCCTACTCAGCTACACTTAATCCTGCTCTCCACTTTTTTAACAGTTTAATCGCGGCCTTTGCTATGGATAATAGAGGACTTCAGGCCAGCTACAACTGTCCTGTAGATGTGAACGATACCATCACAAACGCGCAAATTGTTGCATATGTGTTTAAAACACATTCGTTTCTCAGTATCCAATATCGAATTGAAGATGGAACAGTAAAAGATCAACTAATACAGCACAGAGAAGCCGCCGCAAAAGCAGGACGACTACTTAATGAAGGAGATGTAGGGGAAGATGAGGACGATGACCGACTACTTAGTGATTCACAGATGGAAGCAGAACCCACCGGTAGAAACGCGGAAGAATGGCTAGAATATTTCGCTGGTCAAAACTTCAAGTTGACGAAGAACATGGCTACTTATTTTGAGACATTCAGAACTCGGCTTCCTGTGCCACGGAAGGGTACCATCTGTGAGTACTTGTCCAGAGCACTTAATTAATTGGACTTATCCGACTTCTATGTATAAATCATGAAAAAAATCGACTAAACATACCCACAAACCCAAGACCATCCAAGACACAGGAACAAAAAAACCAGATCCTCCACAAGATGCCAAACCCAAGCAAAAGAACAGCACGATCATCCGCCCTTCCTGAATCTATTAGAGCCACAAGAGATTCACTTAAGAGTTTGGAACAATGTGTAAAGAAAACACGAGGTAATGTAGCAAAGTTAAATGTTAATGGATTAGAGATATTTGGTGAAGATTCCGAATTTGATCCTATAGCTAGGTCCACGAAGAAGCAAACTCCCAAAACTCCCGAAGTTTCTGACTATGAAGATGAGGAGATGAGTGGAGACGAGAGGAAAGCTCCCCAACCTGATACAGACATGGATACAGCGAGTCACCGCTCGTTCTCCATGGATGAGGCTGAAGGGGAAGCCGTTCGATCAATGGCTCAAGATGCTTCAGAATACGAGGGGACTGCAGACGACAGCCCCAACCGAAAGATATCCATTCGACACACCACAACACACGACAGTCACACTCTCACTATACAAGACATCAAAACTCACTACACATTTGGGGACATTGAGAAGATTGTTCAAGATCTTGTCAACTCACTCAATTCACAACCTGGACATCTCATACTACAAAAACCTAAGTCGCATCCGAATCAGCTTGAGATTCAAATCCTACCGGTCGAGGTTGCGACTCTAACATCTGGTACAGCGATGAAGACAGAAGCCACTCACTACACTATAAAGAAGAAAATCACTTACACTACAGCAAAAAACTCCTCTGACAAGACTGCACTCGACAATCCATCGGACGAACAAGAAGAATCTGCCCACTGCTCACATCATAACGATCAAAGAATCGATTACCGTGAGAAATCTAAGGAGAGGCTGGCTGAGCATTATAGTCGCCTGATGAAAGGAGTTTACCTAACTCCCTTAAGAGCTAGTGGACGTCTCAGGAAGATAGACAGCACTACTCCAGGATTTACTCAAGATGACTTGATTGAATATTACTGTAATCACACTGTTCCATCTGACCTAAACACTTTGATTTACCAAGTATTGAAAGAAACAAAACGATTGACTAGACTCCCAGTTATAGCTGCTGAAATAGACTTTAAATTCAAAATCACAATCATCTCAATGTATATCCATCCAGATCAACCATTCTGTGTCTCTGACTTGGAAGACGTTATTAATAGCTTCCAAACGCCAATTATCGTCACAGGAGACTTCAATTCATGGAATCCACTATGGGGTTCACCTTCCCGCAACAGCCGTGGTAGAATGATAGAGGATTTCTTAAATTACTCAAACCTTGTTCTGTTAAATGACGGGCAACCTACGCACTTCTCCACTCATGGTACCTTCACCCATCTTGACTTAACTTTTATATCACCTCAACTCTGTGCCAACTCTTCCTGGTCAAGGCTTCCTGACTTGCATGGCAGTGACCATTTCCCAATAGTGACCGCATTGGCATTTGACACTACTCAGCTTAATATAAAAATCCCACCTAAATTCCAAATTGATAGAGCCAACTGGGCTTCATATCAGTCCGAGGTTTTCAACTTCTTATCTGACAAGAACAAATCGCCAAACATTAATAAGGAAACAGCTACTATCCTAAAATCCATGCGCTTCGCAGCTAATATAGCTATCCCTCAAACGCATCACAAACCAAACAGACAAAAAAAGGTACCCTGGCGGAATAAAGAGATTGCAGACCTTAGAAATATCAAGCAAAATGCATGGAAAATGTTAAAAAAATATCCATCAGATCAGAATCTCATTGCCTTCCGCAAAGCCAATGCAGTTTTTAGGATCTTACGATACGGCACGATTGGTTCTAGATTCCGCGATTGTGCAGCTCTTCTATCAAGTTTATACGCCTCAAATCTATTAGGCTTAGAAGGACCCTGGTGCCTGTTCTCGTGGGTCTATACCTCGAAATTAGCATCAGAGGTTAGACGAGTATATCATGAAACAGAGGAGTATGATAAGGAAGATTCCTATTTTCCTTACCAGATGGATTTTGGACTTGTTCCGCGCAGTGCCTACTCAGCTACACTTAATCCTGCTCTCCACTTTTTTAACAGTTTAATCGCGGCCTTTGCTATGGATAATAGAGGACTTCAGGCCATCTACAACTGTCCTGTAGATGTGAACGATACCATCACAAACGCGCAAATTGTTGCATATGTGTTTAAAACACATTCGTTTCTCAGTATCCAATATCGAATTGAAGATGGAACAGTAAAAGATCAACTAATACAGCACAGAGAAGCCGCCGCAAAAGCAGGACGACTACTTAATGAAGGAGATGTAGGGGAAGATGAGGACGATGACCGACTACTTAGTGATTCACAGATGGAAGCAGAACCCACCGGTAGAAACGCGGAAGAATGGCTAGAATATTTCGCTGGTCAAAACTTCAAGTTGACGAAGAACACGAAGAACATGGCTACTTATTTTGAGACATTCAGAACTCGGCTTCCTGTGCCACGGAAGGGTACCATCTGTGAGTACTTGTCCAGAGCACTTAATTAATTGGACTTATCCGACTTCTATGTATAAATCATGAAAAAAATCGACTAAACATACCCACAAACCCAAGACCATCCAAGACACAGGAACAAGAAAACCAGATCCTCCACAAGATGCCAAACCCAGGAAAAAGAACAGCACGATCATCCGCCCTTCCTGAATCTATTAGAGCCACAAGAGATTCACTTAAGAGTTTGGAACAATGTGTAAAGAAAACACGAGGTAATGTAGCAAAGTTAAATGTTAATGGATTAGAGATATTTGGTGAAGATTCCGAATTTGATCCTATAGCTAGGTCCACGAAGAAGCAAACTCCCAAAACTCCCGAAGTTTCTGACTATGAAGATGAGGAGATGAGTGGAGACGAGAGAAAAGCTCCCCAACCTGATACAGACATGGATACAGCGAGTCACCGCTCGTTCTCCATGGATGAGGCTGAAGGGGAAGCCGTTCGATCAATGGCTCAAGATGCTTCAGAATACGAGGGGACTGCAGACGACAGCCCCAACCGAAAGATATCCATTCGACACACCACAACACACGACAGTCACACTCTCACTATACAAGACATCAAAACTCACTACACATTTGGGGACATTGAGAAGATTGTTCAAGATCTTGTCAACTCACTCAATTCACAACCTGGACATCTCATACTACAAAAACCTAAGTCGCATCCGAATCAGCTTGAGATTCAAATCCTACCGGTCGAGGTTGCGACACTAACACCTGGTACAGCGATGAAGACAGAAGCCACTCACTACACTATAAAGAAGAAAATCACTTACACTACAGCAAAAAACTCCTCTGACAAGACTGCACTCGACATCCATCGGACGAACAAGAAGAATCTGCCCACTGCTCACATCATAACGATCAAAGAATCGATTACCGTGAGAAATCTAAGGAGAGGCTGGCTGAGCATTATAGTCGCCTGATGAAAGGAGTTTACCTAACTCCCTTAAGAGCTAGTGGACGTCCCAGGAAGATAGACAGCACTACTCCAGGATTTACTCAAGATGACTTGATTGAATATTACTGTAATCACACTGTTCCATCTGACCTAAACAGTTTGATTTACCAACTATTGAAAGAAACAAAACGATTGACTAGACTCCCAGTTATAGCTGCTGAAATAGACTTTAAATTCAAAATCACAATCATCTCAATGTATATCCATCCAGATCAACCATTCTGTGTCTCTGACTTGGAAGACGTTATTAATAGCTTCCAAACGCCAATTATCGTCACAGGAGACTTCAATTCATGGAATCCACTATGGGGTTCACCTTCCCGCAACAGCCGTGGTAGAATGATAGAGGATTTCTTAAATTACTCAAACCTTGTTCTGTTAAATGACGGGCAACCTACGCACTTCTCCACTCATGGTACCTTCACCCATCTTGACTTAACTTTTATATCACCTCAACTCTGTGCCAACTCTTCCTGGTCAAGGCTTCCTGACTTGCATGGCAGTGACCATTTCCCAATAGTGACCGCATTGGCATTTGACACTACTCAGCTTAATATAAAAATCCCACCTAAATTCCAAATTGATAGAGCCAACTGGGCTTCAAATCAGTCCGAGGTTTTCAACTTCTTATCTGACAAGAACAAATCGCCAAACATTAATAAGGAAACAGCTACTATCCTAAAATCCATGCGCTTCGCAGCTAATATAGCTATCCCTCAAACGCATCACAAACCAAACAGACAAAAAAAGGTACCCTGGCGGAATAAAGAGATTGCAGACCTTAGAAATATCAAGCAAAATGCATGGAAAATGTTAAAAAAATATCCATCAGATCAGAATCTCATTGCCTTCCGCAAAGCCAATGCAGTTTTTAGGATCTTACGATACGGCACGATTGGTTCTAGATTCCGCGATTGTGCAGCTCTTCTATCAAGTTTATACGCCTCAAATCTATTAGGCTTAGAAGGACCCTGGTGCCTGTTCTCGTGGGTCTATACCTCGAAATTAGCATCAGAGGTTAGACGAGTATATCATGAAACAGAGGAGTATGATAAGGAAGATTCCTATTTTCCTTACCAGATGGATTTTGGACTTGTTCCGCGCAGTGCCTACTCAGCTACACTTAATCCTGCTCTCCACTTTTTTAACAGTTTAATCGCGGCCTTTGCTATGGATAATAGAGGACTTCAGGCCATCTACAACTGTCCTGTAGATGTGAACGATACCATCACAAACGCGCAAATTGTTGCATATGTGTTTAAAACACATTCGTTTCTCAGTATCCAATATCGAATTGAAGATGGAACAGTAAAAGATCAACTAATACAGCACAGAGAAGCCGCCGCAAAAGCAGGACGACTACTTAATGAAGGAGATGTAGGGGAAGATGAGGACGATGACCGACTACTTAGTGATTCACAGATGGAAGCAGAACCCACCGGTAGAAACGCGGAAGAATGGCTAGAATATTTCGCTGGTCAAAACTTCAAGTTGACGAAGAACACGAAGAACATGGCTACTTATTTTGAGACATTCAGAACTCGGCTTCCTGTGCCACGGAAGGGTACCATCTGTGAGTACTTGTCCAGAGCACTTAATTAATTGGACTTATCCGACTTCTATGTATAAATCATGAAAAAAATCGACTAAACATACCCACAAACCCAAGACCATCCAAGACACAGGAACAAAAAAACCAGATCCTCCACAAGATGCCAAACCCAGGAAAAAGAACAGCACGATCATCCGCCCTTCCTGAATCTATTAGAGCCACAAGAGATTCACTTAAGAGTTTGGAACAATGTGTAAAGAAAACACGAGGTAATGTAGCAAAGTTAAATGTTAATGGATTAGAGATATTTGGTGAAGATTCCGAATTTGATCCTACAGCTAGGTCCACGAAGAAGCAAACTCCCAAAACTCCCGAAGTTTCTGACTATGAAGATGAGGAGATGAGTGGAGACGAGAGAAAAGCTCCCCAACCTGATACAGACATGGATACAGCGAGTCACCGCTCGTTCTCCATGGATGAGGCTGAAGGGGAAGCCGTTCGATCAATGGCTCAAGATGCTTCAGAATACGAGTCGACTGCAGACGACAGCCCCAACCGAAAGATATCCATTCGACACACCACAACACACGACAGTCACACTCTCACTATACAAGACATCAAAACTCACTACACATTTGGGGACATTGAGAAGATTGTTCAAGATCTTGTCAACTCACTCAATTCACAACCTGGACATCTCATACTACAAAAACCTAAGTCGCATCCGGATCAGCTTGAGATTCAAATCCTACCGGTCGAGGTTGCGACTCTAACATCTGGTACAGCGATGAAGATAGAAGCCACTCACTACACTATAAAGAAGAAACTCACTTACACTACAGCAAAAAACTCCTCTGACAAGACTGCACTCGACAATCCATCGGACGAACAAGAAGAATCTGCCCACTGCTCACATCATAACGATCAAAGAATCGATTACCGTGAGAAATCTAAGGAGAGGCTGGCTGAGCATTATAGTCGCCTGATGAAAGGAGTTTACCTAACTCCCTTAAGAGCTAGTGGACGTCCCAGGAAGATAGACAGCACTACTCCAGGATTTACTCAAGATGACTTGATTGAATATTACTGTAATCACACTGTTCCATCTGACCTAAACAGTTTGATTTACCAACTATTGAAAGAAACAAAACGATTGACTAGACTCCCAGTTATAGCTGCTGAAATAGACTTTAAATTCAAAATCACAATCATCTCAATGTATATCCATCCAGATCAACCATTCTGTGTCTCTGACTTGGAAGACGTTATTAATAGCTTCCAAACGCCAATTATCGTCACAGGAGACTTCAATTCATGGAATCCACTATGGGGTTCACCTTCCCGCAACAGCCGTGGTAGAATGATAGAGGATTTCTTAAATTACTCAAACCTTGTTCTGTTAAATGACGGGCAACCTACGCACTTCTCCACTCATGGTACCTTCACCCATCTTGACTTAACTTTTATATCACCTCAACTCTGTGCCAACTCTTCCTGGTCAAGGCTTCCTGACTTGCATGGCAGTGACCATTTCCCAATAGTGACCGCATTGGCATTTGACAGACACTACTCAGCTTAATATAAAAATCCCACCTAAATTCCAAACTGATAGAGCCAACTGGGCTTCATATCAGTCCGAGGTTTTCAACTTCTTATCTGACAAGAACAAATCGCCAAACATTACTAAGGAAACAGCTACTATCCAAAAATCCATGCGCTTCGCAGCTAATATAGCTATCCCTCAAACGCATCACAAACCAAACAGACAAAAAAAGGTACCCTGGTGGAATAAGGAGATTGCAGACCTTAGAAATATCAAGCAAAATGCATGGAAAATGTTAAAAAAAATATCCATCAGATCAGAATCTCATTGCCTTCCGCAAAGCCAATGCTGTTTTTAGGAAAGCCGCAAAAAGCTCCAAAACTCCATGTTTTCAAAAATTTACAGAAAAAATAAACCCCAATTCCGGCTCTAAAAAGCTCTGGGCCGATGTTAAGTCTCTAACGGGCAACTATAATAGCCTTACTGTGAAAACTATAAAAACGCCAACCGAAAATCTAATATGTCCGCATGAAATTGCAGAGCTCTTTTCCCAAACTTGGTCACAATACTCTGAGGACAAAAATTTTAGCCCCGAATTCATAACGCAGAAAAAAGAATCATCCAACAACTCCACCCTTGCTTATGAAACCCAGGTCCCATTGATGTTTTGTTAGGGGCTGATAAGGCTTGGAGTATTCTGCTAAGTGATCATCGCTCAGATCCGGAAGGAAAGGTTGTTGCACACGAGACATTGTTTGGATGGGTTGTTACTGGTTGTTTGCCAGGAAGTTCTGTAGTTTCGTTACACGTAGGTGTTGACGTTGATGTGAGTCTGAAATCTTTCTTTGAAATTGAGGAAGTTCTACATAATTCTTCGTTTGCATTTGGTGAAGATGAAGTAGATAAATTTTTTTCAAAAACTCTTACTCGTGCATCGGATAAAAGGTTCATGGTTGAACTTCCTTTTCGACAGGAAAATGTCAAGTTTTCGAATACCATCTCAGGAGCTTTGTCTAGACCGTTCGCCATGGAACGTCGGTTTTCGCGTGATAACAACCTCAAATTGAAATATTGCAAGTTCATGCAAACTTACTTGGATCTCAACTAAACATACACTTTGACACTGATTTACACTTCTATTAGTTTATTAATCTTTTGAATTATGAGTGAGGTAAAAAAAGTAGGAAAACTTATCAACGTCAACACTCTCGAAATCCTTACTCTTCGAGAGCATGATATCAAAAAATCTCACTCCTACCCTAGCAAGTGGTTCTCTGAATCAGACTGCGAAAAACCTAAACTAATATATCCTACCCCATCACTTTCAACTGATAGAACTCTAGAGTCAATAAGGAGTACTGTATACCAGGGCATACAAGCTGGAACACTTACTAAGCGCGATGCCATGTTTTATATGGTTCTCGTCTGTGAAAACAGAATAAAAGAGTGTCTACTGACTGAGTGGAGTAGTTATGGCGTAAAAATTGGAGCCCCGTCTGATAATGTCAATCCTCTATCCTTGGTAAAATTAGTACCGAAGGAGGAGGAATTTAATATTATCACTGGAGGAAGTAGTACGGAGGAAGATGATGTCTGGATGTGCACATATATTTGTGCCATTTATCGTATAGGAAGAATCGGGATCCAAGAGTATAGGACCACGATAGAGACCAAGGCTCGAGAAGTTATCTCTGGTATTTCTGATAGTGCTGCTAAAGTAAATATCAGTACCATAAATATTTCCACTAAGTACAAAAATTGGCATAATGATGCAAATTTTCGAAAACTAATTGCGTCTCTTGACATGTTTTTTAGTAAGTTTGAAAATAATGAATTTGCTATCTTACGATACGGCACGATTAGTTCTAGATTCCGCGATTGTGCAGCTCTTCTATCAAGTTTATACGCCTCAAATCTATTAGACTTAGAAGGACCCTGGTGCCTGTTCTCGTGGGTCTATACCTCGAAATTAGCATCAGAGGTTAGACGAGTATATCATGAAACAGAGGAGTATGATAAGGAAGATTCCTATTTTCCTTACCAGATGGATTTTGGACTTGTTCCGCGCAGTGCCTACTCAGCTACACTTAATCCTGCTATCCACTTTTTTAACAGTTTAATCGCGGCCTTTGCTATGGATAATAGAGGACTTCAGGCCAGCTACAACTGTCCTGTAGATGTGAACGATACCATCACAAACGCGCAAATTGTTGCATATGTGTTTAAAACACATTCGTCTCTCAGTATCCAATATCGAATTGAAGATGGAACAGTAAAAGATCAACTAATACAGCACAGAGAAGCCGCCGCAAAAGCAGGACGACTACTTAATGAAGGAGATGTAGGGCAAGATGAGGACGATGACCGACTACTTAGTGATTCACAGATGGAAGCAGAACTCACCGGTAGAAACGCGGAAGAATGGCTAGAATATTTCGCTGGTCAAAACTTCAAGTTGACGAAGAACATGGCTACTTATTTTGAGACATTCAGAACTCGGCTTCCTGTGCCACGGAAGGGTACCATCTGTGAGTACTTGTCCAGAGCACTTAATTAATTGGACTTATCCGACTTCTATGTATAAATCATGAAAAAAATCAACTAAACATACCCACAAACCCAAGACCATCCAAGACACAGGAACAAAAAAACCAGATCCTCCACAAGATGCCAAACCCAAGCAAAAGAACAGCACGATCATCCGCACTTCCTGAATCTATTAGAGCCACAAGAGATTCACTTAAGAGTTTGGAACAATGTGTAAAGAAAACACGAGGTAATGTAGCAAAGTTAAATGTTAATGGATTAGAGATATTTGGTGAAGATTCCGAATTTGATCCTATAGCTAGGTCCACGAAGAAGCAAACTCCCAAAACTCCCGAAGTTTCTGACTATGAAGATGAGGAGATGAGTGGAGACGAGAGGAAAGCTCTCCAACCTGATACAGACATGGATACAGCGAGTCACCGCTCGTTCTCCATGGATGAGGCTGAAGGGGAAGCCGTTCGATCAATGGCTCAAGATGCTTCAGAATACGAGGGGACTGCAGATGACAGCCCCAACCGAAAGATATCCATTCGACACACCACAACACACGACAGTCACACTCTCACTATACAAGACATCAAAACTCACTACACATTTGGGGACATTGAGAAGATTGTTCAAGATCTTGTCAGCTCACTCAATTCACAACCTGGACATCTCATACTACAAAAACCAAAGTCGAGGTTGCGACTCTAACATCTGGTACAGCGATGAAGACAAAAGCCACTCACTACACTATAAAGAAGAAAATCACTTACACTACAGCAAAAAACTCCTCTGACAAGACTGCACTCGACAATCCATCGGACGAACAAGAAGAATCTGCCCACTGCTCACATCATAACGATCAAAGAATCGATTACCGTGAGAAATCTAAGGAGAGGCTGGCTGAGCATTATAGTCGCCTGATGAAAGGAGTTTACCTAACTCCCTTAAGAGCTAGTGGACGTCCCAGGAAGATAGACAGCACTACTCCAGGATTTACTCAAGATGACTTGATTGAATATTACTGTAATCACACTGTTCCATCTGACCTAAACACTTTGATTTACCAAGTATTGAAAGAAACAAAACGATTGACTAGACTCCCAGTTATAGCTGCTGAAATAGACTTTAAATTCAAAATCACAATCATCTCAATGTATATCCATCCAGATCAACCATTCTGTGTCTCTGACTTGGAAGACGTTATTAATAGCTTCCAAACGCCAATTATCGTCACAGGAGACTTCAATTCATGGAATCCACTATGGGGTTCACCTTCCCGCAACAGCCGTGGTAGAATGATAGAGGATTTCTTAAATTACTCAAACCTTGTTCTGTTAAATGACGGGCAACCTACGCACTTCTCCACTCATGGTACCTTCACCCATCTTGACTTAACTTTTATATCACCTCAACTCTGTGCCAACTCTTCCTGGTCAAGGCTTCCTGACTTGCATGGCAGTGACCATTTCCCAATAGTGACCGCATTGGCATTTGACAGACACTACTCAGCTTAATATAAAAATCCCACCTAAATTCCAAACTGATAGAGCCAACTGGGCTTCATATCAGTCCGAGGTTTTCAACTTCTTATCTGACAAGAACAAATCGCCAAACATTACTAAGGAAACAGCTACTATCCAAAAATCCATGCGCTTCGCAGCTAATATAGCTATCCCTCAAACGCATCACAAACCAAACAGACAAAAAAAGGTACCCTGGTGGAATAAGGAGATTGCAGACCTTAGAAATATCAAGCAAAATGCATGGAAAATGTTAAAAAAAATATCCATCAGATCAGAATCTCATTGCCTTCCGCAAAGCCAATGCTGTTTTTAGGAAAGCCGCAAAAAGCTCCAAAACTCCATGTTTTCAAAAATTTACAGAAAACATAAACCCCAATTCCGGCTCTAAAAAGCTCTGGGCCGATGTTAAGTCTCTAACGGGCAACTATAATAGCCTTACTGTGAAAACTATAAAAACGCCAACCGAAAATCTAATATGTCCGCATGAAATTGCAGAGCTCTTTTCCCAAACTTGGTCACAATACTCTGAGGACAAAAATTTTAGCCCCGAATTCATAACGCAGAAAAAAGAATCATCCAACAACTCCACCCTTGCTTATGAAACCCAGGTCCCATTGATGTTTTGTTAGGGGCTGATAAGGCTTGGAGTATTCTGCTAAGTGATCATCGCTCAGATCCGGAAGGAAAGGTTGTTGCACACGAGACATTGTTTGGATGGGTTGTTACTGGTTGTTTGCCAGGAAGTTCTGTAGTTTCGTTACACGTAGGTGTTGACGTTGATGTGAGTCTGAAATCTTTCTTTGAAATTGAGGAAGTTCTACATAATTCTTCGTTTGCATTTGGTGAAGATGAAGTAGATAAATTTTTTTCAAAAACTCTTACTCGTGCATCGGATAAAAGGTTCATGGTTGAACTTCCTTTTCGACAGGAAAATGTCAAGTTTTCGAATACCATCTCAGGAGCTTTGTCTAGACCGTTCGCCATGGAACGTCGGTTTTCGCGTGATAACAACCTCAAATTGAAATATTGCAAGTTCATGCAAACTTACTTGGATCTCAACTAAACATACACTTTGACACTGATTTACACTTCTATTAGTTTATTAATCTTTTGAATTATGAGTGAGGTAAAAAAAGTAGGAAAACTTATCAACGTCAACACTCTCGAAATCCTTACTCTTCGAGAGCATGATATCAAAAAATCTCACTCCTACCCTAGCAAGTGGTTCTCTGAATCAGACTGCGAAAAACCTAAACTAATATATCCTACCCCATCACTTTCAACTGATAGAACTCTAGAGTCAATAAGGAGTACTGTATACCAGGGCATACAAGCTGGAACACTTACTAAGCGCGATGCCATGTTTTATATGGTTCTCGTCTGTGAAAACAGAATAAAAGAGTGTCTACTGACTGAGTGGAGTAGTTATGGCGTAAAAATTGGAGCCCCGTCTGATAATGTCAATCCTCTATCCTTGGTAAAATTAGTACCGAAGGAGGAGGAATTTAATATTATCACTGGAGGAAGTAGTACGGAGGAAGATGATGTCTGGATGTGCACATATATTTGTGCCATTTATCGTATAGGAAGAATCGGGATCCAAGAGTATAGGACCACGATAGAGACCAAGGCTCGAGAAGTTATCTCTGGTATTTCTGATAGTGCTGCTAAAGTAAATATCAGTACCATAAATATTTCCACTAAGTACAAAAATTGGCATAATGATGCAAATTTTCGAAAACTAATTGCGTCTCTTGACATGTTTTTTAGTAAGTTTGAAAATAATGAATTTGCTATCTTACGATACGGCACGATTAGTTCTAGATTCCGCGATTGTGCAGCTCTTCTATCAAGTTTATACGCCTCAAATCTATTAGACTTAGAAGGACCCTGGTGCCTGTTCTCGTGGGTCTATACCTCGAAATTAGCATCAGAGGTTAGACGAGTATATCATGAAACAGAGGAGTATGATAAGGAAGATTCCTATTTTCCTTACCAGATGGATTTTGGACTTGTTCCGCGCAGTGCCTACTCAGCTACACTTAATCCTGCTATCCACTTTTTTAACAGTTTAATCGCGGCCTTTGCTATGGATAATAGAGGACTTCAGGCCAGCTACAACTGTCCTGTAGATGTGAACGATACCATCACAAACGCGCAAATTGTTGCATATGTGTTTAAAACACATTCGTCTCTCAGTATCCAATATCGAATTGAAGATGGAACAGTAAAAGATCAACTAATACAGCACAGAGAAGCCGCCGCAAAAGCAGGACGACTACTTAATGAAGGAGATGTAGGGCAAGATGAGGACGATGACCGACTACTTAGTGATTCACAGATGGAAGCAGAACTCACCGGTAGAAACGCGGAAGAATGGCTAGAATATTTCGCTGGTCAAAACTTCAAGTTGACGAAGAACATGGCTACTTATTTTGAGACATTCAGAACTCGGCTTCCTGTGCCACGGAAGGGTACCATCTGTGAGTACTTGTCCAGAGCACTTAATTAATTGGACTTATCCGACTTCTATGTATAAATCATGAAAAAAATCAACTAAACATACCCACAAACCCAAGACCATCCAAGACACAGGAACAAAAAAACCAGATCCTCCACAAGATGCCAAACCCAAGCAAAAGAACAGCACGATCATCCGCACTTCCTGAATCTATTAGAGCCACAAGAGATTCACTTAAGAGTTTGGAACAATGTGTAAAGAAAACACGAGGTAATGTAGCAAAGTTAAATGTTAATGGATTAGAGATATTTGGTGAAGATTCCGAATTTGATCCTATAGCTAGGTCCACGAAGAAGCAAACTCCCAAAACTCCCGAAGTTTCTGACTATGAAGATGAGGAGATGAGTGGAGACGAGAGGAAAGCTCTCCAACCTGATACAGACATGGATACAGCGAGTCACCGCTCGTTCTCCATGGATGAGGCTGAAGGGGAAGCCGTTCGATCAATGGCTCAAGATGCTTCAGAATACGAGGGGACTGCAGATGACAGCCCCAACCGAAAGATATCCATTCGACACACCACAACACACGACAGTCACACTCTCACTATACAAGACATCAAAACTCACTACACATTTGGGGACATTGAGAAGATTGTTCAAGATCTTGTCAGCTCACTCAATTCACAACCTGGACATCTCATACTACAAAAACCAAAGTCGAGGTTGCGACTCTAACATCTGGTACAGCGATGAAGACAAAAGCCACTCACTACACTATAAAGAAGAAAATCACTTACACTACAGCAAAAAACTCCTCTGACAAGACTGCACTCGACAATCCATCGGACGAACAAGAAGAATCTGCCCACTGCTCCCATCATAACGATCAAAGAATCGATTACCGTGAGAAATCTAAGGAGAGGCTGGCTGAGCATTATAGTCGCCTGATGAAAGGAGTTTACCTAACTCCCTTAAGAGCTAGTGGACGTCCCAGGAAGATAGACAGCACTACTCCAGGATTTACTCAAGATGACTTGATTGAATATTACTGTAATCACACTGTTCCATCTGACCTAAACACTTTGATTTACCAAGTATTGAAAGAAACAAAACGATTGACTAGACTCCCAGTTATAGCTGCTGAAATAGACTTTAAATTCAAAATCACAATCATCTCAATGTATATCCATCCAGATCAACCATTCTGTGTCTCTGACTTGGAAGACGTTATTAATAGCTTCCAAACGCCAATTATCGTCACAGGAGACTTCAATTCATGGAATCCACTATGGGGTTCACCTTCCCGCAACAGCCGTGGTAGAATGATAGAGGATTTCTTAAATTACTCAAACCTTGTTCTGTTAAATGACGGGCAACCTACGCACTTCTCCACTCATGGTACCTTCACCCATCTTGACTTAACTTTTATATCACCTCAACTCTGTGCCAACTCTTCCTGGTCAAGGCTTCCTGACTTGCATGGCAGTGACCATTTCCCAATAGTGACCGCATTGGCATTTGACAGACACTACTCAGCTTAATATAAAAATCCCACCTAAATTCCAAACTGATAGAGCCAACTGGGCTTCATATCAGTCCGAGGTTTTCAACTTCTTATCTGACAAGAACAAATCGCCAAACATTACTAAGGAAACAGCTACTATCCAAAAATCCATGCGCTTCGCAGCTAATATAGCTATCCCTCAAACGCATCACAAACCAAACAGACAAAAAAAGGTACCCTGGTGGAATAAGGAGATTGCAGACCTTAGAAATATCAAGCAAAATGCATGGAAAATGTTAAAAAAAATATCCATCAGATCAGAATCTCATTGCCTTCCGCAAAGCCAATGCAGTTTTTAGGAAAGCCGCAAAAAGCTCCAAAACTTCATGTTTTCAAAAATGTACAGAAAACATAAACCCCAATTCCGGCTCTAAAAAGCTCTGGGCCGATGTTAAGTCTCTAACGGGCAACTATAATAGCCTTACTGTGAAAACTATAAAAACGCCAACCGAAAATCTAATATGTCCGCATGAAATTGCAGAGCTCTTTTCCCAAACTTGGTCACAATACTCTGAGGACAAAAATTTTAGCCCCGAATTCATAACGCAGAAAAAAGAATCATCCAACAACTCCACCCTTGCTTATGAAACCCAGGTCCCATTGATGTTTTGTTAGGGGCTGATAAGGCTTGGAGTATTCTGCTAAGTGATCATCGCTCAGATCCGGAAGGAAAGGTTGTTGCACACGAGACATTGTTTGGATGGGTTGTTACTGGTTGTTTGCCAGGAAGTTCTGTAGTTTCGTTACACGTAGGTGTTGACGTTGATGTGAGTCTGAAATCTTTCTTTGAAATTGAGGAAGTTCTACATAATTCTTCGTTTGCATTTGGTGAAGATGAAGTAGATAATTTTTTTTCAAAAACTCTTACTCGTGCATCGGATAAAAGGTTCATGGTTGAAGTTCCTTTTCGACAGGAAAATGTCAAGTTTTCGAATACCATCTCAGGAGCTTTGTCTAGACCGTTCGCCATGGAACGTCGGTTTTCGCGTGATAACAACCTCAAATTGAAATATTGCAAGTTCATGCAAACTTACTTGGATCTCAACTAAACATACACTTTGACACTGATTTACACTTCTATTAGTTTATTAATCTTTTGAATTATGAGTGAGGTAAAAAAAGTAGGAAAACTTATCAACGTCAACACTCTCGAAATCCTTACTCTTCGAGAGCATGATATCAAAAAATCTCACTCCTACCCTAGCAAGTGGTTCTCTGAATCAGACTGCGAAAAACCTAAACTAATATATCCTACCCCATCACTTTCAACTGATAGAACTCTAGAGTCAATAAGGAGTACTGTATACCAGGGCATACAAGCTGGAACACTTACTAAGCGCGATGCCATGTTTTATATGGTTCTCGTCTGTGAAAACAGAATAAAAGAGTGTCTACTGACTGAGTGGAGTAGTTATGGCGTCTGATAATGTCAATCCTCTATCCTTGGTAAAATTAGTACCGAAGGAGGAGGAATTTAATATTATCACTGGAGGAAGTAGTACGGAGGAAGATGATGTCTGGATGTGCACATATATTTGTGCCATTTATCGTATAGGAAGAATCGGGATCCAAGAGTATAGGACCACGACAGAGACCAAGGCTCGAAAAGTTATCTCTGGTATTTCTGATAGTGCTGCTAAAGTAAATATCAGTACCATAAATATTTCCACTAATTACAAAAATTGGCATAATGATGCAAATTTTCGAAAACTAATTGCGTCTCTTGACATGTTTTTTAGTAAGTTTGAAAATAATGAATCTGCTATCTTACGATACGGCACGATTGGTTCTAGATTCCGCGATTGTGCAGCTCTTCTATCAAGTTTATACGCCTCAAATCTATTAGGCTTAGAAGGACCCTGGTGCCTGTTCTCGTGGGTCTATACCTCGAAATTAGCATCAGAGGTTAGACGAGTATATCATGAAACAGAGGAGTATGATAAGGAAGATTCCTATTTTCCTTACCAGATGGATTTTGGACTTGTTCCGCGCAGTGCCTACTCAGCTACACTTAATCCTGCTCTCCACTTTTTTAACAGTTTAATCGCGGCCTTTGCTATGGATAATAGAGGACTTCAGGCCAGCTACAACTGTCCTGTAGATGTGAACGATACCATCACAAACGCGCAAATTGTTGCATATGTGTTTAAAACACATTCGTCTCTCAGTATCCAATATCGAATTGAAGATGGAACAGTAAAAGATCAACTAATACAGCACAGAGAAGCCGACGCAAAAGCAGGACGACTACTTAATGAAGGAGATGTAGGGCAAGATGAGGACGATGACCGACTACTTAGTGATTCACAGATGGAAGCAGAACTCACCGGTAGAAACGCGGAAGAATGGCTAGAATAATTCGCTGGTCAAAACTTCAAGTTGACGAAGAACATGGCTACTTATTTTGAGACATTCAGAACTCGGCTTCCTGTGCCACGGAAGGGTACCATCTGTGAGTACTTGTCCAGAGCACTTAATTAATTGGACTTATCCGACTTCTATGTATAAATCATGAAAAAAATCAACTAAACATACCCACAAACCCAAGACCATCCAAGACACAGGAACAAAAAAACCAGATCCTCCACAAGATGCCAAACCCAAGCAAAAGAACAGCACGATCATCCGCCCTTCTTGAATCTATTAGAGCCACAAGAGATTCACTTAAGAGTTTGGAACAATGTGTAAAGAAAACACGAGGTAATGTAGCAAAGTTAAATGTTAATGGATTAGAGATATTTGGTGAAGATTCCGAATTTGATCCTATAGCTAGGTCCACGAAGAAGCAAACTCCCAAAACTCCCGAAGTTTCTGACTATGAAGATGAGGAGATGAGTGGAGACGAGAGGAAAGCTCTCCAACCTGATACAGACATGGATACAGCGAGTCACCGCTCGTTCTCCATGGATGAGGCTGAAGGGGAAGCCGTTCGATCAATAGCTCAAGATGCTTCAGAATACGAGGGGACTGCAGACGACAGCCCCAACCGAAAGATATCCATTGGACACACCACAACACACGACAGTCACACTCTCACTATACAAGACATCAAAACTCACTACACATTTGGGGACATTGAGAAGATTGTTCAAGATCTTGTCAACTCACTCAATTCACAACCTGGACATCTCATACTACAAAAACTGTTGTATAGCATTAGTATAATGAAGTATAAATGGCTGGTGAATACTCTCTCTCTCTCTCTTTAAATATATATAGAATGTACATAGAATTAAGTATTAGGTTAAGCTTGAATTGAAATTGAATAAAATGTCACTTTTGATCTAAACGTGCTTCTCATCAATACAACATGGCGCAGTCGTAAAAGTCGATAAGTGAAGATAAATTAAAATTGGAATAAAGTTATTATTTAATGACATAAAAGAAAAAAAAAAATAATAATAAATAAATAATCATGGATTTTACAAGACCAGAACCATTAAATTTGGATGGAAACATAAAAGAAAATTGGAAACGATTTAAATTGCAATTCGACATATATTCAACAGCAACAAAAACAGACAAAGAAGAAGGTCAAGTTCAAGTGGCTAGATTGCTTAGCTGTGCTGGACGAGAAGCCATCGAACTATTCCAGACCTTTAGTTTGGCCGAAGCTGATAAAAAAGTGCTTAAAAAGGTGGTGGAGCAATTTGAGCAATATTGCAACCCACGCACCAATGTGGTATACGAACGCTACTTATTCTATAAAAGGGCACAAAAGGAAGGCGAACCATTCGACCATTTTTTAAAAGACATTGCAACTTTGGTGGAGAGCTGTGACTTTGAGTGTCAAAAAGATGACATGCTGAGGGATAGAATTGTTATCGGGATCAATAGTCAGAACACCCAGACGCAGCTACTCAAGATTGATAAGCTGACATTGCAGAAAGCAATTGAAACATGCCGAATCGCAGAGACAACAATGGAGCAGAGTAAGGTTATGCAGAGAGCAACGGGGGAATCAAAATCGGAGGTTTACGCTGTCAAAAATGCAAATTTAAGCTATAATAAATTTAAGAATGCTAATGAAAATAATAATAATTTTAAAAAATTTCAGAATTCACATTTTAATCAATCTGTTCAGAGACGTATGCAACAGCCATCAGGAAATTATCGACATAACGCTGGATCAGGAGGCATATGCAAGTACTGTAATTTGAGTCACGTGAGAGGTAAATGTCCAGCTTATGGAAAGAAATGTAATTGCTGTGGTAAATTCAATCATTATGCAACGGCACGCAAAAGTAAGAATCGCCAGGTAAGTGATCTTGCTTGTGAAAATGTTGAAGAGAGTGACGATTCATTAATTTACATTGATCACGTGGTAAATTCAATCCGCACAAATAAATTAGAGTGCTGGACAGAAGTGCTGCACATAGAAAACGTGCCAATTGAATTTAAATTAGACAGTGGCTCACAAGTTAATATTCTTCCAAAAATTATTTTCGAAAAATTTAAAGATTTATTGAATTTGAAAGCATTTAATCAGAAACTTGAAGCATATGGTGGTTTTAGATTGTGTGCTCTGGGAGTGACCTGTAAAACGATTTATAGGACGAAAAGTTTTAATCTTGATTTTGTTATTGTCGACTGCCATTCAAAACCACTTTTAGGTCTTGAATCTTGCATTAAGCTAGGACTAATAAACCGCGTTAATTCAGTCGAGGCTGGACATCCAGAATTACAAAATTTTATTCAGAGAAATAAGGATGTTTTCATGGGTCAGGGTCGATTTCCTGATAAATGTTCATTGGAACTAGATAGCTCAACATGTCCGGTTAGTAAGCCACCACGTAGAATTCCACTTAGTATAAGAGGAAAGGTTTATGATACTCTCCTGAAAATGGAAGAGAAAAATATTATTACAAAGGTGGAAACTCCTTCTGACTGGTCACATAATATGGTTATAGTAGAGAAGGGTGACAAGTCAATTCGTATCTGCTTAGATCCAAGGGATTTAAACGTGGGATTAAAACAGGAACATCATTTAATTCCTAAAATAGAAGATTTTATTTTTAAAATGCAGGGCATGAAATTCTTTTCTATATTGGATTTTAAAGAGGGATTCTGGCAGCTAGAACTTAATGAAGAATCGAAGAAACTTACTGTATTTAGTACGCCGTTTGGAACTTACCGGTATGAAGTTTTACCTTTTGGTATTAAAACCGCCCCAGAGAAATTTCAGAAGCTCAATGACAAATATTTTAGAAACTTACCGGGTGTATTTGGTTACATTGATGATTTGATTATTGGTGGGAAGACTTTAGTAGAGCATGATGAGAATCTGGAAAGGGTATTACAAAGAGCCAGGGAAATAAATATAAAATTTAATGAAAAAAAAGTTC
The DNA here is from genome assembly GCA_963971375.1 of Platycheirus rosarum. Taxonomy (NCBI): domain Eukaryota; kingdom Metazoa; phylum Arthropoda; class Insecta; order Diptera; family Syrphidae; genus Platycheirus; species Platycheirus rosarum. The sequence goes on along the minus strand of OZ020509.1, from coordinate 28,587,424 downwards.
AATACAGAGTTGAGAAAGTGAAGTACTTAGGGCATATTTTTTCCTCAGATAGAATATCGCCGGATCCAAAACGAGTTGAAACTATAAAGCATATTCAAACACCTTCAAGCAAAAATGAACTTCAAAAAATATTAGGAACGATTAACTATTTGCGCTCGTTCATTCCAAATTTAGCTGAGTTGTCAGCTCCTATGAGGGAACTACTGAAGAAAGAAAGTTTGTTTCACTGGTCATCTTTACATGAGAAAGCACTGACAGATATTAAAAAGGCCATCGTTAATGCTAGCACCCTACGTTCTTTTGAGATTGATTTGCCTATTACTATACAAACGGACGCTTCAAAGAACGGATTGGGCTGTTGCTTACTTCAAGAAGGGAGGCCAATTTCTTTTGGTTCAAAAAGTTTAACTGCAACAGAAACTTCTTATGCACAGATTGAAAAAGAATTCTTAGCGATCGTGTATGCTTGCCAAAAATTTCATGATTATATCTATGGCCAACATGTTACGATTCATACGGACCACAAGCCACTTGTTTCCATTATAAATAGGCCTTTGGAAAAGACATATTCTGTCAGATTGCAACGTATGAAAGTGAAACTTTTTAAATATGATCTTGAAATAAAGTATGTGCCGGGTAAAGATCTTCATATCGCTGATTTGCTTTCTCGAAACTCACACCCTGATTCAGAAATAAATTTAGAAAATATTTTGACAGATGTTGTTCAGTGTCAGCATGAGTGACTCTAAGAAAAAACAATATCAAGAACATACAACAAGAGATGAAATTTTAACTAATTTAATAAAACTACTTAGAGGAGGCTGGCCCAACTCTAAAAGCAAGTTGCCAGACTATATGAAATTTTATTGGAACATAAAAGATAAAATATTTTATGAAGATGGATTAGTATTTTACGAAAATCGAATATATATTCCTAAAACTCTAAAATATGAAACATTAAAAGCTTTACATGAAAATCATTTTGGTATTACCAAAACAATTTCACGTGCAAAAACATTATTTTACTGGCCAACGATGGCACAGGATATTGAAAATATGATTTACAGGTGTCCAGTCTGTGAAAAATTTCGTAGTTCAAACACAAAGCAAAGACTACATCCACATGAAGTCCCAGAATATCCGTACCAAAAGGTCGGTTGTGATATTTTGGAATTTGAAGGAAAATCATTTTTAGTAGTTATTGATTATTTTTCGCGTTGGTTTGATTTGAAAAAACTACCGAACAAATCAGCTAAGAGCGTTGTAAGAGTATTAAAAGAAATTTTTGCAACTCATGGCATCCCAGAAATGGTGGTTTGTGATAACCAACCATTTAATTCTTTTGAATGCCATAATTTTGAAAACAATTGGGGTATAAAGTTCATTTATTCAAGTCCATATTATCCTCGCTCTAATGGACTAGCAGAGAAGGCAGTTCATATAGCCAAAACTATGATGAGGAAATCTAAAGAAAGTAATAAGGACATTAACATTTTTCTACTTGAATATCGAACAACAATTATTCCAAGTCTAGGTTATACACCATTTCAGTTATTAAACAGCAAGCTACTTAGAACAAAACATCCTGTCTCTAAAAGCCTTCTTATACCTAAGGCAATACCTTGCGAGGTAAGGGACAAGATGTGCCAAATAAAAGAGAAACAAAAGAATTGGTATAACAAAAGCAGTCGACCTTACGACTTAAATCTTAAGAAAGGGAGCAATGTTGTTTATAGGAGAGATAGAAGATGGGAGCCAGCTAGGATTGAAGGAGCAGCAGAATCTCCTAGGTCTTATTTTATACGCAATGAAAACAATCACATATTACGCAGAAATAGTTTACACTTACGCCAATCGTTTAATGAGCCACACTTTAAGCCACCTGAAGATTCAGTTACTGAAACTAAAACTCAAGTAGAGCCTACCTTACCAGTGCCACAACAGAATGAAAAGCCAATGATTTCGACAACAAATAACCACAAGCAAGATCACTATATTACCAGGTATGGACGTAAAAGTGTAAAACCTAATTTATATAAAGCGTAAATCGTACAGATGCATATGTCTCGTCTGAAGCCAGTTGTTGAGGGAGATGTTATATAGCATTAGTATAATGAAGTATAAATGGCTGGTGAATACTCTCTCTCTCTCTCTTTAAATATATATAGAATGTACATAGAATTAAGTATTAGGTTAAGCTTGAATGTTGTATTGATGAGAAGCACGTTTAGATCAAAAGTGACATTTTATTCAATTTCAATTCAAGCTTAACCTAATACTTAATTCTATGTACATTCTATATATATTTAAAGAGACATGACATACAACATGTTGTATTGATGAGAAGCACGTTTAGATCAAAAGTGACATTTTATTCAATTTCAATTCAAGCTTAACCTAATACTTAATTCTATGTACATTCTATATATATTTAAAGAGAGAGAGAGAGAGTATTCACCAGCCATTTATACTTCATTATACTAATGCTATATAACATCTCCCTCAACAACTGGCTTCAGACGAGACATATGCATCTGTACGATTTACGCTTTATATAAATTAGGTTTTACACTTTTACGTCCATACCTGGTAATATAGTGATCTTGCTTGTGGTTATTTGTTGTCGAAATCATTGGCTTTTCATTCTGTTGTGGCACTGGTAAGGTAGGCTCTACTTGAGTTTTAGTTTCAGTAACTGAATCTTCAGGTGGCTTAAAGTGTGGCTCATTAAACGATTGGCGTAAGTGTAAACTATTTCTGCGTAATATGTGATTGTTTTCATTGCGTATAAAATAAGACCTAGGAGATTCTGCTGCTCCTTCAATCCTAGCTGGCTCCCATCTTCTATCTCTCCTATAAACAACATTGCTCCCTTTCTTAAGATTTAAGTCGTAAGGTCGACTGCTTTTGTTATACCAATTCTTTTGTTTCTCTTTTATTTGGCACATCTTGTCCCTTACCTCGCAAGGTATTGCCTTAGGTATAAGAAGGCTTTTAGAGACAGGATGTTTTGTTCTAAGTAGCTTGCTGTTTAATAACTGAAATGGTGTATAACCTAGACTTGGAATAATTGTTGTTCGATATTCAAGTAGAAAAATGTTAATGTCCTTATTACTTTCTTTAGATTTCCTCATCATAGTTTTGGCTATATGAACTGCCTTCTCTGCTAGTCCATTAGAGCGAGGATAATATGGACTTGAATAAATGAACTTTATACCCCAATTGTTTTCAAAATTATGGCATTCAAAAGAATTAAATGGTTGGTTATCACAAACCACCATTTCTGGGATGCCATGAGTTGCAAAAATTTCTTTTAATACTCTTACAACGCTCTTAGCTGATTTGTTCGGTAGTTTTTTCAAATCAAACCAATGCGAAAAATAATCAATAACTACTAAAAATGATTTTCCTTCAAATTCCAAAATATCACAACCGACCTTTTGGTACGGATATTCTGGGACTTCATGTGGATGTAGTCTTTGCTTTGTGTTTGAACTACGAAATTTTTCACAGACTGGACACCTGTAAATCATATTTTCAATATCCTGTGCCATCGTTGGCCAGTAAAATAATGTTTTTGCACGTGAAATTGTTTTGGTAATACCAAAATGATTTTCATGTAAAGCTTTTAATGTTTCATATTTTAGAGTTTTAGGAACATATATTCGATTTTCGTAAAATACTAATCCATCTTCATAAAATATTTTATCTTTTATGTTCCAATAAAATTTCATATAGTCTGGCAACTTGTTTTTAGAGTTGGGCCAGCCTCCTCTAAGTAGTTTTATTAAATTAGTTAAAATTTCATCTCTTGTTGTATGTTCTTGATATTGTTTTTTCTTAGAGTCACTCATGCTGACACTGTGAACAACATCTTTCAAAATATTTTCTAAATTTATTTCTGAATCAGGGTGTGAGTTTCGAGAAAGCAAATCAGCGATATGAAGATCTTTACCCGGCACATACTTTATTTCAAGATCATATTTAAAAAGTTTCACTTTCATACGTTGCAATCTGACAGAATATGTCTTTTCCAAAGGCCTATTTATAATGGAAACAAGTGGCTTGTGGTCCGTATGAATCGTAACATGTTGGCCATAGATATAATCATGAAATTTTTGGCAAGCATACACGATCGCTAAGAATTCTTTTTCAATCTGTGCATAAGAAGTTTCTGTTGCAGTTAAACTTTTTGAACCAAAAGAAATTGGCCTCCCTTCTTGAAGTAAGCAACAGCCCAATCCGTTCTTTGAAGCGTCCGTTTGTATAGTAATAGGCAAATCAATCTCAAAAGAACGTAGGGTGCTAGCATTAACGATGGCCTTTTTAATATCTGTCAGTGCTTTCTCATGTAAAGATGACCAGTGAAACAAACTTTCTTTCTTCAGTAGTTCCCTCATAGGAGCTGACAACTCAGCTAAATTTGGAATGAACGAGCGCAAATAGTTAATCGTTCCTAATATTTTTTGAAGTTCATTTTTGCTTGAAGGTGTTTGAATATGCTTTATAGTTTCAACTCGTTTTGGATCCGGCGATATTCCATCTGAGGAAAAAATATGCCCTAAGTACTTCACTTTCTCAACTCTGTATTGAACTTTTTTTTCATTAAATTTTATATTTATTTCCCTGGCTCTTTGTAATACCCTTTCCAGATTCTCATCATGCTCTACTAAAGTCTTCCCACCAATAATCAAATCATCAATGTAACCAAATACACCCGGTAAGTTTCTAAAATATTTGTCATTGAGCTTCTGAAATTTCTCTGGGGCGGTTTTAATACCAAAAGGTAAAACTTCATACCGGTAAGTTCCAAACGGCGTACTAAATACAGTAAGTTTCTTCGATTCTTCATTAAGTTCTAGCTGCCAGAATCCCTCTTTAAAATCCAATATAGAAAAGAATTTCATGCCCTGCATTTTAAAAATAAAATCTTCTATTTTAGGAATTAAATGATGTTCCTGTTTTAATCCCACGTTTAATACTTAATGGAAATGGATGAAATTAATAAGAAATTTTACTATTTTTGTAAGAGTATAAAAATTTTAAATATGGGAGTTGGAAATGTTTTAAAAAAAATTTTTGATATAATTGGAAAATTTAATGTGCTTTTCTATTTTAAATATAATCCATTTCATGATTATAAAAAAATTCTATTAGATTTGATAAATTATACAAATACAAATTCAAATGTAAATGTAAATTTGGTATTAAATTGTGACGAAAAAATTAAAGAACTACAATTAATTTTGGACAATAATAGAAATAAAATACCGATAAATAGTAGTTTTAGTACACAATTGTTAAATGATGAAATACTAAAAGATGAACTTGTAGAATATAAAGTTAGTCTTAAATCGGACAACAGTCCTATGGCTGCAGTTTATAATTCTATGGTTGAAACAAGATTGAAGTATAAGATACAAAAATTAACAATAAAAAGTAATTGTGAAGATGTATACCGTAGATATTATGCTGGTTCCCATGTAATCAATTCAAAAATACCTTCATCAGATAAATTCAAATTCATAAAAAATGGAGTAGATGGTAAAGAATATATGTATTGTTATGATGGTAAAAATTTAGTAAAATATAATGATGAAAAAGGTAAATTTAATACTAATGCTGAAGTAGTATTAGTAAGTAATACTACTAAAGTAATTATAAGTGATGTGATTTATAATTCTATAAAAAATATTAGTTATGATAACCTGTACACACCAAAAATTTTTTATGTTAATGGTGTAGCGGGATGCGGAAAGACAGCTAATATTGTAAATAATGTAGATATATTGAACGATATGGTGATTTCAACTACAACGGCTAATACAAAAGAATTAATTGAACGAATTGTGGAAAAGACAAAAATGAATGAAGATATAGTCAGAAGAAAAGTAAGAACTTTAGACAGTGTTTTGGTTAATGGTTTGAAATCTAAAGGGGATATAAATGTTTTGTATATAGATGAAATATTTATGGTACACGCAGGTAGTGTACATTATGTAATACAATTAGTTAAACCTAATTTTGTTATAACTCTAGGAGATGTAAGACAAATTCCATATATCGAAAGATTATCCTTAATGCCCAGTAATTATTCATCTATTGTTAGTGTAGCAAGTAAATTAGATGAACTTAATGTATCTTCGAGATGTCCTGCTGATGTAGTATATATGTTTAAAGATAACTACATGAGGAGGGACAATGACATAATTACTATTAGTGGTGGGTTTTTTACAACTAATACTATTGTAAGATCTATGAAAGTGGTTCCTTTTGTAAGCAAATTAGATTTGCAAAAAAGAATTTTGGAAAATAATGATACAATGGTAATGTGTTTTAAAGAAAGTGATGCTGAGGAATTGCGTAATGAAAAAATTGACGCTACCACTGTGCACCAAAGACAAGGAACAACAAAAAAAAATGTTATATTAGTTAGGCTTTCTTCTAAAGCTAATGAAGAAATATTTAATAAAGAAGAACAAATACTAGTAGCTCTGACTAGACACACACATACCTTTACTTATTATACCAAATTACAAGGTGATAAGACATCTAAATTGATAAAATTTGTTAATAGTATAAATGAGAATGAAATTAAAAAATGTATTGTATCAAAAAATTCAATAAAAAAAATTGAATTACCTGAAATAATAATTAAACAAAAAGAAAAAATAAATTCAAATAAATTAAAAGGTGGAGGTAATGAAGAGGAAAAGGATAAACAGAAAGCTGTAAATTTTTGGAGAAAGGCCTCAGCGAAAATCAAAAAGAAAATGTTCTAATTGATTTATTAGAAGAAAGATCTATAAAAGTAAAATATAATTATCTAACTAAAGTAAAAACTTGTAACTTAATGTCAAATCAAGAGTTATTACACATCATTGGTAATTGTTGTAATACAAATGAAAAACATATTTCGAGTAAAGATTTTATTATACAAGAAAAATTTAGTTTTGTTACTTATCAAGAATCAGAAAATTTGTCAAGAATGTACTATGCTAATGGGTTTACTAGAGGTATAGTATATGATTACGTAGAGAATGATTTTGATTTAAAGATGATGCATTATAAACCTGTATTTAGAAATATAAATTTAAAACCAGAATGGTCCATATTGCAGGATTATTTTGATATGATGATGCCCGGTGCTTCCGGTAGAGATTATTATTTTGATCCAAAAATAGTAGAGACTGCGGAGCTTAATTTATACACTGATGCGTTTGTGTTTAATGCGGGTATGCGTTTACCTGCAAAGACTGGATACGATAAATTAAAACCGAATTTAAAAACTCATATGCCTGCTACTAGACCGAATAGTTTTAATGAAATTTTATTAGCTGCAATCAAGAGAAATTTATGTGTTCCAAAATTACAGGCTGAAGTTGATAATGCAAAACTTTCAAAAATAATGTTTAAAAGATTTATAGCAGCATTTATACCAAAAAAAAATAGAAAAATTTTACGAGGGTATTATGAGAATAAAATAGAACCAAACATAGATATGGCATATGAATGGATAGATACACAAGCATCGAAGACCGATAGGAATATTAACGATGAGTTTTGTCTGGAGAACACTGATTTAGATTTCTATAATTATATAATAAAACCAACTCCAAAACCTGTTTTAGATATAACTGGTATAAATAGTTATTCTGCTTTACAAACAATAGCTTATCATGATAAAAATGTAAATAGTATTTTTTGCTCAATATTTAAAGTTATAAAGAAAAGATTCTTGAGTGTATTAGACTCGAGATTTAGATTATTTACGGATTGTTCACCTGAAGAATTCTCTGAAAAATTAAGTAATGATTATGATGCAAGCATTCTGGATTTATTGCATAAGTTGGAAATTGATTTGTCCAAATATGATAAATCACAAGGAAAAATTTTTTTGGACGTTGAAATAGAAATATATAGAATGTTTGGTGTACCAGATCATTTATTAAGATTATGGTATAACGCACATCTTAACACTACAATTTATGATAGAGTAAATAAATTTAAAATATTCGTACAATATCAAAGAAAATCAGGAGATGCAAGCACTTATTTGGGTAACACTCTAATATTAATGGTTGTTATAGCTTCGTTATTCGATATGAACGATGTAGTTTTGGGTCTATTTTCTGGTGATGATTCACTGTTGTTATCAAAAAAAAAATTTTTTGATAGAAACAGTGAATGTGCAAATTTATTTAATCTGGAATCAAAATTTTTTAGGTATAAATATTCTTACTTCTGTTCAAAATTTCTAATAAATGTTAATGGATATTTTAGATTTGTGCCCGATCCGTTAAAAATTTTGATAAAATTTGGTAGGTCTGATTTAGTAAACTATGAACACGTAGAAGACTACAGAATATCAACAAAAGATTTACTGATATCATATAATGATATCCAAATAGATGAACAATTAAATTCAGCAATGATAGAAAGATATAAAACTACTATAGATTATTCATTACTCTTAGAAAACATATTAGCATTCATAAACACACGTGAAAATTTTTCTCAGTTGTTTTACGTGGAACATGGTGCTAATATAAATTTGGATCCATCAAGACCAAAATTAGAGTAGACAAGGATTGTTAAGGTCTAAATTTATAAAGATAAATAATTGAGTGATTAAGTAGTTTGAACCGTTAGAGTAAAAGATTAATAAGATGACATCCATTGTAAGAACACTAAAAAAATATTTTTAAACAGTTACTAAAGGATCCATTATACTTGATTTGTTTCGCACTTTGGCTTGTAGTTGTAATTGCTGAATTGGGTTATCTGGAGACTCATCCATTAAAGTGGTTAAAGGATTCTGTGCACGAAGATACAGCGGCATCTAATAATTTAAAATTAATAATAGAAAAGATTTTTCTACATATTCATAAAGTTTTAATAGTATCTGGTCTAATTCTAAATTTAATATTTACTAAGGACGCGGATAAAATTTTGATTTTGAATTTAATTTTAATAATAGTTGTTATATTGATAAAAATAAATTTTGATTTTTTCTTTCGCTTAATAATTTTTGTTGTTACAGAATTCTTTTTCTGTTCTATTCGCGACGTAGAACAGAGGTTTTATATTTTATTAGTTGCAGGACTTTGTTTCTACTTTGAAGATGCGATTTCAGGAATTATTAATAATAATACCATTAATCGTTCTAAAGTTAAATTGCCAAGCACAACAACCAAGCAGAATTTACAATAATCCTACATATCCGGCTCTATTAAATGAGATGTTACATAAGGGTCTACCGTTAAATTTTGTATTTAATGTTTCAAAAATATTTTCAGGTCACAAAATTTTTTACGATCATCGTTTTGATGTAAACTGTAGTTCAGTAATTAAATTCAATAATTTTAATAATTTAAAGGTCGAGGTTGCGACTCTAACATCTGGTACAGCGATGAAGACAGAAGCCTCACTACACTATAAAGAAGAAAATCACTTACACTACAGCAAAAAACTCCTCTGACAAGACTGCACTCGACATCCATCGGACGAACAAGAAGAATCTGCCCACTGCTCACATCATAACGATCAAAGAATTGATTACCGTGAGAAATCTAAGGAGAGGCTGGCTGAGCATTATAGTCGCCTGATGAAAGGAGTTTACCTAACTCCCTTAAGAGCTAGTGGACGTCCCAGGAAGATAGACAGCACTACTCCAGGATTTACTCAAGATGACTTGATTGAATATTACTGTAATCACACTGTTCCATCTGACCTAAACACTTTGATTTACCAAGTATTGAAAGAAACAAAACGATTGACTAGACTCCCAGTTATAGCTGCTGAAATAGACTTTAAATTCAAAATCACAATCATCTCAATGTATATCCATCCAGATCAACCATTCTGTGTCTCTGACTTGGAAGACGTTATTAATAGCTTCCAAACGCCAATTATCGTCACAGGAGACTTAAATTCATGGAATCCACTATGGGGTTCACCTTCCCGCAACAGCCGTGGTAGAATGATAGAGGATTTCTTAAATTACTCAAACCTTGTTCTGTTAAATGACGGGCAACCTACGCACTTCTCCACTCATGGTACCTTCACCCATCTTGACTTAACTTTTATATCACCTCAACTCTGTGCCAACTCTTCCTGGTCAAGGCTTCCTGACTTGCATGGCAGTGACTATTTCTTAATAGTGACCGCATTGGCATTTGACACTACTCAGCTTAATATAAAAATCCCACCTAAATTCCAAACTGATAGAGCCAACTGGGCTTCATATCAGTCCGAGGTTTTCAACTTCTTATCTGACAAGAACAAATCGCCAAACATTAATAAGGAAACAGCTACTATCCTAAAATCCATGCGCTTCGCAGCTAATATAGCTATCCCTCAAACGCATCACAAACCAAACAGACCAAAAAAGGTACCCTGGTGGAATAAGGAGATTGCAGACCTTAGAAATATCAAGCAAAATGCATGGAAAATGTTAAAAAAATATCCATCAGATCAGAATCTCATTGCCTTCCGCAAAGCCAATGCAGTTTTTAGGAAAGCCGCAAAAAGCTCCAAAACTTCATGTTTTCAAAAATTTACAGAAAACATAAACCCCAATTCCGTAGGTGTTGACGTTGATGTGAGTCTGAAATCTTTCTTTGAAATTGAGGAAGTTCTACATAATTCTTCGTTTGCATTTGGTGAAGATGAAGTAGATAAATTTTTTTCAAAAACTCTTACTCGTGCATCGGATAAAAGGTTCATGGTTGAACTTCCTTTTCGACAGGAAAATGTCAAGTTTTCGAATACCATCTCAGGAGCTTTGTCTAGACCGTTCGCCATGGAACGTCGGTTTTCGCGTGATAACAACCTCAAATTGAAATATTGCAAGTTCATGCAAACTTACTTGGATCTCAACTAAACATACACTTTGACACTGACTTACACTTCTATTAGTTTATTAATCTTTTGAATTATGAGTGAGGTAAAAAAAGTAGGAAAACTTATCAACGTCAACACTCTCGAAATCCTTACTCTTCGAGAGCATGATATCAAAAAATCTCACTCCTACCCTAGCAAGTGGTTCTCTGAATCAGACTGCGAAAAACCTAAACTAATATATCCTACCCCATCACTTTCAACTGATAGAACTATAGAGTCAATAAGGAGTACTGTATACCAGGGCATAAAAGCTGGAACACTTACTAAGCGCGATGCCATGTTTTATATGGTTCTCGTCTGTGAAAACAGAATAAAAGAGTGTCTACTGACTGAGTGGAGTAGTTATGGCGTAAAAATTGGAGCCCCGTCTGATAATGTCAATCCTCTATCCTTGGTAAAATTAGTACCGAAGGAGGAGGAATTTAATATTATCACTGGAGGAAGTAGTACGGAGGAAGATGATGTCTGGATGTGCACATATATTTGTGCCATTTATCGTATAGGAAGAATCGGGATCCAAGAGTATAGGACCACGACAGAGACCAAGGCTCGAAAAGTTATCTCTGGTATTTCTGATAGTGCTGCTAAAGTAAATATCAGTACCATAAATATTTCCACTAAGTACAAAAATTGGCATAATGATGCAAATTTTCGAAAACTAATTGCGTCTCTTGACATGTTTTTTAGTAAGTTTGAAAATAATGAATTTGCTATCTTACGATACGGCACGATTGGTTCTAGATTCCGCGATTGTGCAGCTCTTCTATCAAGTTTATACGCCTCAAATCTATTAGGCTTAGAAGGACCCTGGTGCCTGTTCTCGTGGGTCTATACCTCGAAATTAGCATCAGAGGTTAGACGAGTATATCATGAAACAGAGGAGTATGATAAGGAAGATTCCTATTTTCCTTACCAGATGGATTTTGGACTTGTTCCGCGCAGTGCCTACTCAGCTACACTTAATCCTGCTCTCCACTTTTTTAACAGTTTAATCGCCGCCTTTGCTATGGATAATAGAGGACTTCAGGCCAGCTACAACTGTCCTGTAGATGTGAACGATACCATGACAAACGCGCAAATTGTTGCATATGTGTTTAAAACACATTCGTCTCTCAGTATCCAATATCGAATTGAAGATGGAACAGTAAAAGATCAACTAATACAGCACAGAGAAGCCGCCGCAAAAGCAGGACGACTACTTAATGAAGGAGATGTAGGGGAAGATGAGGACGATGACCGACTACTTAGTGATTCACAGATGGAAGCAGAACCCACCGGTAGAAACGCGGAAGAATGGCTAGAATATTTCGCTGGTCAAAACTTCAAGTTGACGAAGAACATGGCTACTTATTTTGAGACATTCAGAACTCGGCTTCCTGTGCCACGGAAGGGTACCATCTGTGAGTACTTGTCCAGAGCACTTAATTAATTGGACTTATCCGACTTCTATGTATAAATCATGAAAAAAATCAACTAAACATACCCACAAACCCAAGACCATCCAAGACACAGGAACAAAAAAACCAGATCCTCCACAAGATGCCAAACCCAAGCAAAAGAACAGCACGATCATCCGCCCTTCCTGAATCTATTAGAGCCACAAGAGATTCACTTAAGAGTTAGGAACAATGTGTAAAGAAAACACGAGGTAATGTAGCAAAGTTAAATGTTAATGGATTAGAGATATTTGATGAAGATTCCGAATTTGATCCTATAGCTAGGTCCACGAAGAAGCAAACTCCCAAAACTCCCGAAGTTTCTGACTATGAAGATGAGGAGATGAGTGGAGACGAGAGGAAAGCTCCCCAACTTGATACAGACATGGATACAGCGAGTCACCGCTCGTTCTCCATGGATGAGGCTGAAGGGGAAGCCGTTCGATCAATGGCTCAAGATGCTTCAGAATACGAGGGGACTGCAGACGACAGCCCCAACCGAAAGATATCCATTCGACACACCACAACACCGACAGTCACACTCTCACTATACAAGACATCAAAACTCACTACACATTTGGGGACATTGAGAAGATTGTTCAAGATCTTGTCAACTCACTCAATTCACAACCTGGACATCTCATACTACAAAAACCTAAGTCACATCCGAATCAGCTTGAGATTCAAATCCTACCGGTCGAGGTTGCGACTCTTACATCTGGTACAGCGATGAAGACAGAAGCCACTCACTACACTATAAAGAAGAAAATCACTTACACTACAGCAAAAAATTCCTCTGACAAGACTGCACTCGACAATCCATCGGACGAATAAGAAGAATCTGCCCACTGCTCACATCATAACGATCAAAGAATCGATTACCGTGAGAAATCTAAGGAGAGGCTGGCTGAGCATTATAGTCGCCTGATGAAAGGAGTTTACCTAACTCCTAGAGCTAGTGGACGTCCCAGGAAGATAGACAGCACTACTCCAGGATTTACTCAAAGATTTGCAAAGAGGATGATTCGGAATATCTTGAGTTGGATAAGAAGGCTATAACATGTAATTAAGACGAAAACATAGTTTTCCTTACTGAACACTCACGAAACAAAAACCGATAGAACTTTTCTTTGGTCAATCTCCAGGAATAACTCCTGAAGATTGTGAGAAAGTCCGACAACAAAATGTCAATAAAATCATACAGAAACAAAATAAAGACATAAGACACCAAAACAAGAAACGAGAACCAATTAAAACTTACAATCCTGGGGACATAATTTGAGTAAGACACAATAAAAGATGAGGATCTAAATTAACTTTTAGATATAAAAAAGAGATAGTTAAGGAAAATAAAAACACAATAGTCAATAGTCACAACACAATCAGGAAGAACGATACACAAAAGTAACACTAGGAACAAATTACATAACAAAAGAATTAACAATATCACAAAAACAACAAATGAAATTGAAAAAATGTTAAAATAAAATAAAAGTTTCAATTCAATAATTATATCCGAAATTAAATATAAATTCAAAATTGTAAAAGAGGAATTAGAGAACATTAGTTTAGCCATTCATTTGGCAAAACTAAGAATTTTAAAATCACTCATTTTATCTAAAGATGAAATAAACCTTGCAGTAAACACACTAAATAAAGAACACATTCCTTTTACCACAGTCGAAGAAGCTTTAACCTTTGGCGAAATCAAGATTATAACAAATTCTGTTTTAATTTTATTCATAGTTAATATTTCTGTAACAAATCCCAAAATTTATGAAAAAATCCTTATTAAACCTGTCAAGAGAAATGAGATAACAATTGAAACCAATTATAAAGAAATTCTTACAAATAAAGAAGAAATGTTTGGTTTAATAAATAATTGTAAACAAATTAATGTTATTTATATATGTACAAATAAAAATATGGTTAACATTGTAAACTCAACATGTATTCCGAATCTTTTGCATGTCCAATCAGCAACCAGAACTATTGTTAACGGTCTTTCGTACGCCAACATCACAGCAGCAGTTGGGCCAGCCCCCAAATCCATTGAACCAATACCTACGAAACCACCAGTTCAAAAGCCAGGAAAAAAGCACTCAACACAACTCCCATCACAAGCCTTACAGAAGCCAACGGCATCAAAAGCAAATCATCATCAAAGACCATCGAAAACGACAAACAGATGGCGAAAGGATCAACGTCATTCAACATCTTTGAGGATACCAAAAGACTGTTTGGAACAGATCTCTTCTCCCTTCTCCAGAAGGCAAAAGGGATAATTACAAGCAACTGCGGTACTTTGGATGATAAAGATAAGACAAATATATTGGGTCAACTTATAATCAAATTATGTATATAAAAACCCAACTTTCAATATATAACATATAACGTTAATTTTATTTATTCCACAGCCAAACGAATTTCTCTGTTTCTAAAATAAAAAAAAACAGACTTTATTTTCTTACAGGAAACCAACATCACAGCGAAGAACAACTTTAAGCCAGACAATTACACATCCTACAGAGAGGACAAAGGAGCGAGCGGCAGAGGAACAGCAATTCTTCTCAAATCGGACCTCAAGAGCGAAAAGAAAAGTATTACTGGACTTAGATGCATGGAAACAATGATGGATTTCTTTCTGGTTACGTCGACCTTCATCAACATTCTACCTGAACTACGGAATTAAATTGCGTTGCACACGATAGTTATTCCGACCATCTGGCAGTAGAAGTGAGGGTAAGACCTAAGCAAAGGATATTCTGCGAACAACCAGAACAACAGCTCCACATCAGGTATAAAAGGATGAACTGGAGAATATTCCGTACCGAAAGAGATCTCCCTGAAGTCCCAATAAACAGCAATCTCTCCAACTGCTGACGATCATCTTCAACAACTGCCTGAATAACAGATACGAAACATGGAAAACGGTAAAGTGGTGCCCCTTCCCAAGAAAACCAACAGGACTAGCGTCGAGGGATATCGGCCGATTTCTCTCCTATGCTGTGTCAGCAAAATATTGGGGGACTTATCTTGAGAAAGCTTCATTTTTTCTTCAGGGAAAGGGAAATCATACCTGAATGTCAGTATGGTTTTCGAGACACTCCATCATCCATCCGCTCCTTGGACTGCACTCCGACGTGATACACGGACTCAACAAGAAAGATACGACGGTCGCCTGTTTACTGGACATCGAAGAGGCCTTCGACACAGTTTGGATAAAAGGACTAATATTCAAACTGTCAAGTCTAGGACTGAACACTTGGTTATATTAATTAAAAAAATTCTAACCCATAGATCCTTTTATGAACAGGTAAACAAAGAATATTCACGAAGAAAGACGATAAGCGATGGAGTTCCACAAGGTTTTAAGCTGGGTCCCATACTTTTCAACCTTTACACAGCTGACCAGCCTACCAACAACCCAGGGACGAAAACAAAGCTGTGACTCCTTAACATATACAACATCCATTTCATCAGAAATCGCAGCCAGGAGAGTTGAGGATCACATAACAAACTTGTGTGTCCGCATCGCACACACAAAAACAGAGTAACAACAAATAAAGCAAAACACAAATTCAATTTTGTTCAGTTTTGCTTTGTTATAGAATAGAAGATCTTAAGAGATCTAAAGAGAAGAAGCAACCCACACATTTTTTTAAAATAATTCAGATGACCTTTCTAAAAAGCTCTTTAAAGGTCCAGATGGAGAATCAAAGGACTTATAACCTTTGAAACGCAACGAGCGCTATGAAGTCAAGAAAGTGGGGCAGCATGAAGGACCAAACGAACAACGAAGATGAAGAAAGCGACGCAGAAGACAACTTAGAAGACTTCGCCTGAGGACAGTCGATTTTTAAGGATGGCCGAATGTAGGAACCCAAAACCCTGCATTATAGATTAGTTTATTTTGAATCATTTTTTTAGTATAAATAGTATAATGTAATACTTTGCAGACCGCCGACGTGACGCCTTCGCGGTCAGCGAAGTAATTAAGTAAAATTCAAGTTGTAATTCAAAAGTAAAAATGTTTATATTTAATTAAGTAATAAAAACACAAAATTGTAAAAAAAGAACGAGACTTTTACATTGTCCTTAGCGTCTAAAGATCCTACATATATAAAACGGAAAAAAAGATTAAAATTGAAAAAAGTGGTGAAAAAATGGCTAAAAATTTTGTGGGAAACATAGAATATTATAACATAGGTGATGATTTTAGTTCGTATAGTGAATGTACGGATCAATTGTTACGGTTAAATAAAATTACCGAAGAAAAAGATAAAGTGGCATTCGTAATTAGGTTTGGAGGCATAGAACTTTGTAAGATCATGAAAACTTTAGTAGCCCCAAGTTAACCTGAAAATTGTACATACAAAGAAATAATCGACAAACTCTTAACACTTCGAACCGAAAAAGAACTTTACCGCGGTGCATTTTAAGTTTTGGTCACGTGCTCAAAAGGGTAATGAGTCATTTTCTGAATATGAAGTGTCGATTAAAACTTTGGCCGATAGCTGTAACCTCGGGTCATTTGTAGAAACAGCATTAAAAGATAAATTTGTCATGGGTTTAAATAATAAAAAAGTGCAAGCCAAGTTAATAGACGAAGATGCTGTAACCAAACCATTAGACTATATCTTTGAAAAGGCCTTGGCAACAGAATTTTTAATAAACAAGATGGAAACTATCAGTGTAAATCCCTATAGTGTTAATCAGCTTCAATCATGTAATCGTGAGCGGCATTATAAGTCCCGTTCTAAAAGCTCAAATCGAAGAACCACTTCCCCTTCATTTTCACATACATCGCGAAAAAGAAACGAAAGTTCACCAAATCGTTTTTCTTCTCCGTCTAACAAAAACAATAATCGAGGAAGAAACCGTTTGAGAAAGAACATACAGTGCTTTCGCTGTCATAAATAGGGCCATGTATCGAGAAACTGTTACTCCGAAAATACATCACATCACAAGCAAGCAAGCCGAGGAAACATAAACGATCTGCATGATGACGGTGAGACAACAGATAATGATTATTCCTTAGCTGCAGTCGAGGGTCCAGGGGACCCACGTTCATAATTTTCAAATGTCTGTAAAAAAGGCTGTGGTTGCCGTAGCTCCTTCTGCTTCTAGGTACCTTTCTTCAGTAAGCTGATGAGTGTGTAGTGAAACGGACGCATTTCGCTCGCTGTTCCTTAGGTCAGTATTAGCATACGCTTGGGTCCCCTGGACCCACGACTATAAATACGTAATTTATTTTTTTTATTGTTTTTCAGATATTTGATACATTTTTAATGGAAAATCAAAGAAGTATGGCTGAAAATGAAGAACATTTGTTGGAGCAGTGGCTGCACGCTGATGTGTCCAGCAGAGATTGCAGATTGTTCCTCTGGATACTTTTATGGAAAAAACCGGTTCAAATGTGCTAAAGAAGCACCGGCAAGATACGCTCGAGTAAGGAGCCACAACATCATCAGATTGTCTTATACTTGTATCGTATGCGAAGCCCAGTGATGGTTTTTCTATCAAGAAATGACGCGCTACAAAAACGTGCCAGAGCCAGATGTCCCCATGTAAATTGTGCAGAGGCTGGCTCATCTTGGTTTCCCTCACAATAATTCGTGACAAAAGTCACATAAGCCATTCCAACAACATTCATACACGCCGTGCCAGCATTAGCACATACATAGCAAAAGAACTGTCTAGCCAGCTTCCGAACAAAAAAATATAAATTACAGCGCGCACACTTCTTAGCATTATATAAGTTAATGCAACAAATATTCTATCGCCTTATCTTGCCAATGCATGGAATATTCAATTTCATCATTCCCACGATTTCCACGAATGATGCAGCGCTTCGTATTGAAATGCTGACGATATGTCTAGCAAATGATGAAATACCCAGAAAACAACACCAAGCGCATTCCTGCACATACGCTGGCGGCTCCCGTAGGATAAGTTAGGTTTTAAGAAATATATTGTCGTAAGTTTAGTTTCTAATTCTCAGTTGAACAATAAAGAGCTTACGCTCCTGAAAAAATATTTTTTTATTCGTTTCGGCACTTGTGAATTTATTTGGCGCCCGAGCAGGGACTACTGGTAACATCGCATAAATACGGAAAAACCCTTAAGTAGTGTTATCGATTCAAAAAATCGAACCCGAAATTGTGCGGTAATAAATACGATAAATAAAGTCCCCAAGCGGTACTAAAATCGGCCAGTAGTCCACGCGTGTGTTAAATACGCGAACAAATATCGAGTGCTTCAGGAAGTGGAGAAAAGAGGCCCCTAAGTAGCTGTAAAAAAAACAGAGGAAAAGGAAGTTCGATAGCTAGCCGCTCCATCTTGTCATCAACCCAACGATGAAGTTCCTGAGTTTAATGTAAGATTAATTAAGATATATTAAATGTAAGAAATTAAATACAGTAAAAATTTATTTAGAAAATAAAGTTTAAAACACAGTAAAAATTAATTTTAAGAAACCAAAAGTGGAAAAAAAGTAACATAATAAGAAATTGAATAGATTTACAATTAATTTAGTATTTGATAGTTTGAAACCAGTAACGGAAAAAGGAAAATATTAGATACACTAACAATTATTTAAGAAATAATTTTTTTTTTATTTTTTTCTAAACGTGTTATAAATTCATTATTAATTATATTAAAAATAACGACAAAAAGTGATAATACTCTATTTTCTATAATTCTCATTCGTTTGACAAAATATAACAAGAAAAAAAACCAATACCATGCCAGATTTAAGATCAGGCGCATCTACCAGTAATAATGGTCCTCCCAATTTCCCAAATAATAATATTCCTCAAGTGAATCCCTCGATAGAATTGTCGCATGAGAATCCAAATTCTTCGTTTCAGTCCATGAATTCTCGTAACGAACCACCAACTGAGCCTCAATCAACCCCTGAGCTTAACGCTCTTATTTCCTCTATTGTTCAACTCGTGTTCGAACAAAATGGACATAACTTAGTTCAGAAAGTTTTAAATCCCAACACCAATTTATTTCCTGGTGTGGAGCAAGCAATTGATCCTATACACCGGAACAATTTATCCGATATGGATAAAATTCCCGATGTAGTCAAATGCCTTAGGAATTTTTCGGGAGATCCAGGAGAATTCAGCTCCTGGAAAAAAAGCGTAGATCGGGTATTACAATTGTATGAGCCTTTTAAAGGCACCCCGAAATACTACGGAATTTTAAGTACCATTAGGAACAAGATAGTCGGTAACGCAGATACCGCTCTTGAATCCTACAATATTCCCTTAAATTGGGAAAGCATATCTCGCTGCTTAGGCATGCACTATGCCGATAAGCGGGATCTAGGTACGTTAGAATACCAAATGATATCCTTGATGCAAGGAAACAACTCTATCCAAGAGTTTTATCAAAGAGTTTATTCTCACCTCTCTTTGATATTAAATAAATTATCATGTTTAGAAGTCAGCTCAGAATCTTTGAGCTTGTTGACCCAAACATATCGATATAAGGCTCTCGATACGTTTATTCGAGGTCTTAAAGGCGACCTCCCTCGGTTGCTCGGAATACGAGAACCACTCGATTTGCCTCACGCGTTAAATCTCTGCTTAAAGCTCGAAAATCAGAGTTACAGGTCAAATCATACGTATAATAATTTGGGTGCATTGAAAAAACACCAACACTCTTTACAAAATCCACAAAGGCATATACCAAACGTCCATCACCAATATCAACCTCCTACAAGACCTTTCCCAGTACAAAACATGCAACAAAACCGATATTTTCATCAAAACAATAATTATCCTAGAATAAACAATGATGCTCCGCGTCCACCCATTCATAATCAACCTTTTACGAACATTAACAATCAATACCGTTCACCCGTTTACAATCCAAATCCCATTCCACAACCTAATATAAGGTCAAATCCTTGGACAAGACCAAACAATTCTCTTGTAAGGCCACAATTAAAATACGAGCCTCAAAGTTCCCAAACGAGGGCACAACTAGGGGTTTCTAATCAAAGATCCTTTCCACCAAGACCCCAACAAAACTTTCATATTGACACAGAAGACGAGTTTGCCGACTATAATAAGAACATAGAACACGAAAATAGCAAGTTCGACGAACCTTTGGAAAACCTTATACTAGAGGAACCAACCGAATATAGTAACCAAAACATCAATGATTTTTCTGACATTTATTTTTTAGATTAGGGAACTCTTCGTTACCATACATAGAGGTTAAAACGAAGAGTGGCCAAATTTTAGAAATCCTTATAGACAAAGGGTCAAATCGCAACTATATCCGGCCCTCTCTGGTCTCTAACCCTATTCCCAATGAAAATTGCTTCTACGCTAACTCAGTTGGCGGCAGCAATAAAATAAGCCACCATGTTGAAACCAATCTGTTTGGTCTCAAAGACACCAAAATAAAATTCTTCCTGTTACCATCCCTCAAATCTTTTGATGCCATACTTGGCAACGATAGCCTCAAAGAACTTTCTGCCAAAATGTTCACCAAACAAAACTACATGGAAATTAAAAATGGCTTAAAGATAAGAATGAAGCAAAAAGCATCTCAAGCAATCAATAATTTAGACATAAAAACGGACCATATGTCAGATTCCCAGAAAAACGCTATCAAATCGCTTGAGGAAGAATGTTCTTCGTTATTCTCAAAGCCAAACGAAAAACTGACTTACACAACAACAGTTGTAGGTGAAATTCGTACCACCACAGATTCTCCTATCTACACCAAGTTCTATCCATATCCCATGCCTCTCAAAGAAGAAGTTGAGAGTCAAATTCGTCAACTACTCGATGACAACATTATAAGACCGTCCAGATCTCCGTACAACTCACCTGTTTGGGTTATACCTAAAAAAGCCGATTCCAACGGCAATAAACAATATAGGGTAGTAATCGACTACCGGAAGCTAAATACGGTCACAGTCGCAGACCGCTATCCTATCCCAGAAATAAATGAGGTTCTCTCTCAACTGGGAAAGAATAAATTCTTCACGGTCCTTGACTTAAAAAGCGGTTTCCATCAAATCCCCTTAAAGGAATCGGATGTAGAAAAAACAGCCTTCTCAATAAATAACGGAAAGTATGAATTTGTAAGACTTCCGTTTGGCCTGAAAAATGCGCCATCCATTTTTCAGCGGGCCCTCGACGACATTTTGCGAGATTTCATTGGCAAAATATGCTATGTCTATATAGATGACATCATAATCTTCAGTCAAACGGAAGAACAGCATATTCAACACATTCGTGAAATTTTTCACACGCTGAATAAAGCAAGAATGAAGGTCCAGTTGGACAAATGCCGATTTTTTGAAAAGCAGGTCGAGTTTTTAGGCTTCGTGGTGTCTCCCGAAGGAATTCGTACAAACCCCACTAAAGTCGAGGCGATAACGAATTTTCCTGTACCAAGAACTTTAAAGGACTTACGTTCCTTCCTTGGCCTTTCCGGCTATTATCGTCGTTTTGTGAGAGACTATGCCAAAGTGGCAAAACCGCTAACCGCTCTTTTAAGAGGGGAAGATGGACGTACGCCCAAAGCTCTATCGAGCAAAAAGAATATTTATCTTAATGAAGAAGCACTAGAAGCATTTCAGAAATTAAAAAATTCATTAACTTCAACAGATTTAATATTAATGTACCCCGATTTTGGAAAACCATTACAACTAACAACAGACGCTTCTCAATTCGCAATAGGAGCCGTTTTGTCGCAAGACGACAGGCCTATTACTTTTATCTCTAGGACACTTAATAAGACGGAAGAAATGTATGCCACAAATGAAAAGGAAATGCTGGCTATATTTTGGTCATTGAGCTCTCTTAGAAATTACCTCTATGGAACAGCAAAGGTGAAGATTATAACCGATCATCAGCCCTTAACGTTTGCGTTAAGCAACAAAAATCAAAATAATAAGCTAAAGCGATGGAAGGCATTCTTGGAAGAATTCGATTATGAGCTTCAATACAAACCAGGAAAGACTAATGTTGTAGCAGATGCCCTTTCCCGGATAGAAAACCCATCAAGTATAAACGCACTCACTTCAACGCAACACAGTTGTGAAAGTTCGCCCGAAAACTTAATTCCCAACGTCGAAACCCCTATCAATGTCTATAAAAACCAAATTCTCCTTGAAATAGGTCCAAACTCCTCCGTAAACTTTAAAATCGTCTTCCCAACTTACCATCGTCATCAAATTATAGAACCACAATTCACTCATGATAACCTCATAAAAATTATGAAAAAACACCTAAACCCTTCAGTTATCAATGGCATTAAAACCGAAGAAGCCATAATGGGAATGATTCAACAAATCTACCCCTTACTTTTTAGTGGTTATAAAATAAGATTTACCCAGATACAGGTAGAAGATGTCACTTCGGAATCAGAACAGGAAAAAATTGTGATCGATACCCATCAACGTGCCCACAGAAACGAGAGAGAAAATAAAGCTCAAATATTAAAAACACATTATTTTCCGGGCATGATTGGGAAAGTTAGAAGAATCACAAAAAAATGTAGTGTCTGTATAGAAAATAAATACGACCGTCACCCAGATAAACCCGAATTTCAGCCAACCCCTATACCTCAATTTCCCGGCCAAATTGTGCACATAGATATTTATTTCACTGATGGGAAAATAATTTTGATCGCTGTGGACAAGTTTTCAAAATATGCCTTAACAAAAATTCTTAAGTCCAGATCTATTGAAGACGTAAAGCAACCACTACGAGAAATTGTTTTGTCTTTTGGCGTCCCGGAAACAATTGTAGTGGATAATGAAAAAACCTTAAGCTCAAGTTCTATTTCGTTTATGTTGGAAAATCTGTTTAAAATTAAAATTCATAAAATCCCACCTTATACAAGCTCAGCTAACGGACAAGTGGAACGATTTCATTCCACGCTCTCTGAGCTTATGCGTTGTCTTAAAGTAAAAAACATCCACAACACCTTTTCTGAATTATTAGATATGTCCGTTTATGAATATAATAGGTCTATCCACTCGACGACAAAAAATAAACCGATAGATGTTTTCTTCGGAAAAAACAAACTGAATTACCCCGAACAGCTCGAATTAGAAAAGAAAGAAATTATTAAAAATATTAAAACTAAACAGGCTGCAGACTTAAATTATCATAACAAAAATAGATCATCCCCGAAAAATTATTCGTAAGGAGATATTATTTACGTGAAATTAAACAGAAGAATAGGGAATAAACTTTCTCCTAGATACAGGAAAGAAGTCGTAGGTGAAAACAAAAACACTACCATTATTACAAAATCTGGAAAAACTATTCACAAAAGTCTCATAAAACATTAATTCCCTAACAGATTATTCTTGCCTATGCTCTATGCGGATATCCAAATCCTGGATTACACAAATTCAAAAGTGGCAACTCTGAGCCTAGGGCTCTCAAAAGTACAAACGGGTACTTTTAACATTATTCATGACATAGACCTAGAACTATATGCCAAGGTTATCGAGGACATCAATTTAAAAATCCAGAGTTATGTTTCCAACCAAGACCAACTATACCCTTTACTATCACACGAAATTTCAAACCTCCAGAACCTCCTCAACCGACTACAACCTAGACCAAGAAAACAGAGATCATTAAATTTTATTGGTAGTGCATGGAAATGGGTAGCCGGAAATCCGGACCATGCCGATTTTCAAATAATTAAAGCGAAAATTAATAATGTTCTACGAAACAACAATAAACAAATAGTTATAAATAAATTGAATAACGAAAAATAATATCACAAATCAGTTGCTATCTGGCAAACGCCGAGTAAACACGTGTGTAAAGAGTGCAACCTTATAGTTTATTTCGAACTGTCATATTTGTTCCCGCCACGCGGTCTACAATTTATTATCCTAACTTCTAATTTTTATTTCATTTAAAAAACAGAAACAGATTCCCCTTGCTTAACAAAACTTAAAAACAATTATGCCGGGGGACGACCCCCCCAGGGTAAACTGGTTTAAGGGACTCAATCCAAATACTCCCTTAAACCAGCGCGCCAAAGTGAAACGCAAATCCACCGGCCCATCCTACTTCCCATCGCTTCCAACTGTCCCCATCAATGACGACAACATTCCTCGCTATTTGGTCATCTCTGGCCTAGAAAAAATCACGATTGAAAAAGAAGACCAAAATGAAAAACTACGCCCTTTAACATCTTATAATCTCTTCCAAATAAATCGTGGCCTTGAACATATTTCTAAAGAAATCTTAGAAGTCAAAGCAATGCGTTCCGGTGACCTTTTAGTGAAAGTAACTAATTTACCAACTGCAAACAAATTCCTTAAACAAACCCACATCGACTCTATACCAGTGAAAATTACACCACACAATAACCTAAATTCAGTGCAAGGTCGAATCTTCTCCCACCATATTAAAGACATTCCTGAAGAAGAACTTCTGACTGAACTCCGTTTCCAAAAAATTACGCAAATAAAAAAAATGTTTAAAAAAAATAATAATGTATTAGTTGCAACGGGAGCAGCAATCCTAACTTTTGACTTAATAAGACGTCCAAATGAAATAAAACTGGGATGGCTCAATTGCAAAGTCGAAGAATACATTCCCAACCCAATGAGGTGCATACTATGCCAAAAATTGGGGCACACAAAAAATCATTGTACAAACGCTGAGCTTTGCAAAGAATGTTGCATTCCACCACCACACACCGATTGCATGCGCCTATATTGCATAAACTGTCAAGAAGACGGGCACACATCGTATGACCCCTCATGTGCAACCTTCCTTCGCCATAAGTCGGTCAACAAAATAAAATCCGATCGTCGCTGCACTCTTCGTGAAGCCTGGCAGATCTACAGAGATGACCCTGCACAGCACCAACTCCCTGCTCCAAAGAATAAACTCGGCCCAAAACCATCTATGGCAGAGATAATTAAAAATAGAATTATTAACAAAAACCAAAATAAAACACAACATTCGCAATCTCAAATTGAACAAGTTAACCCTTCTGAAAACGATTCTTCCGCCTCTACATCCACCGCAACCCCAACCTTAACACCAACCTCAACCTCAATCTCAAATCAATCCTCCATCTCGCTAAACCCCTCGCCTACCACTCAAACAACAAATGAACTACTCGAAAAAGTAATAAATCCCAAAATAACCAACTATTCAACAACCACACCAACAAAAACCACCCAAACACAAAATCAATCCCAAGAACAAAATTTATTACCAAATACAAGTCTATCGACGTTAGACTCTCCATTATCAAGCGTTACAAAATCACTTCTTAAAGAAAATAAATACTATGTTAACCAAATGGACACCGATGATGACCAGTGACCAAATTAATAACTCCGAAATCCAAGACTCTGCTGCTCGCGTGTTGAATCTTT
Organism: Platycheirus rosarum; assembly: GCA_963971375.1. NCBI lineage: Eukaryota > Metazoa > Arthropoda > Insecta > Diptera > Syrphidae > Platycheirus > Platycheirus rosarum. The sequence continues at coordinate 28,561,684 of OZ020509.1, read as the reverse complement.
CAAGCTCACTGGGGAGCTTGAAGGCTTCAACGCTCGGGGAGCGGAGTCAAAAAATACCTAAACAACCATATCAATTCACCCCTCGATCTAAACAATCTATCCTAAAAATTATACAATGGAACATGGATGGTTATTTTAATAACCACCATGAACTTCAGCTGCTAATAAACCAACTAAATCCTTCTATAATCGCGCTACAAGAAACACACATCCCCATGAATACAAATCTTCATCCTCCGAAACAATACGCATGCCATCTGTACAACCAAAACATCACCGCAAAACAAGGAATCGGACTATTAATTCACAAATCTATACCACACAAATTTATAAATATAACAGCAAATATTCCAGCAGTAGCAGTCGAAATTGAGCTAGATATCAAACTAACAATTGTCTCATTATACATTCATCCGAAACAGAACTTTACAAGTTTTGAATTGGAAAATATAACAAACAGTTTTAGTACACCCATATTGGTGACTGGTGACTTTAACGCTTGGAATCCTATCTGGGGATCTCCTAGTATGAACAACCGTGGTAGACTCGTAGAACAATTCATTACAAATTCAAACTTGGCTATATTAAACGATGGTTCTGCTACACATTTCTCCACCCATGGCAGCTTCACACACATTGACCTCACCTTTATTTCTCCTTCCCTAACTCCAAAAACAAAATGGAAGGCTCTTACTAATCTGCACGGAAGTGACCATTTCCCTACAATTACCGAAATTACCCTAAACAATCATACTAATCACCAAAACCGGATACAAAAGTTCCAACTTGACAAAGCGAATTGGCCTTTATTCCAGTCCAAAGTCACAGATTTCCTTGCAAACAAAGACATTTCTAACAACATTAATAAAGAATCAGCTCTCCTACAGAAATCTATTCGCTTTGCAGCCAATTTAGCTATCCCTCAAACCAAAAACTTAACATTCAAACATATGGTCCCATGGTGGAGTTGTGAACTTGGTAATCTTCGCCAAAACAAACAAACAGCCTGGAAAACATTCAAGAAATACCCAACAAAAACAAACTTGATCCAATTTAAAAAGCCAACGCTATTTTCAGAAAAGCAGCAAAAACGGCAAAGAGAATCAGTTTTGAGAATTTTACCTCCAACATCAACCCAAACGCTCCTGCAAAAAAACTATGGTCCGACATTAGCTCTCTGACAGGCAACTACAAAGCCTCCTCAATAAAAGCCATAAGAGGTCAATCAAATAAAATGCTAACATCCCCCATAGAAATTGCCCACATTTTTGCCGAAACATGGTCATCCGCTTCCAATGATTCAAACTTTCATTCAGAATTTTGTACACAAAAAAATCAGATACTGAATCAAATAACTATACCAGAACCCATTAACTCAATAGCAAAACAAATTGAAGATGACATAAACCTAATAGAATTTGAAAGCTGCATCAACTCATGCAAAGGCAAAACTCCTGGTTTTGACCGCATATCATACGCCATGATCAAAAATTCTCCTATCCTTCTAAAAAAACGTCTAATTAGCCTATACAATGAGATCCTGAATCAAGGCGTCATACCACAAACATGGAAAATTTCAACAGTAGTGCCTATACCGAAACCAAATAAAGAAATCGTCAATCTATCTAGCTACAGACCAATATCCCTGCTACCGTGTCTCAGCAAAGTTATTGAAAAAATTATATCTCGCAGACTATCTTGGCTCCTGGAAAGAAACAACCTGGTTGATATGAATCAAGTTGCCTTTAAAAAAGGTAGAGGAACAATCGATTCACTTTTATACGTCGACGAATTCATTGCTTCTAGTTTAAGTTCTAGGAACCACGTATCTCTACTTTCTATTGATTTCGAAAAAGCTTTTGATCGAATTGGAGTCCACGTAATCCTAAACGAATTGACGGAGTGGAAAGTAGGCCCAAAAATAATTAAATTTATAAAAGCATTCCTAACTCATAGAAAATTCAGAATAAAAATAAATACTACTTTTTCACCTGTGCACAAACTCGAAAATGGTATCCCCCAAGGATCCCCTCTCTCAGTTGTGCTTTTTGTCATAGCATTCAATAAAATTGGACGAATTTTAGAAAAATATAAAAAAGTAAGCTATTCATTATACGCTGATGATTTAGTAATTATATCCAAATGCAAAGACTTAAACCCTGTAGCAACAGATTTTTCAAATATAATTCTGGATTTAATCAAATGGGGAGAATACTCTGGGACAAAAATATCCACAGAAAAAAGCAAAATATTGCACATATGTAAAAAAACCAATTGCTCAAAAAATGTGATCGTTAATTTTAACAATTAATATATAGAAAATGTTAATAGCCTAAGTATCCTAGGAATTATATTCGATTCTAAATTTAACTTTAAACCACATTGTATTTCTATTAAAAAGAGCCTTGCTACCAGGACCAATATGATAAGATACTTAGCATCTAAGCATAGCTTTTGTAATTTGAACTCCCTTCTCAATGTAATAAAATCAGTTTTGCTCTCTTAAAACTGATTCTTTAAACACCGACCTGCAAGAGTTACCAAAAACAACAACAAGCAATGAGATGTACCAGCAAATGTATATGGAAATGGCTTCGAAACTAAAAAACACAGAATGGAACTTCCTTTTCACAGATGGTTCAAAAAAAGAAGACAGGGTTTCTTTTGCCGTTGTTGACAAATTCGGAAACACAAAAATCAAAGGCCTATTACCTAGTTCTACCTCCATATTTACTGCCGAAGCCTTCGCTATCCTCAAAGCTACCAACTTCGCAAACAAGAAAAAAACCGCAATTTTTTCCGACAGCCTTTCAACAATCAACGCTCTCAAAAATATAAATAACAAAACGAAAATAATAGACCAACTACGAGATCAAATAATAGGAAACAAAAACCTTAAAATAATATGGGTCCCCGGACATGCCGGTATTCCCGGAAACGAGTCGGCAGACAAAATAGCCAAAGCAGCTCTCAATGAACCACTCATACAATTCAACGTATTTAACAAAAAGGATGCAAACAAAAATCTTTTAAACATAGCCTGCCAAATAAAAAAAATAAATTGGACGGAATATACTCATCATTATTCCATGATTAACCCTCAAGCTGAAAAAGCTATTTACCCAACAAACCTACCTCAAAATATGATGAGATGCTATGTAAGACTCCGACTTGGTCACTCCAACATCACCCACAGCCACTACATAACAAAAGAACAACAACCACTCTGTCATCTCTGCAACAGAAACATTCCCCTCACCATTAATCATCTCATCCTCGATTGCGAACATGTCAAACTTATATCAAAAACAATAAATAACAAAACAAACACTCTGACAAACCTTCTAACTATTCCTTCAAAACAAAATATTACTGATGTTTATAAAATATTAACTCAAATCAAATTTGAAACACTCATCTAACTTTAATATCTTATATTATGTATAAATATATTCTAAGTTCAAATCAAACTCTTCTATCGGCAGAAAGTCCTGGTAGCTATTGCCGAACAATTATTATTGATTGTGTAATTTATTTACCTGTTTAATAAAGTTATAATAATAATAATAATAATATCACAAATATTGCAAACAATATTGTTAATTTAATTAAGAAAAATTCGAATTTAAAAAAATGAATATTTTACAAATATTAAATATAAATTAGATATAATAAAAGAAGAATTAACTAATATTAACTATGCCTTACACTGGGCAAAAGCGGGAATAATAAACTCGTTTATTTTATCAAACGCTGAAATAAATTCAGCAAAAGAAGTATTTGAAAAATATGAAATACCATATGTAAATTTAGAAGAGGCATTTGAATTTACAGACGTAAAGATCGCAACAAATGTCTCAACTCAACTCTATATTATAAGTATACCAGTAACAAATTTAAAAGCTTGTCAAAACCTAATGGTGAAACCAATTAAGAGAAAAAATGTTATAACTAAAATACCGTTTAATAATATTTAAAAATGTAATAACCAAATATTTGGTATAAAAGAAGATTGTAAAACACATAATAATTTGTCAATTTGTAAGCAAAATCAAATTTTAGATATAAGTAAAAGTAATTGTATACCGAATTTATTAAGGAGCCGCCCCTCCAACTGCACAGAAATTAACAACCAACACATTCCCAGCGTCGAAGAAATACTAACCGGAACCCTCTTTTTGAATAAATACAACGGATCAGTCCTTGCAAATGGCGAAGTCATCAATTTAACAGGATCTTTTATTATCCAATTTCATAACGCATCCATCACCATCGATAAACAAAGTTACATTTCCAACGAAATCCCTGGGTCAAAACCACTACCGGCAATCGTTCAGCCTGACTCACAAGCGGAAAAGTATGAAGAGGTGTTAACATTAGAAATGATGAAAGAACTGCATCTTAAAAACACAGAATATATTGAGCAGATAAAAAAGAAGACAACCTACATCTGACAACCAACTCCAGCCTGATTACAATAATAATATTAGTAATTGTAGTAATTGTCGTAAGAATGCTCATCTGTAGGAAAAATGGACAGATAAATATCACCACAAATCAGGACCCAATTCCAATAGTACTTACACCCGAAGTTCAGTTAGAAGATAAAGAAGCATCTCATCCTGAAAGGATTACAAGCCCACCAAAACAGCTAGTAACAGCCAAGCCAACAAGGATAAGCCAAATTCCTTTTTTCTAAAGGTCAAACGAGGACGTTTGAACTTAAAGGGGGAGGAGTTAATGCAACAAATATTCTATCGCCTTATCTTGCCAATGCATGGAATATTCAATTTCATCATTCCCACGATTTCCACGAATGATGCAGCGCTTCGTATTAAAATGCTGACGATATGTCTAGCAAATGATGAAATACCCAGAAAACAACACCAAGCGCATTCCTGCACATACGCTGGCGGCTCCCGTAGGATACGTTAGGTTTTAAGAAATATATTGTCGTAAGTTTAGTTTCTAATTCTCAGTTGAACAATAAAGAGCTTACGCTCCTGAAAAAATATTTTTTTATTCGTTTCGGCACTTGTGAATTTATTTTATATGCGCAAACGTGATGGACACCACAATTTATAGCCAGGACAAATATTATAAATCTGTATGCGCAAGTCTGGTTGAGCAACAACTCAATTTCTTACTATAATTATTATAATATTATAAATGTGCAAGTGGTGGTTGAAAAAAGCAACCACATTCCAGAGCCAGCACTAATTTCAGATACATAGGTTATATTGAAAAACAACCCAACCAAGTATACCACAGTCACCCAAGTATACCTAAAAATATACACAAGAGCCAGCCAGAAGGGGTAGCAACACCACACACCAAATATGTAAATGAGGAGAGAGCGAGCCAGGAAAGCTCTGTACGTTATGCAGCATATACTCATACTCCCAACAGCAAGGTAAATACTTGGTATTTTGGTATTGGTAATTATATGGTGTGCAAGGAAAGCGCAAAAGCGACAGCTGTACCAAAGCATTTTTTTATTCGTGAGTTTTCTTTCAAAGTGAACAGTTCCATATAAATTCAAAAGAAGCTGAATTACATTGAAAATAATAATAAATAAAGGCAAGCAGAGAAAGTTTATAAAATATTTTTTATATATATAACAAGTGCCAGCTAAATTTAGAGATATGGAGCAAGTGCGCAAGTTAAATTAAAGCGAACAAGCACGGCGGTGTTTTGTTTTTTTTTCTATAATTCCTTTATCTTTTTATATATTGTGCTTGCGCGAGTGTTATTTATTTCTAGGTATAAAAGTCTGTTAGGGTGAAAATAATAGGTTAATTTTATCGCAGTTCTCTGATAAGAGCCATATTTTTTGTATGCCTGAACGGCAAGTATCTGGTACAGTGTACATGTACAGTGGCTCAGCGGAGCATTCAGATACCCAAATGATTTTTCATAGGCAGGTATTTATTTTTTGTTTGCAGTTTGCTTAGATTGGCATGGTAAATTGAAGACTTTGAATGAAAATTATGATGCCCGAGACATTTTTAATACTGATGAAACTGGCCTATTTTTCAAAAGTTTACCGGACAAGACGCTTACTTTTAAAGATGAAAAATGTCATGGGGGGAAACATAGTAAAGAGAGGTTGACAGTTTTACTTGCAGTAAATATGGACGGATCGGAAAAACTTAAACCCTTAGTGATAGGAAAAGCAATGAAGCCGCGATGTTTCAAAGGAGTGAAATCGTTTCCTACTGATTATCGTGCTAACAAAAAAGCTTGGATGACGACAGAACTTTTTAACAGTTCCCATGTCCCCATGAAACGACAGAAGCGAAAAATTTTACTATTTATTGACAATTGCACTGTCCACAACAGTCCTCCTACATTGTCCAACGTAGAACTTTACTTCTTTCCGCCGAATACAACTTCCAAATTGCAGCCATTGGACCAAGGAATCATCCATAATTTTAAGACGTTCTATCGCAAAGAAATTGTTAAGCTCGTTTTAGAATCTCTCGACAAGCAGCTAACTGCGAATATCACGGTTCTGACAGCTATTTTACTGATTGACGAGGCATGGAGAGCTGTAACACCCCTAACGATTTTCAACTGCTTCAAAAAATCCGGTTTCATAAAAGAAAATCAGGAAAATCTTCCAATAATTATGGATGATGAAGAACCAGCAATAGAACCACTAGTTGACATCAGCGGTGTGAGTTTTTTCTGACTTTGTTCTAGTGGATGAAGATGTTGCTGTCTCAGGTTCACTAACCGATGGCGAAATTTTATCTGCGACAGATACGAATGAAAAAAGCAACGATGAAGATGAGGACGATACATCAGAACCTTTGGCGGAGGTGTCAGTTAAGGAAGCAAGAGCCTCATTCGATACCTTACAAAGCTTCTGTATACAAAACGAGTGATGAAAAAGCATTTCAGGCACTTTTTCTCTTAAAAACAGTTATTAAGCAGTCTGAGCAGCAGCAATGTGTTTTGAAGCAAACTAGTATAACAGAGTTCTTTCGAAAGATTAATTAATTCACATTATGGATATGTACACGAATGTACATCTAAACTTTTGTCATTGTTAAAGGATAGCAGTTAATAAATAATAATTAATCAACACTTAATAATTCGAAGTTTTATTTATTTTCTCTCAAAAATTTCGAACCATTTGATATTTCGAACACTCGATAATTCGCAATATTTTAAGAGTCCCTCGAGTTTCGAATTAACGAGAGTCGACTGTATTATATTTCGTTATTATATTTATGTTATTGCCATTCGGTGCGAGCACACTTTAAATAGGAGTAGGTTAGCACATGTGCAAGGTAGGCGTATGTCTGTAGTCATTATAAGACAAGGCTTATTAGCAAGTAGCCGATTAAAAGGGCGAGCAAGTAGCAAGTTAAAGTTTAAATAATTGCAAGTTCAGCATGTAGTTGAAATTTAACAGAGCAATAGTAAATTTACAAATAAATAAATTTATAATGACTACAGGTGCAAGGGAGCAAGGGAGCAAGGCCGAATGCTCATGAATTCGATGATATATAAATAGTGCCAGTTTACAGTGCTTGCAAACCGCCAGGGAGCAAGGATAATACCTACAACCTGAGATCAAATTATCATATCTTGGAAGAAGGTATTCAAGAGCTAGATTGCAAGGGAGAAAGTTTGCAAGTCAAAGAGTGCAAATATATTGCAACCCTAAGGCCAGGTATGAGAAAGTTTAATTGCCAGGTAGCCAGTGTGATAGTTGAAAGTCGGGATACATGTATCACGGGCTTATAAGGTATTTGAATTAGGAATACCAATGCTTGTCCGCTATGTAGTGGCAAGTTAATCGCTATATTGTGCCAGTTAACTGTGCAGCAAGTAAATTGGTGATGGTCAAGGTAAATTATTTTCTTTAATGTTTGGCTTTGCTCAAAGCCGAAATATTATATATATTGGATCAAGTCCAGGTGAAGAATGGCAAAGAGCACTGAATATGTTAAGGCCTGAACCCTTATATTATTGTTAGGGTTAAGATGTTAATCATTTCAATCATTTGGTGAAAACCACTGATGATATTTGGAATCATGTTTCACCAGGAATATATGGTTTTATATGGGATGTACGAGGTGATACTCATGGCGCTTACGATCGCAATGAGGGAGGACATCCTCGAAATAGTTAAGAATGAAATTACCATTCTAAATGCAATAACGCTCGACCCACGATGGCGGCAACGTATCTCACGAGCTAATATTAAAATAAAAATAGAACTTATCAACGAATATCTGTTGCCAAAAACAGCCATATTCTTTATGTTACCTTTTACGAGGAGAGAAAGTGGAATTATTGTTAAGAACATATAATGAAATTAAGTCAGTCGTAGAATAACAGCCAAAGCGCGAGTTATGTATAAGACACATTCCTACCCATCATTACTAGATATCCGGTTAGCGGATACCTCTAATTCTTTATATGGGAAATCTTCTATTCCCACACTATAATTCATGGTTTGCACATTCCTTCACGGAGCAGACGGTAATATGAATATCATTTTAATGTTTGGTCATTTTTGCTGACCTAACATAATAATCAATGCATCTGCTAATGTATCTTGGAAAATTTCTCAGTGAGTTGATTTCAATCCGTAGAACCATTAAGACGTGTTTGACAATAAAAGGTTACCTTTAATAAATTGTATTTGTGTTGTTTATTTAAAAAAAAAACTTATCGGTACGCGAAAACACATTAATGGCGCAGTCGGTAGGATAATTAAATAACTAAAAAAATATATATAATTATCCAGTGATACGAACCGTACCTACCATAAGTGACACTAATACGACAAAAAATTTAATTGTAAGTGTAGTGAAAATTTAAAGTAAAGCAGTGAACCCAATAATAAAATCGTGCAAGATTTAGTTGTGGTTGCTTATACTAAATATATTGATAAACACGAAAAGTTTAAAACAAGAACTAAAAACAGTTAATATTGATAAACACGAAAAGTGTAGAACAATAATTAAAAAAACAAATAATGTTGACCAGGAGTCAATCAAAAACTAAACAATTCGACGACTGCAAGTGATGCCCGATTTTGTAAATTTAGTGGTGATCACTTTACGCAGACTGAAAATTTTATTTGATTTTATGTGGCTATCAGAAATGTTACTGTCACATATCACCTTACCCGATTTCACCCCAGATCTATCTATAGTACTAACATAAAGGGGTTGTAAACTAGCGCCATCTAGTTCGTCTATATCTCTCTAAAGTTTTCTTTCATTATCATTTTCTTTAGAATAAGTTATGAGAGAATTAAAGATAGAAATTTAAGAGAAGATTTCATTTCTGTCTGTTTTTGGATGTTTTTTTTTGTAGATACGTCAACTCGATCCATTTGCAGGAAGAAATTTACCGTTTTAACGATTTTTGCTGGAAGTTTTAGCGCGGCTAATTGGTTTGGTTGATTTTTACATTCAACAATACAAGTTAGCTGCACTTTTTTTTTGCAAAGAAGAAAAGGTGTACTTTCGGTCAATGATCTCTAACTGGACCCAATCAGCTGAAATAGAGGTTTCCTAATAAAGATGAAATGCTTAAAAACTATTCCCAAACCCCAATCGTTAGAAGCAGAAAATCGATATTTTGTATATACATACATCGTTGAATAATTAAATTCGAAACTTTATTAAAATTCAGAAAACGAAAAAAATGGTCTCTTTTTTCTCATTTTTGATTCTTAAAAGGAGCAATTATTTCTCGAGTGATATTTTTGCTTTGCCGACGGCAACTGACTTTCAACATCCAGTAGAGGCGATTTTTTTCTACAGAGTCCGGTGGCAAATAATAATTCTCTAAAAAAGTTTAAGCTAATTGTCCTTGCGGCAAACAGCAGTGCTTTAAGTGCTTTATCAGTTGTCATGTTTTCCCTTGTGTTTTTAAGTGTTTTAGCCGCTAATTATTTAAAAAAAAAAAAAAAAAAACATTATATTCCTTAGTGTAAACCCATTAGTTTAAAGTTAAGTTTAGCTGTTGTGTAGGCTTTTTTTAGTTCTTACCGAAAACCACTGATTTAAAAATGTCAGCCTTTGTCGGAGTAGGTTATTTTTATATATATACGGCCAAACGTATTATACATGACTTAAATTATACTCAAGATCATGCCAATGGCCAAGAATGGAATCCAAATGAATTGAAACATGATTGGAACACTCGATGTATCGGATATCAGCCTGCCGAAGAATTGCAATATATGCAAATTCGTGTTATGGAGCGCGCCGGTATATTAGCTAATAGTTTTTTAACTGACATTGAAATATTTTTAGTTAATGTATATGTTTTATATTTTTTATTTCATTACATTTTTATTTTGTATTATTATTTATTTATTTTTATTACATTTTTTAACCATGGTTCTCAAGTGCATTTATTTGTAATTCGGTTAAAACATGGTTAAAACACTCACAAACTGCCTAACACAGCCGTTATGCGTGGAAAGCACTTCCATAGAGGCTATATCATCAGGTTTCGTGCGCAATTGCATCGGCCTAAATATGGACCCTTCATGTTTTAGTTTGATGGAAGCATGGGTGCCCGAAGAGCAACTGACTTCCACGGTTAATTTTTCCGGAAACAGGACACGCCCTGTGAGCTCTGTTCCTAAGCCTATAACGGTTAAGACAATGAAGTCTCGGAAGGTACAGTCTTCTGCGACTTCAGCAAGTACAAAAATCTCCAACAATTGCGTACCCGAAAGGGCTGCCAACCTATAAGGTAACGCCTCTGGTTCGTGATTTTGAGCCTTCGCCAATTGCTTGCAGCCCAAATAATCTTTTGGTTAATATGGCTGCGAGCACTTCCCGCACATTTGTAAAAGATTATGCTCTACCAGGGTTACGTTTTTAAGAAATGTCACCTTCGCAATTTCCTTCCAAAATACTGTTACTCATTTATGTTGAGCCAAGGTTTCAAACTACAATCGATTAGCACAATTTACCGATGTCATTCGGAAATACGCTTGCCAGCTGGATTTTCCAAATGTATTGCGGACATGCTTACAGAAAAAGCCAAAGGCGTGACTGCAATAAATAAATGTGTGATATTATTCGATGAAATGAGTATCAAAGGAGAGCTCGAATATAATATCATCATCATAATATATTCGGCACACTAAATAAGATAGCCTGTAAGGTAATGGTATTTACTATTAAAGGCTTAAATAAAAACTGGAAGCAAACTCTAGCTTACTTCTTTCTGAAATCCTGGCTACAATTATTACAGGAGTAATAAATTGTGGATTAACAGTTGTTAAGACCCATGCAACAAAGTAGCTGCCATCCACCCAGTATATCTTCTTACTATTTGGTTTTATTCTTTGTGTTTAATTTTCTAATGTAACAAAAACATAATTACTCATGCCCATAAGGTGATACACGAGCCGCCGCACTCAATCAATCATCAGGTCACCTAATTAAAATGAATATTTGGCTACTTGGTCATATTACTTTAAATTATCGTCGCTAGCAGAGATAAGCAAATTAAATAAAGGCTTCAAGCAAGCACCGAAAGTGCGCAGTCAACAATATGGAACCCATTAAAATCACGTTGTATATCGCTGGAATGTGCTGCGTCGGCGTCTTGGTGCACGTCGCCTGTAAGCTCTATACGGCATACAGAATTATGAACTCGTTATGTATATGGGACTGGCTAAGCTGAGGTTGATTGAGTGCGGCAGTAGTATTTTGACCAAGGGAGATAACGAATTTAATTTAATAGACATTGTTCGGATACAAAATAATTTTGTAACTTTTGTAATACTTGTAAAAATGTATCTTCTTGAGTATACGTGAAATGTAATAAATAGAACTAAAACCAATTGTGTGTATGCTTTATTTTGAACGTGTGGAAGATTAATTCATTACGAGTTAACAAAATTAAAGAATATATCTGAAAACCAAGTTACCTAAGAAAGCGGTAACAACAGTTGTTGTGACAAGTTGTGACCAAATATCAAATAACGCATCAGCCTACAAAAAAACTTGGAATTATCCTGTCAGCGGAGCAAATACCATGTGTGGACATTGAAAATCTTAGTTTTCTTGCTCTATGATTATCCACATCTGTTCAAGAGTGTGGGAAACATTTTGTTGAAACACACAATTCAAATAGATAATGAAGGGAATGAATGACCTCTTCCACAGTTTACATACTGGCCAGCTTTAGTCAATAAATCCCAACTAGCAAATTTTATCGGATTCTACGGATGCGAAATGCGCATAAGGGTGTGGATTTTAAAGTGGGGATCCAGCAGTTGTCACAAAGTACCATATTGTTTTAATGGATTAAATCAAACTTTGCTATTTTCTGCTGGCACATTTAAACACAGATGTAGCAGAAAAAATGTGTTTTCAATGGTACGTTTCAATAGAGGCTCGTATGAGAGGAACCTTTCGGTTTGGAGACTTATCAGAAATCTTAAGCAAATAATGTTTCAACATTTAAGTTCTGCAGCACATTCTGGTTATGAAGATGCTGGAGCAGAACCATTAGTAGAAAACGCTGATAATCAAAATGATGATGCAAAAGAATACACATTTGAAGAGCCCATAGGAGATAATATATTGAAGCATCAAATACTGTTCCAAGCAGAAATTGAGAATGAGGAAGTTGATGTCAACATGGAAGCAGAAATAAAAAATGAGCAAAATTGATGTCAACATGGAGAATGAGAAAGTAGTAAATGTCAACATGGAGTATGTCAATGGACAAAACATGAATGTTGAATTGACCCCTGCAAGAGATATTTGTTCTCAGGAGCTTCAAAGAGAAGCTGCAGTATATTACGCCGGATTCACAGCACACAAACTGAAGACAAAGCTCATCTGCGACGCATGCTCAATTTACTGTTTACTGGTAACCTAATGACAAGTGGAGTATTTTACTCCAAAAAGCAAACGCCGCCCTAGTAGTTTCTAGCAACGAAATTACAACCATACTGGAAGCCTTACAGTCATCACCAACGCCTGGACATTATGGGATTGACAAAACTATATATAACTAACTAGACCTATGGGTTTGTTTAGAACAACTGCACAAAACTAAAGATTCGAAGTCTTATCTATAGATCTTTTCAGACCTTTTCCTCCGAGCAATGATTGCCAGTGAATGTCTGTTTGCCCTTCAAGAAGCAACGGCATAAATTTGTGCAGGAATACTACTGAATGAAATATTTTACGTTATGGCATCTCAATAAAGATCATCAGCGACAACAAGCCGCAATTTATATTCTCAATCATGCGATACCTCACACAATATTTGGGCAGGAAGATTAGCGAAACTTTTTACCAGATTGCTGGACTGGATTCCACGGACATCCCATTAGGAACATACCATATAAACCAGCTCTTACCCCGTTAAGGTCGACAAGCGATGTAAAAGCTTAACAACCCACTAATCCACTGCGGCGATGCACGCGGACGACCACGGCTTTTTGATGCTGGCAATTCATCGGGACGACTTCGTAGCCAGAGGGGGAGGATGTAACAATTTGAGTGCGTATTTCATATATACCTATAAAAAAAAGTCATCATACCAAACATTTATGTTGTGCATGCTCTTGTTGTGGTAGCAGAAAAAGACTTAAAAAAAGGACTTCAGCCATTAAGCGGTGTTAGTGGTCGTGAATGCAAAACAGTCACTATACAAAGCGTCACGATCCACGAAGATCATCGTGGTTGCCAGTTCCAACGGAAGCCGTGTCAAAGCGAAGAGGAAGAGGAGTGCCGCGTCCAGGCAAACTGGAGAGAGGGAAGCCGTGTAGCTGCAAAACATCTTTAGTTGTTTTTCTTCAAAAATAAAGAACATTTGTCAGTTGAATAAAAAAAATTTGCTTGGTTTTGATACATTTTTAAATTATATTAAATAGAGATTTTGTCGTTGACGGTAGAAGAACTTAGGGAAAAATTGACGGAACTGAACTTACAGACGATAGGACTAAAACAGGCACTACAAGACAGGCTGCTTAACCACTATAACGTGACGAAGAGAGTGATGGCGATGACGACATGGCGGAAGAAAGATGTTGACGTTACCAGGGCATGCCGTTTCACTCTGCGCGACATTCAAGATTCCCTTGTGCATTTCGATGGAAGCGGGTCAATGGACATCCATGCGTGGTTAAATGAATTCGAAGAAAATGCTATTGTCGTTGATTGGGACGAGATCCAAATGTATATTTATTGTAAACAGCTTCTGGTCGTTTGTGAGGAGTCTGACGGGAGTGAGAAGTTGGCCCACATTGAAGAAATCGCTGATAAGAGTTTGGAACGAAGTTATTCTCGGCGGAGGTACACCGGCGATTGAGAACGCGAAAAAGAAGCCAGCAGAATCTTTCCAAGAATATCTGTACGACCTGATGGAAATGGGAAATTGATCCAACTCGACGACGAGAGCCTCATTGAATATTTCGTCGAGGGAATACCAGATGCCAGGCAGAATAAAATCATGCTGTACCAAGCAACGCCATCGACGAGATGAAGATCCAGTTCAAGGCCTATGAGATAACGAGAGTCCCTTCAATGCAGTCATCAAACTCAAGTGGGCAATCGCGTCATTCGTACATGCCAAGTGGAAGTGGTTCAGTTCCAGTCCAGGTCAAGGATGAGAAAAGGATGAAGTCGTGATATCGCTGCGGACACCAAGCATTTCGCAGCAAGAGAATGCCGAGCGACGATGAAATGCTACAGATGCAATCAACTAGGACATTTTTCACGCTATTGCAGATCCGATGTGCAACCAAACAACCAGCGACGTGTCGAGATACAAAGTGGAGTTATTGGATTTGGTAATTCCTAATAAGGGGGTGGAATTTCGGCCGAAACAGAATTCGAGGGAGGATGGAAATGAGTGTTTGGTTTGGGTTGAGGATATGGATGTCGGCGAAGGAGCATGCCGGAGATGACGTCAGGGGCGTCGATGAGAACCAATGGTGCGAGCAAGAAAACGATCATCAATTCGAACTTGCTGAGGTGTTCGGACAAATCTGTTTGGCTGCGGAAGAAGAAATGTTTTCGAGGGATCTGATGGAGCTGAGTCATCTAAACGTCAAGATACGCAAGACTCTGTTACCGCTAATCAAAGGATACGTGCCCGTAGGGAAGAAGACTTCGCCTGTGACGATGAAATTCGTTTTGAAAGATGACATGCCAGTCTTTCAAAGACCGAGGCGGATGGCGTACGCTGACCAAATATTGGTGGGATCATACAACCGAGTACATCCGAGTATGCATCACTGATCGTCCTAGTGGTCAAGAAGAATAGAATGAAGAGATTATGCTGCGACTATCGAAAGTTAAAAGAAAAGATCACCCGAGATAATTTTTCGATGGTGCTCGAGCGGCTGCAAGGAGCGAAAGTTTATACAACACTCGATCTGGAAAACGATTTTTCCAATGTTCCGATGGATGAAGGTTCCAGAAAGTATACAGCGTTCTTAACTCAGGACGAACAGTAAGAGTTCTTATACGTTCCTTTTGGAATCTCGAACTCGCGAACCGTGTTTGCAGATACACTAATGCGATATACAGGACATTCATCAAATTGCGAGTAGTTGAGGTGTACATGGATGATCTCATCATACCATCCCAGAATGAGGAATAAGGCATCAATTGCAATTGCTGCAATTTGCTTCAATATATGGTTTGCGTCTGAACTGGGCGAAATGTAGTACCAAAATGGTATAATTATATCCACATACATAAAGAAGGAGAACGATAATTCCACTACGTTTTCAATCGAACCATCAGACACATCTTCAATCACACCATCAGATACATCATAAGACACACCATCCGATAACAACGGTTATAACTGCAAAAATAATGAATATACAACAAAATAAGAGGCAAGAGGTCGAAGAAACTGACCAAACCGCATGGCTCATTGATTTTGATTTTACATAAATATTTCGATATGAAAAAGCTTTCCGTAAAATGGGTGCCACGTTTTCTCAAAGTCTACAACAAACGTATTTGTTTGACAACTTTAAAGGTGTGTTTCAGAAAAATTACACCAAGTTTTAGCGCCGTTTCGTAACCGTGGATGAAACCTGAGCTCACCATAACACACCAGAAACCAAGCAACATTCAAAACAATGGACTTTTCCCGGTCAATCGAAGCCGATTAAGGAAAGGGGGTTGGTCAGCAGGTCATGGCGAGTTTTTTGGGATGCGCACAGTGTTATTCACATCGATTATCTTGAAGAGGGTATCGATCTGCCCGTCGAAGCTACCACACGGGTGCACGGTGAGAGTGCGAAGCCGCGGAGTGCTGCTGCCTGTGTGTTTTCTTTTTAAATAAAATAAATACGAAAAAAAAAATATTTCGATCTCGGGCGCGAACCGACATCATTAAGTGCCTGTGTTGCGTTAATATTTAATATACGTTTATTTGATGCTACAACACCAAGTCATCACTTAAATTAAAAAAAGAATACCCACTAACGGAAAAATACTCGCAGTAAGCATTCCTTGCAACTTTTCCTTTCCTTATCTCACCCACAGACGATTTTACTTGAACATTGCGGTAAATCCAAATGAACAAGTCTAATCGTTATCGGATAGATTAATTATTGCTCCCTAAATGACCAGGGCCGGACCAAATACATTTTATTATCAAGGTATAACACTGTCAATAATTTGTATTGTGAAGCTCAAATTGGGATTTAGTGGTGTATTGATTATAGATAATTGTCCGTCTTAGTTTTTTTTTAGTTCTGTGTTTTAAAATGGTAGGTAATTTCATAGTTGACTATGCAAACATTCGTGGACTTAGGAAAACTTTCTATGCTGCCTATGTCCACTCTGTGATGAACAGACCAGCTGTATTGGCACTTAGTGAAACACAAGTTGGTGAAAATACCCATCATTCGGAATTTTCCTTGCATGGGTATTCACTTGTGCCTTTATTCTTTGCCAAACATGGCCTCGCCGTTTACATAAGGAATGATGTTGCATATCAACTTCAACCACAAAACGGTCTGTGCGTAAACACGGAATTTAATTTCATGTGGTTAAAATTAACGATTAATAAGCGCATCATTCATATATGTTTTCTTTATAGAAGCCCAAATTTAGACAGAGTTTCAACTTCTAACGAATTTGATGCTTTGTCTGACTCCATTCAAGGAATTGTTTCCCGTTACCCTCACACTGAAATCGTTAATACGGGCGATTTCAATGTACACAATTCCAGTTGGCTTCGCTTTTCTGGCCAGACAACACCCAAAGGAAGGTATGTTGAGATTTTGGCTGAGTTAAACCATCTTACTCAGCTCGTTGATAAACCAACCCGAATTCCTGACATTGCAGGTCAAACCGCCAACACTCTAGACTTGTTTCTTACCTCCGATCCTGATAAATGCACAATTCGTGTATTATCGCCTCTAGGCACATCTGACCATTGTGTCATCTCCGCAAATTTCTCATGTCAACTCAATTCAGTTAAAGAAAAAAACCCCAGGAGAACCGTGTGGCAATACGAGAAAGCCAATTGGGACGGTCTCAATAACTTTTTCAGGACCATTAACTGGTCACTATGCTTCCTCGATAGTGACATTGATTCCAGCGCAGACATGGTCACACATTTAATTCTTTTAGGAATGAGAAATTTTATCCCAAATAGGTCGAAAAGTATCAAACCTAGGGAAAACTCATGGTTTGATTCGAGCTGTAGAGAAGTTATCAGGTTAAGAAATGTAAGTTTCCGTTGTTACAAAGCCAACATCTGAGGAAAACCGGAAAAAGTTTCAGCAAGCTAGAAAGGCCTGCAATGTTCATATTCGAAAAACCAAATTTTTACATGAACAAAAAATTCGGCAAAAAATACTGCAATGTCCCAAAGGCAGTAAAATTGTTTGGTCATTTGTAAAAAAAGTAAAGAATTCTTCGTCATCATCAGTTCCTACGCTCGTCTTCAACGATACCCCTGCTGTCAGTTCTCAAGAAAAAGCAAATCTGCTTGCTGCCCACTTCGTGGCAAACTTAACGCTGGCCGCAGGTGTTAGAATTCCTCCTGTACTAGAGAGCGTAAATGATTTCATGGGACCAATCTTCTTTCGCACTCGTTCAGTCGCAAGAGTATTGAAAGATCTCAACATAAATAAATCCGCTGGCCCGGACTGTATCCCCGCTATTGTTCTGAAGAGGTGTTCTTCAACGCTGGCAAAACCTTTGCGTAAGCTTTTCCATCGGTCCTATTCCTCTGGACTCTTTCCGAGTGCATGAAAAACAGCATTTGTCCAGCCTATCCCTAAAAAAGGCGAATCTTCTGCACCCTCAAACTACCGACCAATTGCACTAACGTCCCTTCTTTCTAAGGTCATGGAAACGCTGATTAATTTTCAGCTTAAGAAATATCTCGAAGAACGAAAGCTTCTTAATGACCGGCAGTACGGCTTTCGTAGCAACAGGTCCAGGTCCGAAAAGTGGAACCAATCTCTCCATCGTTTTGGTGAAAGCAAAATTATTGCACTTGATATTTCTAAGGCATTTGATAGAGTTTGGCACCAGGCTCTTTTATCGAAAATGCGTGCATTTGGACTCGATGAATCTCTTCTTCGTTGGATTAGTAATTACCTTTCGAACCGCTCAATTCAAGTTGTATTGGACGGTTTCAAATCTGATATTCACAAAATAAATGCTGGTGTACCCCAGGGCTCTGTTTTGTCTCCGACTCTTCCTTATATTTATCAACGACTTATTATCTGAAACAACTAATCCAATCAATTGTTTTGCTGACGACAGTACTCTCAGCTTTTCATATTCGTTTCCAGATTCACATCCATGTTCTTCGGATGTTGAACTGCAACGGCAGCGTATGATAAGTTCATTAAATTCTGATCTTGACAGCATTGTACAATGGGGAATAAGAAATCGCGTAGAATTTAATGCTTCTAAAACTCAATGTTGTCTTTTGTCGTTAAAGCAAAACATACCTCCAATGCCACTATCCATGAGCGGCACTTGCATTGAAGAAACAGAACACCTCTCAGTTCTCGGTATGTACATTACAGACCACCTTCTGTGGAATGATCACATATTTGACATCGCAAAGAATGCTGCGAGGTGTTTAGGTTTCCTTCGAAGATGCAAGAAGTTCTTCACCTCGTCTGATCTGGCTACAGTATATAAAGCATATATTCGACGGAAACTCGAGTATAATTCCCATATTTGGGCAGGTGCTCCTATAACCCACTTGAGTTTTTTAGATAGAATTCAAAAAAGAGCTTTGAAAATGATAGGCGACCGAACAATAACAGAAACGTTTACATCTCTTGAGCACCGCCGAAATGTCTCGTGCCTTTCGTTATTTTATCGTTATTTTTACAAACAATGCTCTAGCGAAATAGCCAGCTGCATTCCTCCCCTGAAACGATTCAACCGTAATACTCGAACTGCTAGGAATGCCCATCAGTTTACCCTTGAGCCTAACTTCGGACGTACTGTTAAGTATAGAGATTCTTTCTTTAGTCGTACCACACGAATGTGGAATGCTTTGTCAGGCTCTGTTTTTCCCTCCCATTTTGATATGCAGAACTTTAAAACTAATGTGCATCGGTATCTCCTCTTTTATCCCTCCTCATTTCCTTAATGCTCGTGCGGTGTTTAAACACACAAACCCCTTTCGCGCGTGTAAATTATAAAAAAAAAAAAAAAAAACCATCACCGGGACACCAAAAAGCATTCGCGACACTGAAACTCACCACACCCGAACTCGACTAGTCTTTCATTATATATGAATGTGTGTCCGTAATAGTTGAGCCAAATCTCTGAGAATTAATGAACTTCAGCTACCCGAATCGATGAGGGCCATGCATTTCATCCCTTTTATGTAGATTTCTTTTAACATTTCCTGTCGCAGTTCAATAGCATTTACTGGCGCACTATTTACACAGTCTATTTCTGGTTTCATGTGCAGCACAAAATCTGGGGCTGCACATTAATGAAGGGAAGACTAAGTACATGGTGGCTAAGTTTGCGAGAAGTGTTGGTTCAACTATCAGGGTAGCGGAGCATGAATTTGTGGTAGTGCAGTCCATTAACTACCTTGGGTCAAAAGAAGCAGCCGAAGAAATACGCGGGCGGCTGTTAAGATCAAGTCAAGGCTCTTTAAATCCAGAAACCTTCCATAAGAACCAACTGTACAAGACTGGTCCTACCAGTACTCACATACGAATCCGAGACTTGGGTGCTGATCTCCGCGTTCAAAAGGAAAGCCTTACGGAGAATTGTTGGCCCTAGGTGCGAGAGATGACGATTCCGGAGAAGATACAATCATGAATTGTATGAAATCTACCTTGAAGCAGATGTTGTAGAAAAAATAAAGCTCGTAGACTCCGGTGGGCTGGGCACCTAGCTCGCATGAGCGAAGAGGAAACAGCTCGGAGTCTTTTGCAGTTCTTTGTATGGTAGAAGACAACGTGGCAGACTTGCTTGTGTTGGAAGGATAGTATAGACCAGGACGCCCGAAGCCTTGGGGTGTGCAATAATTGGATGGCGTCGGCCAACAATCGGAATGTATGGAAGAACTTGTTGAAGGAGTCCCGGACCGGATCCCGGTTGTTGTGCCGATAATGATGATGTGAAGTTTTGAACACCTTTTACAGCGCAGTTTTCCTTGTGCTTGTATACAATTCCTTGACACATGACCACGTTTTCGACAGTTATAACACTCGGGGCCAACATTTTCTCGCGCTTGAGAGGGTTGGGCAAAATAGGGACTACTCACCTGAGGACCTTCACTCGCGCATACCAGGTTGAGTGTTTGCAGCAAATCGGAGCACTTGGGGAAAGAAGAGAGAAGAAGAGAAGAAGAAAGAAGAACTCATGCAATTTTCCTATTGCGACCGCGGACTTGTGGGCCGGTGCGTTGTCCTGATGAAAAAAGAATTTTTTTCTTCGCCATTTTTGTTTCTAATTGGCTTGGAATAGATCCAGCAATTCTGCTTAGTAGATTGAAAAAGTAAGTTATTGATAGTAAATGACGACGTGATTGCGTACGACGTCATAATCGCATGTGAAGGGAACACACTAGCGACCACTTAGGATAGCTGGTCGTTTGCCTTTAGCGCGCGTCATAAGAATTATGCTGACTTGTGATTATCGATTGTAAATGGGGCCAAGAATCGAAGTATGGACTTAATTTCGATAACATTTCAATTCATGTATAAATAGCAATAGCATTTTAAAATAAAGTTGTCTTCTCTCACGGAACTACAACCAAGAAAGATCTTTTTTTTATTCTTTTGTGAAGCTTGCGAGCTAAAAAGAATTTGAAGTAATCTATACTAACTTGGCGGAATTCTACGAACAAAACCTCAAGTGCATTAGCCAGAGGTCTGAGCTTGGGCATTTATTGAATGCCAAGCGATTTGTCTCGAAGTATATCCATAAACCAAATGGAGCAGTGGTTGCAGGACTGACATCAACCAACTTTACACGCAACAGACGTGCGTTTTAAATTGACGCTGGCGAAAAAAGCAAATTAACCGTGCATTTAAGCTAAACTGCTAGTTGTTTCGGGGAAAAACTAAACGATGTCGGAAAGTGCACGACGCTACGGTGTAAATGAACATTGAGCTTAGGTGGAATAAGGCAAAGCTTACGCTATTCCACTCCTTAAACAACAAATCTTGAGTAAAATAATTGAAGAACTTCGCAACTTAAACATAATCCGCCCAGCGTCATTTTGCGTGTCAACCGTAGTTTTAGTTCGAAAGCAAAATGGCGAGGAACGATTATGCGTTGACTATCGCGGATTTAACACCATAACGGAAAAGCGACCATGGTCAATGCCAACCGTAAAAGAAGTCTTGCTGGCTATGGCGATTCTTTCAGAAACTAATGCTGGAAAACAATTGTCTGATAATTTTATTCAGTATTGTAAAGTTTTCGAATAAGGGCTTGACAACTGTTTTTTTTTAAATAAAACGCAAACCATTTGAGATATTTCAAAAACTTTATTATCGGCTTGAAGTACAATCTAAGCATTTAGGAATGGAACTCGACTTCGTTTATATGGCCACCGCGGTCACGTTTGCATCGGTCGATTCGTTGGACCCAATTTTCGCCGGCATGCAAACCGCACCAAACAGTTTTTTTTTTTGATGAAGTGGTGATTCATGAAGTAAATGTGGATTTTCACCCGATCAATAACGCATATTTTGCTTATTGACGAACCCAGTCACCGACTCCGAATTTCGGTAGAACATTTTTATAATTTGCAGACGTTGCTCGCTCGTGTATTTTACCATGATGAAAATGTTGAGTTTACTGAATAAATTAACAATGACAGCTCTATAATTAGTGAAAGGGTGCGTTCACAAATTAAATTCAAGTTGTCAAGTCCCTATTGGAAAACCCGATTAAACTATGTTCTAAAACCTAATTTTAACAGCGGAAGCATATGGATGTAAATTAAAGAATAATAAAAGAAAAAGAATTTTGTTGTGTCCGCCTTATAAGAGCAAAGGCGCATAGGTCACGCTGTGTTCATATGTGTTCATGAAGAAAAACATGAAAGTCCGTTTTCTTGATTTTTGAAAATCTAAAAATTGTTAAACAAAAATGTATGCCTTAAAAAAGAAATGAATAATCTAAAAATCATGCATCGCCTATTGTATAATTTAATTCAACGGTAACCTCGAGGTATATTGCACTGGGAAATTAATTCACCAGAATTGAAACTGACAACGCCAAAATAAAGCTTAGAAGAAAAGGAGCATCATCTTAGTTGTTTTCTTTTTTTAAATATCTTTGAATTATTTTTTCCCTTAATACCCATACTTTGCACAACCATCAATGGTATATCCATCCACCGCCGAAATGTCTCGTGCCTTTCGTTATTTTATCGTTATTTTTACAAACAATGCTCTAGCGAAATAGCCAGCTGCATTCCTCCCCTGAAACGATTCAACCGTAATACTCGAACTGCTAGGAATGCCCATCAGTTTACCCTTGAGCCTAACTTCGGACGTACTGTTAAGTATAGAGATTCTTTCTTTAGTCGTACCACACGAATGTGGAATGCTTTGTCAGGCTCTGTTTTTCCCTCCCATTTTGATATGCAGAACTTTAAAACTAATGTGCATCGGTATCTCCTCTTTTATCCCTCCTCATTTCCTTAATGCTCGTGCGGTGTTTAAACACACAAACCCCTTTCGCGCGTGTAAATTATAAAAAAAAAAAAAAAAAAACCATCACCGGGACACCAAAAAGCATTCGCGACACTGAAACTCACCACACCCGAACTCGACTAGTCTTTCATTATATATGAATGTGTGTCCGTAATAGTTGAGCCAAATCTCTGAGAATTAATGAACTTCAGCTACCCGAATCGATGAGGGCCATGCATTTCATCCCTTTTATGTAGATTTCTTTTAACATTTCCTGTCGCAGTTCAATAGCATTTACTGGCGCACTATTTACACAGTCTATTTCTGGTTTCATGTGCAGCACAAAATCTGGGGCTGCACATTAATGAAGGGAAGACTAAGTACATGGTGGCTAAGTTTGCGAGAAGTGTTGGTTCAACTATCAGGGTAGCGGAGCATGAATTTGTGGTAGTGCAGTCCATTAACTACCTTGGGTCAAAAGAAGCAGCCGAAGAAATACGCGGGCGGCTGTTAAGATCAAGTCAAGGCTCTTTAAATCCAGAAACCTTCCATAAGAACCAACTGTACAAGACTGGTCCTACCAGTACTCACATACGAATCCGAGACTTGGGTGCTGATCTCCGCGTTCAAAAGGAAAGCCTTACGGAGAATTGTTGGCCCTAGGTGCGAGAGATGACGATTCCGGAGAAGATACAATCATGAATTGTATGAAATCTACCTTGAAGCAGATGTTGTAGAAAAAATAAAGCTCGTAGACTCCGGTGGGCTGGGCACCTAGCTCGCATGAGCGAAGAGGAAACAGCTCGGAGTCTTTTGCAGTTCTTTGTATGGTAGAAGACAACGTGGCAGACTTGCTTGTGTTGGAAGGATAGTATAGACCAGGACGCCCGAAGCCTTGGGGTGTGCAATAATTGGATGGCGTCGGCCAACAATCGGAATGTATGGAAGAACTTGTTGAAGGAGTCCCGGACCGGATCCCGGTTGTTGTGCCGATAATGATGATGTGAAGTTTTGAACACCTTTTACAGCGCAGTTTTCCTTGTGCTTGTATACAATTCCTTGACACATGACCACGTTTTCGACAGTTATAACACTCGGGGCCAACATTTTCTCGCGCTTGAGAGGGTTGGGCAAAATAGGGACTACTCACCTGAGGACCTTCACTCGCGCATACCAGGTTGAGTGTTTGCAGCAAATCGGAGCACTTGGGGAAAGAAGAGAGAAGAAGAGAAGAAGAAAGAAGAACTCATGCAATTTTCCTATTGCGACCGCGGACTTGTGGGCCGGTGCGTTGTCCTGATGAAAAAAGAATTTTTTTCTTCGCCATTTTTGTTTCTAATTGGCTTGGAATAGATCCAGCAATTCTGCTTAGTAGATTGAAAAAGTAAGTTATTGATAGTAAATGACGACGTGATTGCGTACGACGTCATAATCGCATGTGAAGGGAACACACTAGCGACCACTTAGGATAGCTGGTCGTTTGCCTTTAGCGCGCGTCATAAGAATTATGCTGACTTGTGATTATCGATTGTAAATGGGGCCAAGAATCGAAGTATGGACTTAATTTCGATAACATTTCAATTCATGTATAAATAGCAATAGCATTTTAAAATAAAGTTGTCTTCTCTCACGGAACTACAACCAAGAAAGATCTTTTTTTTATTCTTTTGTGAAGCTTGCGAGCTAAAAAGAATTTGAAGTAATCTATACTAACTTGGCGGAATTCTACGAACAAAACCTCAAGTGCATTAGCCAGAGGTCTGAGCTTGGGCATTTATTGAATGCCAAGCGATTTGTCTCGAAGTATATCCATAAACCAAATGGAGCAGTGGTTGCAGGACTGACATCAACCAACTTTACACGCAACAGACGTGCGTTTTAAATTGACGCTGGCGAAAAAAGCAAATTAACCGTGCATTTAAGCTAAACTGCTAGTTGTTTCGGGGAAAAACTAAACGATCTCGGAAAGTGCACGACGCTACGGTGTAAATGAACATTGAGCTTAGGTGGAATAAGGCAAAGCTTACGCTATTCCACTCCTTAAACAACAAATCTTGAGTAAAATAATTGAAGAACTTCGCAACTTAAACATAATCCGCCCAGCGTCATTTTGCGTGTCAACCGTAGTTTTAGTTCGAAAGCAAAATGGCGAGGAACGATTATGCGTTGACTATCGCGGATTTAACACCATAACGGAAAAGCGACCATGGTCAATGCCAACCGTAAAAGAAGTCTTGCTGGCTATGGCGATTCTTTCAGAAACTAATGCTGGAAAACAATTGTCTGATAATTTTATTCAGTATTGTAAAGTTTTCGAATAAGGGCTTGACAACTGTTTTTTTTTAAATAAAACGCAAACCATTTGAGATATTTCAAAAACTTTATTATCGGCTTGAAGTACAATCTAAGCATTTAGGAATGGAACTCGACTTCGTTTATATGGCCACCGCGGTCACGTTTGCATCGGTCGATTCGTTGGACCCAATTTTCGCCGGCATGCAAACCGCACCAAACAGTTTTTTTTTTGATGAAGTGGTGATTCATGAAGTAAATGTGGATTTTCACCCGATCAATAACGCATATTTTGCTTATTGACGAACCCAGTCACCGACTCCGAATTTCGGTAGAACATTTTTATAATTTGCAGACGTTGCTCGCTCGTGTATTTTACCATGATGAAAATGTTGAGTTTACTGAATAAATTAACAATGACAGCTCTATAATTAGTGAAAGGGTGCGTTCACAAATTAAATTCAAGTTGTCAAGTCCCTATTGGAAAACCCGATTAAACTATGTTCTAAAACCTAATTTTAACAGCGGAAGCATATGGATGTAAATTAAAGAATAATAAAAGAAAAAGAATTTTGTTGTGTCCGCCTTATAAGAGCAAAGGCGCATAGGTCACGCTGTGTTCATATGTGTTCATGAAGAAAAACATGAAAGTCCGTTTTCTTGATTTTTGAAAATCTAAAAATTGTTAAACAAAAATGTATGCCTTAAAAAAGAAATGAATAATCTAAAAATCATGCATCGCCTATTGTATAATTTAATTCAACGGTAACCTCGAGGTATATTGCACTGGGAAATTAATTCACCAGAATTGAAACTGGCAACGCCAAAATAAAGCTTAGAAGAAAAGGAGCATCATCTTAGTTGTTTTCTTTTTTTAAATATCTTTGAATTATTTTTTCCCTTAATACCCATACTTTGCACAACCATCAATGGTATATCCATCCATCCTAAAAAGTAGCCTAAGTCTAACCTGAACCTTTTATTTTGTATTTTACGTATTTAAATATTACGAGTCATATGTGTCACTTTAAATAAATGTGATTTGGTTTGTATTCGAATAAATATTTTTTTATTTAATTTAAATTTTTTTACAGTAAGCGGACGGACACTATATGATGACTATATATCGTTTCAATATTTATGCAAATGTTTTGCTATTGTTAAATTTAATATTTTGTTTATATTTAGGTAATTTACAATTATTTGACTTTTTTTTCTTTAAATTCAAGTATATAATAATAATATATATATATTTTTCTATTTAAAATATATTTACAAGTCTACATAATAATATTATGCATATGTGGTACAATTTAGAATACAATTTTGTTTACTTTATATACAAACTTGGAGTTATGTTTAATGTATATATTATTGTTATATATAGACATAAGAAAATATGCCATAAATAAAAAATAAAATAAAATAATAATTACTTTTTCTTTACCTGGGATTATTGCAAGTCTTATACAGCTCTTTGTGTTGTTGTTCGAGTGAGAAGAAAAGAGAAGGGATATAAGCAAATGTGCGATGTGATAGTTTTACTTTTTCAGTTTTGTGGCCCTATAAAATCCGTTTTGTATCTACAGCCGTATTTTATGTCACGACACAGAGGTGGCGAAAAAGTCCTGCAGCCTTTGCACTGTGTTGCGGTCCAGCTTACACAAATCGAAATCAAAAGTTTTACTGGTGATCTCGTAGCGACCTGTCGCGGCAATCATTTCGACGACTTGTTGTAACTCTTCATTGTCTTGCAGGGTCATGATCTTCTGGTGGAGTTCTTGGAGTTCAGAGAGGTACTCCAAGTTGAGAGTGGTAACGGGGGTGCCTGTTTGTGTTCCTATTGCTGATGTGGCGGCCGGGGGAGGTAGGAAGGTTTGTTTTTCTTCGGTACGCAGTAGCGGCGATTGAGTTTTTTCTCGAGTTGGCTTTAAATCTTTTTTGATTTGTTTTAATGGTGGTTCGACAAATGTGTTCACAGCTGTCGAGTTTCTTCGACGTTTTTTGTCCTCTTTTTCTGCAGCTTTGTCAGCCTTCGATTTATCCGTATTGCTGCGATGAGTTTTTTTCTCTGCGGCCGTTGTTGTTGGCACTCTATTTGGTTCGGCTAATGTAACTGGTGCTGTTGTAGCCAAAGGGGTGGTTGGAGGTGTAGGCTGTGGATTGGCAGGAGCTTGAAAAACAGGCGCTGCCTTGGGAGCTATTGCCGGAAGCTCAGGGAAACTACAATTTGAACTGTCGGAGTTTTGTAATGGTGGAACTTTATCCGAATTCAAATTCGAAATCGCAGGAAGGCTCTCCGAGTTAAGACTATCTACATCGCTGAGGTCATTTTGAGCTGTTGAAAGGCCATTTGCTGATGATGCTGTTGCTGCGTTGCTATTATTTGTAATGGGCACCGATGATGCTTGAGCATTATTGCTTTGCTTGTTTGTTGTTGCAGTTGATTTAGTCGAAGATGCCGCAGGGACTGTTGAGCTTGTTGAGGATTTTGTGCCGGGAGTCTCTGTGGGCGTATCCACCTCAGGTGTGGCCGATGATTTCTTTGATATTGCTGATGAATTGTTATTGCTGGTAGTCGATGTTGATGCTGCAGATTCAGTTTTAGAAGTCTTATCTTTTTTATCCTTTTTGTCTTTGCTGCTAGTGGATTTCTTAGAAGACTGGTCTTTGTCCTTGTCTTTTTCTTTCTCCTTTTCCTTCTCTTTTTCTTTGTTTTTGTCTTTCTTTTTGTGCTTGTGGGATTTTTTATCTTTGTCTGCGGAAGATTTCTTGTCGTTAGATTGTATTGGAGTACTCTCTTTATCTGTTGACTTTGAATCATTTTTTTTTATTTCTTTCTCCTTATCAGCGGTTTTTGGATTTTTATTGCTATTGAGATCAGTTTTAGAAGCAACTGTGCTATTTTGGGCCTTTGATGGTAATGATGGTGTGGCAGCATTGACTGCTGATGCAGCAGGTCCAGCACTTACTGGATTATTACTTTCCTTGACATCACCACGATGTTTGTCCTTGTGATCGCGTTCCTTGTCGTGTGATTTCTTTTCTTTCTTTGACTTCTTTGATGAGCTGCTTCCACGCTTATCGCTTTCAGATGTTTTGCTAGATGATTTGACTGAGGAATCATCTCGACTAGCCGAAGACGTTGGTGGTACAGGACTTGCCCGCTTAGGACTTGGTGCTGAAGCCGCAGAACTTTTTGGACTAAGTGTTCGTTTTGAAGGTTTGTCCTTTCCTCTTTCTCTATCTTTTTCCTTATCTTTTTTGTCCTTTTTCTTTTCTTCTCGCTTATCATGTTTTACGTCGGATTTTTTCTTAGTCTCTTTTTCATCGTTTGCTTTTTCCTTATGAGGACTATTCTGTTTATGCCTTTCCTTTTTGTCGGTCTTTTCTTTATCTTTACCACTCCCGGTGGCTGGACCTGAGGAAACAGTTCCAGCTGTCGCACCACCAGCCACCGAATTAGATTTATCCTTGCCACCTTTGGTGTTTCCTTGACCAGAAGGTGGTGTCGGAGCGATTCCACCGCCATTCGCTGTTTTAACCTTGGGATCAGGAGAGAATTTAGGGGCACTTTTGGTTATCGGGGTTCCAAAAAGATTAGCAAAAGTATTTAATTTACTATCGTCTGGCCGTTGCTTGTGTTTTTTAGAGGATGACGACGATGTCGAACTAGAGGCGTCTGTGCTTAGTTTTGGCTTACCAACCATTTGGCTTCTATTATCTGAGCCGCTCATATCGATGCTTTTGTCGTCACTGGTTATAGCACCACCAACAACAGCTGATACAGCGATACCGCCACCTTTGACTAGTTTTTGGCGAAAATCTTCCGATGGAGATTCAAAAATGAATTTTTTTATCTCACTGCGATGATGTGGCGGACCTTCATGTTGGAGATCTAAGTCGTAGCTATAGGTAACTCGCTTTGGTTCATGAGAATTACGGAAATAGATATCTATGTTGAGTTCAAAACCGGCGTAGCCTGATTCTTTTATAACATATGGTGGTTCTTTGATTGCTAAAAGAAAAAATAAATTAGTATTAATAAATATAAATATATATTAATAATTTGTTTTACTTACATCGTTTGGGTCTTGGAAATGAGTCATGCAAATTGAATACAACTTTGTCGACAAATGCACTAATATCAGCTTTATTTACACCTTGAACGTAAAGCTCCCAGCCATGAGTGAAACCTTCGGGAGTACGTTTGGTTTTCACTGTTGCTGTGTGTCCAATTTCAAATTGGACTTTTATTGCCATAATTATTGGAGTAAAGGCTACACGATGATGGTTTTATGTAGCGCCAAGATTTTTGAAAACAACTGTAATAAAGTAAATACAAATAATTATTTTTTTTTAGTTTTATATATTGTTTTATTAAAACAAAGGAGTACGAATATGAGATAGAGACTAAACCAACTTTTTATGCTATTGCTAGGCTTTAGCATTCTTATTCACAGAAGTCTTTATGGAAGCACCTCAAAGAGGAAATAAAGATGATTACATAGAAATTACAACTGTAACATCAGCAACCAGAAACCATTCAATCTATCTCGTTTGCGAAGCAACTAACAGCCTTGGATAAAGAGATGTGGGTGAAGACGCTTAAGGTTGCTCGAGAGAAAATTTTGCAGGTGACTTTTGGTCCCGTATGCAGAAACGGCGGGTGGAGAGGGATGAGATGTCTGGATCATATAAAGCAGATGGATATAAATGTTCCGGCCGAAAAAATCTTCAATTTCATACGGAGGGTCAGCGCACTAGAGGAAGACCATGACTTAGGGGAAATAGGGAATTGGAAGACCACGTGCAAAACTAAACGCAGCAGGTTGGGGGTTGTGCCGTCGGGGTAACTTCCCGGCCATGGAAAAAACAACTAGTTGCGAAGCAAGCACAAGCTTCGCATACGGACGGATTCACTGATGACGAACCCTGCAAACAAAATAAGGACAACGAATTTCGGATATGTGCGTGGAATGTTAAGTCCTTTAACAGAACACGTGCAGCCGAACAGCTAGATGAGGCCCTTGACTCCTGCAAGGCAGATATAACCGCCACCCAAGAAATGCGATTGAACGGGCCGGACAAAAGAAAAATGAAAATTGCGATATTTATTATGGCAACTGCTATACACAACAAAAACAGCACTTATTTGGATGTGAATTCGTCGTTGGAGGCAGGCTCAGACAAGAGGTTTCGGATTACAAATGTGTTAACGAGCGCCTCATGACAATCCGCATCAAGGCTAATTTCTCCAATATAAGCCTTATATGCGCACATGTCCCAACAGAGGAATAAGATGACACCAAAGAAATGTTTTTCGAGTTCTTGGGAAAAACATATGAGGCCTAGCTCTCTCTTCTCTATCTAAGGTGGCGCTATAGTCCGGGGTGGACCTGGGACTCAACCAACAAGCTTCTCCAGCCAGCTCGGTCCCTAGCTAGCTGTCTCCAGTTTCGCACGTGGAGTCGGTTGAGGTCCTCTTCCACTTGTGTGCGCCACCTGAGTCTCGGTCTTCCTCTACTGCGCCGTCCCTCTGGGGTGGATGAGCCCTAGCTATGACATTAAAATTGTCCTAGGCGATTTTGACGCCAAGCTAGGGAGAGAAGATGTCTTTGGTGGTACAATCGGAAAATACAGCTTGCACGACACTACCTACGATAACGGATTCACGCTAATTGACTTTGCTGCGGGGCGAAATATTGTAATAGCTAGTACCAAGTTCCCACACCGCAACATTCACAAAAGGATATGGAGATCTCCTGATCAATCCACTGTCAACCAGATTGACCACATTGCGATCGATGCAAGGCACTACTCCAGTATGATGGATGTCCGAACTTTGCGAGAGGAAATTTAACGTCGGACGCAATCGAAAGAAATCTCCAGGTCCTTTTCCGATCGAGTCTCAAATAACCTCCAAAGGAGTCATCAAGTATTGAGAACCGTAACATTACCAAAATGTCATCAGGGAAACCGTCTCTGAAGTGCTGGGTTTTACACGGCCATCACAACGAAACCTCTGGTTTGAGTGTCGGCAAGCACATGCAGCTAAACAACAAGCATACAAGGCGGCGCTGCAAAGAAGAACCAGAACTGCCCGTTTGCTCTACGAGCAGAAGAGGAAAGAGCAACACCTGCTACTCAGAAAGAAAAAAATAAAAAAATGAGAAGCGTACGATCGAGGAAATAGAGAGTTGTTATTGCAGGAATGAAGTTCGAAAGTTTAACCAAAAGGTAAAAAGAAACTGTCAAAGCTACAGAGCTCGAACTAAGCTTGCAAAGACGAACATGGGAACATCGTAGATGCTGAGAACATGGAAAAACTATTACTGCAGACTATATAACAGCGATGACGAAACGAATTCCGCTATCAGGCAGAATGTTCTATCTTATCTGGGCGATGTAGACCAACAATTCCGCGTAAAGGCTGGGTCAAGTAGGGCGGATGGACATCAATGCTACGGCCCGGAAAATTTTCGAACTCACCGCAGAGGGATGGCGCAGTAGATGAAGACGCACACAAGTGGAAGAGGACATCAAGCGACTTCACGTGCGAAACTGGAGGCAGCTAGCTACGGACCGAGCTGGCTGGATAAGCTTGTTGGTTGAGGCCTAGTTCCACCCCGGACCTTAGCGCCTCCTAAGCTTATGTAAGGTAGGCCCCAGGTTTCTTTAGCTGTCCTGGCCCTGCAAAGATGGGGATGGATTCTCTGTAGTAGATACGCAGGTGCTAACCATCTAGAAAGACTACTTCAAACAGTTGTCAAATGCCGATGACGGCCAATATCCCGCCATTGCCCTGGACCAGTCAATATAGATGACAACAAGAATTACATCAACCCGACCAAAATGAAACCAAAGTAGCCATTGCCGGCAGTTTGTACCGATGTGAAATACAAGCCAACATCTTTAGACACACTGCAGATGACCTGGTCAAGTGTATACACCAACTCATCTGCAAATTATGGTTGAAGGAAAATTGGAGTCTCAAAAAAGATATACTCTGTACTAACAATAGAAAAACTAGCCTTTAAAACATCGCTTACAAGATCCTGTCTAGCGTTTTATGTATGTGAACGTCTTAAGCTGTTCGCTGACGGAACCTGGACCCACGATCTTTCCATTACGCCGGATCCTTGAGAAAACCCAAGAATTTAACATCTAGGCTCACGACCAATTCATCGATTTTAAGGCAGCCTACGACAGTGTAAACAAGAATGAACTGTGTCGGTTCATGCCTAGCTTTGGAATTCCTGCCAAACTGATATTTCTTATTAGGCGTTATGACGTTGGAGAATGTTCGCTGCCCCGTCAAAATTGGGAGGGTAACTTCCGAGACCGTCGACGCCATCAGAGGGTTAAGACAAGGTGATGCCTTATCGTGCAGATGTTTCAACATTGTGCCTAAATTGATAATACGGAACATCCAGGCCAGAACATTAGACACTATCTTTAATAAATCAACACTAATACTTGGGTTTGCAGGCGACATTGATGTTATAGGAAGAACTAAGAGAGCAGTAACTAACCGGTTCTTTCACATCCACGGATTCAGCAGCAAGCATATTGGGACTGATTACAAACGAGAACAAGTATATGCTTTCTTTAACAAGTCTAATCCCACTACCGATCCTGTCAGAACGTGACGATCGATAGTATAAAGTTCTACCGAGAAAAACCAAGGAGACCCTATAGGTACAAAACACTCATCGTCCCGATAGAAGCACGGAAACTTTCCCAGTCGGATGAAATCTTCTCGGCCTATTCGAGAGTAAAGTACTACGAAAGATTTATGGCCCAACTTGCGATCCAGTATATAATAATAATAACCTGGAACTTTCCTGTTAACTGTGGTACCGGATTTTAAGCCAAAAAGCATCCAATCGTCACAACTAAGGCCATATGTTTTGGAATGGGGCACATGGGAAGAAACTCTTTGACGCC
Source organism: Platycheirus rosarum (assembly GCA_963971375.1). NCBI lineage: Eukaryota > Metazoa > Arthropoda > Insecta > Diptera > Syrphidae > Platycheirus > Platycheirus rosarum. Next base: position 28,528,308 of record OZ020509.1, on the reverse strand, counting down.
CTTAGTGCCAAAAGAAGTTTGAGCTGTACTTATAATCACGTTCGATCAAAACCACGTAATTGGAAAATTTCCTTCAGGGTTCACACGCAAGAGAAACATTTGGAATGCAGAGAGCATTACCCAGTCCAGATTTCATAAAAGAAACAAATGAACCAAAAAGGGATTCGTAAATAGTGACCAATGGTACAATTCGAAAGGTGAATGAGGATACTCTTTTTTTTTTAACAACTTGTAATGCCGACAAAACATCCGGTTGATAATTAAAATTTAGTTTTCTTTAAAAAAAAATCTACACAGATAAGAAAGAACTTGTTGGCCATGCTTGCCACCGCGCAACTAAAGGCATGTCAACTGTCCATTTAGAAAGATTAATGCCAGAGTAAAGGAATCGATTTATAACTCTCATTTGCCGACACATTTAAAAAAAACCCATCAAATGCTGAAATATTCACAAAAGAACAACTTTCTGCGATTTGCTAAACATCCTAGAATTTGGAAAAAGGACTTAACCTGTACAGTATCTTATGGATGTAAAATAGAACATGACCTTTTAATTCTAAAAAATGAAAAAAAAAAACAAATAACAGAGTAGACTTAGCGGGTCGCGTTTGCTGCACGCAATTTTGATGGGGCGGCTGCAGCTTGGTGAATGAATTAACCGCCTTTAGGCTTACCTTGCAAGACATTTTAAAACAATTTTTAAAAAAATTCTACAGAAATTCTTATAATTTTGACTCAATTAGTTGTTGCACGAGAGACAAGATTGAAGGCAGCGTTTTTTTCCAAATTGGAAGTCCGAGAACTTTTTTTCGATTTCCAACTACGTTGGGGAGAAAGAAGAGTAGCACTTATTTTTTTATTCTTCCTATTTACTTACCCGCAACTTTTTTCACGAATGTTTGGAGTTCTGCTTTTGATTTTCTTTAATTGTTTTTATATGCTAGAATTGGGTTGCTTTCCGGAGTATTGTTTAGTTGAAATAAATAAATGCACAAAACAAAATAATTTGAGGTATTCTTTTTAAATATTAATATTTAATTCACTTTACACATAACAATATGTTCATTTTCACTTGGGATGATTTTTTCCATTTACTTTTGATTATTGCTTCTCTGTCTCTGAGCTTAGGAAACGAATGAGGAGGATGTGAAGAAAAAAAAAACGTTTCCATGCACACGAATTCTGGTATACTGCAGTGACGTATAGATGATGGCAATTCCATTTGAGAGGCGACAGTAAATTGTAGTAGATTAGGGTTCGTGAGTATATAATTAATTTAAATGGCTGACTTAATTAGAACAGAATTCATTTATGGGTGGAAGCAGAATGGATTGCAGTTGTTGTTTCTGAATTTTGATTTCTAGAAAAAAGAAGCATACCTGTCTGAAAACAATGATGTAGTTTGTAGCTGTAGCTTGCAGCGAACAACTGTAGCAGGTCAAAAAGTAGCTTAGTTATGTAACCGACTCGAATAAAATGTTGAATTATGGAATGTCAATTTTGCTGTTAAGAAGATAAAATATATATATATATATATCCTAAATGCTATAGAAATATTCCTCCACAATTGCGCCTTCTTTTTAATGTTTTTATATTATATATCCAATTAAATATTTAAACCAACTCTATGAAGGATTCCGTCTTTCCCTCACACATTGAGTGCGTTCGGTATCTCATAGGTTCGAAATCGAAGTAGCGCATTGTTGTTGTAATACGTGTAAAAAGACAGCTGATCAACAGCAGATGACCATAACAAAAAACGAAACATATGACTTCCAAATCGAAAAGTAGCGATAAGTTTCTGGTATATTTTGGTATCGTATGGAACAGCTGACCACGAAATCAGCTGGTTGTGCAAATGTAGTACATTTTGACAGAAATTGTTTCCTATTGGGTTTTATGCGTTCACAAACGCACAGTATATTTCAATAGCATTATAACACTAAGCTATACGTCACCGAACGTCCTCATTTATTTTCGTTTGATTAAGCTAGTTCAAGTTTCTTGAGAGTTTTAATTGAAGCTTAAATCTATTAATAGATTCCTTTTTTGATACTATGGTGTTGTAAGCCTTAGTTACCTATTTTAAATATTACCTAGGTAGTGCTGGGGTCGTTTTTTATTTGAAAATTCTTATTGATGGATCGATTTTTACTCAAAATCGCACCATGACATTTTCATTATTCAAACAAAAATTATAAAAGGAAAGCCTTCGGTAAAATGTATAGTTCTCCCTGTATTTATTTGCATATCAACAATATTAATATTATGATGTATTAAAATTAACATTACGTTGGTGTTGTTTACTTACTGTTGGACTGTGGCGCTGTTATCCGGATTCAGAAAATGTATGGCTTGTAATTTTTTTAGTTCAAACTTTGCTATGAATATGAAAAAATGAACAATATGAATCTGGAACGATACAATTTAACTTACATATTTTTAATTTTTTCTCATTCTGTTTTACGGCCGCCATTTTATTGTGGCCGCGAACATGCAAATGAATTGCAAATTAACTGCTTTTCTATTCTATCAGATGATCAACAGGGTGTACCTAACTACAATTTATTTTGAATTAAAAAAGTAATTAATTGCTTTTCTATTCTATGATATGATCAACAGGGTATAATACCTAACTTCAATTTAATATGAATTAAAAAAAAATAATTAACAGCTTTTCTATTTTTTGATATGATGAACAGGATGTACCTAACTGCAATTTAATTCGCATTAAAAAATAATTAATTGCTTTTCTATTTTATGATATGATTAACAGGGTGTACCTAACTACAACTTAATATGAATTAAAAAAGAAACTTTTTAACATATTACAAAGTGGGTATTATGTATATGTATAAAGTATAAACACAGATAATAGAGCTATAGTATTTGTTGTATTTAATAGGTATATAATATTGACAACCCTTTTTGAACCATATTTTAAATTGTACCTAAATATCATTTTGATAACAACCATTGAAGTACATAATTATACTTTTTTAATAAATTAATTATTGTTTAACATACATAAATAGTAAAAAATAAGTACTGACCTTAACCCGTAACCCTCTTCTTGTTTTTTTTTATTTTTATGCGGTTGCCATTCTGAAAACACTTTGAAAATCAGAAATATAACGCAAATATAACTGCTTTTGCAGTTTATATTACGCAAATACAACCAGAAAGAGAGGTTCATGTAAGCCATTGAATATCTTCACTATGATCATATTGTGTTTATCACTTGTCAACGGCCTTGGCTCCGATAAAGCATCGCTTCCCGTGGCGATCTGAGAATCTTGGTTTTACCGGGTTCAATGAAGACAATCTGGCAAATGCCACCGTCGCCGAGCGAAATGGACCAGGTTCCCTGCTCATCTCGAAGGTCGAACTACAAATGATCTTCGCATCATTAAAGAAAAAGAAGTCAGCAGGAGTCGATGGTATACCCAATGTTGTACTACGACATCTCCCTGAGGATGCAATTAACATATACACAACCCTGTTCAACAACGCGCTGAATAATGCATATTATCCAGTTAGTTGGAAGACAGCAGTTGTATATCCTCTCCCCAAAAAGGGAAAGGACAATTCCAATCCGGCAAATCTCCGGTCGATAAGTCTTCTTCCGAGTATCAGCAAGGTATTCGAAAAAGTTATCAATAGAGCTCTGTCCAAGTGGGCCGAGGACAAAAATATAATTCCAGACACCCAGTTCGGCTTTAAGGCGGGACATGACACAATTCATGCCGCGTCAAAGCTAGTATCTGCTGTCCAATGGAACAATGCTAAGAATCAATGCACGGGTGCCTGTCTGGTTGATTTGGAGAAGGCTTTCGACACCGTATGGTTAGAGGGTCTGTATCTGAAGCTAACCAGATGGGACATAAGTAAACCACTGCATACAAACATATGCTTTATGACATGCTTAATGGTAGAAAGTTTGTTGTCAAGAGTGGCAATATAACATCTACCACAACGTTTGATATTAAAAACGGTCTGCAACAGGGAGCGGTGAACTCGCCGATTCTCTTTAGTATTTACACCAGCGATCTCATTGGGAGTCTACCTCATGCAATTGCGTATGCCGATGATTTAGTTGCGTACAGAACAGGTCCAAAAGTTGAAGTCATCAGAATTCTCTTGCAACGTGATTTCGATAAAATTCAACAATATTGTAATGATTGGAAGCTCAAAATCAACTTCCAGAAATGTGAAACTATCCTGTTTAGAACCCCTTTGTCTGGGGCCTCTAGGGATACGAGAAAGAACTGGCGCAAGCTAGTGATCGCTGGGCCACATGGACATCCACTGGCGAGTAAAAGTGTAGTAAAGTACCTTGGCATTTGGTTGGATCAGTATCTATATTTCAATCGACATGTAGAGGCTGCTCTGACCAGGGCTAGGGGAGCTTTTGCCCTGACAAGACGGTTGTTTTATAGCAGCCGCCTTGATAGCAGGGTGAAAGTGATTTGCTACATGGCCCTAATCAGGCCGATGATTGCCTATGGATGCCCTGTGTGGTTCAACGTTGCACCATCTCTAATGGAAAAGATTCGGGTGTTCGAGAGACAGTGCCTTCGCGCTTGTCTCGGTCTTTATAGAACACCAGAGTCGGAGTACAAACATTATTATTCCAACGAGGTCCTATACAACGGGGCCAATATAAACAGGATAGATAACTTTTTAATTAAGCTCATTCGCGGACACATTGCAAGGGCGATGACCTCAACTAATGGACAAATCTTCGGGGCTTACTACCCCCAAGATGAATATTTTGAAAGCACACGTTCGAGTGGTTTTATCCCACCCGAGGCTTTCCTATACCTTGATAGTCGAGGGCTGATTCAGGATAGATCGGCGGTTGATCTACCACGTTGATCTACCACGTCGGCCGCAGAACAGTCGATAGGCGGCTCCTCTACGACCGAGACATAGTCGCTGGGAGCGAAGCAGAGCGCCTCCGCTTCAGTAGGGCCGTGCCCGACCTGGATCGGAAGGAAGCAGTAGATCAGGTCCACCAATTTTGGTGGCTTAACTAAAACCCGATAATTTTCAGTCGGCAAAGACGAAATATCGCCTATGGCCGACTACATATATCTGTGTATTTTAAGTTATTTTAAGTTTATTTTTAGTTTATTTTTAGTTTAGTTTTAAGTTAGTTCTTAAGTAATTAATAAACTGATAAGATACCCAGTTTTTTTTCATTTTCTGGGTGAAAAATAAAAACCCTTTACATATAAGATAAACTTAAGCTATTTTTAGGCCGAAAGGCAGTTAAAATTAAGTTAGAGTATAATTTAGAGCGCCCGCATAGGGCCAGTAAGTTAATTAAGATGATAGTTTTAGCTAGTTTTAAGATTTTTGTCTAGCATTTAAGTAGATATAAGTAAAAGAAAAATAAAAATCAATTAAAAGTAAAAAAAGTAAAAAAAAAGCATCGCTTCCCGTGAGATCAGCGAAATTAAGCATCGTTGCGCGTGGTTAGTGAAAAGATGGGGGACCGTCTGAAAACCAACTGCGTGCTGTTGACATGTGTTATGTGTTTTCTGTTTTCCGTTCTCCTTCTGTCTTCTCTTCTGTCCTGTATCAATGTCGTCTTGTGTGTTGTCTTTGTAATTGTCTGAGCCGATGGCCTCAGTAGCCAGTGCTCGTAAATGTGTCAACTTCGTAGATTTATCTACGGAGTAGATTAAAATGTAATGTAATGTTTATCACTTTAATCTGCAAAATATTATACATATACATACATATGTAATTATAAAATCGAAATGTTTACATATCACACAAATATATGTACAAGAAGGACCTCATTGTGGACCCACTGTCATATGGCCGCCAATAACTTGCATATTCACATAATGTTTTTCTTTCCAAAAAGCGAATAGCATTTCATATATTTTTTTAATTTTTGAAATTAAATTTAATGGATGCTTGACACAAAAATAAACAAGTTGATATATGTATGTACGTACATCTATACACATAAATAAAAATTAAGTGTCTGTTTTTTATATCAAAATAAAGGCTTTTTACTAGATGCAATATGAAAAATATATACAGTACTTATAACAAAAACAATTTTTTTTTAAATTTTTGTCTGTATGTCTGTCTGTCTTTCTGTATGTTTGTTCGGGTTAATCTTCGGAACGGCTGCACCGATTTTGATGAGACTTTCACTGGCAGATTGCTGATGTTCTAGAGAGTAAATTAGGCTATTCAATATACCCACTAGATGGCTCTGGGGTGTTTTTTTGAAAATACTTATTTATGTACCGATTTCGACGGGATTTTCACAGGCAGAAAGCTGATATTCTAAGAATTAAGTAAGGCTATTTTCAATTACCCCTGGCGCTGGATGCCTTTTTCAAAAAAATCAGCAAATTCAGCAAAATCTATTTGCTTATGTTGAAAACTTCGATATTTTCACAGTGAAATCCATAAAATTCATACGATCAAATCAATCATGTCGCGATTGATGGAAGATACTCCTCTGGTATTGTGAACGTCGCGTCGCGTCGGTACGCTCCGAGGAGCAAACATCGGAGGAAGCTTACAGCTCGTGGCTTCGCAAAAGAACTAGACGCTAGAGCATTTTATTAATGCAGCAATGAGCGAAGGAAGAATGAGAAACGCTTACTCAGGGGAAGAAATAAGATCACCAGCAAGGTGAAGCCGAGGAGGTGTTTAAACAAGAAAACGGTGCAAAACTTCTACAGAAGAGTGAAACAGTCAACATCAGGTATCAGGGTTCAATAGCCGTCCTCTCCGTTTTGCAAATATTGTAATGGAAACACCGTTGTAGATACGCAGTCGATGTGAACCATCTAGAGAGACTACTTCAACCACTTTTTGAATGGTATTGACGGCCAATTTCCCCCAATGATCGACATAGAACTGGAACACTAAATTTCAGATCAAAGTAGCCATTGCCAGACTAAAAACAAATAAAACAGCTGGCACCGATGGGCGCATCGCATACACCAACTCATCTGGAAAATATTGTCGGAGGAATGTATTCCCGATGATTAGAATCTCAGTTTCAACTGCCCGATCCACAAAAAAGGAGATCGACTACAATATACGAATTGCGCGCTGATCCGTGCCCTATAACATAACATAATTTTCTCTTTTAGATAATTTGAAGTCCACTTTCAGAAGAGCAACAATCTTTAATAGGTCATTAAGACCCAAAAGAGAATAAAGGGGTGGAGTATAGAACGAAGAGTTCTTATTCTTATTGCAGTCTTCGCAATAGCTAAAGAGAACTGTTTGAGTAAATAATGTGTGGAAAAAATAAAAAACAAAATAAACACAATTTCTATCTCTTTTACACAAATGGAAATTTGATAAAATTTAAACGAAAATTAATGAATTAAAAAAATGAAATAAGAAAATTGTCATCCCGTGGTCACGGGATGAGTCTCATCCCGTGACCACGAAGTATGAAACTTCTTCGAAACGTCGGGTAGAAATAAATAAGAAAATATTTCTTATAACGCGGTAAGTTCCGAAAATAAAAAACTTTATCTAATATGAATATCGTCCGCGAAAATAAAAGCCTAGAATTATTTCTTTTCATTGATTATAAACGAGGACAAGACGTAGTATATGCTTTCATAAAAAAGAAGTCCAATCTCGACCCGACTTAGTCAGAACGTCAATTGATACTTTTATATAACTTCGAGGTAGTGAGTGAATTTTTCTAACTAGGCACTGCTGTAAACCCATTGAACAACATCATGGCGAAGAAGATGCAAAAACGAGTATACCTAGATGTATAGAGGGAAATAAGCCTAACCAAAAAAATCTAATCCGTAACCAGCGGCTAAGAAGGCTTAGGCATGTAGTCTTCGACGCCGTACCCGAAGGAAGAGTATGCTGTGATGTAGTAAAGATTTTCGGACGATACATTTCGTTTCCAATGTAACGGCTTCCCATAGATAAAGGAGGAGTGTACAGCAACCATTTTCAACACAACACAAAAACGTCTCCTAAAATTATGCTACATTTTTGTATTATGTCTCGACTGAGATCGAATTCGAACACGAAAGCACAAACAACCGAAAGCTTAGTTTCTGCCAGAACAATGCAATGGGAAATTACCACTGAAGGGTTTGCCAAACTGGAAGTTCCGAGAAGTCTGTCACTTTGTATAAATACACTTATAGGTGGCCTATAAAAGTAAATTTTCAAGCGTTGAATTGTAAACACCGGGAGCGATAGTAAAAAGTAATTGAATTGAGATAAAATACAAAGTGATGAAGTATAAAGACTGATTTGAATTGTGAATGAGTGGAATAGGTGAAATTATTGTTATGATTTATTGAAGTTCTTAAAAATAAATAAAGAGATTTGTTGTGATATTTTAAAAGTGAGATTGAGTTTTATTTGTCGAGCACCAGGCCAAAATATCACAATACATTCAACAAACATTTCTTAATCGAGAATTCTCAATCCAAAGTGACTTTCATTTAATTTTTTTTTCATGTCCAGCTGTGCGGTTCCAACCAAAATTAATTTATATTTAAATTTTAAGAACAATAATGAAATTAATAAATTTAATTAAATTAATTATTTTAATTCATATAACTTCATTTATTTTATTTGTTTTTAAAATGTATATTTAAATTAATTTTGATTGAACTTTTAATTGTTTTCTCTGAGTTCTCCTGTTTTACAAATTCACAAATTATTAAATATCGCTCGAAGGAAAATACCAAGAAAGTAATCGTTTTTTAAATAAATTAGAGTATAATAAAAATATAAATAAATTAAATTATTTTATGCAACAGCACGCCCATTTAACACAACTAAATAAGTTCTATGTATAATCTTTTTGCTTTGACTAAACATATACATAAAATTGATTTCTCTTTTCTCTCCTGCCCTTCGGATCTTAATCCAATCGCAACTCTCTAGATAATTTCTTAATTTTATTATCCAACGTCTTGTCTTCATATTCGCATATATAATGATGCCTCGACGTACACTCCTGGCCATAATAAAAGTAAGAATGCTTCGCAGGATTATAGGACAGCCTCAAACATCTGCCTTGTCCTTTGATCTCCATTGTGTTATTCAATATTTGATTTGACTCCGTCTTGTTGCTATTTGCGGCGCCTCCATTTGCTGCCGCATTATCACTTTCCTGTTGCAGATTGTTGGCAATCGTTGTCAAATTCATATTCGGATTAACTGGCTTAGCTGAATTGGCCCATATCCATAGGAGACCAGGATTGAGGCCACCCAGCCAAAAGTCACGCCCCCGATGGACATGTTGATTAAGCAAATGAGCAATCAGTTCCTCGTTCTCGGAAACCTTTTCGAACTCAGCTAGGTAAGAGTTGACCGACTTACACGCACTATTTGCGGTCTTCCAATTGACTTGTTGATCGCTGTTAATGAAGTAACATGTGTCACTTATGCGAGTGAAATTCACTGGACATGGATCGCGAACTTAAGCAAAAACAAAACAAAAATAGAATGCGGATGAAAGTGATTCTTAGGCCACAACATTTAAACATAATATACCTTCTTTTTGATTATTCCCAGCCATAAGGTAGTATATTAATTGTTCCGATCTGCGTACGCGACTTTCTAGATAATCCACGCGATAAACGAGTTTTTCGATTGCGCCCAGCAGATACAAATCATTCTCGGATACGGCACGAACGTGCGGTTGCGCATGTACCGGATGATTGGGCTGCTGCATCTGACCTCCAAAACCAGATGGTAGGCCAGTCTGTCGGTGCGGAGGATTGATCACCTTCGCTGGAGGACGCATATGGGGCTCCAATTCCATAGCTTCTCCGATTCGTTTCGTCACGTAGATATTATTCGTTGGAATGTATCTATGATAGTTTTGATCACTTATAAAATTTACTTGTGTCGATGGATTCATCATGGCCGGATTCATCATTCCGGCATTTGTCATGCCCGGATTTGGAAGGACCTTCCCAGCTCTTGAGCCATTTGTAGGCTGGCTAAAAAAATATTTATCACCAGCATCAAAATGAGTCACAAAAAAAAGTTTCACTTTCATTGGCCAAAGTTAGCCATCATACCTCACAGTGTATTCCTCAAGAAACCTTGACCATACCAACTGTTGATCATCATTGTCACATCGAGGTGTTGTTGAATTATCGAATTTACGCTCGAAGTCTTTACATAATGAAGTCTGAACAAAATTAATGCAAATTACCACAATTCCGCTTAATAAGAGGAGCGTTTTGGATATGCTTTTCGATTCCATTTTTAATCAAACAACGAAGATAGGTACATTTATCGCATGGAATGATTTTTTCTTGGAACCCGGAACAGTATAGCAACTTTTTACAGACAAATTATTGTTTTGCGGAATAATTTTATCAGTCCGATGGTATGGAAGTTCTATTACTAACTGAGGAGTGTAACTTTCTCCAACATCAACATCGGTGGATTCGCATCGCAATGGAAAAAAGTTTTAGTTGTTTTCTTTCTTTTGTTGTTGCCATTTGTTGCTTTATGGTTTACCCTTGTCATCGTCAGATTCTTGTGCGTTGGAATACCCCATCTCCATGGGCACAGAGATACTATATCCGAATTTAAGATAAACATATTCACAAGGTTAATATAGTCGGTAAGTTGAAATAAAGTTCGGTTTGAATAATGCTCCATCATTGGAAAATCCAGAAAGAGGGTGTCTTTGAGCTAGAAATTGTCTATATAAGCTTTGCTATGCAAAAACATTATTCTCGACAACTGAAGAAGCATTTTGAGACAGGTTGATTTAATATGCTTCATACAGATTTAAAAATTGTTTCAAGCATAATCAATAGTGTGATTCCGATGTATCTTATAATGTGTTTAAAAAATAATTTGCAGGACTGGATCGCAAGTACTAGCTCATAATGTTAAAAATTAAAGTGAACATCAAAGCATTTATTCGATTTTTGTGACTTTTGACTGTTAGAATAAAGTACGTTAAATTGTATCGAGTGAAACAATTTAAACGACAATTTATTTCTTTAAGAAATCGTAGGAGCGGTAAAAATAGAACGATTTTTTTAACAACTTTTTTTTAAAAGAAATTAAAAAAAATGATTCAAGAATACAATTTTCAGCGCAAAAATAACATACATTTAAAAACAGAATTAAAAAAAATGAGCTTATCGGTTTTCAAAATATTGATTTTGCAAAAAAAAAAAAATGCTAAAAAAAAAATATTAAAAATACAAGAAAAGAATTTTCGAAAAAAAATTAATGCGAAATTACTTAGGCTACCTACATCTTCTTGAATATCAATTTTGATGGTAATCGGATCAACAGTTTTAGAGAAAGTCGAAGAAAAAATAAACCGGTCCTGTGGGAGGTATCGTTTTTAGCCCACCATATTAATTTTTTTTTCACCAAATTATAATGCTTACCTACAGTAATACTCAAATTTTTTTCAAAAAAAAATTCTTGGAGCCGTTTTGGAGAAAAATAAGCTTTTACATAACGGTTATACGACAGGCACCGTTAATTTTTGAGCTAAAAAAATTGAAAAAACTCTTCTGTAAAATGTCAAAATAACCTTAAGTTCTAAATTTGAAAACGATTAACACAACCGTTTAGGCTACAGTCCAAAATACATACGTACAGACAGACACTCAGGCAGACAGACATACGGACAGAATTTTGCCAGTAACTCAAATATGTTTCTTTATTATCGTAATGTCATATTAGATTGTTATCTGAATTTTTTTTGCACGAAAGCATAACTTGCATCATAGTACCTATGATCGCAAATAAAAACGGAGATACTAAAATAGTCTTCAGCCCAACTGTAAAATGTAAAATAATGAAAACGATCATGCAATTTCTTCTTTAGGCTAGGAGTCTCGTTAAGCCAAAAACTCTATGAATTTTGGCTACCAATTGCCAACAGATTTTAGGGTAATACAGGGTGATCGGTATAAGATGCACCAAAAAGCTAGAGCGAGTAGGTTGGGTTAAGACAAGAAAAAAATCGTATTGGAGGGGGGTCTATTTCTCTATTAAGAACAACGGTAAGGCTTACAATGCCATGCTATACCTTTTTGCAAACCCACAAATATTTTCTTTAATTCTCATTTTAAAAATAAATTGTTTTGGTAAATAGTTTTTGAAAAATTAATTTGCAAACTCGAAATTTTGATCAAAAATTAAAAAAAAAATAATTTCAAGCAAATTTTTTCCCAAAATTGTATGTAATTAAGTATAGTTTTTGTTTTCAAAATTCAATGCTCTTATTAATTCTCAATAAAAACAGAAAAGCGGATGCCAAAATGCATCTTAGTTTTTGAAAACAGAAATAAAAGAACTCTTTTTCAAGAACCATTTTTTGGTTTATTCTATCTTTGCATAAATACCAGTTTAATTAGAAAGTAATAAAAAAATAACTTAATTAACTAGTAATCTTTTAATTTTTTTTTTATTTTTTCGATCCACTAGATGACCTTTTTCTCCTTGGAGTCTCCAGCCCTCAATTTTCCCGAAGACTGTTGTGAAGTCTTGCAAAAAGTTAATAGTGGGACAGATCCAATTGGGGAACCTTTCAGCGTGCAATCTCTGTGCTTCTCGAATGGAACAATCCGCTAAACCGTAGCAATAGAGTATATCTATCAATTATTCTCGAGAGTAACTTGCCATCCTTCCATGTTGACGATTTGATACACAATTTGGTGGTTAGGTAAAACATATATATTTTTTGTTTGGTAAGAATGCAGGTCAATTTTGTTAAATGAACACTTGCCTCAATAAAAAAGGTGAAATCTAGTTTATCCAGTTTATTATTTCTTGTTATCTTTTACCAAAAACCGGATGGTATGTAATAAAAATAAAAAAAAGGTATAATCTGCTAATTTAATAATTGAGCTGAGCAGAAAAAACTTGGAAAAACCAAAAAAAGTGTTTTTCTTGGAAAGAAAAGTACTTCTCCTTTATTTTTAATTAAAAAAGAAATAAGAGCATTAAATTTTGAAAATAAAAGTTATACTTACGGTGTCTTCACACTATGAAAGGAAAATACTTTCAGAAAGCAAACAAATTTCTGATAGCAAAACTTTCATAGTGTTAGGACCTGAAAAGTACTTTCTTGAAAATGTTTTCTGAAAGCGATGCTCGAGTGATGTGAATCCGTAATTTTTCTATCAACTCTTAATTTGTTGGCTTCATAATGCGGTTTAATGCAGCAAATTCGTTGTATGCAACAATATAAAATAGCACAGGCATTTTGCGGTCGGCTAACGGTCTATCTGGCGGCAAATTCAATAAGTTTTTTTCCCTTTTACACACAAAACACTTTCCGAAAGCGCTTTCATAAAACATTTACGATTTCATAGTGTGACGACCTGAAAAATACTTTCAGAAATTTTGATATAGGAATTTTTGAAACGCTTTCTGAAAGTACTTTCTTTTCCCCATTTGTTTCCTAAAATGTTTTTTTCTTGTCCGTATCTTGCGACTTTAACACAAGTTGCCTTATTAAGTTGTTTATGCTTCGTACATTAATTACGTTTGGAAGGAAGCTTTCGATGGAAGGTAAATTCCAAAATAATTCCACTCAAATTCAAAATGAACAAGAAGAGAAAAAGAAATGCAAAATAGGCGGAGTTTTGTTAAAGTAGAAAGTAGATGTAAAAATGAGGTGTGTATGTGTGGATTTAACGAGAGGGGGTTTGTGGGTCATTTTTTCAACCATACAACCAGAACAAGAAGAGAAAAAGAAATACAAAATAGGCGGAGTTTTGTTAAAGTAGAAAGTAGATGTAGATATTGGTGTGTGTGTGTGTGGATTTAACGAGAGGGTTTGTGGGTATGAGTTAACGGGTGTTGTGTCATTAATGTTTTCTTATGACGTTATCACTTAAATATCGTCCGTAAGTCGACTTTACAGGCAACCAACTCTTTTTACTTGCGATTATAGGGACTATAAGGCAAGTTTAGGATTCGTGAATATTAAAAAAATTGAGATAACAATCAAACATGACATTACGATCATAGAGAAGTCTAAAAAAGTGATCGAGAAAAAATGTCTGTCTGTCTGTCTGTCTTTTTTTTATAATTAACGCGCGCACAAGGGACAATTTGTTTCCCTCTTAATGTAACACACTGCGCGGGCATTAGGAAGATAGGGAGGGAAGAGATAGGAGGTGTCGATTAACATTGGTTTTGAATGTTTGCAGATCAAAATTGCAAGGGCAAATCTTGTCTGGTAAACTTTTCCACATTCGTGTTGTTCGGCTAAAAAAAGAATCCCTATATATCACGGTACTTCCGAAATTGGTTCAAGGTTGAACTGATGAGCATTCCTTGCGAGACAAGTATTACGGGAGAAACTTTGAGGGTAGGAATGCAACTGGCTACTTCGAGTAAACATTTTTTTTGTAAAAGAAACGATAAAATAAGGAAAGACATGAAACATTGCGTCGGTGTTCGAGAGGGGCAATTAATTCAGTGGCAGTTCTATTTCCTATCAATCTTAACGCTCTATTTTGTATTCTATCAAGCAGGTGTAGCGATGTTTGCGAAGCATGTGCCCATAGGTGGGAATTATACTCGAGTTTTGGGCGTATAAACGCTTTGTATATTGTAGCCAGATCAGAAGGGGAAACAAACTTCTTGCATCGATACAGAAAACCTAAGCACTTAGCAGCATTCTTAGCGATCTCAAATATATGGTCGTTCCAACGGAGGTCGTCATTGACACACATACCGAGTACTGAGAGCTTTTCGGTTTCTTCGATGTAAGTGCCATTCATGGACAATAGCATTGGGGGTATGTTTAGCTTTAACGACAGAAGACAGCATTGAGTTTACGAAGAATTAAACTCCACACGATTCCTATTACCCCATTTGACAATGCTGTATAAATCGGAGTTTAATGAGCTTGACATACGGCAACGTTGCAATTTTTCGCTTAAGTGGATTAGAAGTAACAGACAGAAGATCATTTATAAAAATGAGGAAAAAAGTCTTAGACAGAACAGAGCCCTGGGGCACACCAGCATTTATTTTGTGGGAATCAGACTTGATACCGTCCAATACAACTTGTATTGAACGGTCCAAAAGATAGCTTCTAATCCAACGAACAAGAGTATTGTCGATCCCAAAAGCACGCATTTTCGATAAGAGAGCTTCATGCCAAACTCTGTCAAATGCCTTGGAGATATCAAGAGCAATAATCTTACTTTTACCAAAGCGATGTAAAGATTTGTTCCACTGTTCGGTGAGATATGCCATCAGATCACCAGTGGAACGGTTGCTGCGGAAGCCATACTGACGGTCATGGAGAAGCTTTCGATCTTCGAGATATTCCTTAAGCTGACGGTTAATCAGTGTTTCCATAACCTTAAAAAGAAGGGATGTCAGTGCTATGGGTCGGTAGGAGGAGGGGTAGGATGGGTCACCTTTCTTAGGGACAGGTTGGACAAATGCTGTTTTCCATCTTCTAGGAAAGATTCCAAAAGAGTAGGAGCGATGGAAAAGCTTACGCAGTGGCTTTGCCAGTGTGGAAGAACACCTCTTCAGAAGAATCGGGGGTATACCATCCGGGCCAGTGGATTTGTGTATATCGAGATCTTTGAGAACTCTTGCTACTGTACGAGTGCGGAAAAAAATCTGTCCCATGGAAAAATTTACATTCTCAAATACAGGAGGGGCAATATTGCAGTGAAGCAGCGTAGAGCTGGCAGCGAAATGGGCGGCAAGCAAGTTTGCCTTCTCTGAAGAGTAGACAATAGGTTTGTCATTAGGATGGGCGTTGAAACCGAAGAATTTGACGAATTTTTAATATTTTTTTACAAATGACCAAACAATTTTACTGCCTTTGGGACATTGCAGAATTTTTTGCCGTATTTTTGGCCATGGAAAAATTTGGTTCTTTCAATAACGGAGATTTTTCCGATTTTCCTCAGTAGGGTAAGATCGGAAACTTACTTCTTTGAGCCTGATAGCTTCTTTACACTCAGAGTTAAACCAGGAATTTTCTTTAGGCTTGATGCTTTTTACTCTGTTAGGAATAAAAGCACGCATCTCTAAAAGAATCACATTTGTGATCATTTCAGCACTGGCATCAATGTCACTATCGAGGAAGCATAGTGACCAGTTAAAGTTTCGGAAAAAAATATTCAGGCCGTCCCAGTTGGTTTTCTCGTATTGCAAAACGGTCCTGGTGGGAAGTTTTTCTTTAACTGGATGGGTGGAGGATGAGAAATTAGCTGAAATGATACAATGGTCTGAAGTGCCAAATGGAGAAGCTACACTAATGGTATATTTATCAGGGTGAGAAGTGATACAAGTCAAGAGTATGGGCGGCCTGCCAAGCAACATCCGTTATACGCGTTGGCACATCGATCAGTTGGGTAAGGTGATGTAACCCGGCAAAGAGCTCGACATACCTTCTTTCGGGTGTTGTCTGACCAGAATAGCGGAGCCAATTGGAATTGTGTACATTGAAATCGCCCGCAATAACGATTTCAGTGCGAGAACAAAGGGAAAAAATTTTCGAGATGGAATCAGACAGTGCATTAAACTCATTACAAGTCGAATTACCGCCAAGATTTGGACTCCTGTAAATAAAACAATAATGAATGACATGCTTGGGGACAGTGAATTTGAACCGTCCGTGTTGGAACATTGCCCATATTGGGGAAGGCTCTGGCAAGCAATATCATTCCTAACATAGACCACGAGACCATGATGGGAAAAGAGTAATGGCACCAAGCTATACCCATGTAGAGCAAATTCTGATAAATCAGTATTTACTCCAACCTGGGTTTCACTTAATGCCAAAACAGCGGGCCTGTATTGAACGGTGTAGACGTACACGTGAAAGAAATTCTTTCTTAGGCCGCGAACATTAGAATATACGACACGAAAATCACTTACCATTTAAAAATACATACTTGCATACAAAACACAATTCTGACCTAGTCGAACCATCCAGTGAAATTTTATTTTTAGGCCTAAAAATAACGGTACCTGCCATATGACCGTTTAGGAAAAGCTTATTTTTTTCGAAAACGGCTCCAACGATTTTAATGAAAATTTTTGAGAATTTTTTTTTGTATTGGCTATCATTTGATAAGAACGGATTTTATCAAAACCGGTCCTACAATTTTTGAAATACTTTTTTCATAAACTCTTTGTTATTTGAGACGTGTGATGGCGTACTTAATTTTACTAAAAACCGTTAAGTATTGTGTATCTATGTACAAAATTTAAACAATTGATCCATTTCCATTATTATTTTTCCGGCAAAACTGCTTTTATTTTCCGATGTAAGATACATAGAGAAATGAATTTTGTATCAAATGAAAGATATTTTTTCTACCTTTTCATCGTAATAAAAGTTATTTTTTTACATACACTATATTCTCCAATATTTAGTTTTAACTTGTTAGAAATTAAGTTTATTTTTAATTACTTTTTAAACGTCGATATCTTAAAAAGATCTGCAGTGATTTATAATTTTTTACCATTATTTTAAATATTATTTATTAACCTTTAATTTAATATATAATTTAGTGCCCTTTCTTATATAAAAACTTAGTTTTGAACAAACTTACACTAAAAACCATATTAACATGCACTATGTGTTATGCACTTTTTCGTTTAGCGTTATTTTTTATAATTCCTCAAGCAAAAAAAGCAAAATATATATTATTTATTACTTACTTTAAGCCTGATAAACAACATTTATATTGATGACAATCTAGGTGATGTTATTTAAGAAAACATGCATTTGCTACTTCCGTTTTCTTTTTATTTTTGTAAATGTAAATATGATTTGATAAAGCCTCTCTTCGACGATGCGTGTTTGCTGATTGCAAAAAGAGTGAACGACTTCGATTTCCACAGGAAATAAGAGAAAGGTTATTAATTGATCACAAATTATATTTGCCGGAAAATACCAGAATATGTAACTACTATCTTACATCGGGTGATGGGACAAATCTCGTAGAAGGTAATACTTTGTGTGACTTTACTGGAGAGCAAATGGATGAAATGATGTCAACACTTACTAACATTGCTTTAAAGCCAGTTGATTTTAATAACATAGGTAATACGAATCCTTTTTTATGCCATTATTGGATAGGTAGGAGCCCAGAGCAGTTTACAGAAGGGTGACGTATTGAATCCCCCAAAAAAATAAACCCCACAGGATAATATCCCCAAACAAATTTAATCCAACTTGATAATATCCCCAGTGACCTTAGACAAATGGACAAAATCCCCAACTAAACAATTTATTTTGCCAAAATCCCCACGAAATCTCCAAATCCCCAGTATCCGTGCACATCTTCATTTATGAAGTTAGTTTTAAAAAGCTTTCTTTTGTGTACATACAACATTTAGAATTAACAGATACCTTTCTTTCATTTTTCCTTTTCGTTATATGTAAAACAATACGAGACACCTTATTTTGTTCGCAGTATTGTAACATAGTACGTTTATTATGAATTATGACTATTTATTTCATTTCCAATTTTGAAAAAAAAAACAATTATTTCAATAAACTCTACAAACATTATAAGAATCGGTATATTAAATCAATCAATATAAATGAAATCTAATACATATATCCAAAACAATTATGTTCAAGTAGTGAATCATGCGGTTAAAGAGCGCGCGCGATTTAGTTGCATGATTCACTACTTGAACATAATTGTTTTGGGGATATTCACTTGGAGATTTTCGCTGTGGGTATTCTCTCTTTGGGGATTTTGCTGCTGGGGATTTCACTTTGGGGCTTATGGATTTGGGGATTTTCCTATGGGGATTACATGTTGGGGGAAATTATCACCAACCCTTTCAGAATTTAGTTAAACCCTTTATGATTACATTCTGTGACGGCTATTTAATAAAAAAACGTAAACGGACCTTATGCAGCAACTGATTCTGATGCAACAATTAATCAAATTCTTTTTAGAGATGAATATGGGAATATGAGGCGTTTTGTTAGAGAAAATAATGTTTTTTATCCTAGACAGAGGTTTCAGGGATTCTATTTCTAGCCTAGAATCCTACGGGTACAAAGCTCTCATGCCTGAAACTGTTCTGGAAGGGAATAATCAGCTGACAACAGCTCAAGCTAACAAGACGAGATGTGTTACAATGGTAAGATGGGTTGTGGAAGTTGTCAATGGACGCTTTAAGAGAGATTTTAAGCTATTCCGCCAAAACTTTTTTAATTTAGCTACCCGTTATTTAATGGATTATTCTAAAATTACAGCTGCAATCCTTAATAAGTTCCATCCTTTGTTAGAAGACAATACAGATGCCAGCGTTTTACTGGAGTTGGCTTTGAATAGATTAAATACTGTTTACCATTTAGGCGATTTTGTTAAGGAAAATAACTTAAATAGAACTAGGGCAATGTTTCATCGAATTAACGGACATATTTCAAGCTTAAATAACTTTCCTTTGCTTGATTTGACGGAGCTTTTTAAAATATCATTGGGAAATTATCAAATCAAACAAGCTTGCTCTTATTGTGGGAAACATCTGAAAAGCAATGGAAGTTATATAATAAAAGTTTGTGAAAATGTAATTAGAATCGGTTCTGCACATCAAAGCCTGGTTGGAAACAAATATTTATTTAGAGGTCGCATTAAATCTCGACACATCAGTGGGAAAATATATTTTACATACATCCTCGTGAGTAACGAATCTGATGTAGCCAATAGTTGCAACGCAATAGAAGCATACTATTGCAATTGTCTTGTAGAAATGAGAACTGTTGGTTGTTGCGCTCATGTTATTAGTATTTTGTGGTACTTAGGATTTGCTCGTCACCAAGAAAATATAAAGAAAGCTCCAGCATTATTTTTAAATACTATTTTAATAGACAAAGAAATGGAAATGAGAATAAATATGAAATAAAACTTAATAATTATAATGTAGGACGTAAGTAATTATGTATGTATGTAATAAAACCATAGCATGGTGCATGTTTTCTTAAATAACATCACCTAGATTGTCATCAATATAAATGTTGTTTATCAGGCTTAAAGTAAGTAATAAATAATATATATTTTGCTTTTTTTACTTGAGGAATTATAAAAAATAACGCTAAACGAAAAAGTGCATAACACATAGTGCATGTTAATATGGTTTTTAGTGTAAGTTTGTTCAAAACTAAGTTTTTATATAAGAAAGGGCACTAAATTATATATTAAATTAAAGGTTAATAAATAATCTTTAAAATGATGTTAAAAAAATTATAAATTACTGCTGATCTTTTTAAGATATCGACGTTTAAAAAGTAAAAAAAAAACTTTATTTCTAAAAAGTTAAAACTAAATATTGGAGAATATAGTGTATTTAAAAAAATATTTTTTATCACGATGAAGGTAGAAAAAATATCTTTCATTTGATTCCAAATTCATTTCCCTACGTATCTTACATCGGAAAATATAAGCAGTTTTGCCGGAAAAATAAGTGAAATTCGGCTTCTGAATTAGTCTTTTTGGATTAAAGAACTTTTGCATAAACGCAATCTCGCACATACTCCAAATCCTATAGTGAGCTCAAGCAGGGGGCTTGCAGGGGGGACAGCATGCCCCCTTATACCTACCTCATACTGATTGGGAGATAAAATCTCAAGAAATGCCTAGGCAAAACTAGTTTAGCCTAAGTGTGTTAAGTTTTTTATTTTTTCAAAAATATTGGGGTCTTCTTTCATTTCGTTTTTGGGGTCTTTTTTCATTTTTTGGTGCTTAATTTCATAAAGAAAAAAATAAATACATATGTATGTATTGTATATATTCATTTTGTTGTTGTTAATTATTCAATATTATTTAATTTGTGAATTAAATTACTTTTTTCAGAATTTGGTGTGTTTGTGTTTTATTTTTTTAAATGCGTGATTTTTATATTGCGAGATTTTGATTTGCGAGATTTTAGTTGAAATTTGCGAGATTTTTGGGTGTGAAACGTTAATGCGAGATGTAAAAAAGCGAGATTTTGTATTTGCGAGATTTTAAAAAGCGAGATTTTGTAATGCGAGATTTCGTTTTTCGAGATTTAAAAAAAATGCGAGATTTCGTTATGCGAGATTTTAAATTGCGGGATTTCGTAATGCTCCCGTAATTTATACATATGTAAGTTAAATATATTCGTGAATATGAAAAAATATTGAGATCGAGATTTCGAGATACATAATATCCAGATATTGTACATATTTTATAATGAACTAATATCAAAAGGTCATGCTTCTAAGCCCTCAGAGATCTCCGTTTTCTCAGAAACGTATACTCAATTTCTCAGAAAAAACTCACCTCTGCTGTCAAATAATTAATCCTAATATTTTTTTTTGCAATCGCTTGCTCAATTTAAGTTAGTCAAAAAGAACTGTTTTAAGGGGGGCATCCACAGGCTGACAAGAATACGCAAATTTTGAGTATGCGCAAAGTTTTGCGCAAATCAATTTTGACATCCACGAGCAGGTACGCTTGTACATTCTTCATTCAGAAATACATTTTAACGAGTGAAGACTATAGTAATTTTATTAGGATCTTTACCCTTAGGCAGGTGACGGAAAAAAGTCCGGAATTTAATATTCCAACATACCATCTTTTTATAGACTTTCAAGCCGCCTACGATAGCATAGCCAGGTTAGAACTTTATAAGGCCATGAGAGAATTCGGCATCCCAAATAAATTTACACGACTATGTAGGTTGACCAATGACCATGACAAACATTACAAGCGAGGTAAAAGTAGCTGGTTTGCTGTCCAGACTTATCAATGTCTTTAATGGACTCCGACCAGGGGGTGGTCTGGCTTACATCCTCTTTAACCTGGCGTTGGGAAAGCAATCGTAACTCTGGCCTCAAGTCCAGCCAGATACTGGCTTACGCAAACGACGTTGCCATCATTGGTATAAGCCAACAAACTGTGCAAGATTCTTCAAGAAGAAAAGACTAAGCTCAAGGTGGCTACGTCTGCGAGAAGTTTTGGTTCAACTATCAGGAATTTGAAGAAGTGCAGTCCTTTAACTACCTTGGGTCAAAAGTGAGAGCCAATAATAATGAGGAGGAAGAAATACGCGGGCGGCTGTTAAAATTCAACTGAACCTACTATGTATAGTCTGTCAAGATTCTTTAAATCTAGAAACTTTACCAGAAAACCAAATTGCTGCTGTAAAACACTATAGTCTTAACAGTAACCACATACGGATCAGAGACTTGAATGCTTTCTAAAGGGCACTCTGACTTTTTATCCGTTCGATGAAGGACGGTTCCTTAGAAGATACAATCATGAATTAAAATCTACCTCAAAAAAAAAATTTGTGAAAAAATAAAGCTTGGTAGACTCGGGTAGGCTGGGCACCTAGCTCGCAGAGGAACCAGCTCAGAAAGTCTTTTACAGTTCTATTTATAGTAGAAGACAACGTGGCAGACTTACTTGTGTTGGAAGGATAGCGTAGATCAGGACGCCCAAAACCTTTGGGTGTGCAATTTGATGGCGTCGGCCAGCAATCGGGATGTATGGAAGAAGGAGGTTCAGACCGGGTGATGAATGCACTTCTGGTTGCGAACCAAACAGTGAACTTTTAGGTTTGCAAACTGCTCCAGGAATAAACTCGCTAATTTCTCGCTAAAAGATACAAAGCTTTTTTTGGCGTTTCCTGAGAAATTGTGTTCACATACATACATACTTATATTTTTCAGCTCCAACAAAAACGACTGAGGTAATTTCTTCAGCAGTCCGAAATCCCAAGAAACATGAACTGGTTAAATTAAAACATGTGACGACACATGCCTGCTAACGATACGAACATAATAGAGGTGCCAACATTGATGCGGATCACTATCTTGTTGGTATGGTGGTTTAGGTTACAGGTGCTCAGGTTCGCAATATTCCAGGTAATAAATTGCTCAATTCATTTCCATTGCCCTCATATTGCCTAGTGGAGACGCTAAAGCAATGGCAATAGCAATATAGCAATATTGTAGATGAAAGGCAATTATTGCTTTGTCAATCGCAAAGGCAATACTCTCTCAAAATGTCTCTTTTTCAAAATTGCTGGCGTTATATTATTTGAAAACAAGAGCGAACAATTGAAATTGCCGACAATGAAAAACCCACCTAGTGAAAATTGCCCTCCTTATTGCTATTGCCATTGCCTCAAATATTGCCTGTGGAGCCACAGCGTATGAATGACTAATTCTGGCTAACTTCTATTACAGTTCAAATACTAATACTAATGAACTCCAAAAGCACAGATTCTCCTATTTATACAAATTTAATACCTATTTATTTTTGTATGTATGCATGTTAAAGAAATAAATTGCACGACTAGATCGCACGTACTTCCTCATATGTGCGTTCACATCGTTGAATAAAATTTAAAAAGTACGTAACTTAAAAAAGTGTCAAAACCACAACACTTAACAGTTTTTAGAAAAAAAAATGGAGTACGCCATAACACGTCTTGTTTAATAACGAATTTATGAAAAAGTATTTCGAAAATTGTAGGACGGATTTTGATAAAATCTTGTTTTTTAATTTTTATTTTTTTGATTTTTTTTTTTAAATTTTGGTATGCAGTTTTTTAGATGTTAATAATATACATGTGATTATAAAATTTAAAATAATTTTTTTTGATTAGTTTTAAAAATATAGATTTTTCAAAAAAAAAAATTTTTAATTTGTTTTAATTAGAAAAAAAAATTATTCATAATGTTGATATGCAGAATTAATTTGGCTACCCAGATCTTCTCAAATATAAGATGTGACAGAAATCTAAAAAGCCGTTACCGAGAAAGCCAAAAATAAAAAGTAACAAAACCTTTTCTTCAATTTCAAGAGTGTCTTACCACTACTTTATCCAATCTTCTTCTTTGCAAATAAGTACTTTTGTATAGATCAATACATTCAAAAACCGCAAAAAAGCAAAGAACTCAAGAGATTCCCCTGGCGTATATCGACTTTGACACCGCAGTTCTTTTTCACGAGAAAATGAAAATTAAATCTCTTTTCCGACTTTTGACATTTCATTTTGGGGAAAACATGCACCTAACAACCTCTAAAACATAATGACAAACCAAACAAATTTTCTTTTCTTTTTCTTTTTTTACTTCAGTTTCTCCTAAAAAGCTTTTCACAAACAAATAAATAATTATTAACAAAAAAAAGTTGCGTAAATAAGAATAACGTTTTATAAATACAAGTTTGTTAATTATAATGATTTTACTTTCAGAATTATGAATTAAGTAAAAAAAAGTTTTAATAAAGAAAGAGATTAATGCACATATTTTGTGTTACGATGTTGTAGATGTTCGCAAAATGGTGTATTTTTGGTTCCATTTTGTATTACCATTTCGAGAGAGAGAGAGAGAGAGTGAGAGATAGTTTAAGATGTTCACCATTTTGTAGATATTTTGACAAGTAAATATTCATAATAATATATGTATTTATTTTATATTTAAATAAAAAACAAATAGTTATCATTAATGAAGGAAACATTGTTGTGATTTGTGTGTGTATTTTGTTTCGTTGTTTGTGTGTATGCAAAACATTTTTGTTGTTTATAATATATTATTTTAAATAGTTTAAAGTTTGTTTTTCTTAAAAATGGATTAATGTTTTTAATAACCAGCCAATTCGGCGAATGTGGAGTCCATTTCGTCGGCGAGAGACTTGTATCTGTCTTTGTTGCAGCCCAATTCGTCTGTTGAAGAGGAAAGACAAAATATAGTTTTGTTTTAGTTAATTAATATCAAGCATAAAATTAAATATTTTTATATAAAATTTAAAATAATTGCATTTGTTATATACACAAACATATTATTTGATGAAAGTAAAATATGTGTAGGATAAAATAAGTTGTTAAAAAGATGGTGCATAAGACAACAAAAATAAAAAAATGGTGGATTCAAACATTTTGCATTATAGAACAACGATTTTGTGTGAAGGGTACAAAAATGGGTTGACACTTTATTTTTCACTTTGCACATTGTGTTTTTGTTGTTTCATAAACAAGTTCGAAGGGTTTCATTCGTGTGAAAAATAAACAAAAAATAACACAAAATAAAATAAATTTTATAAAAAAAATCACCTTTTATATTACAAAGTTACGGTTGTGATTTTTGTTTGTTTAAATATTTCAAAAACTAATAAAGTTTTTTCTGTTTCAAAAATAATGAAAAACTCCAACTTGGCATCGAATTTTATAAAGAGAGATTAAAAAATGTCTCAAAAAAACGAAGAGAGGATTAGTAATCATTATTTTCTCATTTTTTTCTTGGTTTTATATTACAAAATGTTGGTTTTTTTTTTTTGTATTTTGTATTTTGTATCATAAGCTGTATTTTACAAAATGTTTTGAGTTTAACAAAAATGGATTTTTTTGTACAGTGGTGGTATATGCGGGGGTGGGTATTGAAATCGACTTCGTTTCAATTAAAACTTTGACAGATCTGACAGGTTATATCAGTTGCTTTGTAAAACAATTTGACAATTTCAAATACATGACTCGTCACTTTGACATCTGTCAGAAGTCATTTGTCAATTGAAACGGGTGATTCAGCTAAAAGCTTAAATACAATCTATACAATTTAAACTAGTTCACTGTCATTTTTATACAATTTGGATGCAAAACATTCTGGAATATTGCAAAAGACGGTGCATAATGGATGTCTGGAAGAAAATTCATCAAAGAATGCTATTGAATTTGTTCAAAAACGACGACAAAATAATCTATAGCTAATTGAATTCATATATGAAATTCGAATAAAAACTCTTCGCTTTTGACAAGCAAAGGCAAACTGAATGCAGTGCATTTGGACAGTATAATTTGATTAAAAATGTAAAAAGTGGCAAGTGGGCTCGAAAAATCAATATCGGTGTAGTGTCATTGTAAATTTCTTGTAAAATTGTTGTTGTTTTGTGTTCATTTTTATAATAATAATTATTTTTTTGTTTGTTTTAATATCCAGTAAGTTCAGCAAATGTTGAATCCAAATCGTCGCAGATGGCTTTGTACTTTTCTTTTTCGTGGAAGAGACGGTCTGCAAAAAGCATCATTAATATTAAAAGCACAGCATTTTCTTTTTTGTACAGTAAACTTAATAGAATAAATATTATTATGTAAAATTTTATATATATATATTTTTTTACTAAATTTTATTGTTAGTGTTATTTAAGCGTAAAAAATATTTATACAAATACTTTTTTTCTAATTAATATGAAATATCAAATTTTAAAATCGTAAACATTACCTTCTAGCCTGTCGACTTCCTTCTGGAGCCTCTTCACTTGCTTCTCAGCATGTTCGGCACGTTGTTCGGCTTCCTTCAATTTGACAGTCAATGTTTTCATTTCACGTTTGAATTCTTCAACACGTTGGTTGGCCTTTTCTTCGGATACTTCCAAAGATTTCAAGGAGTTACCAACAACCTATAATTATGCATATTCGAAATAAGTTTTCCCAAAAAAATCCTCTCAAATAATTTTACCTTCAATTCTTCTTCAAGTTCCATGATCTTTGACTCACCGGAACGTACACGATCTTCAGCAACTTCAAGTTCATCTTCAACGAAGGCCAACTTGCGGGATACTTCATCGGACTTGGTGTCAGCATCTTCAGCCAACATACGGGCTTCCTTCAATTGGTTGGTCAATTGGTCCATACGTTCTTCATCTTGTTGGGAACGGTTCTCCAATACTTTGCACATACTTTCATGACAATGAAAAAATTAGAATCAATGTGTTATTTTCTATTTGATTTCTTTTAATTACCGGTTGTTCTCATCGGCAGCTTGGGTAGCTTCCAACAATTTCTGTTGAGCACTGGTTGAGCGTTCTTCAGACTTTTCCAAATCCTCTTCAATTTGTTGCACCTTACGATTCAAAGTGGCAACTTCTGATTCGGTGGAGGTCAAGAGTTTTTCCTTCTCCTCCAATTCGTGATTGGCCTTTTCCAAGGCATCCTTGGAGGTGACCAAATCGACATCAACTTGAACCAATTTCTTTTCCAAATCACGTACTTCCTCATTGAGTTTGTCGGCACGGGAATTGGCATCCTTAGCTTGGTTCTCACAGGTATCGGCCTTGTCGATGGCGTTGTCCTTTTCAAGCTTCATCGCTTGCATCTTCTTCTTGATGGCGTCCATAGTGAATGTGTTTTTTTATTTGCTTTGAAACGAAATGAATATGAAGGAAACTGGAAATAAAAATAAGGTAGATGATAAGTTTTGACGATGTTATTATGTAAAGATTTTTTCTGAAAACATTAATGATTTTTTTATTTTGATCAAAAACGTCTTTTAAGATTTTAAACAGAATGGTATAACCAGTTTTGACGATTAATAATTATCTCAATAATAAAAACTATCAAGAAAAAAGAAACGAAGTTCAAGACATAGATTTCTCAATAAACACGCGTAAACACTTCGAAATGGTACGAGTGAACTTGGTTCAATGTTTTCAAAATTTCTATCGTCGAACAAATATTCGCACGCCAGGGCGCAGACTGTCTAACTTGATCTTATGCTATGTTCCCACTGAACCAAAATGAAGGATTTTAGCCAAAATCTAGGATTTCAGCCGAAATCTGAAATTCTCCTCATCCACACATTTCCGCATACGTTTGTGGGAGTTCGAAATTCGAACTTTCACCGAAATCACTTTAAAATCTTATTTGAAATCCAAGATTGTCAAATCGAACTTGTATGTACATATGTATATCTCTTTAGTATTAAGGAATCAAAATGTTCTCTCTTTCATACTCACTGCATGTTTTGACATGTGAAATCTTCTTATTGGTGTGAACTTGAACACTATTTTTAAATCTTTTTACCGAAGTCGGAGATTTTCGAACATTGAATAAAATCAAATAAAATCAATTTTGAAAATTTCGTAAGAACAATTTGACGTTTACGTAAACAAACAAATTGGTACTCGCACTGATTCCGCAGACGATTATAATCAACTGGAACATGGTATAGGATACAAATAATTCGCACTAAAGTAAAAAGTTTATGGCGGAGCCATTTCTCAATATTTTTACTTCCGATTATAGGCAGTATAATGCAAGTTATGCATTCGTGCAGATTAAAAATTTTGAGATAACAATCAAACATTACATTACGATGATAGAGAAACATATTTGAGTAACTTGTAAAATTCTGTCCGTCTGTATGTATTTTGGACTACTGGCTAAACGGTTCGGCCAATAGTCTTCAAATTTAGAACTTAAGGTTATTTTGACGTTCTACAGAGGATTTTTTTTAGCTCATATATTAACGGTACCTGTCACATACCCGTTAAGTAAAAGCTTATTTTTCTCGAAAACAGCTCAAAATTTTTTTATGAAAAAAAATCAGTGTACTTTTGTATATTGTGGTGGAAAAAAAATTAAGTTGGTGGGCTAAAAACGGTACCCCCATAGGACCCCGTTTTTTTCGACTTTCTCGAAAAATGGTCATCCGCTTTCAATCAAAATTGATATTCGGGAAGCTGTTAGTAGTAATTTTATTTTAAAATATTTTCAAAAACTTTTTTTTTGTATTTTTAATAATTTTTTTTCAAAATTCAAATTTTGAAAACGGGTAGATGGATTTTTTTTAATCTTGTTTTTGAATGTAGATTATTTTTTTGCTTTAGTTTGCATTCTTAAATAATTTTTTTTTATTTTTAAAAAAAATTATTAAATTAAAATCGTTTTATTTAAAAACCTCTCCTACGATTTTGAAAAAAATCACACTTTTTCACATTTTTTAAAGAAATAAAATGGCTTTTAAATTTTTTCGCTGAAAACTATTTTACTTACTTTTTACAAACAATCAAAAGTCAGAAAAATGCAATAAAAACTTTGAAGTTCCCTTAATATTTTTCAAATTTTATTCCACATTCCACATCCACATTCAAGTTTATTCGTTTAAGGAACCAACCAAAAAAAAAAAAAAACAATAAATGTCAATAGGCGTTTTTCTTTATTCACTCAGAAAAGGTCTCTGAACAGAGTCCGAAACTCTTATAATTCTCCGAACCGAGCTTTGTCAGATAAAATTTTTAAAAATACGTTTTAGCACTTGGTTGTCAGACATTGACACTTGTCATAGGTATGGCTTTTTAACAGGAGAAAATATTATGCATATAATTGTATTGTCTCTTTCGCTTTGGCATACATTTTTCTAAGAGTGAAGAGAGAATATTTAATATTCTCTCTGTTTACTTTTAAAATATTTTTAAATAAATATTTTCAATTTTTTACTAATTTCCTTTGCTTTCAGTTGGAACCAAATTTTATATATTTTTTTCAGGCAATGTGCATGGGATTGAGTTAAATAGCCTACAACTCTAAAGTGACGTTACTTGCGTTCAGCATTTTCTCAGAATGCTCCGTCACATACAGCACGCTCTGATCATTCTCTGACATTCTCTGTAACAAATAACAATTTAGCTTGTCCAATTTTTTGAATTTGGTAAGTAATAATTTGTATAGAGCTTATATAAAGCTCTTTTGGAAATTCAAAAAAAGCTGCTACAAGTCCTTTAATAGTGAGTTTATATGTACATAAGACTTGTGGAAAAAGATTTAAAATGGCCTGTATAATGCCTTCCAAAGATGTTTCCTGAATATTAAAAAAAAATAGTAGCTGCTACAAAGCTTTCCAAGACAAGACAATGCAAAACTTGTGTAAGGCTTATTCCTAAATTCCTTATGTTTGCGCAGTGCATTGAATATAATGAGGGCAACATAATCCCTTGTACGCACGCAAAATATAAACAAAAAATTGTTTTAATTTTTGTTCTAAAAGTCATAAACTATGCGTTTTTCGACAAACAAAATTAAGTACTTTTATTAAGTCCATTAAATTTGCAACAATTTAAACCTAACCGCAGATCTATAAGCCCTATACAGACCAAGATATGGCTCTTAGAAAATGGTCCATTTCTACCGAAAATTGACAATTTTTAGTTTTGCTGCCGTGCGTATCAAATAATTGCCAAAATCACTCATCCTAAAAAAACTGTCACTACGAATAAAATTGTAGCAAATATATTTTTACTTGCGATTATAGGTACTATAATACAAGTTATGCATTCGTGCAGATGAAAAATTTTGAGATAACAATCAAACATAACATTACGATGATAGAGAAACAGTTTTGAGTTAGCAAAATTTTGTCCGTCTGTCTGTACGGATGTATTTTGGACAGCAGCCTAAACGGTTGAGCCAATCGTCTTCAAATTTTGAACTTAAGGTTATTTTGACATTCAAAAATTAACGGTAGCTGTCATATAACCGTTATATAAAAGCTTATTTTTCTCGAAAACGGCTCCAAGATTTTTTATAAAAAAATCAGTGTACTACTGTAGGTATCCATTATATTTTGGTAAAAAAAAAATTTAATATGGTGGACTAAAAACGGTACCTCCCATATGACCGGTTTTTTATCTTCGAATTTCTCGAAAACTGGTGATCCGAATACAATCAAAATTGATATTCAAGAAGATGTAGGTAGCCTAAGTAATTTTGCATTAATTCTTTTTGAAAACTTTTTATTTGTATTTTTAATAATTAATTAATTTAATAATTTTTAATAAAGTCTGTGAGACTAATAGTTCACTCACAATCTGATAAACCAAAAGGTAAAATTAATTTTTTGAAGATTTGAGACAAACACCTATTTGTGGTCCAGTCGACAGGTAGGTTTAGGTCGACAAAGGCCGGAACTTAATGAAACTTTGGTTTAATGTTTAGGGATGGTAATGTAATTAAAATAAAATTCCAATCATTATAGTAAGCAATAGAAAAGATTTCGGGAACTGACTGAGGAGAAACTTAACTTATTTTCTTAGAAGTATTCCACTGTAGGCTAGCAGGTACTTTTTGGGACAAAACAAAATATTCTTTATATAAACCTGTAGGCAAGGTTTTACCAAAACCTGTCATTAAAAAGGTTTGGGTAAGGCCTTTTTGTAACATCCAAGGCAATGTATTAGCAATAGCTGTCATGTCATAAAATGGCTTGCTGAGACAAGCTAATTACATTTCATGGAAAACTGTTTGCTACTATAAAACCTGTCAACAACAACATTATTGCAGTTAAATAGCTTACATTACGTGACCCAAAATTACTTGTATAATGCCTTATACTATTTCCATAGCAGTCTGAAAAAAGCTTGTTTAGGTCAGTTTGCTGAACTTAAGTGCTTATGTGACAGTAGAAGAAAGTAGAACATACGCTTTAAGTTGCAGTTAAGTATTTATGTTTCGTTTCAGCAATCGGGTCTTAGAATCAGACATTTTTGTACGTTGGAAATTTGTATATCTGTCTTTTAAAACTGAAAAAACAGAGTCTTCCTTACTTCATCCTTTAAAATTTAATGCAAATATAATAATTTAGTGTATTTGGGTCACTGTGGCGTATACTTGTTTTTTTAAAAATATTTGACAAAGTCAAACCATGTTTTGCTTGACTCAAGGTTTTTAAAGGCCGATATCCATAAAATGTTTGTCTGGATATTTATGGGGAAAATGACTACTGATTTATGCTTAAAGGGAGCAATTTCAATTGTCACGAAGCCTGTTAAACTTAAAAAACCCTTCGTTGGATTTATGCGTCAGTTGTTTTAACCAGTGAGCATGAGTAACTAAAAGATATGAAAGGTAATGTAAGGGTGCTATTATTTTTTTGCAGAATCTGAATGGCTTAATAAGATGCACTTTCATACAAGAGATAGAATTCTGGAAAAACATTTAAGGTCATACAGACGGGAAATCAAAACACCTGTTGGCATAGCATTTGGACAAATTTACTATTACAAATTTACTGCAAGAAAAATGTGTAATAACGAAGAACGAAACCAGATTAAAAATAAAAAAACAAAAACGAATACATTAACCATAATTTTTTGGTAATTATAAATTATAATTACTTTTAAAAAGTTCCAAAAACATTCGCAAGAAATCATTAGACTAAAGACAATTTAAACTACAAAAAATGTCTTTAATTTCAATTATAATTTTGAAAATTATATACAGACAGATGTTCTTTTATTCTTACATAAAAATAAAAAAAATAAAAATAAATGAGCCAGTCGCCAAATGAAATTGAATATTAAAGTTCAAATATGCCAACAACAACAAAAAGAAATTTCAGATTTTTTCAAAAAAACTTGCAAAAAATTGTGTTTGTATTTTCAACGGCTTAGATTTAGATGATGTCATTTGTATGTATGTTTATTGTATAGGTGTATAGATACAGATCGTCTGTGTTCTGTGTTCTATATATTTTGTATATATTTATTTTAAAACTCCTAATAAATTGCACCTACACAATTTTCTAAATTTATCCCACACACTTTTCAGATAGAGGTACGCCTTAATGCCCCATGAACAGCAGTGCCTCAAAAACTTTTGGACTGCAATGATGTGACCTATCTTTAATTTTTTTTTTAATTTCTTTGACAAATTTACAGACGATTTCCCGGGATGCACTTTAAAATATCATATATTATTTAATATTTAAAAATTAAAGAAAATTAGTTTTTTTTAATGATAGTTTTAAACTTTCAAAAATAGAACCATTGTTTTGTTTTCTTTTTTTTTAATTCGGAAACAGACAAAATGCGAATTCTAAAATGAAAAAATAACTAAATTTCCACACACACTAACGCGTATCTATTGTATCTATACACTTGAAATAATCGTGTGTTAATGCAGGTGAACTGTATGTGATATGCATGTATTGGTTGTGTAGAGATAGAATAAAATCTGCTTATGTTTGAGAAATGTTTATGAAAACTTTTCAGAGCTATTCGATTTCAATTGCCTTTTAAGAACGATTCGAACAAAACATATAGTTTTTTTCAGTTAAAAAATAACTAGGTGTATCCTACAAATACAAATCTTTTCGCATTACATAAGAGATTTATTCGATCTGAAGATTGGATTCTCAGTATTTTCCTTTTACATCCAGGACACATTTGATTAAAATCAAATTGACGTCACTTGTTAAATTTAAGAGCCTTTCAACTCAAAGGTCATATCCGTTTTACGTCATTGAAGAGCTACGAACTTCATATCCGGTCACATGAAAATTTAAAAATCCCTCTCTTCCGTTTATCGCACACAAATGCACTGCATTATCACTTGTTACAAATATTTTTTGAATATTTCAAGGATATCAAATATCCTTTTTTTTAAACACCCACTTTTAATGAAAAGTTCAAATTTGGTATTAATTTAAAAAAAATATAATTTTTGGAAATAAAATTGGATAAAATTTGGAAAAAATATCAAAAATATCCTTTGAGGTGTGTATATATGTGAAGAACCAACCTTAGCGCTTTGGAACACACTATACGCTAGCAAAAACCCGAGAACACTGATGTGGACCAACTTTTTTTATCCCATCAGCCCCATATTATTTCAAAACACGGCATTATGGTGTGTGCATAAAT
This sequence comes from Platycheirus rosarum, assembly GCA_963971375.1. Lineage (NCBI taxonomy): Eukaryota > Metazoa > Arthropoda > Insecta > Diptera > Syrphidae > Platycheirus > Platycheirus rosarum. The sequence goes on along the minus strand of OZ020509.1, from coordinate 28,494,883 downwards.
CCATCGGTTCTGAATTCTTATTTTCACCAGCACTACCGTACCCACTCGTGCTAGCAAAATTAAAAAAAAAAACTGTATAGTTCTCTCGAGAAATTTTCGAAATTTCCCTGTTTTTCAAAAAATTCCCCACACAATGGATGTCAATTTGCTTTTATTTTTTCAAAATTCTTCTCAATCCTGCTTTTTTCCCAATTGAGAGAGGATATAATATCATTGTATGTCTGTCTGTAGTGGAAAAAAGTTTTTCTGTGCAATTGTGTGTAGGTTTTTCTTAAAAATAGCATAATTTCCCCTGCTAGTATTTTTTTTCGTAAACGACTTGGAAGAGTTTCCCAATTTTCCATCGAGGGTCATAGGAGATATTTTTTCATCGTTTTTGAAAATGCTTTTTGTTATGATCTTCAGTTTGAAATGAGATGACATGGGTGTTTTTTTATTTTTTTTATTTAGAGGAAAAAAGAATTAAAATTCAATATTAAGTGATTTAAAGTATGTACATAGCTAGTTTGGGAATTTGCAAATCTGCTTACCATTAGCAATGTGAATTTTGAAGGAGATATATTGTGTTGGAATTTGTTGTTCTTAAAACAAATGCAAACATTTTAATTCGGTCAGATATAGCTACACATAAAATGTCTGTCCAAAGAAAATTTAAGAAATCTAAAAATATCCAGGAGAAGTAATTTGCATTTTGACTTATTTTTGGATTTGATTTGCAGAAAATTAACGATTTAGTGTAAAATTCACTAAGAATTAAATTTGTTGAGATTTGACCGTTGCATATGCGTGTATGAATGGAAATGTTGATTTTATGTGTGAAGGTTTTTTTTTAAATAATGTAATCTGATATTGTCCAAGTTATTTTTACAGAAAAAAAATGTGCAGTAGTTGTTCCACCTATAATTATTTTTTTATTGGGAGGAAGGTGTTAGCGTTTTATTTTGTATTTGTTTTCTTTTTCGACAACTGTTCTCAAATTCAGATGGAATTTAATGTTAATATTCCATCTTGTTCAAAAGCGTTTCTTAAAAGATGTCGTAATCCCAAGTCATGTGTGCGACTTATGAGCCGCGAGCCGGGAGTCCATAAAATGGCTATTCTCAAGTCCACTTGATATTGTAACATTATTTCAAAAATTTGTGAATCTTTCTCCCTAGAGAAGCCACTTAGGTCCGTTTGTTGATACGATATTTAAATATTTATTTTCAACTTAAGCGCTTATGTTCTACTTTTTCCTCTTCGTAAACTCTCATATAAGTTCTTAGTTAAACATAAATATTTAAGTATCGTATCAGCAAACAAACCTTAAGGGGTCGTCACACTATGAAAGGAAAGTACTTTCAGAAAGCAAACAGTTTTCTGAAAGTATAACTTTCATAGTGTGACGATCTAAAAAGTGCTTTCCTGAAAAAGTTTTCTGAAAGCGATTTGTTTTCCCAAAAACGCTTTGACAAAAAATACTTTCAGTGTATGACTAGTTCATGAAATGCATTGGGTGGAATTTGATATATTGCGTCGGTTTTTTTTAGGGTCACATTAAATTTAGCAAAGAAACAGAATAAAACGGTGTATTTGGCTTGTCCCGACGTTTCGGCAAGAGTTGTTGCCTTCTTCAGGGGAACAAACAACGAAAAGGGTAATACAGTATAATGCATAATAACTAAAATCAAGAGATAACTAAAGAAAGAGAATAATGAAAAAAAAAACAAAATTATAAAATATTTACTGTAAATTAAAAATTACTTCTGTTTAAGAAAGAAGCTTAATTTTTAATAATTATACAGTAGCCCACCAAAAGAGGAAAAAACACTGAACAGAGAGAAATTATAATGAGATTTAGGCAGAGAGAAGAGAACAGTATACTGACGATATAATCTAAGTGTCGTGCCTTCTATTCATATTATTTTTGTTATTTAGAATATGAAACGTTTCAAGGGTGTATCTCTTTGATGTATGTTTCTCTGTTTGGAGAACTTGGACTCCATCAAAATCTGGAAGGTGGCCTCTTTTTTTGGAAGCGAGTGCTGGGCCCTCATCACGTAAGGTTGGCTATATCGTTTGCAATATCGAGAATTATCTACAAGCGTCTAATGATTTGATGTTTACAGCACGTAACACTAAAAGCTGTCAAACACTATCGTCTTGACGATGTTCTTTAAGTTGTGTCTTTTATTTATTACAAGTGTCTAAATAAGAAATGTTTTGCCGTAATGTATTATTAAGGAGCCTTTACATGCATCTTCATCTGCATCGACAACAACTTGTTCGGGTGACTTTATTTGTTAAATATTTTTCAATCAATGTTGAACCATCAATTTAAAAAAAACAACACAAATTATCATTTTGGTTTGTTATGTTTTTATTCCGATGAGTGCATTTTATTTAATTATTTGGGTTAAATTTAATTCGAAATACATGTGCATCTCAAATTTATCCATGTGCGCTGACAATTTGTGTGAATCGTAAAGCGTGCTTTGAATTATGGCACAACTAACTAATTGTATTTTTGCGGCCATCATATTTATTTTTTGGCGTGATAACGTTTTATAAATCGATGACAGGCTATACGTACGAAATAACATGACTCATGCTGATAAGACTCATACTGAAAAGACTCATGCTGATAAGACTCATGACTCGTGCTAAACGCGATACTGTGGTTCTTTCAACCAGAATCGATCGCAAGCACCAGGCGAACATGAAAAGGAACAGGCGCAAATTCCCAAAATAATTCCACTCAAATTCAAAAAGAACAAGAAGAAAAAAAGAAATACAAAATAGGCGGAATTTTGTTAAAGTAGAGATTAGATGTAGATTTTTTTTATAACAAGCACGCACATAAGGGATTTGTGTGTTGGCCTTATCGTGTTAAAACGCACTGCGCGAGCATAAGAAGATTAGGGAGGGAGGGAAAGAAGGTGTCGATTAACATTGGTTTTGAATGCTTGCAAATCGAAATGGCAAGGGAAAATCTCGCCGGGTAAACCATTCCAAAGTCGTGTTGTACGGCTAAAACAAGAATCTTTATATTTCACGGTACTTCCGAAAATGGGCTCAAGGGCGAACTGATGAGCATTCCTAGCAAGACGAGTATTACGGGTGAAACTTTTAAGGGGAGGAATGCAGCTGGCTACCTCGAGTGAACATTTTTATGAAGGAAATGGTAAAATAAGGAAAGACATGAAACATTGCGCCGGTGTTCGAGAGGAGCAATTGTTTCAGCGGCAGTTCTATTTCCTATCAATCTCACCCCTCTGTTTTGTATTCTATCGAGCAGGTGAAGCGATGCTTGAGAAGCAACTGCCCAGAGGTGTGAGTTATACTCAAATTTTGGGCGTATAAACGCTTTATAAATTGTAGCCAGATCAGAAGGGGAAAAAAACTTCTTACAGCGATACAGAAAACCTTAGCACTTAGCAGCATTCTTAGCTATCTCAAGTATATGGTCGTTCCAACGGAGGTCGTCTTTGACACACATACCGAGTACTGAAAGTTTTTCGGTTTCTTCAATGTAAGTGCCATTCATGGACCTTTAACGACACAAGACAGCATTGAGTTTTCGAAGCATTAAACTCCACACGATTGCTATTACAGACAGAAGATCATTTATAAAAATGAGGAAGAGAGTCGGAGACACAACGGAGCCCTGGGGCACACCAGCATTTATTTTGTGGGAATCGGATTTGAATCCGTCCAACGGTCCAGAAGATAGCTTCTAATCCAACGAACAAGTATCATCGATCCCAAAACCACGCATTTTCGATAAGAGAGTTTCATGGCAAACTCTGTCAAATGCCTTGGAGATATAATTTTATTATTTTTTTTTGGCGCGCACCAGAGACAGTAATTTTTTCGACACACGCGAGGATATTTGTGCAGCGACACTTCTGCTTTTTTTCGTTTTATATTTTTTTTTCGCGCACCACCGCCAAAAGCGACCATCCCCGGTGAGCTTTAGATCGACCGTTTTTGGGGTGTGTGTGTCTGGATTTAACGAGAGGGTTTGTGGATGTGAGTTAACGGGCTCTATGTTGGTGTTGCTGCCATCAATGTTTTCTTATGACGTTATGAAGTAAAATTATCGTCCGTAAACCGACTTTACAAACAACCAACTCTTTTTGAGTATACATAATTATTTGCACGAAAAAGGGACAGCGTACATTTTTTTATTGGAATTTGGATTTACATACATATATCTCTTCATTTTCTAGCAAATGACACACAATATTTGTCCGTTCTTCCTTTGCCATAAATTTTATAAATAACATCAGTGCATTTGTCTTTGTACGGTTTGACCTTTAACTTTGTAAAAAGATGTCCAAGTGTTTGGTTGGATTTAAAAGCTAACCGAATATCTTCTACATTTTTGGTGACAATTTTTTAAATTCTCAGTCAAGTTGGGAACATAAACAACGCTGTTTAAGAACCCGTTCGTGTTGGAGATTTTGAGTTATTTGCGGCATGTTTTAGTAGTAAACTATATATTCATTATCATTACATACATTTTAGTTATTTTCTTCTCGTTTGCCATCACTCAACGCGAAAACTTACAAACAATAAAGTTCCCCTGACGAAGGCAACAACCCTTGCCGAAACGTCGGGCAAGCCAAAGACACCGTTTTATTCTGTTTCTTTGCTAAATTTAATGTGACCTAAAAAAAGCCGACGGAATACATCAAATTCCATCCAATACATATTATATACTTGGTCAAAACAAATATTCGAACTAGTTCATGAAAGCGTTTTCAAGAAAGCAAATCATTTTCTGAAAACGCTATTCGCTTTCAGAAAATGTTTGTGAAAATTTTTTTGCTTTATTGAAAGTGAACGTATGTTTGTTAACATACATGGTTCCTCTGTCCCACAGAAGTGAGAGAAGAATGGGTGACCCTTAGGGAACTTGGTTATTTACGCATAACTATTTGCAAAATTAAAGAAATAAGAAAGCTAGAGTAGAAATGTAGCATTAATAATAACAGATTCTTATAGAACGAATAAATACAAACATTTTTTTACAATAGTAGGGGGTCTATCTCCCACTGTTTAGGCAGGAGGGTCAATTTTCTAAAAAAGCACTTGCATAAGAAACAAATTTATTTAAAAAAACTGCAACACTTAAAATAATGTGCTATGTATTTGTTTAGAGCGAAAAGTCTGTCTATCATAACGTTTGCTAAATTTGCTTGTAGTATTTGTTACTCCATTTGATTCTTATGTGTATTTTGGTTTTGGAGAAAATTGAAATTTACCAAACACACTATTTTATAATTTGTGGTCTTTCTCTCTACACATTTCGGGTGGAGTAAGATAACCTTGACGCTGCAAAATAATAATGGATTCCTATAGAGAAACTAGAAAAAAGAATTTTTTTGTCATGAACAGTTTCTTGAGTAACTTTCTGGAAAACGTTTTATATCTTTATTTCGCGCTTCCTGGGCTTCTTCTCCAAGCTGTCCAAGAGGAAGAATAGCTTCAGATAAAAAATCTGAACTGTTGTTGGCATATTGCACCACGGATATACATACATACATAGGTCAACAAACTTCTTTGCTGTATCAATGCAGCACTCTTTAAATTCGCCTTTTTTCGGAAAACCACGAGATATTATTAATAACACTACTTGAAAGTGATTAATTATGTCTTCATCCATGTTGTTTATTTGAAATTTATAAGAAACATGAATAACTGGCTGAACACAATGGTGAAGATGAAGTATCTAGCGCTGTCAAAGTTAAATATACGCGAACCCTATTAGGCGAACACAATGAGAAGCTAAAGCTGAAGCTTCAAATTTAACTGAAGCGCAAGTTCACTCGCGCTTCACGCTTCAGCTTCATCTTGACATTTCACAGGAATAAAATAGGCTAGTTCAATGGTTCTGAACTATCCGAGATCTCTTTTTTCTCAGATCCATTAAAAATTACTGAGAAAATTCCTTGATAACTCTGAAATCTTCAGAAACTTGAACTAGCTTTATCAGACGAAAACAAAATGTGTGAGGGAAACAGAGAATTATTTATAGAGCTGGTTAAAAATGAGAATATTTTATAGGATTTAACCAGCCCCAACTATAAAAATATTGAAAAGAAGCCGTAAGTGTGGAGTATTATTTCGGTAGCATTATGTATATATATTTTATATTTTGGACAGCAAAATTGACATTCCGTACTTCACCATTGTGTTCGAGTCAGCTTCATCACTAAGCTTCAATTTTGACGTGCTTCATTTTTGCGTTTCATACTTCAGCTTCAGCTTCACCATTGTGTTCAGCCAGTAAGGCATTCAAAAAAACGAATCCAAGCATGCAATGGAGCCCAAACATCAATTTTGATTTGTGGTAAACTTGTTGGGCCACAACAACACTGTACACTAATTTTGTTTAAATCTCTCGCTGTAAGCTTGTACAAATAGCACCTTTGTGTTGATGAATTTTCTATGATAGCACTACAAACCTTTTCATCCACAAAATACGGAAAATATTTTTCAAAATGTTTTGGTTTCTTCTGATCCTTATATTAGTATAGTATACAAAAAATCTCACCCAAAAAAAATTAAATCATTTCCATCTGAAGTATTGCAATTGTTTAAAGAACCAGAAGTCAAGGAACAGAGTTCGAATAATACGAGATCCTTAATTATTACCAGGCATAAAGTTTTGCTTAACTTATTTATTTTTATTTGTTACTTCCAAACATGTTGTTTTCAATTTTTTTAATAATGCTTTTGTTTCTTGTTAAGTTTATATTTAAAAAAATCTATATGTTTTTAGATTTTTTTTTGTTTTTCTAAAAAAGTTTTGAAATTTAAAAAATCACATGTCCAAAAAAATTGTTTTAATTTTAATTATATAAATCTGATGAATAAACGTAAGAATTAAATATAAAACACTTACCTACAAATAATTTTGGCTGTTTTTTCGGAAAATCCGCCTATGTGCGGCTGCGATCGTTTTGGCAGATCTTGCGTTTCGTCAACGAATGGGTGTTGGTTGATTGTTTACTGAGCCAGTGGACTCAAATTTATCCACCACACTGCGAATAGTCCTCTCGGTAGGACGATTATGGCGAACGTACAATGGGCGAAGCGCGCGCAACGTTGCCCGAACAGAACACCCATTTTGATAAAACAATTTTATCATTTGCATTTGCACGTGTTTTTGATCGCTATATTTTTGCACGGTGATTTGGTAAAACTGACTGAATAAATGACAGCCAATTTGACAGATGTAGCTTTAACAAGATGGCCGCTATCAACTGTCAAAGTTCGAAAGTCCCTATTGGATGACCCTTATTTAAGAATGAACGAAAAAACATTCTTAGAACTGTTGTACCATGTACCACAAATCTCCTGAAAAAATAACTGCATCTTCACGAGCGGATTGGAGGGTCGCGGTCAGAAAATACCTTTTTCACGCACGCTTTTGTACGTCTATATAAATATTTTGTAGTGAGGGAGAGGGAAATCGATCGGAAAAGTAACTAAAATCAATACCAACATGATGTGAATATGTTTGGCTTTCATCTTAGAAGAAAATTAGGTTTTGTTAATTTTGGTTAGTCGGGGAGAGGAGTGTGCGTGGTAAATTTTTAGGGAATCAAAAGTTTGAGGTTTTATCCAGAAATTATAATTACAACAACACTTGATAATAATTCGATTATAAAAAAAAGAAATGAAAAAAAAATATGCATTTTTTAGGAAAATTTGAAAAAAATACCTTTTTTCGAAGCGCCATATCTTGATATAGAATTGATATTCAAACATATTTGAATAATCTATATGGTAGTAAATTTTATTCTCTACAAACGATGTCCAAAACTTGAGAAAATGTTAATTAACCATTGCTCAAAGTTTCATGAAGTTCCGACCTTTGTCGACCTTAAACTTGTTATAGGATAATTTATTAACTACAAGTTGGATTATAAACTGATTTTGTGTTAAATTGCACCAGGAAGGAGTTATAAGCTAAATAGTGAACAAAGTGCCGATTTTTAATAATTTTTTCTTTGTTGTGCAGGGGGCTGTAGAAATTTGTCTTTTGGTGTCTATCGGGCTTTGCAAACATTATATCGAAAATTCAGAATTACCCGACATTTTTGTAGGGTAAAATCACTTTCTTTACTGCATTATAAAGCTGCTCTATCACTTTGAGGAACCCGTTGCAAGAACGACTTGCTGTGATAAGCTACATTGTTTTGGCGAATATTCAGAAACTATTTTCGATACACAAATAGTGCACAATAAAATTTTAGATATATTTAACTGATTCGAAAATATTTAGCAAAATGTATCTAAAATCAAAATAAAAAAAAAATATTATGACCCTAAATGATGTCAAATATGCCGTTTAATGCGTTTTCTCGTTTTTAGTACATACTAACAATATAGGTAAATAAAAACGCAAACCCGAGTTATATAGGAAAATGTAGAATCGTGTAAAAATAATGACCGCCATATTGATTACGTCATCAATGCCGCTAGAGGGCCAGACAAATGTGTGTCCCAGGATTTTAGTGGTCATCTACCCATGCACTAACTAAATCCAAAAGGGCGCATTGGTTGCCACAGGTGTGAAATATTTTGATACAATTCCCAGATAATTCACCCCACTATAACGATTGATATGGATCAGGCTTGCATCTATCCATCTATTTTGTTATTATTTTGATAGTTAAAATAACAAAAATAACTACATACATCTAACGATGCAAGCCGAATATGTGGACGATGGAATGAAATTCTATAAAAAAACGTTTTTTTTTTGTTTTATTGAGACATGCACAAGTTAAAGTATAAAAGTTTTATACTTCTCTTGTCACCTTAACAACTAAAGATTTTGTGAAATATTTACCAATCATGTTTACTTGTACAATATGGCTTGTACATGCATACTTGTCAAATTTGCAGTTGCGTGTGTACCCGGCTTAAGGATGACGCATTTACACAATATTTTTGGCCAATAACTTTTGCGTGGAGAAAAAGCCGCATTATATCAGGTTTTCCAATAGGGACTTGACAACTTTAAATTTAATTTGTGAACGCACCCTTTCACTAATCATCGAACTGTCATTGTCAATTTATTCAGTAAACTCAACTTTTCATCATGGTTAAAGTACACGAGCAAGCAACGTCTGCAAATTATAAAAGGGAGGGGAGAGATAGGAGGTGTCGATTAACATTGGTTTGAATGTTAGCAGATCAAAATGGCTAGAAAAAATCTCGCCGGGTAAACTATTCGAAATTCGTCTTGTTCGGCTAAAAAAAGAATCCTTATATTTCACGGTACGTCCGAAATTGGGCTCAAGAATGAACTGATGAGCATTCCTTGCGAGACAAGTATTACGGGAGAAACTTTTAAGGGGAAGAATGCAACTGGCTACTTCGAGTAAACATTTTTTGTAAAAGAAACGATAAAATAAGGAAAGACATGAAACATTGCGTCGGTGTTCTAAGGGGGCAATTGTTTCAGAGACATTTCTATTTCCTATCAATCTTAACGCTCGACTTTGTATTCTATCAAGCAGGTGAAGCGATGTTTGTGAAGCACCTGCCCAGAGGTGGAAGTTATACTCGAGTTTAGGGTGTATAAACGTTTTATAAATTGTAGCCAGATCAGATGGGAAAAATGCTTCTTACACCGATACAGAAAACCTAAGCACTAGCAGCATTCTTAGCTATCTCAAATATATGGTCGTGCCAACGGAGGTCGTCGTTGACACACATACCGAGTACTGGGAGCTTTTTGGTTTCTTCGATGTAAGTGCCATTCATGGACAATGGCATTGGGGGTATGTTAAGCTTTAACGACAGAAGACAGAATTGAGTTTTCGAAGCGTTAAACTCCACACGATTCCTATTACCCCATTTAACAATGCTGTATAAATCGGAGTTTAATGAGCTTGACATACGGTACCGTTGCAGTTGTACATCCAAAGGCGAAGGACCTGAATTATCTAACGAATATGAAAACCTGAGGGTAGAGTCGTTAGCAAAATAGTTAAGTGGATTAGAAGTAACAGACAAAAGATCATTTAAAAAAATTATCATGATTGATGATTCAATAAAGCTTGTATTGAACGGTCCAGAAGATAGCTTCTAATCCAACGAACAAGGGCATCATCGATCCCAAAAACACGCAATTTCGATAAGAGAGCTTCATGCTAAACTCTATCAAATACCTTGGAAGTATCAAGCGCAATAATCTTACTTTCAGCAAAGCGATGTAAGGATTTGTTCCACTGTTCGGTGAGATATGCTATCAGATCACCAGTGGAACGATTACTGTGAAAGCCATACTGACGGTCATGGAGAAGCTTTCGGTCTTCGAGATATTCTTTAAGCTGACGGTTAATCTTCGTTTCCATGATCTTAGAAAGAAGGGACGTAAGTGCTATGGGTCGGTAGGAGTAGGAGCGATGGAAAAGCTAACACAGAAGCTTTGACATACAGAAGAACACCTCTTTAGAAGAATCGGGGGTATACCATCCGGCCCAGCGGATTTGTGTTTATCGAGATCTTTGAGAACTCTTGCTACTGTACGATTGCAGAAAAAAATCTGTCCCATGGAAAAATTTACATTCTCAAATACAGAAGGGGCAATATGGCAGTGAAGCAGCGTAGAGCTAGCAGCGAAATGGGCGGCAAGCAAGTTTGCCTTCTCTGAAGAGTAGACAATAGGTTTGTCATTAGGATGGGCGTTGGAACTGAAGAATTTGACGAATTTTTAATATTTTTTTACAAATGACCAAAGATTTTTTCCGATTTTCCTCTGTAAGGTTGGCTTTGTAAGATCGGAAACTTACTTCTTTGAGCCTGATAGCTTCTTTACACTCAGAGTTAAAACAGGACTTTTCTTTAGACTTGATGCTTTTTACTCTGTGAGGAATAAAAGCACGCATCCCTAGAAGAATCACATTTGTGATCATTTCAGCACCGGCATCAATGTCAATCGAGGAAGCATAGCTGGTCACTATTTAAAGTTTCGGAAAAAAATATTCAGGCCGTCCTAGTTGGCTTTCTCGTATTGCCAAACAGTCCTGTTGGACTTTAAATCACATTTATTTGCTTATCGTTTCCAAAATATCGGATATTTAGTTCTCAATTAATATATATTAATATATTTATCGATAAGTACATTTATTTTGTTTTCATTTGCCCACCCCTAAAATAATGGTTAAATTCAAACAAACACAGATATGTACATATACTCCAACATTCTTCTTCCTTCTACCAACTGTGATCTGTGACTGAGATTTTGAGCCTGCAGGCTCTGATATGAATAATGCTTTAAGATTCGCGACTACCAATCTTATTATATTTTATTAATTTTCCTTCGAATTCGTGAAATATTTAGGTTTACACATTTTTTAAACCACATTTTTGTTTGTTTATTCGTTTCCATAATATCGATATTTAATTTTGGATTAATATGTATGTATACTTTATTTATCGATGTATTTATTTTTTTTTCATTTGCCTATCCCTAAAACAATGTTCATTTACAAACAAACACACACACTAACGGATTCTTCTACTTTCATCCAGCTTTGAGTCAGAGTCTGGCTCTGAGTGCTGTTTTTCATATTCGCCTGGTGCGAAGATTAAGTTTTCGATCGATTTCTTGGATTTTATAGTTGAGAAAACAGAAGACAAACAAACAAAGACAAATAGAAACTTCCGCTTATGGACTTTAAAATTAAATTAATTAATTTCTTTCAAACGTTAAAATTTCAATTTTCAAAAAATGTTTGTAGATTGCTCTCTAAAACCTGACAATTTTTTACCAAAAATTGGTTGAGTTGGTTGCTCAGGCAGAAAAAAATAGATACTCAAACAGACAAACAGAAGCTTGACCCCAACTTTCAACTCTATTGTTCTTGATTTTATCTCGATCTTTTATGTTATTAAAACGGTGGTGTTTGTAATTTTCATCACCCATATCACTTTTCAAAAAATTACGTTGTCTTGTGGGCCAATTTTCAAAAAAAAATTCTTGAAAATCGTAGTTTTGTGAAACATGTAGAAATCCTAATATTGTCACTTGTCAGATATGACAATGGCCTTTCCTATACTTTGCAATTTGCATAGGTCAAGATAGCTTACCTCAGCATTTACCAAATAAGACTGAAAACATCTCAAATTTAACTAAAATGTTTTATAACTTAACAGACAAATATTTTACTTTAAATGACAAATATTTTCCAAAACAGAAAAAAGTATTTTTCAACAAATTTATTGGTCTTTAGTACGAGAATCCTCTGATCTACATGTCTTACAATAAATTGTTTTGTTTACTTACTAACAGCCTTATTTATAAACTCATATTAACGATTGAGTAAAGTTACGCAGCCTTTAATATGCCTCTAATCAAGAAATCCTTATTTATAAAAGAAAATACGTTGATTAGAGGCTGAGTAAGTTAAAATGTGTGTATAGGTTGATTAGAGCCTGCGTAAGGACATACTAGCATCTAAATGTCAGTCAATCAATCAGACAATCGAAACATCCTTTGAAATAAAAATTCCAAAACATTAACAAGAGTTCTTTTCCTTAAAACGAAATTCCTTTAAATTATTCATATTTTTTTAAATGACTTAAATGGTAGGCTCAACTTTCCTTTAAGGGAGCACGAATTTTAATACGCGGATACTTTTATTCGATAGATTAGCACTTTTTAATAACAAATATCACAATTTTAAAATTTAAAAATTCCAAAACATTAACAAGAGTTCTTTTGCTTAAAACGAAATTCCTTTAAATTATTCATATTTTTTTAAATGACTTAAATGGTAGGCTCAACTTTCCTTTAAGGGAGCACGAATTTTAATACGCGGATACTTTTATTCGATAGATTAGCACTTTTTAATAACAAATATCACAATTTTAGAGGGAGGAAACACTTCTAACTATTTTTAATTCATTTTTGAAATTCTTAAATTCCCATATAAAATGCATACGAAAATGGCTTCTCTTTATTTAAGTGTTACCAGTAGTATGTGCGAGATTGGGTTTATGCAAGTTCTTTAAATCAAAAAGAAACGTTGCACAAACCCAACCTTGCACCTTCTCCAAATCCTATAGTGAGCCCAAGCAGGGGGGTAGCATGCCCCCCATACCTTCTTCATACTTTGTAAAAAAAAAATTGGTGAAACCGAAAAAGAAAACATTTTTTTATGATTTAACGGTGTTTCCTAACTCTAATATTTTAATCCTGTTCTATTGAGACCCCTACCTAACTGTAAAAAAAATTTCAAAATTATACGCGTGCTCCCATAAAGGAAAGTCGCCCCAAATGGTATAAATGATTTAACTACAAGGCAGAAGCATTACAAAAATCGTTTTGATCATATGACGCTCAGAAATGAAGATTTTTGTTGGTTTCCCCATCCATTTGTCGAATTTGTTTGATTTTACCAGAATGCTTTACAATAATTGATGTTTATAATAACCAGAATTTTGGATGAGACGTTTTTTTTAGTTTTGCTTTACGTTGCATTACATAAGCTCTAAGTAACTAATATGGGTTAACAATTCTTTATAAATAAGGATTTACTCAACGCTGAGTAAATGACCGCTCAACGGCATTTTGGCGAAATCTAATAAATAATGCAGTAAGAGTTTTAAGGTGTTTCCGATTAAACCATTAAAAGTTACTCACGTTTATGTAAACTCATTAGTCCAAAAAAAAAAAATAACAACAAATAAACTATTTTTGTTTAAATAAAATTTATTGAAAATACGTTCTTTTTTTAAAATAATATACATTTTTAACGTAGTATAAATGTATATTGGTTTTGCTTTATACAAGCTGTGTTTATTTATATAAAGCAAAATGAATTGTGAAAAATCTTTATAAAGATTAAATTAAGCAATTAATATTTTCTGTTCAAAAAAATGTATGTATTTCTATAAATTTAAATCTACAAGGCCAATTTAATTTTTTAATTTTCATTGCAAATGCCAAATTTCAACGCATAGTCATTATTTATGAAGGTTTTTTATATTTAAATTAATAATTGCAAACGTAAGTATTCATATTTCTATTATAACACTCAACACATTATTAATCACACCGATTTGTTGCAACATCAAGAGCAATTAATGTTAAACATTTTTTGTTTACTGAAGTTTTATTTTTAGCATTTTTATTAATTGGTGGGATACATATGTTTGTAATTTTTTTGAAAATGTTCAAGAGCAAATGTGTAAGCCTAAAGGATAGAAAAAAATGTTTGTGAACGAATATGCTTTGTGGGTATTAATAGCTACCCTCTCTATGCATATGCAAGCAGTTGAAAATAAAATAAGAAAAAAATGAATACAAAGATGTATAATAATACAGGCTTTAAAAAAATAATTTATAAAGCTCTTGACTATCAACTAAAATTTTATCAGCGCAATCCCTAAAGAAAACTTCCAGGCAAATGTTCAAATTAAAAAATTATTGGAAAGCAAAAGCTGAAGAGGAAACAAAATTCCGGGAATTTTTTGAATTTATCTAATCATTCATATTTAAACTGAAAGTGATGGTCTTTAAAATGGATCAGCTAATCTGGTGACGATGCAAATTTCATAAGCCGAGGTCCAAACATTTTGCAAAAGGTAAGGTCCTGGCATTCCTCTCTGAATGAAAATGTGATCCTAGTATTTGGAAGCGTTTTGTAGAATATAAGATGAAGTGAAAAAACTCGGAAATCTTCAACGCTCGAGGACAGATCTAAGCAGACATCCTATATACATATATCTTGCAGCGCAATGTTAGAAGTCATATATAATGTGCTTTCAGCGCAAATACTGGTCCACAAATAATAGCATCCTATATCAACCTTCATATGTATATGCTACATATTTGTATGATAAGGGAAGTCAGGCGAAATGATATATAATCAAAAACAGTCTAGGAACAGTGGTCGCTATGTTGCAAAAAATAAATTGTATAATAGCAGTGCATTAAATATTCTTAACTGATTTTGCATGGGGATATATACCTTAATCCTTTGTGAGATCAGTCCGTATATTTGAAAGCCATAGCCTTTAAAGTGCAGAAATTTGAACAAATTGGTGCGCAGATTAAATTTACGGCCAAAAGCATATCCTGAATGGCACGACCTACGATAAAGCCGCTGATAGGCTTTGCAGTGGCAGCTAGTAGGCAGTTGCCACATGTTAACATTTACAAAAGAACCCGGAGATCTCTCGATCATTCGAATATTCACATTATTGCAATTCTTAGAAAAAAAACCTCAAATCTATTCTCATACCTTTTTAACCATTTCAAAATCGCTTATAGGAGCTTCTAAAGAGATGAGCTATCTAAAGGAGTGCCTTGTCATGGCAGTTCCGACATACATGTCCGTGAGTACAAATTGATAATGATTATGGTATGCCATTCAAGGTCAGTAAAGATCTCACTGAAATGTGAAGTCTGCCATTTGACTTCTTTAAAATCATCAAAGGTTGGATTTTTCAAGTCAGCTCAATTACGTTCATATACTGAACACTGAAAACATCACAGCGAAAACACAGAATAGTGACATTAGGGCTTTTGTGAGAATTGAACTAAAAAAGGCGAAGATGTGTCAAGTGTTCAATGTGGACCAAAACCAAGTAGATACTACCATCAATATAATGCGCGCAATGTCAACGTCTTGGAAAAGCAAAGGCCTCCTTCGGCCAACAAAAATAACCCATTTTAAAAATTGTCATCAAATTCAAGTCAACGTTTTAGATGTCATAACTTGTGACATCATAACTTTTTGAATTCGCTCCTGATGGATAATGTAGTAGACGAAAATCGGCACACGCACGTTGAAAACGACATCAGTCAACTTCGACCTCCTGGAGAAGATTGTCGGAGCCATTTGTTCCAAGAGGATTTTGAATATGCGCCCTGTACACAGCGTTCGGATTTTAAAAATTTTAACAAATAATTCTCATCTTCTCATCATGAACATGATGATGGATTTCCAATGCAGATGAATATTTAAGTGACCAGACCTACACACTTTCTCTGTTACTCAAGCCCACTGGCACATACAAAGACTACTTGGCAATTTGCTTCCTTAATTCGGGGAAAATTTTTCATCATTTTTTTTCAAATAATTGAAGTTTCTAACATCTTTTTCTTGATTTTCATTTTATTTAAATTAGATTTAACAAAATCCTGAGCGAGATACTATTTTGTTTTGAATTACAGTTATAAGTATTTATATATTAGTTTATTTTAATATCATAGATTCATTTTATAATTAAATGCACTAAATTAAAAAAATAATTTAATTTTGTAATTTGTTTTGTATTTAATCGGCAGTTTTATTGTTGATTTCTTAGTTAATTGTTTTTTTTTTCTTTATAGCGATAAAATGTATTTAAATTATTTTTATATATAAACAAATTAGTAAGCATTCATATCGGCATACGTTGAGTCCAGTTCTTGTGCAATTGTCTTGTACTGTTCTTTACCTTTACTAACTTCCTCTGCAAAAAACGATCAATACGATTAAATTTTGTAAGAGTATTCAAGAAAACAATTCTAAAAGAAGATACAACACAACAAAACACTACAAAATTAACGTTTTTAACTAATATACTTTATTTCAAAATAATAAAATCAAATAAATAAAAATCATAACTTTCAATAAAAACAATTTTTTAAGGTATTACTATTTTTGTTGTTTGCGTAAATTTATTGATTTTTTTTTGAGTTGTTTGAGTTAAACATTTTGTTCAAGAATCACTGGAAATGAAAAACATTGATAAATAATGCTAAACATATATCTCATGGATATGAATGGGCCAACGCTGGGTGATTTGTTGCCGTTGCTGGAACAGCACTCTATTCCTTGAGGATAAGTTCGACGAAAGCGGTATCCAAATCGTCTCCGATATCCTTGTACCTTTCCTTCTCCAAGACAAGGTCGTCTATAAGTTGTTGGTAATTGAAATAAAAATTAAAAAATAAAGAAAAAGAATAAATTTAAGGAAATAAAAGGAACAAAACATACATTTCTAAAATCGACTCTTATGTAAATGAAACAGAACTTATTTCGAATGCCATAAGGAGTTTGAAATAAAATCTAAACTGAGTTTATTAACTTTTTTGAAAAATAGTTTTAAATTTAGTTCTGGCAATTCGAAATTTTAAATAAAAATAAAAAAAATATAAATTACCTTGCAAAAAGCAGTTAGATTATGTTTGATTTGGCAACGCAATTGAAGTATTTACCAAAGGCTTTTGATTTGTTGCTATTTTTAAAGCTTTGTGAGTTAAAATTCAAAATAAAATCAAAAAATTAAAAAAAACGCAATATTTTTAATGCCTCAACAAAAAAATTGAAATAAAAACTTTTTTTTTATATTTTATCCAATATTTGCATTGATACTAAATGTTTGATTGGCGTTGAAAAGCTGTTTCATGCAAGCTTATGGAAACTGCATTAGTTAACGCAGGATGGCTGTCCTAAGCTGGGGCAGGTGCTGGTTCAGCTGGAGCCGCTTCGGCAGCTGGTGCTGAAGGGGTGGCTTCTGGAGCGGGAGCTGCTGGGGGAGCAGCGTCTGAAGCAGGTGCTGCTGCAGGAGCTGCATCAGCAGCCGGTGGCGCAGCTGCAGCATCAGCCGGAGCAGCTGCTGGAGCTGCACCCTCTGCTGGTGGGGCACCCTCAGCCGGCGGAGCTGCGCCCTCAGCTGCTGGAGCTGCGCCCTCTGCTGGTGGTGGTACTTCCGAACCCGGTGGAGGAGGTACATAATTCTTAACATATGGCACTTCAGCGCCCTCTGGTGGTAAATCAATGGCATATTCAAATGGTGGTGGCGGGGGTGGTGGTGGAGTTGGTTCTTTAGGAATCGCTGCAATAGCTGCTGCTTCTTCTGCCTCTTTGGCAGCTGTTTCTTCTGCTTCAACTTGTGCTGTAGCTTCTGCTTCTGCTGCGGCTGCAGCCTCAGCAGCTTCAGCGGCAGCTGCCGCAGCTGCGGCTTCAGCAGCAGCAATTTCTTCGGCTGTAGGTGTGGGCTCTTTTGGCGTTGGTGGTTTGGGATTTCGGGGCGTATAGAATGGTTCAAGTCCGGGTATCAAATCGAGGAATGCCAGCTCTAAGCTGTCTCCTATTAATGCGAATTTCTCCACTTCGACAATTGTATCATCTGTCATTGGCATATTATAGGTTTTATGTGTTTGATTTCGTCGTCGAATAAATTATGTGAAAATAAAAAGCGTTAGGCAAGCAAATAAAAAAAAAAGCTAAATAGAGTAAAAAGAAATAAATTTGAATGAATAATAAAAGAAGTGCATAAGAGTAAAGATAGTTTCACATATAAACGGACATTTTCAGCAACAAATTCCTCTACACATGTAAATAGTTTACAAATTGTGTAAATACGTTTCTGAAAATACCGTTGCACAGACAAATAGAAAGTTAGCATAGTATAAAGAAGAAGGAAATGTTAGTTACAAAGTTAGATTTGAAGAATCGAAGTGAAACGTTGTTTAATGAGATAGTACTAGCTGAAGATGGTCGATCGGTTTGAAGTTTGATTGATTTATAGATACGAAATTGATTATGGGATTTGTATCCTTTATTTGAAAAAAACTTGATTATTTATGAGCACAGTGACAATTTGATGAGCGCTTTGGTGAACTTATAATTAAGAAGAGGCTATAATTAAATAAATATATATGCATGTATATGTCTGATTGATATCTTAGATCTTTTCTTTTTAAGATGCTGGAGCTTCGGCTGGTGGAGCTGCTTCTGTTGCTGGTGGTGCTTCAGCTGGTGGTGCGGAATCTGCTGGTGGTGCACCTTCTGGTGCTGGCGCTTCAGCTGCTGGAGCTCCTTCTGCTGGTGCAGCACCTTCAGCTGGTGCAGCACCCTCAGCCGGTGGAGCTCCTTCTGCTGGAGGAGCACCATCAGCAGCTGCTTGAGCAGCAGCAGCAGCAGCAGCATCAGCTTCGGCTTTGGCTGCAGCCTCAGCTGCCTCCGCTGCTGCCACTGCATCGAAGTTCTTTACATAAGGCACTTCAGCACCCTCTGGTGGCAAGTCAATTGCATACTCAAATGGTGGTGGTGGTGGTGGCGGTGGAGTAGGTTCCTTAGCTGCCAAAGCAGCGGCTTCTTCTTCTGCTTCTTTAGCCGCTGCTTCTTCTGCTTCAGCTTGTGCAACAGCTTCAGCTTCTTGTGCAGCTGCAGCTTCTGTGGCTGCCGCTGCCGCTGCATCGGCAGCAGCGACTTCTTCGGGTGTAGGTGTGATTGCTTTTGGAGTTGGTGGTTTAGGATGGCGCTCATTATAGTTTGGTTCAACTCCGGGCACCAGATCAACGAATGCCATATCTAAACTGTCACCGATAATTGCGTATTTCTCCTTTTCTATTATTAACTCATCTATCGTGTTATTATTATTTTTTTTTTTTTTAAGTTTTAGTTTGTAGGGTTTGTAGGATTGTTGGCAAATAAAACATAAAGCAGCATAATTAAGCAGTTAGGTTGGTGGTTGTGGTAGTAAGCCATTTATATATAAACAAAAAATATAAAACAAAGAAAGGAAAGCGTAAGTAAAAAGAAAAATTGATTTAAAAAAAAAGTTCATAATAAATTTATTTATTGTTATTTCGTCTAAGGAAAACGGTTAGTATACAAAATAAAACACAAAACAATTTGAATTTGTTTTTTATTTATAGAACTTGTCCTTTAATGTCTTCATGTTTCATGCTTTCTATAAACTAAATTCTCTTTAAGAAAAATGATCTTGAGTTTTCTTTTATGTTATGGGTTTTAAATTTCCGCTGTTTGCCTAATGTTTTTTATTTGAGTTAAAAAAATACTAAGGCACTTTTATAAATAAAAAAATGTTTAATATTGATTATTGATATTTTAAGTAATGAAATTGAAAATTATTTTATATAGGCAGTTTTTTTTATTTATTTATTTATTAAAAATTGTAGAAGGCATTTGAAAAATACTGGTTCTCTACAATACAGGAAACAAACAAACAGTTTTTTTTTGTAAGTATTGCTATGCTTAGTTGCTAAATAAAATGTCTTTTAATTTTTTATGTTTAAATATAGTTAAAAGTTCTAAAAATACTTTCAAAATACAAAAATAGTTTCAATATTTTTGTTTTAAGCATAGTTGTTTTTGTTTCTTTATAAAATAAAACAAGAAATAAAATAAAGAACACAAAATTCGTTCACCTTGAATTTTATAGTGTAAATAGCTTTTCTTTTTTTTAATAAAATGATGTACATAAATAAAACATTATTTTTTTAATACTATACAAAAAAAATGCACAGCGGAATTTAAAAGTCAATTGGAATGAATTGATACGTTACTATATATTTAAATAAAAAAAATTGGAATATCTTCGTTTTGTTTTTCGTGTTTTGTTGTCATATAAATGTCATAAATACTTTTTTTTTAAACAAATAACAAATACACAAAATTATTACAGTTAAAAAAAAACAGAATGTTACTACTAAAAAGTGAAATTAAAAAAGAAATGCACAACATAGCAGCAAAGAATTGAATGATTAAAAAATGTCGTCCCTAGGTGTATGTAGTCGTTCGTTCATTAATTTAGTTTTTATGTCTAAAATATTGATTTGTTTAATGTTTTTTTTAATAAAATTAATAAAACGAAAATTATTCTTCTTTTGTTGCGCGTTAACTGATCGGTGTAGCATTTTATCTCTCTGGGGATGTCTTGTCTTTTTTTTCATATTAGTTTTGATTTGATTTTGTATGTTTTGTTTTTCTTTATAACATTTTTTTGTTTTGAATGAGGATGTGTTCACATGTTTTGAATGTCATGCAAAGTGGCTTCCATTTCTTCTGACAGCAATTTGTTTTTCTCACGCTCGTTCATTAAATCGTCTGATATTGCGTGAAGGCGTAAGTGGGCATTTTTTTAATATAAATATTTAAATGCATTTATTTTTTTAAGCGCAGCATCATTTTTTGTTTGTAAGCACACAACAAAGTGAGTTATTTTTTTTGTTTAAATCGCAAACAACAAATGCAAATCCACACACAAAATTAAAACATAAAAATAAATAAAAAATAAAATGTAAATAAATTAGTACAAAAAAAAAACAAGGAACAAAAATTTAAAAATATATTAGCAAAAGGTAATTTTATTTCATGTTGTGAATATTTTTTGTTTTTAAATTTACAAAACAAATGTTAAAATTTTATTTTTTATATTAATTTCCCAAACGTGACTTTGACAAAATGTCAAATGAACAATAAACAGGTGGACGTTAAACTTAGAGTTAACATAAATATGTCACACTCACAGGTTTATCATGAGAGCTAAGAAAGGATATCATTATCTCTTTGTTAAAAAAAAGAGAGTTAGCTCTTAGCTCTCATATTTGTCGTTTAAAACACTGTTTCAAAATATATTGCCGTATATCATATTAAGCGATTTCATTGCATAAAAGAGTAACTGTGACAATTAGTTTTGAATTGATAATTGACGAAACGTCTACAATATCTAATGCTTCATTAGGAAACAAAGAGAGAGAACTATAGGCACAAAATAAGCCAAACAAGAATACATCATATCGTATGCCCAGATCAATTTGGCAAAACTGACAGGCAGATCATAATGCGTAGTCACCCAGCTTTTAGTCAAAGTGAATCTTTTGAACGACAAGCTGTCACAAATACATTGTAAAGGGGAAACTGTCAGTTGAAAGTTAGTCAACGAATCTTGACTAACTTTTTAACTAAATGTTAACTAAAAGTCAACTAACTTTTAGGTCCAATTGACCAATCAGAGGCGCGTTGACTGTTTTTTAGTCTAAGCATTGAGCGAGGAGAAAATTTTGTGTTAAAAATGGAGTAAGCTTGTAATTTTTTTTTAGTTCATTGTGTTACAGAAAGAATTGATCTCTGCGGCAAACGTCATGCTATTTCCTCTAAGACTGGGCTAGAAGTTAAAAATACGCCAAATTTGTTTGACATTGATCGATGTCAAGTAAGACGTCACATGGAAATCTGGGATAGTGACACTAGCAACAGTCAGTATTAAATATTGGGTTGTGTTTTATCCTCTCGGATTTCGATAGTCAATATAGCGACGGTTTTGTGTGCCGTTCAATGGCGTTGCATGAGATGTCATCACCAAAATTCAGCGTCCTTTAAATGTACGAGATAAAATCGAATTGCATAACAATTGTATAACAATTCGTAAGCGAAGAAGTGAGTTAACGTAAGCACGAGGCATAAATCGAGCTTTTAGACTGTCGTTTGGTGGCAAATACAAAATTTTATGTGATTAAACGAGAAGGGACAAAATAATGCATTTTTTTTTAAATAATTATTAAAAACAAAAACATTTTTCACAACATACAAACAAAATAAAAAAAAAAATCATTTTCAAATTAAATTTATAATATTATTGAAAATATTGACTTTGTCTATAATAAATCTAAACTTTGAATATAAAATTTATGAAATAAGTTTAAGAATATAACTTAAAGACATACCTTCGAGCCTGTCGACTTCCTTCTGCAATTTTTGAACAGAACGTTCGGCAAATTCAGCACGGGCTTCAGCCTATTTTTTTTTTTTTACAAAAATAAAAACAAATTAGATGGGAATTTTTAAAAAATGTTTAGAGAAAATTAAGCATGACAATGTTGTAATGTAAGAAGTCAACTTTTTAGCAAAGGAATCTTAGGTATTTAAATAAACATAAATTAAACTTGAGTTGACTTTTTGCATTACAACAGACAACAGTTGGATTGAAAAAGTCCACCAAACCCAGCGTTAAATTGCTTTAACAAAAATAATATTTTTTTTGTAAAATAAATAAAAAAATGATACACAAATAAATATTCACATAAGAATTAGTATTTTTGATTATAATATGATGGACACATACATGGTTGATGGAAAAATTATGTTTTTTTTTTACATTAGATTAAGTGAATAAAGACAGGATGAATAAAAAGGAGTTATTCGATTCAATATTAAAAAAAAAACTAATACAATTTCACCCTAAATAAAACAGGAAAGAAAAAAAAGAAAAATCTTTTAATATTTAAAAACTAAAAAAAAAAAAGATAAATAAGCTAACTAAAGCACACATTAATGTGATTTAGCAACGCCATCTGCAGCATTTTTTATCTACTTTAACTGTTGACAAAACAAGTCTTAAACTTACTGTTGCTACAGTTTTCTTAAATTCTATGGCATGTTGCTCGGCTTCTTTACGAAATGCACAGGCCTAAACAACAACGAACGATAATACAAGTTTTATTCAAAATCTAATATTACATATATGTATATTTTTTTTATTTATTTAAATACCGTTTTGAAGTTGTAAATACATTTTTAAATTGCTTTGTATAAAAAATCTACCGAGCGAAGAATTAAATTAAAATTAATTTTATGTTCAATAAAATCAAAACAACATAAAAACAGTTTAAAAATAAATATTTTATTAAAGTGCAAATTAATAATTAAATATTTTTTTTCTTTTTTAAATAAGAAATTAATTTTGCAATTAATGCACAAACAGTTGTTTTCAATTTTACTGAATAATATTTCAGTGTTTTGGTATTTTTTAGCGTTGGATTGGATTGATTTGAAATATTATTCGCGTTGTTTAGGCCTTCAAAGTTTATTTTTTTGTAACAACTACAATATTAAAAAAAAAATATTTTGTATACAAACGCTAATTAGTTTTTTTTTACTAAAAGCTCTACAAAAATAAAAATAAATAAAAAAATGATACACAAATAAATATTCACATAAGAATTAGTATTTTTGATTATAATATGATGGACACATACATGGTTGATGGAAAAATTATGTTTTTTTTTTACATTAGATTAAGTGAATAAAGACAGGATGAATAAAAAGGAGTTATTCGATTCAATATTAAAAAAAAACTAATACAATTTCACCCTAAATAAAACAGGAAAGAAAAAAAAGAAAAATCTTTTAATATTTAAAAACTAAAAAAAAAAAAGATAAATAAGCTAACTAAAGCACACATTAATGTGATTTAGCAACGCCATCTGCAGCATTTTTTATCTACTTTAACTGTTGACAAAACAAGTCTTAAACTTACTGTTGCTACAGTTTTCTTAAATTCTATGGCATGTTGCTCGGCTTCTTTACGAAATGCACAGGCCTAAACAACAACGAACGATAATACAAGTTTTATTCAAAATCTAATATTACATATATGTATATTTTTTTTATTTATTTAAATACCGTTTTGAAGTTGTAAATACATTTTTAAATTGCTTTGTATAAAAAATCTACCGAGCGAAGAATTAAATTAAAATTAATTTTATGTTCAATAAAATCAAAACAACATAAAAACAGTTTAAAAATAAATATTTTATTAAAGTGCAAATTAATAATTAAATATTTTTTTTCTTTTTTAAATAAGAAATTAATTTTGCAATTAATGCACAAACAGTTGTTTTCAATTTTACTGAATAATATTTCAGTGTTTTGGTATTTTTTAGCGTTGGATTGGATTGATTTGAAATATTATTCGCGTTGTTTAGGCCTTCAAAGTTTATTTTTTTGTAACAACTACAATATTAAAAAAAAAATATTTTGTATACAAACGCTAATTAGTTTTTTTTTACTAAAAGCTCTACAAAAAAAATTGAGAAAAACGATTTGTGCAAGTAATGAATGAATTAAGAATTACTGGGTTCTTTAATTAGTTCGGCAAGGAAGGTTTTATAGAAATATTTAGTGAAATGGGGGAACTTCTTATACTTAATTTTATAAATCAGTTAAAATAAATATTTTTTTAGGAATTTTTTTAATTGGGAATAGACAATACAATTTTAATAACAAATGTATATAACAAAATATTTTAAATCAGAGGATCGAATAAAATGTTTCAGTTTGACAGTCCTGTTTAAAATTTAACGAACGGATTTTTTATAATTTAAAGCCTGAAAGCTTCTTCAAATATAACAGAGTGTGATCAATATCCTTTGAAGTGGGGAAAGACAATATATATTTCCACAGATATATTGGATAGCATTACAAATGCAAGGTAAAAAAAAAAGTATTGGCTCTAAGGTAGACCCTTGTGGTGCATCATTTTAGATGACAATTTTTAACAAACCATCATTCTGGACGATTTTATTGTAAATTTATTGTATGTGATAAGTGTGAAAACGAATAAGCCGTTATCCTTGACAACGGTCAAACAGAGGTTAATAGATGCGTACTATTTGGATGAGCTGATGTTGAAAAATCCTTCTTCAACACAAAACAAACTGACCAAGAAGATTGGACAGAAGAAGAATTCGAGTTTTATGGAGCTATAAGTCTAAGTTTGAGGCATATTGCATAAAACGGAAGTTTTGAGTTTGACGGGGCGATGAAAAAAAGAGTTATTACCTGACTGTTTGGTTTCAACCGTCAGGCATAGAGGCGGTTTTGCAACGACCTTGAGATGTTTATCTTGGCCGAAATAATATGATTTTTATCATTGGACTTCAACATTGCTTGTTTATTCTTTTAAATAAAATACTTATTAATGGTTTTTTTCTTTATTTCTTGTTTGAATTTTTTACAAAGCTTTCAAGTAGTCAAAAATTTGGCTCGAGTAATTGGAATTGACAAGGAGTATAAGATTGAACAGCTCGAAATAATGTTGAACTTAACTTAGGGTGTACAGTCAAATACTGGATTCCATTTTTTGCCGTACCCCGGGAATGTAGAATGCCTGGCCGAACTCTGTTTTCCCTCCTATTTTGAAATAAAGAACTTTATAACAAATGTGCATCGGTTCCTCCTTTTAAATCCTAAACCCCCGCTGTTTTTTTCAAAATTTATAGTACGAGCTAAGCACACGTCCTGATTTTTTGTAGGATTAGGCATATCAAACAGAAAGAAAATAAAGAAATCTTCCAATCATTGCATGGCCGCCGAAATTCAACGGAAATAAACCATAAGAGCTTTTATAGAAGAAGTTGCAATATTGAATTATTTGTTAATACATTAATAAAAAGCTGGATGAATATAATGTACTACGTTTTTTTAGAGTTATAGAACTTTGAAATGGAATAAAACAAAGATGATTTTTTCGAAAGATAATCTTCTGGCATTATAACTTAAATATGATTTCTGGCATATGACCGCCACGGCTGGCTGGGACCAATTTTCGATGACTTTTTCCAACATTTGTGACCGTATATCGGCAATAACGCAGCGAAAGTTGTCCTCCAAGTGATCAATCGTTTCGGGCTTATCGGCGTAGATTAGCGACTTCATATATCCCCACAGAATATAGTGAAGCGGCGATAAATCCCACGATCTGGGAGGCCAATTCACGGTTCCGTAACGTGAAACTATGCGGTTACCAAATGTTTCCTTCAATAAATCAATTGTGGCATGAGCTGTGCGACATGGTGTCTTGTTGAAACCACAGCTCCTGCGTATCGGTCACCATTGACTCTAACGTTCTGGTCAGCATCGTTTTTAAAGAAGTACGGACCAATTATTCCACCAACCATAAAGCACACCAAACAGTCAGTTTTTGTGGACGTACAATATACTCTTGAGGATTATCATCACTCCAAATACGACAGTTTTGTTTATTGACGTATCTATTCAACCAAAAGTTCGAACAGAACCACGATTTTCAAAACAGATTTGCACAATTTGCAAGCGTTGTTCAGGCGTCAGTCTATTCATGCTGAAATGCCAAACCAAACTGAAAATAAATGACTTGACAGCTGACCAAATGGCCGCCATGTAAAATAATGTTGCCAACTTAAAATTCTATCCTCTAAAAAAACACCCTTATGCAAAAACTGTAAAAAAAAAGAAAGTAATTTATTGCAGTGGACTTAATCCACGAAGAATCGATTCAAACCATTTCTTTTTTTTTAATAATTTATTTGTGAAAATAAATGAAAGCATTGATCTCCTTATTTTGTTTTATGCATTTTCCTCATAAACTTTACTTTTCCGTAGTTTTTTTTGTCGGTTTTAAAATTTGTTTTTTTTTTTCAAAATATGAGTGTGAATTCAATATTTTGACCTGAATTGATTTTTTTTATTTTGTACCTAATTGAGGTTTAAAATGTTTGACGCATTTTAAGGTTTCTGATTTAGATATAATAAATTTAATGATTATTAAAAAAATGTCTTAGACTTTGGCCATGCGAATGTGAAGTAGAGGAGAAGAAGCAATACGAAATTCTCCTTAAAAACAAGTAGCTTCCATTCTAAAATACGACAGAATATTATCGAAATCTACGCTGTGAACACAAATACCTCGTTTGCAGGATGTTTTACAGTTCGTAATGTGGCTTTCTCGCGTTAGAGAGATTTCACTGTATTACTCTACTTAATTTACAAAGAGTATTTCAACAGTTATATAATAGTTTCTATCAATAAATATATGCAAGCTACTTAGAAAAGCACACAACAGAATAGCGATAGAAACATACATAGTACAGAAATAATGATAGAAACTAGACAACCAAGAAATCAGACTAAAAATAGTATGTATAATGATGAAGAGTTCCATTTCCAGTATCTATACTAATTTTGCAATTTCAATAAAAAAATACCTCTTTCAGCTGTTGATCCAATATTCTGATTTGACCTTCGAAAGTCTCTTCCTTTTGAGTGGCCTACCATTCATTAGTTAGTTTTTATTTATATATTTTTTTAAATCCGTTTTTGTGTAGATACATATTTATATATGATTGTGTAGTTGTTAAAATATTCAAAAAATAATGATGTATTAAACAAAATCACACACAAAAAAACATCAAGCAAGTGCGGGTATTATATTTTGAAAAAATGCAGCAAAATATGAAAAAAAAGAAAAAAAATTATTAAAAATAAAAAAAATTAATAAAAATAAAAAATATATAAAAAATGTGATAAATACAAATAAATCGGTAGATATTTTATGTTTATATAAAAATATCGTTTGTGTTCTTATAAAATAAATATTTCAGGATTAGTACGAAAAATAAAACAAATATGATTTTATGTTTATTTGTTGAAACAAAAAACATTTTTGATTTTGTTTCAAAGAAAATAGTGACGTTTTAGCGGTAATTAACGCTTTCACGAACCAACGAACATTTAAAAAAGCCATTAGAGGCTGGAAAATTATTTCAAACACAACAATCGTATAAAATAACAGAAAGAGATAGAAATAGATGAAACAATCAAAACAACAAAGGCAAATCAAAAGCACATCATCACGCTGGCGTTGGTTTGGTTTGTTTTTTTTTTAAACACTCTGTAGGAAAAACCTAAATTTTTCTTTTATTTTTGGAAATGTCTTTATTTTGAATCCAACAGTCGGTTCGTCATTTTTTTAAGATGAAATTTTGATTTTTTATTAAATACCTCCTTTAGACGAGTGTTCAAGGTCTTAATTTGGTTCTTGTATTCCTCTTCACGTTGGTTGGCCTAAAGTTATGTATATAAAATCGAATAAGGATTTGAGTGCGTGATTTTGATTTGCATAATGCGTTTTTAGATTTTTTTTTTTTAATTTATATAAAAAAAAATATATTTAAAAATAAAATATAATTGTTAAAAATTATTTATGTTTATATGCCAAAAACTAATCAAGATACTGACCTTTTCTTCTGAGACTTCGAGGGATTTCAAGTTGTTACCCACAACGCGGAGTTCTTCTTCAAGTTCCACGATTTTGCTGTTTAAAAAATATATTAAAAACGTTAAAACTATTATAAAAAAAAGTAAGTAAAAAATATAAATGAAAAAAAAGTTAAATCTGCAATATTGGTTAATAATTATAATTTTATTATTAAAACTGAATTTTGTTTATATTTTATTAAACCATTTTAAATGTTATTTTAACGAATATTTACGATTTTATTAATGATCGATAAAACTCAATTTTGTTTTTAGTGAACATTGAACTGACAATTTAAAAGTGACTGCACTAGATGTGTTCCGATTTTTTTTTTGAGAAAAGACTTATTATTAAATATGTATATATACATTAAAAGCTTTCTTTAAGTATTGCGGTATTACACAGTGTTTCGAGAGGCTAGTCTCTTTTTAAAATGTCTTTTATCAATTGTTTTCCGTGATGCTCGTGCACAATAACTTTAGGCATGACTCAAATTCAAAAGCTCTATAATTTTCCATAGCCATGATGTGCGTTTTTCAAACAATGAAAAGAAATAAAAAGATTTTGTAAAATAACAAAAAAGAGTAAAAAAAAAACTTCAAAAGTCGTTCCCAAATTCAGGACGCAACTATAGAGTAAAAATATTATAAAGAGGAAATTCTTTCGTACGTTCCATCCTCCAACACCCACAATTCTTGTTGTCTCTTTTGTGTACATTCATTGTTTTATTCATACTTGTCCGAAATGGTCAATGAGATGACAGTTCAGATTGTAGGCATTGTCAAAAGAAGGCAATAGATTTCTCTATGCACGCAACTCCCCGGGAAATTCTTCTTTCATCTCTTTTCTTTTGATTGTTCTTCTCGTTCGACATTCATTGATGCACGCGATGCCTCAAGATGCACCGTGTAATAAGAGAGCAACAGTGAAAACGGAGGTAAATTCTCTATCTGTCAAAATATTTGCTGTTTTTTCTGTGTATTTTCATTCGCTCTTAATAAATTGAGACTTCTGAGTCTGAGTTAACTACAAAAATATTTGTTATGTATGTATGTATACAAACAATGAGCGAGATAACAAATAGGGTGTGGTCTTGTTATACTTTTCAAAAGTAGAATTGATTGATCAAAATTTGTTTAGAATTTTAATTGAAAATAACAGAATATTTTTGAGAGCATAAGTCACTAGCTATGGAACTTCATGGAGTTGTCGGGCCAACAACTTTCAAACTATTATTCAGAGTGTAATGAATGACACTGCAGACTGGATATTCTGTAGTACTTTTTTTTTTGTAGAAAATACATAGCAGTCAAATCTTGCAAAAATGCGAAAAATGTAGGAATGCGTTAAGCAAAAAAAAGTTGACGACAGAAAAGAAGGAAGCGTCTGATCTCAAATTGTTTTCTCTTTCATACGCAGGTTTGCGCCTTTCTTACATGATAATCATTTTTAAAAATTATTCTTCAAAAGGAAAGAATTCGCAATATTGCGCGATTTGTAGAAAAAAAACGTCAAATTCTTGTAACAGAAGCTTCTTATGTCAAAGCATAAACTTTTGCAAGAATTATTTTTTAGCACGTAAACTGTTATTATCAAAAATTGATTGATATCCAAGCTTATCAAGCGAATTTAAATTGCTCAGTTCTCTTGTCACAAACACAATCATTAAAATGAAAAAATAAATTATTTGATATTGTAAATACTCGTATATACAGATTACATTTAAACATAAATTAGGGATACCATATTGCAGCTTTAAATTTGAATATAAACATTAGTACATTTTATGTAATTTACTTTTAAACAACAAAACTTTTCAAACAAATAGTGCAATGATAATTTAAAATCAATAGTGAGTTAGTAAGAAAATGCATTAAACAAACAAACCTTTCGCCAAGCTCAGCTTTCTCCTCGGAACGTTCCAAATCCTGTTCCATGAGGACTAGTTTTCTGGCAACCTTTTTTTATGCATTTGTAATTGCGTAAATTTGTTTTGGTTTAGTTAGCATTATCAAAACAACAAACAAGCGCGCAAAATATTTAATAAACATTTTTTTGGGAATATAAAAAAAAATTACGTTAGTATTTTTTTCACAAAAGGGAAATATTTATAAAATAATATATTTGTTTGTTTTTTATTAGCATGCGCTGAAAAGAGCTTGAAAACTAGCTAGCTAAAACTTGGTATTTTTTTTATGGTGATATTAGTTATTTTGATTAATAAAATAAAAAATAAAAAAAAAAACAATAAAACGCAGACACACATAAAACAGCGTACGATGATGATCTGTAAAAACATACTTTTCTCCCAACTCTGCACGTTCCTCTGCGCGCTCAAGATCAGCTTCAACCATGGCCAATTTACGGGCAACCTTTATATTTTTTTTAAATAAAAAATAACAGTTTGTTTAAAAAACGATTTCTATTTTTTATGATTTGCGTTAGGAAAACCACACAAACAAAACACACAGGCTTGCATTAATGATTTTTGAAGCAACATTTCAATGGTAAGTTATTTTTTTGTTTTTATATTTATCTTTAATTTTACCATTTTTTGTACACTGAGAACATAGATTCCTTGGATGCATGATGACAAATAGATCACTTGGAAGATTCAGTTGATGTGATGGCTGCAACAACGTTTGGCTGAGTGCTTGATTGATACAATTATACTTCATATTATTTGTTGAAACATTTTTTTCTTTCCTTTTTGTACCAGAGCTGGATTTTGTTTCCCAACTAGTACTTTTTCGATTCCCTTAAAATGTTATTGTTTGCATAATTTGAATTCGGGATCATATTTTCCATGGCAATCAGGGTTTTATCGCGAATAAATGTAATTTGTGCAACAATTGAAAAAAATGACTACTATATCTGCACTAAAAAGACCTTTAGATATTTTAGTGCCTTGAAGGACATCAAGAGTGGAATTAAAAGTTATTGTCACATCTTATAATTGTGACGTCGGTTTTGTAGAACAAATTACATAATATGCTTATTTATAGACTAGGTTAAGTGATTATAATTTTTGCAGAACTGATCTTAAAAAGAACGCTGGATACTTGAAGTATACTAGGGTTGGCATATCTTTAGAAAATTTGTAAATGTCTGTAGTACAGTACCACCCAGCTATTCCAATGCTTGGAAAATAAAGAAACTCCGGAAGAAGAAACAGAGAAACATTTTATAAACATTTCAGAAATGTTTCGCGAAGCGTCCAGACGTAAATAAAAATTTCAGAAAATTTAAAAAAAAACAAAGAAACATTTTTGAAATGGTTTTAAATGTTTCTAAAATGTTAAAATAAATGTTTCTATGGTGTGGACACACATTTGGAGATAATCAATTTATTTGAAATGAAAACAATTCACAAATCCATCTTATCTAGTTTTCGGATTGAGTGCTGTAAGGATTACACAAAAACTTAAGCAAAAAAGGTTTGCCAATGGTTAGACTTTTCATTAATGTTCTGTTGTTGAAGCTATTCATTTTCAAATCGTCGATTTTTTTTTCTGGAGCGTTTCCGTAAGTGATCGAGAACATCAAATTTATACTTTCTGTCTGCTATATTTCGGCCAGTTTTCGGTAAGTTTAACTGTGGACTAAAACCGCGCTCTCGCCCGCATTTTAAGAATGAAACCTGACTGGATTGTATTGGTAATGAAGAAAATTTGAACGAAGTATATTGCTTTTCGTCCATTATGGAACAGACCGGAAGGAAATCATTCCATCGATTCTGACTTAAGATTACATTTTCTCCTGTGGATTCGAGTTTATTCATAAAAAATTAATTAAGTTCGAAAGTTGTATGATTTACTATATTTTGTTAAGAAATAAACAGTTGGCACGCTCTGAACGCCAACCGGATTAGAGTTTCACTCGGAACCTTTTCCGGGCAGATACAAAAAAGGTATGAAAATTAGAAGCACCTAATACTATGTTGTTCTTTGATAAAAGTCATTAAAGTTGGTTATATAAGATCCTGGAAACTACCCAAGAATTTCAAATCGATACCCACCAGTTCTTTATTGATTTTAAGGCGGCGTACGATAGCATTTATAGAGACGAGCTATACAGAGCCATGTCAGGTTTTGACATTCCCACAAAACTCGTCCGACTGTGCAGGATGCACAAGTCTGTGCAATTGCTATCATACGCTGACGACATAGACATCATTGGTAGAACTCGGCGAGCTGTCACTGGAACGTTTCCTAGCATTGAAGCTGAAGCGGCTAAGATGGGACTAGCAGTCAATGAGGCCAAAACGAAGTACCTGCTGTCCACAAAAAGGGACACACAACACCGGCGAATTGGACAAAACATCACAACTTTGAGGTAGTTAGGGACTTTGTGTACCTCGGATCCGCTATAACATCTGACAACAACATCTCGTCAGAAATAAAGCGAAGAATTACTCTTGCCAATCGCTGTTTCTATGTGCTTAGGAAGGCAATTGAGTAGCAAAGCCCTCTCTCGAAAGACAAAGGAGACTCTGTATAAGACCCTAATCATCCCAGTCCTGCTCTATGGCGCCGAGGCATGGACTCTATCTAAAGCGGATGAAGATATCCTTAGTCGTTTCGAGCGTAAGATTCTTCGGAGGATTTTTGGCCCTATCTGCGTTAACGGGCTTTGGAGGAGAAGGTTCAACCAAGAACTATACGAGCTGTACAGCAACATTGGCCTGGTCAAAAAAATACGCATATCACGTTTAGGATGGCTAGGTCTAGGTTTAGAGCGAATGGACAATGCTCCGGCTCGCAGGATCTTCGATTCCATCCCAGAGCGTAGACGCAGTCAAGTAAGACCTCACCTTAGGTGGCGCGCTCAAGTGGATGACGACCTCAACCAATTTGGAGTGCAAAACTGGAGGCAGCTAGCCAAAGACCGAGCTGTATGGAGAGGCATGTTGGTTGAGGACCAGGTTCGTCCGGAACTTTAGCGCCCCCTAAGTAAGTAAGTATATAAATTAAACCGAGTTCAAACTTCTGTCAGTTTATGCAGTTGTTCAGTTCGGGTTATGAATTTTTTTGTTTGTGAACCTTATATTAATAGGTTTGTTCCTTTACTCTTTGAAACTGCCAAAAACTGCTCAAACAACAAAGCGCATACAACTTTAAAAACGTCATCAGGAACATGCATATTATAGCATAAATAGCATTGTATCCGATATTCTCTCAACTGTCAAAATAACGCAAACAGAAACAGCTCATGACCAACTAAATTTTCTGGAACGGAAATCACAAGGGACGAGAAATATTGTACTCTTTCTCTAGCTCTCTCTTATGTCAGTAACTATGAGATTGATTTGAATTGATAGGAGTTTTTAGTTTTACTGTAAAAGAACAGTAATGGGCCCCCACGACACAGACTCGTATGCGTAGACAAATATATTTTGTTGTTGCCCCATCTTTGGTCAAACCGTCTGTGCCGTGTGTTTCCATGTCGGTTGCTTGCAGCGACAGTCAGCGTGAATTCAAAATATTTTGTTTTTTTTTTTGTCACGTGTGAGTACCGTGTATGGTGACTGGTGAGTTTAAGCAAATTGGTTGGTTTATTAAAAACCAACATGAAACTTTTGTTCTCATTTGTTCAGAGAGTTTTCACTCGCTGTTCTATTCTTATCTACTTTGATCACTAAGGATGACTTACAGCAAAAAAAATTATAACTACCATGCCCTTTCAACTAACAATTTTTTTTCTTTTCACAGAAATGTTTCTAAGCAGAATTAAAATTAAAACAAGATGTAGAAATTATTTGCTAACTTCTGCGAAAAGCATTTTTTATTCACAGAGACTAGATTACCAAAATATTCGTTAAAAACTCACTTGGGTTGATTTCTCTACGACTCGTTTTTGACATTTCCTTGACTTCGTTGCATTTGCTTCTGTCATCGTTTTTATGGAAACCACCCATGTGAAGAAATGAAAACTGTCAAAATTTAAATAACGCTATTTTGTGTAAATTCTGGGTAAACGTCAAAGTTTGATTTTTTGAGCGAGTCATCAATTACAACACAAAAACAATAATTGTTTAATTTAATTTTTTTAACAACGTAGCTTTAATTTTTTAGTTATCGGTGTAGGCAGAAAATACCATTTCTAAGTAGGCCTTCGGTATCCATCATTCAATTTTGGCACCGTATATAGGCCCAATTATGATGAGCCTAACCAAGCATGGCTTACTGTCAAAAATTAAAATGACTTTGATAAGTTTCGTTCACTTTTTTTTCGTACGTAACCAAGCAAGTGCCTGTATTTTCTTAAGCTATTATAGTCAACTTATGTATTTGAAAGAACGTGCAGAAACTTTTCGTTCGGTTTTGACACAAGCTTCCTATTTCGTTCGCGTATTACGGTTGGGACTATAATTAGACACAAGTGCCGTTCGTTAAGTTTCGTTGAGTACGCGTATTACGAATTGCTCCAACGACTCGCTCCTCCAGATACATATACATCTTATAGTTATGGCATTGGACAGTGAAAAAACGACATAGCTATGTTAATTTTCATGTTTTAAGAAGTATGACGACAGTTTTTTAGGGCGCCAGTTATAGCGATCAGTAAAAAACCATCAGTAACAGTTGAAACAGCTGAAAAAAGGAATTTTGTACGTACGGGTGGTTATAGCAATCAGTAAAGTTATGTCAGTAATGAAATGCCAAAAACACCAGCAATAACCTCAATGTTTTTTAATGATGCAAAATACTACAGTAAATTGTTTACTGATGAATGGAACAGTAAAAAATTTTACCACAAAACACTGGAACGAAATGTTAAATTATTTTATGAATTAACAATCAGCAAATTGTCCCCATTTGCAAATGGATACAAATGTCAGTTCTGTTTTGTACAGGGCCAAATCACCCGATTTGATTGCTTCAGACTTTTCTTTATGCGGTTACTTGAAGTCCTGGGTTTATGTAAACCAGCCTCAGACTCTTTGAAGACTTTAAAGAGAATATTCGACAGAAATGCGAGACGCTATCGCCGGAAATTCTTATACAAATGATGGAAAATGTCATAAAACGATCTTCAATTATGTCGGCGGCTACTTTTTTCGACTTAATGGAAAAAATTCTCATTCATTATTTAAAACTATTCAGAACCAAATTCTTTCATTCCTTAAAAGGAAAATGTAAGCAAAAAAACATCGGATGATTAATTTTGCCCCACCATATATAGCAAAGACTTTCAGAGCATTTAAATTCATTCTAAACGCTAAAGAGACCCCGGGCGTATCATATTAACCCTAGTTTACAATTACACCAGTGCGTGTTAATGCTTATAATTTTTTTTGACGTGATAACGTCTTATAAATCGATGACAGGCTACACGTACGAAATAATAGACTTTCAACCAAAATCGATCGCAAGCACGAGGCGAACATGCAAAAGAACAGGCGGAAATTCCCAAAATAATTCCACTAAAATTCCAAAAGAAGAAGAGAAAAAGAAATAAAATAGGCGGAGTTTTGTTAAAGTAGATGTAGATATTGGGGTGTGTTTGTGTGGATTTAACGAGAGTTTGTGGGTGTGAGATAACGGGCTGTATGTTGGTGTTGCTGCCATCAATGTTTTCTTATGACGTTATCACGTAAAATTATCGTCCGTAAACCGACTTTACAGACAGCTAACTCTTTTTAACGAAATGACGCTGTGCATTCTTGCAAAGACATTTTGTCAATATAATGGAAGATGCAGTCCAATTTGAAGAATGCTCGGTTTTCTGGCAAGAATTCTTACTAGAAAGAAGAATCTACACTTTAACTTGACGATATTTCTCACATCTTGCGAGAGATATCGCTTGTATGTCTCATATGCAAAGTAGAACATCTAGCTCAAATTAAACTGCACAACATTCGCATAGTCAAAAACCTCTAACGAAGAAATATGTCATCGGCATTTCAAATATTTCAACAAAAAAAATTGACTAGTTTAATGACAACTACCACTTGTCATTAAACGTCTAACTGATCAAAAACTCCAAAACGACCTTCCCCTAACATCCGGTGGGTGATCAACGCCGTAGTTACCTGATAAATAACTTTCTACGTGGCCAGATAGAAGGTCGTATCGTTAAAACTATCAGAGCATAAAACGTCCATCTATCTAAACGGAAAGTAAGTAGTCATGTGCCTTTAGAATATTTAATTATTATCACCATATACAGATACAAATACAAGCAAAATGTTTCGCTTTCATTGCATAATTTGCGAACAATCTATACGATGAGTAAACCTACTTACCTACCCATGCCCTTATGTGATCTGATAACAACTACTATTGATTCAACACAAAAATAAAACAAAAAATGAGAAAAAAAAATATTGTTTAAACAGACAAGAATCCAAAGTCAAACAGAAATTCACAGTAATTTGGAGCGATGTCAACTAAAACACATTTTTTGGCGTTAATTCCTAAAAAAGAATTAATTTAATTTTAATTATTTAATAAGACAACGAGACATGAGAGTATTTCTAGTTCTAACATAATAATAAATAATTCCATCTATTAGCAGACATTATGCCTAAAAACGAAAACTGTTGGATAACTACTTGTTGTTGTGACATGGCATGCCTGTCTGCTGCTTCAGAATTTGTTCGGTTTTTGTCACGCCTACATTAATTAATACAAATATTCTACATAGATACATTTAGTGATTACTTCTGTTCTATTATCGGAGAATTGTGTAATACTTTGGAAAATTGAATCGAAATGCATGACAAGATAATAAAAATAATAAATTATAATATGATATAACAAGGAAGTCGTAAAATGTCAGAACACACCTGTAAAAGAAGCGAAAACCTATATTGTCCCCGGAAAAGAAGCAGGCTATGAGCTGGATTCAAACCCAGGCTCATTCGCTTAGCAGTCCAACACACTAACTAATAAGCCACGGGGCAGACTTCATCTTGTTCATCTCACTGTACTCAACTGTGATTGGGGCTGGTCTAGCTTGCATTTCCTGATGCATGGCTCTGGCACATTAACAAGAGGGACTATCGAAATCAAGTCCTACTGGTACTGGCTTTCACAATCGACACTTATTTTACCGGTAGAAGTCAGCAAGCTGTAAAAGGTTCTTCCGTGCAGATCAAGCAGGCACAAAGTCTGGCTGCACATCAATGAAGAGAAAACGGAGTACATGTTGGCTGTGTGTGCTAGAAGTGTTGATCGAATACATAGGGTAAAGAGAGCACGAATTTAAAGTAGAACAACCTTTAATTAAAGTCAGAAGTAGCATCCGAAAATAATATGGAGGAAGTACGTAGACGGTTGCTAAAATCAGGCAAAACTTACTTAGTTTGAAAAAGCTCTTCAAATCCAGATATTGACATACAAACTAAGCAGCTGCTATACAAGATAGGTCTTGCCAGTACTCATATATGAATGCAAAACTTTGGTGCTTTCTTCAAAACACTCTTGATCTTGTACGTGTTTTACAAGATCGTTGGCTCCATGTGCGAGATAACTGTATAAAATCAACTCCTCAGCAGAAGATGTAAACAAAATAGATTCCGCTGGCCTGAGCACCTAACTCGTATGAACTATGACCTATGAGAGCCCTGCTCATACGCCCTTATTGTGATTGTCAATTATCAACCAATTGAACATTGAAAAATGTATCAATCAACTTGAAATTCGGTATGTATTGTGTGAATCGATCGACCATTGTGAACGGCCACAATTTTTGACATTTCAAATTTTAAACTCAATTCAAATTGCCCGAGAATTTCTTCGTATTCAAAATTAAAAAATAAAAAGTTAAAATGAGTTCAGTGGAATTCTAGTTTGATGACGACGAGGACGATCAAGATTGTAATTTTTTGGAAGTTTTGAGCAGAAGAAGGCAACTTAGTGATGCTTCAAAACAATTGAACAAACTATTTAATGACAAAAATAGAAATTTATAAAACGCATCATTTTCATGCGGGTGGACCTAAGCCATTCGAAATAACTGCATACTGCTCCCATTTACTTTTATCCATCACTTTTGATCAAATAATTTGCAACTTCGGGATTTTCCTGAATCAGATCCACAAGTTTGGCCAATTGCTCTTTGTTGCTTACTATTTTAAGACTTTTATGTAAAATATATTATGTTGATCCTTGTTTAGAAGTCAAATAATTGCGAAAATTACATTTTATTGGAACATCAATTAATATTCTGCGATTGAAACTACTACAAAAAAAAATGACAGCAATACGGCTTAATAATTCACAATTGACAAGTTTATGCGTTAATGTTGATTCACAATACGTTTGAAAAAAGTGTTGACAATTGACAACCCCGATATCATTCTTGTTGAATGGTTGAAAAATGTCACAATGCGCATTTATTTAGACATTTAGACATTTAGACATTCAGCCGTAGAGTATGACGTCCGAAGACTTGGGCAATCGTAAGCAACAACTCATGATAAAAAAAAGAGAAATGCTATTGAAAATCCTATCGATACCTAGCAACTGTACAAATGAGACAAATTTGACAGTGCGAAGTTCGAATGAATTCGCTAGTATTCTTAGTTTTCTGCAGAAATTTCGGGTCAATGGGGTTCATGCAATAGACTGTTCGGCTCAGTCCCCTAGTTTGAATTACAATAATACACTTTGGAGAGATCTTTAAAGAGCAATTCATGTTACTAAACCAGCCAATAGTAGCCAGCTTTGGGAAGCAGTACAAAGTGATTGGTATGCTATACGTAGGTTCTACGCCTCGGCGTTGTCAGGCTGTACATCAATATCATATAAAAGGTACATTAAGATGATAGAAACTAACTCGGCTTTTTCAATATTACTTTTGAAAATTGAATGTTAAACTTTTTTAAGTCAAGAAAATGCGTTGCATTGGAATTAAGTTTATTATTTGCCTTTTTTCTAAATCCAGTTTTAACGTAGAACAAATCGGTATTATTCAAACAAAAATTGACACCTAAAACTCGAAATCTCAAAAACTAGTTTTGGATAAAACTAGAAATGCATAAAACTAGAAATACCTAGATTTTAACGACATCAAAACATCAAGCGTTTTTCTACTATTCATCACAAAATAAAATTGGGAGGTCAACAAAAAAAATCAATTTCGAACGTCAAAAAAAATAAGCAGCAACATTCAAAATTGCTTGAAATAGGGTTTTTCGCGAACTGGACGTCAAGAATTTGTTGGGTGAAGATGACGATTGGATCCTGATGAAATGATAGACCAATGCGTAAGTGCACGTGACAAGCGGAAGCAGCGGAGTCGAGGGTAAGTCGATGTCATTTGGTCTTATTACTTTTCATTTTGGTACGAAGCTTTTCAACACAACGGTTTTTCTTTGAAAATAACCAACAATTGTTTGACTTTCAATTTTTTCTGTCAAAATTAACAGCTTTTTCGGAAAAAAACTAGTTTTAAAGTCAAAACCAGAATTTTTTTTGAAAACCTGAACTAGTTTTATCTTCAGAAATGAATAATACCGATTTTTAGTTGAAACTAGTTTTGGTTCGTTTTGATAGGACTGGAAACGAAACTAGTTTTACGTAAAACAAGTTTCATTTCTATTTTTGAAAAAAAATATTAATAATACGGCTGTTAAAGTTTAACGTTTTTTTCTGTCATTACTTT
The DNA here is from genome assembly GCA_963971375.1 of Platycheirus rosarum. NCBI lineage: Eukaryota > Metazoa > Arthropoda > Insecta > Diptera > Syrphidae > Platycheirus > Platycheirus rosarum. Next base: position 28,454,659 of record OZ020509.1, on the reverse strand, counting down.
AATTTTGTGCCTACTTACACACCTAAAGATTAATAAGGGCTGAATTAAAAAAAATCAAATACCCAAAAATGTCTTCAACTTTCTTGTACAAGCTAGACTGGACTGAATTATCGTTTCAAAAAAATATCTTTGATACATAGGCTAAACATTGAAATAATAACGATTTCATTTCAATTTCGGTATTGTAATTTGTTTAAAATAGCATACAGTATAGTGCACCCGATTAATAACCTTTTTATTAAATGTTGCTTTTTCTGTGAAGTTCTGATGAAGCTGGCACTCAAGATACCTCTAAAAAAAACTTCATATTAAAATAAAGACGTTACTTTTTGATGACGTAATTCTCCTCCTATAGTATATTTTATTGAAGGTAGGGATACAAATACTTGTAAAGCAAATCATTTCCACAAGAAATGATTTATATAAAATAAGTTTTACTTTATTCACATAAAATACAACTCCTATTGTTCCTGAAAGTATTAGGGCCTAATTTTTTTCACTTCAAATTGGAGATAATTTTGGTTCAACTTGCGTTTTCTTCAGTCAAATTTCTAAAAATAACACGAGTTGAGAGAAATATTTATAAAAAACTTCTTTAATAAGATAGTTTTTGGTTTTAAATTCTGTCCCTGTCCTTTAAAGAAACCCGTTGCTAGTCAAACAAAAGGCCCAACAAAACAAAAAAAATGCCATATCTGTCAAATTGTGTCAGAGCGATTACAATTTTAAAACCTCATTTTTAACGAAACTCAACGTAAAACCCATGTTTATTGATTCAAAATTGTTTTTTATGGCTTTAGTTCATCGAAAATTTGCGATTCGTCCCGGAAGTTCACTTGGACTCATCAATTGACAGTCAGTACTCAATTAATGCAACTTTCGATTTATTCAGTTCAGCATATTTCAATAGTTTTTACAAAACACAATGTGAACTCTTTTTAACATTAAGCTTCAAAGAAACATTTTGTAGCCTGTGGCCAGACTTGGTCGATGAATTTATGGTTTTAATACAATTTCTATATACTACTACGTAGAAGACTCAGCATTACATCATATGGTCTTGTTGATTTATTGATTTAAAATAGCTTTGATAAACTAACGGCCGGGCTCAGATCTACAGATCCCAGATAAGTCTGGTCTAATTTATAGATTAGCTCCAATAAAAAAACTATTGCGTCTTCTAAACTTGTTTCAATCGGGGATTGTTGATCGTCGTTGAACTCGAAACTAATATTTTTTGGCAGCACGTAACTTAAAACGAGTTTCATTGTGAATTGCAAACTAAGAAATGTCATTTTGAACTTTCGGTGTCTCATAGCTTTGCTGTGCAATGCGATCGTTGTTGTTGTAATACGTGTTTAATAACAGCTCATTAACAGCTGACGACCATAACAACGAACAAAACATATAATTTCGATATCGAAACCAAGCTAGCGCTAAATTTCTGGTATATTTTGGTATCGTATAGAACAACGGACCACGAAATCAGCTGGTTGAACAAATGTAGTACGTTTTGACATAAATTGTTACCCATTGGGTTTTATGCGTTCACAATCGCACAATATATTTTGCAACCATTTATCAGAGAGCTCAGCAACCTCGAACGTAAGGATTGTGAGCAATAAAGTAAAATGTCAAATAGATATTTTTTAGAGAAAAAAAAAATAATTCGAATGTTCGCCTCATGAAATCAATTGGATTTAAAATTAATTAACTCTATTTTGAAATTTGCATTCAATATCATATTTTTTTGTTCGGTAAGTGAAGATGAAGATTAAGAAGCTTTTTATGCTAGTGTGTTTCCAGGCCATAAAATAACTTTTTCCGATCTTGTATTGTTTTTGCACAGAACTCTGGTGTTAAGTGAGTTTGCGAGTTTTTATCGCAGAAAACCGGGTTTTCCTTTTTAAAATACATTTAGGCAAGAAAAATTTACTCCAGACGATAACTTTTTCTATCGACTGAAAACATTTGTTTCAAACGAGTTTTAAGTTTGTGTGCTGCCGACTCGGACGATGCAATCGAGGACAATCGATTGAACCAAATTATGTGCTGCCAGTGCTCGATTGCATCGAATAAACTCGATTGTATCAAGTTACGTGCTTGCACCCCAGAAAAAATGGTCCTGGACCTAAAACTCCAACAGAAAGAATAACTGATGTTCTGTTACCATGCTCATGAAATTAAGCTTCTTTTAATCGGAACAAAGAAACCGAGATGTATTAATAATTTGACGGAACATAATATTTTGATATCAGCATTACTCCCTCCCGACAATGCAATAAGCCTTGCAGAAATGCAAAACGATAATGGGAGCATTATCTGTATCGATTCTAGCAAATGTGACACCAATTTTACAACGCAAGAACCAAGAATCCATATGCTGGCTAAGCTCTTCCATAGAAAAAGCTTACTGTTGATGCTAATCGCTAGGAAGAATGATTGAATTGCATTTTAAGAACGTTTTAATGAAAGGTGCAATCCTTCTAAAACCAGCATGAGATAATATAACAGCAGAGCAATTAAAGAAAGGCAATACAATATCTGCTTATTGATTCCAAACGCTTAAATTCAAGAAATATATGAATTGTTAAATCTTCTTTAAGACACAAATCATGAAGTTGATGTAACGTTTCCGTCTATTCAAATGAAGAGCATTGCAGAAGCATTCCACCTGAATAAGAAAAAGAGGAACGAGTTGAACGAGATATTACCATCAGAGACCTGGTGATATTTTTTTAGTACACTGGTTAAACTGCAAAAATTTGTTTAAAACATTTGGGATAAAGAAATTAAGCTTAATGACGGCAAAGCCATAGCTTTTAAATTTATTCTTTTAGTTAAACTATGTTAAGAAAAGTGGAAATAAATGAATTAATTAATTACTTACTTAAAATTTAATTACTATTAATTAATTCACTAAAGTAAGTAAATATCAACAATTTAAAAAAAAATCTTAAGCAGTCTCTTTTTGCATGTTAAATTTAGTTTTACGTATTTCTAGGGTTCTTAGTAACTCGAATCCTTATCTGTTACACTAAATCGTTTATGAAAATGGATATAAATATGTTGTCATGTTAAGTGAGCAACATTTTAACCTTCTTCAAGTTGTGAACACAATTTCGTGATCCTATTACACATTTCTGTGTGAGATTCCAGCTTAAAGCGTTCGATCCCTGGGGGATTTCTATATGTTTGAAGATTCAAAAAGATCTTTCCTAAACAAAATTAGATCTGAAACAAAAATTCCATCAAGCATCATCCAAACGTTGTTGTCCACCATTACCATCAAATCTGAAATTAATTAGCGAAGAACGACGATGACGAAAAAACCCTTGTTTCAAGTGTGTTTTTGTGAACAGAAAATATATCTTTATTTGCAAATATTTCTTATTTTTTTCATTTGTATATTTAAATTACTTAAGATTCTTCATTATATAAGTTAAATTCTTGTCTAACATAAAAAAAAATAAACAAAAAAATCATTAATAACGTTTGAATAATAGTTAACATACTACAGTACTTTTTTTTCTTTTATGAAAAAAACAAATCATAAGAACGTCAAGATAGAATTTAAAAATTTTGATTGTTTTGTTTGTTTTTGTTTTTTTTTTTGATTGCAAAAACCAAAATAAGACACTTATTTCAGACAATTTCATATAAAAAATAGTCAAGTTTTACTTTAGACATTTTTTTTGTATGTTTTTTTTTTTGATTATTTAGGATTTTCAAAAATAATAATTTACTTTACAATAACATTTAGAATAATTTTACTTCTTTTTGGAGTCTCATAAGATTTATGAACAAAAAAAATAAGGAATTTTCGATTCACATTATAGATGCCGTGTCGATGACCATCCGTCGATCTCAGTATCATCATGGAGGAAATTATGTTCTCAGTGTTTTCTTCATTTAATGTTAAGCTCCAGCGATGCTTTGAAGATATTTTTCTTCGCATTCTTGAAAGAATTTTCTTTTTCTTTTTTGACTTATTATGCGCATCGTTTTGTTAGTATAAGTAACTGTGATGGTTTGATGATTACATATAATCTATACGTAGTAAGTCCATCGTTTGGTATTTTTTTTTGTAAAAAAAATAAAAAAACACACGTGTGCTGTGTTTTGAAATATTTTTTTTTTTTTTTTTGAATTTGTGAGATAAAGATATAGTTTTCTATGAAGCTTTCAAAATATTCAATTTTGAATTGTTAAGATTTGTTTTTTGATTGATTGTTGATTTTTTGTCGGTGTTGTTTGTTTTGTTTTTTAAGAAGTGCAATTTTGCTTTACACGCACACGCAAAACTCTTAAGTTAGTTAGCAGCAAACAATTTTTTTTTGTTTTTGATGCAAATGAGGATAGAAAAAACAACAACAAATCAAGTTATTTTAGAAGGAAGTTGCACCTCATCGTATTTTTTGTCGGCTTCTTCAGCAAGGAAACGAGCTTCTTTCAGCTGGTTCTCGAGGGCATCCATACGCTCTTCATCGGCCAGAGAGCGGTTCTCAAGGATCTTACGGGCACTGTTGTCGTCATGATATTAGTTAGTTGTCCCATTATCATCGGATTAGATTTTTAGAGAATAAGGTCCACATCATCCACACACAAGTTTAGAAGAAGGTATATTGTGTTGTTTTGTTTGAAAGAAAATATTTATTTCTTAGTTATTTTGTTCCTATTATAACAGTTTGTTTGATATTTTTGAATAAATCTATATAATATATGTCTTTTGGTGTCATCAACGCCCGGTGGTCGAGCTGAAAATTAAAAAAAATAAGACCCTACCATCCCTATCCTAAGCCCTAACAAACCTATTTCTCAGCACAATACTAAAAAACAAGTTTTTTTCTTGTATTGTTTTTTTTTGTATACCTCTTCGTATTTTTTGTCAGCTTCCTCGGCAATTAATTTTGCTTGGGATAATTGTGCTTCCAATATAGCTACTCTGTCGTCTTCCATATTTGTACGATTTTCAAGGGCCTTTCGTATCCTAAGGATTTGATTTGTTTTTTTTTTATAAGAAAGAAATAAATAAGTTTTTTTTTAAAACCCCCTAAACCTTTTTTTGAAAAAAAAAACCTAAAATTTGGATTTAAAAAATAATAATATTAAGAAAACCTTCAAAACCATTCGTTATTGAAGGGCTACTAACCGTTCACTTTCATCAGCAGCTTGTGATGCTTCCGAAAGTTTAGCTGTGGCTGATCCAAGACGTTCCTCAGAACGTTCCAAGTCTTCTTCGAGCAATTGAATGCGACGATTTAATGCGGCAACTTCAGATTCAGCCTATTTAATAAAAAACAAAAATTGAAGATGTAACACAATTGTTCTCCCACAGCGAAAGCTTTTTATTTATATTACTTTTATTTATTTTTATATTTTATTTTTTTTATAAAAAAAAAAATCAAAGATGTTTCCCCGTCTGTTGTTTGCTATTACTAAGTTCTATTAACTTGTTTTGTACATAACTTCTACCTGAATTTATATTTTTTTCTTATTAACTGCTTGACCTGTTAGTTATGTTTGGAAAACAATAATGCTTTGAAAAGAAAACAACTTCAAAATGTATCTTTTTATCAGTTATCTTAAAAGAATGCCCCAACTACCTCCTCTATTCTCTTTTTGCAATAAATCCCTAACCCTAAGTCGTTATTTATTTGTTCCTATAATTCAGCTCCATGAGGTCCTCCAGTGCCGTTCGAAATTGTTGAAATCCACCTGTTTTTATACAAAGTTTCTGAAAATGTTTTCCTGGAAGTAGATGGGAAGAACTCTAGGAATTGGGGAAGGTTTTGTAGAATCAAACAAGGTGCCTTCAAATAAAAGGGTTTGAAGAAATTGAAGAATGGAGTAAGTGTTATTGAGAGGCAAGCTATGAAGTATCGTTAGGGTAAAACAAGCACTTTGAACTGAGATTTTCGAATATTCGAGGAAACTATCGCACAAAGGCTCTTTAAATCCAGATTCAATCATGAATTATATGAAATCTACCTCGAATCAGATGTTGTGGAAAAAATAAAGCTCGATAGGCACCTAGCTCGCATGAGCGAAGAGGGACCAGTTTAGAAAGTCCTTTGCAGTTCTTTTTATGGTAGAAGACAACGTGGCAGACCTTGCTTGCGTTGGAAGGATGTCGTAAACCAGGACGCCTGAAGCCCTAGGGTGCGCAAATGTATGGGGTCGGCCAGCAATCGGGATGTATGGAAGAACTTGTTGAAGGAGGCCCGGAACGGATCCCGGTTGTTGCGCCGATGATGATGATCATAATTATCCAGCTGCAGCTTGATATCCTGTGGACCTACGACTCTCTTCTCTGCACTTAAAACGCAGCCTGTTACACACTTCAGTGACTATTGTTTCGTTCAACTATTCACTAAATCCTTCCAGCCAACTGCTCTGCACCATTGGCATTCCTTTGAGAAAGAAAGCAAATCTAAACTTCCATGCAAAGCACAAAAACCAAGAAACACGTTGCTACTCAGTCTCATGTGCAAGCCAATTTGTTCGAATAGCACACAAACAAAAATAACACTTAAATGGAATGCACAAGATAAGACATAAATGTGCCATGAATCATCATACATACAACATGACTCAACCTTTAAGCGACGAAGAGATAGAAGTGGTCACGATAAATTAATGAATTGCCGAACTTGTTTAAGGATAAATGGAATGCATTGACCATGGTCCAACATAGGTTCTCGTGTTTATGATTCGAATTAAATAAATGCCCAAATTCACAAAATAATCAATGAAGATTAAAGCTTACGTAAGCTTAAAGTAAACCATTTATGAATAAAAATTCTCTATCGTCTGGGAGTATGTATATAATGTTGTTAAATCGAAATATGATAGGGCTTCATGTAGCAACCATGAATGGTTAATATTCCAAGAATTTTTTAACCCTCTAATGAGGTGGATTGGTAGTTTACCTACTTAAAAATGGGGATTCATTTAAATTTAATTTTTTTTAACAAACAATATTTGTCAATATTAACTTCCGGTGTATACACTTTCTTGCTGGTTAACAAAGTCATTTCCAATAACGCCAGTCATGACTATTTTTTAGTGATAAATTGGTTTCTTTTAGATTTCCAGTTATCAAAGAAGAATGAAAGGATTGATTAGCCAATAAGAGATAGAAAAAAAGAAAGTTTCTTTTACCTTTAACCACTTAATCTGGCGAAGTGGGGTATTAAGGAAATTATATGTGTTTACATTTCGTATGCAAACAAATGAAATAGACATCCTAAGTGGCCTCCACACTATGGAGAATTCTTTTTATGTCCCAGCTGTAGCTTGTAGCTGATCAGCCTGGGGACGACACACTCATAGTCTCTAATAAATATTTCTCAACAGCCGGTAGAGAAAGTACAGAGCTTTCAAAAACCTTGTGAGTATCATCTCTATGCCGAAGGCGGAACCGAACAAGAAATCAACAGCCACATCGGAAAAGCAAAGGATGCTTTTGGTATATTGAAAATATATGGCGGAACAACTCTCTCACCTTAAGGACCAAGCTACGACTGTTTTGCTCCAATGTTGAATCTGTTCTACTATATGGATGCAGCACTTAGAATGTTACATCAGCTATCCCGAGAAAGCTGCAAACGTTTGTAAATAGATGTGTATGAAACATCCTTACGGTTTTCTGGCCCAAACGAATATTTAAAGAAGAAATCCATAGGCAAACGGGTAAGGAATCAATCGACTCTTTTATACGAAGACCAAAGTGGCAGTGGATTGTACACATGCTTCGAAAACGCAACGAATGTATTGAAAATCAAGCGATGCATTGAAATCCACTAGCGTAGAAAAGTCGATGAGGAATCAGCACAACTAGCCAAGTGTTGGAGGAACTAAAACACACGATGGCTGTAGGCGTAGTTAAAGCCCTTCCAGGAGTTCCCAATGGACTTAATAGGTCTGAGAAACTAAGAAGTAAGTAGTAAGTAGCTGTGGTAAACCGAACATCGGATTTTTCTCTTAAAAAGCCATCGTCAATCAAGACTCACATAAAACAATAGCAATAAATGAATCCTCAACACTTAATAATGTATTGAATCCATATGTTCCTCTCAAAGATGTCAGCAACTGATTCCTTGATTAAAATGATATCCTTGTCGTTAAAAGAAGATGAGTGTTGTCTGTGCCAAGGGTGTCGGCATAACACAGAACTTAAGTTACCTTTTAAAATCAAAAAAACCGCTATCAGGTGGGTTGGGTGGAGTAAACCAGTTTCAAACGCCGGTTATGAGCCGAACCCAACATGCTGCTCCTTTCACAATAAAGAAAAAGTTAAGGACAGTTATATTGACCACACCATGTTCTGGTGTATTATACATATATAATCACAGGTGAGTTTATAGTTTACCAACCGGCAAAATAGCTTCAGTAAAAGTCTTCAACTCTTCAAGGTATTTACCTGTTGTAGAACCAGAACCAGAACGAAAAGAAAAGCTAAAAAACTGTCGGAAGTGAATGTAGAAAGCAAATCAATTTTCATTTCTACCAAGCAACCCTCATCCCATTCAACAACAAACCAAAAAAAAAGAGTGTCAGTTACTTGCAAACGACGACAAATTACGTCATCAGGGTTTATTAAAACACCCCGAATCGTCGTTGGTTGTTATGTGTAACATTAAATGTTCTCTCTCGGTGGGTTTTCGTGGGGCGGCCGGACTTGTACTCGACTTCTGTATGCTAGGCATACAAAATTCTCTATATGTATCAACGGTTTGCCGCCGACTCTACTACATAATATACACTGTCTCTGTTTCTATCTAATACTCAGCCAGCTTATACACACCTTTTTTGGAATACACAATGTTAAATGAACGAAGGAAAGATTAACAACAAAAAAATATAAAACACTCACAATTTCAAGGGGAGGAATGATAATAGAATCGGAAGGTTGACGGACGGTTTAATGTTCAGTGACCATGAACGCTAGAAATGCATTTTTGTTGTTGTTCTTTCACTGGCGGTGGCAACAACATGCAATTGAAGCAAACACAAGTGGAAGATGATATGAGTCAATTAACAAAAAGGAGTAATAAGAGAATAAGGTAAACAAGAGGGAATTGGCAAACCTCTTATGGTTTGGTTTACAAGACGACTAAATTCAATTGGAAAAAAAAGTGAAGGTTAGTTTCGTTTTGTGCCAAAACATAGCAAAAAGTATTCTGATGAAGCACAATAAAAGTGAAAATATTCCGTCGTATTATAGGTTTTGTAAAACCGAGTTCAGGTGATTCTAAAAGAACGACAATTCCCAGGGGATTACCTTTGTAAATTAAATTAACATGAAACTTCTGGGACAATAAAACCAATTACACTTTTAATTGGATTTCGTTATAAATTTTTACGTCATCTTTGCCATGCATTCGCAAAAACTTGAAATTGTAAGCAATCTCTTATAAAAACTCTTATCTTGTTACTCGAAACGATAAGAAACCAACTACTGACTACTTACTTTGCGCCAGCGATTGAGAGGCACTGCTCTTATAAAAGTACAGTTTAAAAAGCGCCAGTTTGAATGTATCTGGAGAAAAGGTGAATCACAAGGCTTTTATGGCAAGTCTTCTGGTGACACAAATAAAGATTTTGAGCACGCCGAGTCACCACTTCTGAGAAGACTGAAAACAGGATACCTATTATTAGCTCTGCATTCCTCATGTTTATTCGTCAAAAGGTTTCCCAACACAACTCGATGGGAAAGGAACAAAAGTAAACGTTCGTGGAGACTGGAGTATGTACAAAGATCTGCAACAAAGTCCAACATTCCTTATTCATTTCTGGACAGTATATAGCTCTCTAATTCTTAGGAATAAAACCGATTCAAAGAGTGAAACTATTTTCGAAGTTCAACACAGAGCAAGACAAGATGCTTCTACTGGCAATATACGATGAACAGATTATCCTCCGCTTAGCGAAGGATCAGCTAGAGACAAGGTATTCAACGGAAGCTGTTTTTAAAGCTAAACCATTTCGACTTTAGCGATGAGGATTACAAAAATATTCCTCCAATGAATAATGCCATAGATTTAATAGGAAGTTAAAAGCTGAATAAATAAGGTTCGCGGTTCATGCATCATTATGGAAATCTAGCCAAATCTAGGTTTGTTTTAAATTGAGATTCCCAACCCAATGTTAAATCCTACTTGGAAAGTATTGGTTAACACCCATTGGATGTATTTATACACGGTACAATGAGGAGATGAATTGGGCATATCCTGGATGAACTAAGCTAAGTAGAATTCCAAATGGAACACTGGCGAGAAAAACCGTTTGATAGACCTACAGAGATCAACATTTTTAAGAGCGCGTGATTTTTTAAGTCAAAAAGTGCTCTCAAAATCGTAAAAATGTTTGATAGTCGCGTCGCTAGATCCTTGTTGATGATCTGCTTAAGGTAGTATAAGGGCTATGAGGCGAGGGGAAAATACGCCATATCAAGAGCTACAATATGACAGATCTACGACTTAGGCGGAACGGCTGGATAGAAGAAGTATACAGACTTTGTCTAGGCAGGCACCTGGAATCCACTATTACTTTGGAAAACGACATCATTGCATAGTTCAGGAAAGGAATTACTCTTGCCAGTCACCGTTTCTTGTTCCCTCTGAGAAAACATTTAATCAAAAGTACTCTTAGTCTGGAATTTAACAATCCAACATACCATACTTTATAGGCTTTAAGGCCATCTACGACAGCATAGCCAAGGTTCGGCATTCCAAACATACAAGCCAAGTAAAAGTAGCCGGTTTGCTATCCAGACCAATCAATGTCTTTATTGGACTCGGACAAGAGCTTGCATTCTCTTCAAGCTTGAGTTAGAGAAAGCAATCCATGACTCTGACAGGTCAACAAAAGAGACTATCGTCACCAAGTTGGCTTACGCAGACGACATCGACATTAACCCTATCGCAAAAGCGGTACAAGACTTCTATGGCTGCATATTAATGAAGGAAAAACTAAGTATTAATGGTGGCTGCATGTGCGAGAAGTGTTGGTCCAACAATCATAGAATCCTTTAGCTACCTTCGGTCAAACTAGCAGTCGATAATATTATGGACAAAGAAATAGGGCGGCTTCTGAAATCCAAAAGAGCCTACTATAGTCTGTCGGGGCTTTTCAAATCCAGAAACCTTACTATAAAAACTGATGCTGTACAACACTAAGAACTTACTGTATTGACATAAAGATCCGAGAGGTGGGTGCTTAAAAATAGTGCACTCTGATCTGTTAACCGCGTTCGAGAGGAGTCTTACGGAGAATTTTTGGCCCCAGAGGACTTTTCCAGAAAAGATACAATCTTAAATTATTGTATGAAATCTACTTTGAAGCAGATGTTGTGAAAAAATAAAGCTTGGTAGACTCCGGGTGGCTGGGCACTCAACTCAAATGAGAGAAGAACTAGCTCGGGAAGTCTTGCAGTTCTTTTTTTATGATAGAAGGCAACGTGAAAGACCTTGCTTACGTTGGAAGGATGGCGTAGATCAGGACAGCCTAAGGCTTGGGTGCAAAACTGGACGGCATCGGCCAATAACCGCGATGTATTCTTTAAGCTAAGAAGCCAATAGCATCAGTTTTCTCTCTGAATTACAACGAAACGCTTCGTAAAAATACGAAATTACAGGTTAAACCCGGTAAGTTACGCCCAATTAACTTACTATCTTTAAGAGGTTGTGAGTTACTTTAATAGCTCGATAAAGAGGCTATTTGACAGATGAATTTAACAGAAACTGAAAAAACATCTGTTCGAATAGAGTAACGACAAATTTGCGACATTTTTGTGCATAATTCCTTCAAAAATGTCATTTAGTTGATAAAATTAATGTTTCAGTTGATTTTTTTTTCATTAATGACCACAAAGATAACCTAATCTGCCGGATACTGTGGACAAAGTTTGTGAAACAAATTCGATTAGAATTCCATCTCAACTAAAAAATTGCTGAACCAAAAAAAAATGAAAAACACCGGCTTTCTATCTACATGTAGAAATATTTTGTCAAAACAACCAGACACACATACTCTGTGTGTCCTTCCCTCATCAAGACCTCATCCAGAAACTTGATTTTTCGAAAATAAAAAAAGAAAACAAATTAAAAAGAAAAAAACCATAGAGAAGAGGAAAAAATGGTAAAAAAATTAGCATAATTCTAAACAAGTGGCAGAGTACCTACCTACGAACAGAGTATGTGAAATGTGATGTGTAGTGGAGTAGGTATGTGGCAGGTAATAGTGTATCTCTCTGGTGGTTATACTGAGACGAATACAGAACATATCGACACCAAGTTACCACCATTCCATAACCCAAACCTAACCGACCACCGATCATCACTTCTGATCGTTTTAGGTTTGTTGACCCTTTCACCAATATTTCCAATTCTAATTCTCTCGTGCAATTCGAGAACTTAACGAGTTAGGTATATTGGTGAAAATGAAGTCACAGATTGTGCAAATAAAGACACTTGGATCTTATCGGATTTTGTAACCAATTTGTCAAGAATTTTCCTCATAGAAACAGAAAAATCGATCACATATCGAGTAGAATGGAGAAAAAATGAGCATTCTTTGTGGAACCGGAGACCGCCCCTTGCGTTTATCTAGAAAATTAGGACAATCTATGATTTCATGTCTAAGAACCTTATGCCCCCCCGAACAAGGAAAAAATTAAGCTTTTTCATGAAGACTAACAGAAATAAAACGAAAAAACTTACTTCTTCACGCCGCACAACCTCAAGTTGTAACCTTTTATGATATTCCTCGCATTCATCTTTATACTTTTCCATTTCTTCTTTGGTCTGACGCATTTTCTTCTTGAGTACATCCAAAAGGGTACCTTGTGGAATGTTGGTGGTCATTTTTGTATTTTATATATTTTTGACAGGTGTTTTTAACGGTATTAGATATAGCACAATTATTGTGAATTTAGATAGAGCACTCTTCTTAATTTAATAGAAAAATATATTTTAACCACTCAACTAGGTGGTGACGGCGAATTAAAACCGAACGATGACGACAGAGATACAAGAGAAAGAAGGAGAGCCACGAATAGGTCGAACGAAACTGGAATTTGGAATGTAAAATACGTATAATGGATGGACACCAGGAGAAATGTGAAATCCACCGGTTTTTTGCTGAACAAATTAAATCAATTTCTTATTCTAAATTAATTTGCAAAATCACTAATTAATAAATACTTATTCACTGATGGCGGTTTTGATTTTTTATTGAATTGAATTTGCACAGTAAACGACAAACTTTTTTGACGAGAGAAACACAAGGCAGGCACAGCACAGCACAGTCACACGCAACGGGCAGTAGAAAATGTATGTTGTTTTTTTTTGTTTCGTTCGTAATAAACTTGGTTTGGTTTTGTTGGAAAAAACGGTGACGGACGGACGACCAAAAATGGGGCCTCGCCTTAAAAATGTAGTTTGGTCTCTTTCTTGGAAGGTTTTTGAGTGGTTGCTGATTGTTGTGTTTGCTCTGTTGTACACACACTTTACTCAAGGGTTGACATTATTTTGTCAAGATATAGCAATGTGTCTCTTTCTTATATGAAATGATGATGATGATTTCATACGAGTTCATTTTTTAATCAATTTCATTCATTCATAAATGATTTTTTTCTTGTTTCATAAATATGGGCATATATACGGAGAAAAAATTGTTGCCAAATTTGGAATGAAAAACCATTTGGTCGTATATGGAGAGAATTAATGTGAGAAGAGGATTATTTTGTAGAGAATTAATTTTATTTTTTGTTAAAAATGGCGGCATGTTGGATGGAATATTGTCGATTTGTGTTTGTGCAATGAAATGAATCATAAGGTGTATTTGGAAAATTAGATAGAGAAGACCGGAGATTCTATTGGAATGAAGGTAGATAAGAGAGATAGATGTAGTTTTTGGTGTGTATCATTCTGTCGTCATCGGATTAAATCAACCACTTTGAATGAAGAATGACCAATTTGATTGAACAATTCTGTTTGAATGCAAGTTATTTGAATAATTTATAATCATTTTTTAAAGATGATGCAAGGTTGTTTGGAAAATAAAGAGGTGGAAGTGGGGTGTGCATTGTGTGCCATAATTTATGCGATTTTTGCTTTTATGATTCCCCGGTTAGAAGCTGTATGTGTGGAGTAGGTAGGTAGTCAAGTTGAAAAAGGAAGTACCTAGGAGGTATAAATATTGAAAGGATGGATAACTGAATCGAAAGGAGTGGTTTGTTTCCTGACTAAATTGTTTAAAATTCACATTTTAGGCGGAAGTCGTAATTCAAAACAAAAACCGAGACGGTTAGTTTGAATTTCTTTTTTAAATTTAGGTAGCAGGTAGTCTTTATAGCAATAACAATTAGAATCCACAGGGGATTTTTGAGGTTAAACTGTGTTTATACAGGACAGTAGAGAAGAGACGAAAGGTTGGTATTCCAATGACAGCTGAAACAGAACCTCCATCTATTTCTTGCTATCATTGTCCTGTCCAACATTCCAAAATCTTTCACATTGCTCACAATACATCACTGTTCCGTCCCCGTTCTGAAGATAGTTTAGCGAAAGGGTTACCATGCCTCAGCATGCAGAAGCAAAGACTCTGTTCCAGTTGGATGCAAACTCTCTTGGGGTATTGGAAAGAAAAGTACTAGCGGCTAGGATAGCTCGCGCATGTAATGCGGACAAACATCAAACTCCTGCGCGCTCCCGGGGAGTCAGAGGGCAAGGTAGACCTCATTTCCGATGGAGCGAAAAGAAATTACCAGACTTCGGCTGCGACGAGGCGACAACAACACACACGAGGTGATGATGACAATGCAAAATATTACCGTATGATGAGGATTTTGGGCCGGCTGCGTCATTATTTCGTTCTTTTTCGAAAATAACGTTGGTCAACGTCAATGGCGAAGATGGCCCAAACACAACATTTGGTTGTAGCACGACGGCGTTAGGTGCCACAGAGTGGACGCCAAGCTTTACTTTCTCTAAATCTACGCACCATTTTTGAAAAACTATATTTCCTTTAAACGCAAAGAGCAGCGACAGTTTGGATCAAATTTGTTTGTTGGTTCAAATCATTGGAAAGGAGGCTTGCGGATTAAACCAGGAAAACAATGTACACAAGGTGAAATTTATAAAAGCTAATTTTGTATTTCTGTGCTAATGTAATTTAAAAGCGGTATCTCCAACACTTTCTTTAGATTTTCGAGAGTCGATCTGAAAGTTTAAGAAGAATAAGTGCCACGAACAATGTCTGAACAAATTCCGATAGACTTTAAGACAGAAAGATATACTTTTTCTATTCTCTTAGGCAGTAAGGCACTCTTGCGAAAACCCAAGGAAGTACCTTAATTAGCCTAGTTCTGATTAATCGCGCTGAGACATGGTATCTCTCAAAAGCAGATGAGATCTTTGGACGTTTGGAAAAAATGCTTGGTTTTGTAGCAGAAAGTTCAACCACGAACTATACCAGCTCTGCGGCAACAGTGGCCTATTCAAAAACTACGTTCTGTAGGTTTAAACAAGCTTGGAATGGGCAACAACGCTCCAGAATCCTAAACACCAACTCCAAGCACGGTGCAGTAAAGAATTTCATCGCCTTAAGGGACACACAGACTTAGAAAATGACCTAAACTAACTTGGAATTCGCAATTGGAGGCTTCTTGGTTGGTTGAAACCTAAGGTTGTCTGAAGTTGTAGCGCTGAGTTTTAAAAAGACGAGTGCTTAAAAGCACCTTCTACAATTGAAAAAAAAAGATTAAGTTTAAGAGGAGAAAGTTCAAGCACAAAATATACTAGCTGTGCAGTTCTTCTTCTAGGAAAGAAACATTCAACTTGCTCTTCATCATGACATCGATGAAATTAGGCGAAAATTTGTGTGAAAATTGATAGAACATTTTACCAAAAAAAAACTTGATTCGCCATATTGTTTAAAAGAGTACATTTCTCAGGTAGATGTTACAGTTATTTATAAACGAAAAATTAAAATAAACAACAAAATCATAAAACAAACAGAAAAAATGGAAGAACACCCCAATAGGTATGCCAAATTGAAATTATTCATTTTTTAACTACAACTTCTATCTCTACTGCTTTGAATAAACACCGAATCTATCCCCAGGCCACCAAAGAGAACAATTCATGCGTCACACGCATACCAAGTGCAATAATAAATCCATTAATTCGTTTCACTATGATTAATACTTATTTTTACTTTCTTTCAAAGCAAAATTGTTTTTGCATTGCATTTTTGCATTATAAAACCAAAGCACATCCAATTGTTGCATATTGAGAAGAAATTAATAAACAATTGGATACAAAGAAAAAGCAATTAACTCTTCCCAAACAGGCAAGGCTTTTCGAATTCAAAAATAAAATTGAAATGAAAAAGAAACAACAAGAATTATGAAGAATCATTGTCAGCAGCTCAACTTGGATAAGGAGTTAAGATTCACTTTTTGTTTTGCGAATTCAAAAAAAAAAACTACATTTTGTTGGTTATGTGAAGAAGCAACAAAAACAACCTATATGAAGTGTGAATTAGCTTAAAAGTAATTACAGAATTCCTATTAATAGCTGGGAAATGTCTTTTCGGCTACGAGAACAAGATCGAGAACAATGCAAATGCGAAAACGAAAAACCGAAAAACAGCCCAAAGTTGTTGGTAGATATTTTACAGAAAAAAAGTCGAACAAATAAAAAATTGAGGTCAACACAGAACATTGCGAGTGTACACTGTTTGACTTCTCTTCCCATCGGTGCTTTCTCCGCTGTCTCATTTTGATTGGCTTTAAGAAGAATAAAAAGAAGTTTTGAGAATCAACAATAAAATTATTTAAGAAATTAAATTTCAAAAAGCTTGTGTATGTTTACCCGTTTCAATTGTGTATTCATGATGTTATGCAGTTCATTGCGAATAATATTGAATTTCATCATTGTGTCCGAACTGAATATCGACCTGCCAAATGCCAATCCCGGATAATCGGCACAACGTCCTTTGTGGCGGCGGATTTCTCGCTCAGCAACAACTTCAGTGCGTTCGCTGGTGCATCGGAGTTTTGCCCACTCGGACGAATCATCATCTGGGATGTTGTCGGGTGAGTTGTTCTCATTGGGTGCGCCATCGGCTTCGGCACGTTCCTGAAGGGAATATGCTGTGGTGGCATCGTCTGTGGCAGAGTTCTTTGTTTTGGACTTTTTTTTCTTCTTGTCGGATCGATTTTTTTCCTTCTTCGGAGATCTCTGCTGCTTGGAACTACCACTACTGCTGGGTGTTTTGGCGATATCGTCCAGCAGGCTGCTTTCGTCGGTCGGCGTTGGACTGCTGTTGGCAGTAGTTGGGATTGAAATATCTGTTGGCATTTGTTGCTGCAGCAAAGGCAAGTTTAGGGACGTTTTCTTTATATTTACATCGTTTAAATAGTTGTCATCGGGATTCTGGGTTTTTAAGTCATTTCTATTTAAATCCTTGAGAATTGTGGTGGATTCAGTGAGGTTATCGTATGGAAGTTCAATTGGGGACGACAACCTTCTTAATTCATCCCCATCAACATCAACGTCGCCGTCACCGTCAACATCAACATCCCCATCTACATCTTCCATTTGACTGAAGGTGTCCAAAGTGGAGGTAGATCCGGTATTAAGTGACGTCACTGTCGAATCAGCTGTTGATGTGGATGACAAATTTGACAGTTCACCAACGCTGTCACCGCGACGTAGAGCAGCCAAAATCTCCTCAACTGGAACATTGGAACGCCGTTGTCCAGCAAATCTAGGATGATGCTGGTGGCCACGGCGCTTCATAGGCATTTGTCCGCTCCCACTATGATCACTCATTATAATATCCACTTCTTCGTTGTGTTGCTCTTCGTCGTCTCTGTAACAATCGCTGCTGATTGTTGAATAATTATCATCAAACTCATCACAATACAAAAGTTTATCTAGCAAATTTAAACGCTCTTCAATCGAACACCATTGGGAAGAAATCACTGACACAATTGTTGCCGAATCATCGCATTCACTTAATCGATTATTATTCCAATTATTCGCCGAGGTATTTTGTGGAATTTCGGTTAATTTATTGTTTTTATTACTGCGAGGTTGTGTGGTTGTTGAGGAAGATTTGCAGTTGCGATATGGATGACTGTTATTGGGTTGCTGCTGCTGGCGCAGCTGCTGTTCGTTTTGTTGGTGCGAAGGTAGTTGTGTATGTGGATTGTGGTGATGACTGCTTCCACTTCCACCAGCTATACTGTCAGTTTTTCGTTTTGTCTTTTTCTTTTTTTGACGTTTCGTGCAATTATTGTTTTGTTGGTTTGATGTTGGTGGTACTGGATTTTGTGCAACGCCACTACTTGTTAGCAGATGGCGGTGTGCACGTTTTATTTGACGTATTTCCTGTTGGTTACGCCGGCGACGTGAATTATTGTTTAAATTCGCGTTATTACTGTTATTTAACTTATTTACCGGCCTTGTTGTGCTCGAGGTGTTCGATGATGAACCACTATTCGATAAATTTCGAAAATTATTATTCGAATCTATTTGCGAATTATGCCGGTTACTGTCAAAATTTAATTTCACATTCGAATATGAATGTCTTACTTCGTTTTGTTGTTGTTTTTGTTGTTGAAATGTTTTATTGTTTAAACTATTTAAACTTGTATTGCAACTTGTATTGTAGCTTTTGTTATTTGTTATATTAACTTCATCAATATCGATTTGAAGTTTAGTGGCTTTTTCAATCATATTATGAGGCTAGTTTGATGATGACACTTTCTACAACCCACAGAGTGAATTTTTTTTTTACAATGTAACCCACGCAGTTATTTTCAACACTATTTTGGCAACAATTTGATTGATCATTTATATATTTGTTAATTATTTTTATTTAATAAATTGGCGATTTAGAACGTCAAGCAAAAAAGTACAAAAAAGAAAAAAATCAAATTAAATTAAACAAAAAAACTCGACTCGCCGACTTCAATGTTCTAGATAAATGAGAGTTCACAACAAATTTTCAAATTCTTCCTTTTTTCATGTGGTAATGAATATACACACTCATGAATGTATTTATTTTAGATCATTCTATTCTACGAAAGAATGTTCAGAATCATTTTCTCACTCGCGCATTCGTGTGGTTATAGTATTTTTTTCTCTTTCACTCCTTATATTTTTCTAATACCATAGTTAATCGCATAATAGAGAGAAAGAAGTCAGCACATAAACGTCATCAGTCATCACTTATATTGGCCATGATTTCTTTTATTTTGTTCCCCATTACTCATGACATCTATTTTCATTTTGACGGAAAAAAAATATGAATTCATAGAAAATGTTTGAAACAAACTCGTAAAACTTCTTTATCTTGATGCGGAAGCTGACAAGATCGTTAAGGTTCCAATATTCATTGTGTGTCACCGTCATCTATCATCCATATACAGGTATACATTTTAAGATATAGATTCCACAAATTAAACACACTTTAATAACAGTTTTTTTTTTAAATTTTAGAAACTAAAAATTATCGATTTTCGAAAAGTAACTTTTGAAACATTCAGCTTTAAAGGAAAATGTTTGTATCTGATTGTGAGATATATTGAGTGGAATATTTTTGAGTATCCCCCTTGTCGTTTCACATCTGACGGATCGCATGCGCAAAGAATTTTCCAATGTTTAGGTATCATATTTAAAGTGAGCCAGAAACGAGGAATTTTGTTGTGTGTATTCTGTGCGATCAGACGTATTTGGCGATGATCAGGCAGCCTCTATCTATGTAGCTTTTCTTATCTCTAAGCAATTTTAAATTAAATTAAAAAAGAACCAAATTCTCGCTCTTGCGTTTTTGGTAAATATAGAATCCATTTATTCATTCGCATAGAGTAAAAGCAGATTGGTTTTTCTGATTCTTCATTTCTATTAACTGCGTCGTCGCTGGGCGTTTTCCTTGAAGATTTTGTGTGTATTTTTTTTTTATTTAATTGAATTTTGGTTTTTTGTTAATTAACTATGAGATAATAGTTTTTTTTTCTTGCCGGCGACAGATAAGAATGGATATTTCTCATTTACATAGGTGTTAGGGCGGGAAATGTTTAGAATTGAAATCGAATATGGCGATTTTCAAAAATATTTTTTTCGCATAGATTGTAACGGAAATTGAGAAAGAAATTTATGGAGAAATACTAACATCCGTTGGCCTTGCTGTTATACCTAACCTACTGTCAGATTTGAAAATACCTGAGTTTTATTTAAAGATCTCCAAAATTGATTATAGTTTGAAGAATTTGGGTCAGTGTTAAGGGGAGACAGATATGTTTTAGAAACATTTACATAAAAAAATCGACAAACATGATTGTATAGAGAAAAGTTTTTTTTAGAAACAAAAGAGTTGAGTTTATTTCAGCGTGTTATAGGTAGGTACTGAGTTATGCAACGAATTTTATGTAATTTCTATTTTCTTAGAATAAGTAATGTTTTTTGATAGATTTTTTTGGCATTACCCCTTTCTTGTAGGCAGATTTTGACATTTATGAAGAGGGATCATATATATATTTGAGTTAAAAAAATTATCTTACTCTGAAATCCACCTTAACAGAAGTTTCTGTTGTCATTTTATACATTTGAAAATGCAAGTGAAAGGAAAAATCTGATTTTTGGATATATTGTAGAGGGGGCTCAAAAAAGCTTAACTTGAAATTGTCGACCAAGATTTCCTATGAGCTTTCGCCGCCATCTTGGAAAAAGAGCTAAATTTGTTTTTTTCCCAATAATTCGGCTCTACGTTGAGATACGAAAATTGTGCTTATATACTTTTTTGTTCCTTTTTTTATGCTCTACAATAAAGTTCTATACATTTTTCACCTAATGTTGATCGTTGTTGAGATATCGAACGCGAAAGTGAAAAATTGAGAGATTGAGATTTGTTTTTTTTTCAGTTTTCTTTTTTCTGCTGATAGATATAAAAAAGTGTTCCAAATAAATTTTGTAGAGCGTTTTAACACCTACAAAATTTTTCATAAATTTTTCATTTTGGACCAAAATTACGTCTCGTAGCACTTCACAAAGTCAGCAAGTAAGCCAATAATTCTTTACCTCGCTATGTTAGGGGATGGTTGTAAAATATCTTTTTATATTACTCCTCCCGACAATTTCGAAGCGCACTACCTGTGCGTTGCGCTTTACATAGCAAGGTAAAGAATTATTGGCTTACTTGCTGACTTTCTTGAGTGCTACGAGACGTAATAAATTATTTATTTATAAATTTTTTTTATATTATTATTTTTTTTTTTTGAGTATAGTGCGCTTTTGCGCTTGCATAAGGTTGGTAGCAATGGAATAGCAACAGCAAATTTAGGACTTCGGTCTAGCGACGCTGTTGACGTTGCTAGTTAATTCTAGCTTCAGCAATTAAAATACGTTGGTTCTGATTCAATCTGTTCCGCCATAAGAAGGAAGTTCAGACATAATATAAACATAGAAGAAATAGATAGAAGAGGTTTGAAAAGTTAGAAGTAAACGAATGCAACCGCCTTCAAACTTTCTGAAATATATGTATTTCTACTCAATTGAGAACGGATCCGTGAATGGAAAAATAACAACATAAAGCAATGCACTTCATTGATGTCCTTGACATTTTGGGTTGATCTTAAAGAAGTGTCTTTTTTCATAAAAAAAACATTCGTTTCGAAAACTATTTTGTAATGAAGCCAATAGCTTTTCGTCATACATTTTAAACTGCCATTCTGTTCCTTAAACGAACAACGAACACAAGAAACACATATGTACATAGCTAGTTCTAGTTTTTCAGAAACCTTAACACATTCTTTAAAACAAATCTCAACTTAGCTGTCTTAAATGAATCCTAATTCTTCTTTGGATTCGCTTACTCAAGATATTTCCTCAGTCATTTTGATGGAGCTGAAAATTTATTCTAAATACAATTTCTCATGAAACGCAAAAAATAACATCGCATGTCTTTTCTTGTCTCAGACTAATAAAATTGAGCAATCGAAACCAAACATTTTGAGATTCAATTTTTGACAGCAAAAGTTAAGATTTTGTTTTAAGAAATCATGTCCAAATTTGTGATTTTCGTCAATACTATGAACTAGTTTAGACAAAAATACAGAACCAACTCTAATGTCGTTGTTATAGGCAACTTTATCATAGGCAACTTTTGTTGCTCCCATTATTATGAAAATAATTTTATGTCGAAGCGACTTGAGCACGGAAAATAGATAAACAAAAGTTAACTTTGTCCTTATTTTAAGTTTAACTGGGCTGTATTATCTGGCGATTGTTATTCCTAATAAAATTATAATTTTCTTTTAAATGAGAAACCAGAAAGTTGCTGCCTATTCCTCTTTTTAGCTCTACTCGTAAGATGAAAAAAGGAAAGCACGCAATATATGCTACAAGTTAAAAGGTAAATGTTTTCTTTTACAATACAGTTCCCATGAGCAATATAACTTTTCTAAACAAAAACCTTAGCGATTTTTTTAACACCATTTAAATTTAAAAAAGAAAACATATGGCATTTCTATGCATTCGTTAGTTTGGGTTGTTAAATGACGCATGGTGTTTAAAATTTACAAACAAAACACTGTAGATAACTACTATTTTGTTTGCACAGCCTTTTTTAAATAAATTCATTCTTTTTTTGCGTCAATAAAAGTAAACAAAAGTGTGACTGTGATTTGCCTAAGTAAGTACATATGTAAGTAGTTTTTTTTTGTAAAATCTAAAGCAGTTTAATGAATTTATTTTTGTTTTTGTTTTTTAGTTGGTGGTACTGCTTTTAAAACCAAGTTACATAAAGCTTTCTTTTTTTATTATTGGAAGAAATAAAAAAATATGGAAAAATTAAAAAAAATCCGTGTTATATTCAAAATTGCAATAATTCACACACAAAATTTAAAGTGCAAAATTCAGCGATTGGCTAGACAAGAAGTTTGTACTGAAAAAATGCCAAAATTATAAGATTTACGTCAATGTACATACGTCAATTTAATAATATACAAAATATCACCTTAATATCAGCTGTCAGAACATTTATTTTGGACGGATTTCATATCAAACATATGTTTGTATGTGTAGCAATAATAATTTTTTTTAAATCATTTGATTTTATTTTTTTTTCCTTGAGGAAATACCGACTTATTTTTATAAAATAAATCATTCACGTTTTTGACATTATTATGCACTTTGATGTACTTTAATGACTTATTATAAAATAAAAAGAGAAGTATGTACATATAACATGTTTATTTACATTATCGAATACATACATATATAACTATAACTTTCTGTTCCATAAGTTGTCAACTTAGTTTAAGATTACTTAAGTGAGATAAAAGAGTCCAATTGACAGCTGAATTAAATGCTTAAAACAATCTGTGAGATTTTAGCCTATTTTAGTGAATTAAAATGTGTATTTGTAATCAACTTCTTATAACGGTAGCTGTTTATCCTCAAAACAGTAAAACTTGAAATCACTACGTTAATTATACCACAAACAAGAAAAAAGATGGCGTTGACAAAGTCAATCTATTGAAAGACAAGCTGTCATCGATACATTGCAAGCAAGATGCAAATGTCAGTTGAAAGTTAGCTATTTTAGTTGATTAAAGGTTCAAGAAAAAAAAACAATTAAATTTAGAATTGCCACCGTGTAAGTATTGCATCTAAACGCCGCGAATGTTCAATCTACATATATGCACACACATCGTCATAATATTTGTCAATTTTTAAGCAATGAATATTAAATGTGAAATCCTCAGTTTAAAGTTCGCTTTATCTCTAATCCCATTTCTCAATTTCTACATTTTTCATCTTTGAGTTCTTTTATTTATAATAAAATAAATAAATAAATAAATTTTTATCATGAAATAAAAAAAATGAAACATTTTGTACTTACATTCTGCAAAGCCTTGTTCTTTTCCTCCAATTTGCCAGTGACTTGCATCAAGGCTTCTTGTGTTTGATCCAATTCATTTTCAACTGTTTGGATCTTCTTTTGGAGTTGACGAGCTTCTTCCTCGGCCTGTTTTAAAAGAAATGAATTGAAGTTTAAAATTTGATGCTTAAATGTTTAGCACAAAATTATGATCGTTAACGTTGCGTTATTAAGGGCCAGGTTTACGGCAAACTCGGTTCAATTTAAGTTCCCAATTTGGTTATCAGAGTAAAATCCTTACTTATTCATGGGAATCGGTAAATTAACTCTTCTTTCAAAACTTATCATAAGTTAAACTTTCGATGTTTTGACATTGAACCTTGGAACTCGGATCAAAACCATATCACTGACTTGATCTTACTTTAATTAAACATTTAAATCAGGTTTTGGGATCACAGCAGGAGTTAACTTTCCAACTTCCATGAATTTTATTTTTGTCTTTTATACCTTAACCCGAGCCTAGATTTAAACCAACAACTGGGTCTTTATTTAAGAACTAATTAGACGTATACGTAACGCCATCTGGAACAGTCAAAAACGCAACCTAGTTCGACCATAATTTTGCGAGAATTATTTGAAATAAAATTGAATGTGTTGTCTACCTTTTCGGCGCGAGTGTTGGCATCGCGTGCTTGTTGTTCACAAACTAAGGCACGTTCCAATGCTCCATCTTTGTCGATTTTCATCGCTTGCATCTTCTTCTTAATGGCATCCATGTCTGTTGTTTTTTGTTATGCACTGGTTACTCGAAAGAAACTACATTTGGATAAAGAGTTTAATTAATTAATTAATTAGTTTGGAATGAATTGATAGATGGACTTAAGTCATTATTCGATTGGTTATTTGAATTTTCATTGAATGGAATTATACTAATTTCAAAAATTCTTTTTATAGATCTTCGTGTGAGTGATTGTCTCATTGTAGTTTTGTTTTCAGAGATTATTGTGAATAACTTTGTTCCAATGATAAATTTGCATAGTTGAATGCTTATCAATGAGCATGAGGAGAAAATAAATTAATTAATGAATAAATAGCTACATAAATGCAACTAGCGGTACCCGGCGCACGTTGCTGCGCCCAAGAAAAAAAAAGTATTTAATGTGAAATTATATTTCTTTATTTTATCTGCTGCACCAAACCTTCATAGGAACAATCGCTGGACAAAATTTTATTTACCCCGAGAATGTCAAAAAATCCGTTTAAGAGTCCTCACCGGACATACATACATCCATTTTTATATATGGTGTTTAGTTACGATTGGTACCGATAAGATGTGCAAATGTATATTATATCCGAGCAACACCGGGTGGGTCAGCCAAACCTTCACAGAAACCATCCCTGGACTAAACTATATTTACCCTGTTGAGTGGTTTAGGAGTCCAAAAGTCATTCATAGAACTAAAGAGCGAGTAAGATTGGTTCCCTTCCTGGCCATTCAATAAGAACTTTCTTTTGGCCAAATTAGTGTGACCTTACTCCTTAGGCTGAACTTGACATCAGATTGACAGTTATGAGAACGAGACTGAGGTGTTTGTTTTAAGAGAAATTCATGTTCCTGATGTTTAAAAAGTGAGTATATTTTAAACACATTTCTTAATTTTCTTAGTCAGTTAGTTCTGTTTTCTTAAGATTTTGGATAAATTTCCCAAGTCAACTTTGTTGGAGCTGAAATTTATCTAAACAGGATTCCCCAGACTTTACACCTCTTTCCTTCTAACAGATAAGACAGAGTTCTCTTTGCCATAATATTGAGCAGTCGAATCAAAAATATGTTAGAGGATTCATTTTTTTAAAAGCAAAGTTGAGATTTCCTTTTGAAAAATAAGAAATCGAGTTCAAGTTTCTGGCAAGCTAGTACATACATACATATGTATGTTTAAGGAGTAATTTATGTTCGTTTAAATTTCGTCCTAATCACACATATAATTATGTATGTTTAACAGAAATACAAATGTTAAAGTATTTATTTTTGCGTTTTCTTTAAAACGTCAAAGTACTCACAGCACTCTAACTATAGGAAAAAGAAACAAGAACGACAAGTGAGAGGATAATTCTTTCTTCCACTACAAACTGAAAAATGCTCCGTCAGCCACATAATAGGTTTATTTCACATAAACTTGGACTATAATAGGCAGCTTTAAAAATTTAATTAATAACGATGAAAATCTCTCACAGAAAAATAAAACTACATACTGGGACGCGTTGAACAAAAAGTTAACCACTTTTCAAACGTCAAAATCATATGATTAGGGCTCTCATAGACGGACGAAAATTGCAGAAACCATTCTTGCGTTTGAAATTTTTTGTGAAAAAGTCGTGGTCGAAATCGAAGCGAGAATAAATTTTACATCCAATAAAAAAAAAATATCAACTTCTATTTGCTTTTCTTGTTTCCACCTGGAATGCCGACCATCATCGCCACGATGTCGCAGCGGCCAGTGAGCTTCTTTTGCAAAACACACAAGTGCGTTCATTAGGCTGCGGTTTCGGTGGAAGTGAATTTTACTCGCATGAATTAAGCGAAAGTAGGCGAATACATTCGCGCAAATAGAGTGGTTCCGGTGGAAGCGAGTCTTGATCGGGCGAAGTAAGCGAATTATTATTTATGTAGATGAATGGTTCTCCGAATCCATTTTCTACGAAAATATTACATATAATAGAGAATAGAGATTAAAATGTCATATAGCATCTTTTATTTACAGACATAATCTCATGACAATAAAGGTTAAATTAAACTACGAACCCTTTCGAGGCTTTTAAAAAATATTGACAAATCCTTTTAACATAAGCCTTAAGCAAGTTGCCATCTGCTTTTTTTATAAAAGAATCATTTTAATTTAGTTCACAATTTGTTTGAAAAACAAAACATCAGAAAATAACATTGCCGCTTTGATAAATGGCAGCATATGTGACAAATGTGACTTGCATTTCAATTACTGATAATATAATTCAATTGAAGGTGAAATAATGTCTACTTGTGACTGAAACAAGAAAAAGACAAAATAGAAAATAAAATAATTACAAAAAAAAAAAAAAAACAAGCGAATTCTTGAAACAAATTATTATTCTGTGCGTACATATAACAAATGACAGAAGCGTTGATAACCATTTATGTAAGTGATTTCGCAAATCGTAATGACAAAAGAGATTCATATTTTTATCATTTGTGTGTTATCAAAATGATTGACGAATCATTTATAAAGAGACACATTATATGCAAATCTTTCGCGAGAGATCAACATTCTTTGGAAGAGCTTTGATTACGCGTTTGGAAGTACAAGGTTTAAGTGAATTTTGATGCACACAATATTAAGAATATCAAAGATCCTTTCTTTTATATTTATTATTATACCAATCCAATGGAAATTATTAGGATGAGTTACGTCCAAAAAACCCCATTGCGTTAAGATTTTTCATATTTTGGTAATTTCTTGATGATTCTCATTAAATCGTGCATCCCTTTGAAAACTTTGTTAAATTGTTTCCAATTTAAGGAAACATTTATCAAAGACACGCTAAGTACTTGCTGAAAGCAAATGACAGAAAAATTAATTTTTATAGAACCATAACAACGAAATTTAGATGTATGAACAAGGAGAAGGAAAATGTTGACAGTATAACCCAAATGTCAAGGACCACTATTACCGCACTCTTGGAATCAAACCTGTAGTCTTAGTCTAATTCACTCTCATATTTGGTTTCTGGTGATGGGAGAATTCGCTTTGAGCTGTCATTTTTTTTTTCATAGCCTCTGTCATACAAAAAAAAGAAAAGAGAACTGCGACCGGTACGGACCATGCCCTGCAAACCCTGAAGTTTCATATTATTTGTGTATTGGAATACGTGTGAAGAAAAAGCATGTGAGCAGAAAAGCAGCCATACATTTCCTACTTCCTAAAATTAAATAAGAAATACACGCTGACGGCGGATTTTCAGTTTAAAGGCGAAAGGTGAATTATCCTTTAGGTGGGCGTTCTTGTTTCTTTTTTCTATGGCATCTGCATAAAAGTTTTGCGGATTGATCAACGGAATTAAAGTGACCTTTTCGAGGAGCTAAAAAATGATTCTAGAACATTTTTAACACAATCAAATCAGAAGTATGCATACGTATAACATTTTCATATTTTTCATATTTAGCCTTAAATATTAAAATATCACCAAAAATAAAGTGAAAGAAGTACACTCTTTACTCATTTTTTAAGATTGAACAAATAAAAAATAATTTTGTCTTCTATATATATTAGGCTCTAATTTTAGTGTCCTTGCTCTGAAGAAGATAATGAACACTTAAATTGGGTGGTTTGCCGAGAACTTTGAGGAAGCGTTAGCTAACAACAACAAAAGTGATAATCGGCGGAGTTTGCCTCAATTTACTTCTCTTACAAAGCTGGAGTAAAATTCTCATATTCTGAGCAGATACTCCTATTACTCACTTGCGTTTCCTTGAATCCAGAAGAATACATTACAGATGATAGGAGATAGGGGCATATCAGAAACATTTGCTTCGCTGGAATATCATCGACATTTTTCCTGCCCTCTCCTTATTCTATCGATATTTCTAATATAAACAATGCTCTAGCGAAATAGCCAGATGCATTTTTTCTTACCGTTAAGAGTTTTTATTATAATCCTCGCATTACACATCAATTAACTCTTAAGCCAAATTTCCGACGCATTAATAAGCATAGAGACCTATTCGTTAGCCACACTACACGAATGTGGAATGGTTTGTCTGGAACTATTTTACATTCCATTACGGCTTACAGAAATTCAAAACTAATGTGCATCGGTATCTCTTTTTATCTTCTACCAAACTTCCATTAATCCGCGCATTGTATTAATTGATGAAAGGCTATTAAAGTTTAAAAAAAATCGAGTTACAAATCAGCACACAAATGGTGGTTGATGGGATAAGGACACGGCAGATCCATTAGTTATCCACGAATCGAGGACAGATGAATAGGAGTTATTGAATGACCCTGGTGATATTAAAAGGAAACTGAACTGTCCTTTTTAAAAACTTTCCCGCATTTTCTTTCCTTTTAGAATGCGACTAGATGCTGAACAAAACTAGTTCGAAGGATTAGAAAGTTAAGAAATAATTTTGCCGGTGCAGTATATCAAGAATTAGCTTACTATTTCCTCAATTCTTCGACGTCATTTAGGTTGCAATAGGAGTTTGAAAAGCTCACCTTGGTTAGTGAGAACTGTACCGGCTTATGGGAAAATACTCCAACCTGAGTTCCTATTAAAAACAACTTATCAACAAGCAAGTGCTAAGACCTGTATGAACGTACGGAATATTACGTTATGTAAAGTGCCCCCGTCTACGATGATTTTGTACCTTCCAGCCCAAAAAAAATATCTTCTTAAAAAATGCAAATAAATATCCAGTTTTGTTCAGAATTAAAAGGGAATTTTTTAAATTAACTGACGTTTAAGTAGAATTTGGCACAGTGAATCATCAGAAATGGAAAGGACCTTGTATTTACCGATTACGAACGGTTGACATGAGAGAGTCCTCTCTGAGGCAATGCTTATTCAGACATGAATCAAACTCCCGTTTTTCAGCATATTTGTCAAATATTAACCATTATATGACAGTAGTTATACTAAATATTAAAAATGAAAATTTAACCCGATCAAACCGAAAGCATCGTAAACTGATCGTTTAATGGAAGGTGTGTGTACCAAAATTCATCCTTTTCAATAATTATTGTCAATATTAATATGTACACTTGAGAGTCGTAAAGTCTTTCAATCATGGTTTATAAGAAACCCACTTAAAGTTGCACTTCCGCGCACACAAAAAACAGCTTGCAATTCGAAAAAATGTCACAATCTTTTTTTTTCCAAAAAAAAAAAAAAAAAATACCCATCAAGTAATTAGGTCTGCAAATTCCTACCTCTCAGCATTTCTTTAATTTCCCTTACTCACTCCCCTAAGATATATAAACATATTTTATTTTCTTTATCATTACTGTCTTCCACATTCCTGCAGCGTAAGTCATTTTGTCGAAGGTATCTACACTCCAGCAAAAAAAATGTGAATACCTTCGTTCACACAATTATTCATCACATGTTTTGTAAATACATTTTTAACAAAACCAACAAAAAAAGTTAAAAAACGTGCAAAAAGGTGCCAAGTGTGGCATTATTTTTTCTGCCTGTTTAAAAAAAACAAACAAAAAAAACAGCAAAAAACCCTCAATAGTATCTTGACCTACATGAAGATAAGTTTGCTGTCATTTATTGTCATCACAAATGACTTCTGGAAGAAACAAAAACATCTTCCTTACGATAAAAATTAGACAATCTCCAGCATACTAAATAAATATGTATTCAAAGAAAAAATACGTATACGCCACAGATGCCCAGACATTAAAAATACGCATGCGGATGGGAGGATCCACCACCCCGAAGATCTAAAAATAAACTTCAAACCACACAAAAAAAAATCGCTTCTCGTTCCGATTTTTTTCCGAATTCTACACTTTCCCTGGTGGCATTGCACAGAACCAGCTTAATCCGTTGACAGCAAACCAAGAATAGAGATGAAATGAAAAGTGACACTAGAGGGTGGGTGGCTCGTGTGTACTGACAAACAGAATAGAACAGAACAGAACACTTGTGGTGAATTCTTGTGAAAGAGAAAAGAATCGAAAATAGTTTTCCTAATTGAGCAAACGATTGCATGAAAATTGCACACACACACACAAGAGTTCTGCAGAGGATGCTATCAAATTTCCATACACTGATTTGGCTGTTGTGTTGGTTTTCTTCTCTGCTGTCGGAATTTCAGAATATTTTTAGATTTTGGGGTTCAAGAATTGTTTTTAGTTTTTTGTGTACTTAAGTGAACAAATTTCCCTCTTTTGCATTGAATTTTCACTTTTCTCTAATCGGCTAATGACATTTTAAATGTCAAATGCAATATTGCAACAAAATATATATTAAAATTATGTCACCTGCTGTCAAAGTAATGTAATATCTAACTGATTTAACTCTAGGGTTTATGAACTGTTATTATAAAGGTTTATTCATCATTAATACTGTCTAGCGCGGCAAATGATTTTTTGTGGTTTTTGATTTGTTTAGATTTGCAGAAACCACTCTCCGCCAAGCGGCACAATAGGCCATCGAGTAATAGAAGATCAAATGACACACTAGCATGCAAATCTATGGTTCTTTTCTTATGACACACTAACAAAAAATCAAATATTGTTAACCGTTAGGAAGGGACGACGAGTTATATAACATGTCAGAGCAGTTGTTGGCATTTTGTCAAATAATATTTTCCCATAAAATTCACCGCAATATCCGCACACACATGAATATATTTTGTATACATAAATTTGTTTTATTTTATACTTCTGTCAAAATTTGATGACTTTTGACATATGTGTTGCAAAAGAGTAACAGTTACACCATGCACTTTATTTGGAGGGCAAATATAGAATTTGAATTTTGTAGAAAAAAAAACGTTAATTTTTCACATTCCACTCAATGAAGTAAATTTAAATTCTGTCTTAAGTTTAACGGTTATTGTTATAACTCCTTTTTTACAAATTTCTATCACTACTTACTATATTTAAAAAAAAACTTTTTATTTCAGAGATATCCGCGACTTGAACGGATTGTGATGTTCAACTGAAACTTTTACGAAAACAGTTGAAGCGATATGCTTTTTTCAGACGCTCTAGGTGTTTTTTTTGTTGTTTCTTTTTTTTTTGTATCTGTTGGATACTCATTTGATGTATTTGGTTTATATTTGGTTGCCGCCAAAGATATTGGCGGTTTGTTAGTTGGGTTGGCTTGGTGGGTTTTTGGGGCTGTGAGAGAGAGACAGAGAGGAAGCGCATAATGATTATTTTTATATACGTGTGTATATTTATATGGATATGCGCGAGTATCTTTATTCGAATTCGAATGTATATCCATATCCATAGAGATTGTTGGAGAGCATAATTTGTAAGGTAAAATCAGCAACAGTTCAGCAGCTTATAGTGTAAGCGCAGCCAAATGGTTTAGTTATAGCTTATAGAGGTGTTGTTCCTTGCAGAGACCAGGCATCTTAATATGCGTTTATTATTTTCTTCTCTCTTGATCACACAGTGCCAGGCTGTTTTTCTTTTGATGTAATGGTTTATTGTTTTGGAATTTCAATTGAAATTATATTTGATTGTGTGATCGTGTTTGTGGTGCAGGATTCTTAACAGTTCTCATCTTACCTGTCAGGGTGACAGTGTAGTTGCGATTATTTTCGAATTTGTTTTTTTTTATTTTATTTCGAAATATGAAGATAAATGCAAACGTATAATATATTTTTGGAGAAAGAGAAAATTTCCCAGTTTTATTTTAGTATACCAGTATTTTTCTAAATTAAAAAATTATATATTTTCTTACATAAATTGGAAATTAATTATTAAGAAGGCTAGTTACATATATATGTATATTTTTTTTAATATTTGAATTGATAGGATTGTGGGTTTAACAGTTTCGATGTATAGAAAAATTTGTTTTCGAGTTATATGATACAAATATAGGTGTAGAAAATGATGCAAAAAAAAACATAAAATATATTGAGTTAGAAGAATTTTTGTATTTTTGATGCCTAAAAATACATTGGGCTGAGAAAAATCATTTTTATCTATCTATACAAGTAGATTAAAAAAATAAAACTTGAAGTTTGTGTGTAATTGATAACTCAATGGTTCGATTTAATGCTTTTAACATATTTATCAAAATTTTAGGAAACATTGATTGATTTTTTTTTATTATTTGACAGGATAAATTACTCTCACTTATTGTACATATTCTTACTTGAAGTATTCTTGACAGTTAAGCAAAAAATTCCACTGTGTTCGTTAAAAATTAAAAAAACAAGACCTGTATGCCAGGACCAAAAACGGGTGAAATGTACATATATGTTGAAAGCAGTAAGATTATTATAGTGTAAATGTCTACCATTAGAAGGTAGTTTCAACTGTAAACAGCTTTGAGACTATTGAATTGAAGTTAATGTATTTAATATAAAAGGTAGGCCACATTAGATGTGATAAGAGGAAAATTGTATGAATTTTTTAACTCAAACCTTCACATGGTTATATCTCAGTATTTAGAGGTCGCAGCTTAGAGACTTTTATACTGTCAGATAGATTTTAAATCCAGCTATCGGCTCCATACACCATAAATCCCCCCAAAATATAACTGAACCTTCAGGAGCGGATTGAAAGGTTGCGTGCCAGAAAATACATTTTTTACTCAAACCTATACACGCCTATATCTCATTGGTTTTTGTACTTTCAAATAGGTATTGAATCCAGCTATCCGGTGCATACACCATAAATTTCCCAAAAAAATAAGTGCGCCACCATTTTTTAAAGCGCCATATGTCGAGAACGAAACAAACCAACATGTTTGAAAACTGAAAAATAATAAATTTAACGTTTTATATTAAAAAAATAAACACATTTAAAATTTTCCCTCAGGACGTGCGAAAAAAAGCTATTAATGAAAAACCTAAAAACCCCCATCCTTTCCCTTTTTGCATATGGTCTTCGAGGTCCAAAATTTGAGAAAATGTTAAATAACCATCCCTGAATAACATCCCAAAGTTCAATTAAGCTCCGATTTTTGTCCATCTAAAAGAACCAGCTTCAGAACTCCGTTGCTATTGGTTGTATAAAAAACCATAATATACAAAAATAATAGGAAATTTTATTTACTACAAGTTTGCATATAAAATCATTTTGCGTTAAAATGCACCAGAAAAGAGTTATAGGCCAAAGAGTGAAAAAGTGCCGATTTTTAGTAATTTTTCGTCGATTGTGAAGGGAGTAGAGGGGGCGTGGTTGTGATTTTGTTTGTTTTTGTATCTAAAAAGCACCCCAAATATCATATCAAAAACTCACAAATCAGCATAACCGATGCGGGTATGATAAGCGCAACTTAAAATAAGACTTAAGCATACCCTCTAGACTCTACTAATTTGATCCATATTCGATACTTATCACACTAAACACTCATTTTTTTAAGGCTGGTAGACTCAAAAAACACTTTCTTGTAGCTGATAGGTTCACCATATCCTTGAAATGGTGCTATCATTTGAAAATGGGGTGTCAGAGTTTCTAGTTGAACCACAAAACCGACGAATCTCTAGAACCTAGACTTGTAATCAGAGTTTCGGAAGGTACGGTGCACCAAAAAGATATACCTCGAGAATATCCTACCTGGATAATAGGTTTTTCCGTGTTAAAAAGGGAACGGCCCAATATTGTTGGCACTTTACGCTCAAGATATACCTCAAGAAACAGACGCCATGATAGCCACATTTGATGATAGGATTATATTTGCATCATGGAAACAATAACTGAAAAGCTGGAGAATAAGCTTATAAAATAAAGAATTGGAAGAAGAAATGGGTAATTTTTCTAAACGAGTCCAAATCAATACATCCTAACTTCACTTACAAGTATGGTAACTATCTGCCTATCTGCTAAAATGAAAGACGCACCCAAAATTACTGAAAGTGACTCCTATTTCGTTACGGCTGACTGAAAACCTAAAACTCTTCTTGTTTTGCCCTTTCCTTATTTCAATTTGCAGTCGACATCAAGAAGAAGAACTGATAATGAAGAAACCAGAAGAACTTAATAATAAATTAAGAAAATTCATCTAGCTTATTTCAAAATATTCCAATGTAAGTCTTTATAACGGAATGCTTATCTACAAGCAAGTGCTTCAACTTGTATGAAGGTACGAAATACAACTTTGGGGTTGTATCAAACTAAGATATATACAAACACTGTATTCATAAAATAATAAAGCCCTCAGAGCAGATCGAGATAAGATTTACGCCAGCACCTGCCTATTAAGGCTTAATCTGGCGATGGGCCTACCCATCTGGAGTCAAAATAAGCATTGACCAGATCCCTAGAGTGGTTCCCAGTCACTCTTAGAGTGGTGCCTTCAGTCCACTCTAACTACATAACACCATATAAATATGACGTTATTTCACTAGAGTGGCTCCCCAAAACTCTAGTAGCAATTTAATAATCATGTTGTGGCCAGGGTCATTCCCCTTGCTAAGGAGCGAGGCTTATCATGCACCTTTTGGCAAGTCCTCTTGCGTGACAAACCATTTGCTCCCGCTATGGGTATAACCACAGCCCCCACGAATCCTTCCTCAACTATCAGGCAGTTGCTACCGAGCATTGTTCACGTAATCAACTGGGCTTTCCTGATATCCCGTGGTACCCAACATTTATTCAGCCATGGGTATGGCCTAAATTCAAGAAACTTGTGGTCTGACTTACCACATGCGTCATCTGGGAACCACCAACCCGTGTTTAGAGTGATGGATTCGAAAACAGTGTTGAGAAATGTCACTGAATCTTCACCATCACCCCGCCCAGCTAAGCTGCACTTGAATGTTATGCACACCAAAACATGAGTTTATAAACCCAACTCATAGGGGGGCATGTCACCCTCGGCAACTTTTCCGTCAATTCCTTTCGTAATGTGGGTCTCCGTTATTAGTAGTTAACAGAGACCCAGATGCTACACATGATCATGGTTGTCCCAATCAGAATTATCTCCACCCGAAAGCTTCTAAGGCGCTCCATCGAACTACACTATCGCATCATTGTGAGATCGAGCGCTCGGCGCTCAGGAATCACATCGTCTTCTTTTCCCTCAAGACAGAGCGTTAGGTTGTCTTGAGTTTCAGAAACCAATCCTCTATAACCTCACTCAAACTGGGTGTAATTAAACACCAAGCAGAGCTCAGCAATCTACATACACTTACTTGGTTGGAACCTACTTGCGCCGACTGGGTGCCTGGAAAGCACCAGTCAACGGTTCTCAGTTCCAACCATCTTTCCAACTATGCCATTTCGGCCAGCTACAACACACTCCTTTGGAAGACACCTACTTCGCGCAGACTGGGTGCCCGAAAGCACCAGTCAACGGTTCTCGGTGTCAACCATCTATCCAACTATGCCATTTCGGCCAACTACGCTTCCTTAAACCTCTTCAAAACCTCTACGCTTTTCGGCCAACTTACATCGCTTCCAACACTACGCTCTCTCTTCGCCAAGGACTTACTTATAATAACTGAGTTAACAGTTATACTTTCCAATCCTTGTTACCAGGGGCAGGTGGAGAGCTCATACCCCCAGCCCTCAGAGCAATCGGTAATGTATATACGAAACAGTGATTTACACTTTCGAAGAAGAAATAAGTTGAGAAGAATTTTGACAAGAAAAGCCATGTACGCCGATTTCGGAGAACGAGGCCGTTCGACTTAGCGTATAATATGCCGTAAATTCGCTCATATATGTATGTGGTTTCTGCAAGCCCCCTTGCAGTTAACAGCCCGTTAACTCACACCATATACAATTCCACTTACTCCACTTCATGCACACATCATTATACGTTTTGTAAATACATGACATTTCATTTCAACAATGAACAACGAAAATAACCTCAAAAGCAAATTCAACAAACTTTTTGCAATGTACATATATACATCTGTTGGAATGTCATCTGTGGGAATACGTACAAACTACAAAGTCTCGCGTACATTTATAGAAAAAAAAATCTAGTACTAAATCTACTACTAAGTACTAAATCTAGTACTAAATATAATACCAAATCTTTGCTCATATCCCCGAAGCGGGTTACTGACTCCGGGTTCTCCGGTTCCTTTTGTCCAAGGCTTCCAACAAAGGACCTGGCGCTCCAGGTTGGGGGTTGTGCGTGGGGTTAACAACCCTGCCATGGACAAAAAGAAAGTTGCGAAGCCACAAATAGTCTCGGAAAAGGACGGATTAACTGTTGACGACCCGTACAAAATATATAATACATATTTCAAAACAATCCGAGTTGCATAAAATACAATAATAATAAATACAAAATACAATGCCATCTGTTGGAATACGTGCAAAGTCTCGTGTTTTATCAAATCCTCTTTCAGTTGTTATAAAAAGTATTCAATACACAAACCACACATTTTGCTTAGGCCGTTACGCTCGACGCAAAAAGTAACGTGCGCATGAGTCATGCTATTTCGTGTGTGTAGCGTATCATCGATTTATAAGACGTTATCGCGTCAAAAATATTGAGCTTTAACTGTTTGATTTGCTTATGACTTCAATTAGTTTAGCTTTTAAAAAGTTGGAAGAAAAATTGTTGCCAGACATTTGAAGAAATATTTTTCTCTTTTAATAGATCTATTTCTTATTAACTCCCCCTCTACTGCCCAAATATACTAAAAAAAATTATAAGTTTTTGCGTAAGACAAACATTTCATACAAAAATTGAAGCATTTTGCGAAAGTTACAAGTACTTTTTTATTTAAAATACAAAAACTGATAATTTGTTTACAAAAACCTTAAGAAATATGCAATTTATTTGAATTTCAATCAAAACATCACGACCTTCATCATCAAATTCACATTAACCTTATAAATTTCACTTCAAATCCGAATTAATTTGCATTTATGGATTTTATATTTCGCGCATCAAAATGTTGTAACCCCTTCACCCAAGCAAAGGCTAAATGCCTTGAACAATGAGACACAATATCCAGCAGACCACGTGAACGCCTCTCTCTCTGATCATAGGGTGCATCATCCGAAAATTCCAAATAAGGCGAAATACGTAACAACACCTCGCCGATGCGC
Source organism: Platycheirus rosarum (assembly GCA_963971375.1). Classification (NCBI taxonomy): domain Eukaryota; kingdom Metazoa; phylum Arthropoda; class Insecta; order Diptera; family Syrphidae; genus Platycheirus; species Platycheirus rosarum. Next base: position 28,417,010 of record OZ020509.1, on the reverse strand, counting down.
GATGATCTTTCAATGAAGTAAAAACGTGTTGCCCTTATTTTATCTCTATGACTAACCTTTTTGGATTTTTGCATAAAATCGTTGCGAGGAGGTGATTCTCGGTTATCAGCTTTCGCTAAAATGACGTGTTCGATGTAAACAAAGTCGAAATGACCGTGGCTAAGAAGGTGCACTTTGGTCAAATACTTTTAGATATATGAAAACAAAGTTAAAGGTTCTTGTTTTTTTTTTGTTAAGACATTTTTCTCCAAGGTACGTTCACCTTTTATGATTATGAAAAGGTGAGGCTGTTGCATCGGAGCAAATTTGGCAGTTGACCATCTAATTTTTTTTTTGTTTTTTGGGGAGTTTGTCATAAATTATGCAGACGATTTTGCAAATAAATGTTTGGGTTTTGTGTGTGTTTAATTTTTTTTTTTTTTTTTTTTTTTTATAATTAACGCGCGCACAAGGGACTATTTATTTCCCTTTTAATGTAACACACTGCGCGGGCATTAGGAAGATAGGGAGGGGACAGATAGGAGGTGTCGATTAACATTGGTTTTGAATGTTTGCAAATTGAAATGGCAAGGGAAAATCTCGCCGGGTAAACCATTCCAAAGTCGTGTTGTACGGCTAAAAAAAGAATCCCTATATTTCACGGTACGTCCGAAATTGGGCTCAAGGGTGAACTGATGGGCATTCCTAGCAAGACGAGTATTACGGGCAAAACTTTTAAGGGGAAGAATGCAGCTGGCTACTTCGAGTGAACATTTTTTATAAAAGAAACGATAAAATATGGAAAGACATGAAACATTGCGTCGGTGTTCGAGAGGGGCAATTGTTTCAGCGGCAGTTCTATTTCCTATCAATCTTAACGCTCGATTTTGTATTCTATCAAGCAGGTGAAGCGATGTTTGTGAAGCACCTGCCCACAGGTGGGAGTTATACTCGAGTTTAGGGCGTATAAACGCTTTATAAATTGTAGCCAGATCAGATGGGGAAAAATACTTCTTACACCGATACAGAAAACCTAAGCACTTAGCAACATTCTTAGCGATTTCAAATATATGGTCATTCCAACGGAGGTCGTCGTTGACACACATACCGAGTACTGAGAGCTTTTCGGTTTCTTCAATGTAAGTGCCATTCATGGACAATGGCATTGGGGGAATGTTAAGCTTTAACGACAGAAGACAGCATTGAGTTTTCGAAGCATTAAACTCCACACGATTTCTATTACCCCATTTGACAATGCTGTATAAATCGGAGTTTAATGAGCTTGACATACGGCACCGTTGCAATTGTACGTCCGAAGGCGAAGGACGTGAATTATCGAACGAATATGAAAAGCTGAGGGTAGAGTCGTCAGCAAAACAGTTAAGTGGATTAGAAGTAACAGACAGAAGATCATTTATAAAAATGAGGAAAAGAGTCGGAGATAGAACAGAGCCCTGGGGCACACCAGCATTTATTTTATGGGAATCAGACTTGAATCCGTCCAATACAACTTGTATTGAACGGTCCAGAAGATAGCTTCTAATCCAACGAACAAGAGTATTATCGATCCCAAAAGCACGCATTTTCGATAAGAGAGCTTCATGCCAAACTCTATCAAATGCCTTGGAGATATCAAGAGCAATAATCTTACTTTCACCAAAGCGATGTAAAGATTTGTTCCACTGTTCGGTGAGATATGCCATCAGATCACCAGTGGAACGGTTGCTGCGGAAGCCATACTGACGGTCATGGAGAAGCTTACGATCTTCGAGATATTCCTTAAGCTGACGGTTAATCAGTGTTTCCATGACCTTAGAAAGAAGGGATGTCAGTGCTATGGGTCGGTAGGAGGAGGGGGAGGATGGGTCACCTTTCTTAGGGACAGGCTGAACAAATGCTGTTTTCCATCTTCTAGGAAAGATTCCAGAAGAGTAGGAGCGATGGAAAAGCTTACGCAGTGGCTTTGCCAGTGTGGAAGAACACCTCTTCAGAAGAATCGGGGGTATACCATCCGGGCCAGCGGATTTGTGTATATCGAGATCTTTGAGAACTCTTGCTACTGTACGAGTGCGGAAAAAAATCTGTCCCATGGAAAAAATTACATTCTCAAGTACAGGAGGGGCAACGTTGCTATGCGGCAGCGTGGAGCTAGCAGCGAAATGGGCGGCGAGCAAGTTTGCCTTCTCTGAAGAGTAAACAATTGGTTTGTTACTGTCGATGAGCGTTGGAACCGAAGATGTTGAGGAGTTTTTAATATTTTTTACAAATGACCAAAAATTTTTACTGCCTTTGGGACACTGCAGAATTTTTTGCCGTAATTTTTGGTCATGCAAAAATTTGGTTCTTTCAATAACGGAGTTGCATGAGTTTCTTGCTTGTTTGTGCTTTTTCCGATTTTCCTCTGTAGGGTTGGCTTTGTAAGAACGGAAACTTACTTCTTTGAGCCTGATAGCTTCTTTACACTCAGAATTAAACCAAGACTTTTCTTTAGGTTTGATGCTTTTTACTCTGTTAGGAATAAAAGCACGCATCCCTAGAAGAATCACATTTGTGATCATTTCAGCACTGGCATCAATGTCACTATCGAGGAAGCATAGTGACCAGTTAAAGTTTCGGAAAAAAATATTCAGGCCGTCCCAGTTGGCTTTCTCGTATTGCCAAACGGTCCTGGTGGGAAGTTTTTCTTTAACTGGATGGGTGGAGGATGAGAAATTAGCTGAAATAACACAATGGTCTGAAGTGCCAAATGGAGAAGTTACACTAATGGTATATTTATCAGGGTGAGAAGTAAGAAACAAGTCAAGAGTATGTATAAATCGGAGTTTAATGAGCTTGACATACGGCACCGTTGCAATTGTACGTCCGAAGGCGAAGGACGTGAATTATCGAACGAATATGAAAAGCTGAGGGTAGAGTCGTCAGCAAAACAGTTAAGTGGATTAGAAGTAACAGACAGAAGATCATTTATAAAAATGAGGAAAAGAGTCGGAGATAGAACAGAGCCCTGGGGCACACCAGCATTTATTTTATGGGAATCAGACTTGAATCCGTCCAATACAACTTGTATTGAACGGTCCAGAAGATAGCTTCTAATCCAACGAACAAGAGTATTATCGATCCCAAAAGCACGCATTTTCGATAAGAGAGCTTCATGCCAAACTCTATCAAATGCCTTGGAGATATCAAGAGCAATAATCTTACTTTCACCAAAGCGATGTAAAGATTTGTTCCACTGTTCGGTGAGATATGCCATCAGATCACCAGTGGAACGGTTGCTGCGGAAGCCATACTGACGGTCATGGAGAAGCTTACGATCTTCGAGATATTCCTTAAGCTGACGGTTAATCAGTGTTTCCATGACCTTAGAAAGAAGGGATGTCAGTGCTATGGGTCGGTAGGAGGAGGGGGAGGATGGGTCACCTTTCTTAGGGACAGGCTGGACAAATGCTGTTTTCCATCTTCTAGGAAAGATTCCAGAAGAGTAGGAGCGATGGAAAAGCTTACGCAGTGGCTTTGCCAGTGTGGAAGAACACCTCTTCAGAAGAATCGGGGGTATACCATCCGGGCCAGCGGATTTGTGTATATCGAGATCTTTGAGAACTCTTGCTACTGTACGAGTGCGGAAAAAAATCTGTCCCATGGAAAAAATTACATTCTCAAGTACAGGAGGGGCAACGTTGCTATGCGGCAGCGTGGAGTTAGCAGCGAAATGGGCGGCGAGCAAGTTTGCCTTCTCTGAAGAGTAAACAATTGGTTTGTTACTGTCGATGAGCGTTGGAACCGAAGATGTTGAGGAGTTTTTAATATTTTTTACAAATGACCAAAAATTTTTACTGCCTTTGGGACACTGCAGAATTTTTTGCCGTAATTTTTGGTCATGCAAAAATTTGGTTCTTTCAATAACGGAGTTGCATGAGTTTCTTGCTTGTTTGTGCTTTTTCCGATTTTCCTCTGTAGGGTTGGCTTTGTAAGAACGGAAACTTACTTCTTTGAGCCTGATAGCTTCTTTACACTCAGAATTAAACCAAGACTTTTCTTTAGGTTTGATGCTTTTTACTCTGTTAGGAATAAAAGCACGCATCCCTAGAAGAATCACATTTGTGATCATTTCAGCACTGGCATCAATGTCACTATCGAGGAAGCATAGTGACCAGTTAAAGTTTCGGAAAAAAATATTCAGGCCGTCCCAGTTGGCTTTCTCGTATTGCCAAACGGTCCTGGTGGGAAGTTTTTCTTTAACTGGATGGGTGGAGGATGAGAAATTAGCTGAAATAACACAATGGTCTGAAGTGCCAAATGGAGAAGTTACACTAATGGTATATTTATCAGGGTGAGAAGTAAGAAACAAGTCAAGAGTATGGGCGGCTTGCCCAGCAACATCCGGTATACGCGTTGGCACATCGATCAGTTGGGTAAGGTGATGTAACCCGGCAAAGAGCTCGACATACCTTCCTTCGGGTGTTGTGTTAATGATTTATGAAATCGGAATTTAATAAATAAGTTTTTGTGGTGGAATAAATTTATGAACAGAGGAACTATGTCTGAACTTCCGGTTTGATTTTCAGAGGTTTCTGTGTATGCCCTGTTGAAATTCCGTCTGAATTTAAGTGTCCAGTCATCCAGGTGGCATTGATACGAGTATTGATTAATTTCCGACAATGCTTCCGATCATGATTCGGATGTATTGCAATTTCGACGAAATAAGTTGTTCTAATCTATGTTAGAAAACAGTTAACACGTAAATAAAATGATAAAGTAGAAATAAAATCGTAATATATTGCTCTTATCAAAAATATCTCTAAAGAGTTCTGTGAAACTCTCTTTGAAAATTCCAAGAAAAATGTGAAAGATCATAATCATAATAACCATAACTTAACCAATTAGGCTCACGCGACGAAGAATCTGAAGTGGTTAGGCAAACAAATCCATATATCAGTAGTACCCGATTTAAAAAAAAAATCCAAGGAACTAACATCCTCCGGCACGGAAGATTTACTCGTGATGAAACCTTCAAACGAATGTTAGGTTCATTAACAGACAAAATGCAGCAGAGCAATAAGCGGAGCCCTAGACTGATGTGAAGCAGACATAACTATCATTCAAGAAATTAAATGACATGAGCCGGGCCAATGGAAGATAAAATAATGTAACTACTGTAACTGCGAAAGATATTTTTAATTTGGATGTGGATACCTCGTTCAAGGCAGACTTGAGCAATAGACCTTGAGTTTAAAATGTGTGAACACGACAGTTAGCATCAGGACTTAATTCTCTTAATTCCTTATATGCGCATACATGCGATGCCCCCACACAGGAAGACGAAGACACTTAAAGTATATTTGTATGAGCTCTTGGACAAAACATATGAGTAACGCCTTAGCTTTAACATTCAAATTGCCCTAGGTGGTGGTTTCACTCAAGCACCAGTTAGGGTCTAATCTTCAGGTGAGCCTACTCACATCGGATTGCTAGAAAAGGCAGGGATACTGACCACTTATGACTCCTAACATGAGCCTATACTAATGGTATAAATTCTTTATCAATTTGTACTTGTAGAGCTACTAGTTTTTTTTCACCACTTGAAGTTTTATAATAAGTAGCACTATAGCCACCACGAGCTCCAATTGGCGATTGCCATTTTAAAAGCAGCTACAACCGAGTAAACTCAAGTAATTAGCTGGGGATCATTTACACGTGGTGCCCAATACAGCATGGGAAGTGCTTTTCGTTCTTGACCTAGGCGATCGAACAATAACAGAAACATTTACATCTCTGGAGCACAGACGTAATATCTCCTGCCTTTCATTATTTTACCGCTACTTCCATAAACAATGCTCTAACGAAATAGCCAGTTGCATTCCTTCCCTGAAACGATTCAACCGTAATACTCGCACTACAAGGAATGCCCATCAGTATACCCTTGAGCCCAACTTCGGACGTACTGTCAAGTACAGGGATTCTTTCTTTAGTCGTACCACACGAATGTGGAATGCCTTGGCCAGACTGTGTTTTTCCCTCCATTTTCGAAGTGCAGAACTTTAAAACAAATGTGCATCATTACCTCGTTTCACATCCCTCTCTATCTTCCTAAAGCTCGCTGTTTTTAATTTAATTAAAATTATAAAGGGTAGTCAAAATCCCCTTAGTTCGGGCTAATTATAAAAAAAAATCTTTTTTTAACAATAATAGTCCTAAAGGAAGTATATCTTAATATTTTGAAAACGGTAGATACATACATACATACAAGGTGGGCCAAAAAATGCAGAATGAACAAGCCATGGAGCGATACATGAACCGACATGAACCGATATTCTGAAGGCGGCGTTCCCGGGTCGCCTCATCTCTCGTTTTGGCGATTTGCACTGGTCCGCAAGATCGCCCGATTTAACCGTTTCAGACTTTTTTGTGGGGTGTTTTGAAGTGCCGTGCTTACGTTAACAAGCTCGAGACTCTGGAAGCCCTCAATGAAAACATTCGACACGAGTGCGAGAATCTGTCGCCCGAAGTTCTCGCTGAAGCGATGAAAAATGCCATAAAACGAGGCCGTATGGCAATTAATTTAGACGGCGCCCATTTGGCCGATATCTCTTCATGACTTGAGCAATACAATTCTAAAGGTTCAAATAAACATAATCAAAAACAGAATCGAATTTTTTTCATTTAGAAAAAAAAGAGAGCCAAACAACATCGGATGCATGACTTCTTTTGGCCCTGTACATATATTGGCGCAACAGCTCCTTAAGGAGCCAAGGCCTAGTGACTTATACTCTTAACCATTCCTGTGTGTGTGTTGTTAATCTACAAGAATCTACAGTTTACCGCCGAGTCCGAACGGCTACATGAGAACGGACAAATTTTACTCTTGGAGGTATTGTCAGTTCCTCGCAAGAGGCAGTACCCCGGAAAGGAAGGTGGCTATGAGCTGGATTCGAAGCCAGGCTCACTCGCTTAGCAGTCCGACACACTAAACACTAAGCCATGGGGCACTACTTTGAAAAGGGTAGGTATTTTTTTTATTTTTTTTTCGAATCTAGGTAGTAGTTTATGTGCTTTTGTTTGCATTTGTACGTATAGATTCTATTTTTTTTTTTTTAAAGTTAAAAAAACCGTTTTCTTTAACTATTCCAACCATTTTGAAAAAAAATCATGCGTTTTCACATTTTCTTAGAGAAATTAAATGGTGTTGCCCATACTGAAAACAGTGTCAGGTACATACTTTTTTCAAACAATCAAAACTTTCCAAATCGAATAAAAACTTTGAAATTTCCCTAACATTATTTAAAATTTTATTCGACGATATGACCGCGCATAAGTGCGACATAAATGGGAAATTTCATAAATAATACAAAACCGCTGGCTGGTTGGACAAATTTTGTCTTGTCCCTTTGCCGGTCAAATGGCAACTTCTGGTTGCGTTTTTGGTGCTGGTCTACGTCATTGGGATCGAGTCAATGAACAAATGCGGTATGAAATGAAAGTTTAGACCGTCTGCATTAAAAATCTGCTGGTCGGACAAACTAAACATGGACCAAACATGCGTCCGACCACTTTAGGGCTTTTGTCTACGTAAGTTCCGCCATCAACTCAGAGAACAATACCAGCGTATTAAACTTAGAAAAGACCTAATTGCTTCTTCTTCAAGATAAAAAGGCAACTCAGAGCAAAGGCTCAATGCAGATGGAGCAACTGGAAAAAAACTGATCACCAATGCGAATTGGCAACAAGTTTGCTTTGCCTGAGTAATCAAATGGGAGGACACACACGGAGCTACTGGTTTCTAGTTAGTCGATGAAGAGCTAACATCAGACCAATCTATTGCTGCTGGGGGAGGTTTAAAAACACTGTTTTGTTGAAAGGCTCTGAAAGAACTAGAGATTTTGATTGTTAATGAGATTTCTCGTGTGTGAAGTGTTCACCGCTGAGTCCATAATTGGTCAGTAAGCCGAGTAGCCAACCGGTTTAATTTTTTTTTCCAGTTGCTCGGTGTGCACTGCTCCAAAGCCTTCTTTTGGGAAACTAAAGTGTCCCTTTATTAAACTTTCATCATCTAGTCCTGTAGTAAGATTTTCTCAGTTAACATAAAAGGCAAAATAAATCACAGAAGTGTGTGCTTCAAATTAAACTATCTTAATAACAAATCACAACACACTTAATCTCTTTCTGAACGAGGCACCTTTCTGTAGGAAAACAAGAAAACGGTTTAAAGCTTCACAGAATGGGAATAGATGTCGCTTTCAACTGCGTCTTGTGCTCCATCAATTCAGACTAGAATATGTACTCAGAGATAATTGTTTGATATTATTTTCTCATCAATATAGATTCTAGATAAATCAGGGCCACCTGATCTAGCACCCTAACACACATTAGACGACCATGGCATAGTCTTCAAAGCTTATTTTAAAACTAGTCCACTTTCTATGCATATACATCTCTCTAGATTCTACACTTTAAAAATATCATCGGTCTTGAAAGTGCTCTCTCGCACCAAACTTTTATTTTTAAGCAATCGAAATGACCATTACCTTGATTTCATTAACCAACTCTAATTCTAATCAATGCCACCTTAGGATTATTTTAAGGCCATAGTAATGTTCGTCTTTTTTCTTTTTCTTTACCTTCACCCGTAACCCCATTTATTCTCACTCTTGTTTTTAGTTGCCCCATTTAAACAAAATATTTTTTTTTTTGGTTTAAATAAGTCTTGTTAAGGTCTCTATCGTTCAAATACTGCCATGGGAAGTTTTTTCAGATTATTATTTTTTTTAATTGCCTGTGCGCAAATAATATCCTTCATGTGTCAAGACGTGCACATTAAACTTTTTACCAAAATTGGTAACTGGTAGACAAGTTCAATTGATATTCATAACAATTTGTGGCAGCAATGCAGTTGCGGCAGCGTATATATCCAGTTAATCCCCTCGAGGCGTCCACCTTGACCGTTCGGTAAAGTCATATATCGATATGAGCCAAAAGCCAACCCCTCGCCTCCATACACCCCTTCTTCTGTGTGCCCCATAATTCTTTTCCAATTAATATCGTCACAGAGTCGCTGAATGGAAAAATAACACCAACAACAACAACAATTTTCAAACGCTAACCTTTCCTATAAGTCTCAAGCTTCATTCATTCATCCGATACTACCACCGAACGAGCGGTAGCTGGCAGCTGTTATAATGATGAGGCTTCAGATACCCCTCTGGATGTTTGCCTAGACAATTTGCACAGCTTCTCATTGAGCCACATCGGACCTTATTGGAATCACGTTAATTTTCACCGTATATGGGAAGAGTTTTTCCAACCAGATCTGCGATTTTATTGGCGTTTATGGATTTGCCATATGTTCGTATACCCCATAGTGCATAGTGGAGCGGTAAGCTGTTTAAGGAGGTGGTAGATAATACTCGCGTCGATTCTAGAACAAACAACATACACTGAACCTTGGAAGCTGTTTTTGTTGCATTTTTTGTTCGCAAAGACTTCTTGAACTGACCGTCTTGTGTGTTGCAATTTATGACAAATGATATTTTCTTGAGGTAACCTAACCAAGTACAGCCGTTGGGGTGTCCTTGAAAGAAGACGCAATCTGTCCTTATTCTATTTTCGAAATATGTAGTGAAGAAAAAACTACAATTGCAAAACTATAGCTTGGGAATTTTGTTCGCTTTTAGTTATCTACAAATGCCTATATAGATACAAATGTATCCGTGAGATACTTTTTATTTTTTCAAATATCAACATTTAAGATGACGGAATTTTTTATGTTCCCCTTTCGAAAGAGCACACTCGTACAAAATTCAGTGTAAACACTCACTCAATTTCTAAATATAAGATTTTAAACAAATTAAAAAAAATATGTATTTTGAAAGTTTATTTTTCGTTTACGTACATAGATACTTGAACGGAAACTGTGGTAAACATACATAATGTACATAAGATACACGTTTATAAATTTGGCTTTTGTAAATGTTGAGAAATAGAAAATAAATACACGAAATTAGTTTGAATTCGTTGATGCAAATTGAATTGAATTTATCGGATGAAAAACCTTGCGATGTCGGTCTTTAGAGATAAAAATCAAAAGCATTTGCCTTGCCATGAGCGATAGATTAATCAATGCCGCTACAATGTCCTTAGCGGATCACTTTTGATTAAGTATTTCAAAGTGAAAAGGCCAAACACGCGGTGGTTGCATCTTGATTTGGGTCATTAAACGCGGAACAGTTGCGATGATGATTGACGAATTGACAGACATGTATATCAACCACGAAATTGTAAATAAGGAACTTGGTTTTGTGTACATGAAGTTGTGTGAGATTGTTTTCTCGTTGAAAATGATTATATTGGCTTTTAGCACTATAGAAGAGGAAGCATAAAGTTTTAAAAAACATTATTCCTAGTCAGATCAATTCCAAGACCCTAATAATAAGCTTCCATTTTGGAAAAGTATCACACTTTTTATCTACCAACATAGATCTGCCTTGCCTAGTTTGTTAACCCCTGAAAGGAATACTTTCTTTTCTTACCTCCGCCGACTACAGAGAGGAAACATCCAAACGTCTAAAAACTTATTCTAGTATGTATTTTAATTTCTGAAACCTTTTGTAAGTTGATTGCCTGGATAATTCACAATCTATATAAGAACTGCACTAACCGCAGTCCTAGTAAGATTTCCCAAAAAAAAAAAAAAATGCATCCGCAGTAGCCTTGTTTTTGTATACTCCAAAATTGGCACTCTTGACATCTTAACCGTCAAATAATTGATCTACAAACAAAAAACAAAAAAACCGTAGGAGCTGGAAGGAACAGAAATTAATTTGTTGACACGAAAAACTGCTGTGTGTCAATAGGCGTTTTTCTTTATTTACTCAGAAAAGGGATCTGAACTGAATCTGAGCATTTTGAGCATACTCTGATAATTCTCCGAACCAAGCGTGATCTGACCGTTTAGATATAATTTAGAAATACGATCTAGCACTTGGCTATCCAAAATCAACACTTCTTTTATGGCTTGTTCACAGGCGGCAATATTATGCATATAATGCTATTGTCTCTTTCGTTTTGGCATCTATTTTTCGAAGAGTGGTGTAGGCAATGTGCATGGGATAGAGTGAAATAGCCTACAACTCTTAAGTGACGAATAGAATGCTCAGTCAATTTGCTTGGAGAGCATACAGCCTTTTTAGAGCACGCTCTGATCATTCTTTGAACGAAAAAAGAAATACAATTTTAAAGATCTGAACGCTCTGGCAACTCAGACTCTGCTCTGAACGAAAAAAGAAAAATGCTGGCTAAATTTGATACCTTTGTTGTGTCAATGGGATTAAAAAGGGTATTTTTAACCCAATATTTGTTATTATTTCCCACCTAAACAGTACATTTTGCTTAAGAATACAATTTATCTTGATTACATTTATTACTAGTTTGTACGAATCACAGCTTAAAAAAATACCAAGATAAAAATTAACTGACATAAGTTTAATTTTCACTTGTTTTTAAATGAATTTTTATTAATAGTTTTATTTTTTGAAACAACAATCCCAAATCTCTGTAAAATAATTACCATCACAGATAATTTATTTTCTAGTCTATGAACACTAGATTGACGACAAATTCATATTTATTGTCTTCTCTTTTACACCAAAATAAGCAATGGAAGACGTCAGACGCTCTGGACTAGAGCAGGTTAAATAATATCCCAATTTGAAAAACGGTCCACCCCTGTAACCAAGCCAAATCGTACCCTAGGTACTTGTGACACTGTAAAAAGTGAAAAATAGAATAAAGATTCCTCAAAGCCCCAAACGATAGATGGTCATTAGTTAACAACTGTCGGTTTCGAGAAGTCTTTGGCCTAATATGTCTAAGAAAAACACAGAATTTATTCTAAAGCTAAGGAGGCCTCAATCGTACCTCTTTGTAGGTATCGTTACTGGAAACTACTCAGGAGAATACTTTTTCGATGAACTGGGCAATGTTTTAAAAATGCCACTTAAAAAAAATCCTAAAACTTATCACATATTCAATATGGTTTAAGAAGATCCCTACATCTAATTCTCCACTTAATTCCTTACCGTTCCGCATGCTTCGTTCTTTCCCTTTTTTACAGGGACCACAATAAATCCGAGTGAGCTTGCCGTATCAACAACTTTATATATGTTTAAGCAGTGATCTATAGTTTTTATAGAGACCCTTATCTAATTCTCAACCGACAAGATTTTCCAGCAAGCTAGATTTCTAAAGAAGTGCCTTCAATTTTGCACGTAAATTTATTCGAGGTCCTCTCCAGTTTCGCACGTGGAGTCGGTTGAGGTCCTCTTCCACTTGTGTGCGCCAGCTGAGTCTCGGTCTTCCTCTACTGCGCCGTCCCTCTGGGGTGGATTCGAAGATTTTCCGGGCCGGAGCATTGATGTCCATCCGCTCTATATGACCCAGCCATCTGAGACGTTGAATTTTTATTCTTTTGGCTAGGTCTGTGTCGCTGTACAGTCGGTAAAGTTCTTCATTGTATATTCTTCTCCACTCACCCGGAGAATCTTTCTTTCGAAACAGCCTAAAGTGTCCTCATCCGCTTTTGACAGCGTCCATGGTAATGTTTTGTCCAAGACGTCGATGTTGGTTATCTGTTCTTGATGACAGCATATACTTGGTTTTGCCCTCATTGACTGCTAAACCCATCTTCGCCCCTTCCGTCTCAATACTCACAAACGCAGGCATTCATAGAGACTATATTGATTAATGTTCAATCTTGGAATCCCTACCGAATACTTACATTTTTGTAAAATAAAGATGGAAAATGCATGCTGTTTCGTCTAGATTTGTCGATCACGATGGTGGCCTTTCCTGGTCTAAAGCCGCACTGTTGCTTTAGGCACTCCCATGTAACAGCAAAAGAGAACTTTAAGGCAATGTTGAGAAGTCTAATGCTTCTATAGTTGGCGCAGTTCAGAGGTGTTCTTTGATAAGGATTAGGCAAAACAATGCTCAGTTTCCATTTATCGGGTATGCCTTTCTGACCATCCCTTGCTTATGAGTTGGTATATACTTCTAACAAATTCTTTGCCTGCAGTTTTAATCAGCTCTATCACAGATTCCATCGTAATAGAAAATGTTTTACGAATGCCAAAAAATCAGAATCCATTCGTAGTAACAAATCTGCTACGAAATTCGTAGTTTTGGTTCATATGACTAGCACGCAGCTGCCAAGCTGGTAGCCGCCATCTCCCAAAAATCTCAGCACAGATATGATCTGTGATAGGGCTGCATCTGATAAAATACTAATTTGACTGTAACATAGTAGAAATATATAATAATACTTTGTTCCTTAAATCAAAACTTATAGAAAATATTTTGTATAAAAGGAAATCATATTTAAATTTTTCTTCACTTGTAATCTAATATTCCAACGGAGATCATTAAAACTATTGTTCCAAATATATAACTCTGTTTCAATCTCTAACAGGTTATGGGCCCAGGAATCAATTCATAAGAAGAATATTTGAATTGAACGCATTGTATTCTTTCATTAAGAATTTATTTGTGTGCTTAAGCGTTTAAGGAAGATTTTTCGTTTTGATCAAATCGCACGCTTAAGAATTATTTTTCTGGATTTTTCTGTTGGATATTTTGAAAAATTATTTTTATTAAAGGTTTACAAGTCGAATATGGAAAATAATTTGCAAAGAGTGAAGCCATTTGATGGAACCAATTTCTCGAATTGGAAATACAGAATTAAGATTTTTCTGGAAGAGAAAAATCCAGAAAAGTTTCTTTCTTCTACATTGGACTCTATGTTGAGAGAAGTTCCAAGTGAAGGTGATACAGCAAATAATGAAAAGTTAAAAGAAAAGCTGAAATCCGACGAGAAAAAGTGCAAGTCGATTTTAGTACAGTGCATCAGTGGTTCTCAGTTGGAGTACATTAAAGAAAAAAACATTCGCTAAAGAAATATATGATACACTGGTTGGTGTGTTTGAACGCAAAAGTGTTGCTGGTCAATTGTTGCTGCGAAAACAGTTATTGGCAATGCGTTATAAGGATGGTGACGATGTAAATGATTTTTTCTTCAGTTTGACCATACTGTACGTGGACTTAAATCTATTGGGGCCACCTTAGAAGATCTTGATGTGGTTTGTCATTTGATTTTAACTTTGCCAAAAAGTTTTGATGGCTTAGTAACAGCGCTGGAAACGATGGAAACATCGAAATTATCCATCGAATTTGTTAAAAGTCGACTTTTGGATGAATGTGGGAAGCGTGCTGCTGGTAGTAGTATTCATTGCGGAAAAATGAATGATTCTGTAGCTATGCAGGCGGATCGATCAAAAATTATATGCCACAGATGCAAGAAACCTGGTCACATAAAAGCAAATTGCCGAGTAAAAATATTGAAGAAGAATCCTGCAAAAGGAAAGAAAACTGCAGGTGCAAACTGTGCTGAAAAAGACGAAGATCCCGAGTTTCGACTTTGTGAAGAACAAACAATTAACATTAAAGATGCTTCATGTTGCATTGCGAAATCATCAAAACAAAGTAATGATGGTTTTAATCAAATACATTTTGTTCTTGATTCTGGTGCAACTCAACATATTGTGAACAATAAAGAATTCTTCAATAAAATGCATAAAATTGAACCAATTAATATCTCGACAGCAAAAGCTGGAACATCATTGGTAGCAAAATATCGAGGCGATATATCAATAAAAACGTTTTTTAATGGTGATAACTCGACAAAAACTATTCAAAACGTTTTATTTGTTGAAAATCTTAAATGCAATCTCATGTCAATTCGCCAATTAACTGACAAAGATTACAAAATAATTTTCAGTGGTGATGATGCATTTATTTCGAAAAAATGGTAAAAATGTGTTCACTGCTCGTCGAAATGGTCAACTTTATGAAACAACTTTTTTCATGGAACGAAACATATTTGCTGGAATTGCTGGTGTTCAAGAATTAAGTAAAGCATCCCAAAACTTATGGCATTTTCGTCTTGCTAATTTGAATGCCATTGATATGAAGATGGTGAACCAAAACATGGCAATTGGATTAGACAAATTAAATGTGGATATTACCAACAAATTTTGTGAATCTTGTGTGCTTGGTAAACAGACCCGTTTACCGTATCCCCCTCGGAAGGAAGTCCGATCCACAAGAATTTTGGAATTAATTCACACAGATGTCAGTGGTCGAATGAGTGAATCGGCGCATGATGGTTCCAGATATTTCGTAGCTTTTACTGATGATTTTTCACGTGCATCCATGATCTACTGTATCAAGCTAAAGAGTATTTGACAAATTTCAACAATATGTTTCTATGGCTGAAACTCAACATGGACAGAGAATCGCGAAACTGCAGTTGGACAATAGCGGTGAGTATTGCTCCAAAGAATTTAATTTTTTTTGTATCAGTAAAGGTATTCAACTGAATTTCACCGTGCCATACAATCCGGAAATGAATCCAGTTTCCGAACGCGTCAACCGAACTATTGTTGAAAAAGCAAGAACAATGCTTTTGGCAACTGGCTTAAGTCGTCGATTTTGGAACGAAGCTATGAGGTATGCAAATTATATCCGAAATCGTTCACCAACAAGTGCGGTTGGTAAACAATTTGCAAACAAAACGCCTTTTGAAATTTGGTATGGTAAAAGGCCAGATGTGTTTTTGGTTCGATTTGCTACAATTATGTGCCAAAAGAAAATCGTACGAAATTGGATGCAAAATCTTCAAAATATTATATGCTTGGGTATGGTTTATCTTCAAAAACATATCGACTATGGGATATCGAAGGCGAAAAGCTAGTTATGGGTCGTAATGTGATTTTTAACGAGAAATCAGTCTTTGATCGATTAAATTATGTCAACAATAACGATTCAGAGGCGGCAACCGATGACATCGATTATAAGAGCAATCAAATCCACGGTGCAAATATGGAAAGCATAAGGTAACACCAAGCAATATGATGTTCAGGACGTTTCTTTGGAAGACAATGGTACCAGTTATAATGATGATGTCCACAGTATATCAAATAGCACTGTTACCAGTAATGAAAAACGTCGTGGTGAGCGGTTGAGAAAGAAACCAGATCGATATGGATACGAATCTAATGCATGGTTCGCACTATCAGCGGAGGAGTTTGTGCAAAATGATCCAGTTACACTGAACGATGCAAGAAAGCGTGCTGATTGGCCAAAATGGGAAAATGCAATTCATAAAGAGTTTTCATCTTTAATGAAAAATAATACTTGGTCCTTGTGCAAGCTTCCAATTGGTCGAAAAGCTGTCACTTGCAAATGGGTTTTCAAAGTTAAGTATAAGCCAAATGGTGACGTAGATAAATACAAAGCTAGACTTGTTGCTCGTGGATTTTCGCAAGAAAAAGGTTTCGATTTCAATGAAACATATTCGCCTACAGCCAAGTTGACAAGCTTTCGTATTTTGTTGTCAGTTGCAAATCATTTTGGATACAAAATTCATCAAATGGATGTTAAGTGTGCGTTTCTGAATGGAAATTTAAATGAGGACATCTACATGACACAACCTGAAGGATTTATCAAAGATAAAACAATGTTCTGTAAGATGAAAAGGTCATTGTATGAATTGAAACAAGCGTCTCGAATGTGGAATGAGCGCCTTAATAGATTTATAATCAAAATTGGTTTCAATCGTTGTGAATCAGATCAATGCTTATATGTTAAATTCGAAGAAGAATGTCATTTGTTATATTCTTTTATATGTCGACGATTTGGCAATCATTTCAAATGACACGCAAATGGTGAATGACATTAAAACAAAATTATCAGAAGAATTTGAAATGACAGATGTTGGCGAAATTGGTTCGTTTCTTGGGATTCATGTTGAACGTAATTCAAATCCCAATTCAATTTTTTTGAGTCAGACACGTTATTTAAAAAATATTTTGAAGAAATTTGACATGCAGAACTGCAAAACGGCTGCAACACCTATTGAAAATGGTTTAAATTTGCAAAATAATAATACAAATAATTTGACTGATCAACCATACAGAGAGCTTATTGGATGTTTAACTTAACAACACGACCAGATTTGTGTGCATCAACAAATTATTTCAGTCGATTTCAAAGTAGCTGTACTGATGAACATTTCCTGTATGCGAAACGTATTCTGCGGTACATCCAGGGAACTACCGAATTGAAAATGGTATATCGTCGTGATGATGGAGCTGATATCTTGACTGGATATGCTGATTCTGACTGGGCTGGTGATAAAAATGATAGAAAATCAACAACAGGTTACGTATTTAAAGTTTTCGGTAATACAGTAAGCTGGCTTACACAAAAGCAACCAACTGTTAGTCTTTCATCAACTGAAGCTGAATATTTGGCTTTGGCTAAATGCATTTGTGAAGCAAAATGGATACGCTGTTTGTTGAAAGAACTTGGACATGATTGTAATTCCCCAACAGTGATATTCGAAGATAATCAATCATGTATCAAAGTGGCTGAAGAGCCGCGTGAACACAAAAGAATGAAACATATTGATGTAAAATACAATTTTATTCGAGAAGCAATAGCCAAAAAGGAAATCAAGCTAAAATACATCTCAACCAATGATAATGTTGCAGACATAATGACGAAAGATCTTGGAAAAACCCTTTCTAAAAACACCGTAAAAGTTTGAATCTAAATTGATTTTTTTTATTATTTTAATTTAATGTTTCAAATTTTTAACGTAATTTATAATTTAATTGAATTTCATTTTTATCTTTGTGTTAAAGTATCAAATTAAGAGGCGGTGATAAAATACTAATATGACTGTAACACAGTAGAAATATATAATAATACTTTGTTCCTTAAATCAAAACTTATAGAAAATATTTTATATAAAAGGAAATCATATTTAAATTTTTCTTCACTTGTAATCTAATATTCCAACGGAGATCATTAAAACTATTGTTCCAAATACATAACTCTGTTTCAATCTCTAACAGCATCAGCCTTATCATGAGTTTCGCCCGTACGTCATTCCATCCGAAAACAAATCCCTTTTTTCTATCCCCTATTCTGACTGAGTTCCGAACGAAAGAAGCGCATGTTCGAAAATTCCCCTTATCGGCAGCATTCGATTCGGGCGAAATGTGAAACATTTGACAATAAAAATATTTTTTGGTGGTGAACAGAACGAAACGGACAAGCTAAGCATGTATTATGTGTTTTTATATATTAAAATCCTTTTATGTTTTATTTCCGAAATTAAGTACAATTTTTTATTTTATGTTACGTGCATTGAAATGCTTTAATTTTTTATTTAACTTTATGTAAATCCTATAATTTTTTGTTCCCTAATTTAAGTACACAAACTTTTTTTGAAATATTTTGATTTTTTGCTTAATTTTTATTTATTTATAATCTAACTCGAAAAACCAAAAACAATACAAACACTGACATTTAGATTAAAATAACAAACCGAAACCATCCAAATTCAGTGATTATATACTAAGAAAATATTTCCCACCCACAGGGATTTTCTTTAAGGGGCCAGTTATAGTTAACATTGTAACTCCATCATTAAGCATTTAATTTTTTATTCTCAGGCGTTCAAACACACAAATCAGTAATTATGTTGAAAGAAAAGTGAAGCTTATGATTTAAATAATTATTTAAGCCAAAGAAAAAATTCATTCCAGCTCAATGGGATACATAAAATGACTTAATATTTCAACGATCATTGAACCAACACTGGACGAACTACTTTATCATTGAAATATTGAAAGTCATATTAAATATGCCATTGGATCGGAACGAATATTTTCTTTGGCTTAAATAATAATTTAAGTATTAAGTTTTAATTTTGCATCAACATAATTACTGATTTGTGTTTTTGAGCGCCTGATAATAAAAAATAATTTTTTTAATGAAGGAGTTTCAATGTTAGCTTTATTTTATTTACAGGAGTCCAAATCTCGACAGTTATTCGACTTGTAACGAGTTTGATGTGCTGTCTGATTCCATCTCGGAAATTTTTGGTCATTTGTAAAAAATATTAAAAACGCCTCAACATCTTCGGTTCCAACGCTCATCGACAATAACAAACCTGTTGTTTACTCTTCAGAGAAGGCAAACTTGCTCACCGCCCATTTCGCTGCCAACTCCACGCTGCTTCACAGCAACGTTGCCCCTCCTGTACTTAAGAATGTAATTTTTTCCATGGGACCGATTTTTTTCCGCCTCGTACAGTAGCAAGAGTTCTCAAAGATCTCGATTTGCACAAATCCGCTGGCCCGGATGGTATACCCCCGTTTCTTCTGAAGAGGTGTTCTCCCATACTGGCAAAGCCACTGCGTAAGCTTTTCCATCGCTCCTACTCTTCTGGAATCTTTCCTAGAAGATGGAAAACAGCATTTGTCCAGCCTGTCCCTAAGAAAGGTGACCCATCCTCGACCTCCTCCTACCGACCCATAGCACGACACTCACGTCCCTACTTTCTAAGATCACAGAAACGCTGATTAACCGTCAGCTTAAGGAATATCTCGAAGACCGAAAGCTTCTCCATGACCATCAGTATGGCTTCCGCAGTAATCGTTCCACTGGTAATCTGATGGCATATCTAACCGAACAGTGGAACAAATCCTTACATCGCTTTTGTGAAAGTTAGATTATTGCTCTTAATATCTCCAAGGCATTTGATAGAGTTTGGCATAAAGCTCTCTTATAGAAAATGCGTGCTTTTGGGTTCGATCATACTCTTGTTTGTTGGATT
Organism: Platycheirus rosarum; assembly: GCA_963971375.1. Lineage (NCBI taxonomy): Eukaryota > Metazoa > Arthropoda > Insecta > Diptera > Syrphidae > Platycheirus > Platycheirus rosarum. The sequence goes on along the minus strand of OZ020509.1, from coordinate 28,397,296 downwards.
AGAAGCTATCTTCTGGACCGTTTAATTCAAGTTGTATTGGATGGATTCAAGTCTGATTCCCACTAAATAAATGCTGGTGCACCCCAGGGCTCCGTTCTGTCTCCGACTCTTTTCCTCATTTTTATAAATGATCTTCTGTCTGTTACTTCTAATCCACTTAACTGTTTTCCTAACGACCTTGCCCTAAGCTTTTCATATTGTTTCGACGATTCACGCCCTTCGCCTTCGGACGTACGATCGCAACGGAACCGTATGTCAAGCTCATTAAACTCCGATTTATACAGCATTGTCAAATCGGGTAATAAGAATCGTGTGGAGTTTAATGCCTCGAAAACTCAATTCTGTCTTCTGTCGTTAAAGCTTAACATACCCCCAATGCCATTGTCAATGAATGGCACTTGCATCGAAGAAACCGAAAAGCTTTCAGTACTCGGTATGCGTGTCAACGACGACCTCCGTTGGAGCGACCATTTATTTGAGACCACCAAAAAAGTTGCTAAGTGCTTAGGTTTTCTGTATCGATGCAAGAAGTTTTTTTCCTCTTCCGTTCCGTCGCTTGAGTGTTACAATGGTAATCTTTTATGTACGGCATAATAAAAAGTTCCTGTCAATCTGGGATCTTGAATACATTCAAAAATAACTTATTGACTAATGTTTCTTAATATCGGTTTATCACATAAAATATCCACATTGCAGTCGATTATGTCAATCTGTGACGTTTAACTGCTTACCTTGAAGAAACTGGAACAACAAGAGATCTTCCCAGGCCTTAAGAGGCCCTGGGGCAGCCAATGCTGCTGAGAATATCGCCGAAGATGTCAAGGAATTAGTCGAATATGCACCAGGGGAGGTGCCACTCAATTCGGCATAAGCCGGCGGTCCTAACGACTAATTTTAGTAAAAGACCCTGAATACAATATATATTCCTTTTTTTCCTGTTGCCAAACACATGTAACGTACGCTCAAGCCAACATGAGTGACAACCAAGAGGGGGACGATTTTTCATTGAAAATCATCATGAGCGATAAGGTTACCCATCTCTGCGGTTCGTTTATAGTTAGTTCTGTAGCACCGAAGATTCACAACCGATATTGTGAACTCTGAAGGAAGCATTTCTGCGTCGTCTAATCTTCTTTCTTGCTTGGCGATATGCACTGACCGGCTAGATCACCAGATCATTGCTTGTCCTAGATGATCCAACTTTTTTATCGACATATGTATGCCCGTTTTTCTCTGTCATAGATTTTTCTTTAAAGTCATGGGGGGTTTCCATTCATTACGAACATGGGATTTGCATGCACTCTTGTGGCGTTAAATTGTGCTAGGCTCACCATGACATGACGTTCATTGTCTAGATGTTATTTCTTCTTTAGTCGCCTAATACGAACATCGTACAGTCGCTGCAGGATTATTTTTCTCCGTTGATGCGCATTGACAGTCTGGTAACTTTCATCATCATCAACCGCGAAATAATTGGGGTCCTTACATACATTCCGAATCCTGTCCGAAGCCATCCTGTTTCGCACCCCAAGACTTCGGCCTTTCTGGTCATCGCCATTCTGTCAACGTAAGCAAGGTCTGCCAAGTTGCCTTCTTACCATACAAGGAACTGCAAAAGACCTTCCGAGCTGTTTCTTCTTCGCTCATATGTGCCCAGCACACGGGGCCAACAATTCTCCGTAAAACTTTCCTTTCGAACGCGGTTAAGAGATAGAAGTGCTTTTTAGTTAGCACCAAAATCTTGGAGCATTAGCGACAGACTAAAGTATTTAAAGGTTCGCACTACGTCACATTCATGTTACACTACCCTGATTGTTGGACCAACACTTCCGCAGACCCATCCAAAAAGCGCTTGATTTTCCTCTAAATAAAATGCAGCCCCAGGTTTTGTGCCGCTTGCTCGATCCGGATGAAGAATACTTGTACAGCTTTTTGACTTAAATGTCGATGTCGTCTACGTAAGCCAGTATCTGGTTGGACTTGGTAACGATAGTCCCTATTGTTGAGGTGCCAGATTTATGCCACGTTGGACTCCTTGTCAAAGTATGTTGTTGATTGGTCTTGTACAACAAACCGGCTACTTTTACTCGACACAAAAAACACTTCACAGTTATCACTTGCCAAGAATTTGTTGTAAATTATGTATGTACTTAATCGTTAATGAAAAGTAACATATTATAGAGATGCTTCGGTTAGTTGCTAAATGAAAGTTTTATTCAAAAACAAATCTTCAAGGTTCATATTAGTTTCTATTGAGTCAACTGTTAGTCAATCATGCATTTTATATCCTACTTATATTATAAATGTGAATGTTTCTATGTTTGGATACTTGTTCCCCAATCACGGCTCAACGGCTTAACAGATTTGGATGAAATTTAGTAGGAAGATGGATGATAATGTGCTAGATAGGCTACTTTTTATCCAGTAAAAATGAACGATTCCTCTGGGAGGGGCTTACATGTGAAATACTGCATTGCTGGAGACAATCTAATCTAATCTAGACATAGAGATACAGAAATATAGAAATATACAGTTATACCTGAGCATTAAAGTTAAATTTCGGCAAAACCAAAGACCATACCAAAGAGGATGTTCCAAGCTGCTCTCGTGCTTTTTAATTCTTTTAAAAGCTAGAATTTGTATTACTTTCTTTTTGTCCGCAATCATTGATATTAAAATATTTTCCGGGTGTCCGAAATATTCATTTCGTATGAACTATCAATTTAAAATTTTTGGGCAGATACCTTGTCAACATTTATAGTTTTTTGTAGATGTCGAACACCATAAATGCACTGAGACCAATGTCTAGTTTTTATCTCAAACCATAATGGCGCAGTATAAAATTGACTTATAGTAACAAATTATCAGATGGTGTCAATGTAGAAAAATATAAACTTAATTTACCAGTTTTAAGCCACCTTGTGTGAACGACTTTACCGGGATTTCTCTTTCTGCACTGATAGCTTGACAAATTTCAAACATGTATCTTTGGTCAGTGCTGAGATCATGAGTATTTGATAATTCTGGAAGGTTACATTGAATAGCTTGAAATGACACTAGCGGCAAATTCTCACAATCTTTATGTTTATTTCCCAAAGTGCCTGTAAAGCTTCATAATCGAGTTGTAGTTCCATCGAGATGCACAATTATGTGTCGAAGTATAAGTTGATTTGCATGCAACTGGCATATGAACCATTGCAATGGTTTTCCGAGCTCTAGTTCCAAATGACGAATAGCACCTCCTTTGGATCCCGTGTTTATAACTATGCCATCACTTTCGATTTATCAATCCCCTTTTTCATCAAAGATCTCTTACAATTTTTACTTACGGTTTCCGCTTTTCCATTTGGAAGAGAGATATATCCTAGGTATTCCGATCCAAGCTCTTTTACTAAACTTAAATGCTTTTCAATAATAAGCTTCCTTCTATTCTCTTTCATACCTAGAGTTTTATCTTTTCGGCCATCAAAATATATCCCAATTCCAAGATCTCTAGCTTGGAATGACATCGACAAAGATAATAAGGATGCCCTCTCCTTCTCCCGAGTATGTCTGATTTTGTGCCTATTGATTTGGAAAAATTGTCCTTTTGAAATTATCTTGCTGTTTCGTTGAAACAATTGCTGCTGCTATCCTGTCTGAAATCCGAGGGTTTGTTTCTGAACTGTAGATAAGTTCTCAATTTTCTGTGTTAGATGTTCTGCACCGATTGGAGTTTTAGATATTTCAGAAGAAGATTCCGGTGATGATCCTGATAATAAAGTTGAATTGGTATCTTGATGAGCAGGTGGGGGCGGCATTTCATCGTTTCGAATTTCAGATATTAAAGCTCTATTAGTTGAAGGAGTTTGTTCCAAAACAGATTGCTATGCTGATGTGCTATTAACTTTAGTGGCATGTTTTATAAGTGATACATGATGTTTTCTCTTACTTTCAAGGCTTTCTGAAATCTGCTTTGTCACTTTGGCGTCAACATTGCTTATAAAAAAATTTTCATGCGTATCACGATTTCAAAAAGAGATTGGAGACGTTTCGCATCACGCTGTGATAATATAAGTATCAAGCTACCAGACAACACAGTGATAAGGACAAAAACAACAACAAAATACCTTGGAGTGAATTACACTAACCACAATCAAATTTAACAAGCACGCTTCATTTATGCTTAAGAGAGCTAACTTCTCCCTACATCTGGTCCACCAGCTGGAAATCCAGCAAATACTATCACAGACGACCGATTTGAGGATGAACAATGACGGAGCCCCGTTCTACGAGAGAACCAGCAACGGACACAACAGAGGATAAACAATACCGCATCCTAACCCCAATTTTTAAAACCAAAGCAGACAGTAATTTTCAATAAAAATTTCAATTAAAAGATTATGCAAACAAAAATATGATATAAGTAAAAATATAGCATTGTATAGAGTCATCTGAAGTACGTCGGGCCCCTGTTGTTGAGCCGACATGATTTTAGTTTAGTTATAAGTTAGTTTAAGGCCAATTGTACATACATTTTGACGAATATAATAAAATAATCTAATCTAAAAACTAAAAACAAAACATTTTTTTGTTCATACAATGTTTTACCCTGTGCATGCCTTTCCTTCTTTCAACTTAATTTTATGCATCAATGTAGTTAGGTACGAAGCAAATGTGATTTTTCACCCAAAACTCAATATTGAAAATGAGGAAGAAGATGACGAAACTTGGCCTTTACTGCTATATCTTTCCTTCTTTCTAAAAATCATCCACTCTCTTTCGTAAGTTAAATTTTTTTCCGCCCGTGTATGACCTTGTTTACATGATTCTTCTTTTCGGTTGTTTCTTCATACATTGATTTGCATTACCTCGAATATTTCCAATACTTTTAAAACATGATTGGTAATTGTTTTCAATTTTTAAGGTTCTTATTTGAATTTTTGAATACTTATTTCTCCGTAGTCCGTGTATAGCATTTTATTTCTCAAACGAGAGACGTCAAAAATTAAAAATCTTAAAATGTTCATTCCTATTCGTTACTTCATTCCTCCTTCTTTTCTACTCCTTAACATTTTTGTCAAAAATAAAAAAACAAGAAAGAAAGGGAAAAACAAGGGATTTTTCTTGTATATCGTGGATATCACAGCTGATAACCCATAAGGATTTCGAAATTTCATTTCAAATTCGAACTGGAATCTTGTTCGGGCCAAACTCCCAACAGCTTTTAAAATTCCGGGCTAACGGAATTAAATCTCCTGCCAGTCGCTGTTTTTTCGGGATAAGGAAGCGATTAAGTTGTACATAATTCAAACAAAATCAAAGCAAGGAGAACCTTTAGATCATTTTGAACTTCTCAATCTTGGGCCGATAATTGGAGAGAGATTCTTCGTAAGATTTTAAAGTAAGGTTCAACAATGAACTATACGAGATAAGCAGCTTTTGAGATGGCTAGAGCTTAGTCAGTGAAGTACTCGTCTCAAAAGGCCCCAACTCATTCTACAAATAGAAAAGCTAGCAGAAGACCGAGCTGAGTTAAGAAGTTTGTTGACAGAGGTCAATGTTCATCTTTGCAATTAGAGCCATCTAATATGACGTGCAAAAAATTCACAAAAACATGTCTGTAATTGCTTATTATTGTATTAATGTATCTTTAAGAAAGTTGTCCGTTTGTATACAAAAACGTTTGATCTTTTGGCCCAATTCAGGGCCTAAATATTTCTGCTCAATAGATACACACAAAAGCGCATTGGATATCAAACATTCAAAACTTTGAATTAAACAAAATTGACGATTACACAAAAAAAACAAGTATACGCCATGGTGACCCAAATACAGAAAGCGATGTATTTTTAATAAACTTGAACTTTGGGGAAAGAAAATACTGTAGTTTGAAGAAAGAGCATGCACCTGTCATTCTGCCAAGCTATCTGGCATGTGTTCCAATTAGGAAAGTGCTTTATCTTGGATATTGACACCTGTTACGCAACTAAAATTACCAAATTCGAGCAGTTCAAAGAAGTAAAGTGCTGAACAGAAATCAAAAGAAACATTTCAACAGTTTTTGGTTGAAAAATAATATAAAATATAACAAATCTGCTATACCTATTCATTTTCTTATCTATTTTCTGATTGTGTTCTTTTACTATCGAATAGAATAGAAAAGTCTTAACCATTGCTACCAAATAACACAAAATTAGAATTTTCAAAAATTTACATTTTCGTCTTTATTTCAGTTTATTGTTGTTTCAATTTTTTTGTTCTCTTATAATGTATTAAATAGCGTTTTCGTGTTCACATTTGAAACATAAGGTTTTGTAAATTTTTTTTAGACACATAGACTTAAAACAAATATTTTGAAATGTGTTTTTTATGTTATTCTCATTTGGGTATTTGTTTTTTTTTACTTTTACATAATTAATTATTTTATTTATATTTGACTTTATAGTTTTATCGACTATATAATTTAAACTGAAACTTGAGTTTAATTAATGTTTCTCTTTATTTTTTTTTTAATTTTAGAATCCTCAATTATTTTTTTATATACATATATATTTATACTTATTACTTACAGGGAAAATAATAAATGAATTAAATGTTTTATATTTTTTTCATTTTTTTTTACATTTAAGAATAGTTTTATTTTTTTAGTGATACAAATTTAAAATCTGAATTTATTTATAATAAATATATCTAGTCTGTATAAATTCATAGATATATATTTGTATATACAAAAAAAAAGAAAGAATTTAATATATATTTTGCTATACAATCTATTATTTATTGTTTTGTTATTTGTGTGGATATACATTATTATTACTATTTTTATAATAATTCAAGCAGTTCATTTTCATCTATACAATACTGTGATTTCGAGAATTTTATATGTACATACATAAATTAGTAAATTTAATACTTTATAACATAACTACAGTAACTTAAATTAGAAAATAATTGGTTAGAAGGCATTAATAGGCCAATTTTGAGTGAAATGTACTTAACCAGCCAAGAGGTTAACATTTCTCTTAGAAAAAGAAGTTGGAATGGTTGGGGCTGACAGCTCCTGGAAAAATTACCTTGGTAGTATTCTCGTTTCTTATAATCGCCACGCCGTGACTATGGTTTTTCTTTTCGCTCGTTTCGGAATTCGTAATAAGAGTGCACAGCCCGGGATCGAAACCAAACTTCCAAACACATTCCTTTTGAAATGCTGCTGTTAAAAGCCATAGTGTGCTATAAAATTGACATCAGATTCTCTGTCACTCATTTAAGAATTCAAATTCTTTTGCTTGATACTTAAAAAAAATCTAAGACTCTGATAAGTTAATACTCACTATTTTGTTCAGGTCTGTATGATGTAAGTGGAGGCAGATAGTGTCAGCGTTTAATGAAAAGTAATCTTTCGTTCTATGGATTGACGAAGTTACCTCTGATAGGCTGGCTATCGAAAGCAAACTTTCAAACACATTTACCATAGGACACATTCTTTTTGAAATGCTGCTGTTAAAAACCATAGTGCTACAAAATAGACATCGGATTCTCTGATTTAAAATAAACTTGACCAAACTAAGCATTCCATTATTAACTTAAGCATCAAAAACCCTATCAAAGTAAAATATTTTTACCCCAGACAAGGCCTTTTGCTGGGCCGATGTTCTATGTTCCTCAGTGCATTTATTCGTCAATAACAAACTCTTTTTTTCCTTTAGGCATATAAAATACAAAAACCATGGTCGTCAGTCTAAGAGGAAGAAAAATTGACAAATATCTGTTTTATATTTCCGTGTGCGAGAAGGCGATTGTTAGAAAGAATCAAATTTGGAATAGTTTTGCTGGCGGGTTTTCCCTTTGCCATTTTGATCTGCAAACATTCAAAACCAATGTTAATCGACACCTCCTATCTCTCCCCTCCCTATCTTTCTAATGCTCGCGCAGTGTGTTCTACATTATAAGGGAAACAAATAGTCCCTTGTGCGCGCGTTAATTATAAAAAAAAAATGGCAAAACCTATGCGCTGTATCAAGTCCTGCAAAAACTCGCTGATTCTGCCAAGCCGCTCCTTCTGTCTGAAATCTTCAAGTTCTTCTATTGTGAAACACTGCTATATCTCAATGAAAACGAAAGGATATAACTACAAAATAAAACTATAGATAATCATTTAAGTTGAGTAAAATTCATTCCAATGCCAGTATAGTACGAGAGAAGCTGTATTAATTTAGTCTGCATACCGCCAGCCAAGCTGAGTTACTCCTTCGTGATAAGAGATTTAATTTTTTTTCGGTCTATCTGACCGAGAAATTTCCATCATTGGCGGAGGCCGGTCTTCGACACGCACCAATTTTTTATTTATTTATTGACAGCTGAATCTTCAGAGACAAGTGTTGAATTTTTTTTGTTTTGGCTTCCGTTTCAATTCAAACTGACTTCTTTTTTGTTAAACTTGTCAACGTTTCAGAATTTTGTTATATATCGGGTTTTTCAACAGGGACGCTACAAAAGTAGAGCGACAGGGACAGCAAACGACACCATATTTCTTGCCGCTCTTTTGACATTTCTCTTCAGTAAGGTTTGCCATTTCATGATAAAAAGATATACGAGCCAACGAGTCAAAATTATTAAAATTTACTACCGAAATTCGGAGTCAGTGGCCTCAACGTTAAGAGCGCTACGTCCAATTTATGGTCGTCATAATCGTCCTAGCAGATCAACAATTGAGCGTCTAGTAGAAAAATTTGAATCCACAGGCACAGTACAAAATGTTCCCGTGCCAGTGAGACAAAAAAGTGCCCGTATTGTCGAGAATATTCCTGCCGCTGAGGCTTTAGTTGCAGAAAGCCCAAATGTTTCTCTCACACGTCGATCTCAAGCTTTGGGCATCTCTGTGACGTCGTTGTGGCGAGTTTTGCGAAAAGATCTTGGCCTACATCTTTACAAGATTAAATTGACCCAAGAACTGAAGCCGCTTGACCACCAGAAGTGTCGTATGTTCGTGAATTGGGCTGAGCAACAACTTGAAAATGATTCGGATTTTCATGGAAAAATCATCTTCAGCGATGAGGCTCATTTCTGGCTAAATGGCTTCGTCAATAAACAAAATATGCGGTATTGGTCAGGCAGCAATCCACACGTACTCCATGAGTCATCATTGCATCCCGAAAAAATTACGGTTTGGTGTGGTTTATGGGCCGGCGGCATCATTGGGCCGTACTTCTTCCGTGATGATCAGACCGGCACATTACTGTGAATGGGGATCGCTACCGTTCAATGATAACCGAATATTTTTGGCCCCAATTGGATGATATGGACTTGGAGGACATGTGGTTCCAACAGGACGGCGCCACAAGCCAAACAGCGAATGTCACAATCAATTTATTGGAAACCAAGTTTGGAGAACGTGTTATCTCACGAAATGGTCCAGTCGCTTGGCCTCCTCGGTCGTGCAATTTGACGCCGTTAGACTATTTCCTGTGGGGCTACGTCAAGTCTATGGTCTATGCCAACAAGCCAGCGACGATTGATGAACTTCGTACGAATATCGAACGTGAAATTGCAGCAGTATCGGCCTATGTATGCTTGAAAACCGTCGAAAATTGGGTTCAGCGTCTGGACTTCTGCAAGCGTGCCCGTGGTGGCCAATGAAAAGAAATCGAAATTCCATACATAATGGCATCAAACGTACTTTCACAGGAATAAAGAATTTCATTGATATCCAAAACCATTTTTGTTGTATTTGAAAAAACTTTTGTAGCGCTCTTATTGAAAAACCCGTTAGTATTCGAATACAGCTTTAAACTAGCCTCAAACATGGAATCATCCAACACTGGAAGCCTCGCCAAATTGTTTAAAATCTGTTTGATAAAATAAAGCAGTTATATAGAATGTTTACTATCCCTGATTAAATGAATATGTAAATGCTTTTGGAAGTTCAAAGCAAATCTCTCCACCAAACTACAGGATAACCTGAATCGCTGTAATGCATCCCCAAGATTGGCAACAGGAAAAAACTATATTATATATACTTATTATTATATACTTATTTCAGAGAAAACCAAGTGATACCCGTAGTGCATATTACAGAACACATCCTCTAACCTAGCAATATTCCAGAGAGAAACAGAATGAGGATTTGTTAGGACCTTGTGGTTGAAACGAAATTCTATGATTGCTTTAAAGAGGGCCCATAGCCGGCATTACAATGAGACAAACAAGCGGAAAACAAACCAATTACTACTAAAAATCAAGTTACAATTAAGTTTAGTACATGAAGAAATTTTATTTAGTAAACTATAAGTTAAAATATTTAAGATTAACATTTTTGTTTTGCTTTAGTATATAAATTGTTTACAAGTAAATAATTATGCTAACGCAAGTTCATACATTTTGTTTGTTTTTGTTTTTATATTATTTTGTTTAACCACATCGCATGTTAGCTTCTGTTTAATTTAAAACAATTTCGAGTAGTACACTGTACATATATGTATGACGTTTTATTTAATATAATGCTTCTGCAATTCAAATAATATTTATAATCCTTTTCGTTTACACACTCTTTTCCTTCACTGACCTTTAAGAGATCTTTTTTCCTTGATTATTTTTATTTCCTACTGTTCACTTGCCTTATAAAAATATCCATGCGTACTTTATTCTTTTGCAATTCTTTTGTTTTCCTTATACACATCTTTTTTTGTTTATGTAAATCTTAAATTTGTCCCATTTTAATATTTTTTTGTTTTATCTTTTTTTATTAAATTTTATTTCATTTCTTGTATCACAAGTGTGAATTTATGTGTGTGTTTGTGTTTGCGTGCACTAATATCCACATATATTTTTTTTTCATTTATAACTAATTACTATGAAACGTTTAATAATATTAATAATATAATTTTATTTCTTTTCTTTATATCCTTAATATTATTTTTTTCTCTTAAGCTTAAATTTATTTTCTCTTACTACTTAGATGTACAATTTTTATATTCGTTTGTTTTTTTTTGTTTTTACTTTTATTATTATTTAAAATGAAATACATTAACATTAACTTGTTTTATTTTTTTTTGTATTTTAGTTATGGTGTTTTTTAAGATCAAACAATTTATTGGTAAAAAATAAAACAATTATTTATATTTATAAGAAAACAAGAAACTTCTTATAAAATAGATAATTACTTTTTTGTTTGTTTTCTAAATTTTTTTAATGTATAATCTTTATTTACAAGTGTATGTATGTATAATTCAAAAAATAATTAAATATTGTTAAAGTTATTGTAAAAAAGAAAAAAATAATAAACAAAACAAAAAAAGTCGCGTGACAATATTTTTTGTTTTTTTTTCGAGTTAAAAATTTACTTTTTTTTCTAGCTATGAATTATTTTCTTAAAAAAATACATTGGAACGGTAAAAAATAGCAAACGAAAATTGAAAAAGATAATTATATTTGTATTAATCCCTGAAATAAAATAAAAGAAAAACTATAAAGAAAGAAAATTATTTAAAACAACGATGTCTTTCTCCTGTTGACTCATTTTGTTTACTGTGATTTTGTGTGTATGTATGTATAGTTTAGTATATGACTTCGTAAACAGTGGCTTTTTTGTCTCCAGATCCAGTAACGATGTATTTATCGTCAGTTGATATGTCGCAGCTAAGCACCGACGATGTTTCTTTGGACTGGAATAAAGAGAAGGAAAATACATTAGAAAGGTTTTTTACAAGAATAAATTATTAGTTTAGTTCGGACAAGAACCAGAATAGTCATTTAGCTTAAAAGATGAAAAAATAAAGATAGGAACTTCGAGATTGAGAACAGAAGGCTGTCGGCTATGATGGACATATAAACTAATGGAGAAAATAAGTTTTACAAATTGATTGATTATTGAATGAGTTAATGAACAGTTCATTTAAGATCACACCAACGATGGACTTATTTTGCCTTTTATATTTCAACTATGTGTTTGTAAGCCACATTGTTTTTAATAACTCAATTGGATGCTGCACTAGGTAGTAAATTAGATACGAACAAATTTTTTTTAAGTCAAACCCAATGGACGCGCGCCGCTGTCTAGCTTACACTAGGAGTGTGTTTGAGATATCATCGATTTTTTTTATTCGTTTCAAAGGCCTATCAATGCCATTATGTGTGAAATATAGCATCTTTTAAATGTCCGTCGCGGCTTCTCTTGGTATCGCACATCCGTAATGTCCAATTTTTCATGACTCTAGCGCATGAATTAGAATGAATTTGACCGATGGCATTGGTTATGTTGGCTTTGGGGGCCGCTTTGGTTTGTGGCTTATTCGCATAAACCTGCGAATTTGACCCTTATGACCAGTTCACATCACCTCCACGTGAGAGGACAATGCCCTCAAATCGCTTATGTAGAATGTCCATCGTGGCATAAGCTGTGTGGCACGTAGCCCCGTCCTATTGAAACCAAATTACGTTGGTGACCATATCAGCCCGTTCCGAAGAAAACCAACAGGACTAGCGTCGGGGATATCGGCCGATTTCGCTTCTATGCTGTGTCAGCAAAATCCTGGAGGGACTTATCCTGAGAAAGCTTCATCATTTCTTCAGGGAAAGGGAATTCATACCTGAATGTCAGTATGGTTTCCGAGCACGACACTCCACCATCCATCCGCTTCTTGGACTGCACTCCAATGTGACACACGGACTGAACAAAAAAGAGACGACAGTCGCCTGTTTACTGGACATCGAAAAGGCCTTCGACATAGTTTGGATAAAAGGACTAATATTCAAACTGTCAGGTCTAGGACTACCTGAACACTTGGTAAGATTAATCAAAAAATTTCTAACACATAGATCCTTTTAGTACAGGTAAACAAAGAATATTCACAAAGAAAGACGATCAGCGCTGGAGTTCCACTAGGTTCCAAGTTGGGCCCCATACTTTTCAACCTTTATACAGCTGACCAGCCTACCAACATCCCAGGGACAAAAACGAAGCTATATGCCGATGACTCCTTAACATATGCAACATCCATTTCACCAGAAATCGCAGCCAGGAGAGTTGAAGGTCACATAAGAAACTTGTGGGACTACAGATAAATAGCGATAAGAGCGAGCTTATCTGCTTCAGAACCCCAACAACAACAACAAGAGGTTGGAGACGTTTCGCATCACGCTGTGATAATATAAGTATCAAGTTACCAGACAACACAGTGATAAGGACAAAGCCAACAACAAAATACCTTGGAGTGAATTTCACTAACCGCTTCAAATTCAACAAGCACGCTTCATTTATGCTTAAGAGAGCCAACTTCTCTCTACATCTGGTCCACCCGCTTCTTAGGAGAAGAAACGGACTAAGCACTAATATTAAGCTCCTCATCTATAAACAGCTCATCCGTCCAGTTCTGACGTACGCTTGTCCTATTTGGTTCACCATATCACCCACATATATGAAGAAGATCGAAGTTTTCGAAAGAAAGATACTCCGTTGCTGTACGGGTCTACACCGAAACCCCATTACAAGGCAATATGTCCCAAACAAGAAGCTATATGAAGACACCAAACTGATCCCAATAAATCAGTTCATGAGCTCTCCAAACATATTTTGAGGAACTTGGAGGACCATCTCAACTTGGAAATCCAGCAACTACTCCAGCAACGACTAGAGCTCAGTCATCGCTACCTCAACATTCGAGCCATCACAGACGACCGATTCGAGGATATTATGAACAACGATGGACCCCCTTCTACGAGAGAACCAGCAACGGACATAACAGAGGATAAACAACACCGCATCCTAACCCCAATTTTTTTTAAAACCATAGACAGTTATTATAATTAAGAATTTCAATTAAAATATTATGGAAACAAAAATATGATATAAGTAAAAATATAGCATTGTATAGAGCCAGCTGCCTATGCTCCAGAAGGAGTTGAAGCGCTGCATTGCAGCCGGATAACATATATATATATATAGAGCCAGCTGAAGTACGTCGGGCCCCTGTTGTTGAGCCGACATGATTTATTTTAGGTATAAGTTAGTTTAAGGCCAATTGTACATACATTTTAACGATGTAAAAAAAACAATCTAATCTAAAAAAAAAAATCTGGTGGCCATATCATCCAATTCCTGCCAAAAGAAGTAGATAATCATCGACACATAGCGCTTGCCGTTGACGGTGATGATCTGGACAACATCGTTCTCAAAGAAATTTGGACCGATGACGCTGCCAGCCCAATATCCACATCAAACAGTAACTTCTTTATCCGGATGCTTTGGACGCTCTTGGATCTCATCTGAATTGGTATCGTCCCAAATTCGATAATTTTGTTTCTTCACGTATCTTCATTCATCCGGAAATGGGCTTCATCGGTGAAGATGATTTTTGATGAAACGGTCGCGGAACAGAACACCCATTTTGATAAAACAATTTTATTATTTGCACGTGTTGTTGATCGCTTTAAATGTCCATGGTGATTTGGCAAAACAGACTGAATAAATGACAGCCTATTGACAGTTGTAGCTTCAACAAGATGACCGCAATGAACTGTCAAAGTTCGGAAGTCCCCATTGGAAGACCCTTTATGAGAATTTTATGAGATGTCCTTTTCGGGACTCTTGCAAACTCTGACTCTGGCAAAGAGTAAAATGTTACCAGATAATTCTAGTCAGCTTAATGCCACGGCGCGGCGCCGAGTCATCGATCATATTTATAGTAGATAAAGACATCTTTGTCCTTGAAGATTTCGAGCAAAAGATGCTTGATTAATTAAATGTAATCTTAACCAATCTTTCGAATTAATTTGATAGTCATACTTTGTCCCCCAGATTTTCCTTCCCTACCTTGTTATATGTTGTTATTATGGACATCATGCGCTACTTCAAGCATTGGATTAGGTAATAGTTTTAAATAAATTATTTATTGGTATCACCCTAAGGGCGGACTGGGAAAACTAAAGCCGGAAAATCTCTCACGGCAGACTGTTTAGTCAGCCTTGGGTAATAGTTTTAAATAAATTATTTATTGGTATGACCCTAAGGGCGGACTGGGAAAACTAAAGCCGGAAAATCTCTCACGGCAGACTGTTTAGTCAGCCTTGGGCAAGACTCGTCTGTATTTCCAGAGATATTCGGTACTAATATCATATACATAAATATGTATATATTTTCAAAAACTTTGGCTGATTAAAAACCTTCACACAAAATTCAATCTAGTACAAAAATTCGTAAGCTGCTTATAGCGACAAGTAAACGTCCAAAAACTTAGAGATGGATTACATTGATCCACAGTAGAAAAAAAAAACCGAGAATCTGAGAGGGCACGCAAGTCGAAAAAGACGTTAGACAACTCGCCAAGAAACGGAAGACAGCTAGTTGAACTGTAGATCCACCTTAAGCAAGGTAAGGTTGCGCAAAAAATCATACATATTCCCAAACTTGAATACGCATACGAGGCATGATCTATATGATATGAATGTATTTTTTACCGAAGCAGAAATCTTAGAAAAACCAAATGGCCTTACAACAGGCAATACTTAAAAATGTAAAGACTACTGAACTATCAAGTGAAAAGAGGCAAGAGAAAGCCGTTCGGAGTCCTAAGGAGCAATAAAGTTTTGAGTTATTAAAAATTATAAATTCTCTGACCAACTCGAGGTCGTATGGTAATGATGGTATTTCCAACCTTATGTTAAAAAATTGCTTTAACACATTTTGGCATATCTTTTAATTTTCTCTGGAACTTTTCTGGATGAACTTAAACATGCCATTGTAAAACCTCTTTTCAAAAAAGACAACAAAAAAGACAAAAGTAATTAT